>CM048659.1:2458750-4902500 GCA_026401315.1 Dysphania ambrosioides | reverse complement strand
TCGTGGGCCCCACTTTGCTGCTGATTTGTGAGCTCTAGCTTACGTGTGTTAATAATATTTGTCAAATACTTGTCCACGTGTGACACACTCTGCCTCAAGATGACTTCCATACCCAGGCCGAGCCATTTCCTAGAACGCCAAATAAACTCGGGCAGAATGAATCGCTGGAGGGTAGCCTCGGTGGCCCTGTCGAACGCCATTGCGAAGCTATTTTCGGGTAAACCCGGGGTAAGAGTTTGCGGGTCCTGCCCAAAGGCCAGCCCACAAATATTATCAAATGTCAGCCTTAACAACAAATCTTGAAGGTCAACCGGCTTAGCCTCAAGCTGAGCCGCCTTCAGAATAGGGACGAACCGGGTTTTAATAGCCCGGTTCACCCACCGACCCATGGCTTGGCGAAGGGTCCGGGTAGTAAATTCCAAGGCAGCAGTCTTCCTCTGAAAGAGCCACGTGTTGCCATCGGAGTTAAAGATTCCCTCCCCGAGTAAATCATGAAAAACCGCCTGCCACGTGGGACCCTTAGGGTAATTGTCAAATCTACCTTTGAGAATGTGCTCAAGGTTCCGAGGATCACACGTGACAGTCACCAAACCTTGCCTACGCGCCAAAAAGGGCACCGCAAAGATGCATGTTTGGTACGTGCCGCCACACGACCGGAGATTCTCGGCAATCCACTCATGCATGCGGTTCCTATTCTCAATCAACCCCGGCAAACTCCCCACCAACGGCCACACACGTGGACCGCTCAATGGCCGTATGATGGATCTATACCAGATCAAGTAGGCCGTAATCAAGGACAAAATAAGAAGTGCCGTGAATGGATCCATGGGCGGAGATCGAAAAACTGAATGAAGTGTGGATTCTTATTTGTTGTAGTAGTAGTTGTGAAGAGAGTGAAGAATAAGATAGTAGCGGGGGATCAGAGAGAAATGTAGTGAAAAGGTATATAAAGAGGGGGAGATCGGGGACAGATGTCAGACGTCAGACGTCAGACGTGGAATAAATATGATGGAAAGATGGGAATGTGCAATGCAAGGGAGTGAGAAGATTATATATATATATATATATATATATATATATATATATATATATATATATATATATATATATATATATATGAGAGGAGATAGCTAGCGTAGAGTGTGGAGTGGAGCAGCAAAGAAGACAGCAAGAAGTAACAAATGCCAACTGATGAGGTCGTTGGAGGCTTGAACTTAAGCTTGTACACTAAACCTCCACCTCCTCCCCTATCAGTCTCTCGTCTATGTATATCACTATCAACTAACCAACGATATATGAGTATCTAGTAGCTTGCTAGATCGACGTCCACTACTTTGGATAAATTTGGTCCTTCACATTTTCTTTTTATTGTCAAGATGCTTAAAATAAGAAGGATGAGAAGGGATCTTAACCCTTTAAGTGGTAAGATCCAACGCATAAGATTTCACGTAAAAAAAATTGGTCACTATAACGATGAAATATAGTCACTATCATATAGTCACGTAATCACCCTTCTCATTGGATCTCTCCTATATATATATATATGTGTGTGTGTGTGTGTGTGTGTGTGTGGGGGGGGGGAATATTACCATTGGTAGCTTACGATCTTAATTTCTCTTTACTCAATTTACTTTTTCATAATCATTGTAGTTTTATCGTTTTATTGACGCTAGTATGTATGAGCTCGATGTTACATAAGTATGAGTTGAAGTATATGCGTGACAGTGGAATTGAAAGTAACGTAGATTATATTACTTATTACTAATGGGTGTATTAAGAGGTACGGTTTAAGATGTTAGTACTAGTGGAAGGATGACTAATGCATGCATTTAACATTAATTAGGGTCTAGGGATATGTCATCTAATTTTATTTTAATAGTATGCTACAACAAAATTTACAAGGGAACTTCCTAAATTGCGATATTGGTCGAGTATATACTACTCCCTCCGCTCTTTTTTTTATTTGAAATTCGGAAAAAAAATTAAGACAAAATTAAATATTATTAAGATTCTATAAAAGTAATAGTAGAAATTTCTAAATTTTATAGCATTAAATAATTTTTTTTAAAAACCAACCTATGGGATATATATATATATATATATATATATATATATATATATATATATATATATATATATATGTGTGTGTGTGTGTGTGTGTGTGTGTGTATATCTATATGTATATATGTATATCTATATGTATATATATATATCTATGTATATGTATATATATATGTATATATGTATATATACATATATATATATATATACATATACATACATATATATATACATATATATATATATATCACACGGATATTTATCTCGGCCAAACTTTTTCGACCTAATCACAATATTAGACCAAAATAGAAGGATTTCAAATAAAAACGACATTTTGAAATTTCCGGAAAGAGAAAATGGGAGGAACAAAACCAGAGGTATAATTGAATGTGAATATAACAAAGCTACATCATAGACTTTTTTATAAGCTTTTTTAAAAAAAATTGAAAATTAAACGACCTTTGAAAGTAATTTCATAAATAAACTAATTTTGGTTAAGAGTGAAAACGTTGCCCGAAGCAACGTTTTACTATAAGCAAAATCGTTGCCCCAGACAACGTTTTGCATGAAACTTGAATATTGGGAGTGAAAGTGGGGCAGAAAAAAAAGTTGTCTGGGACAACGTTTTTAGTCAAAGAAAAACGTTGCCCAGGGCTTATTTTTGAAATTATTTTCAAAGGTGGCTTATTTTTCAAATTTTTCACATAGAAAAGTCGATATGCAGACTAATTCTATGTCAAGAGCCAACAATTGCAGTTATGAAATCAATAATACGGCATTGTTATATGCAGACTAGAGAATCATTTAATTTTCACATAGAAAAGTCGATATGAAGCAATGCAGAAATTATGGAGGCCAGGCTAACATATTTATTAAATCAACATGGATTATAGCCAAAACATCTGCTTCATGTACGCGCCCTTTGTCTAGATGGGGGCAATACTTCAGAAATTATTTGATATCCTCCATTATTATTAGGATATATATTACTACTCATACTTCGCACAATAATATAGTCATCTACTTTTTTTTTTTTTTACTAAGATTAATCCCCCTCAGTTGTACGATCCTTGAGCCATGACACTCGGCATCGCCTTTTAGTCTAATTCCAGATTATTAGGCCGATACTTTGGTCGATTTCATTTACATTTTACAGTCAATTTGGTTTGTATTTTCTAGTAAAAAATTAGTTGAAGTCGAAATTTGCCTTACTTATTTCAACAGTTTTTGTTAAAAGGTCTAAGTCAAAAGTAATTTTGGGCAAACGTACGTACGTGCATTTATGATTATTCCGGTAGAATAAATCTATATGAACGACGATAATGCTATGATGGATTAGGAATAAGTTTGGATGATTTTTGCAAAGCAAGCACATCTTTCATTAAAGTAAAGTTAATATTCTCTCCGTTTCATCGTGTTTATCCTGTATATTTAGAATAATCTATTTGAATTCTTCTCGAACTATGATTTTTTAATTATGTACATTATAGCTATGACATGTATTTTAATTTGGTACTTTTCGTAAGTGTCCATTATATGATCAGTATGAATTACATTATTGAGAGTATTAACAGTACCCCTTTACAAAAGCAATCCTAATTTAAACCTAATGAAGCTCTACTGGTGTAGTATCTTCGTCACCGTCTTGGAAAGTTGGACCGAATTTTTATCATAAAAACAATATAAATTAAGGGCACACACCCACATTTGCAGGGAAATAAAGATGCGTGATTTTGGGTGATGAAGTAAATGCGATTGGTTGAGAATATACTACAACTGCTCATAACAGAAGTACTACGTAGCTAATTTAGGCTGTCAGGTGTCTTTGTCTGAGTCGGACACATTAGTGTAAGTGTGTAACAACGGTTCCTCATTATCACGGGAGTATGCGCTTTAAAGAGTAGTGTAGCCCACCCTTCTGCGCCGATACCTTGTTTTTAGATACGCAACACCTATCCTTTTGTTTTCTATCTTATAATCATACTTCCCATTTTTGGAGATTTCTGGACCTCACTTTCATTTGTACCATTTAATAGTAATCTCTAGCTGTAAAATAGTACCACGTTTGAAGGGGGTTTTTTCCTAATTGGTTTTTTGCGGTCTCCAAAATACGACTTTAAATGTGTTTATCTTCGAACTTGTAAGGCGAAAAATTAATGAACAATTGATATGGTAAAAATTTATATTGAGATATATCCAACTAGATACTACTTAAATATATTATTTCCTATAATATGATGATAATTCGTGGCCAAACTTTTTTTGAACTTTAACTCTATAAATATAAATGGGGTAAAAAATTAAGGGACAGAAGTTGGTTGTACCTGATATAAATTATATTAGAATATAGAAATATAGAAGATATAATACCTCTGATATACTTATATTAGGTATAAACGAGGAATTTCTCTACCATATTTACCCTATAATTATCCTATAGGGCTATGATATATGAATCAAACAAAATGACTTGTTAAATTCTATCTTACGGAGTACTCCTCCGTATTGTAATTCCTTGCACGATTGCATCGGTGCATTCACTTAGTGCCGCATACCAAACTAATGATAAATCATTCTTCAGTTTAACAACAAAAATTCAAACTCGTTTCTATGGAAACATTTTCTTTCATACATATAGAATAGTAATTACTAGAGGCTGTTGCATTTCTGAAATTATCACATACTCCATACAAGAGGCAATTATATGATCCGATCCCAAAATATTGGTCTAATATTCATCCATGCTATATATCTACAAGGATAGAACTTGTTTTTAAGGCGTATCAATGTATATGACATCTTTATTAATTTTCCATGGTGAGGAGAAAGAGTATATATATCAACCTTTATGTATTTTTTGGGTTCAATATTTGTTGGTCAGGTTCTTCAAAATAGGGGAATGTAAGACTATAAGATGATCTTCGATCCCCTAGTACATTCATTTGACAAAATTCAAACTCCACAATTTTGGAATCTTAATTGGTGAAAAACTTATTATCACGTACATAAATCCATGCTTGATTGATGAATAAAATATGACTATATTCTTCTATGATTTAAAAACGAGAAATTTTTAATTTATACCTTATATAAATATTAAGGAATATTTTTGTAATTTCATTTTTATACCTGAGATCATAATGTTTAAATTTAATATATGTTTTTCTGTATTTTTATATCTTCTGTATTTACATATCTGATATAACAATACATATATCTGATATAGTAATATATATATCTGATTCACAATTAGAAAAACCTTTCCAAAAATGTCAATATGTACTTGTGAATGCTAGGAAGCCATTGAGTTTTGCTCATCAATATCTAAAATATAAGGTATCACATCAATATCTAGAATGAAGCCCCGGCCTAGCATATACGTAAGCACATCGGTATTCGGTACGTACATATTAGGGTGATGCATCATGCGAGTAAGCTAGCTAGGAACATCTTGAATCCCCTTCACCTAATAAAGTAAAGTCGCGAAGAGCGTAATACTCCGCTTGTAATAAACTAATTACGGAGTAATATTCAATCTAGTTGCTTAATTTCGTTACTTCTTTATCGGATCACTTCACTAGTTCACTTGGTCCCCAAGTTCCCATATATGAGTGTACCTAAAAAATGTTATGATAATAGATATTTTTCAAATACTACTCCGGATCCCTTCTTTTTATGTTTGCTTTATTTTTATATATAGAGTCAAAATTTAAAAAGTTAACTATGAATTCTTTATCATGTTAAAAGAAGTAATATATTTAAGTGAGATATTGTTAAATGTATATTATTGTAAATTTTTATAATTTTGTGTTACTGATTTCGTGATAAAAACGTTTTAAATTGTATTTTAAAGAACGTAAAAAGTCAAATGAGCTAAAAATTAACAACAACGATCGTATTATAGCATATCCCCAATCGTGGAATCAAACGTCTGCAAAATTGAATGAGTAAGCCAGATGAAGAAGTCCTCGAGAAGAGGATGATGGACTTTTAAGATTTCATTTGTAGAGATTTAGTGTAGATAGGCAGAAGAGTGCACACAGTTTGGGTAAACATTTATATATGAAACTATTGAATCAGCTTTAACATGTCAAAATTAAGAATGCACTGATAACTGGTAAGTCAGACAAACTTCAAAAAAAAAAAAGTTCGTCATTCAATTCAATCATCCAGCAGCAGCAGTTGCTGTGCTGCAGCAGCAAGAGTAAAGGCGTAATGCAAGAAAAAATTAATGGAGTACGACTGCAGCGCTGCCTTTCTCAAATGACACATGCCCGCTGGGTGACTTAGTGCGTTGACTTGTGAAATTTTGTGTGTATCTTCCATTACACTATGGATCCCCCAACTTAATTTTCTTAATCTTCTTGGACTGTTGGGTGGTAGGTTGTTGGCAATTTGGCATGGGTTGTCAACCGTTGCACGTATTTTATTTGACTAGCTGTTTATTAAAGAAGTGCAAAGTATTAACGTAGAGCAAGAAAGAATGAACACATATTTACGTGGTTTATTATCAATGAGACAACGCTATTTACGTGGTTTACTATCAATGAGACAACATCGTTCACTTGACATAGGAATGAAAAACCAAATGCTCGACTCGTAGATGGAGTATCAGCGAGATCATCACCGCTCTTTAATGTCGAGGTTGGCCGTAGTTGAGTCAGCCAGACATTTCCACGCAAAAGTTTCTTCATAGTGTCGCCTTTGGTAGTTAATGAGGCAAAACATTTATTGAGTCGTAGACTTTTTCTCATCTCTCAAGTGCGAAGATGCTTTTCATGCCTCTCTGTAGAAACTTTTTCTAATCTTTTGATCTCACTAACTAACACAAACTACAAGACTTTTAGTGATGAATAGATTAAGTCACTAAAACTACAATAGGTTTCTTAATTCACATCTGTTATAAATTATATCAGGATATTAATATATTAAATATATGATATTGTTATCTTTGATATAACTATGTATTATTATATCATATATAAATATTGTTAGTTTAGATGTATATAAGATATAAAAAATATAGAAAAACTTAAATCAGATATAGATATTATTATCTCATATAAAAAAATAAAATTATAAAAATATCACATAACATATTTATATCAAGTATAAATTAAAAATTTCTCGTAAAACTATATACATATAACTTTTACGAAGAGAACATAGACCTATTTGGCTATAACTATAAGTCGGCAATAAAATGTAAATGCTCTTAGAATATAATGCCAATATATAAAACCTTTATACATCGTATTCGGTCTCCATCTTCTTCGATCTCTTACTCGCAACATTTCTAGCCCTCCATAAGTAGTACGCATAAGCAGCACAACACAGCCCACATAAATGATAAATCCCCTAGCATGCCTAAACTGACTTAATTAATTTCATGTGTTCATAATTTCAGAGAATATTAATGTTTTTTTGCCTAAATTGGGAACAAATTCAACCACAGAGTAGGTTTCTTGAAGACATTTTGTGCTACTATCACACTCATACCAATAATACTTCCAAGTCAATCATATAATATTAAAAGGACATTAATCATCTTGTATTACATTATCGTTGAAAACGTACTCCTCATCAATCATCATTAGTAACGCAACTTCTGGCGTTTGTCAGGGGCTACTGTCAATCTTAAGGAATTAAATCATTCACAATCCCAGTTTTTGATAATCGTTTTTTGTGGATGTTATTGTCAATCAGCCATCCAAAAGCATGCATCTTATGTGAAACAATTTTGGCAATAACGATTCCTCATCGTAGAAGGCTTCCTTCGGTTGCGGATCTTGGGTCAAAAATTAGGAGGGCCAAGGTTATTTTTCCAAATCAAAAAATTAAGGGGCCTTAAGTTTAAAAATTAGATACTTAACCGTTAAGATATAACTTTTTTATATTAACTTTGAACAATATCTTTATATTATGTAAAATATCAGAAAATTTTAGGGGGCCGAGCCCCCTTAGGCCTATGAAAAGATTCGCCGTTGGCTTCCTTGAATGTTGCCTATCATAGAAGGCTTTCTGAATAATGCATGGCACATCTCATACCGAGAACATAATTTTCTGTCTATTACTTTATAAAGGGGTTGTATGTGGTAATATCATTTTTTCTATACTAAATATTTTATATCATCTCTGAATTTTCAATGCCACTTTGTAGTTCCAAATTCCCATAAATCCCGTATACAACAAGTGTATAACCAGAAGCTAGTCATTCAAATCACATTAAAAGTCACTCTTTAAATTGCGAGGTTCACTATATGAAAGTTAATTAAAAGTATAGTGTATACAAATATACAATATGCCCACTGTATATCGAAGTTTCTACCGTTTAAGAACCCAGGGATCATACGTAAACGTTGAAGATTAACATCGAAAATCAGGTAATCAACCTTCAGTTTTCATTCAAGTGAAAGGTAAACAGGCTGCATTTCCGACGTAAGGCCCCTTAATTTTATCGCATAATAATGCTAATAGTATTTACATTGTACCCCCTAAGTGATATGGTGTACAATCACTACAACGCACGCTTAAAGTTTATTGGTAGTGTATATTTTTTGAGTGTTAGATAATATATATATATATATATATATATATATATATATATATATATATATAGAGAGAGAGAGAGAGAGAGAGAGAGAGAGAGAGAGAGAGAGAGAGAGAGAGAGAGAGAGAGAGAGAGAGAGAGAGAGAGAGAGAGAGAGAGAGAGAGAGAGAGAGAGAGAGAGAGAGAGAGAGAGAGAGAGAGAGAGAGAGAGAGAGAGAGAGAGAGAGATAATTAGAAGGGTGCTTAAAATGAGAAGGATAAGAAAGAATTTTAACCTTTAAGTACTAAGATCAAACACATGAGGAAAAAAAAGGTCACTATAACGATGAAAAGGATCACTATATACAGTAAAAACCTAGGTAACTATAAACTAGAAAAAGTCACTATATATATACACGTGAAATATCATGCGTTTGATGTAGGAGATAAAAGGTTAAGATGTATTTTCATCATTCTCATTTTGAGGGCTCTTTTCATTTTAACTTATATATGCACTAAAATAGCTTGATAGAAAATAGTGTTTCATAATTTGACGGGATTATTAAAAAATAATATAGAGACACTAGCTTTTTTGTTCTCAAAATAATTTATTGAAGTGATATGGGGCCCTAGATTAAAACGCGTATGACACGATTTTAGATCCATTTTAAAGTCCAACCTTAGAGGCCCGTGCTTTGATGATAGAAATTACCAGCAATTTTGTTTTAGTAGAAGTACAAAATATTGTCTCCAGCCCATTTCCAAAGTTTTAATGCAACAAGAAAGGAGGCTAACTACTAAATACTCACATCCACTTGTTTCAATTAGATAGCTACTATTCATTGTAATGCATACAAAACCAGTAAACAAAGTACACACTTTCATGTGGCCTCCGACAAATATATCATCAATACATACTATACTCAATATATATGTGGGCATACCATACTTATCATGACCAAAAATTTGAGCACAATATAACAATGCTACTAAGACTCCGTTTAGTAGGGCGTAAAATATTTTCAACTGAAAATGATTTTTCATGGAAAATCTTTTACGATGGAAAACACATTTTCATGGAACTTTTCTGTTGTTTGGTTGTATGGAAAATGATTTTACATTTAAACATTTTTCGTTGTTTTGTTGAACTGCAAATCAATTACTTCTATTAACTTTCATGGTTCAATCGAATCGAGGGAAAATCTAGTTTTTTTTTTTATTTTTGACTAAAATGGATAAAATTTGTTCAAATTTATGATATAGTACGATAATTTAATAATCAAGATATGAGATTCGAAAACAAACTGAATTGATGATATTCAAAGAAGATGAAAAGAAATTATGGAGTAAAGAGAGAGGCTATCGAGAAGATGAGAAATGAAGAATGCGTGAGTAAAAATGGGCATGGGCCGGACCGGCACACGAGCCGAGCAGACACACTTTTAGCACAATACGACACAAGTAGGGATTATCAAAACTACCCAACCCGATGATCCGAAAATAAATAGTCGGTTTTTTTAAAAAAAAATTGATTTCTCGGGTCGAGTCATGGGCTAGATAAAAAAATGTAATCGAGTACCCGAAATAATTTATTTAAAATCTTGTTTTGCTGTTTTAATAGGGTTTCAGTCGGTACCCTGTGACTCGACCCGATTTAAGTTGGTACCCGCTAAGCGAGTACTCTGTTTAAGCGGGTACTCTATGACTCGACCCGATTTAAGCAGGTACCTTAGTGAGAATGAAAAGAGTTTAGGAAATAAGCAAGGTACTCCATGATCCAACCCGGTTTAAGCGGGTACCCTTTAAGTGGGTATCCGCTTAAACCGAGTTGGGTCATGGGCCGATTTACAAACTAATAGAAAAAGTAGGTACCCAATCTACAGGGGTAGCCGAAAACCTGATTACTCGATTATGAACACCCCTAAACACAAGTACGGTCGTGGTACGCTATCTGTGGAATGGGCCGCATGCCAAGCTGCAAACAGTAAAAAAATTAGGCACGAGCACGCGAGCGACATGCCAATTTGGCACGAGGCACGACCCAAAGCATGCTATTATTTAGTATTATTTAATATTATTATTGGTAATAATATTATTATTACTGCTATATTTTATATTAATATTATTTTTAATATTAATATATTCTTATTATATAATTTAAATTATCTAAAATTATTTTTTTCAATTCTATTATATATATATTTTTTTGTTAAAAAACTAGGCAGCACGAGGCACGATACAACACGCCACGCTAAGCACGGGGGTCGTGCTAGGCCATGGATTGGGTTTTAGGGAAATGTAGCATGGCACGGCAAGACATGACAAGAAGCCAAGTGCGAGCTGGCACGGTCCATGGCAGGCACGACACAACCTGTTCCCACCTCTATGCGTAATTTGGTAATGTGTGAATAGTTTGTTTGTTGATAATTTTTTTTGGAGTGAATGGATGTAAAATTGTTTTACTCCTAGTTTTGGGGGAAAAATATTTTCAATAGGGTGTAAAATGAATTTACATTCAAAGTTTTACATCTTATATTTTACTCCAAACCAAACAACGTAAAATGGGGAAAACAGTTTTTAGGGAAAACGTTTTACACCCTACTAAACGGAGCCTAAGTGCTAACCTGTTGAGAATGTTTTCAGATTAGCAGTTGGTTCTGAAATAGTTTGTCCCATAACTTTAGTTTGCAAATAGGTGCAGTAGTCCAAAGTACTAATATTGTCACTTATCCTTCATTTTCTTGTCCAAAGTAAGTAACTCATAGATTTTCCCATCATGAAAGTATATTAGGCTGATTAAGTCCCATGCAATGCATAGATATTATTTAATATATTTACTTTATAGTTCAAAACCCGTTAATTTTCAGCGATTGGAGGGGGTACGTGTGCAGGCCAACAATTTTCAACGTAACTGATAAAGCTAGAGACAAAGTTCGAAAAGAATTGGATAGATGTTGTGTTAGAACGAGAAGAGTTGTTATGGTACCAAAAGGCTAGGGTGGATTGGATTCGAATTTTCAAAATGGAGACAGAAATACAACATTTTTTCACCTTAGCGCCATTGTTAGAAGATGGAGAAACAGGATATATAATAGCGCTTAAGGATTCTGCCATGGAGATCGGATTCATGATGGAGAGATGGTTAAGAATCAGAATTTGGATTATTTCGAAAATATGTTTCAGGATGAAGGGTGATGTGGATACGTTTGAATGTTGACACCCCTCATGACATAAGCCTGGAGTTGTCTACGTAAAACTGGAGGCATATATTATAGCACGTCCATACTCAAGAGCAGAGATTGATATTGTGATTTGTGATCTCACAAATGAACTCACCAAAAGCCCCTGGCCCGGATGGTTTCCATGCGCTATTTTTCCAAAAAAAAAAATTGGGAGCTATTCAAAGGAAACGTTTACAGTACTGTGCTAGATGTGCTAAATGGCAAGGGCCTTCCACCGAGCTTAAACAAAACCCACATTGCACTGATTCCTAAGGTGGAGCAACCACAGCAAGCACCTCATTTCAGACACATAGGTTTAAGCCTACTGAATAGTTACAAAGGTGCTGGTCAACTTAATCAAACCGTTACTCCCTTTGATTATCTCTAATATTCAAGCTAGCTTCGTACCTGGAGACAAATCACTGATAATATAGCGATTCTGCAAGAGGGGTACTCCACACTATGAGAAGAAAACAAGGGAAGCGTGGTTTCACGGTTAAAAAAACCGATTTTGAGAAGGCCTACGATCGATTGCGCTGGACATTCATTGAAGGTATATTGCATCAAATGAAACTCCCTATTATTGTCATCATGGAATGTATAAAAATAGCATCCTTGAGAGTCCTTTGGAATGGTGTGCCAACGAAGTCTTTCAAAATCCTACACGTGGGATAAGGCAGAGGATCCCTTATCCCCTTAGCTATCTGTAATGTGCATGGAAGGCTCTTCCAGACAATCGAAGAGGCCATTATCGGTGGGAGATGAAAACCGATTCGTGCACGTAAAGATGGCCCGTTGCTATCTAACCTTTTCTTTGCTGATGATGTTGTGCAGTTTGCAGAAGCAAATGTGGATTAAGAAGATGTTATAACATTCAAGATGGCCTTGCTAGATTCTGCAAAGCTTCTGGACAAAAGATCAATCATGTAAACTCCATGCTATTTTTCTCCAAGAACACCGATGAAATGGTAAGGACTTCCATTTGTGAAGTCTTGAAGATTGAAGAGACAAATGATTTGGGTTACTACCTTGGCATGCCAACTCTTACAAGCCGAGTTACCAAGGCTACATTTATATTTGATACCTTTGTGAAATGATTGACAAGCATTTAGCGGTTGGAAAACCAAATATCTCTCATTGACAGGAAGAATCACGTTAGCTAAGACCACACTGAATACTATGGCTTGTTGAGAGTTTTAGCATTTTCGATAATACCTTGCCACACATTCGAAGCCCCTGATTTAGGTACGAACCTATCGATATCACACCTTCCTTTGCAGTACTTATCTCAATACCCGAGCCCAAAGTGAATTCGGTTCAGTCAACACCCGCCAGCCAGTTTTGTTAGGAAAGCTGAGCCTTGTCGAGTAAATTCCCAAACCTCCATGATCTATATGCATCTGAAAAGAAAAAAAAAACCCAAGAAATCAGGTGAATATTGCTTGCTTTCATCCCCACCCCAAATGAATCTTCAGGTACTTTATTTCGGGTGAAAAATAAAAGTCATAATCAAAGATATGCGAAAAGTGCGCCTTCAATTGTTTGAACAATCAACTTAAATGATCGTTGGTAATAAGATTCCAAGGAACAACGAGTTTAAAACTTTATTAAAGGAATAAACTTAGAATCAATGTTTGCTGGGGTCTCCTAGTCGAAGTTTGATGTAGGCAGTACCATAAGCAGCAGCCGCATCGTGTCAGTTCTGAAGGTGCCTAGACAATTTCTGCCATGATAAATACATATTTGGGCAGTGGGCTTCCCATTTACCATTTTGTTGACGAACAACCCTTTTGAATCTTGAAGAAAGCTCGGTTTTCTTGTTATGTCTTTCAGCAGTGTTGGGCCTTTTGTGGTTGAGTTGGAGTTGCAGAAATCTGAGGCTTCTGTAGTCATAGTGCTTGACACCATTCCATCTTCCATTGTAATAAGTCCCTGTGTAAACTATTAATAAGTTGACACAACAACAATAATTGTGTATAATGAAAAGTGTAACAGTTTGTAAATATGAATGTATTTGCTTCAACCAATAATTTGATGTTGTACAGTACGTTTTTCTATATGTGTTTTCCTCTAGCGGAGAAACGTTCAGCATGGTACTCACCAAGAAGAGGCATTATCAGTAAAATTTGGATATCACTTTGCTTGGTGGATAAACTTACTGTTTGGCATCTGAATGAGTTTGTAGATGATGGTTGCTATGGAACAGTATAAGGAGGGCGGAAGTCTAACCAAAATAGAGGTGTTTGCGACTTTGTCTCAGCGTGCTGAGGCAAGTTGTACAAGATGTCGAAGTACCCTTATTTCTGACCCGTCATGAGCCAGTGGATGGCATTGGGCTGCACTTGGCTGTTATCCTTTAAAGAAGATAAATGCTGAGTTGGACCAGGTTCTAACGCTGACTTACTTCCTATGGTTAACTCACAACTAGTAAGTGCACGGAACTGCATACCATGCTGTTCAGATGTTAAGATTTGGGTGGGTAGGCCAACAGCTGCTGTCAGCTACGCAGCTATCTGGTGTGAATCGGTTGAGTGATTCAATGATTGATATATAGAACCCTACCCCAAAATGTATTCTTTGTACATAAATGGTGATCCTGGGGTTAAAGGAGAGCTGGTAAGCTTTATCCAGGGGTGGTAAATTTTGTAAGTCACAACGATATGGACAAAGTGGTGTGGGCTACTAGCCTACAACTAGTCATACTGATAGTTGCTGGGTGCCGATGGTACCTGAAGCTAAAGGCCATTGCAGAAATACTCTACTCTCCTGATTAAACCCTTATCAGTATCACCAACCTTGCACAAAAGCTCAACAACTATAGCAAACGTTTATGCAACAGAAAATAAGAGATGCTTCGAAAATATTCATTTCTAATTGACTAAACCACCATGAACATTACAAGATACACCATGCATATCTCATAGTCTTACAGATTCACATAAAAACTGCAGACAAATATGCTGCCTACTCAACATTTCATCTCGATACGCAATGAATTTTTCTTTCCTATCTATTTCTACCACTAAAGATAAAACCCCTCATACCTCAAATTCTATTCGTAGAAAGGAGGTGGTATAAGAGGAGAGACAGGAATTGAGAATAAAAAGACAAATATACGAAACGAAAGGAACAAGTAGCGCATGAGAGAATTCACAAGGACATTTTGAAAAATTTGCTTATAATCTCAATCTTAATTCCAACACATACCAAATGAAGAGTAAGGATAAAAGTATGAATTTTCTATAACATTATTTATATCTTCATATTATCCCTATCTCAATCCCCAACTCATACCAAACTCCCCGAAATAGCTAGAGTTCCAATCGAGTAAAAGAATATCAACTTAATTCAAAAATCAAGTATTCTAGTGGAAGAATTACCAAAGGTGATCATGATTCAAAATCCTACTGTTGCGCCTCGCCAAACTTCAACAAGCTGCTGATATTTTCTTGTGACAAACAACTTGTTCCCACCAAATCTGAAGTTGTTTATTTTCTCACCTCCCATATCCTTAGCTCTTCCCATCAGAGTCCTCTTGAAAACCCTATCATCCAGCACATTTTCACTTCTACATGAAGAACTAACCAACACCTCTGACCACAACTCTAAATCCCCACCCTTGCTTACAAAAACATCACTCCCATGACATTCAACTTTACAACCCAATCCCTCTTTTTTCGAATTTATCAACTTTGTTCTGTTCCCCAAACAAACCCACTCACTTTCAGGGCCAAGATTTCTCAAATCCAGGAAGAAAACCTCACCAGAATTGACCCCGACTTTAAACAAACATGACAAAGAACTCGAAACCGCGACATCAGCAAAGCAGTCCACTTTCTCCTTCATCTCCCAAACTGCATTCCCAGACCTAACATCCCACAACTTTATACTACCTACCACACCTGTTGGTCCACTATGTGACCCAGATGCCATCAACAAATTATAAGTCGAAACCCAACTCAATTTTGTTGCTGGGATAGTAGAGCAATCAAAATCAGCACCATAAATCTCGTTTCGAGCAATCTCGTAAACGGGCCTAAAATCACCTAAGAGATCGTAAACCACAATAGCATTCGAGTTCCTACGACTCGACTCGAAACTAGTGAACAAGTACTCATTAGATGAACCAATAGCCTCCACATTTGAGCTCGACTTTGTCAAATTCTCCCAATTCAAAGTCTCCCTCACAAACCCCTTTTCAAGATCAATAATTTGCAACCCACAAAAATCAGTGGCCCCAGCAGCCGCCACGCCAGGATTGACAGCCAACAATGAATCAATGGCAACAAAATGAGTCAAAATCGTTGACTTTCTAGTCAAAGACCAGTCAAAAGAAGTGATCTTGCTACCATGCGCAACATGAACAGAGCCCAACGACGTCGTTGAGATAGCAGAAGGTGTGTCCCTTCCATTTAAGGGCAAAAGCAATGATTTTTGGAGATGTAATGGGTTGAATTGAGAAGGGTCGGTGACGGATTTGATTAAAATTGGCTCAATTCCGTAGAATTGGGATTCGGAAATTAGGGCTTGGAGATCAAAATCAGGGGATTTTGAGGGGAGATTGCCGGTTCTGAGGAGGGAGAGAATGATGGAGAACAATTCAGGGTCTCGATCGATGAAGGGTATGTCTGGATTTGGAGTTGAAGATGAAGAAATAGAGGAGAGGAAGGAATTGGGGCCAGCTTGGGTTAGGGTTTGTTGGGTGGTTTGGAAGATCTCACCTCCTACATTTAGGGTTACAACTGTTGATTCTGGGTTCGATTTACGAGACCCAATTGAAGAATACATTGATAATGCTGAAAATAGGGTTGAATGAGAAAATGAGGGAATTGTACGGTTACACCTTCACTGGGAAAATGGGAAGGTTTAACTTTGAGAGAACAGAGAAGGCGGCTTAATTCGATTTGGACTGGTAGTCGGCTCGGGGTAAGTGTATGTAAGAAATTGCTAGTAGCATGAAATTTGTATGAATTACAATTTTTTATACCATATGAATACAGAATATACGATAGATTCAGACATTGTGTTAATACTCGTACTTGTATAATATTATAATTGAAATCATGAAAGCATAACATACTTATTATTAAGAATGTTGCCATTGATTAAGGTCTATCCAAGCAAATCCATGGATTTTGACAAAGAAAACAGAATAATTATTATGTATTAAAACATAAGCTAATAATACAACCAACTCTAGAATTAACAGAAGGAAAATTATTGGTGATTAAATTTCTTCATCACAATTAGCAGGCACTAATTTCACACCAAATAGCCTAAAGTCCTAAACCCCTTATCTTAATCATGGTCCCTTACCTATATTTTGCACCTAATTAAGGGCAGAAACTCCACCTTTGCTTGATTATGAGATATATTTCCATTCTTAGCAAGTTGTTTTCCTCTTTACTTATTTTTTTTAAGAATCTTTATAATTCAGTCAACTAAGCTAGTTTCAGTGGGCTAAAGGCTGAGTTCAAGTTCGAGTACAGCTCACTCAAACCCAATTACTAAGTTTCACATTCGGACTGAGTTTCAAGAAATACATTAATGCGCCATCCTCAGACCTTAGACAAGCCCTTTTTTTTACTACAAAAGGTTTGCGTGTAACAAGAACACCTTAGGCTGCTCCTGCTATGAACCAAATCACCAAATAGTGAGTACTGTAAATGCCAAAACAGTCCAAGCTCCGTAAGACGAGCTTACCTGTTTGTGCCAAGGACGATAATTTCGAGTCGTCGTAAAACCCTAGCACTAGTAAAAGCATAGTAGGCCGACTTTTGGTTACTTATAGACAAAGTCAGGTGAATACCTGATTTACCTTGACCAAATTTATTTATTTTTACTAATATCACTTAAAGTCAGACAAACAAGAACTTGTTATATCAGTTATTGGTAATTAAGCATCATGAATCGTATAGCACAAGATGGAAACCATTTTTATCCCAATTGGAAAAAAAATTAAGGTACACATCCAAAATATGTGAAAAATGGATCGAAAATCTGAGACACTTACCTAAAGGAAAGCTTATAAATCTGTACTAGCATTGCTAACTGCTACTATGTATTATACATTCCAAAATGCTTACAGACAATAAGGCCTAACGGACTATGGGCTAAAGGGTTAGTTCCTCTGCTATTTCTAACAAAACATTGCCATCTCTATTCTCTATCCCCTGAGCTTTAATCTACTTCATACAGGACCAAAAAGTAAAACACATTAACCCTTATGGATCCATCCATCTATTTGAAGTCAGCATCAAACTACACCCCGGTAACGTTTTAGTTGGGGATCAACAACAATGTGTTCATGTGTTATATGTGTGTGTGTGTGAGTACATCGGAAACTGGACTTGGACCACCCAATACATCTGCTAGCTGACACCCGGCTGCATCACCTGAAAAAAGGACCAGTTTTGGCAGGGGCCTTCTTCTCTTCCTATAACCTTCTCATTGGCCCACCAGGTCGAGTTGATACATGGTTTATCCGAATCCAACCTGTTTACATGGTCGAAATTGAATTCCTTTATTGACCCAAGAGAGGCAGCACGCTGCTTCTGATGCCTCTGCCCCTCCTCGAAATTGGTCTGTCCCTTATCAGAAGTTCCAGCACTGGAACTATCAACCGAGTCACTTGTATTGTAATATCTCTCATCGGCATTCTGCAGTGCCTTAGGCAAAGTTGTGGGCTTCTTTTCCACACACCGC
Organism: Dysphania ambrosioides; assembly: GCA_026401315.1. Lineage (NCBI taxonomy): Eukaryota > Viridiplantae > Streptophyta > Magnoliopsida > Caryophyllales > Amaranthaceae > Dysphania > Dysphania ambrosioides. The sequence continues at coordinate 4,883,984 of CM048659.1, read as the reverse complement.
ACCACATCTTCAGAAGTCAGCTCGAAGGAGACTCGTTGATCAATGAGATAATCATTGTTTCTATGCCCATTGGGTATATTTGGAAGCGATGAAACCACAGAATATTGTCGATCCAAAAGGATATTGTCTCGAGACTTTGGCTGGATGGCATCTGGGGTCACAGAACCCGATGCTTGCTGCGAACCCCATTCACGCATGGGCCCCACTTCAAGTGTAAGCAGCTTCTGAGGAACTCCATATCGTATATCTGGAAAGTTGGGGTCGGTAAAGGGTGACGATGTCCCTGAGCCGGAGACAGCAGAACCAGGTGAGATAAGAGGTCCCATGGGGCTTCCAGGATAAAGAAGGTAGGATTGAAAGTCGTAATGGGATGAGTGAAACCTATGGCCCAAATCACCGTTACGGTGAATGGGGTCAAGAAGTTGAGCAAACGGCACTTCAGGAGAGGACGGAGTAGTCAGGTGAACTGACTCAGGGGGTGGGGTAAATGGGGCAGTGGATGGTTCAGTTGTGTAGGTCGAGAAGACAGGAGGAGTAACTAGCTGGGTCTCATGGGCATATGGACCAATGGCAAAGATGGAGCGGGGTCCACCAGGAGAGTATAAGGTGGGGGAGAGAGAATTAAGACCTAAAGAGCCGGCAGGAGACTGTAGGGCTGATGGAGGTTCTGTAGGAAGAAATGATGCAGGAGATGAGGGAGGAGCAACAAAAGGGATAATGGATGCAGATGATTGAGTTGAATGTTCAAGCTGTGCAGCAGCTACTCCATTTCCTCCATTTCCTTGCAGTGTTGGCTCAGGGACAAGTACAGCATGTCCAAATCGTTTGCTGTTCTTTTGTGAACCAAAACACCAATAACCACTTAAGCAGCCACTCCACCTTCGTTTCTGCAAATAAGCAAAACATAGTATATTAGCAAACTAGGCAACAAAGGAATCATAGTATATTAAATAGACTAGACAACAAAAGAGGGAAATCATAATATATTAGACAAACAAAGACAACAAAAAGGGAATGAATCAAAGGGAAAATAAAATAAAAGAAAAACAATTTTAAGTGAGATTGAAAGATCTTTGAAATAGCTGGAACCCATATCATGCAGATAATGAAAAATCCATAAGCTTAGCGAAAAAGTGACCACACTTCACAGAGTCGCACAATTTTAGCCGTACCAGATGCACCATGCTTTGCGAGAATACCAAGTAACAAAAGTCTTTTTCTTCCAGTAGCTACATACAATTACACATACAGGGGATTCTTGTTTATGAGTTAGCACACCAAATATATGTACCATTTTTTTTTTTTTATATAGTTCATAAGCATACTCACCCTCCATCAGCAAATATCACAAAATGACAGATCATTCATACGATCATATCATCATACTGTCAATTATGGGGACTTGGGGAGTGGTATCACCGGCAAAGGTGAAGTCTTAAGTGTATTGGCAAGTGCTACAAACAATTAGAAACTGATTAGCCAAAGTAGAATCAACCTAACAGCCTATGGATCCAAATCTAGTATGTGGACAGTCAAATAGAAACTACCATAACGCAAATTGATGATGCTTGAGGCAGTTAAGGAGTTTTATGTGAAAGGTAAGAAGCACACAATCTGTTGTATTGCTTGTAACACATTAAAACATAAACAAGAAGAAGAAGATGCTTAAGTGTGTTGGCAAGTGCTATTAACAATTAGAAACTGATTAGCCAAAGTAGAATCAACCTAACAGCCTATGGATCCAAATTTTATTATGTGGACAGTCAAATAGAAACTACCATAATGCAAATTGATGATGCTTGAGGCAGTTAAAGAGTTTTATGTGAATGGTAAGAAGCACACAATCTGTTGTATTGCTTGTATCACATTAAAACATAAACAAGAGGAACAAGATGCTTAGTAACTATTGCCATGGGACTATGGGAGGGCCAAGCCTGCGGATAAGTTATATGCATTCTTAAAAGTATAACTTAAGTTCAGATGCTGCCACAAATACACCATATTACAAATCAAGATATCACATGAGGCCATGATAGACAATGCCGATTCTTTCTGAACAATGCTCGCAAATAAAACAAAACAGATAGCGATACGAAGCAAAGAAGACTAATAAGCACCAATTTATACATTCCTATTCAACGTACCTTCCAAACAATTAGCAATTTATAATTATCATGACTAATAAGCACCAATTTATACATCCCTATTCAACGTACCTTCCAAACAATTAGCAATTCATAATTATCATTACCTTGATATCCTCCATAAGATCAATAATCACACCCCTCACTACACAACTCTACCAATCACATAACCAACACAACATAGAGTTTCAAATGCTTAATGTATCATCCCATCTGCTAATAAAACTAAATTCCTTTAACAAGCAAAACCACTCCAATGAAACTCATCCACAATACCAATACATCATTATACCTAACATAAAGTTTCCTCATTCTTCCTATTATAATCGACATCAATACTATCAAGATCAAAGGCACTTCTGTCCTTCTGTCGTATACTATACTATTCTTCAATCTTACAAGTTATGCAACAATAATCAAGTTCAGTGCTTCACAAACCCAGATCACTTCCAATCCCAAATTCATGGCAATCAAACAGTAAAAACAAAACCCGCTTCAAAAACTCACTGATGATATTATGAATCTCAAAAGATCATAAATTATGCACAAATATGGATGATCTATAAATACGCAGACCTTGAATCTAGCATAAACTTATACTTGACAACAAAACCCACTTCATAAACTCACTAATAATCATGAAAAAACGTAAACATAATCTTTCTTATAAAAAATGATAAATATTTCAAAAAGAAGAAATATAATGAAATTGAAGGAAATTACCTGAACAGAAGGAGGTGGGACCCGAGACTCAGCAGAAGCGATCGCAGTAGCAGCCGCGTTAATGATCTCCAGAGCACTATTTACATTTCTCATCTCTCCATCATTCCCTCCTCTGTTCATCTCTTTCTCTCTCTAAAAACCCCCACTTTCTCTCACTAGAAAAGCACATACAAAAACACAAATTCACGTAAAACAAAATCCAACCCAGAAAATCTTATGATAGATGATAACCCAGAAACCAAAATCAAAACTTTGGGTTATAAAAATTACAAAAAAAAAAAATTAAAGATTTAATCTTTACTTAGAAAAATGGAAACAAAAATAGAGGAAATTAAATGAGAAAATAAATTTCAAATATTTGAAGAAAAACTAAAAAAACACAATTGTTTCTGTTTGGGTTAGACTCTCTAAAAAATCAGCTATACTGCTGGGTGTAGTCTTTCTCTCTCTCTCTCTTAAAAGGAGGGGCTACTGGGTTTACTTCTGAAAGCTAATTACATTTATGAACGTCTGATTCTGTAATAATTATATTTGTGAACGTTAATCTTTGACGGAAATGCCCTTGCTTTATAGTCTAAAATTCATGGTGTGCCATTGTCAACAAATAACTTGTGAAAGTTTTGAATGAGGAATACAAAAAAATTGAGAGGTTTGGAGAATTAAATGAAATGTATATAGTGAGTCAGTGACACTTGCACATTAAAAATTACTGCCGCTGTCTCAGTCCATTATTAGATGCACGTGATATGCAATTCTACCTTTTACTACTCTTTCTGCGCTTTCTCACATTCCACCGCACCATCCCGCTATCATTGAAATACAAATGAAATAGGGGAGCTCATTTACTATAGAAATTGGTAATGGAATGCAAGAATATTAAATAAATTTGGAAAACATATAAAAATTAAATATTATAAATAAAAAAAAGAGTTTATGGCCTAATAGTTTATCCCTTATTGTATATGTTACATGCAAATACATCGATACAATACAAGAGAATCATTTAACCTAAAATTCAACATGGTATCAAAAACCTAAATCTAACCCTATTTTATTCTTTCCTCCTTCTCTACCTTGTCGTCCTCACCATGGATGAAGATAGGATAGATCCTTCTTCTCCCTTCTACCTTAGTGTCGGTGATCAACTGGGTAATTTGATCACTCACGTGATTTTGAAGGCTGATAATTATCTAGGTTGATCTCGTGCTCTTACATTGACATTAAGGTCTAGGTGCAAGTTTGGGTTCTTGACAGGTTCAATCTCCAAGCCTACGGACCCGAAACGACTCCTTGATTGAGTGAAAAATTGTAAGTTACACAAAATAGTTGAAATGTCTTGTACTTTGAATACTAAGTACGTGCTTCTAGGCTTCTAGCATTTGGGATTTCATTATAAATAGGAATACAGAGTCAGTGTGAAGGACACGCTAAAAAAATAGATGTATAGTATATTGATTACTATTGATTCTTTGGTCTTTACCATATTAATATGTTATTTGAATTTGTATTGGTAATATCTAATGACTAAATGAACGAGGACTCACCATCTAATCCCAATTCAAGGATTAATGGATAATTCCCAGTAAAAAATGTTAAAATAAAGGGACCAAGAGTTAAAAATATATATATATTTGGAAATGAAATAGAATTTCAATAATTTTTATACTCCCTCGATTTTCTTTTGTTTATCACATTTATTTTTCCAAAACACATATAATAACTATATATATTATAAAAAATATAAAATTTGCATATTAAAAACTTTACTTCAAGACAAATCTAACAAGATCTTATATGGATATATTTTAACTAATATATATCAACGAAAAATCATATTTAAATTTCTCATTTCTCAAATGAAATTTTTGAGGAAGTATATGTACAAGGTTGAAAACACGCAATTTTAGAGGTATATTAGATTAAAAATCATCGACCATCAATGCAAAATGCATAGCAAATTTATTTTTGTTTGTAATTCATAAATAATAAGCAAAGAGATCATCCCTTCTAAATGATACCTTTGTGGATATTATTATAATTTTTCATATATATATTCATCTCGCTGGCCTTTCGAACCAACAATATCACCACCTAATTGATCTTCGTCACGTTCAAAGTATGCATCACTCCTTTTTAATGAACATTTGCACGAAATTTATTTATCAATCAAGATTATATATCAATTACTCCATCTTACATTAAGAATTATTCTACACTCTGAGAGCACTCACAGCAGAGAAAAAAATATATATACTCATCCTCCATTTTGTACCTGCTATAATTCGATTAGAAGCTGTTGAACGCGTATCTCCCAGCTTGAGACTTTTCTCAAAATTGATCAATAATTGAAGTTTCAACATATTATCAGTAATGACTTGATGTATAAGAAGGCTCAATAGATAGATAGATAAATAGATAGGGAGATTATTAATTATTTGTTAATATTTATTTGCTTGGAAATATTAAAAAAAAAAAGGAGCTTATTTGGGAGAGGGAGAGATCATAGATTATTAAGTAGTTGCATAAGATGCGCTAACAAAGTAAAAAAATCCTCCAACTACAAGTGAAGATCGTAATTAGTGTAAGCTAATAAGGGTAGATTGGTCCTAATGAAGAGAGGGACCACGAACAGGCCATCTTATCCCCAAAGTTTAAGGGTAGTTGTAGTATTAGTTGCACTTTGTAATTAGTAGCTAATTAGTGATTGTATTACCTAGGCAAACTATAAAAGAATAATTAAATAAAAGTAGCTTTTGTCAAGTGTGTGTGTGCACGTGTGCGCACCCACTTCTCGATGGCGTTGGGTGCGGCGAGTTGGGTCCCACATAGGGTGGGGTTATATAAATATGGACAATCTTTCTTACAAAAACGTCACAATTGCACGGTTGGTCATCTGCTGTATCTTCGTACAGTTGCTGATTCTCAAAAGCTAACTCATGCTCTTTTTAGGTTTTATGTGAAAGCTTCACTTTTAACCTTTCTCTCTAAGTGCTACTCTCTCTATTTTATTTGATAACTTTTGACGACTTGTCTACTTTTAGATTTTGAGAGCTATCATTGTCACATTTTCGGGATACTAAGCGTAATAATATTTATAAAATATTAAAGAAATCTTTAAACAAGTGTTAATAGAATACTTATAACCTCTAATAGTTGGGTGTCCATTGAATACTAAAGATATATTTAGCAAATAATAAAATTGCAAAACTCGAGAATCCAACTTTAATACCAGAAAGAGTATACATGTATTACACAATATATATTTTAATACCCAATATGCTACTACATACAAACCTACTATTATCATTATACCTAATATCCATAAAGAGAAAATTTTGATTGCATTTTATCAAAAATTAAAAATAAAATCTTAAATATGAGATATTGTATAGTTATATGACACAACTAAATTGACAAGAGAGTAAATTTATTCATTTATTCATTGTAAAACTCCATAAATAATAATTTATAGAGCATAATTTTAGGAATTAAAAAAATAGAAAATGATAATTAGAACTAAGGATAAAGGTATACATTTTCATCAAAAACTAAAACATTCAATGTTATAGATATTTTAAATTAATTATCATTAAATTTTAGTTAAGACTTTTTAAAAAATTATTTAGACACTAGTTTTAAAATTATTTTGTGGGCCCTTCCGAGTCTTAAATCCTAGGCGGTCGCACTCCTTGCCTAGGCCCAGGGACATCCATGCTCTCTTAAATTCTTCTTTTAATACATTGCCTTGTATTTCATCCATATCATTACACATTATTTCCCACTATCCCTTTCCTCATCCCAATCCTCTTCCTTCTAATTTTTCCACATCAGTTAGTATCCTCATCAATATTCTATTTGCTACTTTACATTTATCCTACCATAAAATTTATTTTCATTTACATATTATGAAATGTAGTTTTGGTTATTAATTATTAATTACCGACTTAATTAGGATTATAAAAAACTAAATAATTTATAGTTCTAAAATACATAATAATACATGAAATTAAAATATGTCAAATTTAGGTTTAATTTATAGAGAAAAAATAAAGTCGTTGGTGAAATCAATTTTTTTTAATAGTTGTTATATAATATTTTCATTGAAATTCAATCAAAAAATTATAGCCAATAGAAAAATGACACTTGTTATAATCTGGTGCTACCAAAATTCTAAATATAAGATAAGATTATACCATATATCAAACGTTTATTTGTAATTAATTGTGAAGCCCATTTTATGGGTGAAATCAAAAGTTTTTTTTAATGTAAATGTCATTGCTAATTTGCTTCCTCTTGCTCAAGAGGATATCCTCATGATCATGACTATTGTCTTCAAGTGAGTATCCTCTCTTATATGCCCACAACTACGAGGATACTCATTTTCTCCCAAAATTTAATCATGAGTATGCACAATACTCATTAATGTTCATGCTATTAGGGAAGATATTTATTTTGTTGTACTCTGGGGGACGAAAATTATTAATCTTCATGTTTCAACATTAGAGCTAGGGATGCAATGGATATTAGATTCGACCCGAATTCGTAGATTCATATCTGTTTTTGCGGATATGGGCCTTCAAAATTTAAACCCGACGGATTCGGGTCCTATGACTGAAAAAACGGATCCGGGTAGGGGTCCAGTCATAATACCCATTTTGGACCCGTCTTGAAATATTTTTCGTGATACTAATATATTTACAAACCAGTAACCAACAAAGAAATGAGAGAATGATAGTGAGGTAAAGTTCGACCATTAGTAAGAAGTATTCAAATTAGGTCGATTTGGGTATCTATTAAAAAGAATGAAAAATTGATTTTGATAATATTTTTTTAATTTGTCTAATTTGAAATATAGTAATTTGCTTTATAATTCAATCTGAAAAATAAAGTTCCTTTCTCATTAATGTCTAGGCAAATGTTCTAATGTCTATAATAAAATCCATAATTTCAATTACAAATTCATTTTTCTAGTTACGGAGTATTATAGACAATAATATAATAGCACAAAAAATATCTTTCCGCCCAAACTATCCCTTATGGTGGTGTATGGAGAACCCTAAAAATACACCTAAATATACAAGATCCGTTTCGGACCTGGATCCGTTGGATCTGGATTTGGATCCTTACTTTTCGTACTCCACGAATCTGGATCTGGATCTATCCTTGAAAAACGGATCTGGATCTGGATCCATAAGGACCCGGTCCAGATCCGGTCCGTTGTCATCCCTAATTAGAGCACTCCCACTAGAGAATATTTTTTCTGATAAAAGTGTAAATGTGTATCCCACTAGAGAAAGAAAAAATTCCCTCAAACAAATCGGAGAAAACTCTCTCGCAAACGCAATTTCCCTCACCAGTTCGTGGGTCCCACAAGCTGATTTTCAGCCTTTTTTTCTTTTTGTGTAGGTGGTGGGACCACTATACTGATTGTGCATTTTCAACCAATCAGTTTTTTTTTTTTTTGAAAAATATACATATTTGTAACGATTATTTCTTATATTTATACTTAATAAAAAATTACACCAACAGTCATTAAAAAAATTTCTCTATAAATAGCTACCCATTTTGACATATTTTAACACAACTCAAAAATCCTCATTTCTCTATTCAAATTCATTATTGTGAAGTACATGAATAGGAAAAATGGTAATTTTTATGAGTAATGATTAACAAAATTGAAAAATGAGTAGGAGAGAATATGGTGGAATATGATAAAAAGCAGGAGAGAAATATTGGAGTGGGAATTCTTGGGTTTGTTGGTGGGATAAAAAAATTATTTCTTAAAAATCTGATGTGGAAGAGAGGGAAATATAGAGAGAGTGGAGGAATTTTTTTCTTCCTCTGTCATAAATGGTCTTCTAGTCTTATAAAATTATAAAGGCGATGAGATAGGACGTGTTAGGTCGTTTTACAATTGGATTACATTTTACTTATCATTAATTTAGGCTCTATGAGCGTTTTTATTTATTAAGATTAGAATATTAAAAGGGAAAGTTATTGTATCTCTACATAGGTCACTTACAACATGTTTACTTAAATTTTAAAATTTTAGAAATATTTTTTTTGACTACCATTAAAAATGTTTAATTAGAATCATAGTATAGCTTGTTATTATTGATCCAGTATGATTGTATTTTAATTTTCGTTGAAGTCTACGTGAGCCCATGAAAGAGCCTACCTAAGAAGTCATGCCCTAGCCTAGTTCGTAGCGTATTTTACGGTGATATCAATTAGTAGACTGTACTGTAGTGCCTCAAACTTGTAATTCTACATATATCTACCGAGGCTGTCCACTATGATTGGCTTTATTACTTTAAATGAATTTTGAAATACATGGCCAAAGGTCTCCAACTCTTGCTAAAAGCCACCTTTTCACGTAATAAACAGGGTTGCTCCAACATGTCAAGAACGAGTACCATGCCGTTAATGCGTGCGGACTACTACAGATACCATATGGCTAACAGCAATCTGCAACACCATCATAACTGTTACCAATTCATCTAACAAAAGTACCAAATTGTCTTTTCCATCCTGCGTCTAATGCCCACCTTAGCCAGAAGCCACCTTACTCAGTTGGATACATTAAGGATGAACTCAGTACACCTTATTATTAATAGGTTACGGAGTAACGCTCTAATAAGTAATCAAAAAGTGTATTTATGAGTACGACTTCACCTGCAACCTGTACATCACAGGAAATTCAGCAGTCGGACGATTTTGTCAATTCAGTGATCGTTAAGATAGTTAACACGTAACATATTGTGAAATCATTGGAGGGACAACTCAAGATGGAAAATCATAAAAGGGAATTGGTTAATTTTTAAGGAACGAACAATATAAATAGAGCAATCTTTAAAGGACGGAGTAAATAGCAATTATTATTCAAAAAAAAAAGAAGCAGCAATTAAGACCTTTTTTTGGTGTTGACCCTACTGAAAACTGTTAACCAACGACAGACTTTCCATTACCACAGCCAGTCATAGAAAGCCAGTCTGCAGTAAAGGCTAAATGCTTTGGATTGCTTTTTTTCTTTTTTGAGGAAAATGCTCTGCACTTCGTATTGAAATAGTAGCATTTCCAAATTTGGAAACTTGTAAGCCTATAAGCCCTAATCCCTTTTTTCTAATAATAAGTCCACTTTCGTGACAGCTAGTGGAACAATTTTATGCAGCCAAACTCTTCGAAGCAATCTCGAAAACATTCTCGGACAGTCCATTGGCAGACATTATCATCTCCAGCTGTGCCTGGAAATCAACATTGCAAAATAAAACAACTACATCCAGAAAAGTACACCACACAGCAGACCAGGTGACAAATACATATAGCAACTTTGGCAAGAAGACTTAGCTTTACCTTAGCATGGTTTTGACGGGTCTCATCATAACGCCTCCACCGAGAGAAAGCGGACACCATCCTTGAAGCAACCTGTAACACATGGATAAAGAGTTCAAGCCAGAAATTACCAAAAAAAAAAAAAAATACTTAGAGACCCTGAAAGTGCAAGATACGGAAGGAGGATGTATCTCTACCGCAACTTCCAATGAATCTCTTTTGTAGCTAGGATCATTTTGAGCTTGTTCCCTTAATTTAAAGAAAAGAAATTACTCAATAAAACTGACCTGAGGATTTATTTTATCCAGTTGAACCACCAACTCTCCCAAGAATTTGTATCCTGAACCATCCTTTGCATGAAAGTTCACAGGGGACCCACAGAATCCACCTATCAAAGAGTAGACCTTGTTGGGATTGCGAAGGTCAAATGCTGGGTGGTCTAGTAGCTTCTTAACATTCTCAACATTGCCAGGAACATCTGACATTGCTTGTAGAGCAAACCATTTGTTGACGACCTTTTCCAGTAAGAGCATGGGGTGTAAGGGATGAAAGCAATAAAAAGTCAGCCTTTGGAAGTGTGAAAAGAAAAATAATATCCCTAAAGAAACAACCAATTACTTTGAAGCATATTCAAGCGTCCATAGGCAGTCGGATTAAAAGCACATATTTAAGACAAGGGACTCCCATAAATCAAAATGAGCCGAAATTTGAAAGCATAGATAGATAATATTCCACTCTAGAAAAAGCGCAACGGGACCTTACCAAAAAGTCATGCTGCCACTTGTTATAGAAGTCAGCCAGAATTTCATCCCGATATTCACCAGGGTTCTGGGTAATGGCTGCCAGAGCTGCAAATTGATCTGTCATGTTTGTAGCTGTTTTATATTCATTCAGCCCAAGCTCAGTGCATTCCGGGTCGTCAAGCGATGTAAGATATGCTGCAGTATGACAAAACACCATGGTCACACATCCGTTAGTCATATCTCAATTATCAAAGTAGAGTAAAAACATAAGGAATAAACTTACAAAGTGAAGTGTTCTTTAGTGCCCTTCTGGCCATGTTAGAATGGTTAAACACATATTGCTCAGAGCTCTTGTTTTCTTGGACCTGGAAAATTCAAAGGCAGTTAAGTAATTCAATCCCATTAAAAAAGTCAATGTAGAAGTCATCAAACTGATAGAATATTCAAAGCTACACAATGATTTAATGCCATACTGTGCGAAGCAAGTCAGTCTTCAGCTGCAAAGCAAGTTCCTTTTTGATGAATGTCCGGACAGCATGAACAGCATCAGGATCCGCAACTTCCATCATATCCATGATCTCCCCTACACCAGGGAGAGTTATAGCCTTTGCGATGAATTCCTTCATTTTTAGCAAGGGGAAAAACAGAACCAGTATCAGCTCGTGTTTTTGATAATGCAAAAGAAAAACAAGAGTTTGTCCACATAGTTACAGGACACTTACTTTATCCAAACTATTGTCACAGAGAATACTTTTGAGCCCATCAACAAATTTTGCATTCAAATGTAGAGGCCTGTTTTGTTGGAAGTCGGCAACTAAGCTAAACATCAATTTCCTGGCCAGAATCTGCCCGGCCTCCCAACTGCAGCATGGACATACAGGTTCAATAGATTTTGAAAATTTCTCCACTATTAAGGTCTATATTACAAATTGTATAAGATATAAACATACCGGTTAAATTCATCTGAATCATGGGCGAGAAGGAAAAAGAGATCAATATCTGACAGATCAGATTCGAGGCGGATAGGTGCACTGAAGCCCCTTAACAAAGATGGAACTGGCTTCTCAGGTACATCAGAAAACACAAACTCCTCTTCCTTCTGCAGCACATTCATAGACAAACTTTTAGTAAAGGATAAACTATGACAAATCCAATTGGAATAAGATTGTGTGTTTTTGGGATATGACAAATGCAATTTCGGGTAACGTTGAAAGTACGAAGATTTAGTCAGGACGGGCATACATCAACAAGGAGAAAGAAGGTATTAGAAGACAGTTTTCATCCAATTCTAATAAAAATGAAAACCAGTTTTCATAGAGAATTAGTTAAACCTTTGTTACATGAAGAACAGTTGTGTGGACTGGCTTCCCATCAATAGCAAGTGACTCCTGATTGCCATCATGGTAAACAGATGACAAAGGCATGTCTTTGCCATGAGAATCCAGCAAACCCATTGCAACTGGAATGAACATGGGCTCTTTGACGGACTGACCAGGAGTTGGTGGCACCTCTTGGCTAAACCAAGAAAATTGTAGGAGAATCAGCAGCAAGAAAGCTATGGGAAGGAAAGGGACATAACAAATTTAATAGTATATGTACCTAAATTTCAATGTATATGAGCGCTTCTCTGCATCATAAGATGAAGTGACTTTCACATTGGGTGTCCCAGCTTGTGAGTACCTATTATAATTGTTAACATAAAGGTCTTATATCCTTCAATAATAACAAAAAATATTTGCAAAACCTAGCTCACCATATTAAAAAATTTGCAAAATCGGCATTATTAGCATCCCTCATTGCGGCATAGAAATCTTCACAAGTTACAGCTTGTCCATCATGCCTCTTAAAATATAGATCCATGCCCTAAAATCAATGAAATACATGTTAAAATTAGATAACAATGGAACCAAGATGTCCAAATAGGGATTTTTGTCCACCTAGCTTAATCATTAGTACCTTTCGGAAGCCTTGGCTCCCCAGCAAGGTTTTATACATCCTGACTACTTCTGCTCCCTATCAGACATGGGGAGAAAACTTAATTCGTAGAATGAAACTCAATTCTAAGTTGTTTATACAAAAACAATTTCAATTTTGTGCATCACTCTCTCATGAGAGAATCTTAACTAAAACAGCTCGCACCTTTTCATACACCTGCAAAAAAAATTTAGACTACATGAGATCTTCCAAATAATAAAAGAAAATGCGGGAAGGGGGAGGGAGGGGGGAGCTAATGAGAATTAAAATAGTATAAAGATGCCAAGTCATACCGTGACTGTACTTTCCATCAGATATCATACACCAGAGCATGTTCGGATCAGGAACACGATTAGAAAAGAAGTCAGGAAAAATAGTTAACAGAAAAGAGAAAACAAAAACATCATTAAAAGAAATCTGACCAGTGTAGAAGTTGTCCATCTGCAAAGAAAGAGGGCAATACCATGAGATTAGATTGAAAACAGACATCAGGATAATGAAATAAGAATCAAGAGAAAGAAATTGAAGTAATACTACCTTAATGTAGGAATGTGGTCGCACAGGATGAGACATAGGACCTGAATCCTGAGACATGAAAGATAAAATACTTCAGAAGGGGTTAAAAATACATCCATCATTGAAACAACTAAGTTTCAGAAAACACCCAAAAAGAACCAATAAAAGGATTTTTACTAATGGAGGTGAACATGATATGTGCAATTAACCAAGAATTTGATTCAGATTTGTCAACAAAGTAACCTGAGGATATTGATAATTCCGCAGCAAAGAGACATCAGCAATCCGCTTCACAGTGCGGCTTCCCATGTCAGACGAAAATTCCTAAAACAGGTAAATTATTTTATAAGAAGCAAAAACTAAGTAAATCTAATATCCAAGTTAAGAACACTATTTATGATCCATTAAGGACAATACCTGATCACGGAAGACAGTTAGTCCTTCCTTCAGGCTGAGCTGAAACCAGTCCCGGCACGTAACTCTGCAGCAAGATAAATAGAAAAAAAATTGAGGTGGCAGATAGGAAAGCAAAGCACTGAAACCTTTGTAAAATACATGATAACAGCTCAAAAGAAAGCTATAGCTTACCTATTACCAGTCCAGTTGTGGAAGTACTGAGACGATAGTAAATACAAAAGTCAGATACATCAGTGCAAGCTAAGACAGGAGACAAAAGCAATGATACTAACTCAGTCAAGTGAAAGCATACCTCGTGACCAATCACACCTAAAATTGCAGCATAATCAGCATCAGAAGCAGTTTCAGGAGTTGCCAAAACAAGTTTAGAATTGAAAATCTGCCAAGAAAGATCATATTGTGTTTCAAAAATCATATTCGTTTCAATGGCAATCACTAAACATAAGCTATAACTTTCCAAAGACATACATTTAAACTCTTGTTTTCCATGGCTCCCCTGCCAAGTACATAAAAAATGTTAAGTCATTTAATCCAAAAACAAAGAACAACCATTCAAGAGAAAGAAAGTCTGCTGCAAGAATTTTTTTTAAACAGATGGAATGTTTTTCTTATTTGCAAGAACATATCTCACATATTGAAGTCCGGAACTGCAACGATATTAAACAGATCCAAGTCATATTCCAAACCAAAAACCTGATAGAGGGGGAGAAAAAAACTCAAAATCAATATAAACTGAAAAGCTTTTAAGAGAATAATTGGTGAAATAATGAACTAACATCTTCATCCCACTTCATGGATGCCTTAAGAGAATACATGGCATGTGCAGTTTTTGGCAGGTCCTCAGAGGGAGTCCAGATCTTGAGTGTGACATTACGGCCAGAACGAGTAACAAATGTATCATCTCTGCTCTCCAGCTGACCAGCAACCAACGCAAATAGGTATGACGGTTTTTTGAAAGGATCCTCCCAAACGGCAAAATGCTTGCCATCCTATGATAAGTGAATTGTGATTAACATGCCATAATAATGATATTCACACTTAATAGCAGCATACAGATTACATCACTGACTGACTTGTTAAGCTCACCTCAATGTCCCCTTGACCTGTGAGATTTCCATTGGACAACAAGACTGGATACTTAGTTTTATCAGCTTCAATACGAACTGTGTATTTTGCCATTATATCAGGACGATCCTGTTAACACAACATAGACATGCACTCAATTAAATGACTACCAAGTATCCCTTCAAACCATACTATACAATAAGCTACCAAGACAAACGACCTGAAAGAAAGTTATTTTGCGGAAACCCTCAGCTTCGCACTGTGTACAGAAATTTCCGGAAGATTTGTACAGACCCTGAAGAGAAGGAAAAAAAACGTTCGAGATGCATGACTTACCAATGACAGCAAAAACTGCAATTTGCAAAATTAAAAAGTATTTCTCACCTCTAATGATGTGTTGCTTTGGGGATATATCTCAGTAACAATTTCTAATGTGAATTTACTAGTTGGTGGAGATAAAAGAGTCAAATGGCGTGAATCCAAGTGAAATTCTCCCTCCTATACAGCCAAAAAAAACCATGTATATGCTTCAAAAGCAAAAACTTTAGCCTCACACCAATTTGAAACCCAATAATGATAAGAAGAACAGGATATATAATGCAATGCTAGGACCAAGAATTATAATGAAGTCAAAACTTCGAAACAAAGAAATATCATACATTTAGCTCTTTCCCATTAATCTTGACTGAGATGAGCTTCAGATCCGAACCATCCAAGACAAGAGGAGAAGAGGCAGAAGCTGATGAAGAGGACAAAGAAGCTAAACATGGGTAACAAATATTTAACAAAAGCACAAGAAGTAAAACAGTATGTAAGTAGGTATATTACAATCATCTGCAGGGAAGACGGCAATTTTTGAAAAAACATGGGTCTTATCTTCCTTTAATAAAAAATTCAATGCCACCTGCATCAACAGGATAAACGAGACAGTCAATTAAAAACCAAAGGAATATTAACACCAGTACAAATTCTGCCACGGGGGGGAATCAAGGCACATACAGTATCAAAATAGTAAGCAGGCTTCTTATAGTCTTTCAGGAAAATTTCTTTTGGAGCCTCCATGTTTAGTTCTTGAGCTTGCTTTGGCAATGGATCAGGTGCAACTGAACAGTTAAACCTTGTATTGACTTCCTGACTCCTCTGATACAAGGACAACACAACATCGGAATGTAAAGTTATTAACAACATAGCACGAGTAACATGAATAACAGTAGAACGCAACTTAAAGAGCAAATAATGCAGGGTGTAAACAATAAGATAAGAATAGAATCCACCAAGTTCCAAGCCAGATTAGACAACTTACATAAAGGGAAGGGTATGGGAAACGATAATTCCTTCGCAAGCTCGTCTTAAAACAAAACAGAATCAAATTCAGTAAAACCGAAGTCACATTGAACATAAAAACACAATCACAAAAGCAACATTAATACAACCATATAAAACTAAACAAACCTCTAAGCTAAGAAACTTTCTATATCTTGTGAGGCTCTTAACCGGGCGCTGAACACAACTCACTCGACACAAAGCCTGAAGCTGCACCACCACACACAACCCAAATTATCAACTCCATACAATCATTTACACCAGCATTCAACAAAAATCATTCAACTCTTTTCAACTCAATATAATAAACACAAAACTAGCCCAAAGCGCAAGGTTTTCATTAACTACAACATACGAAATGCATATATTTCAACCTATCCTACCGAAATTGAAGTAAAAATGTCAAATTTAACCAATGAAAACATGAGAAAATTAGGATAGATAATCACAGGAGTAGCTGAAACCAATCCCAGAAAACTGTTCTTCGACAAAGCGGGACCTTTGCATGGTAAAACCAACCGAGCCATTCAACTGAAAATATTTTCACAACTCGAATTAACAGCACCCACACCAATAAGAGTTTCCCTCTGTTGGGAAAATATACCGGGTCGAATCTGGATTAGTAGGAATCTAATAGGCACTGAATTAATTAAAAGCCACTTACAAAATCGAGGAATGATGGCTAAACCCCAGGAAATGGACACAAAAACCCCAGATTAGTGACTACCCTAGCCTACTGTTTTATTGATTGGTATATGTATTTGGATAATTCGAATAAATGGTAAAGAAGACATACATGAAATAATTACTTTAATATTAAATTAAATAAGAAAATAAATAATTAATAAAAATTGATGAGATAGAAAATAGAGGGATTTGAGAAGGTGGGATTTACCTTTTAATGGCTGATGGATTGATGGGATGAACTCAAGAATTTGATGCCGACCAAACGTAGAAAGATCTATGAGAATACTATAAGCTAAGTGCCTAAGTATTTACAGTTATGAAAAAGATTGGTGTTTTATATTAATTATTTTACGATTATGACAAGATTAAATAATAAAAAACAGATTATTGTACGAGTTTTTAAATAAAGTGACCAATAATTGGGCGAGCTTTTTAAGGTTTTGCTGGAGTGAGGAGTGTATTTTTTTTTGTGTGTGTGTGTGTGTGTGGGGGTGATTGGTGACTAAATGAATATCTTGTTCATATTCAAATTGGGCTAGTGAGTTGGATCCAAACATAATGTGGAGTATGGTGGTCTGGTGGATCCGTGGATTAAGCTTGTAGGTAGTGAATTGTAAAGTTGTAAGTTGTAGCTAGATTGACTTGGTCTAAAATCTAGCTTTCTTGGGCTTGAACCTTAAAATTGCTTGGGTGTCTATCATGAGCCTATTAGAAAGTCGATCAGGCAATTTTTGACCTAATTCGAGAATTGATTAAGATAAAATTTAATTTTAAGACAAAGTTCTAACTATAAATATGTCAAAACTTTGAAGGAGGATAGAATTGTTGTAGTAGTAGAACTATACTGTAGCAAAATCTATTTTGTATGAACTTATTTTATCTCAACTTATTTTGACTTAATTTGTTTTGAATTAGTTGAAATAATGTAAACAAAAGGACCCTGAGCTTGTTGTCAGGGGGATGCATATGTGGTGGCTATCATAAAAGCTAGAGTGGTATTGAATTTTGCCCTAATCAAACAAGTCATAGCCTCATATAGGTCACCGACTAAACCATGCAAATTTATGAATATTATTAACTTCAAACTTGGAAATTTTGAAAACAATATAATACTTGGGTATGAGTTGGTTCAATACCCCAAACTTGGGGTTTATCTTGTTTATTTTCCCATCATGATATTGAAAAGTTGATATCAAGCTAGCTAATGGTTTTAGTCTGATGACGTAGCTCACATGTGTAAGTAGGGGTGCTTAATCAACAACCTGAGCCCGTATGTAGTGGGCTCGGCTTGGACTCGATAAGGGTATGCTCGGCTTGATCTCGAAGCTCGAAAAACTTTTGAAATCGGGATCAAGCTCGATAATTGAATAGGAGCTCAACTCGGTTCAAAGCTCGGCTCGACGATAAATTTTTAATTAAAATTTTGATTTAAAAAAATTTATATATTAAATTTTATCGAATTTGTTAACGAGTTTCGAACCGAGCCAGACCTTACTCGGCTGTGTTCGTTTAGCTCGAACTCGAGCTAAACTCTATTTAATTCTATTTGACCGAATCGAGTCCGAAGGCAAGTAAGAAATAAAAGCTTAAGAGCTTTGGCATCATTATTATGATGTGGCCGCAGGCCCATTTTTCATGTGCATATTTTATTGGATACGCTGTACACATTATCTGAAAAGATTAAATTTTATAATAAAAGTCTACATGTTCAAGTCCGGCTAACGAACATGCACTAACCTAATTAAGGGTGCGTGTCTTCGTGCTGATATCAACCTTTTCATCCTTAATTAATCTATTTCAATGTCCAATTACACTGAGCCACGTACTCATTTGTCTAAACTTTCTTGGCCAGCAATGCATACAAAAAAGTTTGAACTTCGAACAACAAACGGCAGCTATTATGCTATTATGCTATTAGATTATTATTACTATTATATGTCCTTTATCCGATAATGTGATCACTAAACCTATTAAAATCAATTTGATGGAAACCTCACCTCAAAAATCATAGATTTTTAACAAAACTTTTATTCTAAACTCATATTTATTCAAATTCGAACAATTTAGAATAATCTCAAGTAAAATGCCACCGTAGTCGGCCTATGTTTACCTAATTGACCTATGTATCATCTTATTTGGAGTACGAATAAAAAGAAACTATGTTAAACACCCTTCTTATGTGTAAAGCTCCTTCTATTGATACTATTGTTGGGTTGAACATGTTTTTGGTTGGACTTATACATCATTTTTTGTTAGGGCTAGGCTATGAATTAATATGTTTATTAAGATTTGTATTTGACACATACATATTTTGTATTTATATATAATTGGTTATACACAGTACATAGCAGATGTAAAATATAAATAAAATGAACAGAAACGCTTAAACATTTTTGGTCAACTCAAACACAAAGACAATCGTTATTGCATTCGAAGTCGAAAGTTACCTAATCCAAAATCCTAACCCGAGTTAACAACCACATTTAACAATTTAGTGACAATCTAACTAACCTTTTTTTTTATCTCATATTATTAATTAGTCATTCAAAATATCTACATAACTTTACTTGTATTTGTTGGTTTGACATATTAATATACCTTGTATATGTTATAATTTGCCAGTTTTTAAAAACTAATTTATTATATACTCCATATATCATTTCATAAAAATTTGAGAACAATTATAATAATGAAACCTAAAGCAAGTAATATTTTTTTTATAGATGTCTAGGGCATACTACTGTGTAAAAAATTCAAACAAACTAGATCACTAGTTAGTAGCAACTAGTAAAAAAAAAAAAAGAAAGCCTAAAAGTTTATTAACATAATGGGCCTAATAATGTGTTATGAAGACTGTGCAACCCCACGCTGACCCTAATGACAACAACACTTTACAGATGTGTGTTCTTTTGAACACTTTAATTAAGCTTATGTTATATTTTTCTAAGCCTAGCTAAGCTACATATTATTTAATCACATTGGCTTACCAATACTTGAAACTAATAATTTTTGGACCGAGTTATATAGTTTAATAATTTTAAGGTAACTACTTGATGAAAATGAAAGCTGATTTGGACATTTTATTTTGCTAGCTTGTAACCCGACATGCATTCATCATCTCTTCAATACAAAGTACTATAATTCCCTACTCTTTCTCTTCTAAGTTCTAATCCCACCTTAAGGGGTCTGCCTCACACATTCACACACATGACACACAGGCTTCTCTTCGGCTCGGCTTTTGACAGATTCTATAACTTTGATTTCTCTCTTCCGTAGCAACTCCCGTCAAATTTTGCAAGTAGATAATACAATATTTCGGATAAAGAAGTTTGCAAATTAGTTAGGGATCTATTCTATTTTATGGGTAGACACAACAAGAGCTAGAGATGCTCAAATTCGGACTATGTTTTTGCAACTAACTTTTCTTCTTTATTGTAAGTTATTTCTTGACCGTTTCTAAAAACGTAAAAAATGAGAAAAGAATACTACAGATCGATAACAAATGAGATTAGCAAGGGCCTTTATAGGCTTGACATGATTCATGAGCAACACGCTTGAGAAGTTGTGGGAGGAAGCAAAAATCTCTAGCATCCATGTAATGTTGAAATGGCATAGGTTTCACTTTCACATGCATGCATGTGGGAGGAGGTACCAACAAAATAAGATTTTGGACCGTTGTTTGGTACTTTAGAATCCAAAGAGTAATAGTAAGTCAACACCCTACCAATCTATTTGAATTGGTACACATTAAATGGACTGTGGGATGCAGCATTGCAGCCCCATACCATCAATGATTTTTGACAATTGTGAGTTAGCTACTTTCATTTCCCATTTGCTTTGATTTTTGTTCATATATAACATGCTCCATATTGGCTTCATTTGCTTGATTTTTTATAAACTTATAATCCAAGCTACTCTATCCTTTTTATGTGTTTGATTTTCAGCATACACGACCTTCACTTGCTAGCTTTTATGCTATCATTATCTTTCTTACTTATTCTCATCCAATTAGATACCTAAATATGATCCCTTACAACATATAATCTAATATACAACTGATACACATTTTTTTCTTAATTATTAATGTATGTTTTATGGTACTATTTTAAAATTATTTCAACAAATCCATGATCTATGAAGTACATACTATATCATTACCAATCCTTTTTTTTTTTTGGCTAATAATTAGTAAGTATTAGTTGAGTATGTTGATTAGGCATTTTAAACTTCCATATTAATATCTTAAAGTTTAAAAATTTATTCTAAAGTGCGAAAAAAATAATACGGAGTATTATGTAATAAGTAATATGATTATTTATCGAAAAAAACATTTATTATATCTTAATTGGCATAGCTAGTAAATCAATATATTGTTTAACCTTCAATATTTGTTATGATTAAGACATTGATTGTGTTTAAGTCAATTTTATAGTCATTTCACTTAATAGTGAGTAGTCTTATGTTTAGAAGGACGTGAATTTTGTGGTTAAGCGCCCTTTCAAAGTTTGAGAGTTGGAGAATATAGCTAGGGAGAATTACCAATTTCCCAACATTCTTTCCCAACAATCAAAACTTCAATTCGATTATCTTTTGTTTTTTCTTCTTAGAATCACTCATATGTGAGTGCATTTAATAGTATTGAAAAGAGAGACAATGATTATTGATAATGGATTACTATCTCCATTTTCCATATGATTTTTGGTTGATTTATATATAAGTTAAAACATATTTATATGGGATCTTGTTAAATTCATCTTGAAGTATAATTTTTTAAAATATAAATTTTATATTTTTTATAAAATATGCCTATAAATATTATAGTTATAATATGTGCAAAATACAAATGTGATAAATAAAAGGGAATATAGGGAGTTTTCTTATGAGAGGACCCAATTGAATCTATAGTTTTTCCAAA
Source organism: Dysphania ambrosioides (assembly GCA_026401315.1). NCBI lineage: Eukaryota > Viridiplantae > Streptophyta > Magnoliopsida > Caryophyllales > Amaranthaceae > Dysphania > Dysphania ambrosioides. Next base: position 4,862,145 of record CM048659.1, on the reverse strand, counting down.
CTTAATTATTGGACTCATTGAATTTTGATTATATAATATAGTTTTCTGTTCTTTTATTTTCTCCTTTAAAGTTCAAATATGACGTGTGAGTCCCTCAATTATTTTTTTTTTTATTTCCTTAATGTAATAATATTGAGTTTCAATAGAAAATAATTTAACCACGATCCTATATTATCTCAAAATTATGCCACATTCAAGGTAGTGTCCACCCTTTTTGTTACCTTATCTTAAATTCATGCAAGTAGAAAAACAAAATGTGAATCCTAGAAAACTGGAAAACGGCAAAGCAGCTGTAAGTTTTGTAATATTACTGCCAGATTTAATTACTGGCTGACCCACCAAGCTTTACTTTATCAGATACGGAGTAACATTTAAACAGTATCACTTCTTATATTATTTTCCTATCTAAATTTTTAGATTACTACTCTATAGTACGAGTAGTACATTATATATTGTGCTATAAGCTAATAGAATGATGATGATGAAAAGAACTTTGATCTCTACTTTAGTACGATATATATATTTTTTGGAGTTATAATATGTAAACGGGATTAATCTCAAACCTTAAATACTATCTTAAAATTTTAATTAATTAAGTTAGTTGACATTCAATAATACTTCTTGTATGTCACGTGTTAGAAAAGAATTTTTTTTGAAATAAGTAATCTTTTATACGGACTACACAAAAGATTATCTACACCTTATAAACTTATTGAGCTTCTCACTTTGTAATGAAGTAACACAAATATTGGCTCCAAAATAATCGAAGAAATTCAAATGTATAGGGGCAATGACATATTGGTATGTATTTCCTTAGCACTATTCGAGTATTTTCTTTCTAAAATGGTAGATACCTCTATTAAATAGAGTCTTCAAGCTGTTTTATTGATATTTAAAAGTGAAAAGTACTAGTACTACTCTTTCAAAAAAAGGCGACCAGTACCCCTTGTTTCATATTGAAGCTTGATTCCTAATCCCATATAAATGAAGAAAAATGTCATCTGATCAAGTGTAACGATTAAGTATAATATGGACAGTTTATGGAGATAACTATAATCGGTTATTTTAGGTAATCATAGTGTTTTGCTAGAAACTGACTATGATTTGTGAACTAATTTGATTAGTACACGACTAATAATAAACTGGTCCTATGAGGTCACACATATAAGTATATGATTGGATTAAAGTGCAAAAGAGGTTAAGAAGCTAAATGATCATGCTTATGTGAAGTATGAACTAATGGGTTTATTTGTAACATATGGTTGTTACTTATAAATAAACCATGGTTATGAGATACTAAGTACTCCACTTAGCCATATTCTCTCAAAGTTCTTCCATCCTCTTTTGCCATCGCCAAGAAAATTAATAAGAAAAAGGTTTTCTTATTTCGTATTAACATACGTGGGGATTCAATCATTACTTGTGGATCAACACTAGAGGAGTAACATTTGGTGTTTTAAGGATTTCTATATAAAAGTGTGAAGTGCTTTGATATTAGTGGAAATCACGCTTCAAGGGTATGAAATTCTTTTTCTATACTTTGTATTAAAATGTACATGAGATTCTGCTGTAGATGTAAGAAATCGTTTCTTGAAATTCAGCTTTATGTATCTACATTCCTACAATAAAAGCCTACAAGATAGCGTCTAATCTACGAGTAATTGATAATGCTCCTCCAAAATTACTAGAGTGATACTATGAAATAAATAATTTCAGTACAATGAACATATACAGATAGAATAATAAACTCACTACAAGATACTTTTCTCCTTTTCTTATTATCCGTCAATTTTAACAAAATTTAGCACCATTTATTACTTAAAATGACAAAGATATGAAACTTTTATAGTTCTTTAATTTCACAAATTAGTTATAGCTATAATGTATATAAATACGTATTATAAACAACATAAACTTGTATATTAAAAAAATATATTTCAAGACAAATGTAACAAGATTCTACATGAATGTGTTTTAACTTATATATATCAATGAAAAATCATATTTAAATATTTACTTGTATACATGTATCTCCCCATAATCACACTTAAGTACGCTCGTCGACTTTAATTATATGTTTACAACTTTGATTTATAAGGAGTACTAGTATATTGCATAACACACTTTTTCAAAGAAATAAAAAAATTTGAGGGGGCAATATTTATCTTATAAGTCTAGTACTAAAGAAATACTTTACCATTACATTTTTAATACTCCTTCTATTATTAAAAAATTGCACTAATTTGACTTTTACGGTTTCCAATACACAACTTTAAACTTTTTTTATCTGCAAATCCGGAAGGCAATTATTATGAAAACTTAATATTCTAAAAAATTACATTGAGATGTATCCAATAAAATCTCACTTGAATATATTATTTTTTATAATATGATGAAAATTCATAATCAAAATTTTCAAACTCGACTCTAAATTATAGATTAGGGCATTCTTTTATAGGCAGAGGACTAATTCACTTATATACCATTGGAGCTGTATAGAGTCAGATCGGGCATTGGTCCCATACCCTGCTCAAACGGTTTGTGTCTCGTCCCGTCAACCTATTTTCAATTCTTTCAGACCAACAAAATAACAGCAAAATTATTGAAATTAAACTTTTTGGTTTTTTAAGAGAGAGAAAGGAAGCTATTTCTAGAGAGAGAGGCACACACAAAAAACAGAAAGCTTCAAACTTTGAAGTTGTAAAACCTCCGAACATTTTGGCAAAAAGGGTAAGTCATTTTTAATCATTCAATCAACCCCATCTCAATCATACTATAAATTTCTAAACTTTATATTATACACTCATTTTTCAGTCATATCATATAGTTTGATAATAATATTACTTGCCATTTTATTGCGATTGGGTCTCTTTCAAATCTGTCTTTTTAAAATTCCTTAATCATTACAAAATAAGAACAACATATATCAGAACTTTTCTTGATTAATGTAAGTTAAATTAAATGCCATATTTTTTAAAATTTTTTGACTTTTTTCAGGGTTGCTTCATTTTCAGTATACTCTGCTTCTATAGTACTGCAGTCGTGATTGAAGTTTCTGGGTTTTATGGGTTGCCAAGTTTGGTTGAAATGAGCAAGAAAAGGCCAAATCTTTGAGGCAATGTTTCGGGTATTGAACCAAGTAAGTTTCTATTCAGATCTGATATTTGAATTTTTTTTTAATGTTAATATTGGTTCATTTCTTGTCAATAAGTGTGATTAGACTCTTGATTGTTTGTTTCATTTTCAATCCCATATTTTTATTGCGTCATAGTTTCCAATATTAGTAAAATATGCACTTCATAGTTTTTTTTTTAATAATATTCCGTATATTTAATTTCATTTATGTGACTAAGTCAGTCCAACATATTCGTAAAATTTGGATTATGAAAAATGGGTTATATTAATGATAAAATTTGGTCGAAAAGTGCCAATGTATGCTAAGAACATTGTTAAGTATTAGGTGATGCTATCTTTTCATTATGCTGCCCCACTTAGGTTCATATGTAAGCAATTAGGAATGTGAAGTATGTGTTTCCTATCAAGTGCTGGTGTTATACTTTATTGCACAAATTCTTAATATCTTTTGTTTGTGTAAAGTAGTATGTGAAATGTGACCAAAAATCTTTGTATAGGATGGGAGTTTCAAGATGTTACATTTTCCTTAGGAACTTGGTACTTTTATTTTTAAACTGTTGAATTGAGTTTGGGAGGTGTCTGATACTCAGAGTTTCCTTTTTGAATGTCAGGAGAAGGGGTTACTTGTTCATATGTGGCACAGGAAATCTTCGGAGAGGGAAGTAATTGACGAGTATGGATCTCCGAGAACAGACCTCTAGAGTAGAGTCATTAGCAGGAACTACATCAAGAAGGCTTTCATCTGCTTCTTCTGTATTTTACTCAGCAAATCCTTCACCATTCTTTTCACCTAGTTCACCGAAGTCTCAGTTTTCGGAGTCTAATCGCACTGACATACCACTTGAAGATGTCAACATTTCCTGTAAAGCAGTTCCGGACCCTGAGCCAGAGATGAATGTGAGGATTCCTCAACCGGATATACATGCTTCACAACTTGCAGATGATCTGCAGTTGCTCGAACGTGTTTCATCCTCAACAGGAATATCCAATGAAACTGCCTCCACTCATAGCCAAGGTCAATGGATTGAATTCTCAAGGCGTAGAGGGCGGTATAAGAAAGTCGTGAGACACTTTGGGGTGCCATGCCCTCCAAATGCGGCTTCTCTGTCCACCAGCAAAATTAGAAACTGTGATGTTTATATTGGGATATATGGAAGAAAACCTCCACTATTAAGATTTGTTAATTGGTTACGTGCTGAGCTGGAAGTTCAAGGGGTTAGTTGCTTTGCTTGTGATAGGGCTAGATGCAGGAACTCAAGGAAGGAGAGGATTGTGGAGCGAGCAATGGATGTTTGCAGCTTTGGAGTGGTGATCATAACTAGGAAGTCATTCAAGAATCCATATACTATTGAGGAACTGAGATTTTTCTCAAGTAAGAAGAACCTTGTTCCTGTGTTCTTTGATGTTGCTCCTAGTGATTGCCTTGTAAGGGATATAATTGAGAGAAGGGGGGAACTCTGGGAGAAACACGGAGGTGATTTATGGAATTCATATGGTGGGCTGGAAAAGGAATGGAAAGAAGCTATATATGGTCTTTCTCGTATCGATGAGTGGAAATTGGAGGCACACGATGGTAATTGGAGAGAATGTATATTGAGGGCAGTAACACTGATAGCGATGAGATTAGGGAGAAGAAGTGTGGTAGAGAGATTGAGCAGATGGAAAGAGAAGGTTGAGAAAGAGGAGTTTCCGTTGCCTCGTAATGAAAACTTCACTGGTAGGAAAAAGGAGTTATCAGAACTAGAGTTTATGCTTTTTGGAGATGTTACTGGAGATTCAGAAAGAGACTATTTTGAGATCAGAACTAAACCCAAGAGGAGAAATGTCACAATTAGCTGGAGTAGGAGTAATTCAATGGAGAGGCAGGGAGAGGGCTGTAAGAAAAAAGGTAAAGATCCTGTCATATGGAAAGAATCAGAGAAAGAGATTGAGATGCAAAGCGCCAGTTTCCCTCAAGGGCCTCAACAACAGCCTCCAAATATCATACCAAAATCAAAGATCGGCAAAAAATATCCAAGAAGAAAAAGATCTTTGAAAATTGTGTATGGCAAGGGAATAGCAGTTGTGGCAGGGGAATCTGGAATTGGCAAGACAGAACTCCTTCTTGAGTTTGCACACAAGTACCAGCAAAGATATAAGATGGTCTTGTGGATAGGAGGGGAAAGTAGATATATCAGGCAAAACTATCTGAATCTCTGGCCCTTTTTAGAAGTTGACGTAGGAATGGAAACATGTGCTGAAAAGAGTAGAATAAGAAGCTTTGAAGAGCAAGAAGAAGCAGCTATGTTCAGAGTACGCAGAGAACTCATGAGGAATTTGCCATACTTGGTGATCATCGACAACTTGGAGAATGAAAAAGATTGGTGGGACCACCGGCTCATAATGGATCTTCTTCCTAGATTTGGTGGTGAAACCCATTTCCTGATATCCACCCGCCTATCTCGTGTAATGAATCTTGAACCCATGAAACTCTCCTACCTGTCTGGGGTAGAGGCTCTTTCTTTGATGCAGGGAGGTACTACAGTCTACCCACTCACTGAAATTGATGCTCTTCGAGTCATTGAAGAGAAACTAGGAAGGTTAACCTTAGGCCTTGCGATTGTCGGGGCAATTCTCTCAGAGCTTCCTATTAACCCTACTAGGCTTTTGGATACTATCAACAGGATGCCTTTGAGGAACTTCTCATGGAATGGTAAGGAAGGTAATGCACTTAGGAAAAACACCTTCCTTTTGCAGTTGCTTGAGGTTTGCTTCTCAATATTCGACCATGCAGATGGACCTAGAAGTTTGGCAACAAGGATGGTTCAGGCAAGTGGATGGTTTGCACCAGCTCCTGTTCCAGTCTCCCTGCTAGCTGCAACTGCTCACAAAATACCAGAAAAGCACAAAGGAACTAGGTTATGGAAAAAAATCCTTTGTTCCTTGCCTTGTGGGTTTACTTCCTACACCAAAAGATCTGAAGCAGAAGCTACTTCCATGTTGTTGAGGTTCAATATTGCCAGGAGCAGCACCAAGCAGGGATATATTTATTTGAATGAAATTGTCAAACTTTATGCCCGAAGAAGAGGGGTTACTGGTGTTGCTCATGCAATGGTGCAAGCTGTTATTAGCCGGGCATCTGTAGTTCATCATCCTGAACATTTATGGGCAGCATGTTTTTTGATATTCGGGTTTGGAAGTGACCCTATAGTTGTGGAACTCAAGGTCTCTGATTTGCTTGTTCTGGTTAAAGATGTGGTTTTACCGCTTGCTATCAGGGCATTTATCACGTATTCACGGTGTAATGCAGCTCTTGAGCTCCTTCGTTTGTGCACGAATGCACTTGAGACAGCTGATCAGGCATTTGTGACTCCAGTTGATAAATGGTTGGACAAGTCCCTTTGTTGGAAACCGGTTCACACAAACGCGCAGTTAAATCCTTCCTTGTGGCAGGAGATGGCATTGGCGAGAGCCACTGTATTAGAGACAAGGGCTAAGCTTATGCTGCGAGGGGGGCAGTTTGACATTGCTGATGATCTTATTAGGAAGGCCATTTTCATTAGGACTTCAATCTCTGGTGAAAATCATCCTGATACCCTTTCTGGAAAGGAAACCCTGGCCAAAATTACCAGGCTTCTCGCGAATGTTCAAGCACATACCTCACCGTAGTTTTCATTCTTTTTGTAAGCAGAAATTTACGTTAGGAGTATACATAGTGTTTCAAATAATGTCATGACATCTCAAAGATTTATCTTCACCATTTTAATGCTCATTGAGATGCCATTATACATATCTGTTATTGTTTTCTGTCAAATTTTGACCGCACCGTCTACTTGTGAAACTCAAAGGAATTCCTCATGTTTCCAGTACGCATTAGATTTTTTTTAAAAAAAAAAAACTTTTTGACAGGAGATTTCATACAGTTCTTAAGACATTAGAAAATTATTCATTACAAAGTTGCTTCATAATAGTCATTAGCCCATAGGCAAAGATAACGCGAATATCTGACGAAATGGCTTGGCATGGAAGATAAGGAGCTCACTGGCCACTGCATAACCAACTAGAAGGTACAGAACTACTGCAAGTTGGTAGAAGTTTTATTATTTGGTTTTACATTTTAGTTCTGTCTTCTGTGTTTCAGTGATGCATCCTTGAGTTATGCTGTACTTTTAATCCTGTTCAACGTACGAAAGCCAAGTACCATTAGAAGAGGAAATAATGAAAACAATCCGGATCCCTCTAGTTTGTAAAGGTTGGTTTAGGAAAGGGCTGAAAGGCACAAGATACAGGAAGTCTTGTGATAGTTATGCCCATTGATTTGGAGCTTTCCTTGACCACCAAATTGCTTAATTGTTGAGCCATCTCAATATTCTATGAAAAAGGACATAATTATCGAAAGATGAAAGGTTCTCAGCCATTCTGAAAGTTTCAGGCTTTTAAGTTCTAACTGCAGTGAATATTTAAAACCGCTTTGGTAGTTTTGATGAATCTTTTGCAAACTAAATAGAAAAAAAGTATCCTATTCGGAGATAAATCGTAAGAGAGAGTGAGGGTATTAACTATTAAGTGATCTTCTCTTTATAGAACAGTAGTTAGAGAGAACAGACAAGTGAACTTGCTCAACTTTCAGCTGTGCGGCACTGCTTTGCCGTGCCTCATTCTGACTCTTACAATCACTATGGTAGGATATAGCTAGTGTTGCTATTGCTTCTGCTATTTGAGTAAGAGGTATTGAACAAAGACACCCTCAATGTGGTATGCAACTTCTTGTTATTCCTGCATCCAGTGGTTCCTGTTCAGCATCCTTTTCCAAGTCTTTGATATCTCTTAGAAGGTAATATAGTAACTCTTCCTCTATAGTAAAGAATGTGACCAGGTTCTCTAAAGTAATGGAAAGCTTACCACACACTGGCACTGACCCTGCTCACCGATTATAATTAACCCTGCTCACCGATTATAATTAATTCCAAGTCCTCCGTGCTGCAAACCAACCTACCTTAACTAGAAATAGAAGAACCCCATGTATTCTGGATTTTATATACCCAGGAGCTGAAATTTTACAAATTTTATAAATGGTACTGGTTTCAGCAGTGGAATTTTTATGTTGGACTTCAATATGAGAATTTTTGTGGTGCTCTCTGCCATTGATCTTGATTGCTTCCTCTAGAAGTTGGCATTCTTAGATGATCATAAGTTTGTGAGCCTCTTCGTGGCATCCTCTACATAGGAGGACACAAAGGAAGATGATTTCGTGGATGATTATGTAAAATAGACTCTTGGTCCATGTAAACGATCCGATTAAGGCTTGGCTAAGGCTTGGCTTTGTTATTGTTGTTGCTTCTGCTTCTTCATGGTGTCCTTTGAAGCTAGTTTCTTCAACTTCTTGCACTTGTCAGCGCTCAATTGCTGGAGAGATGAAAGGTTTGGTGCCTTGCTTTGTCCTTGTTGGGGGTCATGTATGCTTGTTTAGGGGCTTTAGAATATTACGAACTGTAGGCTACGAGTCTACGACATACAAGCTGGCCCCAGTTGTTGGAGCCCAATTTCTACCCGCTCGAGGGATGAAAAATAACACAAGCGACCACAACTTGATACAATAAAAGATAGTGAACAACGTGGTTGTTACAATAGCTCAAACTTCAATAGCTGAAGTCTCAACCAACATAATCTGTTCAATCACCGGAAAAACTAAGCTTTCATGTCATAAATCAATCAAAATTGCTACATCTAATTATCATTCAACAGAATCCAATTTTAAGTATTTCAATACTTATCTTGGAATGCTCTTCTTGTCCCCAAAAATACAGATGACAAGCATTGTATCACATAATTATTCGTCAATGAGTATTTGGTACCTAAATTTCTACGTAGTAATAATAATTTACCTGACCTTGTTAGGAGAGAGGGGATGATTTTGTTTGTTTTTGTGAGTCCTTCATTTCAGCCGCTGCCGCTGCATCTGCCTCGGCATTCTCAAGCAGAACCTGTTTGAACACGGAACTCATTGTCTCCATATTAGCTTGGTTGGCACTGTTAACATCTCCAGCTGCCTGTGTCTCAGCTTTCTCAATCATAGCCTGTTTATATATAGAACCCATCATTTCCATTTTTGCTTTTTCTTTCTCCATCTGCATACTCATAAGAATCTCCACTTCCTTGTCAATTGGCTTGAAATACTCATTAATATCCGCTTCCTACGGAAAAATTAAGTTGTTAAAACTCTTGAACTCGAACTAACAACCCATGGAAAAAAGGAAGACATAAACGATTCCTCCTAACATATTGTCCCAAGTCATCTATCAACTCATGCAGGACCAGAAACATCCAAGAGGGAACACAAGCACAAACTAGATACAACATCTTGCCAGCAACATATATATTACATGCACTATTTCTAGCATCAAGAAAACTACTCCCTCTATCCGATATCAATAGTTACTCTGTCCAAACCCCCCATAATCAAAGATTCATCATAATTTCACCAAAATACGCATAATAAAAGTAGTCTTCTTTCTATAGTCTCCACAAGTCCATTAAAATAAGATTATAATAAGATAATTAGCACATAATACATCCATTTAGGAAATTTGAACAGTTTCAGACATCCTCAAATAGTATATATGTGACTATGAATTCTGAACAAAGCGAGTTTTGCATCTCAACATTTTGCAACTTGTAAGATGCATGTTTCAAGTGCTTGGGAGAGTAGAAGTCATGTATAGTAATTCTATTGTTAGCGGCATAATTATATGCAACAAGTAAAACATCCTTAGAAGCACCACCCCTCCGCAACTGGAAAAGGAGGCCGTTTTCAAATAAAATAGCAACTTGCATATTTGACCAGTGGACAAACTCACCATCTCTTCCAACCTCTTATTTACATTTTGCATTTCTTCCACCATTCTTCGAACTTCAGACAACATAACTTGTTCAGGAATCTTTCTTGCAGCTTCCTTCTTTTCTTGTACCTAAAAGACAACACACATGAAAGAGCATGTCAATCGCCAGAAAGCAAAGGGGTGAATGAAGACCAAATCACATTCCCCCTAATGTAATGCTTAAAAACATAAATAAAAAAAAATGAAGGTATAACATCCATATCATCCTTACAAGTGAAGAACCTCAGGTAATCTATATCAATCATCTCCAAACAAAAAACAAAAAGCATCATAGTTGAATTAATGGGAAACACCACCTCAAGTCCAACTGAAGCAATAGAAACTACAAAACAGGATAAGAGATAGTGGTCTTCATGTTAAACATTGGAGCTGGGACATTATCTTCTCTAAGTATCTCTTCATGTAGGCATATCTGGAAGCCTCAAACTGTATATGCTAGTGGAAAAATGTTAACCCTCAATCCTCCTCCAGGCTCCACCTCCTGCATGGTCTTCTCCATATCACTTCTCTTTCTCACACATAAGCACTATAACATATCCAAACAACTAAAATTCGATTGCTAATGTTTTATCTTATAGATGATGGAAGCCATACCAACAAATATCAGTAGTCCAAAGAAAAGCATTCAACTTATTTTATCTAGCCCATTTCGATTACTTCGGTTCCTCTCTTTTTGGGCTTACAAATTCCTTTTTGTTTGGGCTGAACTTACTTTGCCATATTATTTTTATGCCCAACCAAAACTGTATGTTTCAAAGTGTTTCAAGGAGATAAATTTGGATAAGTTTTATCCGTTCCTCTCCTATCTCTCGTGCTAATTATCTTTTGCTTAAACCAAATCTTTTCTTGTTTATCGTATTTTGAGTCTGCCTATATTTCAGCAAATCAAGTTACAACAAAGTGCTGAAATATAACACATGGATATTGACTAAGTTTCAGCACATGCTGAAAATAAAAGGATAATGGTGATTCAAACTGAACCATAACAAGTTCCAATATTCATGGAGAATTTCGTGACTGGATATACTCAATGGATTTTCTACAACAATCTAAAGTAAATCAAGCTGAAGTTGTTATTGAAGTTTACTATATAAAGATGCTAAAAACATGAAGCAAATCAATCAAGCAATCAACAATAATTATCATAATCAAGCAACATCAACGAGCTTATCATTTTCTTTCTAGCATTGTAATCCTTATTTACATCTTTGTTTGAGATAAAATTATAGTATAAACTTTTGAGCTTATTAAAAGAAATATTTTATAAAGAGCCTTATACTAAGAGTATACCATAATACTCAAACGTGTATAGAAAAAGCGAGTTTTTTATTACTAGGATTCGCTAAAGTGTAGCGGGGGCGCTACGGATTAGAAGATAGGGATTGCAATCTTCTAGGGGTGTTTTTGGTCTCTAAGAAAAGTAATAAAAGAGCGATTTTGAATCCTAAGGGTTAGACGACCCGAGATAGAAAAGTAGGCAAATTAGTTGTAGAACTTCGTACTAAATAATCGTGTTTTGTCTCTTCTTTATTTCTGCATTTTACTTATGCACTACTTACTATTTTGTTTCTTGATTAAAGTTACAGCAAAGCCAAAGTCATTAATTTGCTGTCCTTGAGAGCAACTTCAAAGCCTTGGATCTAAAAGCGATTGAACAAACTTGAAACTAATCTCAAAGCTTTGAGATACTAATTGCTAAAGTTAGAGATACTCTATTCACCCCACCCTCCCTCTAGAGCATAATTGATTCTATTTCATTACGCGTGAAGATGGTATCTTTAAACTCCCAACAGTCGGCCAATCGACGGAACAACACAGCATAATCCTCATTATTTTCCTTCTTAGAATTCCACTTAATTCCATCATCTCAACCGCCCCATTTCCACATTTCCTCTTATCTAATTGTGTAATTTAAGTACTTGCTACAACATTAAGGTCATATCTTTTATGACTCAAAACCCCAATTTAATCAATCATAACAAACTTTAAAAAAAACTAATCAAAATCAGAATAGATGGAAACAAAAACCCTAATTTTACGATGGATGAGAGTGATCGAGAATATACAGATCGAAGGCGTTGGTCGAGTTTCAATCTGTACGACCGAATGCGACGCTCTTCGTATCCAGATAAGACTCTGACGTAGAACATCGCTTTCTTCCCGAATTCCAATAGCTTCCTCATCACACCTCCTTCAAAGTTGCTTTTTTTTTTTACTTAATACGATTTTTTTCTTTCTTTTTTTTTGGAATGGAATCTTGGTAGATCGGAGACGGTGGTGGATGCGGTAGAGAACCGTTGATGGCGCCGCCGTTAGTGGTGGTGGAAGGTGGAGAAGATGTGGGTCTGAAATAGGTTGAGTTTGATTGAGTCTACTGAGGTGAGAAAGAAAGGTGAAGCTCGAATGTGATGGTTGGATTTGATATATTGTGGCATTGATAGGGGTTTAAGTGTAAAACATATTTGTGGAATCTGTTTTTTCTTAAATACGGAGTATAATTGTAAAACATATTCGTTGAAGTGTGGGTGTGGTCCGCATGATTCTCATTTTACATTATGGCAAAAATTAGGGTATTTCTGTATAAATGACGCCATTAATTTGTTTCCAATAATCAGCACTCTGGCATAGTAATAGTATAGTTCTGAATATACATTAATTGTTATTTTGTTACTTACGGCTCTATTTACATATAAAAAAAAGAGTAATATGGTATAACTATATAGTAGATTAGATTTACATAAACATAGTGAAACGCTAAACGTTGCCAGCAAATTCATCATGAACACCCACAAATTATTTGCGATTTTGCCATTGTATTAATTTTCACTTCTTTTACTCTCTCGTTTTCTCTCTAAAACTGCATTTGTCGTTCTTTCCGAACATGTTGACGCCTCCGATTAACGTAAAATTCATACTTCTCGTATCCATACATTAAAATTTTGACGTTGAAATAAACCAAAACGCCCAGAATGGACGTTTTGACCATGTTAGAAACACCAAGACTGCATAACATATGGTAGAAACACCAAGACTGCATAACATAAGGAATTAAGTTGCACTATCTCTGGAAATTGCAATTCCTAATAAGTTTCATTTACGGAAGACGGAAGACAAAACAGAACACTCGGTCACTTTGTGTTCAGGGGGTTAAAAACATTCCAAGAAATGCAAACTACTTGGAACTTTAGTGAACCAAACACGCACTAAAAATATAGCCAATTGCCCTTATCAGACCATAGAAAGTTGTTATTTTTTCCCCATTTTGAGGGAGCATCCGAAAATTACTTCAATTCCATGACATGAATGAATATATGGAATCCCCATCACCCCATGATTCATGAAACTTCAGTAAAATAATATACAGAAGACTAGTAAAAGCTAAGAGAAACAGAAGGGAAGTGTTTTGATATATATTTTCAATCAAACCAATCCTTCAGAGAAACACTTCTCATTTTCTTTTCCTTTTTTAAGATTAAAATGTACAGGAGGACATAGTTGAACTGTCACTTCAAGGGTCAGCTTTGCCAGCCACCTCATCATCACCATCACTGGAGGCATAGCCATCCTCACTCAGCTCCTCCTCGCTAGATTTTTCGTCCTCCTGTGCTGCACCAATATCCTCTGGTTTGGCGTATTTCTCACAATATTCTGGAAAAGAAACCAGCAATAAATTATTATGAAAGAGTAAAGCAGCAGAAATATATTGTATAATCCAGATTGTAACTTGGATGTTTTCAGATAAGCAGCTGAAGCACCAATGACTTATACATAATATAAGAACAGTGTTGAATAAACAAGTTATGCAACACAAACTGCAAACTATTTCATCAATCAAGCAAATTTTGGGATCAACTCAAAGCATTGTGGAAGGTTCGTAGAGGTAAAACATAGTAATAAGAAACTCAATGGGGATAGCCTCTAACTGACCCATACCCACAGCAGTGAATCTCACAATTCAATGATTTACAAGCCATGCTCAAGACAAGTCCAAAACGTAGAATGCAGGTGCAGATACAGAACAGCTGAAGAAAATAGAAACAAGTAGAGGAATTGAAAAAAAATGAAAGTCTCAGAAACAGGAGTAGAAGAAAGAATCATAATCATTAATCTTTCTCCAGGGGTAGACTTCTCTTATTGGGGTAGCATCAAAATCAGGAACAGGAAGGAACAAACCTTCCAACTGCTAGCAAATGAAAGATCTAACAAAAACAAACAATGAAAAATCAACCAGAAAAACTGGATTATGAGGTGTTTTGGACCACCAAAACCACTGGAATTCCCAAACATTCTTGTATTCAAGGTTTTGTTACTTGTAGCTTCCTCATTCATACACAGCATATACAATACGTTTGGGTTTAACTGGAAGAATCTAGATCAAACATATAACCCAAAACGATGATTAAGAAAAGAACTATGAATACTATAGATCACACACAAAGAGTACAATAGCTACAGTCTTCTCCAGAGCAGAGGATCTATCCAAAACATTACTACTATGTCCCTTAATAGAATCATAAGGACTAATGTTTAAACAAAAGGTCACCACCTAACTCCTACGTACCACCTTTACTACTACAACTAGAAGACAAAAACTCTTCAAAAACTTGTCATTTCTCCAACTCAACTCATCGGTAATGGAGTCTTCCCAAAGTATACTATTCATAACTAAAATAACTAAACTATATTTCCGGAGGAAATTCAACAGAATGAAGACCCTAGTTCTCCTCTTTGAACTGCACCACTAAAAGATCCAATCAAGTGACCAGGCCATTTAAGATTGTTTAGGCATTCCTACAAATCACCATCATCTTCCAATTCTAGTTGAAGGAAGTCCTCTAAAAGAAACTTGTTATCTATTAGTTATAGAAATAATCATAGGAAAGTTCTTTAACTTAATCCATATTGCCTTCTGCTTCTTCAGTCTTCGCATCAGATATATTTCAGGAGAACACAGCAATTTAAAGGTACTTATTTCATGAACTTTAGCAGTTGCCTCTATACGTGAAAGAGCAAATCTTTTCATCAAAGAGAGTAACCTCAAACTGTACACGTTAAGTCTTGACACTGTTGTGCCTAAAACCTAGATCTGGTACTAATTTTGGGAGAAATACTTTGAGAAGGAACTACAACCATTCATACCAACAAAGGTTAAGAAAAACAATAACTTTATCTAGTTGGATGAAGAGATACCCATCAGACTAAAAGAAGAGAAACAGCCATACAGTAGAATAAAGGTCAACCTTAACCTTGGCCGAGAAAACCATGTCTTCAAAATAGGGCGGGCAGTCACTCTTGCATTTCCTTAAAGAATCTTGAACATAAGTGTTCTTATCAGCTTCAAACATCTTTCCTCTATTAAAGAGAAAAGTACACGTTCAAAATATATATTTCTGCCAAATCCTTCTATTATTAAATATGGCTGATACACAAACCACAACTACTCTGTTTATGCCTGGAGCCGCTACCTTTTCCTTGACAATAAGCCTGGCAAGAATCACATTGATGGGATTGCGAATGGTTCATTCCACTCAATGGGGGGGAATGCTTTCTTAATATCTATTGCTGCCATTCTTTCACATATAGCATCAAACTTTAATACAACAACAACAAAACCAAACCATAATTTCAAAAATATGGGGTCGGCTACAAGAACCAAAAATCTATCTCACGTGATCATCCACAAAAATGCTCCTCCTTCATTATCTCCTATTTGAAGCCACATTTTCTTCTAAATCCATTTTCTCCATATATTTCCTAACCCCCTTCATACAAATCATCCTTTATCTTCCTCGACCATGTTTGAGGTATCTATTTTCCCCAAGTGTTAGCCAAAAACAAGTCGTAAGCCTGTGCAAAGTTTAGATGAGTTCCCCTCCTTCATTTCTTACTCCATAACTAAAAACTCTATGCACATTTTCTTAGATAAAAGAGTCGTCAACCCACTTTCTTACTTACTTGAGCTGGTCACTTCTATAGGCCCTCACTGCTATGAGTATATGATTTTCGAGAGCAACAAAGAGGAGAGGAATTCTCGATCTTTTGAAGTTGATTGCCCTAAATAATATGAAGTATAAAGTAATCAACATATCATGATGACTGCTATGATTATTAGCCCATTTGTAATGATTCCAACTTTTAACCTAATTTATCTTGAACTAATACCACATAAACATCCTTAAACACATCTACTACCAAAAAGAACCTCTAATAGTTTCAAACTAAGTCCCAAATTTGACATCAATGTTGACATTGTTTACCTAACTAGTGCACTTCCCCCATACACATTTTATACATTAGAAACATCTATGATTCCAAACAACCAAGTATTAAAAGGGCAACAAATAAAATAAACTACCATTAAAAAACTTTAAAAAAGAACTTTTTGGATCAGCTTAAATGTTCAAAGAACTTTGTAAAATTGAGCATCCTCCACAATTTGAAACAACAATGATAACAAAAACAAACAAAAAAAAAACAATGCAATCTTTGCAAGTTATACAAAAACCATGATTGACACAGAATCAACTTATACAAAATGTGGAGCACTGGCCCATCATATTCAACAGCATACTTGAACTCTTTCCTAGCTTCTGTGTTAGCTAACTGTTAAAGCATTATTTGCTAAGTTAGTACTGAATTGTGGCAAGATACAGCAAGTACTTCATCAAAAGGCGGTAATGCTTCAAGTCCACAATGAGTGATTGATAGTAAATTTCCTATTACTTAAACATACACTTAAAGAGAAACAGCATAATCTCTCACTAGTTTGATAAGAGCTACCTACATGAGTAAAAAGATTAGCTTCATAGAACGTAGCCCATCAATCAACCACGACATTTATCTTCTCATGGGAGTGAGGAGCAAGTGTATCAATAGGACAGACTCATTATTGACACGAAGTTATAAAAGATTTGGCTAGAATTTGTCCAGGAGACAACGGTGTACAAGGAGAAGACAATGAAAGCATCAAGATGAATTCAATAACACTTAAGCCACAAGGAAAAGAGAATATGGAACAGAAGTTTGAGTACAATTTTGGCCAAGCTTCATGAATGGTGGCATGAAGGAGATGACATAAAAGCAGCATTGAAGCTTCACTAAAAATTAGTCATGTCAATGGTAAAGAAAAGAGAATTGCAACAAAGATATTGCTTCATTTTTGTCCAGCCATGTGGATGGTGGCCATGAAAAAGATGACAAAAACACATCATGATAGCATCACTCAAGCTAGTGCCACTAAAAGACGTGGAAGACAAGAGTAACCAAAGGAATTCATAGTGAGACAAACACATCGTGATAGATTCAGTAATGCTAGTGCCCCTAAAAGACTGAGAACACAATACTGAACAAAGGTGTTCATAATGGGGCAAATAATCTAGGATGTTGATAGTGACAGGGTAGAAAAATTGGGTTGGTCCAAAAGGACAAGAAATGATATGCATTCCAACTCCCAAACCCGCAATGCTAGCACAGTTTATGGTCAATTTAACAACGCTGAAAGTAGGAAATATCCTACTGTACACATAAGCAAGTCTGCTCAAAATGCCCAAACCATCACCAGTCACAAAAAGTGAACCCTAGAAAAATCATAAATACCCCTTGATGTTATTTATCCAAAAAGGAAAGTACACTGACAGTTGCTTCCATTTCAAAAGGACGATACTTGTGTCAAATCCATATGTATAGGTCTCAATCAGTATATTAAAGATTACAGCACACTAGTGAATCTTCAACTAGCTGATTCCAAAAACTGCAGAAATCTATCTTTCTTGAGGTTATTTTCCCATTAAGGATAAAACAAGACCACAGAAAGGAAGGGCTGCGTCTTTTTTCATCCTGCCCTAGCTTCTGCAGACTCATACCTTGTAAGTAATCAGCACCACCGCAGAGCATCACCATTGCTGCTTGATAACAACATTACAGTGGAATGCTCTAAATCTCAAAATCCAGAAGGGCCATCATTGTTACTTGTGCACAACACAAATCAATGGCAGATCCACTATCATATGCTCACATAACCAAACCACATAACGCTTCTTGCTTCCGGCTAAATGTTGTTGCAGCTGAAAGCATAATCTATTTGATATCCCACGTAACATTCACGACGCATATGAAAGACCATATAAGTATCCAATTCAAGACATCTTCCCAGAGAATTTCTAGCAAGATGCTCTGCCTAGCTGAGATGGCCATAGTACTTATCCTCCATATATTAGCATGTAAATAACTATATCTTGTTCAGACGATATTTCCACAATTCAAGCTCTTCCATGCTTGCAGATAACAGAAGTACTAAGGTACACTACATGACTATCAACAGAAACCAACTCTCAAAGCAAAGAAAACACAGTACCAGAGTTTGCCATTCTGGAATGTCACACTCTTATCTTTAGCATCTTGCTAGCCCAAAATACATAGAAGAACCAAATAATCCTTGCTCACAATCCCCCTTCACTGCTCATCACAAAAAATAAGAGAAGCCAACTATCTTCAAGATAAAAACTTTTTCTCCAACCATAAGCCAGATGAATAACCAATTGGTATAACAGCAATTTCTAAAATCTGCAATCAAAAGCAAAGCATATAGTTGGGAAGTCATTACATAAACACCCCATCTCTGCTACAGTTCTGATCTAATTGGTTAGGTCTAATAAAAGATTACTAAAGCACTGAGTGCTAAGCCAAGATCAGTCCAGAATGTTGAGTTTTTCAAAACTGATTTATACAAAAAAACAACATCAGCAAGGTAATATTTTGATGAAAATTTTTGGAAATGAAAGGGGTAAGAGAAAGAGAAAGTAAAGCCATCAACAAAAGTGAAAAAAAAGGATGAATTTCCCAAAGTACTTTTAAATCATCATCGGACCAGAATGTGAGGCCAATTTTTGTAGATAAGAGAAGGAAACAATATTAAGATCAAGAAATGGATAAGATGAAGATACAGCATATAATACCATTGAATTAGAACCTAAGATGATGAGCACCATATGGTTAAGACAATAGTTTTGACACTAATACTTTATCCACAAGTTTTTAATCAATACTCAGTTATAACACCCTAAAATATCATCAACCAGAGGTTTTCTTTAGAAACAAAAGCATTATAACCAGCCAAAAACATAACTGTATCCGTAAAATTTGTATCCTAGCAGTTTTCACCCTCCTAGCCCTTGTAGTATTTTAATTGAATGTATATGCATATCACATTCAAGAGCAACATCACAAAGATCCAAACCCTACATTCATCATTATCCAACCAAGAGATAGGTAGTGACTGTTTGATAACTCAATTCAACTCTTTGGTGCTGTACGTGGTAATCAAAAACTGGGAAAACAGAACAAGCTAACAAAGTGTGCTAGAGTAAAAAGGTGGAGCAATAGAATATAATACAAGGCATCTTCACTCAATTCCACACCAAGCTGATGGCCAGAAATATCATAGAAAAGGAAGCTTAGGCTAATTGGAAGTGAGAAATGGTTGCAGAGAGGTTGAGAGGTATAGCTTGAGTAATTTGGGGTGATAAGGGGAGTTGATAACTTGGAAGGAGGCATTGCAATGGAAAGACATGGTCCAACACAGAGAAGAAGCAAAAGGGCAGAGTATAAAATCCTAGGTATTAGCAGCAATGAAGCAAAAAAAAAACTAAGGAAGTCAAAGGATTAGATTCAAAAGCTTGGAGCACAGCATTTACACCAAAGAGTGAACACAATAGGAGTGAACATATTCAATTGGTCAGGGTTAAGTAACAGAAAACAAAAGCCTCAGGATAATGTGTCAAAAAGAAGTGCGTCAAGGATGGATGAGAGCAAGTCCTCTAAGACACCATAAAAATATGGCACTGTCAATTCTAGAAACATACGAAAGGGGAGGAGGATAGGCTTATTAGTTTGTGCAAGCTTAGAACAGTCAACAAGAACTGTAGTTTTTGCATCAGATCATGAAGAAAGACGAAATGAGGATGAGTTAGGCCTGATGGAGAAGCGTAGAAAGTATTTATAGAGAAATCCTTTAGCTGACAAGCAAAGTTGTGCAGTTATATGTCTTCTGAAACTACACAGAAAACCTACACAAGGTCCTTTAACCTCCAAAACACATATGAACAAGTGCCAACAGAAACTTAGAAACAGAGGAGATGCCTAAAGCATATATTCCGACTATCAGATATATGTATTAAGGTGTTACGATTAGTGTGGAGACATTTGAATGGAATATTGGACTACATTGAATATCTTCAAGATATAAGATGATAAGCCTGAGTGACAAGGGATAAGGGAGTAAGGGAGTAAACTTAGGAGAGGAAGTCTTACTGTTTGGACATATAAAATGTGACATCCACAAGCGCCTATGAAGAGATGTGAGAAGATTAATCTAAGGTATTGTGAGAGAATAAGAGGTGGGCCATGTAAGAAAAGGGACCAGGTTATAAGAAAAGATATGGACTATTAAGACATAAGGAGACCCTCAATAGAAATATGTGGCAAACAAATACATATGCTGTAGAGGCAGAATAGGGACATTCTATTACTACTATAAATTGTTGGTGCTCTTCCCTTTCTTCCTTATGAAGAATCCCTTTATATGCAAAAGTAAATTCTTAGTATAGTAATTTTAACCATCGTCATCATCACCAATGTCACCAGTCACCACCAACATTATCATTACTCCTATCGTTTTACTGTTTTATAATTAATAAGGCAATTGAAAGAATAAGCCACTGCTTTACTATTTTTATAGTAGAAAATGTTTCCTACGAGGGTCCATTGGGCACAACCTTTCTGCCAGTTGCACTAAGTGGAGGAAATCATACATATATTTGGACTTAGCCTGCCTTGAGGAGTAGTTGTTGTCTTGTAGGTAAAACTTTAAAAATAAACTAATGCAGATAATTAAAAGGACAAAGCAAAGCTTCCAAATAGGTTCACAGAAATAAGTACAGCTCAAATACCTCGTATTGTCAAGCAAGACAGACAGAAATGAAACCTTAAGCATTACCTTTCACCCTCTCCTCATAGGCAGCTTTATCACGCATCATCAAGGCTGCTGCTTCCCCATTCAAGGGATCTGATGGGTTGGGATACAACAAAAGCTGAGGCAGAAACACTTCAAAAACATTTACCAAGTCTGCAACAAATTTACATATGCACTATGTCAGCTTCGAAGAAACACTAACCCAACAATAGCAGCAAAGTACTCGAAGCCTTTTTCAGTAGTGAACAACAAACTGAAACAATTATCATACCAAACATAGGGCTCCATGTCTGATTGATAACATCCAAACAAACCGATCCTGACCTGAAAATTTGATACAAGGGCAGAAATTCAGTACCAACAAAGCATTCTCAACTTAACAGGTAACAAAACCTTCCATAGCACATGGACATAATTAACATCTTCAGACTTACATTTCATCAACATTGGGGTGATATATCTTGTTGATAAAACCAATGGATGGAGACTTGTAAGGATAGGCATCAGGAAGCTCCACCCTTATTTTCCAAGCGCCTCCATGGTATGGACCTACCGACCATCAACGATATTTTACTCATTTCAAGCATATTTCAAACATAGAAACCCCAATTACAAAGAAAGCACAAAACTCTCAAATCAAAATCAAATTCCACAAATCACAAAGTAAAGATTATGGTTTACATCCCCGGATTTTGAGGTCAAAAACTCCAAAGAGAGATGCAATGAATTCAGATTAAGATCCTTATTCACTGAACCAAATATATACATTCAAAAAACAATGAAGATTAAAAGTACATATTGAGTAACTGACAGCTTCTTTGTTCAATCAAACTCAAAAACCCATCAAACGAACCAAAAAAACAACAAACCCACAAAATAAAAACACCAATTTGATTAGTTCAACTACAAATTATTAAAAATCAGATAAAAATGTAGATTAAAAGTACAGATTGAGTTACTGGCAGCTTCTTTTACCAGCTAAATCAATCAAAACTCAAAACCCCATTAATCACACCAAAAAAAAACCCACAATTTTAACAATTTCAGCTAAAAATAAATAGAAAGCGAACAAAAATAAAAATCAAACAAAAGCGAAGCAAAATAAAAAATAAAAAGGGAAGGTAAGATGAAATACTGTCAGTGGGTCCATGAAATTCTACAAAAAATTCTTGCATGCCATCATTGATCATCTCCACCTTATAATCACTCATCATCCTAAGTCACAACAATCACAATAATTCAACAAAAACCATTAAAATTAAAAGAAAACCCCTGTTATAATTCATATTAAATCATATAAAATCGATTAAATTGAAGAATAATTTGTGTTTTATTACAGTTTCATCAAGTCCATCTCGCGGCGCTTGCTTGGAGATGACATCTTTTGGGAAAAGGGTTTTTGATGTGAGGCAAGAACAAAATTCCGAGGGATGAGAGAGAGAGAGAGTTTGGGTCACAGACAAAAGCAAGAAACGCAACGCAATTTCGTTCGGTGATTTCTTCGACTCAGTTATGAGGGTATTTATATATTTGGGCCATCTTTTTTTTTTATATATACTTATTTTCCCTCTTTTTTGTATTGTATTTTTCAATTTTCAATCTTACAAATTGATGATATTAGTGGAATTATTTAAATTTTACATTGGGTATTTTCTGGACTCAATAACGGCGGTGAAAATTGTATGGAATTTGTTATTAAAAGTAGGATTTATATGTATTTGCAAATACATGATTAGATTTCCGATTGATTCAGATTAATAACTTTTATTTCTATTTTAATTTTGATTCGTGCGACTTTAAAGATTACATATAACTTTTGAAGTACGTATTCTATATGCTTTCATATTGGCATTTTCATATAGATATTTATAACAAAATTATTTGTTAATGACTATTATTAAAGCTTAATTAGTACCCCCTTCGTTTTTTTTTATTCTTCTTGTTTGAAATGTATAGATTTTAGAGTTAAATTTTGACCATGAATTATTCTCAATCTATAAGAAAAACATAATCATAAGTGGTTTTAAAATATTCATTACAATGCATATTTTTCAAATCCTCAACTTTTTATAGTTTTTACAAATACACAATTAAAGATATTTAAAATTTAAATTTTCTTTGGGATCTATGCAAAAATAAATGAGAAAAACAAAAAGGAACAGAGCGAGTAATTAATATATTGAGTTTCAATAAAAGTAATTAGTATATTAGGATTTTAAACTCACCTTTTTCGTAACCTACCAACTATTAGTCTATTACTTTCAAACCAAAATCAATACGCACGCGCTTATTCCTTCAGTTCTTCATAACACCCCATTCCCTATATTTCTTTCAGCTTGCACCAACAAAACCTATTTGTGCAACAAGGAAAGCTAGAAGAGAAGGGGTACTATTATTTTACAAAAAAAATATTATATACGTACAAAACATAATAAAATATTGTTTTTTCAATAAGAGTGACCTCTTAATATAACAAAAGTTATCCCTTAAAGCCTCAACATAACAGATGTTAATCTTTATCAACTTTAAGGGGTAAATTATGTGATATTGAAGAGTCACTTTTATTGGGAATCCAATAACTTTATTGTGTTCGTTCCGTATGTATACAATGCTTTGTTTTCTTATTATTATAAGGATAATTTGTAAGAAAATTATCACGTAAAAACACCATCTTGTTAAAAACTCTCTCATAAAAACAAACTTGTGAAAAACTACCACATAAAAAAATCCAATTGCACAATACCACCACAATGTGGTTTTCTGACCTTTGATACGGTTTTGCGTTGTTGACTTCCACGTGGATGACACGTGTCTAGCTTTACTTTTTTATTTTTTTTCTCCTTTAGTTATTCCATGTGGATGACACGTGTCCAACTTTACGTCATAATTTGGAAGTAACTACCATATAAAAACACCATATTGTGAAAAACCATCACATAAAAACAATTTTGTGAAAAACTACCATATTAAAAAAAATCCAATTGTACGATCCCATCACGTGATGGTTTTTCTCGGCGCTTAAGATATTGTTTTTACAAGATAGTGTTTTTACTTAGTAGTTTCTTACGCATTATCCTTATTATAAATAGTAGCGTTAAAATTGGGAGTTTTAGCATCCATAGATTGTAAAAATGTGATTGTTAAATAGTTATTGTAATACTGTGAAGGTTTCATTTGTGATTGGATGGTATAAAGAAGTCTAATCATCTTATAATACCGATCAATTCTGATGAAAATTATTGAACACCATTTCACACGTTTCAATTAAATTCCTATTAAAAGATGTCCAAAATCAATCATAAGCATTACCATTTGACCCCATTTCCATCACACTATATTCACAAAAATACACTAACCATATTATATTATAAAATCAACCAATTTTCCATTGGTATCATAATAGTTTATCCGATTTGCATAATCTTCCTCAGTCAAAGGGTATCATGCTAGTCAATCTGCCTAAAAACAAAGGGAAATTTCATGGCTAAGGCTAGGATGTGGATAACTACCAGCGCAAGACCAAGTAATATTTAATGAAATGTACGGAGTAATACATTATGCTTGAACTTTATTGTAAATCACATGATTATGCATAATCTAAGGTTTGATAGTATTATTGTCTAATGGAGAAGAAACATATGAACAATTCTCAAACAACAGCTTGTGACCTTGGAACTTGTAATACTCACAGGTGGTTTACATATTAAATTTATGCCAAAATCAACTATTCATGTAAAGGTTCCGGGTGGACGAAATGACACTTATCTTCTAAGATTCTCTATAGTCGGTGTAAGAGTACAATAATTTTGTATAATATATAAAAAGATAGTTGAATTAATGGTTTGAATACTCATATTTTACATTCAATTCTTTACTGGCATTAATTGGGTATTTAATTTATTGAGTAGATAGCCCAATTTTGAGAAATTAAATAGTGTCCCATAAATAATATGCAATTATTGTCCCGACCCTATACGTATGTTA
The DNA here is from genome assembly GCA_026401315.1 of Dysphania ambrosioides. Taxonomy (NCBI): domain Eukaryota; kingdom Viridiplantae; phylum Streptophyta; class Magnoliopsida; order Caryophyllales; family Amaranthaceae; genus Dysphania; species Dysphania ambrosioides. Next base: position 4,837,179 of record CM048659.1, on the reverse strand, counting down.
ATTGTATTTCTTTACCCCACTCCTCCTCAATACTTGGAAGAGTACAATAATTTTCTAACAATAGGCATGCATAGTGGGTCATAATCACCTCCTAATATATACGAAGTCTCAAGGTGTGACAATCGGATCGTTTACCAATTGGAAATTAGCTATTTCGCCTAATAAGTAAATGTCAAGATACCACAATCACAATGACGAAAGTTAATGAATAACTTGAACTAATTAGCTAAAATAAAGTTGTTTTCTAATGAAAAACTTGAACTTATTAGCTAAAATAAACTTGTTTTTAGGTAGGAGCAAAAGTATTAGGTGAAAAACAGTGATCGGTCATTATGAACAGGCTAAGAGGAAAATGAAAGAAAAACATGTTCTAGCCCTTAGGTTTTGTGGACTTGATTAATCAATAATAATATAATTAATTAAAATTTCTAGTTGATGCATACCTTGAATTAAAAGATTAGAACTTATTTTGCGCATGATTGGTTACAAGTTTGTATAGAGAACCTCTAATTTTATATTTGTTCTTACCAATAGTTATTGACGTATGTTTGAAAGTGGGACTATATTTTCACCATATGTTAAGCGCATATATCATACACTTGAGCGTGCGTATATACGTCGTGTGACATACATGCACAACATATAACAAGATTGTACCACAATGGAAAAATACTAAATTTACCACACCTAATTTTAGCGTCCTGTTGGATCAGATTATGAACATTTTTAAAAAATTATGGTGGAAAGAAGACAAATTACAGCTAGAACTGTGATAAGATATTCACCTTTAACATTATCAAAAATGAAGGCACCAATTCATTGATTTCCACTCCCCTCATCCATTTCTTTCTTATCCTCTTGTGCCGTTGAAATGCTAGCAAAGTTCCACATCAATTGGTAAGAATAAGATTTCATTACTAAATGCTAATGAAGAGTGTCTTTATTTTCTATCCTTTTTTCTCTTTGACGGTCCATGGAATAGGTCAAGTTTGTCATACTCAATGTCGGCCAACTTGGTCACTTTAATTTTTGTAATGCTTTCATTACAACATGGCCAGCCTTTTCAGCCAAGTTGGGTCATTAGGGTTTTGGTACGTCAATAAGCTGGCTAGCTAGCTACATTGTTTGCATTTGCTCTCTGGCTAATCACTATCACGGCAGCACACAAATGATTAGACTTTTTTAAAAAAAAGTCGTAAGCGGCAAGGCAACAACTGATGTTGATTGATCCCAAGTCTTGAATAATACTCTCGACTTTAACCAGCTAAACTAGTTGACATCCACACAAATGGTTAGACATTTGTTAACAATATCTAACATTTATCCCAAAGCATCCATAGCAAGGACTAGACTATCTCAGGATTTGGAAAGGTTCAAATGTAATTTGTGTTGAATCCCCAGAGATCCTATCAAAACTAGTAGAGATTATTTTCAAAAGACCCAACACCTTACATTAACAACTTACAGCTAGATATCATCTTCTAATAGCTAATATCATTATTTATCGTTCCCAAATCTCAATTTAATGAGTCACACAAGATATTACGTGCGTAAAAGAATCCAAAGTTCTTTTCTTTATCTTGTTTGATACTTGTACTCTCTAGTTTCATGTGTAATCCCACTAGGGATGGCAACGGACCGGATCTGGACCGGGTCCTGATAGATCCAGATCCGGATCCGTTTTTCAAGGATGGATCCAGATCCAGATCCAGATCCGCTGGGTATGAAAAGTAAGGATCCAGATCCAGATCCAACGGATCCGGGTCCAAAACGGGTCCAAAACGGATCTTGCATATTTAGGTGTATTTACCACCATAAGGGATAATTTGGGCGGGAAGACATTTTTTGTGCTATTATATTATTGTTTATAATACTCCGTAACTAGAAAAATGAATTTGTAATTGAAATTATGGACTTTATTATACACATTAGAACATTTGCCTAGACATTAATGAGAAAAGAACTTTATTTTTCAGATCGAATTATAAAGAAAATTACAGTATTTAAATTAGACAAATTAAAAAAATGTTATCAAAATCAATTTTTCATTCTTTTTTAATAGATATCCAAATCAACCTTATTTGAATACTTCTTACTAACGGTCGAACTTTATCTTACTATCATTCTCTCCTTTCTTTGTTGGTTACTGGTTTGTAAATATATTAGTATCACGAAAAATATTTCAAGACGGGTCCAAAACGGGTCCAAAACGGGTCCTAAATGGGTATTATGGTTGGACCCGTACCCGGATCCGTTTTTCAGTCATAGGACCCGGATCCGACCCGGATCCGTCGGGTCTAAATTTTGAAGACCCATATCCGTAAAAACGGATATGGATCCACGGATCCGGGTCGGGTCCAATACCCATTGCCATCCCTAAATCCCACATGGTTTTCTGTTGAGATGATAAAGTCCAACATTTAGGCAAGCATGAACAGAAATAAAACTTTGTCAAAGCACATCAACCTAGGAGATCCAATGAAAGAGTATATGTACTGAAATTCAAATGATGTGGTTCTTGACTAGCTTCAACACTTCTACTGTATCACCTATATATTCAACTTTTTTTACTTTTCAAAAGAGATTTATCATAACTGATGAGAAACTGTGGGGTAACTGGTCAGTAAAAACAGATTTACAAACTGACCATGCTAGCTAGACTGGTAAATGTGGGTCTAATCTGTAACACAAATTTGGCTAAATAACTTACCAAACTCTTTCCCATCTCCAAATCCCTGTCATATCGAGCACAGTATCTAAAGAAGATGAAGCCATTGAATCTGAAGAAAACAAATGGCTGCAATAGTGATACCCGATCTATGCTCTCATCCTAGTAATTTTGGAACACTAATTAAAATCGAAAGCCTGCTCGTTTCGGATACATGTCAGGGGCTCTGATCCTTTGACCTTCACAGCCTTGTACCCATATGCTGCACTAACGGAGCCAAAATCTGTTTCGTCATCATCACTATCGATATCTTTTGGAGTCACACGGTTCTGATAACTTCTACGCTTGATGAGAAAGACATTGTAATAGTAGCTAACTAAGTCCATTCCCGTCTTCTTAGGGAAAAATGATTTGCTCAAGAATGGCTTGTGCAATCTGATGATGTCCTTGAATCTCTTTTCTTCTTTAGCTGACCAAGAAAGAGAAACCTCCTCACCCATATGATCAAATTTCCAGTGGTAGAAAGCCAAACCCAGTTCACGCCTTAGCTTTACCTTGTTTTCTGCGACATGAAATCTGTAGCATTCTACAGAACCTGGAAAGGAGCATTTGCAAGACTCTGGTCTTCCCTTCCCCACAAGTTTGATTTCACAAGTATTCTTTTCTTCCAGTTCAGGAACCCAGATTTGAGTGCCAAGCCATTTTGAATCACTCCCAGAAATGATACCAGACCAAATAGGAACCTCGACTTGAAATTGTGGCCCTACTAAGACATCCTTCTCAAAAGGGTGTTCATAAACACTTGGGACAACTACCCTTTTGGCGTCTGAAACGTCAGCATTTTCAAGCTCTAGCTTGAGCAACCCATTCTCGAGTGCAGAATCGGAAGGACAATTGAAATTGCATTTGTCAACCAAGGATGATTTGCATCGTTGACATAGAGGAATATTCGCCAAAGACAAAAGCCTTTTGCTGCATCTGACTCGTTCAGCAGAAAGATGATCAGAGAAAATATCGTCTTCATACATGGAGGGATGCATCTTTTGTTTCTTCTGCATATATAGAATTACTCAATGTCTGACAACAAATGAATTATAGTGGCTAAAAAAAAGCCTATGCAAGTAGGCATTCACCACCATAAGAATTAAAAAAAGGGTAAAAAAAATGCCAAAATAAATATATAATCCATATATTTTTGGTTAAATTTAGGCAGACCAGGTATAAGTTGATAAATAAAAAGTTACAGAGCATAAGTAAAGAGCCTTTTATTGATAATACAAAAACTACAAATATACTTTGAAGTTAGGCAGAGAATGTAAACAGTAACCTTGTCTGACTGGGAACTTAAGGTCAGACCTCAGATATTCTGATAGGAAATACCCTGCCCGACACCCCACCCACTACATCCCCATTTGGAGCCAATACTATTTCAGATATTACAATTTCTTTCAAACCTCCATTTGAGAAACTCATCAGCATACTATTTTAATCTTTACCTAATTTCTATATCGTCACCAGTGTATAGTTTGAAGGACACATTAAGAAGATCATGACAAACTTTAACATGAAGAACAAAAAACCCCTTCTAGAAAGCAAAAGAAATCCATTAAATCCCTAAAGATGGGACTAATATTAACAAAATTTATTTTGTTCTCTGACTGGATAGTCAAAATCAATACAAATGGGGAAAAACAAACAAAAAAAAAAAAAAGAAAGGGAAAAATAGCAATGATATCACAGTAGCTTTGTTGTTACATGTTAGCGCACTTACTCCCACATAAACAGGTATGAAAAAGTTACGTGTTTTATGGCATTAGGGCTCCAAATTTTTGACATTTTTTCCATCATAAAACAATGTAGTATGTAGTCCCAATTTCCCAATCATACCATCCCCTCTTTCTTGGGTCACCATATAATGCATTATATAAGAAAGGTATTTTGTTCAATTGGCCACCTTATTTACTAAATTCCAAAGAAGAAACCCATAATATATATGGAACACCAAAAGTGTTTTTGTTTCTACCTTTGGACCCCAAGTCTCAAATTGTATAAACTGAATACCTTTGGAATGGTTGGTGAGTTTTGAGATGATCACAGAAGGCAAATAAATTATGTTGCTTAAGATCCTTTGAGAGCCTATAAGGCTATAACAATAGAAGTTAAGAGGGCTCATATTAGACCTTCAGACATTCCCAAATAAGAAATAGAGTATATCCCTATTCAAGAACAAGCATATTATTGTTAAGTGTTACTTTTGCCCATGGGAAAAAAGAAAAAAGGAGTATATTATAACAGCCAATAATCAAAAATTCAACAGAAACGCTTCAATACGCATTATAGCACCAAATTCTATGTAAACAAACCCATATCTACTATATTGATGTAATGAGGTTGGTGTTGACAGAAGACAAAAGCATAATCATGCTATATACAAGTACATGCAGGATGCTGCCTGAAAAATGACATTAAAAAAAGCACTATATGCCACTTCTTAAGATAGAAAATTATAGTACAAGATGTAGTCATATGGTGCATGCATGTATAAGAGATGGAAGATAAGCAGATTTTATAAGAAGAATAAGACTAATATAAAAATGCACTATCTGATCTAAAATCCCTTCTTTCCCTTCAACATTAGGAAATTGTAACAAGTAAATCCGCTTTTTAAATTTTAATGCTTTATCCATCATGACTGGCATTCCAAGGCTAAGCCTATTTAGTCAAAATATATCTCTTAAAGTTGCAATACTTTTTCAATATTTTGCTGGAAAAGTATGAACAGCAAGTCTCAGACCAGATGGAGGATTTTTTTTTTTTGGAATGACAATATACTATGCATAATTGAAAAGGTCTAGTTGCCAATCCCTCTTTGCTAGTTTCAGGTAAATCATTGATGATAACATGGTCTAGAATTGCAAGCACCACAGAATCAAGCCTTCGATATCAGAAATAATATACTTACTAATTTAAGAAATTAAGACAATAGGATATTAATTGAAAAGGTCCAAACTGTCCGCTTATTTAGCATACTCATCAATATCATCAAGGAACCTTGCCTATATCTCAAATACCCCTAATCTCCAAAAGAACAAATATTAGCCCCTTGGACCAATCTAATTTTCTCACAGAGCCTCATAAGACGTTATAACACCAACTCACCCTTTTCTTTGCTCATCCTATATGCCGTCGTGTTCAAAGAGTATGGTCAGAAAATAAAAATGTATGCTAGACTATAAGCAATAACCTAATCCCATTAATCACCAAAGCACAATAGGAGTTTTAAGAAACAATCAGCACCAAAGCAAGGCAGATGTATCATATATGTTACACTAAAAGCAATCACCTTTACTTGGAAACTATCAAAAATAGAGTGAGCGTGACAATTTCAAGAAAGAGGCCTATCTATGAGACTATGACAATCATGTCAAGATTCTACCTGTTTGTATGATTCCCTAACATTCTATTTTAAAACAAAACCTTAAAATACGTATTTCACAGAAAAAATGATTGAGCACCATTCCATTATTAACCAAATTAATTTGAAATTTTGCCACAATTGCACGATGTTATAAAGAAAGTATCATAGCTAGCCTTTTGCCTCCAGCATTACTCTGACCTACAAACCCTTTGCTTCTTCCATTATGATTTAAGTATGTGACTAACCAGATACAGGCAGTCAAATCATTCAACTGAGAAAGCATTAACTAACACTGGTATGATTCACTAAAAGATACTAAATACTGTTTCTTCAAGAAAGGTCCTGCGTATGTTAACATTTCAATTCCATAAACTACTTATACAATTGGCAATCACTTCATCAGAAACTACTTATACAATTGGCAATCACTTCTCATTATTTCATACCATTGCGCTTACAAATCCGCTTATCAAATATGGCAAATTCCGAAAATTAGACATATTTGAACATCTAAGTCCTAGACTCTCTAACATTAATACTAATAAAGTAGAACATAAACATTTCTTAATTATCGTTTATCACACATCCATTACAGATGAATAACGCTGACAAGTTCGTGATTTATAAACTTAAGCATTAAAAGCATACTTCAATCAGAACTATAATAAATAACAATATATACTCCTAGATGACATAACTAAGACAAAGTAGGGTGTATGACATATTAGAGAGAGGATCAATAATTTAACTAGAAGTAAGCAAGACACTCACTTGTAATCTCTGGGATCTAGCTTCAACCAAATGATTAACCATGTCATTCAACCATCTAAACAATAAACATGACATGGAGAAGGGACAAATTATACCTGATTAAAACAAGATTGCTCATTAGTTGAATCAGTAAATCTCTTTTGCAGTCTTGCCTCCCGGACCAAAAGTGTTGTTGACCAAAAATCCTTGTGACTACTTTCCATCCGTCTAGAGCTTCCTGCTTTAACTCCTATGGATGGATTACAAGGGTTTTTGGCAACTTTGATCATCCAGCTCAGCATTTCTCCAAACATGTCACGTTTCCTCTTGCGAGACGTACTGTCTCCATCATTGGCACTTTCCTTTGCTATTCCAGCAAACTCCCTAGTATCACATAATCTATCATCATCCGCAGCAGATTTAACGACAATAACGTTATGCACTTTAGCTCCCTCTTCAGCATCTGGCAAACCCAGATTCTCCTTAACGGCAACATCAACATTCTTGCAGATCTTATCATACCCAACGCCATAATTAACTGTAAAATCTTTCTCATCAGTTGTGAAATTCCTTAATTTTTTCTCTAACTCTAGCGACAACAAACCCAAACTGCCTCCACATTCATAACTTCCATTAGCTGAAACCCTATCTCTAGTAATTCTATTCAACCATTGGTCCAGCTCATCCAAATACTTAAAATAGATCAACTTAAGGTTTGCACTCAATGTACATTCAAATCCAAACTTTTCAACAATTAATCCCCACAACTTATTCTCCGAAACCGAATGATAACCACCCCTATCTCTCACTAAACAAAACAGCTTGAACAAGTCCACAGTTCGACCATCCCCCAAATATACCGGAACCGACCTACTCCCATTCTTAGCATACACACCCCTTAACAAAACCATCAAAACTTGATCAAACAAACTGCGCAAACTATCATCACAATCACCCCACTCCACATCATCATCACTCTTAATAGATGAACTTCTATCATTCATCACATTGCTCTCACTATTTTCAGCACAATTCACCTTGGCACCAAGATCGAAAATAGACCACCCTTCCATGAATTCCACTTTTCCTCAATCTCTCTCCCTTCCCAACCAATTCTACAACAAATGCTGAAATGGGAATTGAACACACCAAAAAGACTTGATCTTTATATCATAAACAGCCTCGAAATCACTCTGTTTCTCTATCCAAGGTTCAGTAACTGATAACAGGGCAAACCCCATAACATTTTCAATCAAGTTAACTGAAATGGGCATCAAAGATTACAACTTTATTGCTCCTAAATATACCTTCATGAGTTCTTCAGATATGCAAATAATAACCCCCTTCTGGTCTAGCCCTTTAACCTGCATAGTTCACCTGAACTTAATTAAGCAAAATTTCCAAAAAAAAAAAAAGAAAAAGAAAAGAAAAAGGTTATGAGAATTGAGAGGTGAATATCCGAAATTTAGGCAGCCTAAGATTAGAGGAAATGGGGATTTTGGAAATTAATGAAAGATCACAAGAAATTAGCTGGAAATGGAATTGTATAAAGAGAGGAAAAAAGTAATCAATTGGGAAAATACAACGAATTTTAGTATACTTACATAATGAAGACGAAGTTTCAAGGGCTCAAAGGGAATTTCTTGCAGAGACAAGGTGGGTTGGAAAAACCCTAATTAATTTGATTTTGGAACTGGGGAATTTTGGTGTGGGGTTTGAAGGACAAAGAGAGATGGGGTATAAATTTTTTGCATGAATTGTGATTATTTATCACTTTATCTTTCAAATATTACCCTATTTTAACCAAAAAATTCTCACAAAAAATGATCAAATGAGATAATTTTTTGGAGATGAAGGAGTATACAATTAAGTTTTTAACTAGATTTGAAGGAAACAATATGAAAATATTAATAACAATGTGTTTAAATTTCGATAATTTTTATAAAAATTGTAGATTTGATTGATTAGATCCACTACCTAATTGTTAAAGATTTTGGACTTACGAATCATTTAAGATTTGATTTACTTTTCCAAATCTACAAATATTGAACACAACTAAATGACTATATGATAATACAATGAATTTAGTCACCTTAAATATAATAAATATTATTATGTCGCAAAGTTGATATTTGTATAACGAGGTCATATTAAAGAAAGTTCTAACAATTTTTTATGTGATTAAGGAGATATTAGTGAAATTTACATGACTAAACTCGCTGCTTATGAATTTTTTTTAATCAAGGTCATATCGTTTTTTGTGTGTAAAGAAAGTAATAAGCAGCAAGATAATAAATACCGTTTTTTGTGTGTAAAGAAAGTAATAAGCAGCAAGATAATAAATAACGTAGACGGAATCTGAACTCAAATCTTGAATAACACCCTCAATACTCTAACCAATTGAATTAGTTGACATCCACATCAAAAAATTTTAATCAATTCTTGGTATTAATGATATTGTCATCTACTTCATCATCATCATCATCATCATTATTATTATTGTTATTATTATTATTATTATTATTATTATTATTATTATTATTATTATTATTATTATTATTATTATTATTATCACCAATCACTCTTCTTTTAAATGCCAAAAATAACTTAAAAGGAAACTATAATATTCATAGCTATATTTGTCCATCACCGAAATTCTACTTTTCGCTCCAAGGAACATAGATCACAAGAATCCTCTTCAATAAGATCGGTAAATAGCCACAGCTAGTCAACTAACGTATATAACCATTAACCACTATAGTTTGATAAACTAAACTAGTCCCTTAACACCTTTGCCTAATGACATTAAAGAAGAGGGTACTATAATAAGTTATCTACTTGCAACGGTAATCAAAAAGAAAAAGGATTTGAATGCAAAACACATATCTCACCATTTTATGTAATTACGAAAGGTCGATCAAATCTTTGTATCCATGACATAAAATCTTCATGGTTTTAAGGTAAAATCTTGTTTGAGCCTTTTAAACAAACTCTATATGCTCACAAAGTGAGGTAGTCTTCAAAATGGATGCACAAACAAAACATTATTTCTTATTAGGTTAAATAAATAATTGTCTTCTATAAGTAGACCTAACTATTATTTATTATGTCAGTCTAGATATTGTCTAATTTGATAGATGATTAGTAAATTTGTACTTTTCTGATTTTAAGGGTAAAAATTAAAGGAACTCTCTTTATTGACACCATATAATTGACTTATATAATAGAGTTGTATGAAAGTATCCATCAAATGATATGAATAGGATTTCTTTCATGCATTACCCAAAGTTAACATTCTCATAATTAATCAATAAAATTTTGACTACTAACAAAAATGTAATTATATTAACCATAACACATATTATTTGACAACAAATAGGACTTGTATTATTAACCCTTAAAGGAAAAATATACTTTTGTTCACATCATGCAAGCAAACCCAGCAAAAGAGAAATAAACACACGGCAGAAAAAGCCTATCTTCAAGGTGAGACCGAGGAAACCATATTAAAAAAAAAACCAACAAACTAAATCCTAATCTGCAGTTCAATGGACCTACTATACACTTAAGTATAAATTACAGAAGAAACCCTAACTGAACGGGAACACAAAGAACATGTTCATTCCCGCCAGTATTGCCAGTATGAAGGTAAGCATACAGCACAATGCAATGGGCAATACCAAATTCAAGCCCCACCGCATTGTAATGCATGCTACCCGATATTTTGACTTTTATCCATGGATCACCTATCCGGCTGACCATCCACAAGTTAAATAGCAAGGAACTATTAGCTCAACACCTACCTATAAGAAACCCCTTCCCTCCCCTGGCACTTTTCTTTTCAACCTTTTCTCTCACATTCTACTGGTTTGCAGAACACCTAGAGAAGTAGAGAGCATCATACTCTCATGACATTGAATTGATATATTACAATACCCATATCACGCGGAAGCCAAATAGAAATTGAGACACATGGACGATTTCACTACATGGCCATCTATCACCACAACACTATAAAAACACTCGAGCTTGCATCAAGGCTAATTAACATCTTCATCGAACTCCATATCCTGCATCACAAGTTGTAGACTTGTAAAATAAATAGGCTCCACTTATAGATCAATCTAGACAGTCACTAATCCGGAGGGTAAATAATAACAAACCTTATCACACACAGGACAAGTGTCACTTCTTTCCATCCACTCGAGAATGCAGCAAAGATGAAAATGATGCTCGCATTTAGTAGGCATCTTTGGATTCTCCTCTGTGTACTCTGCAAACAAAGCCAACAGGAGGCATATAAATACCTCTAAACAAAACCTGGTACATAAAACCAGAAACTTAAACAGCTTCACCTAAAGAAAGACAGAAGTCAACAAATTGGCCGACACCATCAATTATTAACTTCAAGACTTCATCTATATGGGGTTGTCCTGAAATAAACTTGACACATCTCTTTTCTCCATTAATATCAAAAATCTTTGTCATTTGTCCAACACTCTTACTTATTTCCTCTCTCTATCCACTTTCAAGCTTCAATTCTAGACTTTACACATAACAATCAGTCTTAATAACTATGAGTCTTAATCTCCAATCCAAAACCAAAAATAAAGTTCATAAAAGACAGGATTAAACAAGAAAGAAGCTTCATAAAGCATTTACCTTCCAGGCATATTGGACATTCCTCTTCTATAATTAAATTTGATTCAACTGGTTTCTTAAGACCATCTTCAGAATCCTCAGATATGGTATGTTCCAAAACTGATTGTGTTTTGCCATCTATTTCTTTCAGGTCCTTCTTTTGATTTTCTAAGAGATTTGGTCCCTCCTCAGAACCAGAATTTGCTATCTCTCCAGTGGTATCACTCTTGCTGGTAAGAAGAACATCTCTACCATCTGGTGTTCGTGGACGTCCTAAATCAACATCATAAGGAATTGGAGCAGGAGGTGCAGTGTACGTGTCTGGATTTGATGTGTCCAAATTAGTATCAACTAGCAGTCCTCCTGCAATTCCGGGTGGTACTCCATGATTAGCCGACAAGGGCTCACGCTCCTCATCTGTTCTGGGGCACTGCAGAGAGATCAAATTATTGAGAAATCTCAAAGCCTATTACTTTATAAAGAAACAGACAAAGATGAAGCAATCGACATTGATCGCTCCACGGTCCACACCTCAAAACTGCAAAAGCAAATGAATAGCTGTGAAGGAAAAAGTTTCACACAATCCAGATAAGGGATTAGAATGCTGAACATTTGTCAGGGATTTTGAAGAACCTCTAAAAAGTTTATGCCTCAATGTCATTAATCAAACCAGTGCAGTTCATGTTGTGTTGATATGAACAATTGCATTTGAGAACAAGCTAAATCGCAGAAATACCTTTTACTTATCCAAACCATGATTGTGCTTAAGACTGGTAATGGGTGCACTATCTGAAACAATTGGAACTCATCTGACTTACAGATTATGCCCAAGATAGCAGCAGTGACAGCTTGGTAAAGCCTTCCACTGTAACTATCACTTTCATCATCAACGACTTTGTCATTATGCTCTTTTTCTCAATGTAGCATACTCGACCTTTGACTGCCATTAATTCTTCACTAAACCTCAAGGTTCATAATCTATCCTAGGCCACATAGTTCTCCACATCTCTGCACATGAGTGTTTGCCACCAAGAGTACTCTGATATTCATCTACTCTCATTTCTACATTAACTGTTTGTAGGAAATCTTCAATATTTTTCTTATCGTTTATCATCAACCAACACACAAAAAAATACATAATACATGAACAGAATACTTTCATTCCATCAAAGCACATGTTTAAAAATGAAAACACCCATTAAGTACAAAAGTTTGCTAATTCATGCATTTGAGTTTCGGCTAGTCACCGACCTGTATCTACTAATCACCAAAATATTAAGGAGGTTTAATGGAACCTGGTTCATATGAGTCTCAATAATAAACTTGAACAATTCACATTACACACAATTTCACTCAAAAGAAAATTGACCCCAAACCTGAGATACACATATCGCCTAAGTGTATAGAAGTTACAAAAAAACATGTAGCATATGGCCTGACTTCCGAAGGTGCAGCTGAACTGCTGAAGGGTACGATATCCATTTTAACAATGATAAGAGCGTTGAGAATGTTATTTGCAAATTTTTAGCACAGCTCTCTTGAAGTAGATTGAGTTCAACGCCTATAAGTGGTGACTAGTGACGATCAAATACAAGAAAAAGTTGTCAATAATAAAAAAAACTGTGTTACAATGACATTATTAACAGTCTTACCATCTTGTTCAACCATCACAGCATAGATACTATACTTAAACCAAAAGACAGATAACTATGAATGGAACAATGAATAGCCACATTGCCATTTCCTCCCTAGACAAAGATGAAACTAGACAGGATACAGATATTGTCAAAAGGAATTACTGCACAATCCTTTTCAAACTGGACCAATGTTTACTTTACACCAGTAATAAAGTGAAATAAACTAATTGTCTTTCATCATATTGTGACATAACTCCAATATGCATCATTTTGTTGACTTTTCAAGTATACATCTGAAATGGTATAGTCAGCATTAAATTTTCACCAGAAATCAAAAGGTGTAGATAAACAATAATGATCCAATATATTCTTGGAACTGTAAACTCAAAGATGAATTTCTTACATAATAGTAAGTTGGGGTTCTAACTGGTTCAGATCTTGGAGATGAAAAGAAACAACAGCAACAGCCTCCCATTCTTCTTCCTAATACTCTGTTATCCACTTGAAATTATTTGCACCTGATGCATCTCTTCCTGTTCCCTGCACAGAAGAATGTTTCTTAAAGCAAAAACTCAACGATGCATCAATAAAACAACAGCAGCAGCAAATCCCCACATGAACTAGGGTCCAGGGAGGTCAGGATGTAAACAATCTTTCTACCAAAATTATAGAATGAAAAAGGAATAAGGAGGCCCACATCACATAAACAGATCAAACTTCATCGAAATACATTAACAAACCACATAAGCATGAATACAGACCAACAAAAGTTACAAATCCCAAAAGTCCACAATGAAAAGCACGAATGGATGTCAACTCTTATCAATTAGAAGTTTCACAATATAAGGCTAAATTAGCAAGCCAGAGTTTCACATACCACCCTCATATAATAATTATAATAATTATAATCATAAATCAAGATCATCTGAGTTCCCTTCAAAGTTCAAGTTAGCAATGTAAATCTTCATGAATCCTTCATTTATACATGGTATAGCCACTTTCCTGGGAAGATGTATGTAGAAACTGAGCTTTCTACCTAACAAATTAAGTTGAAACCAAGCCGTGCATATGTAGCTGACGTGTTGCCCCGACAAGAGAATGCTAAAGTTACAAACAGAAACAGCAAAATAAAAAATGAAATACTATATAGGACGAACATAATACTATAAGTGGTGATTTCATTAGTTCTCTTCCATATTCTGTCTGCAAAACAGAAAACGAGGCTAGAATGGTTAAAACCTAAAATCTTATTAATCATGGTAGGACCTATCATGTTTTGACAGACCACCTATAGCTTTATGTATCAAGGCTACACACCCCTTAGTACTTCATCACCTAAGTAATCAACACAAAGACATACTGCTATACCGGTAAGACCCATCAGTGCAAAGTGGAAGAATCTACAAGCCAGAGGGAGATCATTTCCCCGATATACTGTCAATAGAATAGAGAACTAGAGGCCACAACAGGCTCTTAGGAGCACTACATCTTGAACAGTTGAGGGTTCTAGTATGTAAATTTCCAGCTCAAAAACAGTGCAAAGGATAGTGAATAGGTGATACCACTAGCAACTAGTCACCACCCTGTAAGCTTGCGGATATCCTTGAGCCATCTCACAACTGTCACAAGTATTTGTAGACAGCAATACTTCTTACAACTCACTATGACAGCTAAGGTTGTTCAACTACTCTTTCATAATATGAAGCCATTATATCAAACATTGTCAAAATTTAGTTATCTCTTTCTTAAACTGCATTACTCAGAATCTTACTAATTAAAACTAAGAAAATAATGATCTTTTGCGAGTGCTGAATCAGATAAAGCTACAATCATTCACTTACAAGTTAGAACCCAACATATTTTTGATAAATGAACCATAATAGTGAAACATGGCCCACAGTTTCTTATTATAGCTAGAAACAAAAATCCTGCTTGATTCATTTGTTTGCCACAACCATGAACGCATAAGGCATTCAGCCATCGATCCAATCAACAACTAGCATTCAAATCGATACTCTCCTCAACCTTAAGGTATAGACAGGAAAAAATACGTCTGTCTGGTGCGTTATCATTTCCAACTTTTGATCATTTATAAGTCCATAATTGACTCAAATCATAAAACTTTTGAAGTATTAACACCAAAACCCGAAAACTCGTAGCGATATCAAAGAGGCTTAGAAGTTATAAGTTTCAAGAAATCAGTCCAAAGACACTATTACTCAATCACTAATAGTATAATACAACTTCCACAAACTGAAGAACATAACTTCAGTCATTGACCAAACAACATGATCATGAACAACAAACTCATACATCAGCCAAACAAAAGCAAAATTCAATAACAACAAAAAAGGTTCAAAATTTTGACAAGTCAATCATCTCAAAAGAAAAAAGCGGACAAATTCAGAAATTTCTTACTCTAATCTCATCTTATCAAACAATAATTACATCAAATTTCGTCAAAATTTTATGAGAATAAAACCAGATGAAGCGCAAGCATAGGCTAAAGCTAAAACCTCGAGATAAACACAATAAAAAAAAAAAAAAAAACTCAAATAATCCGAAAAAAGTATGAAAAATTGAGGAAAGAGGCGAGAGTACCTGAAGATATCCAAATTCTTCGGGAAAATCGAGGTAAATTAGATTCTAAGAGATAGAAAGCGAGAAGAAAATATCGGCGGTGTGGGTTTCGGCTGACGCTCTTGCTTGCTTCCCTCTCTGCTTTTTCGGCGGAGGTGAGAGAAAGGGGAATAAAATCTGATCATACGTACGCTCTATTTTTTGACAGATAGAACATAAATTAGTTGGTCATAGAAACTTGACTTTGACTATTTGGATCTCGAGTCGGGTTAAACCTTGTTGATCTTGAGTAAGATTAAAACTTGCTGATTACAAATCGGGTTAAAACTTATTGATTTTAAATCATGTTATAATTTGTAAATATCAAGTCGGGTTAAAACTCGATTTTTCAAAAATATTGTTGCATTTTCAAGGTTGAACTAATACTAATGAAGTTGTGGTGGACTTTTTTTGTATGTTGGGTGGACATTTTGACTATTGACTAGCGTTGTTTACAAGTAACCAACGCACTTTGTTGTTGAAATTGTCCAAAAATTTAGGCAGAATCCTTTGTTCGTTCTCACTGATTTGATAGTGGAACGAGATAAGGTTTGATGGTACGTAGGTTGGTTAGTTGGACAAACTCAGTATTTGATTATTTATTCTCTATTCCACTATTCAGCCTGTTTTCTTGATTATAGTGTTTATGATAAGCTTCTCCTTCCGTAAGATAAGTATCGTACTATCGTCTTTCCGAAGAGGTATTTTTAGTCACTATGTTTTCTACTCTGCCCAAAAACGTAGATGTCAACTACCACCACAAACCGAGATTGAATTCCGTCTACATTATTTTCAACTAGGGGAAAAAAAACCCCATAGAGAAACAGTGCTACATAAAATCTAGGGGACAAAGTAGTAGAAAACCACAGGACCCACTTTTCACTTCTCCTCTTGGCTGAATTATTATCGGCATATGCCTTCCATCATAACAAGAAGCACAGTTCACTATCCAAAAGAGAAGGTGATGAAAAAGAAAGTCAAAAGGCATTTTAGGTCACTAAAGTAAATTGTATAGCGCATAATATATACCATAATACGAAGAATAATTAACCTGCAATCTTGCCCAAGGAATCATGATTCTTAAGAGCTGGAATATATAACAGAGATAACTAAGATTGTTAACTGGGCTCTTCCAGCCTACACACCAGATTACAAGGTTAAATCTGAGTCGAGAGTAAGTTCTAGGCTTAGGTGAAGGAACCCTCTCCAAAACCAAGGTCTTTCAGTTAGTTTTGATCTAAAAGTTAGGCTAAGATTTAAGTATATATATGATATAATTACATAAGAGTATTTGCTAGTTCAGGACCTGGATATAATCACTCCCTACTTTTGTTACTGCTCCTCGGTTTCTTGGCTGCACGAATGAACTCCGCAATCACTTGTACTTCATCAACTTGCTGCGAAGTCAAAACAAATCAGTTATTAGTAACTGCAATCATCTGCCCACTGAACAATAGCATACAAAACTACGAATAATTAGACCCACTCAAAGTCTATATTCTGTATCTCCCCTAAGATCAGATACAAAGAGATTGACAGAAACCTGTGAAGCAAAGTGGCACTGCACCATATTAACCATCTGCTCCCTCGAGTAGGAATCGATATCCTAAATCGGTAACAAGAAGATTAGGCAATATTATGGAACTTCTAGAGTTAAAGAGAGCAATGAATTGTTTAGTGCTCTGGATACGATACTAACCAGATGAAATCGGCTCAGATATCTCCACAGAGAATCACTACCAAGCTTAGCAAAGTTCAGCCTCTGACAATGTTCAAGCACAGGAAAACATTAGGATCACATTCAGATACTTCATTATTCAAACAATAACAAATTAAAAATAATGCTCTAATACCATAAATTTGGGAACTACGTGACAAAATTTAGGACCACATTTGATCACGTATTAAAAGACAGTGTAAATACACCCAAACAGTTAGTTACCAAGCCAAAAACCAAGGTTAACCTGAAATCAGCAATATTACGACTCGTGTGGATGACAATTGACCCAAAAATATATCGTTGTCCAGAATGAGGCATATAAAATGAGATGTTCCCCATCTTATATTCTGAAGTGCCCAATGATTCCTACAGTAAATTAGTTACAACCACTTAACCAAAGAAATGATTCACCTACTTGTCTAAAGGTGTTACTTTCAACTCCCTACCCCAGGTCTCCCAGCCACTAAAGTAGAATAAAAGAATGAAATCTGATTGAAAGAACTGTGAATTAGACACATACTTCGGCAGAACCAACTCAAGCAATCAAGACACCAGAGGATAACATATAGAGGCACAAAATAATACCCAAGAACAGGATGAGACTCAGGTATACTGAATACTTCAACAAGGTATATAATGCTTTTTTTAGGTAAATTTGGCAAATTTTAACCCAAATGCCCATACTCAAAATTTAAGTTTATCATAGCTTCCCACAATTCATCACAGAGGAAAAATCTGAGGTGTATTAGTGATCCTAGGGACAAATTGAAGCTGTTTTGGGATATTGGAGCTCTTTCAACATCCTCTCCACCCTCTAGAAATTTACTAGAAATGTGATGAACATAATTTAATTGGGTTTCACTTATTCCAACTTGAGTACTTGAGATTAAATTAAACTTGGTGGCAGACTAAAAGGTATCTGAAATCAATTCTCAACCCTTTGGCTAAATAAGTTTTTTTTTTTCTAAATTACAAGGCCTGAAAAATTCGCAAAGAAGCTTACACAGTAAGAAGGGGAATGAGTAATAGGGTGGAGTTCCTTTAAGCAGTTACGGTAGTTCGATTTTGCAGCAGCAAGTGGATCCCATGGTCGAGTATGGCGCACTCTGGGTTTGCTCACTTTGTGAAACTGCATGCTAGCTGCAGCATTTTACCAGAAATCAAAAATGAGACAAAAGCACTTTGGTCCTCATGTGTCATTCTAAGACGGAACTATCTAATCTATAACTGTAGCTTACCAAATTCATGGTCCTTTTCTCCAAGATCAGAGCTGCTACTAGAGAGATCAAAGTCACCATCGTCTTCATTCCCCGTAGGTGGTTCTAGCACACTCAGTGCATTCCGCTGCAGCTTAACCTCAATCCCATTCTTCAAAACCTTCAACAAATCAGGGCATGATTATCAAGGAACAGTTAAAAACACAATAAAATAACACAATCACATAGCTTTTCCAATCTAAGCAAGCAGAAAGTCAAGAAGTCATACACATCATTCATAGACCTCACTTTATACAAGAAAAGCACCAATGAACATTACAGAATATTACATAGTTGACAACCTTTTTGCGTCTACTCCTCGCACAATGTTTTTCCTTTTCTTTTTAAGAAGAATTAGTACATTTTGTCGGTCCTAATGACATATTAAAGACTTCCCACTACTAATAAAATGTCATGCCAGAATGATTAGTGCATAGTAAAAAATTAATACTTTAAAAAACAATAGCAGCAGGATCATGCTTTACTTGTAAACGACATTGCCTACCAGCTTTCCAATGTTCCCGTGATCGGGTAAAAATCACAGCATTTTAACAGATTATCCTCACCAAATTCACAATAAGGAATAATGAAAAACACAAGGCATCTCTTTTCAATACACTTAGTTACCTGTGCAAAAATGATATTAAACATTCAAAAATCCAATGTATCTCAGACAACACAAAAGGTCATTGTACTATTAACTACATATTTAATATATTCGAAAAAGGAATTATCTACACTCCTCCATAACATTACCCAAATAATCTACTGAATATTAAAATTAAGCAATGCGTAAAGGTATGAAGAAATAAATAATCTATTTCATTAACATTATAAAATCCAATCACATCATAAGACAAAGATTAACTTCATATCATATGAACTTTTTTTTTATATATCATATGAATCGTAGCCAACACAAAAGATGAATAAAATACTCAACACTATTTGCATCAGAATTATCTATCCAACCAAGTGAAGAACATTACAATACCAAGACCAAGGATCAAATCCCGCAAAAATCACAACCAAATGAGGCTCCCCATAGACCCTAAATAAACAAAATTATCCACAGAAATGCTTTGTTTAAGAGAATGTTAATAAGACAATCATGAATAATCAATAGGACAAGTAAATCAGCAATAATAAAGAGAAAATCACCAGCCAATGCCAACCACCAAGACCAACTGCCTTCTTGACAACTCCTTGCAATCCCACTAACACAGATTTAGTTCTGTTATTACCAGTCACAATAACCTTTGTATGCCTTGGCAATAACGAAAGCTCTTCATCCCCACTTTCTTCTCTAAATGGTGACATCACCCTTGATGCACATAGCTCTGTTTCTATCATTCTCGCTTCCTCCTTTTTCCTACCCAATTAGAATGTCTTGTCAACAAATTTATCCAACCCTAAATCACCATTAATCCAACTCTAATCACCCCCACTTTCTAAATTTATCCCTAATTGACAATTTGCCACTTGATCATGCAATTAGATCCTAATTATTCCAAAAATGGAAACCCTAATCACAATCCATAATCTTTTCACTTCAATAGCTCCAATTTAATCCCAGATCAAACTTTTCGATATTTACCCCAACTGCACAAAAATTAACCTGAAAAAGAAAGAATAGAAAAACAAATATATCAGATTAAATTCATCATCCAAAGTTACTAAATATTGAAAAATATATATTTTTTAAAAATTTTAAAAAAGGAATATAATTTATGGTCTGAGCTATAATCGTAAAGATTGAAGCTAAAGCTATGACAATTGAATTATCACTGTTATTAAAGTGAACTATTCATTCCAATAAAAGCGAGTAAGTAAACTTCATCTTCTTCTTACTCCTAAAACTGCATGCAACCCAAACAATGACAATGAAAACCACATCCTTGATGTTAATCATCCAATCATAGGTTAAATGACAAGAATATGAAGTAAAAGAACAAAATTCATGGAAACATGAAATTTAAGCCATTGTCCAAAATGACAAAAAAAAAAAACATAGCATTACTTCAAAAAGAACCGTTTGAAAAATGAGAAACACGCCGTAAAATAGTGGAATTCAACGAGAAAAGTACAAATGCTACAAAACCCAGAATTCCAAATTACTAAAATTTTATATACCTCAAAATGTAGCAAATTTTGCAAATGCAGGGTAACGGATCTATTGGTAGGAGAGAGAAAAACAATGGATGTTTTAAGAGAGATAGATAGAGGGAAGTTAGAGTGAAACTTTCTCTCACTAAATCAAAATCAAAAATCCAGAAAAATTGAAATTAAAATGAGTGAGTGAGTGAAAAGGAAGGAGAGAGACTGAGACAAAGCACGCACTAAATGCTAACCAACTGCCATGGGAACGAACCACCCTGTAATTGAAGTACGGCTTACTTGGCTTTATTACCGGCTCCACCTGCCTTCACCGGCTATTCCCCGTTCCTACCCCTTACTTCTTGCCTTTTCGGCCCGGCCAGGATTTCGTTTACACAGGGAGCTTGGGTTGGGTTGGGTTGGGTTGGGTTGGGTTTTAATGTTAATTTATTGGATCCATTTCTTATCTGGAATGAAGATTGAAATCTACTTTCTTAGTTTCTTATGCATCTGATGTCTTTTGGTAATCCAAGTGCAACCTATGAAATATTTTGTACACAATCTTGTGTCATTTGTGTTAAGGTTGAGGCTTTTTCTAATGTTTTGGCGTGGTTATTTTGATGATGTGTGTGGGGACATGTTTAAAGTATTGTGTGTATATTTATATATTATTTTCGTATTATATAAACTTTTTTTTAATAATTATCTCATATTCATATATTTGAAATTGATTTAACAAATTATCTTAAAATTGAGTTGACTTAATTAATTCTTTTGATTATGTAAACATTGTCCCTTTTATGACCTTATTGTATTTGGCTGTTAATTCTTCTTATTCCCTTATTAAAGAGTTTAAGTAGCTATTACCGATATTTTTTCTTCCATTGTTTTAGACAGCTATTTACAAAATTAATTTGTAATTCTCGATATGAATAGTTCTTTTGATACTATTTGACCTAGCTTTCTTTAATTATACTACAACGTCCACTTATTCAAGAATGTGTTTGCATAAGATGTACTTAAATTTAATAAGGAAACACGCAAGTTTCTTCAAGATTTAATTTCATAATACATCTAATCCATAAGTGACACTTGCTTTCACAATTTCATAATAGCTAAAATGAGTTCAAAAGGAAGAAATAAATCTTCTTGTGAAAATTTTTAAAAAAGTTAAAACTTATGTTTGATTGATTTTTACTCTTTTTATTTGATCTTTTCTAAATTTATATGACTTTATCTATTAAAATTTATTTAAGTATAAAATTTTCTTGGTTAGTCCTTTGTTTTATTTGATCTTATCTGGGTTTTTTTTTTTTTTTTTGAGATAATTGGGAAAAAAGTGAATAGAATATTATGCTTAAATGTAAGTAAGAATCTAACAAGCAAGTGATAGATCTAATAACCGGAAAAAAAAAAAAAAAAAAAAAAGTTACTTCATCCAAACTTTTCATATATTATTGGCAAAATCATTCACCCTTTATGTTATTATTGGTGATCTCTTAAAAAGAATGAAATTTATGGATTATCAATCTCATTTATATATTTTTAGGAAATTACGAAATAACGTACATTATTTGGTAGTGATTATGAACCGTACAAATTGTAGTCAAAGATATAAAAATGGAAACAATAGATATACAAAAATTATGCAAAATTGTGAATGACTTAATTAATAAAAACAAACGAGTACTATAATACTAGTAAAGTGACAATAGCTAATCTTAGTAGTACAAAAAATTAAGTGTGATTAAAATATTCCACCTATAAAATCTTAATTTTGGAAGAGCCAAATTGCCAAGAAAAACGCACAAAATTGACCAAGTAGGGACTAATCAATGAGGCGGGGCATACCCTAAAATTATTGATATCTTTGAAAACACGGACCCCACTTAAATACATATATAATATAAATATATAATTGGACACAAGCTGCCAATGGCAGTGTACCACCCTTCACCTTAGTCCTTACCTATGTCCGACAGCGTAATCAACGGCCAAGATCCTCCCTCGCCTTTACGTTCCCAGCTGTTACTACAGTACGTCGCTATCCATTCATCTCGAAAGCCCATATCCGTCTTTTCATATTCCTCGGCTCGGCCTGGCTTATGTAAATTGGCGACAAAAGAATGACGTACACGTGTCAAAGGAGCAGCTGTCGGATCTTATCATGGCAAATAAACTTACTGTTTGAAAATTGGGGGAGGGAAAGTCCAAATTTTTTTATTATTTTATAATATTAGCGTTGAATTTGAATTTTTATTTGAAGTCCGTTTTTTTTGTAATTTAAAAAAAAAATGAGACGAAGGTAGCAGCTGGAGCGCACCAAAAAGCCAAGTATTGAGGAATTTAGGTCTAGGGAGGTGGGGTCCATCTAGTCATCTAGCACATGCTCTGCGCACTGCCATACAGAGATACTTCACTCAAGTCTGAAACAATCAATACGACTATACGAGTGTGTACACACTCTATTTACACGAGTTGTTCATGAACCTATGGACTTCTCACGTCATCCTATATATTTTCATGTATTTTATCTGCTCTTTGCCTCCATTTTTATACTAGTACTACTTGAGAATAATGCATTTGCATTCAATTTTTGTCAATTTAACCTCCATGTCTTATAAATTCCAAAGCGCAATCGTTTCAAAAAAAATGTATATTACGTGCATGAAAAATATATATTATACCCACATAACTCACATGTGTACTATATACATTTTCCATGTACGTGATGTACATTTTTTTGGAGTGGGTACACTGTCCACCCATTGCATATGTCTACTGCTCCGCTGCCAAGATTTTTGTAATATGAATTCACAGTCTACTAAACGAAGTTACGCAAAACAATCGTAATCGTTAACCGTGAATAACCAGGTCATGTTAACGGTTATTTTACCTAACTGTTAATAATTACGATTACCGAACAATTAACATTTACGGTTAATGGTTATGAATTCTTTAATAACCGTTGGTAATCGATAATATTAAATTTAAAAAAAAAACTCAAACCTAAAACTCTAAAATCTAAAAAGTCCAAAATAGTAAAATCTAAAACTCAAAGTCTCAAACCG
Source organism: Dysphania ambrosioides (assembly GCA_026401315.1). Classification (NCBI taxonomy): domain Eukaryota; kingdom Viridiplantae; phylum Streptophyta; class Magnoliopsida; order Caryophyllales; family Amaranthaceae; genus Dysphania; species Dysphania ambrosioides. The sequence continues at coordinate 4,813,302 of CM048659.1, read as the reverse complement.
TAGTGGGCGACTCGAAGAATCTATTCATGTTATTCTCCTATTTTCTCCTAAAGTCCCATTTCAAACACTCAAATTCCATTGTCTGGTTGCTGATTTGCTTTAAGTCTCCCATATCCCCATCAAGTCTTCACTTTTCCAGGTATGGAATTGTTCATGTTTTTTAATTTGTTCCGTCCTTTGGTTAATCAAAACTTGTGTAATGATATCATGGGAGGCTCGTCCCGTCTATGAGCTATTTGAGTATAAACACCTTGTACAGATGCATCTCCCTTCTAGATCTCTGCCAGCTTTTGTACGTGTCCGTACATGGAGTAATATCCTGTAAATAACGTAAAAACTGAGTTAGACAACCACCTCAAAACCCACGAATGACCCTTACAAGACAAACCGAGGCAATGCCAATACGATGATACATCTTATTCTCTTCTTGTTCCTCTTATTATGAGTCATTGTGCGTTATGCATTTAATCCAAACTTATTACATGATTGAGCCTAATGCGTTACGCATTACGCAAGACAGCATGTAACATTCCAAATTCCCATAAAAAGGCAACCAAAATCAAGAACCCCATTTTTCTATTGTTGTCATTTTTGTTTTCTATTGGTAGTTTCATTTTTTCAAAGGTCGAGTTATCTTTTAGATAGGCCGGAGTAGAAATTGATAACGCATTAGACAATAAGAAGGATCAAAGTAAAGTTAAGGTATTTAAAAAAAAAACAAAAGAAAAGAGTCAAAAAGGAAAAATGAATTAAACGGTAAGCATCAACGGTACAGTTACGATTAACCATTTTTAATAACCGTTATAACGGTTAACCATATCATCAATGCTTAATGGTACGGTTAACCGTTAATAAATACCTCAATAAAATAGGCCCAAATTTTAAATTACAAAGAACAATTTGAGGTTTCAACCATCCAAATGAGTGATTACAATGATGGAAAAAAAAAACAGTTGAGGTTCCAACCGTCCAAATGAGTGATTGGAATTTGATTTTCTTGCATCTGAGTTTCATTTTGAGGTGATGATATGGGTGTTGAATTTAGGGGAGAACAAGCGGATAATTTTGCGGTCTTTTGAGACATGATCTTTCAAAAAAATATTTTTAATCTCTTCATATTCAAACTGCAAACTTTTGTAGACAATTAATTAAGCTTCTTCAAGTAATCAACATTATTTAACAATAAGCTAACTAACTAACACAACATAAACTAATTAACTATCTAACACTCTAATCTTTTCAATAACAATTAATCAAGTGAATAACATAAATAAAGTAATCAAGTAAACAACAATTTATACACTGACTATTTTTCTCTAATTGAAACAACGAGGTAATCAACAACAAAGTTCTCTAACCGAATATCAACAACAAAGTTAACAATTAATCAAATAAATCAAGTAATCAATATTCAATAACAATCATTCAAGTAAATCAACAATTCAACATTTCAAATTAACTAAGTAATCATAAACGATCATTCCATTCACAAAGGACTAATTCACATATTTAATAATTCCCAAATTCCAATTCAAATCAATTGAGAAATGAGGAAATAAGGAGGAATGCCTTATGGAGTGGGTGGCTCGGCGAACAGTGGGAGCAGTCGGAGCACCATCGCACTAGAGCAGATGGGCAGCGACATGTGAGTGTCGAGTTGCTGGATGCGTGAAGGGCTAAAGCTTGAAGGCAAAACAGCAGAAACCACTGATTGCTCAAGGCCAGCAACCTGCGAGTGCCATGATTGGGTGATGGGAGCGCTAGAGCAACAACATCGAGGTAGAGGGGGTTTGCGGCACGAATACACGAGGGATAGGGATGTCAATTCAATCCAAATTCGAACCGAGTCCGATCCGATCCGATCCAAAGGAAAAAGTCCGGTCCAAACCCGTTTAAAAAAACTCCGACTCTGATAAAAAAAAACTCCGACTCCTAGGAGATGGATCGGATTTGGATATTGTATTATATCCGACCCAATTGTGATCCGAGTCCGATAGTCCGATCTGAATGAGTAGTATTAAGGTTAGTATTAAAAAAAAGACCAAATATAATAACCCAAAATTAAAAAATTAAATAAAAAAATAAACCATGGCATTTTCTTGTGTTGTATAAATTTTTTTAATTTACTTTATATGTTATAAAAGAATTATAATATTAGTAATGAAATTAACAAAAAAAATCTTTAATAAATGTGCATATTCGACTTTAATCTTCAAGGAAATTATCTTTAAGAAAAAAAATCTAGTTATGTAAAATCTTGTTACGTAAAATCTCGTTAGATTCATATTGATATATACTTTTAATATATTTACTTTTTATAATTTTTTATTATATATAGTTTGAAATTATTATTTATTAAAAATGTGCATGAGCAACGTATTTAAAAAAAAAAAAAAAAAAAAAATTAACATCAATCGGTAACTTGCGCATTCGGCTATTTGACTATGCTCTTAGAGAGTTAGAGTACATACTTTGAAAGGCTTACGTGAAAAGATGAGCTACATTTATGAACACTGTACAATTCAGAATTACAGACTACAAAATGCTTAATGGCCTAAATCAAAATACTGTCACCCGTTTGCTTGCATAGGTGGGTGGGTTCACATTTTCATTGCCCTTTGGACTTTGGACTATGATTTTTTTACAGTTTCTATTTTTCGATAACACTTCATCTTTCATGAGTCACTTCATCTGACTTCTATAAAAATAATCTAAGTGGATGAATATTGTGAATTTAATTAATAGGTACTTGTAGTTATTGTCGATCGATGCTTTAGAGAGTTTAAAAATTATTGCCGTTCCCATAATTTTTACCTTTTTTTTATTTATAGGTCAAAGTTTAAAAAGTTTTACCACAAATTTTCATCTTAGTGTAAGAAATAATATATTTAAGTGGAATTTTGTTTGATGCATCTCAATGTAATTTTTTGTTTTATAATATCAAGTTTTTATAATTATTTATCTTACAGATTGGGAAATAAAAACGTTTAAAGTCGTGTATTGGAGAACGAGAAAAGTCAAATGGGGCAAACAATTAGGGACATAGGGAGTAGATAATATACATTAAAGGAGACAATAAATAGAGCCTCAAGAAAAACTTAAACCTAAATATTTAAACTTATTTATTTTAGAAAAATATTTAATGATAAAATATAATTATATAGGTTGTATACCCAACGTTTGATAATCAATACAATGATCACCATCAAACTTGAAAAAAAGAAACAACTTAAACCAGTTTTGAAGATATTTACGTATTCAATACCAGTAGTATATAACCCAAAAATCAAACATGCTCCATAGTTTGGTATTATTTTATTTTTTAACAAATATCATTGTTCATAGAATCATAGTAATAGACTACTGTATTAGAGTAGTACTCCGTATAACAGAAGGCACGTGATCCGTGCATCATTTAGATTTTGGTATTGTCTAAATTTAGCTAAGCATATTAGCCCTTTAACTAGGGAATAGTTTCTTGAATAAATTTGAGATTACTGAATATGTGTACTATTTAGTGTATCATTATGTGTACTATTTAGTGTATCAACTCCAGTAAATATCTGCCGTGTACATGTACTACAATGGTCGGTCATTGGCCTCATTGGATTCTCATTCACTGATCCATAACATTCCAACAGTCTTTTTCATCTCATAGTTTGCTAACAGCTTACTCCATAATATTGCCCGTTCCACTTTTTTTTTTTTGGTTAAAATGTTGACAATCTTTCGGGACAGAGTGATGTTTAGTAAAGGGGGCTTTAGCCAGAGCCAGTGAACCACAGCCTCCTGGAGTGCTGGTATTCCAGGCTGATGAAGTTTGGATACCTCTAGGGCGGGCAGGATGAGGGGTGGACGTTAGAGGATCCCACATATCTTAAGCCACCTTAGTGAGGCTTGATCAGTTGGTCTCATAATCTCAAGATCACACTGGAAGCAAGTGTTAAATTTGTACATGCCAAGTCTATTTCCCATTCTTCCTACCTGTTAACATTATAGATTTATGTTTCCAACATAACTAATCATTCAATCAATGGATGATTTTGTTAATGATAGTAGCCTTCCATTGAAAAGATCACACATCTTCCTTCTCATCTAATTCAGACGACGAGATATTCTCAAGTCTCAACCACCAGTCTTCCATGTTTGACTGAAGGAGGAGAGGTTGTCATTGGAGGTTTGGAAGCCAGATTTGAGTAAACACTAAAGGTAAGATCATAGAATGATAAGTAGTACTGAAATCCCTCAGCACCTCACATTTTCTTCAAGTATTGACTATAAGTTACTAACAGTTGCTAGCAAATACCCAAGTATCAAGCCTACAATATAGAGAACATACAAGAGTACCGTCTGCAGATCATTTCTAAAAATTCCAACACAACAATCAACAGCACAACAATATGAAATTTCCGGCAGCTCATGGCAAGGTGTAGCTTGCGGAACCAAAGGGGTTTATACCTCAGCTATAAAGTACAACAATGAAAGTAAATCACATGTAAACTCATTAATCCAGCTTGACTGGGTTTAATGTTTTCATGGGTAGCCATCACGATGCCCTGCTGACAAGGACCGCTCCCTACGCCTCCGATATGAGTCAGAATAATCATAGGGTCTCCTTCCATAGGGAGAGCGTGATCTACGCCTATCACGTGGATAAAGATCTCTGTCATAATGACCTCTATCATACCGCCGCCGGGGTGGTGAGTAGCTGCGAGACCGTCTCCGACCGTGGCCTGAGAAAGTTTCAGAAACAGTGTATATCAGGGAGTGACAAGGAAAGAACGACACAAAAAGGCAAAAACCCAAAAGGACCACAAGGTCCACAAAACATATTTAAGAGACAGCCAACATACTAGGAAATAAAGTTAGTCAGCATCATATGCAGTAACCAAAGCAGGCAACATGGGTTAAAAAGCTCAGATAAAAAAAGATACCATACGATAGTCCAGACCTAAGAAAGAGATAAGCTCATCTACCGCAATGCTAATGAATAAATAATCTGAGCTAGTTTTTTCCGAAACCTTTTTTTTATTTTTAGGTGAAAAACACAAAAATCTTAAGGCGCATGAATACACATCTATTTCAAACAAATTATCCCCTTTTAGAAAATCATATAAATTCAAAATGTTAACAAAATTTTGGAGATATCATTCTACTTTGACATGAAAGTGCACAAGTACAAGTTGAAGAATGTGGGGTTGAAATTAGGCTTTACAGATTGTGCTGCCTTAGAAGAAGATAAAAACACTAACATTTTGGTTTTTAAAAAAAGAAAGAACAAGCAACAACAGTGAATAACAAATATTCATATTAAACAACATTACTAATTAGCATTTCTCACAGTACCATTTACAAAATTAAGAACATGGTTCAGTGATCAAAGATAAAAATAGCTAGGACCATAGTTCCAATTCACAAATCTAAGAGAAAAAGGCATAGGGCTTAGAAAGGTCTTTCTCAACTTCTATTACATAACATGCATATTAGATTGTTCCCCCACTGTTTTTCAAGGATCATAAGCAGGTAATGTTTGACATGGCCCTCAAGTATGGCGAGGTAACAGGTTGAGTACGGTTAAGCTGTTTTTTTTTTTTTTTTTTTTTTTTTGTGAAAAGACACTTAAGCTTGAATAACATGTACCTCTTGCTTCTCGCGATCCTCGTTCTTTCCTCAGACCCTGGTATCGACCAGGAGTTGGTGTCCTACCACGGGACCTTTTTGCCTACAGATACAGTCATGCAGAAGAAAATTTATCAGATTAAATAGGATAGAAAAGATGCACCACAGATGAAGTACCTCCCTTTTCTGGCGTTTCACATTTACAAGGTATACTATAGCATGCAAGTTCTAAATATATTTAACCTCAGTACTAGACCAAGTAACCAAACCCCGCATAACTTATAATTCACCTACAACTCCCTAACAACTCTGTCAATGTATTTGTAAGCAGGAAAATATAAGTCTTTAAGAGGCCACTCATTTTAAAGCACACAATTACATTTACCTAAAGCTAAAAATAAGAGACCATAAAAATGAGACTACTGGATTGTTTACCATTTAACGGGTTTTGAAAATAAAAGTAGGTCTAAAACATCGATGATGTGTCTGCTATCTGGTGATGAGATGGGATTGAGGGCATATACCCCTTCCAATTAGCCAATTAGTCGGTTCATATCGATGAGCAATGTTGATGAAGAGCTCATGTTGTGAAGGGGACAAGTCAACTGTTAGAGCATAGATTGAATTCGATGGAGCTACAATGACATAACCTGCTGCCAAAACTAATTAAAAAACAATTCTATGCACCGAATTCAAAACAGATTTTATCGACAAAGACACCCTAAAAAGACAAACCTTTTCTATTGAGACCAGTCGGCCCTCAAGTACAGAGCGATTCAGATACTTTATACATCTTTCAGCTTGTTCTCTAGTTTCCATAGTAACAAATGCAAAGCCACGGGATTCTTTGGTTCGAGGATCAGTAACCAAACAGCATTCGAGGACCTGCAAAAAAAAAACACTTCCTTAAGGATACCAAGGTACTGAAAGACAAAGACAATGTGTAATATGGAAATTATACAAGACAATATTCAATACACAGTCAAGCATATATCTTAAAAAGAAATCCTGAAACCTAACAGACGATAAATGAAGATTGTATGGCTACTGAATCATCTACCACAGGTTTGACTTTTGAAGCGCTAAGCATGAAACATTATCTCTGTTTTTTTTTAAAAAAAACACAATATAAAAAAAACGGTTTTGCCCTTTAACATCAAAAGGACGCTAAAAACGGCAGGGGAGAAAGAAGGTAAAAAGAGAATGGAGGGAAGAGGATAACACCAGCAAAATCCTGCATTGCCTCCTTTCCTTCCAATGACACACTAGCATAACGCCATCATAATCTAACATGTTTGAAAGACTATAAACAAAACTTGTTATAAGTAGGACGCCCCTCTCAAGAAATAGTAAATCCACTAGAAGCTCAGCAGTAAAAATAGTATAACATTTCCAATGAATTCAAAATTGGATACCAAAAGAGGTCCATACCTTCCCTTCTTTGCTGAAGAACTTCTCCAGATCACTGTTAGTAACCCTTGTGGATAAGCCAGTCACATACAGATTGTTTCCAGGATTTGATGCATCTTCAGGACTCCTAACACAACATAATCAAACAGACCAGCCAATGAGCAAACTATAAACCAAAGTTCCTAAATTCAGATTCAACATGTACTGTTCAAGACTAAACAAGTTCGTCTTTGTCTCTCTATTTCAAAGGCAAAGAATAATCAATCTTATAGATAAGCTAATATGACTACACAATAGACAGGAGTTGCAAAACTACCGAGATCGGCTACGTCTAGGAGGCGGTGACCTCGACTTTGACCTCGACCTCGACCGCTGATGCCTGAGTCCAGGAGTGGCAGAACCCTCAGGGGAACCTGGAGAAGGAGACCTAACAACACATTCCCAACCAACATTACAAAACCTTTACAAACAAATGAATTAAAAAATTTAACAGACATCAAAATGTTCATAACTTACTACACTAACCTTTCATCCCTTGACATCTGCAAAAACAACACAAAAACCAAAAGAAGAGAAGTATCAACAATATTCCCACATCATAACTAAATCAAACACAATAATGCAGCAATTTTAGTATAAAAAACCTGAAAAATTCCAACAATTTGGAGAGAAAAAATCCACCATAAATTGAACAAGAAAATGCGACAATTTTTAAGCTCAAACCCCCTTTTTCATAATCAAACAAATAATTCAGAGGTTCGAAATTGTGGGGAAATAAAAAAGATTGAATCTTTGAGGCACTGAAAAAACAAGAGAAGAAGGGTATCAAAAACAAGGTTAGATTTTGGGGGGATTTGGGACTTTGGGTGTGCTGGATTTGGCCATTCTCGGGTTCTTAGTCAATTGTGAAGAACAAGTTTCAGTTTAGGGCGATGAAATGGAGCAGATGATTAGACAGTGACGTAAAATACAGCAGAACCTAAGAGAGGATGGGACGAGATAGAGAGATTCACCTTGGTTGAACAGGAGCAGAAATTGGAATAGGATGATGAAGGTTGAAGATAATAAAATCAACCTGAAGGCTGAACTTAGGCTTTTACATGTAAAAGAGGCAAGGACTGCATGTACGGTTGGTGTTTATTAGGAGTTTAGGACGGTAGGACCGTAACCTTTGTCTTCCGGATTTCTGTAAGATTGACTGTTGAAGATAATGAAATCAAACGGAGTAACTTCCTAATTTTTCTTTGATTGAATTAACTTTTTTATAGGTGTTTAACAGGATTTAAACTTTTACAAGCTAAGTAGCTAATAGGCCAGGTAAGGAACCAAGCTACTCGGGTAAGGCTTGGGCTCAACTCGGTTAAAGTTCGGTCAAATAGAGCTTAACTTGAGTTTGGGCTCGACTCCGGACTTAAATGAACCAAGGCAAACAAGGTATGGCTCGTCTCAAAAGCTCGTTAAAATTTAATAAATAAATATTTTTTTCAAAATTTTTTAATATAAATTTTTAAAATTTAATACATATTCATATAATTTTAAAAAATCAAATTTTTAATTAAGAATTTGTTGTCGTGCGAGCTTCGAGTCGAGCTATCGTTTAGCTATCAAGCCTAATTTCAAAAACTTGCCGAGTTTCGAGATCGAGCCTAGTCGAGCATATCCTTATCGAGCATAAGCCGAGCCCAGTACAATTTGTGCTCGACTTGTTGATTAAGCACCCCTAGAATAGTGCACGATCGATATTAGTTATGGGGTGGTATTCATAATTTATGATAGAATCTCGTTTACATCCATAGTTATCTAGTCCGTTGTAATTATCAATTTTTTTTTTTAATAAAAAACGCGTATAAAATTTTGACTTATATATATTCATATTCTCCATTCTTAGTCTTCCCATCTATTTAATTGCACATTTTGCAGTGCACCTTATCTGGTTCGATCAACAATCATGCACTTTAAAAAGTTGTGTAATTATTTCACTAGCGGATCCTCTGAGAAATTATAGAGACACAACATCATTTCAAGAGGATAAAAAGTTCACAAAATCCCAACCTTCTTGTTGTTTTGGTCTCGCACTATTTCTTTATTAAACCGTTTGACTCATGAAATCAATGTGCATTGTTTTCATATCTTAATGCATTGTATTCTCTCCGTAACTAACGTATGTATGTAGTATTTCGTACATGGATGAAAGCTAGTTGTTTTCAAAACACTACCGGCTGTTATGTCAACTACCTGAAGCAAACTGTCATTAGCAGTACGGTACACACTTGAAATGTTTGGTTCTCCCTTAATAATTTGGTCTCACTCAGGAAAAACTTGGAGAATAGGCATGTAGTGTATCAGTAATCAGTGTTCACATGTTCATAGAGTTCGACCCTATTAATCTCAGTACCACCAACAGTCTTTTATCAACAAATAAATCCACGACGTGACTAGCTATGTAATGTTTCTTCAAATATTGAACCAACTTATTAGTATGATCTTTTTTTTGTCACGTAAGAAAGGCCAAGTCCTTGATGGTTTTTCATGTCATTCTTTTATGTTGTTCTGTACATTTCCTTTGCATATCGTGTTCAGACTTTTAAGGAACCATGAGCTACTAATCGTCAGTCTGTACAAACAATATCCTCACTCTTTATGTCGATTTTAAGAAGTTTTGGCTAGAAATAATATGTTTCACAATATACTTGATACTTTCATACGTCTTAACTGAAATTTAAGTATATTAAGGTCATTTTATTCAATTTATTTTGACTTATTTCAGCTCAAATAAAACAAGGATAAACAAAAATACAAATAAGTTGAAAAAAAATTTCAGAAAAAATTCATTCAGATGAATAAAGCAAAATAAAAAAAAACTTCAAGATAAAGTAAAATAAGTCAAATAAAACAGAGCCAAAGCATATTAGACTTATTTGATATTGTTTGTCTAAATATTGTGTAGGCTAAGACCACTATCAGCAGTGGTCAAAATTTTGACATCCAATTCTCTCTCTAACCATTTTATCACTCATCCCACCCAATTATCATCGTGAGTTTTTTTGTGAGTAAAATGTCATCCCAACAGTGAGTAAAAAAAAAAAACTTCTCAACAATCTCTCTCTTACTTTTTCCAATACCCACCACACTTTCTCTCTCTTCCATATTTACCAGTTTTACTTAATTTTCTAATTAATATATGATTATAATTAATAATTTTGTATCATTATTAATTAATATATGTTATTATTGCGTAGTTAGCATTTCAATCATTTTGTAATGTACTTAATATATTTAATTAGCGGTTATAGTTATCGTTCATAACTACAGTATTTAATTATCGTTTTTAATTATCGCATTTTTATATCGTTTTTCATAATCAGTTTTTAATTGCCTTTTTAAACTATCGTTTACTTTATTATTGCATTTAATTAGCATTTTTTTAATAAATATAGTTTTTAATTAGCGGTTAACAGTAGCGTTTTTTTTAATAATTATCACTTTTGATAATCATTTTAAATTAATGTCTTAAGTAACGTCTTTATTATCGTTTTTATGAAAATAACAGCAGAATAATTTACCTTAACGAAGATTTGCAAAAAAATGTGTATAATAACAGTTGGAAAGTAGATAATGGTGAAAAACGAATTCAATTAGGAAAATGTATTTTTTAAGTTGTGGAAAAATATAGCAAAATGGGTGTCATTTTATAGAGAATTTTTTTTATGACCGTTGGTAATTTTATTTTATTTTTTAAAAATTTTTCAAATATCGAAAAATAGCCGTTGAAGTATAAAACGGAATTAAAAAAAATATGGGGCCCACCTGAAGTTTTTTCCTCATGAGTTTTCTCACGGGTGACCACTGCCGGGATGCATTTTTCACTCATTTTACTCACCATTTTTACTCGTTGGGAAAATTTTACTCACTGCCAGTAATGCTCTAAGGAAGCGAGTTTTGGAGTAGGAGCAAGGGAATTCCTAAAGCTATTATACTAAGTTAAAGAAGACATCAAGCTTAACAAGAATTATGAAGTCAAGCAAAAGAGTAAAAAGTCGCTCATCTATAGGAACTTAAGTACGAGTTCCAGTTAATTTGGCCTTCGAGTTTCAGAGTTGGAATTCAAGATGGAGCATCAGAGGAGAAGCTCCAAGCTTAGCAGTGGAAAGCATGAAGACTAAGTAGGGGTATACTTAGAATTTATGTAAACATATAGGTATAAGTGTTTGGAACCCACAAACTATTAAACTTAATTAGTGAGATTCAAAGTTTGTTTTATTAAAAGAGATATACTGGAGTTTTTATGGAAAATAAATCATTAAACTAAAGTTTTTAAGAAAAGATTTTTATGGAAAACTTCTACTTTAATGAACATGATTTTATAAATGATTTTATCATAAAAACGTGATTTTGAAAATATATCATATACTTTCTTTTTTATTGGTTGTGAGTTCCACTTTACACGGACTAAATCTTAGCAATTTTTTTATTTCTATGGGGAAGTGCTATTGAGTTAGTAAGTATGTAAAGTAGTGGATTTGCAATCAATAACTAAATAATTTATATGGCAAGGATTCTCTCACGGTCAAATTGATCCAAAGGAAGATTCCTAATCTCAGGGGATATTTTTCTTAAATCAAGGAGATCATGAAGAAGTTGGGCCAAACCAAAAACTCTGTAGAATTCTATATATAAACGTTCTTTGAAACTTATTTTCCACACAGCTAGCCTACTCTTAATATTTTCTTGAGAAAAATATTTTATACGCTAGTTTGTCAACGGCTTAAATCCTTGCTCCAAACTCTACTATGCAAGTTATCTATTGAGTTGTAATATATATTTGAGTCCATAGTATTGAGTTGTACTAGGGTGTGCATAATACTGAGTTGTACTAGGGTGTGCATAGTACTGAGTTGTACAAGGGTGTGTGTAGTACTGAGTTGTACTAGGGTGACAAGGTTGAGGAACCTTGTAAGAGTTTGTCGTACTGAGTTGTACTAGAGTGACAAGTTTGAGAGACCTTGTATAGACTTAGAGTTAAGTGTGAGAGAGAGAAGAGGAAAAGAGAAAGAGAGAGCGCTTTGATTTGAGGGAGTCATTGCTAAAGGTAACTCCAGTTCTGAGTAGAACTCGAGTTGAGAGTAGCTAATAGATTGTAATCGAGGATTGCCCTATTAGTGAAAGAGTTGAGAAATTCCGAGTGGGTCGTGGTTTTTCCCTTTGGGTTGGGCACAAAGGGTTCCACGCTAAACTCTCTTATGTTCCTTTCGTCAAGTTCCTTTTTGCTTACAAGTTCCAATTTAATTCCGAAAAAAGTTTTAATTAACTTACACTTTCAATTCACCCCCTTTTGTAAGTGTTCATCCCCTTCAACAAGTCTGTAAAAACTGACCACTTGGAAGGATCACTTAATGCCATCCACACAACTGAAAGCGTGGTTCTCTTCATAACTTCAATTACAAATGTTAAAGTATATGAGCGTACTTATCAGTTATCACCGCCTAAACAAAAAAGAGCGCCAAAGGTCCATGAGCTAAAAGCACTCAAATGCATAAAGTAAGCTACAAAAGTACAATGACAAACCTAGAGAACTAAATAATCCGGAGTAGCTTAACATCTACTCTGTACTTTATACTCTCCCGTTCTTTTTTGTTCTTCCCATTTTCCCCATTCGGAAATTTCAAAAGATTATTCTCATTTGGAATCCTTCTATTTTAGTTTAATATTGTGATTGGATGAAAATTTTTGGTTGGGACTACTATCTATGTAATATGTAGTCCATTGATTGATTTTTTAATTGTTTAATGTCATGAACTTTAGAAATTTCATTACTTATTTAATGCTCAACCCACTTGTATTATTTTTTAATAAAATATATTCTTATTTTTAGATTAATTCAAATTAATTTATAAAATATTAATGATATTTAATATTATTTTTCTTCTTCCCTGATTCCAAATGAAAAGAAAATAAAAAAGAACAGAGGAAGTAATAGATTAATAGTAGTTTTGAATGCACACCCTTTAATACTCACCTGTTTCAAAAATTAATGTACACAGTTTATAAATTTCATAGTTGGTTAACATAAAATACAACATGGCCATAATGATACCGCAAATAATACTACACTAAACTCTGTAGCCAAAAAAATATAAAAAATAAAATCTCTGAAACACATACTAAGAAATCTGTATTGTGGAACAGAAGTATTTCGGACTATACAGGTTTTTAAAAGTGATTAATCAATAAAGCTCAAAGGAATTTAATTTGAGGAAAAAAATTAATCAGAAATGAAAATTCTTGGACAATAAATTACACCCTTTGATAAATGAATGGAAATGACATAAAACTAAAAAAATTAACTCACCTTACAAACCCCAAAAATTGGCCAGAAAACTACTGGACTATTGAGAAACCAGCACAAACAAAATGACATGTAGCCCCCAACGAAACATAGCATATACTAGCTACAAGTATACATATATTCTTCAATGGGGTAACGAGGATGAAAATATCTTTCAATTTTGTAGAAAATGCTCCAGTGCTTCAAAGAATAGAGGTGCCATTTCGGGGCTTGGTGTCTTGATTGCACATTTGACTCCAGGAATTCCAACAGCCGTGGTCAGTTCAATCAGGAATGGAATTCCTCTAGGAATCTTGGCTGAAAGATACAACACCTCCTGGTTTGCATTTTTCCTCTTTGCAATAAAGAACATGTTTGAGGCAGCCAATTTATCAAGAATTGACTCCACACTGTTTATTACAAGGCTAGGGAATTCTCTCAAAACCTCATTTGAATCAGGAAGAGATTTCCATGTCTGTTGAGTAAGAAAATGTTAGCATTAAAACCAAAATTTTCAATGCAAGCATCCAGCATTGAAGTCATCAACCGCTTGACGGCCTCACTTCACAGAAACAAAGCAGAGGAGCAAGCTCCAAATGAAATTCATTCACTAACACAAACTACTGAGAAAAGGGCAGGGCAAATTTTTTTACTGAACAGCAAGAAGAGGAGGTTACAGCTGATGTTTACAGATATATTTACAGGAACCCCCTTTTTTGCCTCTTATCTTGGTCACTTTCTAATCAAATGTGAAACATTCAATTTATTAACACTTAAATTGTACGTTCTTTTAAAGTTTAGTAGAGCTAGCCAAAGCTACCCACCTGAACCAGTCTATGAGGCACAGTTGCTTGAAGCACAGGAAAAATTCTTGTCATTTGAGAATGAGGTTTAGGTAATTGGAATTTGACTTTTATTTTAGACCCTCACCGTGATATATAATCCATTTAATACGGTCAAGAGTTGAATTGGTGAATTTAAATTGCTTTCTTATTGATGTTGTCTTTTTTCCTAGAAGTGAGAAACAAGAACTTCCTTCGCAATCTTTACTGGGTTTCAGTAGCATGACAGAAAATAGGGATACAGAAATTGAAATTGATCAACATAAGAACAAAAGGTAGTTGGGTGGTTTATTTTATAAAAAGGAGAACCGAATACATTACCTCCAAAAATGTTGCACGTTCCATTCTGCCATCTTCAGTGAAGAGAACATACAATGAAATCTTATCACTGAAATACCAAACTGGTTGCTGGTTGTTTTTTACTGCCACCTGGAGGAGAGTGTTTGGAGCACCAGGAGCTACATTTTGAAATAGAACCATGGGAAGAAGAGTCCTTGCTGATGTCCCAGGTTGCAGTGGTGGAACCTGGCAAACAAATAGAACAGTGTGAATGGTAGAAAATTCTCCACAAAAAGACTTTGCAACTAGCAATGTCTACCTGCAAAGGTCCACCAGCCGCAAGGCCAAAAGTGTTTTTATTGAACTGGATCATGAACCCGTCAAGAACTGATTGTGTATTGTTCTCAAACAGCATGCTGTAGAATAATTGTCCATCTCTCCGTGTAAGTTGTGCACTGATTTGTAAACCTTGACCTTTAGTGGCAGATAACAGCACTGGCAACGGAGGGCTACAGGAAGAAATGAATCAGAATAATTTTCAATTCACATATCAGAAAAAGAAAGTCAAGTGTAAACCAATTGATTGGAATCTTAAATTGATCAATTAGTGCCATTGGAATGATGCAATAATCTATAAGATTCTAACCATGGTGCTTCAAGGTCTGGCATTAACAACTGATCAAGCATGGTAAATAATTGAAATAATATTTCAAAACTTAAGGTGAATAATATTTCAGAGGGAAAGTGTGATTCATTTTTACTCACCCCGCTTGTTCAGGCTGGTCAACTGCGACGAGAGAATTCTCGTTGTCCAGGCCTATTAGATCACCAAGTAAATCAGGAACAGCAGCAGCTACTGGTGGGGCAGCTGCAGGCTGCCTGGGTCCTGAGCTCGATGAAGGTGATGCAGCACCCTCAACAGGATGTGCAGAGGATTCAGGATATCCTGCTTCACTTCCCTCAGGATAATCATCTTCCTCCACTCTCTGGGATACTGTTTTAAGACGAGTTACAAATGATTCTGGTGGCTTGTGATACACAGAAGACAGTGTTGCAATATTCGCAAGAAGTTCATCAAGAAGAGAAGGATCAAGCTGGTTTGAATCATCAGTGATCACAGGCTTCTCTGCTAATACAACATCTTTAGCTGCCTGGAACAAGGCAATAGATCAATGTAAGAGTGTAAAATCTCAGTTCAGTAAACCAGAAGAACATCAATAAACATGGTGCTTGAGTGTAATCAGATATTAAAAAACACCATTCTAACCTCAGGATCGGTTGAAAGAAGACGCCAATATATGTAAGCACGATCACGCAAATCTGGATTGTCAGTCTCAACAGTGGCATTGTTCAAAACGGCCTGCGAGCCGTAATACATCCAGGGAAAAAATAACAGCATCAGAAAAGGTCACAACAAAGTGGACTTTATGCCTTGGTCAAACAATCACAAACTCACAATCCCTCCAGATATAACGTGTCCCACTCAATCATGCTAATGTATAAGCATAGTGGAAGACGCCAATTACAATAATCCAACTATAGCAATCTTCATCACATGTTTACCGATTCGAAAACAATTATAATATAAGGGTAATAAAAATAACTGGCCACATACATTTCTTATTAGATTCAACATTTGATCCTCAATTCGGTTTCTATACCCAAAACACACGCACATACAGAGTCATCCACACAACCTTTTGATCACCCTAACGACAATACATTTTCAGCATTGGGTTACCACAAACCAAACTAGATGTCCTGTGCTTCTTATTACTTGTTGAATAGAACTAACCAGTTATTTAGTCCATTGCACCAAGCACACCAATTTTAGATCAGCAATTCCACAAAAAGGTTAAGTATATAGACCTCAATAAAGGTAAATACCTGAATCATTTGCTGTGGTCCTTCTGTCGGCTTCTTTAGAAAAAGCTTAACAGTTGCAGTCAACAGTTGCAACTGCACTTGGGGGGGCTCTTCAGGGAAACTTTCCAAGAAGCTCTCAAGCAACTCATCTGCATTGTCAATTCTTTCCGCATATTCACCAATTATCCAAATCATAGAAGCCTGAAAAGATATAGATACATAAATAAACCTCAATCACAACAAAGATGATAATCTCATTGTCAAAGATTTGTACCTTGGCCTCTGGTTCATCTAAAGTATCTAAGCTCTCACAAAGGGTTGCAATGATGGACTCATAGCTGAAAAAACCAAGGCAAACTTCAGATAGACAAAAGAAGAAGCCATATCTTTACATGAACCCCAAATATACTAACTTACGTGTTAGGGTATCTTCTAAATATATCTTTTATGACAATAATTGCCTCTTGAACAACATAGTTAACTTTAATCTTGATCAGCTCCAGCAAGACACTAATGCAGCGTTCAGCGGCTCTCTCTAACTTGATAGCACACCGGCCAATTGCACGAACAGCCTTTCTAACAAAATCTACATCTACTTCAGTGGCATACTCTTTGAACTCCAATAAGACCTGGAAACATGATCATCAAATTAAGAGCTAAACCAATGCATTCCAGAATCAACAGATAGCAGCAGAAAATATATCACTCACCTGATCAATATTCCTGTCTGAAGCGAGCTTGATCATAATTTCTAACTTCTCCATCTTGACATATATAGGGTCATTGTACTTGCAGAAAAACACCTTACAACAAAATATGTATGTAAGAGAAACAGATGGTCATAGACTGCAACTAAATGAGAGACAGACGAGTATAATTTACAGAAAGATGCAG
This sequence comes from Dysphania ambrosioides, assembly GCA_026401315.1. NCBI lineage: Eukaryota > Viridiplantae > Streptophyta > Magnoliopsida > Caryophyllales > Amaranthaceae > Dysphania > Dysphania ambrosioides. Next base: position 4,796,067 of record CM048659.1, on the reverse strand, counting down.
TTATAGCTTAGACATACAGGTCCAAGAAAAACCCCAATACCTTAATTTCATGGGCCAGAATAGTAGGCCTTTTTTGCACAATCAGATTGATATTTCTCAGGGCAACATATTGTATCTCAGGTTCTGCCGAAAGAAGGGTTACAAGTGGAGGAGCCATTTTCTTACAAAGATTTCGAACAATATCAGTACTATTGATAAGTTCCATCTGCTGAAGAATCATCTGCATAAAACCACAAAGCCGGTTATTAATGCTGTAGCACAGACATCTAACTTTAAATGTTAAGCTAGCTAGATGCGGTGGGGGGATCACCTTCACAGCTGAAAGCACAACAGCACAATTTGCGTGTTGTAAACGTGGAGTAACTCTCTCTACAATGTTTTCAGCTTCTCGAGCATCAGCTGCTTTATATCTTGACAGGGCATCCAATATAAAAACTTGACCCCACCTGACAACCAGAGTGGTAGTTAGAACTAATGTGTCCCCAGTTATCAATAAAAAAAAAAGCTGGATAAACTTTATACCATGATGGACTTGGGTGGTTAATAGAACCATCAACTCACTGTAAGGTATTCAGTTTATTTCAATCTCAGAAACTCAGGATTGTTCTAACATATTGGATGCAAAAAAGCTATGCACCTCAAGTCAATATGGCATACATTGAGGGGAAAAAACAAATCAGTGCAAGTTCTCCCTCAAATTTAACCCATATTAGTTTCAAGTACTTATTAATGATGAAGAAGCACAACAATTCCCTCACCCAAAAGGAAGGAAGAAAAGGCAAGGGTGTGAATAAGTATAAAAATCCAATTGAGCTTTGATTCTAATAGCATTTATAATCGAGATACCTCCATCTCAGATATTTTGTATGCATCATAGAACAAATAATTTTCTCACAATCTGTACATGGTACAAAAGTAATAAGGCAGCAAGCCAAAATTCATCGGCAAATCCTAGGAGTATGAAGCAGAAATGATGTCCTCCAAAGTTTTTATTTCCAAAGCTTTCAATCTTATAAATACCATGCCCTCAACATAAACAACATACATCAAAGCCACATCTTACTGAGAAAAAAGAAGTTGCAAAAGATCTGTGGGGTTCAGAGTCTAAGTGTCCTGGAGTCTGCTTAGAGATTCAGAAGAAAATAAGTAGTCCACACCACAATTGAGTCAAATATGATATCTTCTAAACAGTTTTGCACAACAAAATCTACAATTTCAAAAACAACAAATACAGAAAGTCATAGCTTACTCTGTACATTCGTTGAGGGCAGTAAGTAGCTTTTGAAGTGTGACACTAGTAATCTCAAAGATGGGTCTTGCACTGTTCTCTTGAATCTCAGCAAGAGCTGCAACAGCATTGGCCACTACCATTGGATTATTGTCAGATATCAAGTCTTTCAGAGAATCCAGAAATCCCCTATCCTCAACTAGCTCAGCATTTATATCGTAAAGCTTAGCCACACAAATAGCAGCTGTCTTACGAACATATGGATCATCATCCTAATAAGAAGCATAAGAAACAGAATCAGACCTGCATTCCTTGAAGACATTTGGTGCTAAAGCACATATGTCTGAATCAGATATTTTGAGTGATCAAAAATCAATGTGTCAACCTTGAGGCACCTCTGAAGAGGATCACACAAATACTCGGTAATTTTATCAACACGAATGCAGCCCATTGTTCTCACTGCCAAAGCCCGAATCAAAGGATTTGGGTCCTGTGAATCCTGCAGGACAACAGTAAATCATTAGCTTGAGCTGCAAATAAGGATAGTCAATGAAAAAAATTATTGTTAAAGTGAAGACAAACTAGTATTACAAAGAAGTGTTAAGAGTAGCAGGGAGGGGGAAGAGGCAGCTGCCCCTGCAAACATAAAAATAATCGTATCATATAAAATAACATGTAGCCCATCAGTATACAAAACAAACCTGACCCATTGGTGTAACATACAAGGATATAATGTACAAGGCAATAGGCCCATTGCCCATAGCTACTGAAAATTGGAAACACAAGGTACTCCTTAGACTTTTTAAAATAACTTTTCTTAATTTCTAATTCAAAGAAAGTCATTCTGAATTCGTAAAGAAGCTTTAAAGCTTAGTCCTGGAAAAATTTATCACTGTACGGACCACTAACTGTATTGATTGTACCAAAGACTACCGCTGAATTAAAGTCTCAATATTTCAGGAGCATAGGTATGCTTGAAAGTGGATTTCATTGTATAAACAGTAACTTGAACTTACTCCCTTCCAGACATAACCTTAACAAAAATATTCCTGAACTATGACTACAACAAACATCCAAAAGTAGATGGTTTTTAGACGTACAAACTACTTTTATCTGTCATCAGTCAAAAATCAGTTCTATCAGGTCAAATTTGTCATGGAAAAAAAGTGGAACTTCACTCATAAACAACCAGTTGTTAGTATGAACTATATGGGACAACCTTCGTGCTATTCCCTATGCAAAGAATTCCCGTTTCATGTGGGTCTTCTTTAGACAAATGGAAAATAAAGCTAAAGATATTTCTTCTTCGGGAGACATAGGCTATTCTATCTAATAATCTGTAAACTTCAAAAGCCATTGATAATCTAGATGTTTTATAGGATATCCCCAACACCAATGATAAGCAAGTTCTCTATAATTGACTCTTCAAAAAAAACTCACATGCATTTTTCCACTAATTACCATAACTTCATCCATTTTTTACATCAAGAGACTTCTTTGAGACAGGTGGAGCTGCAAGCATATTGATGGAGGATTCGACAAGTGGCATCTTACCTTAACAAATGTGTTTACTGCAAGAATTGCCAAGTCTGGTTGGCTTTTAGCATAATTAATGAGGTATAAGTATACTAGTTTCTTCAACTCCAAATTTTCAGTTTGCATGCAGTTCACAACATCAGTAAACAGTGATGAAACGTCCTTGCCTACAGTCATCGCAGCAATAACCTTTTTCACGGCATCCTTTCTCTTATCCTACAAAGAGAAAATCCAGTAAATTAAAAGTACATACAAAACACCAGCCACATGAAAGCTAATGAACACGACCTGAAAAAATAGAATGTAATAGTCATATGAACTGAAACAATGGAAAATACAACAATCAGGAGCAATGGACTCCTGAGCTGCAAAAGATGTAAAGTCTTCCTGTCCAGGACACTTGATAGTTGATACAAATAATCTGGGGTAGAAAGGTTGCTTATCTATTCAAAAAGACTTCTCCACCTCATCTCCATCACAGTATTCTTTCTCCTTTATGTGGGAATAAGCCCCTTGATCAAACACTTAAGTAATCATATCCTCCTCTGGTTGACAATATTATATAATATAATTCGATTTCCCAAGACACCCCTAATAATAAAGGATGACGGAAGGAGGACTGGATTACACAATCATACAAACAACTAACAATCAGCTTTGGTTGGACCATTTTGTTCGACAAGGATGATTACATAATGAAGGGGGCAAAAGTGTCAAATCCAAGCATACTCTTATGAATGAGAGAGAGCAGCCTGCGCTTCAACATCATGCCAAATCATTAATTCTAAGATCTAACTGTTAGAATCAATGGCATCAAATAGAACACAGTAACCTCGAAGAAAAAAAAGCGATAAAACAGGTCCATGATTCGCGTGATTCCAAACTAATAGCCTTCATAGCTTACAAGGCCCAGCCTAGTAGTTGTATAAGGAACCGAAATGTATGTCTATTAATAAAAAGCTGGGCAGGAGGAAGATGAGAATCCCACACTAGCATAGTAAGAACTAAGCAAAGTTTCATTATGATATCCATCCATGCCGAAAATTTGGAAGTCCCTATATCTATAACATCAATAGTACCGAAATACACCAATAAGTTTCGCTCCGTCCGTAGAACTGATATCAGCAAAAACAGTTGTTACGCCAAATCTCTTGATTAGTCCAATCTAACTCTCACATTCTAAAACTCGCTATCTTAATTCCAATTTTACAAAGAAAAGTCTAAAAAACTCGACAAGAAATTACTCCACTAAGTGTTATCCGCTCTATTCAATTGAGATATAACAACAGCACAATACACATCCAAAATTTTTCGATTTCATAAGTTCAAGTCATCATATTTCAAAATTGACTATTGAATAGCTAACCCTAGGCCTGATCCATACAAAATCAGGAACAGCGCGTCAAAGATGACACGAATTCATCAATAGTCGCACAAAAATCGAAAAAGAAAGAACGGATTTCGATGCAAAAAGGAACAGATCTGCACACTTGATGGACGAAAACAGCGGAATCGGAGAAATGAGGCGACGAAAGTGAGGTACCTTGTACTGAGAATTGAGCTCTTCCTTGAGTTCAGGGATTTCTCCCTTCTTTGTAGTGGAGAAGTACTTCGAATCGTGGCCGCTCATCGTTCGTTTCGTTGTGATTCGGAGGAGAGAGAGTGGGAGAGAGGATTAACAATGGCGGATGTAAGAGAAGACTAACCAATGGGTTTAACTGCCTTTCAGGACATGGTTGGGTTTGGCCGTTATGACGAGGTATGGAACTCTTGGTTCGGAATCTTAGGTGGTTAAACTAATCCCTTTGTTTTTTTTCTTATTTCTTTAAAAAAAAATTTATGTAAATTTAAAATTCAGATTTCATCAATTATGTACTTCGAAAATATCCATTGAAACGAAGCTATCAAAATTCCAATTAAATATGTTTTCCATCTAAATTAGGAAAAATTCTTAGTCAAAGTTTGACTCTAAAAAACACAAAAAATAATGGATGGAGTATTATTTAGCTCGGACAATGTATTAGCGTGAATGCTTAATTTTTTCAAACATGTTTACTTATCGATTTTTTAGGTTAAATCTTATTCTTGGTAGAAATAAAATGTTTGTTATACTATAAACACAATTAAGTTCTTAACGATCAATAAAAATAAAATTTAATATATTGGAATGTTGAAATATCCATGAAAATTATGTTTATTAATAATTTATAAAATTTGGAGGCCATAGTATGATTAAATTGGATAAAACGCCGACTAATTTGAATCCTCCTTTAAATTTTAGTAAGAGTCAAAATTGGTTTTGTATATGCAAATTACTTGTAGTTTATTAATGCCTAAATTATTCCTAACTTAAGTAAATAATTTTTCCTAACCTAAATTGTAAGATTAATAAGAATTAGATTACACTTATTAATATAAGTATACTGATTTTTAAGTTATATCTTTTTTTATGGATATCACAAAATGTATGTGATGCAATCGACATAATTAAAAACTTAACAATTAATAAAATATAATATATATTTTAGAATGTTGGAATAACCATGAAGATTTTATTGATTGTTTATGAAGGTTTGATTTGGAAATAAAATTGTAGCAGAATTTGAAGTATAAGCCAACATTAAAAGAATTTTCGTAATAGTATTATGAGTGCATGCTGACTTGTTTGTTTTCAAATTTATGTTGAATTGTGTGTTTAGAGTTAAGATAATTACATCAATACATACATACATACATAAATATACAAACACACACATACAAGCGTAATTAATTAATTTTTTAATATCAATATGTATCTTTATTAAATTAGGTTTAGATGTAAAGCTAAATATTGGGCTAAATTATAATCGGAATCCCTATAATACTTTATGTGGCACTACACAAATTAGTATGATCTTATTCAATTCTATAAAATATTGGGTGATTTCTAATTTGGTAATATTTTAATTCTTATTAAACATATTATAAATAAATCATGCTTTAAAGTACCTTTTAAAGATAAATTTAATAAAATAAAATTTTAGTTTTATAAATTTTTGCAAAGTTCAGATTATTTGATGTAAGCAAAAAAAATTATTTTTATCAAACCCAAATTATTTCCTAATTCAAGTAAAACTTATTTGAATCTTCAAATACCAAATCAAATTGGTTTTGGGTTGATTTCAAGTCGGTTTATAGATCTCATTTTTTGAGTCATAATTAGGTCGGGTCCAAGTCGATTTCAAATAGTTTATTGGGTCGGGTCAGATTTTAATAGCTCTAATTAAAATAACTATAAAAATAAATATTATAGAAAAGTAATAACAATAATAATAATAATTTATAAATATATTAATAATAATGATAATAGTAATCAATTTAATAAATAGAATAAAAATGATAATACCACTAATAATAAAATAATAAATATTATAATAATGGGACATTCAAAAGTTGAAGCAGGGCGGCGAGGTTTGAATGAACACTAAGTGAATACTGACTAAAATTAAATGAATCAAAAAGGGTATTTGGGAGTGTTTGAAATCCCAAAGGGTTTAAAACTTATTCCTTTTTTTCCAAACCAAACAGTTTTTAGTCGGAAATGGATTTTAAACCTCATTCCATCCATTCTATTCCAGTTTCTCATATGAAACGGACCCTAAGTTGAATTGCACATTTACTAGATAAAAGAGTTGTTTCCTAATTTAACTTGAATTATATTCTTACAGGCAGATTTTTGCTAATTATCATTCTAAGTGAGTAAGTGACATGACATTTGTCAAACACCCAATGCCAAGTGACACACTATTTGGCTGAGAACTAACATAACTCCCATTTAAATTAAGTTAATATAATTATTTTTCTAATCGTATCTTATCGATTTTAGTTGGTGATGATCTTTTAAGATAATTTGCAAGAAACTGTCACGTAAAATCACCATCTTGTGAAAAATTATCTTATAAAAAAAATCTTGTGAGAATTTATCATTTAAAATATTCCAATTGCACGATAGTAAAACATAGTGTTTATTGATTGTTAACCCAATACTTGTACGTGCCTGATTAACTTAGCTTCCCTTTCCCCCTTATCCCCTTTCTCTCCCTTCCCTTCTTGGTTATATCAGATTGAATGGCACTAATCATTACCTGATTAGCTAAAGCACAAGTTCAGTTAGACCAAAATAACTCACACCATTGCACACACACACAAACTCACACCAGCTTACTTTAATTCGTCGTATTTCATCGCAAATCCTTATTCCAAATTAAATAAAAAATCTTAGGGTTTCCCAAATCCTTGAATTTGGGCTCAAATCAATGTCACTTTTAATCCTACGAGACGTAATATGTTGAAAATTTTATGTGTTCAATAAAGATGCAATCTTAGAGGTCAAATTCTTTCGCATCTTTGCATTTTTGTTCTATTTGATGAAGTTTAGTGGGTAGTAGTTGAAATCTTAAGATATCTAAGGTTCTTGTTGTTTGTTATTGGTTTGCTTAATTCTACAGTAATGGTGGAATGAGGCTTGCATGTATTGTTTACTTGAAAAATGTGACCAAAAAAGGGAGGGAAAATGGGGCAAAAAGTGATGTAAAAAACAAAGTTGATTAATTATGTGGCAGTTAACACAGTATAATCGGGTTAACGATCAAAAAATCAGTATGAGATACTATCGTGCAATACCATTACTCGTGCTCATTTTGAGGAGCTGAACATGGACTTGTTCAGGAAGTGTATGGAGCCAGTTGAGAAGTGTTTGAGGGATGCTAAGATGGATAAGAGTAATGTTGATGATGTGGTGCTTGTTGGTGGATCTACTAGGATTTCGAAGGTCCAATAATTACTCTAGGATTTCTTTAATGGGAAGGAGCTCAGCAAGAGCACCAACCCTAATGAGGTTGTGGCCTATGGTGATGTTGTACAGGCTACAAGTTTGAGTGGTGAAGGGAATGAAAAGGTGCAGGACTTGCCAATGTTGGATGTCACTCCTTTGTCTATTGGGTTGGAGACTGCTAGGGGTGTTATGACAGTGCTTATCCCACGAATAGCAAGCACTGTAGCAGAGGCCAGTAAGAGTTAATTATGGAACATTAGGACAAGCCAAGCAAATTTTTACGTGGGAAATGGAACTGCTAATGCCACGTCAAACAAAATTCACTTATTATTCAGGTTACCTGTAAACTTATTTAGTGAAAGCAAATAGTGGCTAAAGGTTGGTTTATTAAAAATAAATAAAAGGTTGGATTAATATCCGCAAATCAGGTAAATGCTAGATTAATATGATCAATTTTTCCTTTTTTAAATGGTAAGTTATCACAGATTTTTCTTATGCGGCATTCTCTCACAAGAAAGCGATTTTATGTGGTATTTATTTTGCAAATTATCCGATCTTTTAATTTTGTCAAATCAAAGGAATATAGCTTCAATAATTATATGAAGTAATTCACTAATTTAAGTTATAAACTGTTTGAAAATTATTCAAAAGACTAAACGTTTGAACAATTCGTTATTAACACGAAAGCTAAGAGATGATAAAAATTGTAAAGTGACTAAAGGACTTCAAATATTACTTATCCAAAATAACTATTCTATCATTAGTGAGAGGCATTAACTTGTTCAAATTCAATATTTGTGGATTTCTTGGCGATAATTAGCCAAAGAAATCTATACCCAAAAAAAGTGTAAAGAGTAATGTATTCAAAGTCCCCAATAAAAATTGCCCTCAATATAATAAAAGTTACCTCTTAACACAACATATTTTAATTTTTATCAATTTTAAAGGGTATCTTTTGTTATATTAAAGGATCACTTTTACTGATATAATATCTCATGTGTATATAAAAGTGGGAAGAACACAAACTAGGAAAAGAAGCTTAAAAAAATCCATTCAAAACTACAGTTGCTTCAGTGTTTAAATTCCATAAAAAGCAATAGCGTTCACTGCTTAGTGCTAAGCTGCAATCACTGGAAACTCTTGCTGACACAGCTAGGCCGGTTCCACACAGCTAGGCCGGTTCCTTCACTGCCGGTCCTTACTAAGTTACAAACTTACAAATTTACAATACTCGTCCACTATGATTGATTAATCAAAAGGGACAATTTCCTTATTATATATGGCTCAACACAAAACGCCCATTCTCATTAAGTCATTAGGTATTAAGGTCGCTCTGAATGATTGGACTCCACCCTAATTTAACGAGTTGGGCCATACCAGAATTTAACTCCTCTCACTATCTCTAACTCTCTCTTAACGCTGGGCATTTGCCGGATTGGCATGAGACGGGCAGGCACGACATGCTTTTTACATGGTACAACACAAGTACAGTCGTGGCAGGACACGACACGCTGTCTGTGGAGTGGGCCACATGTCAGACTGTGGACAACAAAAAAATTTAGGCTGAACATACGAGAGGCACGCCAATTTGGCACAAGAGGCACGGCCCATAAGCATGGCTCGAAGCACATTATTATTTAGTATTATTTAATATTATTATTAGTAAAATATTATTATTACTACTATAATTAATATTACTACTATTTTTAACATTATTATACTCTTATAATATAATTAAAATTATTAAAATTATTTTTTTCAATTCTATTATATATTTTATTTTATTTTATTATAAAAATAATTAGGCCAGCACGAGACACGACACGCCAGACACGGGGGTCGTGCTACGCCATGAGCCGAGTTTTAGGGAAAGGTAGTCCGGCACAGTACATCGTGACCACAATTAGGCATAATATGGCACGACAAGAGGCCAGACACGAGCAAGCACCATTCATGACAGGTACAACACGGTCCATAATGAACACGACCCGTGCCAACCTCTACTCTCTCATCATTCATCCTTAAAATGTATCCACCACTAGGGAAGATTCTCCTTAAAATAATTAGGCTCAAAAATGTACTTTCTTATACTAAACGCAATATACTTTCTCTGGTCTTTAAGGATGACATATGTCAGTGTTTACGAAGATGACATGTATCTTGTTAATTCAGTTTCTTTTTTCCTTACAAAAATATAAGCTTCTATGAAAATATTTACAAAATTGTCATAATATTGTATAGTACTAAAGATGTAAATGGGAGTTAAATTTTTATATTTTATAATTCATTAGGTATCCATAAAGATATACGAAGTACTCGTATATGAGTGCTATCTTCTATAAAAAAAATGTAATTTACTAGTAATGATAGGTACTTCCTAGGTGATTAAACAGTGTACATTTCAACTCCTATATCGATTAAAGAAGGAAGAATTATCAAACTTATAAGTAATCCAACTCTACATTAGTATAAAACTTTAACAAATTTGTGAGAGCTTGGGCTAAAACAAATAATCTCATACTAATACGGGTCACTTATGGCTGTTGAGCCCAAAAATTGGTAACAAAGCCGATGGTTCGACCTAGATCCTTAGTGGTGTCGTGGCGTGTCAGTTGGTCCTTGTATATAAACATCTGACCGGTGACTTGTATCGATAGTCTTCTTGGCGGGTGGTCCAAGAAGTAAGGTCATGTGTATTATCAGTAGACAAATAATCATGAAAAAAGAAACCACATGGTGTTGTGGGCCTTGGTCTGAGGGAGGGATTGAAGAGTATACGTCTCAAGTCTCCCATCAACTAAGAAAGGAATAATTGTCAAACTTATAAGTAATCCAACTCCATATTAGTATGAGATATTTTGAAATATGCCTAAAATCAAACTCGTAATATTTGGTCCAAAGCGGACAATATCATACTAAGCAGAAAATATCACGGTGATATCCTAGTTTCCAATACCAGTTAGCGAGGACCATGGTACACAACTACACACTATCAACAAAATGAATGGAAACCTTCAAGAATGGTGAAACGTGTGAAATAAGAGGTTTGCCAAATAATAAAAGTTCACCCACTCGTAGGGAAGATTTGTTTTCAACTTTATGGAAGAAATCCATGGACATTGTATCCCTTTTTTTTTTTTTTTTTTGCTTTCTTATTTATTTATGAAATTCAGCTATGATTATGTGTTAGGCTCAATGCTTATAAAATAATTATTCAAAAAATATAATATGCTTGAAATACAATGAATAAGTCTTTAGTCAAATGGCCCAATTAAATATATTGGTAACATTAATTAACTTCATCTACCATCTACCTCATCTAGGCAACAAGTTGGTAGGTACCAGGTAGGTGAAACTATGAAAGATGAACTACGATTGTTAAAAGAATCTCACAATTGTATATCATATCCATTGAACATCAACAAGTTACAAAAGCAGGTATAGAGGTCGTTTTAGCAGACACAATGAGGGTGACGCACTATATTCCAGATGCTGACCTTTTTATGCTTCAGTCAACTTAGAGCCCATTATGATTTTATGACCATGTTAACAAAGCCCAAAAAGGTTGGGAGTGTGATTAGTTGGAATTCTAGGCCCACCATTTTATACACACTTTGGAGGCCCACCATAGGGAGAATTTTTTTACCAGAGAAAACTTTTAATTTGACCTTTAAATATAATCAAGATTATGCTTGGGTGATCTGCACCAAAGTAACGTCAACGCATGTATCAAGTGAGAAACACACTGAAGACATAATGCCACATGAAATTGAATTAGTCAACTTTTAGACGACCTTATAGGATAGGCGATAGTATATAACAGTAATATTATGGATGTCAATTAGTTCAGTTGGTTAAAGTTTTAAAGAGTAATATTTAACATCTAAGATCAAATTCCATCTATATCAGTTACCGACTTTTTGCTTGAAACTCTCTTTACATCAAAAGAAGAAAAAGTTTATAGTAATGTTAACAGATGACTACCTTGCGTATTCATATACAAGTCTTGTTATTCATCGTTCATGTCATGTCACATTTTAGAATTTTTCTAACAAAAAAGTGAGAAACATTTCACATCCTTATTTCCTTGGTTGAAACCTTGCAGAATTAAATGATTTATCTTTTCCATTATTCCTCCTAGATACCGCCTAGGCACCCGACTTGTAAAAAGTTCCATAATCAATCTACAAGGATTCTTAGTTTATTTTTTTTTATCATCCACCAATGAGGATTCTTTGGTGTCGAGCAAATAATTAATTTTGGAAAGGAAAAAAAAAATGTAATGATGGTCCACTAAATGATCATATTATTATACATTCGTGCATATTTTTTTTATATCAAACCTTGCTACATGATTGGATGTAGAATCACTAAAGAAATCTTCAAGGACATTGTTCCGAAGGACAAAAAAAAAAAATTAGCTTTTCATAATGTCGCATTTTTATATCTATCGTTTTCATAATGCAAGGAAAATGGTATTAAATGAGGTAACTCTGAGCAAAAGCTTATGGATATATCGTCTTTAGATCTCTAGCTGCGTGTTGATAGGATGGAGATGCCACGTAAACATGATAGTTCCCTTCATTAAGGGTGTTGGTCAAAGGGAGAGCTAGGGAGCATTTTATTAGTTGAGGTACTATCTTATTTATTTTAAGAGAGATGTTAGTGAGGTACTTGAATTTTGAATTTTTATACTTTGTAGATATGTTATGTAATTAGTGTCTTGGGATTTCAAATAAACATAGATATACTCACAAAACAATTCAATAATCAAAACGAGCCTTTTCTAATTCATACAAAATATAAATTACATCAGGATATTGAAATTTCAGATATATATATATATATATATATATATTGTTATATAAGATAAAAGTATTGTTTATATTGGATATAAGTATTGTTATATCAAATATAGAAATATAGAAAATACAAAAATACATAAAAAAATCATATTAGGTATAAACATTATGATCCCAAATATAGAAATAAAATTACGAAAATGTCTTCTAATACATTTATATCAGATATAAATTAGAAATTTCTCTAATCAAAACTCGTTTAACAAAACAATTAAATATAATATAAAATTGTCAATTTCGATTAATATATGAGTTAAGATCGGACATAGGGATGACAATAGACAGGATCCTTATGGATCCAGATCTGTTTTTCAAGGATGGATCCTTATCTAGATCCAGACCCACTGGGTATGGAAAATAAGGATTCATATTCAGATCCCGACGGATCCGGGTCCAAATGGGTTCAAAACGGATCCTACATATTTTGCCTATTTTTTTGCGATAAAAATAAGTTTCGAATTTATAAATATGCATTTTAAATCAATGGCAATAGTCCAACAAATGATGTAAGTTCAATACTTGAATATAATTCATATAACTACTCAAATATTACAAAACAATAAAGTACAAAATCAAATTTTTACATGTCTTTTAAATAACAATACAAATAAGTACAAATGAGTAAATGAAAAAGGGTAACAGATCTGGATCCGGATATTATGGTTAGACCCGTACCCGAATCTGTTTTTCAGTCACATGACCCGGATCCGTCGGGTCTAAATTTTGAAGACCCATATCCGCAAAAGGGGATATGGATCCACAAATCCCGATCGGGTTCAATATCCGTTGACATCCCTAATTGGACACTGTAAATTTCCGTATTTGATTTCATTTGCACATATAACATTTTATGATTATCATCAAGCTAATAAGCTACGCCTAATATAATTTCATGTCAAAAGAGAAGGCAAAATGATTTGCTATTTCATTCTAATATAAAGAAGTATGCACCTTGCCTTGTTCATGCATATAGCCAGACTAGATCACTACGATGAGATCAATTACTTCACGGAAAACTGCAGCCTGTGCAATTGACAATCGAACTGAATCAAGTGATCATGAATCATAAAAGATGGGGAATATCTCGAAGAAACTAGCTAGCTAGGGGACCATTATAATAATTAAAGGCGATTTGAGAGAGGTAGCTCAGGGAAGAAGATTCGGTCTTCAAAAATTCTTCATCTCTGCGTAGCTTTAGGACTCCCTTATACTTGAATTCGTATAAGATGCTTCGGTAACTTAGCTTTTTGCATCACTCTGACATCTGTGCTACTGCTATAGTTATCTACTCTACAATATTACAGCATCGATATCTGAAATGTGAGGCATATCAAGGGCTTTTCTGGGACGCGGAAAATTGTTTTATGACTTTACATGAAGAGGTTTCTGAACATTATGTCAAATTCTTCTAATACAAGATGCAAAGTTTCTTCAATTATCATTGTGATATGTGTCATGTCCTGTGATTGTATTAGCTATGTCTATGTATGATTCATTTTTGCAATGCTAGTTAGGATGTACAAAAGGGAATATATACCATGTTTACCTCTAATTAGCTAGAGCAAAAAAGGTTGTTTATTAATTTTTATCTGATAATTTTTATCTTATATAAATTATATAAGAATATATTGAGATCTCCGATATATATATTGTTGTACCAAATATAGGTATTGTTATATAATATGATATATGTATTGTTATATTATATATAAAAATACATAAAAACGTATATCAAGTATAGATATTATGATTTTAAGTATAAAAATGAAATTACAAAAATGATCCCTAATATATTTATAATATCAGCTATAAATTAGGAATTTCTCTTTACCCATTACAAGGGTGGAACATAGGAGGACGAGGAGGAGTCTTTTTTTTTTTTAGATTTTTTTTTCAATGAAACTATTTGAAAATTTTTTTACAAAAATTTTTGTTCCTTAGCCCCCTACAGAGGAAAAAATGCACTTCGTGTTTTCCACCACTGGTTATTTAGTTTTGTTACTTTCATGGTCTGATAAGGTAATAAACTTAACGTTTATTAGAACCTACTTAAATGTATGATAAAACACAGGGTTATATTTAGCCTTCACTTATAGTGGTACTTCATGCTATACTTTATCCATAGGAACAAGAACTCAACTACAATTTTAATCAATACCATCCTGAAATCCAACTTGGGATTTTAGCTTGATTTTGGGGTTCAAAATAAAAAGAATGAAATGAATTAATCTTAATTATTTAAATGAAGTAGCTTAGTGAAATTACTAATCTATACGCTTAGACGAAGTAATCTTCTTGTATAGTGTATATATATGGAGAACGAAATATATAAAGTTCAGATTTAGGTACGTTTATAATAAGTAATATTGTGATTATTTTTGATAATGTAAGAAGGATCATATTTCTTAAAGGCTACTTTTTAATTTAAGGCCAACAGATAATATAAGAAATAATCAAACAGAGCTTAAAGATATTTTGCAAGTAGAGATCGAAGAGTATATATGCCTGCACTAAGATAGACCTGCATCTGCTTTGTTATTGTAATAGGGAATATAATGCAAGTGCATGATTCAAACAGTACATATTGCAAGTTTGTCGAAAATAGCTTCAAGTTAGCTTCTTTTAGGATTGAGACAATAATTGCATATTTTTTATAGGACTCTGTTTAACTTCTCAAAATTAACCCCTTTATTCAATAAATTAATACTCAGTTTTTATTTGATAAAGAAATCATGTTAGATTGTCAACTTTATTTTCAAAATATAAGAATATTATTGGAGAAAATGCTCGAACTTGAGACCTCTCATGTAGAGCTTAAGCATTCAAACCACTGCTCAAACTATACTTTTATATTATTATATAAAACTAATATAAATATATATGAATTTTGGGGCATCTGAAATCTGAGATTTATGTTCCGTCGAGCATCCTACTCATACTTAGAATCACTTCTAGCTTCTTTCAATTCCTTTTGCAATTCTCTTAAGAAGAGAAAGAAGAAAAGTATTGACAAGACTGATATACGAATTGAACCTCATAAATCAGGATTCCACCTACATTAATTATAATAATGGAACATTTCCATTTGCTATTAATTAAACCTCCTCCTCTCCATGACATAACTAACAATAAATAGAACCTATACTTTCATACTTTTGTATCGCGCTTAAAAGTTATGTTTATGTTATACGGAGTACGTGCTTGTGTATAATATACTTGTAATTCGATCACTGAAGATGCCTGAAATACTACCATAACCTTCTTTTAATCTTCTGCCACTTGAAGGCTTAGCAGTAAGCAGTAGTAACCTAGCAAGAAAGGGATAGGTCAAGCATAGTCTACTTGCTAAGTGGCAGTGATAGCTAGCTAGGCTACTATATTTACTTAGGGAAGATCAATTGCATGATATATGTGTGAATACTTTCACATCTTATTTTACGTACTCCACTTAACTTCATAAGGACATGTTATATTTAACTTAATTTAAATTAGAGAAATTTTTAATTTACACTTAATATAAATATATAAGGGACATTTTTGTAATTTTATTTATATAAATGAGATCATAATATGTATACATAAAAAGATTTTTTCTATATTTTTATATCTGATATAACAATAATTATATCTTATATAATAATACATATATATTGATTTCTTACTATCCTGATAAAAATTATGAATAAAAAAAAATCTCTTTAAATTATGTGGAAGCTAACAAAAAGCATACATTAAACTAAAGAGAGGGTTGTCAAAGAGTAACATTGTCCCTCTCACAACTTCTCTAAAAAAAACCTCAATCCCTTGCCTTCCCGCAAATCCACACCCAACCCCACCGCTCGCCGACAATCCATTCACTTAGAGGACTTGGTGAGCAGTCTATCCGGTTCAACTGTCCAAGTAGCTCCTTCCATCCATGCCGACGAGTTGTGGCGGTTTCGTTAGTTGTCGTTCATCTCCGGTGAGTTATGGTTGTCTATATATAGGCCGGGGTGGGTTCATGTGTAAACCCCCCTGCCCTTATATAGGAACCCTTTAGCAAATAGAAACCCATCTTACACCATTCAATCACCAAATCCAACGGATGAACTTTTATTGAAATAGAATGGCAAAAGCGTAAATATCAAGAAAACTGACACACGCCTTTGATTTAAAAAAACTGACACACGTTTCACCACTTTCTGAAATATAGTGAAATAAAAACCACTTTTTGCAAAACCTCAAGAAAAAACTACCTAATTCCTGGTACAATTTACATCTTTTGACATCATTTCAGTTGTACTTTCTCCAAACATTTGTTCTAAACTTCTGTTCGATTGTTTGAAACTTCTGTTCTATTGTTTTAAACTTCTGTTCTAATGTTCAACACTTTTGTTCTAATGTTTTAAACTTCTGTTTATTTGTTTAAACGTTTTGTTCTATTGTTCTAAACTTCTGTTCTATTGTTCTAATATTCTAAACTTTTGTTCTATTATTCTAAACTATTGTTCTAATGTTCTAAACTTATGCTATATTATTCTAAACTTATGTTCTAATTTTCTAAACTTTTAGTCTAATGTTTTAAACTTCTGTTCTATTGTTCTAAACTTATATTATATTGTTCTAAGCTTCTGTTATATTGTTCAAAACTTCTATTTTATTGTTCTAAAGATTGACACGTATGTTTTAAATATTTATTCTATTATTCTAAGGTCTAATACTGATGTTCTAAAGTTTAATACTATTGTTCTAAGGTCTAATACTGATGTTTTGAATATTAGAACAAAAGTTTAGAACAATAGAATACAAATTTTACACATTTGAACAATAGTTTAGAATAATAGAACAATAATTTAGAACAATAGAACTAAAGTTTAAAACAATAGAAAATAAGTTTAGAATATTAGAACAATAGTTTAGAGCAATAGAACAGAAATTTAGAACAATTGAACAAATCTTTATAACAATAGAACATAAGTTTAGAACATTAGAACAATAGTTTAGAATAATAGAACATAAGTTTTAGAACATCAGTACTAAATTTTAGAACAACAGAATAAATATTTGAAACAATCTGTACTAATTTTTAGATCAATAGAATAAATATTCAAAAGATGAAAAATTTTCAATATCACGAAAAATGAGGTATGGTACATACATCATGCGTTTTGAAAATATAGAGAAAAGTTGTTTTATATTGACAGTTTTAGTACAGAAAAGTTATATTAAATTACACTTTTGTCATAAAAAAGCTGAAACATCTTGAACCATTAGATTTTTTAATTAATGGCGGGAGATTGATTTTTATATACACAAGAGTCTCATATAGGCATGAGGTTTTCACATGATCATATATATATATATATATATATATATATATATATATATATATATATATATAATACAAATTATAAAAATTATTGTAAGTTCGTTTCACTTGCAACTCATTAATAACTTTTATAAATTGTATCAATTGTAGTTGTTAAATGCTTAAACTGAATAGGGGTTAAGAAAATGAAAAATTACCTCATATTGAAAGCATTTTGACAAAATTACCTTCGACTTTAGGTCCAAATTAAGTCTCTAGACTCATTTTTTATTTGTGTGAATTATGAGATAAAAATGGGCAAGAGAAAGTGGTTGCCTTATATATGACTTTCAATTGGGATTACCAAATCAAATTCATTATTTGAGATGACTTTCTCATTCCCTATGTTGCCTTATGGAACCCACCCCAATTAAAAATCGTTATTCTAAATTGTGACTTTTATAAATAAGAAATAAGGATTTACGGGAAAGAAGAAACTGTTGTAAAGTTGTATAGATATTGAATATCACTGCCTAAAACATCGACTTCCATAAATTATAAAATGTGAAAAACTCTATCTCGGGCAGCGTTTTTCAATCCCTTCGAAACCCCCTACTTTTATCCTTCTCAACATCGTATAAAAGTCGCAATCTTAGATAACTAATCTAAAATAAGCATCTAGGGTTATATTTTGAAATAACTTTTATTTAAGGTTATTTTTTGAATTTTTGAAAAAAAAAAATGAAAAAATGGGGGTATCATAAAAAGTGAACCGTGAAAGTGTAAGTTGACTGAGGCTTTTTGTTTTGATCAAAAGAAGACAGAAGCTTTAAATCGAAAAGAAGACAATACAATGGGTTTGGTCGTAATTCTAAGCGATTTGCAAGCTCAATTTGGAGGGGAATATCCAAATTTGGAAAGCTGAAAATTCTTCTCTTATTAGAGCAAAATGAAAATATCATTTTCAAATACACAATAAAAAAAAAAGGGAAGGAATAAAACATCATTTTCTGTGACTAATCTCATGCTAATTGATCTACTTTAGAGAGTGACTTTATATTATCGAAATTTCTAAAATCATCATTTTACTATTGCAATATCTGGGGATATGCGAACAAATTGCATGTTCAACAGTATCTCTTTCAACTGAGAGACTAACTATGCGAACATGTGCATCAAATTCATCTTCAGACAACTAAACAAGCTAGATCCTAATCGACGGCCTGCCCACGACAAAATTTATCCAAATCAAAATTAATCTATTACATATTTTTTAAGGGAATTTTCTGCTATATAAAGTATATAAAATGATGTTGAAGGAACAAAATATTTGAAGTTTTGACTACTATATCTATTCTTTCATCTTTTTCATAAGTGAAGATGTGTGAATTAAGGTTTCTTATGTCAAAAATGAGAAAAAGATGTCTTAAGTTTTGTACCCAAATATATGAGTTATTTACATTTTATATATACATATAAAATAAGTTATTTACATTATATTTATTTCGGATTAATGATAATTTGCAAAAATAAACATGATACATTATTCAAAAAGTATTGTATACACACGGAGTTATTGTGTCCCAATAAAAATGACGTATTAATATAACACATGTAAATCTTTATTAACTTTAAGGATAATATTTCGTATACATTGTCAGTGAAATTACCAAACAAGCCCAAAAATGGGCAACCAACTAACAATTGAGATACTTCTCGATCGATCCTGTCGAGGGTCATGGCGGCTGGTACATTTTACTTGGTATGAAATGTAATATCGATACAATATATTATCAAATTTGTATTGGAAAATCCAGGATAATCATTAGCGAAATTGGTAAGGTAGATACGTCCGAAATTAAAATGATGTCTTGGAGTATATACGATGGGATGGGTAATGCATCACTTTCGCAGCCACATGTTTGAGATTATTGAGTTCTCTTTGAACACGTAACATTCTTCTCTCTCAATGTCAGTCGGACCATCTTCATTTTCTTTTAAAAAGGAACTGCTTCCGCAAATATCAAAGTCAATCTCATACTCTTCTAAGTCCATCTTTTATAGAATTTTTTTTTTAGCACTCATCTAGTCATGTAATGATTTTGAGTCTAGCCATTACTTTCTCTATTCTTAATTATTTATCTTATATACTAAAAATAAATGTGTTTAAAAAATTACTTTATACCTTAAATGATTATAAAAAACTATACCTTTAACCTCACATAAAATAATTTGTGATCTCACTAACTTTCTCTTTTATCAATTTTACCAAATCAAAATTTAACAAATTATTCGAAATAGAGGTAGTTTCAAGTATATTTATTACCATTTTTTTGCGGTAAAGATTAAAAAAAAATACCCATTTATTTAAAAACTTATGTGAAATTCGTTTCAATATCAATTCTTTACTAAATCAATTGATAATAATAAGAGTCACTTTTTAATCTTATAAAATATTTCGTAATACTTATTCTGCCCTTTTTCCAACGTGGAATAATTCATATATATATAGATATTAACATTAATGGATAGTTTCAATACAACAGTAATACATTTACATATGCGACCGATCATATAAAATTATCGACAGAGTCCCAACCGCAAACATAAGAAATTAAATGTGTAATATAAATACTTTGGACAAGCAATTATATTTATTGATGAAATCACTTTATGGTACTAACAAGTTTTGATGAAAGATCAGGGTCCAAGGAGGGGGATATATGAGCAGCAAATGCTTCTCTGCAGGTAGTTGTGAGTTGTGGGAGTGACCTAAGCTACAGTAGGTGGGTACCTTCCCCTAGTTAAAACTTAAAAGGAGCACAACAAAAAAGTCAGTACTCACTACTCAGTAGTCAAACAACAGATAAAGTATACTGATAGAAATTACTGCTGTTTCAGTTTTTCTTGCCACTTCTAGTATTATTCATATAATATATGATCCCCAACAAACTGCACCAGAAAAATTAAGCCAGTCTACCCAATTTTCTGTGACACTATTTAAAGCACCTTTCTCTGTATTTGTTAACCTTACATTTTGGGAATTTAATACTTCATATAAGGTCAATTTATCAGTTGTCCTGACCTAAAACAACTTTTTAAACCCTTTTTTTTTATGAATAATATAAAAAAATATTAGTTTTTGCTAGCTTAAAATTTTCTGTGCTACAGCAGTATTTTCAATAACCATAGTACTGAAAGTAATGAGCAGCTCCAAAACTGTTGAGGAAACGTCCCCCTTCTCTGCCTAATATTCCTTCGTCGTCTTCTTCTTGCAAAGTATCAACCTGTCCAATTATAAAGAACAAAGTTAATGTTAACCCCTATATTACATAAAGTTAACACAAACAGCATCAATGTCAATATGTCATGCCTAATATGGTAAATATTCTTCTCTGGAAAACTTGGTATAAAGTTGCAAACGAATTTCATTCTAAATATCTCACATGATGTAAAAGAGTGAATGTACTCGAAAGAACTTCCTGCATGCTTTACCAGTTAAGTATATTAAGTTGTCTTATATATATATATATGTGTGTCAGTGTGTGTTATGTTAATTGTGGCGTACTAAACTCGATCAATTAATAGATTTGTCGAGTGTTAGTTGCCTAACTTATGAGTAAAATAGCATATATATATAGTACATGCATTCATGAAAAACCTGAGTCATTTACCATTTCTACCTCCATCTCTCAAAAACTGTCTTTTGGATCGTCTTCTAAATATTGTTCCATTTCCTTAATTTTTTTTTTTTGGATTATCTCCTTAAAGATTTTGCATTGTGTCTTAAAAAATTACTTCTATACTTAAGACAATATTTGGGGTCGGAGAGAGAACTGTAGAATATTAGTCAACAAGATAGCAAGAAGTATGAAGTAACTTATTCTCCTCAGTCCTAGTAAAAAAGTAGTTTAAATGAAGGAGCCAAAGCCTAAAACAACAAGGAAACAACTATAACCAACTTTGAATTAGCAGGTTACATTGTCGTAGTACAAACCATCATACCCTCAAAAAAGCATATGTATAGATGCCATGGAGTGTATTATTGAAGCTAAATCTCGAAAAATATCCACATCACTACCTTTATGTGTGAAAAATATGAATAGAAGTATATATTATAAAAAAAAAGTATATAAATGCATGCATTTTTTGACTGATACCTAATTATTCAGAATTCATCAAATTGGCATAAAATAAAGAAGAGATTAACTAGTTCAATTCTAATTACCGATAAAGAAAAAGAACACACGCAAAAAAGAATTCTCAAACTTATTCAAGCTGGTATTAATTTCTATATTCCATGTTCATTTCTGTTGACTGATATTCTGATATATATACATATATATATATATATATATATATATATATATATATATATATATATATATATATATATATATATATATTATCATCCAAAGCCAATGATTGAATGCATGAAGAAAAAATAATGATAATCCCAAAAGGAGGGAATTGAAGAAAGAAAAGCAAAAGAAAAACTACCCATAGATCATCGTCATCTTCACAACGATTAAAACAGGTGGGCTTCGGAATCTCTCCAGTCTCATCGTTGCGGGCGAATCTGCCACGTACTCTAGGCCTATTGTCGGCTAGAGTTTTTCGGCATGCATACTGCCACCCAGCAAAAAAAACAATACACTTATTTGACAGTCATCATGTCTATAGTTTAACAATTAACAACACTTTGTTAAAAGATAAATCATGCAAATAGTGTTAGTCTAGATATAATAGTCACATAATAATGTGACGATAGAATCTAAACAAAGGTACCCCTATGATGTAATTAATAATATGTATGAACCTACCTTGATCGTCTTGTTAAAGTTTCGCTGAGTACGCTTAGCTCTGTACCTGTCAATCTTCTCTTTTCTTTCTTCCGCACTATACTTTCCTACCTTGAAATTTGATTCTTCCATTGTATTACCATCTCCTCCTGATAATGGACTTGCTGTTGATGAACATACTCTTCCCACCACCTAAAGCCAAAAAATAATGTACCTTTAATAAAGCAGAATATATATATAATCATTAATCAGAATTCAAACTATAAATTAAGTAGCAAGCTAAGCCTAGGCTTAACTGGTAAATCCCCAGTGCTACAGACCCGTCTCATTTGCCCATTTTCGAGCTCGGGACAAAAAGTTTGGATTTCCAAGAGTGAATTAAACTTGGGTTGGAACCAATAACTTGGGTTCCCTTCAAATGAGTTACTGCTGTAACTTCTTTGCATAAACTTGAGCACACTTTCACTACCACCATCGTAGCTGTTTCTGTTACTGCTTAGAAAGTAAGAGCTGTAGCTGTTTGGTGGGTAGTCAAAACCCACCTGAAAATCTTCTGATTTCACACACTCTGAAACAGCAGAGTAATTCTCACTACTGAACACATTTCCCGGATCACCCATTTGGTTTTGCTTCTGCTGTTGTTGGAGGGAGAGTGTTTCTAGCTGATGACTTGGAGGGGAATTGTTGAAGAGGGTGTGGGCTATTTGGTCAAGAGATTGGACTTCATCTGCTGAAATTTGTGTTGTGGTTGTGGTTGTGTTTTGGTAGCGGTCGCGGCTGCTGTTGTTGTGATCATCAGAGAATTCATGGAAGATGCTGTCAATGGAGGAATCTGATAGAGCAGAAATGGGGTCAGAAGTGAAGAAGTTATTCCCTGAGAAATCTTCAGGAGAAATCATGTTTGTTGGTAAATGAGAGTAGTATGGTTCATCAAACACAAACATATCAGATGACATTTTTCAATGTTTTTCTTGGGTGTGTGTGTATTTTTTAAATCAAACCAAAACTTCTTGCTGATGCTGCTGTAGCTGTGTAAGTTAGGGGGTGTGTTTTTTTAAGTTGAGAGTGATGCTGGCTGGTGGTATGGTTGGACCAGTGGACTGATGGGTCGATGCTGTCTATTTAAAGAACCTAAAAAGTTAGCATTTGCTACTTGTAGTTGTTGCTCCACTAATTTATGTTATGATGAGGTCAAGGTTCTATGCTTTTGTAATTTGTGCTACAAATCTAATTAAAAGAGGTGTTTTGTTTGTGTTGGGATTTTTTTGGGCCTAATTTTAGAGGTATTGGACATAAGAATATGTGTGCTCTATTATGTTCATGTTTGTTTGTTGAGTAGAGTAATTCAAGTACTACAAGTCTTCAAGAGCATAGAATTTGAAGGGGGTGTTGGGTTGGACCCAGTGGACAAGGTGGTCCAACGCTCAAAATCAATGAGGACTCACTCGAGGTGATTTTCAATGTTTTTTCAATTTTGTAATTAATGGGTCTTGAAAATCTATTAAAGTTGGCGTATGATTGTGTGAGATTGGGGACCCAATATCATTGAAATTTTTGGGTATAGCTTGGAGTTGAAATGTTGGGTACAAGTAGCAACGAAACTATCACGAGCAAAATTAACTCACTACATAGTACAGTAACATTTTTTTTTACATCGAGAGTACAATAACATTGAGGTCGTGATTTGGATGCCAACTAATAATTCGGCTACTATTTTAGGAATGATATTAAAAATATGAGATCAAATAATGTCTATATGACAATATCATATCACTTGTGGCTCACTGTACTATGTAGTGAGTTAATTGGGACACTATGTAGATTGAGACACTAATGATGTTATCACAAGGCAGCAAACTATGTAGATTGAGACAGTACCAACTATGTAGATTGAGGCAGCAAAATATGTACATCGAGAGTACAATAACAATATCATATCACAAGGCAGCAAACTAAAGAAACAACTACTGCCCCCCCTCCTAGCCAAAGTGGCTAGTTGATGGGCTTTAGTAACAAAGGATCAAGGGACTCTAATACGAGAAACACAACAGAAAGAATTAGCAAGGCCCCAAATATTTCAAGTTAGGGGTCGGAGTTCCCTTGGAGCAGTCTTGATAATTTTTTAGCCCTTGAACTTTTCGAAATAGATCTTTGTATTGGATCTGGCTAGGGTCGGGATAGATCACCTGCAAAATGGGCCAGGCCGGATTCGGTCAAAGAAGATACAAATGAGTCGGGTAATCTAAAGATGGTAAAATTTTTATCTATAAAGGTTGATAGTTTGTCTGTATCACCTCCAAACTTTGACAGTGGATCATCGACAAATAAGTGGAAATAATTCATTATCTGATAGTGTTTAAAAACCTTTGAAACTTTTTACCTATTATTAAACCGACTTAACCCAATAAAACATGACAATTTAAAAGACCGATCCAATTAAACATATAATTAATTAGACCCCTTACAAACGGGTTGATTAGTAGAGCTCCTTCCATATGTTGTTGCTTGTTGGGACATTCTTAACTTAAGGAGTCAAACAATGAGCGAGTAACAGATGTTAAGGTAGAAAGTGAGAAATACATATATGTGATGAGGTAATAGACTTGATGATGGTTAAAAACTAAAAAGAGGGATGGTAAACTTATCCCCTTAAAAGAGGGACGTAGAGAACTTCTTATACCCTTGTTAAAAATGTAATCTTTCTATCACCTTTTCCTCCTCACTCAACCATCTATCTCCATTCATACTGTCTTAGTACCGAGTATGTTATCTACTTCAATCTTAGTTAGAGGGATGAGGTAATTTCTTTTGACTATTGTTAAGTTTTTACTTATTTTATTTGTTATATTTGACTTTTTACAGTTTTTATAACACAATTTAAAATGTCTTTTCCTCTAAGTTTATAAGAAAAATAATAAAAATTTAATATATTAAAAATTTACATTTAAATATTTTTTTTATAAGATTTAACTTAAATATAATATTTATTTTAATATAATTATAATTTAAGTTAAACTTTTAACTCCAAGATTATCATTTTCTTTGTTGTTGTCCTTTCTCTTCGAATATAAATAACGCTGAACCCCAAATCCCCCCAAACACGGCCTAATCCGTCATCCTAAACACGGCCTAATCCGTCATCCTAGTAAATGGATGACGCTGAACCCCAAATTCTGGCCTCAATCTTCAATTTGGCAAAATCATGGTATGTTAATTGAAATGAATAAGGGTTTCTCTGCAATCGTGAGCGGGAAGAGATCGTGAATCTTGGTGGAAATCACGTCTCCATCTTGGAAGCGAATTCGGGGCATTTCATCTTCGTCCCTGGTTGGCTTCTCTGTTGCTTTTCTGAATATTGTTAATTATGATAGAATGGGTTTTGAGTTGTTGAATTGAAAGGGCATTCAATAAAATTAAATAAATTTGGTATTAGACAATTGAATCGAAGAATGACTTACTCCTCAATCATATTTATACGGAGTTTTAGTTGGATTTCTTTAGAGTTTTATTCTGATTTGTCACGTCCTTATATCGTGAGGAAAGAAACAAAATAAGGGAATAAGAGTAAGGTATAGTCTTCTTTATATTCAAAATCTTAGGTACAGGGGGTTCGTTAATCTCTTATATGCCTTGCAGTGGTCGGTGTGGTGAAAGCAAATGTCCTGAATTTTGCCTTGCTACTGAGGTATAGTGGCTAACAGCCCATATTCATGCTATCACTGAATTCGTAAAAAGCCCTTTTTAATTCTGCATTGATTTCCCCATCGTTTTTACAAATGGCGGTGAGACTGCGAGAGTCGGCTTGGGGGAAGGGAGCTGCAGATTTTTAGAAAGAGAAGAAAATTGAGTGGAAGATGTAACTTGCTCCTTATGTTGCATGGATTCGCATATCCTATCGTTTTTCATACCATACGGATATGTATTGGTATGTATTGGTGCAACATTTCACCTTCAATTAAATGATATTGCCGTTTTTTGTACCTTTGCCCGGATTGGATCCGAATTTGTACCAATGCAACATAGCTTTCTCCGTTCCAAGGTTAAAGTCTTCTTAGTTTTTGATACAAAGATAATGAGTTCTTGATGAGGCGGGGTAGGCTTCGTGGTTGATTGGTCAATAGTGTAGGGGAAACAATGGAAATTATGGTAGATAGTGAGAATAAACGTAAAGTTTTTCTTGGGACCCACGTCACATTATATAAGCAGGTTAAATTTCTCATATATAGTTATAGGACTTTTGTTTGTGGACATCCAAAAATAGTACGTGGGACTCGTATTGGAAAGAGGAAGTATTTTGTACTAGCTCCAATGGGTTAAGGGTGTGGATGGATGTACTGCTTGCTCATGTTGTTTTCCAAAGACTTGTTTCTTCCTCGTGCATTCCTGACCCTACTAACCTTTGTAGTTCATGAAAAATCAGCAACCTCTTTTCTGTGTCTAACATACCAGTATAATTTCTACTACCTCAAATACTTTTGTCAGCTGAAAATTCATCAAAATAGCAAGCTATGAGTTGGTTGCTGATTGTATGTTAGCCTACTTGGCCACTCATTTTGCTTTTGGTCACGAAATTAAATTTGGCACAGATATGGTTGAAATGTGGAAGTAATTGCTAAATGCGTACTTGAGCCACTTTGGAATCTTTAAGCTCTTGGTCCATGAAATTGATCCAGATATTCTGTTAGCCAAGGCCCCATTTTTTCTTTTTGGGATGATTCCATATTTTTGAAGTGCTTGTGAGGTCTAGTATCTTGCAATGTCTGGATTTTTCAATGGTTATTATATACTTCATGCCAGGAGAATCTATACTAGATTACCTTTTTCTTTGGGGGGGGGGGGGGGGGGGGGGGGGGGGGGTGTGAGGGGCGGGGAAGGATTATGTCCGGCAGACTTTGGTTTGATGCCTTGGCAAGCAGATATGTCCACTCCAAGATTGTTGTATTTTAAAGAATGATTTCCTGCTGGAAAGTGTGCATATGCTCGAACTAGCTGTGTATTGGGAAAGAATTATCAAGCAGTCTCTGTCTAAACAAGCAGTATTGTGTTATTCAAGAGAGGTATCCACATACTGCTGGTAGTTTCTTTAGTTTTTCCCAGTTTTGCCTCATTTTTTTTGAGTATTGTCCCTGGCCTGTTTTTACTCAAGTTAACATTGTTGTTGATATCCTGCAAGGCGGCTACTATGTTCCTGTTTTTTTTTTTTTTTTATATTGAAGGAGCTTTACTTTTTGGCTTAGAAGTTTAGAAATATTTGTAATGATTATCTACTGAGTAGAGGTAAAGTTGTGTATTTCTGGGTCTCTGCAGATCCTGAATATAGTTGGAGCCATATTTGGTGGTGTTGGTTGTATGCTTGGTCTTTATGTTGTTTTTATGGAGTGGATGTTGTGTCTTGAAATGGGGGATTTTGTTGCAATAGAGAAACTTGAAGTTGTGAATGAATTGGTGGTATGATATGCATAGCACATTGCCAGAAAAAACAACAGATTTTAGCCTGGAAGGCATTTTAGTACTTGGGAATCTACATCCAAGACAAACAATTGATTATCAGCTCTTTATACTGGAATGAAAGGAATCCATTTTCAAAGCTAAACTGCCTTCTCTCTTAAACCTTTTATTTTTTTCACTATGGAAAATTCCATGGAAGGCTTTCGTCTTGTTGTGTGATTCCCTCTTTACCTCCTTTCCTGCCTCTTCTATCTTTAATTTTTTCTTATAATAAAATGTCCACGTTTTGTTGTGGAGAAGGAATTTTTCTTTACAAACCTCTTCATAAGACTTTTTATTTGTAAGAAGCAGTTCCCTGGTTCCAAGAACCTCTCTATAAACATCTTGCTGTGGCTGCCCTAGTTTCGTCAGGTGCCTTGGCTGGGTAATGATTTGTTATGCTATTCCATGAGTTTACTGGATCTGAAATTTTTTCATTAGAGGTTTTATTATAAAGTATTTTTTTTGGTTTTGGTGAATATTCTTAATACCTCATGTCCCTTGATCAAAATGTCTTGACGATCTGTGGAAAGGAATGAAAACAAATGGTATGAGTTGACCAGATTTATTGTCTTTTGCACAGAAGTGGATCCTCCTGAGTCTTACTGTTTTGAATGGTCTGGTCAGGGGACTTTATAGCCAGACTTGTACTCTGCATATGGGATGTAACCTTTGCCATTTCTCTTATACTTACTGTTTTGTTTGGGCTTTGCTTCAACTTATCTTACTTTTTGTCCTGGTGTCTCTGCTAATAAATGCTTGTTGCCTCCTGCTGTGATGACTGGGAATTTGAAATTTCTTTCAATCCCAATACATAAGAAACTGCCCTTTGTTCATTTCAGTATCAGTATTTTTAAAATAAAAAAAATTTCACAATGAGCCACTGGCACTTTCCTGTCCAATTGGCAGTAGTTTTTCATTGTGTGTCTATGTGTGTGCGTGTGTGCATTAGCTGCTGAAACAATTGCATATTGAATCCTGACTCTTTTTACTGCCTTTGATTAATAGGTCTTGTGCTGCTTTACAAACTCGGTGGCCTCTTCTCGTTTTATGTTACATGATGAATTCAACATACAGAAAACTAAATGTGATAACTGCATCATTGTAAGTCCTTTTTTGCTGCTCCTTTTCTTCATACTAATCCTTTGAACTCTTTTGCCGTTTGCTCTTTTATTAACATGTTTTCTATTGTACGGTTTTATGGTCTGCCTGAACCAAATTGCTTTCATATTTTTCATAGTAGCAATGATTGTGGGAAGTTAAGAAATTCAAGAAGCATCTCAGATTTTGAATTGCCTTTCTGAATCATTTACTGCTTGTAAGTCTTTTCTCCCTTATTCTCTTTGATGGGTCTAATCTGACTTGCAAATTTCCACCAGACGTGGTTTTCTTGTTTTGCAGCGTCTGTGCATGTATGCAGGTAAGCAATCATAAACTTGTACAGGCCCCCTAATTTTTATATTAATTTTTGACATCATGTTAAGTTGAAGCGCTTTATGAATATTGATCATATTTCCATTTTGTGGGAATTCAAGTTCTGTTGGTGGATGTTATTTATAGCGTATCCTTTATCAAGAACTTGTGTCAGAGTGAAGCACACTTTGATATCTTTCAATCAACAGCTTGTTGTTTTGAGTTTGTTAGACATATCATAGCCTATCGGCTATCAGAACCTGCCTGACAAACGAAACGGATTGTCAACAACGTCATTATCGGTCTCTTGCTGTAAATCTATGGCTAGAAATGCAGATGTCTTGCTCTTTATATTCCATTCTTGTTTTATTCAAAGTGTCTATTCACTAAACACCTACTTACGTTTGCATGATTATACTTTGGTTCTATCTCAGTGGTATATGGTTCGAATTTTGCTTACTTCCACTCCATTATTATACTATAACTACCTGCAAGGCTGAATTTTTTAAATATCAAAATTATGTTTTTTAAAAAAAAATTATATATTAATGTTAATCCCTTTCCCTTTGTTTCAAATTGTGGACCTATGAGTTCACCCTGGTTTTTAACTTCAGCTAGCATAGCAAATGTTTTGAAATAATCCAAATTGGTTATTTGTGTTTTCCATCAGTGTTAATAAGGTTATCTACACGACGCCTTATTCTAATTAGTGTACTGTTTTTTCTTATCAATGGTCAAAGATATAACATTACAGCTGAACCACTTAACAGGGCATATCTTTGGGATAGAGGTAATTTATGTAAGTTTTATTTGGTAGCGGCCTCAGGTTTGAATGGGAAACGTCTATGTTCCTCTGTGTGACCTAAATCACCATAAGTTTAATTAAGGTTTTGCCATGACCAAGTTGTGGTGGCCTGTACTAGGTTTTACTAACTCAGTATTTTCTCCAGTAGCCTCGAAGAGTCCTGGCAACTTGTGAAAAAAAATTTCTACCATATGATTAGCACTCTTCCTCTACACCTACATGGCTTCAAAACCTGTAAATAGCAAATTTGAATTCTTCATAATGGTAGCTTGTACCCAGGCCTAGACCTAAATCTTAATCTGCATGTTCATGGTTCTGTTCAAAGTGATAAATACTGTATAAGATGTTCACAGGGACGACAAGTGACAAAGATCAAAGACTAGTTTCATTCTGTAAGTTATTAAACTAGTTTCTTGCTGTGTGTATATGGAGATTTTACCCAATCTATTATTGCTGTGAGTTATCAAACTAGTTTCTTGTAGCAGTGCGGCAGCTGCTGCTGCTGCTATTGTAATTTTTGCGCATTGTGTATATCAGAAACCCCAGTCAAAGAATGGTGCCATGGTTCTTGTAGATTTGCCCCATATTTCTTTGTGCTTCAGATTGCCTGCTGTTGGAACCACTACAGGTTTCTGCCCTCTAAATTTACCCGTATAAAAGCAAGGCTGCCTATAAATTTTCTTCGACACTGTGCCCGTATACCTAGTTTTGTTTTTCTTTTTATTTATCGACAAACTACGTACAAATCAGGGTATCAAAGTATATGTTATTTCAATTTGTGATTAAAAATTGGGAGGGGAAAGAAAAACTGATTAATGAGACTATTTAAGTAAAATAAGAAGTGTAAACATGACCTAAATTATGAGTCACCGTACATCAAAGACAGCTACAGTTGTAATTAAAATGGTGATCTTTGCTGGAAAGCAGAAACTCTCTTCATAATCGTACATTCACATTCAAAACAAATTCATGAAGCCCTCGAATCGTTTCTGCTAGTTTAATATTATGCATCTCATGCACGAACACAACCTTAACGTCCCGGAAGCTACGCATGGAAGATAGGACGGTGATGAATGATTGAAGAAATTTGTTTATACTTTGAAAATTACGCGTTTCAATGATCATTTTAGCTATTACTTACTGGGATTCCGTACATTTTGACTACTTAATTTCTTCATTAATCATTGATTAGTATGTAATCAACAATTTCGGTGATAGGCCCCACGTTGATGTTTTAGTGTTTTGGCCAGTTTGTTCATTATTTGTTGTATACACTAAAGTCAAATGTGTTTTTATGTCAATTTGTAGTGTCGGAATCAAATCCGTTTCATAATCGTCCAAATCTTCTTCGGAAACGTTCCATCAGTTTGACACTAATTGGATGTTTGGATCCGTAACTAAGTAGTGACCATAACGTAGGTATTTGTTAGTCATTTGGTGACGTTGAGTTATATAATTTGTCTAGTAAATTAATAAAGTTTCCTAATTCTAAAATATTCTTTATTAAACTAAGTTTGTACATTATAGATAATTACAGAATGTATAATAACAAGTTTGTAATTTTCTCGAAAATATTAATTTTAAAATATAAAATAAACTCATACGCTAAATATTTGTGAATAAGTACCTACACTTTGTGATTTATCATAGATCACTAGTAGAAATTATTAAAAATACAATGGAGTTTTTAGTATTATATGTGTCGTTATAAGGCTAGTAGTAATTGGGATGACAACAAATTAATCTATTTAATTTACGGCGTAAAAAATACGCTGCAAAAATTAATTAATAAGCGGCGGGTCATACAATATACGCCACAAATTATTGAATTGATAAGCGGCAGTTCTAACATAAATACGTCACATTTTATTTGTTAATTTTAATTAAAAAATCCAAAATTCTATTAATATGCGGTGGTTTTATTAGAGAATCGCCGCAAATTGGTATGTATTTTTTTTTTTTAAAAAAAACACATAATTGATGACCTTTGAATTCAGGACCTTTAGGAAGATGTATAACATTGTGACCATGTTAGTTGAGTACTGCATCTAAACTCATGGCAATTAAATAATACATGAATATAACTAACAGAAACAACAAAATGAAAGGTCCACATCCATAGAATGAAATAGTAACTAAACTAAGAAATAATCAACTGTGATGCATATAAATCAAAAATTCTATTATGACCACTCGTTTCGGCACGTGAAATCGCGATCTACTAGATTTTACATTCTAAACAAACAACCAATTAATTTTTCATAGATTTCGGGTGCATTCCGAGGTTTCGAAAAATTCGAAGAGGCATATCTCCTAGCCCGGTAGTCTGAACCACGTAGTTTTTTTTAAACCCTCTATTTTCTAAAGTATTACACAACCATGTTGCCCCTTAGTGGCCTCGTTGACATTTTATTTGAGATATTGCAAAAAAAAACTTTGACATATGAAAGGCCATAAGGGCTTGACATATGATTAAATTCTCTACGTTTCATTAAAAGTGCCATGGCCCCTTCCTTAATTCCTTTGTTAATTCGAAATATGCATGCATGGAAGAGTACGTGAGGCAAAACTAAACTATGGATGGATGATACTATTTATGGCCAGTAACCAACTCGTGCACCAAAAAAAAAAAAAAACAGTTCGTGCAGAGATGTTAGGAATGGATGTATAAATTAGGCGTCCCATAAATCTGTCATAATTTGTGACACTTATTTTTTAACTGGTCTGCTTTATGTTTTACTATTTCTTTTGTCTTCACTAACTTTTTTACTTTTTTAAGAGTAAGGTAAGAATGGAGAAGTTTTATTTTCATCCCTCGCGGTCATAGTGGAAGGTAAAAAACAAAAGTTTAATCGCTTTCTCCTCCCTTAACCATTTGTTACTGTTACTGTTATCGTATAAGACTAACTAAAGTTTCAAAGTTGGCAAGGGCAATCATGTAGTCGTACCTAGCTTACTACCTGCTTCGTCCAAGCTATTATCTAGCATATTCTAAAGTGAAACATATCCTTTACGCATTGATGTGGACCTGCCCCACCATCGTGTTTTATCAACGCAAATTTCAGCTAATCTTGAAATAATACTACTTTTAAAGATGCACATGCAATAATACTGTAATTCTGACTGACTACAAGACGCTACCCTTCGTAAAATACATATCTTTGTCTTCATAATATTCTAAGGTATGAGAGTACTTGCGATATAAGATGGGTGTGAAACTTGTAGCTAATTCCCGAAATTGGAGTAAAAATGTCCTCCCGTATGTCCAATGGAGTCATGTAATTTTTTACACAAATTGGGTAGCAGTTTTTTGTAGTTTTGATCAAGAAACATACTACTTCCTCTATTTCTTTTTAATAGTCATTTGTGAATCTAAACTACAAAAAAGAAAAGTATTTAAGGAATTATGGTTTAGTGGATAACTAGGCAAGTGCCATACGATGCATGATTTCATAATAAATTATTTTTGTCAAATATTTTAATTATAAGAATATTTTCATTTATTGGTGAAACTTATAGGTTTTATACAATTATAGTAAGAAATTTAATTGATTTAATACTTTTTATCATATTAAATGAAAAAATTATTATAGAAAACGGTAGAGGTAAAACATAAAATAAAAGGAAGAAATAAAGTTAGTTTTATAGTCACACAATTTTCTATGTATAACAATTTTCAATTTGATATCAATGCAAAGTAAAAAAAAAAGGAGGAATTTTTTTTTAATAATAGTTTGACACAGACGTCAGTAATAGTTATAAATAGATTAATAAAGAGATAGAGGATTTTTTTTTTTAATAATGAAAAAAAACTTTGTGAGGGAGGAGAAAGGAGGGAGAGTAAAAAAAGGAGGCTATATTAAATGTAGTTAGATTTTCAATGCTATATTAAATTTAAATTGAGTAAAATTTTATTATTTTAATTATTTAATAAGGTATTTTTAGTTAAAATATTCTAAAAGTAATAAAGATTTTAAATAGAAATAATTTTTAGAACTGTTTATTTCGACGAAAATAAATTTATAAAAAGAAACGAAAATAGTAATAAATTTTAAATAATAACTAGACTAGTATTGTTCAATAAAGTAGTAACACCGGATTTCATCCTAGGATAAAGTTTCAAAAAAAATATTTCTATTGGAAACTTGGGATAGTGCTTTGTATAGCTCTCAAGATTAGCTTTTAGACTACTATTACTATTTATGTCATCTACTTATATATACTCCATAGCTAATTGTATCAAACACCTAACTATTGAAAATTACTAGTCATTTATTGACAATTAACAATTTGCCACTTCCACAGTTCCACCTAGTAATACGACTACAACAAACACGTCTATTCCTAAACAGTTCTGTTGTTAAAAACAACATGAATATAAAAATCCTTTTATCTTTTTTTTTGTTTAGTATAAAAATCTACTTTTTAAGATAAAATAGAAAATTTTAGGTCAGACAATTTAAAATAAAATTTTTTTAAATAAATGAAACATTCTTAAAGAGACGAAATAAAATGAAAAATGAGAAGAAGAAGAAAAAATAGAGACAGCAGCATTTAATATATGTGGGCATAAGACCCTAGTGGCCTATAACCTAAAGATATCGAATTTCTCCAAATAACTAACTGCCACCATAAGTGACTACTACACTATGATGTACTGATGCGAAGAAAAAACCTAAACAGTACGCTGTAGAATCTTATTATACACCGTAATTGGGTCATTGAAGTCCATAATCCAAATGCGCCATAAATTTAGCCAATGCGCCAAAAGAAAACAGGTCGTCATTTACTTTGCCTTTGGCCACACAACAATGAAAGAGACAAAAATTAAAAGGCAAGCTTGTCCCCTACCAATAGCACCCACAATTACCCCTCTTAGAGCGTACGGTGTCAATTATCAACACGAAAAACCCACAAAATTACTCTATTCAAAACACAAATTAAAGCGATTTTTTCTCTAAATTCTATAGATAAAAATTATAAAGACTTTGTATTTTATAAATTTATATAAAAATACATTTAATAAAATCTTATTTGAACAAGTTATTTACTATAATATAATTAAAAGTTTTAAAGTTTGACTCTTGAAATAGAAATATAGCAAGTAAAAAAAGGTCGGAAAGTGCTTTCTATTGTAAGTATTTAGTAAATATGTACATGGAAGGATTAAGGATACCTACTAACTTAACTCGACAGGTCTCCAATCTACCCAAGACCTATGATATAAAAAAAAAAACTACCTAAAAAATTCGGGCCAATAAGTTGGCCAACAAAAGAAAAAGAAATAAAGATATATTTACTTCTTTTTGCATAATTTTTTTACCGCCTACCATACAACTATAAGAAAGTAGTCATAGGGGAATATTCAGAGTAAAAATCAGGGATGCCAGAAGCAGCCCAGATCTTCTCATTGAAGTCATCCTGCAGCTCATCAGGTACGAACGGCTTCCTACAGAGCGGGCACGTCTTTCGATCGTGGTCGATCCAACGGTCCACGCAGCACCTGTGGAACATATGGCGGCAGTTCCTCATCCGTCGGATCTCATCCTCCTCCTCAAACTCGTACAAGCACACAGCACAGCTCTCGGGCGGGCCGGAATCGTCGGGCCCACAGTCTGCTAGAACCTCGGCGTAGGTGACAGCAGGGAGCATCTCCCGGATGAGGGCGCCAGCGGAGGAGATGGTGAATTCCGGGCCGGGTTCGGGCTGGTCGAGCTCTTCACCGGGCTCTACGAAGGAGGACAGGCCCATTAGGCGGAGGAGGGAGAGGATGAGCTTGCGGAGGAAGCCTAAGGCGGAGAGGGTGGTGAGGAAGAGCTTAGGGAGGAGGACCTCCGTGTAACCTGCCGGAAAGCCCATTAGTTAGGTTGTGTTAAAGGCGGATGCTTTATTTAGTTGAAGGTAAGGGAGAGAGTGGGAAAAGAGTTAGTGAATGGGAAGATGATGAGGAGGGATAAGATGGATTATTTATATAGGGAGATGGTGATGGGATGGGGTTGGCCGGTTCGGGACGGGGATGGTGGGATCAACATTATATCAAGTCTTAGTAATACTTTAATTCCATATTATTATTTTAAACTAAAAGTTAATAGGTGCGATTATAATTTAAGTAAAAAAAAAATATTTAAATTATATACCCGTGACACTATTACATTTCCAATCTTTTTATAAAAATAAAAAAAACTCTATTTCTTATCTTTTCGGCTCTATTTATATCATATTTTCTTTATTCAAAAAAATCCGATCTTTATTCCAACACATATATGTTTGCTCAACCCTTTTGCTATATGTATTTTTTTCTACTATAATATATGGTTTTCTAGCATATTTTGTGTATATTTTTCCTGATCTTCATTGGAATTTTTTGTGAATCCTTGAAACTATATTTTAATTTTGAATTTTATATTAAGAGGTGGCTTAAGTTTATGTGCATAATATAAATCTATTAATATCAAACTCTTATAAATTTTATGTGCATTAGGACGAGTACATATATACTAGTTCAATATTATGTGAAAAGTTTCACTACAATTTTTAAGCTAGCAACTCGACATCAGGTAATAATGGAGTACTTTTTATAGTATTAGATATGAAATTTTTGAATTACACTATAAAACTAGAAATGATACTAAAAATGTAAAACATATTTTCTCTAAAATACTCTATACTCCATATTGTGTAATTGTATAATACTGTGATTTTTGCCATTTGATTGTAACTATAATTTTTAAAAATTATTTTAAAAGTATTGTTATTATGTACTTTCTTTGTTATTTTTCAAATGCAATATTAATATCTTTAATTATATTTTACAAAAAATATAAAATATTGATATTTTAATAGTAATATTGAGATGAATTTAATAAGATTTTACATAATTATTATATGAAATATTTTCTTGTGCATAAATCAGTTGGGAAATTTGGTTTATAAGGAGGGATAAGAATTAAACATTCAGAAAGGATCAAACTCAAGGGATAATATCAAAATCACTTATAAAACTCTTAGTTTGATGCACATTTTTAAGCGAAATCACTCCTAAAATAGTTAAGATCTTAAACTTTAAACTTAGCACACTCTTGGACTGAGAACAAAGTAAATATGTGAAGAACTCTCTTTTTGTATTAAAATCAATCTGATTCAAATGAAAGAATCAACATGCCTTTATATAAGCAATGGAAAAACACATCACTTTTATATTACAAGTTGGAATCAAAACAAATTTGATGCATACTAGGAAAAGAATTCCCTTAGACTGATTCAACTTCCATTAACTCAAATAAGGCAAATAAACCTTATCTAACTCAAAGTCCTCAAAACAATCCTAAAACGATTCAAACTCTTCTAAACAGTCTTAAAGCGACTCAAACTCTTAGGAAATTTAATTTGGCCATTTAGCTAAAATAAACTAATAAAGGCTTAAAACATGAAAACCCTCTTAATTGAAAACCAAAAATTCGCAAGCAAATATATTGCAAATCCTAATACGACTATGATTAGTAAAACTACGCAAATCCTATACTAAGTATGATTAGCGCATCAAAACATTTCAATGTGTCAATCATGACCTTTTGCTATAGAATGAACCAAACCCAAAAGTTGAAAAATTTACTATACTGACCATTTTGATCTTTCTTCTTTTATTCGTATCATTTTCGTCCTCTTGAAAAAAATAGTTGACCATGAATTTTACCCTTATAGAAAGCAAAGAAATTCAATGAAAATGTTTAAACTAGATTATCAGCCTGGTTAATTTTCACAAAACTCCATGATATGTCTTAAGAAAGTAAAGAACCATCA
Source organism: Dysphania ambrosioides (assembly GCA_026401315.1). Classification (NCBI taxonomy): domain Eukaryota; kingdom Viridiplantae; phylum Streptophyta; class Magnoliopsida; order Caryophyllales; family Amaranthaceae; genus Dysphania; species Dysphania ambrosioides. Next base: position 4,758,034 of record CM048659.1, on the reverse strand, counting down.
AATACCCTACCTCGATTCATGGACTAGTCATTGAACTTAGAATCTTCATTACCTTTCTCAACCTTAAAAGTGGTAATTAACTAATATGGTTGAGGCTCCAAAAGGGTATCAAATATCTTCACAAAGGGATTTATTAGCTGGTTGGAGATGAATAATTATTTGGAAGGAATTTCATAATCTATTTTGATCTCATCTTTGAAATCTTCTACAACTTGATCACCATACATAGAGAATATATCACTTCCTTAATACTTTTGTTGTAGAATTACTTCTTTCTCAACAAAAAAATATATTAGTCGACATAGAGTAAATTCTTGACAACACTCCTTGCAATCACAATATTCATCGTAATATTTGTTTGAAATTCTTTTACAAGTTCTTCCCTCAATTTATACCAATGGTTTACCTTTTTCCTTTCAATGAATATTCATTTTGTATGTATTCCACCAAGATAAATCATCAAAGAAAGTACTCGTAATTGTTCCAACAAAATTATGAGCAATGAATTTAGAATTGCAAGTCATCTATCTCATAATGCCATTGTTTTAGATCACCTAGATAAGGTACCCATCAAAGGCCTCAAAATCATATGTTTTGAGTTCTCCATGTATATTTTTACATGGTAAAAGCTTGATATAACCCATATCATATGAAACACAAGTAGGAATTTCACAAAATATTGCCAAAGATTTTACCTTTACGTAGAAGAACTTAATATCAAAAGAATAGCTCTTCACACTAAAATAATGCTCTTTTGGTGAAAGTTTAATGTCACCTAGAACTTAATACCTGATAAAAAGCATCAAAAACTTACGAGTGCAAACCTTGATGAATGTAGATTCCAACACAAAAAGAAAAGCTGAAAATTACCAAGTAGAACATCGACAACAAGCAAAAACTTCCAAACTGTCCAAATTCTACGCAAACTAACTTGCAGATTACAAAAGAAACACAATTCTCCTCCTGCTAGAAGTTTGAAATCCACCTTGTACTCGATTTATGCAAACAAATCCAACCTAGAATAGGTTTATAAATCCTATTTTAATAGGAAAAGAAAAACCTAAATATGTAAAGCACCCAAAATTTGAAAATTTTCAAAAATCCAACATATAGTAGGATTAGGGAAGAAGTCCAACGTCAATTATGATTAGGAAAGTGCTAAATCAACCTTGAATCGATATAGCAAACAATAGGAAATCTGGACAAATTAAATTAAAAAAAAAAAACCAAATTACAATAGGTATTATTGAATAAATTAATTATTACACTTATCAATGCGCATAGATTTAAGTGATAAGATATTATTACGATATCAATTGTTAATTTATTGAAAAAGTAGATGTGAAAGGAATTAGTGAGTTTTTTTCTTATTGAAAATGTAGATAAAATAGGAGATAGCGCGAGATATGAAATTGATAATGAGAGAATGAGTGATCACGACTTTTTGATACATAGTAGGAAGCTAGATACATGAATTAAAATAATGGTGCTCCTAGTTCAAAATAAAAGCATAAAAACTAATCTAATGAAAATGGGTGTAAAAACTCTTAGTTATACTACCAATTTCTTAGGGCATCCAATAAGTAGCTAGCATCTTGTGCCAAATTCATCATGATGATTGTTGATTGATGAGCACTTGTGCAACTTTAGGGAAAGTGAGGGGAAATAAGCCAAGGCGTAGATAGATTACAAATCTAATGCAATGGAGCAAAAATTAGGCCATAGTCCCCCAATAGTGGGGGACTTTGCTTGGTGCCTATGCCACAATTGTCACTGTTCATGCATTTTGATGGGGCTGAGTGCTGCGCACTATATACCCTTCAGCTCTCCTTCCTTGTTAACTTTTCTTGCTTTCTTTTCCTCAATAAGACTATAACCTTTTCCAAGCACTTTACAGAAATTGTCGAATAATACCCACAATGATATGATGGACTATATTACAACTACGCTTGGTCTAATACAGTAATACGTCCCTACAAAACATGTGATATATTTTTAAGATACAAATATAATCATTTTTTTAGGGGATTCACCATCTTTTTATACGTTTTGTCTGTATTTTCAGGGAGTATATTAATATACGGAGTAAGTGCACTTTTTTTTATTTTGTTTTAACCACGCACAATCACTTTACGTATTCTAGTTTTTCATTCCGTCTTTCTTATATAATTAATACAAAAAATAAAGGCTTTAATGCAGTCAATAGGGAGAAAAAAAATTATTAAATCTCCAATTCATTTTGAATGTAAATCTTATTGTCATTCCGATTTGAGTTGATGTTTTCTAACCTATTATTTAAATTTGAAGAAGTACACGAGATTACATTATGTGTTGATCTAATCTAGATGCAAAATAAAAATAAAGTTAAAAAAAAAGATCGACTAATTCTACGTAGCGTTTGTACTCCGAAGTTTTATTCCAGGGCAAAACTATAAGTATGGTAAATAATTTTTTGTTGCGGTAAGAGTCACACAAGATAATGTTGTAGACAAGATTTTATTATAATTTTTGGTGATATCCTTGAAAGCCACGAATTTCTTTTTAAAGATAACCAACTAAATTAGATAGAATCTAGTAAAATATGGGAAAAAATTATCAAAGAATGGTTTGACACACATGCTCAATAAAATTCCATTCTCAAACCAATTAATAATAAGAGGATTAATCCATTAATTTTATTTTTCGACATCCTTCTACTCAATCTTTAATGTGGGACAATATATTCTTTAAAACATGGATTTGAATGGAAATAAAAGCACACAGTTTTGGTGTATGACTTATTAAGCTACACGATACGGAGTACTTTTCTTGATAAGGAGATGAGCTAGCTTTGGTCCCTCCAATTAATTAGTAGAAGACTCGAGACTTCAATTGTATAACTATCAACAATTGTAGAACTTAAAAAGATATGAGAGTCACTAAATTATAAGTAGTACGAAGTAATACTCTGTCTCCTTGACTATTATGCAGGAGCTTAGCTAATAAATTTCTCTAGAGGTTTCCCTCTTGCAGTCTTGCCCAACCTATTTATCGTATGAAATATTTGATTGACAAATTAAATAAACGAGCTGAGTAAAATACCACCTCTATCAATCATATCTTAAGGGAATTATAACAACTTCAAATTCAAAGAATTCAGAAAATGAATAATAAATTTGAGATGTTAAGAAATGTGTTACGTATTAGAATTTATGTAATTTTCCTCCCCTTTGGTTCAGGATATATAAAGATGTGAAAATATTGGATGAGTCGGTTACATTAACAGATTGGTGTAACATCCAACATTGCAACAGTCCATTTTTTATTTTAAGTCATGACCAACGCCTTTTCGTTCATACCAAAGTCACTCTCCCTTCCAAAAATTTCAATTTCTCTCCTTCCAAAACCATTCCTCACCACCACCCCTCTTCCCTCCATTACCATCACTACTTCACACCGTCCACATCTCTCCATCAAAGCCGCATCCAAACTGACCAAAGATCACTCCATTGAATTAGTTAAGGTGCGTTAGATCATTGACAACGATTCCTCAATATTTGCACACATGCTATTACATTTGGGAGAGATGTATGTTGTGTAACTTTTTCACAAAACAATTGGTAGATTCCACTACTTCCTCACATGCCTATTACTGTTAGTTCATAATGTTATAGATAACAATATCAATCTTCCTAAGCATCACGATTGATTTACCCAATAATATGATCATGAATATATGTGCATTGTATATTGGAATTTATAATATAATACTTATGTGTAGAAACAGGTTGTTTGAGTTCAGATTTGATAGAACCAAAATTTATATATATTAATTTTTTATTGTATTTTATGTATGTGAATAGGAGCATATGTACAAAAAAAAAGTGTCACAGTTGCAAGTGTAAAGTTTGTAATTGTTGGTTTAATGTGATATTGAAGTATAAGTTGAAATTCTTACTGCATGAATATTTCAGTTATAGAATTAAAAGTTTTAGTTATTGAATTTATTATCTCAATTATACAAATAAAAGTATTAGGTATACAAATAAGAATCCCAGGTATACAAATAAAGGTCTCAGGTATAAAAATAAAGATATCAGGTATACAAATAAAGATTTCAGATATACAAATAAAGATCTTAGGTATACAAATAAAGGTCTCAGATATACAAATAAAGATCTTAGGTATACAAATAAAGGTCTCAGATATACAAATAAAAATCTCATGTATACAAATAAAGGTCCTAGGTATAGAAATAAAGATATTAGGTATACAAATTAAGGTATCAGGTATACAAGTGTTTCTCAAAAGTCTCCCTAGAAGATAGTATATTCATATCATTGCCTATCTCGAACAAGTGTTAGACCTTAAAATAACACTCTTTGAAGAATTGTTGGACGTTTGAACACATATGAAAAGCGTAGAAGTGAGGAAGTGAAGGAAGAGGAATAACAAATCTTCTACTATGGTACATCACCAATAACATGGTGCTCTCAAAAGCAACCCACAGTTGCTTTATCATCATGCGAAACCGAGTTCATGGCAGCAATAGCAGTGTGTCAAGCTATTTGGCTTCAAGAATTGCTAAGTGAAATAACAAGACAAAGGAGCAAGAAGGTGGTATTGAAGATAGACAAAAAATCAGTTGTTGCTTTAACTAAAAACCCTATTTTTCATGGAAGGAGTAAGCACATCTTGTCACGTTATCACTTTATATGTGAATGTGTTGAAAAGGAGCAAATTGAAGTCATTGGCATGAATCAAGTTCAAGTAGATGAAGTCATTGTTTGGAATACAAGAAGTTAATGTTAGAGTTAAAGGGGAGAACGTTGGATAATTCAAGCATTAGTATAAGGATAGAAGATTGAGTTCTAGAAGTATACTTGCATTAGGAGTTGGCTAATATAGAAGTACACTTTCATTAGGAGTAAGCTAATGAATAGATAAATTTATATCCCTTGATTCAAGGAGAGTTAGTTAGATTGTTATGTATATAAGTCAAGCTAAAGGTGTAACAGTGTAACATGACTCAATGAAAATCGTTGCTTAGTTTTTGAGTAGTTTCCTAAGCTTTTTTTTTTTTGATGTAAAGAGAGTCGCAAGCGGCAAGGCAACAACTGATATAGATGGGATTTGATACCAGGTTTTGGATACCACTCTCCAAAACTTTAACCAACTAAACTTGTTAAGATCCACGTTTCCTAAGCTTAATAAAGTGATATATTCTTTGTTAAATCTTCTTCTAAATCCCACCAAAACAAACTTGTTTTCTTTGAAAGGTAAGATTTGAATGACACAAGATCGGGTATAACCTGAATTGACTAACCATGAACTAAACCTGTTATATGACCATTTGGCTAATGTCCTTAGATTGTGGGAGTTGGAATGTCTCTTCCCATGGTTTGTACTGTGTTAATCATTTTGAAAGTTCAAGCTAGTGTTGGATTTACTAGCAAATTAAAACACCAACATCAGAATTCTATATTGAAGTGTATGTAGAAGTTTTACAGTGGTCAAATTGTCATCTAGATAATTGCTTGAAGATGTTTTACGTGAAGTAGTAGACTGTTTCGAGTCCTAGGATATGCATATTACGTGAAGGCACTGGAAGTTTAGTGCATTAGGAAAGTCTATTAATATTAAAAGTGCTATGGTATATGTGGTAGTTTATTAATTTACATAGTTTAGTAGATTTAAAAGATCTTGTAAGCTAAGTCCTATATACAAAGGGAGTTGTGAGGTTTACTTGTGTAATTTAAAAGGGAAAAAACGAGTTATTCCTAATTTATACGTGAGATTACAATGTCTAAATTTAATATGAGTTTTTAGTATTTTTATATCTTCTATATTTTTATATCTGATATAATAATGCATGTATCTGATATAATAATAAACCTCGGCATAAAACACATTATAACTGCTACACCATTTTTTATAGCTAAATTATATCATAGGGGACATTTTAAATTTTAATAATATTTGAAAAGGTGGAGAATTGAAAACCACGTTTTAAAACTCCTTGTGTGTGTAGCATCTAAAAGTTAGTGGTATACAAAGTATATGCGATTGTTAATAAAGTGTAAGTAGGAAGAACTTTCTACTCCACTAACTTTGCATGTCGCACTCGATATGGAGAGCCCCATCATTAGTATTCCCACTGCCTTAATAAAGAGTATTAATGTGTTAATGTAGAGTTTATATTAATGTTGCACCGGATCCATCAAAGTTATGCATATTATGTAGAAGATCAGATTAGGGAACAAATACTACTTTACTGTTGTGAATGCTTAGTTTTGTTGTGCATTATGCCATTGTGCGAAATTTAACCCTTCGCCTCTAAGTATGGCATATTCAAACAATGAACACAATGCCCCCTCATAGTCCTAGAGACTATGACGGAACTTGAATTAATAATAAAATATTCGCCTCTTTCATCCTTAAAAAAATTGTAAGAAAAATGTAGTATTTTCAAACTATTTTCTCTTCATGGCTTAAACTCCCATATGATCGATATGATATTGCCAAAAGGAATTAATGGAGAAACTATAAGGGTGAAATACTTGTAATAAGTGTTTGCATTGTTTGGGGATTTCTTAAGATAGGTGACATGTAATGAAATATACGTATTGGAGAAAAAAAATTGTCAAGATATAGCTATAATTATATCAGATATTACCTATTATTATATGATCATATGCAAAAATACATTAGATATAAAATATAGAAAAAAGCATATCAAGTATGTATATAGGCATTATAATCTCATATATAGAAATAAAATTATAAAAATATTTTCTAATATATTTATATAAAGTATAAATTAGAAATTTTTTATTGTCAGAGAGTAGAAAGGGCAAAATGATAAGAATCTTTGGACTCTTTTGAAGGTGGGAGAAAGGGGAAGGTTCCTATGTCCCATGCTTGTTGGTGAGGTTTCTGCAAATCGATACTTGTGCTTCTTTAAGGGGGTCTTAAGGTTTTTTGTGAGGTAGCTGATGAGACCAGTAGTGTGGACAAAGAGACTATGTTACAGCCATAGAGTTCTGGAATCTTTTCAACCTTGCCAAATCCTTCTTCTCAGACCACCTTCAAGGCTTCAAACATGGCTTGCGGACATCCTTGCTTTGCCTAATGGGCAGAACATTAACCCATCAGCACCCCCATGGAAAAACCTTCTCCATATGGAAACTGCGGCTGAGGAGAAAGGACTTTGTCTTCAATCAGTTCATCCTATCCCCTCCCGAGAAGTACCTCCTTGAAACACAAGCTTTAGCTTCGGCATATCCGTCTTCAAGGCCGTGTTCTCCTTCTCCTAACCCCCAACGAATTCACATAATCCCATGTCACCACCAAACCCTCCTTTCAAGATGAAAGTAAAATGTGATGCTTCTTTTGTGTAAGTGTTAGAACCAGCAGGGATTTCGGGAGTTATACGGTCTGAAATTGGCCTGGTGCATGAATTCTGAGATATCAGAAAAAAAAAAAATTACCATACACAGTCATGCCTCTTGGGGGGGGGGGGGGTGGGTGTTAGCTTTGCTATCCAAGAAGGCCTGCACATCATCATTTTGTAAAGCATGGGCAATGTTTTGTTGGAATCTGACTCCTCACAAGCAGTTGATATCATCCCGAGTGACCAGGAAAAGTTTGACATTAAAATGGAGGGATAGCTTCTATAAAACTAACCTTTATACGCAAATAATTGTATAATATATAGTAGCATGTCGTGTAAATTTAGGTAAAATATTTATCCTTACTTATTAATAAATTTCAAAAAGTTATTGTTATATACACTATTCTTACACCTATTTGATTATCAAATATTATGCCGTGCATCTAAAATATTTTGCAGTATCAGAAAATTAATTAGACAATAGTGTACAAAAAACATTGTGAAGGTCCTTGATGACAATTACAAGACCTTGAGACGATTTTTTTTTTTATTTCTAAGCTTTTTAAAAAAAAAATTTGCAAAAATAAGCTACTTTTATTCAAACTAATTTAAAAAATAAGTCAATTTTGCTTTGGACAAAAATCGTTGCCTGTTTGTAATAAGTTGGAATAGGAGAATGGCGTCCTGGGCAACGATTTTTTTCTGATTGAAATTATTGATTTTAGCTAAATAAAAAGCAACGATTAAAAAAATTATAAAATCGTTGCTCGATTTCTCGTGGTCCAACTTTATCTCATAATCCAGTTTACTACTAATCGTTTCGTTGCTTGGGGCAACGATTTTGGTTCAGACAAAAATCGACTTATTTTTTAAAATAGTTTTGCAAGTGGTTTATTTTTGCAAATTTTTTTTTAAAAAAAAGCTTAGAAAAAAAAAATTCCCTTGAGACAGTAGTAGCCATAATTCAGGAAGCAGCCAAAGGCAATCAAGCATACAGGTAAGGACTGATTATAACCCCAACACAAGGGATAGGATAGAGATGGGTCAAGGAGGGTTTGGGTGGTGTGATGTTGTGAACCCTAGCCAGCCAACCAACCAGCCAAAAATTGATGGGACTTAGAAAAAGAAATCAATTAGCTAGACAAGACCACTTGGTTTGTTTATGTGATATGTAAGTGCGGCTTGGCTCAGGGCTAAAGCCAATAATTGATTCAATGGAGAACTGGCACCCAACATTCAACAATGTTATAGCAAAGGAATAAAGGCTTAGGAAGTGACGAGGATGCTGAATTCCATCCACTAAATGTTAACGTTACTCTGAATGGTTGTCTTGCAAAGGAGAGACACAGTAACCCATCCGATTGACCTCAAAATAAAATAAAATAAAAATCATAATAATTCACAAATTGAGGCTAACCATGCCTCTATGTTTATTCTGTGTTTTTCATCAGTCTCTCCACATAACAATAATAACAACAAGCCAATATGGATGCTGTTGCTGATGATGCAATGATCTGACCTGCTTCCTAAGTAACGTTACAGCTCTTTATTATTTATGACTAATCTGTCAAAGTGTCAAAACTAGTATGGACTATGGAGTACTTAGTATATTACTCCCTACTGTAGTACCTCCGTTATTTTATTTTTGCCCCATTTTCATTTACGAAGTCAAAGTTTAAAAAGTTTGACCATAAATTCTCACCATATTTTAAGTAATAATATATTTAAGTGGGATTTTATTAGATACATCTCAATATAAATTTTTTTAATATCTAATTTTTTATCTTATTGATTTGGAGATAAAAATATTTAAATCGCGTCTTGAAGATCGTAGAAAGTTAGATGGGGCAAAAAACTAGGGATAGAGTATGTGGTAAATTGTGTATATATATTGTCCCCTATGAGTTTCGGAAACATGGACTGCAAGACGCTACTTGTTTTTCTTCGTAGTAGGATTGTACGAGTAGTTATATATATTTCTTTTGTTTTTAATTATTTTTCGTAGATGTCTCCAAGAGATTATCTCGTACCTTAAATGATTATAAGAGATCATATCTTTATGCTCACATATATATTTGTGATTTTAATAATTTTTTTCTCTTATTAACTTTATAAAATAAATTAAAGTTCAATAACGTGAACATATGAATAGGGGGCAAATTATCAGGGAATAGGACGGAATATGTACTGTATGATGGATGAAATTGAAATATGATAAAGTCATGTGCACTAACTCACCTCAAGTTTCATTTATCATATCATATTCAAAGTTGTTTCCCTGTTCCGGCCTCCATTGTCACACGGTTTTTTTGGGCTAACTCCTCTGCGAATAATGGACAATGTATTCGCTGGATAAGAAGGAAAGTTATCTGTCTCCCAAAAGGAATGGGTGGTCTTTTTATAAGGGACATCTCTACCTTGAACAATGCCTTACTATTGAAACAACTTTGGCGGATGCACCTCAATCCCCAACTCCTAATTTTCAATATCTTCAATGCTAAGCATCGTTGTGCTCTTAACTCAGGAAAACCTAACTCTTCGGCGCTTAGAAGATCAAAGCCGCGAGTGAGAGATGGGTTAGAAGGAAGAGTCCCAATTGTTAAATCCCACGTCCTTTTGCAAACAGCCTCAAAATGGAGGGTGGAGGATTTTATTAAGCAATCCACATCCGAAAGGAAAGAGAGTAAGGTTCGATAATATTTTGTAAATAATGATGCCACGTCAATTCTGGCAATGAAGCTCCCCTCGAAGACTAAAGATAACTTCCTTTACTAGAAGTCCCATCGTACGAGGATATACACTGTTAAGACAATTCAAGTCATAAGGTGGAGTTAAGCCAAATACCCAAACTTTTTCAAAATGCTTTGGAAACTAGATATCCTTCCTAAATGGAAAAACTTCCTTTGGGAGTTATAGTATGATGGCTTGGCCCCCAGATAGAATCTAGCAAAAATAGGTAAAAATGTTAATACTCTATGCCTTTGTGTAACCAGGTTGAAGAAACCGTGCAATTTTTATTTATAACCCTTGTTTTAAAAATATGTCGAAATCTAACTTCCGTTCAGAACAATTTAGAAAAATAACCTCTCATTTAGAATCGCTGTCACTGACAGCGGTTTCAATCCTAGTCAGTAATGCCCTCCCTATTTACCCAGTCAGCATAAAACCGCTGTCAGTAACAACGGTTCTAATGTCAGCATAAAACCGCTGTCACTGACAGCGGTTTCTCATTGGCCAAGTCACCAGTGTAGAAATTTGGGTAAGTGCAAAGGTGGCTTAAAACCGCTGTCAGTGACAGCGGTTTTAAATTTGCCTAATCACGCAAAAATATTTCATCCATCTAATTTCCATTTTAAACCTGTTTTAAAACATTATGATAACATCCAACAACCAAATTCATCATTTTCAAACACAAGTTCGATACAATTTGAACACATGTTCGTGTCAATTGCGCAGCATTTCTCATATCTCGAACAAAAATCTTCAAAAGTACAATAAAGATTGATATAAATGAAATTAAAATGAAACATAATAAATTACAATAATCCTAGTTATATATATACAATACAATTTGAAATATATTTACATTAATTCCAGTAACATAAGAAATTCTAGAAACTAGGCCAGTCCTCCTCATCAACAGTGTCTAATCGAGGAAAGGTGGAACTCTGGCTCTGTTGGGTGAATAGCCCACTCGCTGGGTATCGGAATGGATATGGAGGAGACGTATACTGTGACGACTCACCCTGGGTGGACCCGAATGCACCTTGGGTCCTCTCGAAGGTCAAGATCTCGGGGGCCTCATGGGTCTGGGAAGAGGAAGGCATACCCGATGTGACTTGATCGTCTGTATTCCCGGACTCATGGTGCACTCGCAATAATCCTCCCTGGCCAGCTAGCTCCAGACCTCCTACGCACATCTGCTTCACTCCAGCTGTGATAGTAGGACCAGGCAAATTTTGGTTATCGTGACAGTAGTCATGAATAACCAATAGTTGCTGAGTCTACAAAGGAGAAAACAGTTAGAATCAGATAAATAAAGTAAAGAAATCAACTTGCAAATAATGAAGTCAACATACCATGACGTGCAGAGGTATCCCTGACGGATGAAAATGTTGCGGTGGTGGAACGAATGACGGACTAATGAAGAGGCGTGTAATGCTACGATACCATATAAGATATGGATCGTAATAGTCCATGGGTCCCTGGATGGGATGTCCCTGTATAATGGATTGGTTTCTATTGTTCCAAGCCCCGATCCACTCAGCATGCAAAGCCCCCCAATCCGTCGTGGACCTCCCTTGACGATCAATTTCGTGTAAACGAGGGTAGGTTAGAGCTGCTACGGGGATGTATTGTCGTAACCCGAACTGTCGCATAACTCGGTCGGGTAAATGCATCTCCACTATAAAGTAGCAGATCAACAAAGTGAAAGAGCGCCACTCATCTCGGTCAACGACATTGGGATATGGGTCCCAAACCATTCATTTAAGTCACAAATAATTTGATTAGTGGAAAATAGATAACGTACGGCTCAATGGAAAAAAAACTGTTATGAAACATTCACCTGATCATCTGTCATCCTATCGAGTGCGTCTCTGTAAGAGTTCACACCAGTGGCCAAATGGACACGGGTGAATCTATGTCTAAGCCACCTCGTACCATGCGGTTGTTCGTCTACAGGCTGTGGGGGGTTGTAGTAGATGTCCACGGGTTTTCCATCTCGATCTTGTTGACGACGACTAGGAATAGCAGGTCGACAAAATACCATGTGCTCCCATGCCCAAATCTACAAAGACATGAAATGGTTAGTAATCAAATACATACTATGAGTTAGCGTGATATGTAAAGCGTGTTATTTGTAAGTGTACCTGAAGTATCACCAAAGGGCCTGCGACGTTGGTAGGAACGACATCGCCCCTGACAGCCCCTCATCCTCCTCCTCCTCCTCCTCCTCCTCCTCCTCCTCCCTTGTTCGATCCAACCCACACAAATCATAAACTTTATCAACTAACTGTTTCATAGAATTGTCGGAGTTGGCTAGAATAATACTACAACTTTCACCCCTATACTCAACACTAGAACTTGATTTAATAAGAGTTCCTCCCCAACGACAAATCAAAGGATATTTTGAATTTTCCATAACGCCTACAAGATGAAAGGTAGATTTAATGACAACACTAATAAGCGTTGGTCTAATATCCCATCCTGGCCTTATTTAAAAGCTATCTCCACCTCCAAATGAAATAGGATATTTCATATGTCTATAATGCAATCAATCCACATCTAAACCTAATAACAACATCATATATTAATTCAACCAATCCAATCCAACCCAAATAATCTAAATATACTACACAACATACAAATAACAATATCCAATCCAATCAAATTCAATCAATCTAAACCTAATAACAACATCCAATCTAATCCAATCCAAATATTTCTTTTACTCCACAAGCTACAAATATCACAACATTCAATCTACATCTAAACCAATACACAACATTCAATTCACAACTACACCTAATATCACAATTAAAATTATCACAATTAACAACATTCAATTCACAACATCACCTAATATCAAAATCTACACCTAATATCACAATTAAATCCAAATAATAATTTTAATCCACATACTACAATCAATCTAAACATAAAAACAAAATTCAATCTATATCCTAACAACAACAATCAATCCATACATACTACTCTACTATGATAATATAAAAATCTAAGATAAAATTTGAAAAAAAAAATTAAAAAACTTACAAATTCCGGGAAGGAGGCGCGCTGGAGTGGAGGAGCTCGGGGTCGCCGGAAATAGGGACGTCACGCCAGAAAGCTTGGAGACGCCGGAGTGGGCGAGGTTAGGTAGGGGTTTTTGTGAAAGAGAAATGGGGGTGAGCACGGGGAAGAAGGGAGGAAGCTGGTGATTTAAACCCAGGCCGCGAAGAACCGCTGTCACTGACAGCGGTTTTAACTTTTCTTGCAGTTCACTGAAGAACCGCTGTCAGTGACAACGGTTTTTGCTTTTCCTGCCATATCACTGAAGAACCGTTGTCACTGACAGCGATTTTATGCTGACTGGGTAAAAGGCTGAATGCTGACTGGATATAAAACCGTTGCCAGTGACAGCGGTTCTAAATGAGAGGTTATTTTTCTAAATTGTTTTGACTGGAAATTATATTTCGAAAATATTTATATAATAAAGGTTAGAAATAAAAATTGTCCTGAAGAAACCACTTCCCGATCTCTCATATTCTCATATTGTGCCAAGAAAAACAATTTTTTTTAGAAGATTGCAGTTTGTCAATTGACTTAAATGACAATGGTCCTATTCTCCTTGGAGATTGGATCCATCTCTACATCCGATTGTTTTATAATGTGGATTCCTCTTCAGCTTTGTTGGAAGTCTGTGGAGCACTTGAAAGGAAAGAAATAAATATGTTTCTAAAGTAGAAAAAGGAGATTTTACCGATTATAGGAAAAAATGGAAGAAATCATGCAAGAGCATGACCTTTTATAGAGCAGAAGGAATCATATGATTCATAACTCCAAAACTCGATAAAACACTATAGCCAACAACTTCAGTTTCCACCAGGCTTCTATAATGCATCCATTGGTCAACAGACTAGCAGTGGTAACCCGCTCAAAATCCAAGTCGATAAATCTTGGTGCAAAAGGGACAAAACAGCAGGAATGTAGGATGGAGGTCCATGGGCAACAACTCAAGTTCAATTGATATAGGTGGAGGAAAACATACTCTTACCGGTTCAGTTCTCCACTCTAAAGCTAACAAAAGTTACCCCTCAATACACACTAGTAGAGAAACGTTCAAATACTGCGGTTTTTTACGCTTAAATGATGCAGTTATTGAGGAGAAGCACATATAGAAGAAGCATTTAGGATATATGAAAATATTGCGGTTTTTTGACGCAACAATAAACCTCACAAGTGCTGCGGTTTTTCTAGAAAACCGCAACATTTAATAGTCCAAATGCTAAACCGCAGCACTTGTGTAATTTTTTTTTGGCAAAAAAATATTTTTTTTTAATGTGGAACCATTAATTGATATGATTTTCTAGAAAATAGCAGCACTTCATGGTTCAAATGTTGTGGTTTTTCCAGGAACCGCATCAATTAATGGTTCCAGATAAAAAAAAATATCTAATAGGTCATTTTATGTGCTAATTACATGTAAAACTATATTATTAATAATTAATATCTCACAAAATTGTTATATTTACAAATCTAATCTAAGCAAAGCAGATTATGCAAATCTAATCTAATCTAAGCTTTAATCGTGAACCTAATCTAATCTAAGCTAAGAAGATCATGTATAATGTGTTGTCCTAAAAGGTGAGAAAAGTTAAGAAATGATCAACCGTGAATCATATAAATCCAAAATTCTATTATGACCACTTGTTTTGGCATGCAAAATTGCGATCTACGAGATTTTACAGTCAAACCAAATAACCAATCAATTCTTCAAAGAATTCGGGTGCATTCCGAGGTTTCGAAAAATTCGGAGAGGCATATCTCTTAGCCTGGTAGTCCAAACGGCATAATTTTTTTTGAAACCCCCTATTTTTAAGGTATTTCACATCCATATTGCCCCTTAGTGGCCTCACTGGCGTCTTATTTGAAATATTATAAGAAAATCTTTCACAAGTCATGAAATTGGCTACGGGACTCGAAATGGGGCTTATAATATGTCTAAATTGTGTGTTTTTTTGAGATCTACGTACAGAATACTCTCCAACGGGGGATCTGTCCACTTATTTTCTCCAAAAAAAGCCTCTAACACCATATAATCTATGAAATTCGATTTTAAAGGATTAATTCCTTCGTAAACACAACATATAACATGCAAATCTAAACACACACGAGTTTTTCATCTTTACATTAATATATAACAAATTACGAAAAAAAAAATAAAAAAAAAACATATACTAGGGTTCAAGGCATATGCAAACTTTTAGATTCCAAATTTTGAAGTGTGTAGACTTATTCAAATCAAAATAGGAGAGATAAGTTGGCTTCAAAATACTTCACTATGCCATATCCATGGAGATACGAGTGGGAGAGAGGAGTAGGCTTTAAAATGCGTGAGGGATAACGAATTATAGGGACTTTAGAAAGAAGTTAAGGTTATAGGTAGGAAATATGAAGGATTAGGAGTGAGAGGTCTAAGTGTTATGGGTATTTAGGGTTAAGAAAGTTGAGGGTAAGAGAAAAAAGAAAATGCGTGTTTTTTTATGTTTGAAATGATACAGGAAGTGCCGGAAAAAGAGCATATATAGTGAGTAACAAGTACTGCGGTTTTTTAAATAACCGCAAAACTTGTATCTAACAAGTGCTGTGTTTTTTCAAATTAAATAACCGCAACACTTGGTATTAAAGTATATTTCAAACCATTAAGTGCTTCAAATTACATAGAACCGCATCATTTATATCGAATCAATTAAATGATTTTCTACTAGTGACAATAAAAGTTATTCATATGTCCCTTAAAATATTTTATAGGCCAAAGATGCATACATTGTAGAAATTAATTTAACAAAAGTTGACATGATACAATAAAGTTATTGTATGGACAACAAAATTAATCCCTCAATACAACAAAAGTCACCCCTATAGCAAAAGATATCACGATTTTATTGATACGGGCTAAAACATGCTTCAAAAGGAAATGTTGGTTATTTTATTCAAAAGTTGCCTCTTAATAAAAATAAAAGTCACCTTTTTCATACAATAAAATTTATTTCTCAACTTAACAAAAGCACTTTATAAGGATTTACCATTTAATATAGTTTACGTGTCCCTACTTTAATTTATTCAAATTTTTGTAAAAATTTCTTGATATAAGAAAATCTTAATAAGTTATATCGTATTTCTACATTGTATGAAACTTTGGCCTACAAAATTCAAGTTTTCCAATGCATGTGGTTTTATATACAATAACGTGTACTCCATACTTATTAGTGAGTATTTGGTTGACAAAGGTCCTTCGTACATCAAGTCCAAGATTACTTACTTTACTCCAAAATTGAGGATGGTGCACTATAATGGACACCAATGTTACCTCACCTCTTCTTTACCGTTACTTAACGTGTTTTAGAATGTTCAAGAGCTAAGGACTAGGGTTCAAAAACTAAAATAAGATAACATAAACTAGTTTTCATGGGTTTCATTATCTTCTCTTAGTTTTTGACCTCTAACCCTAAGCTTCTAAATCTTAGTCTTTAATACCTAAACGTAGGAGGTCCTATATTAGTCCCAAACAAGTGGAAATCTCTAAAATTGAGACAAGTCTTTAACTATAATGCCCAAGAAAAATATGAAACGAGGCCATGATGGAATAAAATGTCAGATTTGAAAATCAATTATATACAAGTACTCTATCCCTTTTAAAAATTAATTATTTGATTGATAGGCGTAATTAAAGTAGACATAACTAAAGTGATTGATATTCAGATTTCAGCCAAGCATGTACTACATATATATGTTAAATTGGCTCGCCTATTTTCATCAGAAAATTTATGTGATACCAACTTCTCTTCAATTCTCCATTAATATGTAGGGCTGCACCAACAATAATACATGTCAAGGGTTAGACCGAAAGATACTACTCCAACACAACTAGCTACTACATGCATGCTCACCTAAGATCACATTGTACTACTTACGAGTATACTTACTCTTACTCAACAGTCTACTTCATCATTTTTTTCCCCCTTCTATCCTTAGATTGTCCATTTCTCATTTTCAATGTATTTAAATTTTCTACTGCTACAACGCTATCAGTAACTATCTTTGTTTCTACTCCCTCTGTCCCTTAAAAATTGCCCCATTTGACTTTTCGCGGTCTCCAAGACATGACTTTAAACTTTTTTTATTTTCAAATCCGTAAGGCAAAAAATTATAAAAACTTGATATTTTAAAAATTTACATTAAGATGCATCTAATAAGATCCCACTTGAATATATTATTTCTTATAACATGATGAGAATTTGTGGTCAAAATTTTTGAACTTTAACTCTACAAATAGAAATGAAGCAATCTTTGGGAGATTGAGGGAGTAAGACTTAACCGGTTACTTTGTTTATTTTACTGCCTTAAGAAAAGAAAAGTTAATACATTTACACAAACAAAGAAACGAATTTTTACATGCCCCATTTCTATCAACTTAAATAGGTATTCTATTTCTCTCTTCTAAATTGACGAAATGATTGATGGGGTCAATAGGGGCGGCACCCCTAGGTTTGTCTTGGCCACTTTGGCTTATCTATTTCAAGGGAAGGAGGAATTCAGAAATTGTGGGAGATGAGAAAGATACGATGAATATTTGATTTCATTTTTATTAGGTGAGAGAAGTTAGGTTATTCCATTTGATCGGAGATACCTAAACTAAAGCATCCACGTATTCAGATGATGAGGGGAAGAGGTGGCATAGAGTGGTTGCTACAAGCCCAATTAACTTTGTTATATAATATGTATGGTTCACCGTCATGTGATATTTTGATTGCTTTCCTATGTAGACAGTTTGTGTTTCCAATGCTTTCAGAGTTTCAGGTTTACTTTCGTGTTATAAAGTATTATAATAGTATTATCTTTGCAATTTTATTTTTGGCTTATTTTTTTTAGTCAAAGTTTAAAAAGATTGATTATAAATTTTAATTATGTTATAAAAAATAATATATTCAAGCAAAATCTTATTGAAATTCAATATAAATTTTTAAATACTAAATTTTATAATTTTTTATCTTATCAATTTGAAAATAAAAATGATTAAAATCGTATTTTAAAAATTGTAAGAAGTGAATAAAAAATAAGTCATAATAATAACATCCTCTCGATGGACAATCATGGCATTGAAAATCGTGAGGTTTATCATATTCAACAATCATCTTTGTATTTGGATACTCAGGAAGATCAAATGTATGAATGGGTTGATAAGTCATGAAAGTCACATTCTTCATACTCCATCTGCTTCGTTTTATTCAACAATCAGTGTGTTATTATTTGTTCAATTCGTTTAAAACATTAATGCATAGTATTAATTCATCCAGTTTGGCAACCGACACTCACATAAGATATGTGCATCACCTCAAAAAAAAAAAATGGAAAATGAAGGATTAAATAGCCTTAATTAACAGACCAACCAGGCAAAAAATTACTAGGGGTAAAGATTCTCACCAATGCTAAATCTACCATGAAAATTCTGCAAAGCTGGTATTGCCTCGCAGTTCTGACATTTGTTTTGTCAGTGTGTTAGATAAATTAGAGACATTGCCAACCAAATCTTCTTTGATGAACAGCTTTAAATAAAAGTGTAATTTAAATCAAATTGACAAGAAAGCATGCAATTAATCTTATGTTATATAGTTTAATTTATAACTGAAGTCCCTATCATTACCTAGTCATTTCCGTTGTTCTCATCTTTAGCTATGTTAAAGTAACACCAAAATATAAAAGATATTAAGTACAAAGGAAAGGGACAATGATTTGCTAGTGATTAAGACTTGTGACCAACTAATATCTGATTACTTAAGCACAACTGTCTGTTAATAAAGTTTTGACAAAAGAACGATGAATGTGGTGACAAAACTGTTGCAACCTTGCAAATCAGAAATTGTCTCTGCTATAAGACAATACTGTAAGGTGTGTTACTATTACGGAGTATGTTAATACTTAATAGTGGATATATAATAATATATATAATCTATGATATATGATATATGATATATGATATATGATATATGATATATAATATATAATATATGTATGAGAACAAAAGAGCAACATGTTGCAGGTTGAAGGGCAAGCGGTAGGCCGACGGCGGTGGTCCTAAGGACTAGTGATGCCAATTTTGATCATATTTTGGTTATCCAACTGATCTGTCCCACGTAGTTCCTCTTGTTTCATGTCTGTCTCCTGTCAATTGGGTTGGAATATTTGGGATAGAATGAGAAATTTTTCAAATAAATCAGTAGACAAAATGAGCCTAGATGGGCTGCCATTGATGATGTGCTATACACTATTCACATTTACATAATTACATGACAGTCTCATTATTCCAATTGATCTTTACTTGGAATAGCAAGAGCAAGTTTCGTTGGATGTGTAGAGATGAGGGAATCAAATCTTGCAACTCTGAGTATGTTGTGTGTGTACTCCTAGGAAATGAGCTATATTTGTTCAAATAGAGATTCATTAAGTGAATCGTGCTTCATGATTATGATTTAACTAGGCATATTTATTCTAATAGTGTATTCTTGTTTAGTGGCCGTAAAGGTTATATGGAAATCCTTTAAAAAAAAAAAAATGGAGGTTTTGGTTTGGGTAATTTCTAAAAGGCTCCGGAAAGAATATCTTTACTTCTTAACCTTTTTGTTGATTTAGGATTTTTTGTGAGCATAATTGAAAAACTTATTTTAAATGCCCAATATTGGCAATATCATGTCACTCAAAAAGGTCAAAAAGTCTATGGTACTTTCGGGAGTACCTTCTTTAAGGTGGTGGAGTACCTTCTTTAAGGTGCTCCCAATGGTATTTTTATTAAATTAAATAACTGTAATTTTAATTTTTGGTAAATAAATCTTAGATTTCCGATTAGCAATCTAAACAAATAACTATGTGACACGACGACACTCACATTATAAATCACAAGCACTTGCAAGGACAATCAAATATTGAGTTAATTACATTGTCATCCGCGATAGATTTTTCATGGTACTCATAATAGATAATAATTTTTTAATTGGATAATGTCAGAATTTCTGAATAATACTATAGGCTCTAAAGGATCTTATAAGAAAACTTAAAAAATTATACCAAAAAATAAAATTATAGTTATTTAAAATTATAAAAACATCATTAGAAAGTACTATAGACTGATAGACATAGTGTCATGTTATTTAAGCACAACTTCCATGTCGCTAGAGGCATATGGGCCTCATTTCTGCTTAACTGCGTGGTAAACTTCCTATTCCATCTTAGGGCTTCATAACATGATACTGGGCTTGACCCGTTTCACCTAATGGTGTATTGTGTGTAGGCCATGTAAAGTAAGGGCCTATCTGTATCTGTGTATTGAGTAGGCTCCCCTTGGAGGAGGCTTGAGAACTGTAAAGAAACAAGTACTTTGGTAAAAAAATTTACCTTTCTTCTCATCGAAAGTAATCTTTATTGAATTACTAAATGGAACTTCATCATACATTTTCCCAAAACTCATTTCAAGTCGTACTATATGATGCTTAATGTCGTCGAAATATACACGTTTCAACTTTCAACATTGATTTGGTAAGGTTCTTAAGCATAACAATTCTTATGCATAACAACAAACTCTGTGTTCCGCGGGTTTAAGATTGGATCCAAAAGAAAATCATTGTGTCTCTTAGAACAATACACTTGGTGTTTGAGGCATAAGAAGTTTAATGTTCCCTTCCTTTATATTTCAATATGTAACGTAGAGTGTAATAGTTTAAATATTTTTAGACTCTAGGAAACACATAATCAATATCAGGTGAATCTAAAATCGATAGCCCAATAACCTTTAAAACGTAATAATGAAGAGTTTCTAATTTCTATCTTTTATGCTGACGTCATCAAAATACATAACTTTTCCACAGCACTTACCGATATAATTTTATTAATTTTTTTCTTTTAAGAAGTGTCTATTATGTACTTAACACTTAGGATAAGTGTATTCAAATATATACTTTATTTTGCGTATTTGCTAAATTTTTACTCATTGGAGTTTCAAATGTATAAAATAATACTCATAGGTATAACTGTATAAGTACACCCGAGTATATATATAAGAAATTGTCTATATTGATCTATTTTTCTCAAGTTGCTCACAATACTGAAAACTATGCTATGAAGGATTTGTTTCGTGGCTAATAACTTGTGAAGAGAGTCTGTTCAGAAGTCCTTGTATACCTTCAAAATTAATAGGAATTGAAGCCTCCATTCAGCGAGGTCTCCCAACAAACAATAGTTATATGCAAAATCAAACGTACCATGGCGATATTGAGAACTTTAAATTTTGGGATGTAAAAAAAATAAAAAAATTCCGGAAGAATATAGATTAGTATTTTAGCTAGTGTGTACTTTTCACTTTTTTGATACTTTCTGTGTCTCTTAATATTTGTTCTATTTTGATAAAAAAAAAAAACTCTAAAAAAATGGTCAAATATAACGAATATTAAGGGTAAGTGAAAGTAATCTTTTGAGTTGGCGGCGTATATACTGATGAGTAAGGACGACAAAAATGAGTGGTGACGGGTATGTTTGTGGTTTTAACTTAAAAGCAATAGCATTTATTCGATTGAATTACACAAACACCAATGAAACCTTACAAGTTTTAAAACTACACATATCTGGAGACTTATACATAAGTACATAACCAAGCAACAAAGGTGTCTAATACTTATTTACAAATATCACCCATTTACTGCCTTTAATTGGACAATATGCCTCTTAGATTGATAACAATGAAGCAAAAAATAAAGTTACGCTCTGGGATACTCCGTATTCAACTATTAAAACCCATGTGCACGTTGCTTAGCGACCTGCTCATGGCACTGAATAAAAACAACTAGCTATGCGGATGCCCATCGTTAATACCAAGTACATTCATTGGTGTGTAATTCCTATGTCAATTTGGCTCACTTACTTTGCTTGTGAAGACATTTATTGGTCTAAACTTATCATAGAAAGTAAACGAGATACACGGAGTATGTTTGATAAACGGGTTGTCTTAATACATGATAAATTATAAGTTCTACTCTTTATAGTAGAAGATACCTATATATACCCACTACATAAAAATAACCATTACTAATACAAAAATAACAAAACGTTAAAAATTGATGATTTATACCCCGTTAGTAGGTACTCCCTCCGTCCCCCCAAATATTAGCTCATTTGACTTTTCGCGGTTTCCATTACACAACTGTAAACATTTTTATCTCCAAATCTGCTAGGCAAAAAATTATAAAACTTAATATTTTAAAAATTTACATTAAGATGTATCCAACAAAAATCCCACTTTTATATATTATTTCATACTGCCTTCGTTCCTTTTTGTTCTTCCCATTTTTTGCACATATCCCAAAACAAACTTAAATTTTAAATATTTTTAATTGTTTATTTGAAAAATATATACTGAGACGAATCTTTTTAAGACCCCATATGATATTTTTTCTTATAAATTGGAAATAATTCATGGTCAAAATTTGGCTCTAAAATCTATAAATTCCAAACGAGAAGAACAAAAAGAAACGGAGGGAGTATAACATGATGAAAATTTGTGTCAAACTTTTCGAAATTTACCTCTATAAATAGAAATGGGATAATATTTGGGACAAAGGGAGTAATCTATCCACCTATCTAGTGGGTTAACAAAGTTTATTTCTTTGAAGGGAGGAAGCTACATTTTCCAAAAGAATTAGAATAATGTATGAAGTAATAAATGGATTTTTTTGCTCTATTTAATGATAAGGCGGTATTATATTAGGTACAAATGTATAGCAATGTACAAAGCGAAAGAAGTATTTTTGAAAGACAATCCAAACCTGTGGGCTGTGGCTATGTGAATAATGCTACATGGGTTTCTACTTTCTAGTACTCACTCCTTCCCTATAAGAAAGTCCAATTCTGTTATTTGGAGTCAAAATTCAAAAAGTTAGACCACAAATTCTCATTATGCTATAAGAAATAATATATTCAAGTGTGATATTGTTAAATAGTTTTTAGATTATCAAGTTTCATAATTTTTTACCATACGGATTTTGAAGATATAAACATTTAAAGTGGTATCTTGAAAACCGTAAAAGACAAATGGGGCTTTTAGGAACAAAGGGAGTAGTAGTAGACCAGTACATGGTCATACCTTAGGGCTTAGGCCCAAAATGAATTAAAGAAAGCCATCCAACTATCCAAAACTGGAACACCTCGTATCCATGGCAAACAAAAATGATTTTCGTCATTATTCATTGTTCAATGACAACAATTGCAATTAAATGCACTCTACTACTCTTCCCTCTTACTCCTCCCATTGTCATCATGTTCTTCGCCTCAATTCCCTCAAAACATTTCCCACTACCCCATTTTGTTTGTCCCTTTTCTGTACCCTCCTCTCTTTTTCCAATGCCCTAAAACTCTCCCTTCCTAAAATGGTACTTTAAAATCTCTACCATTTAACTAATATTCTATGGCAGCTGCCACCACAACTACCTCCACCACCACTTCCACTGCTACTAAGCCTAAACGACGCCGTTACCGTGAAATTACCATCTCATCCTCCGCCTCCCCTGAACTCACCCTCAACTCACTGAGTCCAACTCAGTACCACCACCTCCTCACCCTCTCCCCCCAAATGGCAGATTACGACTCCTCCCTACCCGTCTCTTACCCTACAAGCTTCAGCAAGTTCAACTCCGCACTCACAGCTGGCCTCCTCAACCCGATGTCCCCACCCCCGCAAACCCGATCAAGCCCAACCCTCTTCGAAATGATGGCCAGCGAGCCCGACATTCAGCAGACTTCCAGATCCACCCTAAACGGCGTCGTCGTCCCCTCTCTCTCCTCCGCCTCGAAATCCCCTCCCCCGCCTTTGCTAGACAAGCAGGGATTGCTCCAGCTTAGGATTAACGATATCTTGGCGAATCGGAGCCCCGGAAACCAGTTCAACGACCCGGGTTCGAGTGATATTAGGCTCACTTTGAGTTCCAAAGATGGATTTTCGGTTGATTTGTGTGTTCATCGTCAGATTCTTGTGGGCCATAGCAGGTTTTTTGCTGGGAAATTTGCAGCCAAGAGTCATAGAAACGGAGGGAATGGGGGTGATACCACGCCGTTTGCAGTTGAGATTGCGGATTGTGATGATGTCGAGGTTTATATTGAGACGTTGAGGTTGATGTATTGCAAAGATTTGAGGAGGCGGCTTATGCGTGAAGATGTTTCTAAGGTTCTTGGCATTTTGAAGGTATCCCTCTTTTCTTTTCTTTTTTTTTTTTAATATATATTTATTAGCATGTTATATGATGTTTCTTGATTATTGGTTGGTTTTATTGGATAGTATTTCATAATTTGCACATTCTTCTAATGGGCCGTCTTGACCCGGGTTTTTATTCGAATTATGTATGTTGATGCTTAGTTTGGACTCAATGGCATTACTAGTGTTGGATTGAGTAGTATTAGGTGAAGAGTGAAAGCGTTTGGTATATCGAGTGTACGATGTTAAGATTAACGTTTCTATATTTGCATTTTGTTGGGAAGGATATGGCCACATTATACTCTAGGTGTTCATTTCTGGTGTTGTATGGCTGTGATCGCGGTTAAAAATGTGTTTTGGCAATGAATAAGTAGATATGGCGTAAAGCAGCAAGCCTCCTAGGCTACCACTCTACCTGACTACCATTACTGGGATTCCTTTTTAAGTGCAACCATGCCTTCAACTGTCAATTTAAACTAGTAACTAATTGTATGGGATGTTTATTTTTTTGTTGGATATTGAGTAGTGTGAAGTTAATAGTTGAGTGTGTCCAACTATTAATTATACTACAGCACTTAGTACTTGCTTTGGTGTATCCAATTTTGCAATTAGTTGGGATGGTCTGATAGAATATAGTTCACTGAGGCACTGAGTGCAACTTTGCAAGGTTGTTGTAATTTTAAATTTGAGAAACATGTACTGTTCCTTCAGAATCCAGGGACAAGGCACTCCACCAGGGTGACTTCGCCTTATTGATGGCGTTCCTTGGCTCCTTGCCTTAAACAATAACAGTGCAGTTTGGTTCTGCAAAGTGTCATTTAAAGCCATGTTGCATGTATTATTCAAATCTACTTCTTATAGGATCTTTCTGTAGTTGGGTATTTGTGTTTGATGGGAGGGTATTGTTTTGTTTGGAGTATTTAAAGAACAGGTCATATACCCGGTTTAATAATTATTTTCCTCTTCTTGTAGGTTTCAGCTGCTATTGGGTTTGATGCTGGGGTATTGTCTTGCTTGGAGTATTTGGAAGCTGCTCCATGGGCAGAGGATGAAGAAGAAAAGGTGGCCTCATTACTGTCTGAGTTACATCTGGAAGGCATAGGTGCTAGTGAAGTTCTTAAGAGAGTTTCCCTCGATGCAACTGCTTTTGTGGAAGAGAAAATTAATGAGAATGAAGAAGTACTATTGAAGCTCTTGAACGTAGTTCTTGAAGGGAAAGACGAGAAGGCAAGGCGAGAGATGAAGGGATTAGTCTCCAAAATGCTACGTGAGAATGCAAATCATAATGATCTGCGTAAAGAGTCTTTGTATTCTGCTTGTGATGGGTGCTTACAACTTCTCCGCCACCATTTCTTGCAAGCTGCAGCGGCAAACATGCAGGATGTGAGTCAGATAGCAAGGCAGGCAGATAACTTACATTGGATCTTGGACATACTAATTGACAGGCAGATTGCTGAAGACTTTCTGAAGACATGGGCTTCACAGTCAGAAATGTCAAAAGTACATTCTAAGGTTCCCCCAGTGCACAGGTTTGAGATTAGCAGGGTTACAGCCAGGCTCTTTGTGGGCCTTGGAAAGGGACAACTCTTGGCATCAAGGGACATAAGGTGCCTGCTTTTGCAAACTTGGTTAGTTCCCTTCTATGATGATTTCGGGTGGATGAGAAGGGCATCAAAGGGACTTGATCGCCACTTGATTGAAGATGGCCTTAGCAACACTATTCTTACTTTGCCTCTCTCATGGCAACAAGAAATCCTTCTTGCTTGGTTTGACAGGTTCCTGAACTCTGGAGAGGATTGTCCCAACATACAACGGGGTTTTGAAGTTTGGTGGAGAAGGGCATTCTGGAAACGGAATAGTCTTCTGCCGGACCATCCTCACGTTCGGGTTGCTAATGGGAGCTCTGATAATAAATAGCCAGTTACTACTTAAAAAGTAACTAGCTAGTTGACGTGGGATGTAAATCGAGATAACTGCTGCCAGCTGATATCTTGAAGATCTTGGCTTTCCTTGCTCAGTCCTTATATTACATGTGAGATTCAGGTTCAATCTTGAAGATCTCGTTGGATATTATACGGTTATACCCATTGACCCCTTTTTTTCGGTTTTTTTTTTTATTTGCTTGCTTTGCCAGCTTCAACGCTGAAAGATTATGCTAATCAAAGAAATCTTGTTAATAGCCGGTCATCATATATTGGATGAGATTATGTCGTTTGAAAGCGAGGAATACACGCTAAGGTGTTGACTTGGTGTCTCGTGAGTTTGAAGGACATCGCTATTGTTAATGTCATGCCAACTTGCTCATTGAAGCTGTTAGCTACCATCATCTCTAATCCCATGTCATTTTCAGTTACTGTCAGATCAATTAATTTCTTTTGTAGCCAAGTACCACTCATTGCGGTTGCGTTCAGTATATCACGTGGATTTGGCGTTGTTTTTTAGCTATGATTTCAAAAGCTTTTGAATTGCTCTTCGCTACTGCCAAGTGCCAAATTTATGGCGCACCAAGAGCAATGTGATTCTATCTCGATACTCTTAATTGCTCAGTTTTTTTTTCCCATTTACTTTTGGATAAATAACAATGGAAATTTAAAATTTAAAGATGTTTAATTGTCTATTTATAAAAATTATAAAAAAACTAATATTTAAAAACTATATATTGAGATAAATCTATTAAGATACTGAATAAATATATTTTTTTTATCTAGATATAGGTAGTTTATAATTAAGTTTGATTTTAAAATTTATAATATTCTGAGAAAAAAAAAAAAAAACCAAAGGGAGTATCGTTTTTAAATACATAGTGCATTGGTGAATTCAAATTTACTTAAGAGGACAAAATTGAACAATCATTTATAATACCTAATCTCCATCTTAAGAGGATAAGACTATAAGAGTCAGATTACTCAGATTTTATCAATACCGCTATTGCTTATCAAGGAGAAGTGGCTTTCGATATTGTGGAGCCAAATTTATAAGAAGCGCCTGGCCGGTAAAACTCGATCAACTAATTAGAAAATGATCGATTTCGCTTTTGTCAATTATCCTAATAATATAATGCAATTAGGGCTGGATATGAGCCGAGCTAGGTCGCGAGCGATTCGGAATCGGATCGTCTAACACTCGGCTCGAGCTCGAAATTAGGCGAGCCCGAGCCGAGCCGAGCCGAGCCCGAGCTTTACAAAAACGAGTCTGAGCTCAAGCTCAAACAATTTAGGCTCGAGAGCTCGACGAGCCTAAACGAGCCGAGCTTAATTAAGGGCGTAGTTAAAACAAATCTTTAAATAGAATCAAGCTTAATTACTCGAATAAGCATAAGACAAATCTGAGTTAAGTGACGAGCTTATACCGAGCCGAGCCACGAGCTTTTATCGAGCTAAGCCCGAGCTCAAATTTTAAAACTCGGCGAGTCACAAGCCCGATCCCAAGCTTTATGAGTCTTAGGCGAGCCGAGCCGCGAGCTTTTCGAGCTCGGACTCGACTATGCTCGTTTCCGGCCCTAAATGCAATTACCTTCAATTAAATTACCTATATCTTGATGTTCTTCTTAATACATGTATGAACTTATTATACCTTAAATTAAGTTAGTTGTCATTTACTTTTCCTGCATAGATGTACTTGGTAACGTGGCAATCATAATTGAAAATTTACAGAGGCAGTTGATCCGCAGGATAATGATTGATTTCGAGAAGACATGCATGCTAGTATGCGGGAACTTGAAATGTCAAAAATAATGAGTTTTCAAAGTGGGACTCAATTCCAGAATTGTAATTACTTCTCTACTGAGGAAAGGTATCAATGTAAAGGGATGGTTTCCAAACTTTCTGCCATGGAGTCTACTCCAAGACTTTAGGTTAATTTGAGGGGGCAGTCTTCTAAACTTTTGCAAGAAATGAATATCCTTGCTTCATTGCTTATAATTGCCTTCATAAAGTTGACAAGGAGAGCTGGCGAATGTGCTTTGCCCAATTTGTGAAGTAATCCTATGATAGTTCTTGAATCTTGACTGAAAGAATTCAACTTTGGGCCGTGACAAGGCAAGTACACACAAGTCTAATTGAGATTTTAACTCTTTAATAATTGATCATTGTTAGGTTAACTTAATTTTTCAGTAAAGCATCTGAGTTACCGAGTGCACCAAACACTATCATTTTTAGCTCATTTGATTTAAGCAAGGATTAACCTTGTAGGCTCTACTGCGCTATTTAGATTTTGGGTGCTGATCACAGTCAATGTTGCCACTACTTTTATAGACCTGTGCATTGGGTCAGGTTAAGAACGAGATGAGTCACATGCAAAATGGGCCGGGCTAGGTCAAAGAAGATACAAAATGGACCGAGTCAAATCGAGTCAAATAAGATACAAAATTGGCCGATCTAAGGAGAGTATAGTTCTATATATGGAGAGTGATTGTGTGTCGATCAATTATAGACCCGACTTAACCTATTAAAGACCTAATAAAACATGACCTTTTAAGAGACCGATCTAATTAAACTTATAATTGATTAGACTCTTTTATAAACAGACCGATAAAGAATTCTTAATAGGGCCCTTTTCATTTGAACATATCTACACTTTTGTTTTGAAGTAAGGAATTAATATCAATAACCTTGTACGAAATGAGGGGAGCCATCACAAACAAAAGAGCATTGTGGAATGTAGAAGGATAAGAGAAACATGGAGGAAATCGATGCTAGAAATAGATACGTATAGTATAAGGGGTACTGTATATGCACTGTATTCCTAAGACACAAGTGTGGCCCATGTGATGGAGCAGCTAACCACTCTATCTGGATGATAAAATTGTACCGCACACCTATGTGCACACATATTTCGTCCATATGTATAACCCAAGGAAACATAGTTTGGAAAACGAGATGTGCTTACTGCATGATTTAATAATCTTTTTATTAAGTAGGACTTCCCTAACCAATTGCAGGATTGCTGCATTTACTAGTATGTGCGATCATCTCCTCTTAATATTAAGAATATATGAGTGTGGATAGTTGCCATATAGCCAAACGATCTGTAATTTTGTGCTTTCATACTCTTTTGCGTCCAAAGATATGTTTTCTTCATTTTAGGACCAAGTTAATGAGAATACTGTCACAAACTATGAATTACGTATATATGGTTTCTAATCAACTAAAGTTTGCTAGTTAAAAAATAGAAAACCATTTTCACCTTTAGAATTCCTTATGCTTACATTAATTGCATTATAAAAAATGTTATGGATTACATTAATCTTCCATTTAATAATGGTTAACAAAACTGGTTTAAGCCGAACAATTCTCGGGGTAAAGGCACAAATTTAGCTTGGAAGAATGGATCATGAAGTTAACTCCTTGTTCTTTGGATGATAGGAATATGTTTCACCCTAAATGTTTCCAGAAAGATTTATTGATTAATTAAACAACTGAGATCTACTTTTGGTGATTTCGGCTGAACGATAAGCTACTGTTACGATAAATTTATATGTGAACTTGTAAACTTTTAAGAGTAAAATTACACTATGTTTTTCTAAAACTAGTGCTGATTCTTTGGGTTGTGATGTTTACAAACAAGGGAAACTATGCTTAGGGATTGCTGACAGTAATCAAGAGTTAGGGTATAGGTAGGACAATAGTTATGCAGGGGATGTGAATATGAATGACAATGGATCGGAGTCGGATTGGATCCAATAAAATTCGAATCTGATACGATAACTTTGCGAACTTTAATTTAGGATCCGAGTTCGACCCAATTAGGGATTTTGCACCTTCGAATCAGATCCGATCCGTTGAACCTCCATCATGATCCGAAATTTAATCTATTTTAAATTTTGCACTTTTCTTATCTAATTTTTTAAAATATCATACTAATACTATAGTTCATTTATAATATATAAAGTAAATTTAAAAATTATACAACACAAGCATAATACCATTAATGCAAATATTCGGGTCGAATGTAATACAATATCCGAATCCAACCCATCTCTTATTCAGAGTCAAAGTTTTTTTAAATGGGTTTGAATTGGACTTTTCCTCATTGTTTAAATATTTTATATAGAGTTATACAAATTAGTAATTTTTTTCTCAAGTTTTTGCTTATAATATGTGTATATATTATTTTATTTTTAAAGTTTAAAAATCGAAGATGTTTAAAGTATATTATTTCTTTTTTTTTCCAAATTTCATTTTTCATATTGCGTTGAAAATTCATTTTAATCTCATGTAATTACCATATAAATTATAATAATAACCTCTTACCTACAGAGTAATTAGTATGCTAAAAGTCTAATTTCATAAATATATATTTTTAAAACAAAAATTAAATTTCATTTAATAATCGTATTTCCAAATATATATTTTGAATACAATTTTCATGTATCATTCACAGCTCTAGATTTCAATCTACACTCTCGAGAGACAAACCCTAGATCCAAACCCACAAAAAAGTCAAGTACTAGATGAAGACAGAGGCAAGGGGCAAAACAGGAAAACAAATAAAACAAAACAAAACAAAACAGCAGGGTTTTGTTCAAAAAGGGGTGAGGTCAAGGTGTGTGAGACAGCATAATAAATACGTGGTGAAGCATAAGTATCCTTCCTCACTTCCTCCTCCTCATCAGTCATCATCTCTTCCGCCCTCCACACCACTAAAGCAGCAGCAATCACCCAATATAATATAAATAGATGAATACAGTCTTCTCCAATACGGCACAGTCACGGCTTATAACGACGACGTTGTGAACAATACTATTTCTCTCCGCCATTTCTTGAATCTTCTGTGGTTTCCGGTTGGCGTGTCGGAGAACATTTATAGAAGTAGATTTAGAACTGCAATGACGACGACGATGATGTTCAATCTGAAAGAAACCCTAATTATTTCCGGCGCCGTCTTTAATGGAGAATAGACGTGTGTTTTTCCGCTGTTTTATCTGATGATTTATTGACGAATGCTTTCAACTTTATATTTAGTTTAATCGAGTGAAAGATCCAGTGGTTCAATTGAAGATCGGTTAAATCTGAGATATTATTGCGAAGTAAGCTGTGTTTTTATTTATTAATTATTAATTTAGTTGTTCTTTATTGTTTAAGGTTTGTTTGGTAGGGTTTAGTGAATGTATAGGATAAATTCCTAAATCTGGCTTTGTTGATTGAAGTTGTTGGATGATAACCGATGGTCAACTCGACTGTATACCCCTAGTTTTTTGGGCAGATTGGGGGTATGATGTTAATGCGATGAATCGTTGTCTCTTGTGTGGGTTGACTATGATGATTGAGTTTATTCATGCTATGCTGCCTGTGTTTGATATGTTTATGAGGACCGTCGAATGCTTTTATGTTGTTTATGAAGACGTTAACTGATGATCTTGTGCTTTTTGATTTGAAAACGTGGAAAGGTTGATGATAGACGTTCGTTAATCGCGTGGCTTGTTGCTTCTGCTGCACGATTACTATAATGTGATATTGAGAGTATCTTTTAGGGTATGAAATCATGATCTTTAATCATCCTAATCAACTCTCAATACATTCTTTTCTATGTGGACATTAAAGCTTTCAATTTCTAATATTCTCTCTATATCACTTTGCTCTTTGTTTTGTGGGGTGTTTTAGTTGCCTATGCATTGAAGAGCGAGTACATTTCTCCTCTCATAACTTTTGTTGGGCATTACTTTTATCTGTTGTGATTGCTTGAGTGTGGCCTGTTCCCTCAGCTGTCTTAGTTCTATTGTTGGTGATGCCCCCTTATATCCTGGTGCTCGGTGTTTGTTTTCCTGTGATGGGGAAAGTTTAATTAGCTTGATTTGATAAGTTTCTTCTTCAAAGAGATTATTGTGCTTTTGGCTATTCATTCCTCACCTAAAACAATTTCGTCATGTATCCCAAGATTCCTATTGCTTGTTTTGATTATCAACCAAGTTTAATTCGTATGCTATTGCATCCTTTGCATGTCTGCTTGAGACTTGTCCGTGCTTCTGGATGCTTGTCTTGCTAACATGGACAAAGATAACCTTCTGAACAGATTGTGTAGATGTGTTTGTTAATGAAATTCTCTATGCACATACTAAGGTCATTTGGGTTGGACTTACAAGACTTATTAATTTTGATCCTGCTTGTAAGGTTTTTGAAGATACTTGAGTGCTTCAAGACGTGCTAGAAAGGAGGTTTCTAAAAGCTTAACAGATTATACAAGACTGCTTTGTACTAGCTCAGCGTGTTTCATAATGCCTGTTTCTGAAACTGAAAAGGTGTATTTTGATTTGCTGTTTTCTTAACTTGAAAGTAATTACGTAGTCAACTTTTTAATTGGCTTGTATTCAGGATTTTTCCTTCTAAATGCTTCTGTTATTTTCTATTTGGCAGCAGGGAGTATCAAAACCAGGTTGTCGTTTCAGTAATAAGGCAGAACATGTACCTATTAAAAAGAGAAGATTCTTATTGAGGTCTCCATCACCACCACCTGCTGAAATTTCTCCATGTGCAGAGAAGACCACAGATCATAAAAAAATTAAAGATGTTTCAGAGAAACTTGTACCTTTGCAACCTTCTTCTGACACTAATGTGAATCAGATTGTTGAAAATAATAACCACGTTAAGGGTAAGGATTCTAACAAAAGCTTTGGTGAAGATGAAGACTTCTCTGGTATATCAATACTTGCAGCTGCTGCCTGCAGTAGCAGCTTGGGAAGAGATTGTAGTTATGCAGAGGATGGTTCAGGCATTGAAGAGTCTTCTGTGCTGGAGCAAGCCCGTGAAGTTTCTATTTATGTTGAAGCAGGGTCATTATCTAAGGGTTTATCGAAGGAGGAAATTTTCAATTCTTCTGAAATGTCCAGTGGAGCAACATCTTCATGCATATCCACAGAACCAGCTGGAGATCTTGCATCTATCTCAACTACTGTGAATTCATCTCAAAAAGTTGTGACTGTTGGAAAATTGAAGGAGGCTACCTTGGGGTCTGATTCTTTGACCTTTTCTGGGGACGTTTCATGCAGCAAAGATGAAGATGCAGTGAAGAGTCAGAAGCTATCTTCCCGAGATATCAGGTTGCATTGGGACTTAAATGTTGTGATGGATGCTTGGGAGCAGCCGTTTGATGATTCAGGTGCACAAAATGATATTGCTCATAACATTTCTCAAGATGCTGGGAAAGTTAACCACATGGACATCGTGGGGTTAGAAGGCCATGATTCGCGAGTAAATCTTGAAACTGTATATGCTGCAAAAATTTCTCTACTGCCTGGTGAACAAAGAGCATCTGGAAATCAAAGTTCAGATGACATCATGGACAATCATAATTTTGAGGTTTGCCTCAATCTCAAGCAGCCTCTTAGCATAGGTGATAAGTCTTTGTCATCCTACTCCAACCTTAACTTGAATTCCATTAAGCCTGTGGTTGAAGACACTAAATGCAGGCCTCTTGAGGATATTGTCAATCCCAGTGGTGGATTAATTGGTGCTGCACCTGATCAAACAACTCAACTGACAGACTCTTGTATGATAAATGAGGCTGCAAATGTTTCAGTGAAGAGTCTGCACTTGAATGACAAGCATATGGACTATCAACCAGTGATGGGGGGCTTCAAATCAGATGTTGGTGTGTCTTCCTGTCAGTTACAGAATCTTGGGAATGCATGTTCTTCCGATGCTACCTTTGGTGCTGTGTCAGCTGACACTTGTATAAGTTTGAGTGCATCATTCTGCCCAAAGTTCAAACAAAATGTAGTAGTTCCAGAGGATCCAAAGATGCCTATGGGTTTTCATGGTGAAGTAACATCTCTCATAGAAGATGTTGAACTGAAAACATTGGAGCCTCAAGAGCATACTGAATTTGCTTTATCAGATGATAATGGCCTCCATGATACTGAGGCACCAAACTCTGTGTGGACAGTGTCTGAAAGATGTGAGCTTCTGGTAGCTTTAGATACTAAGGTGCAGGATGTTAGTAATATTCAGGATGAAAACATAGTTAGCTCTAATGAAACTATAAAGAATCTTTCTGAAAATTCTCCAGTAAATCTCAAGGATTCATGTGATTTTTACTATCATGAGACTTGCAAAACTAATAAATTGGATAGTTGTTCAAATTACTCTGACAATGTTGATAAAGAAGAATCTCTTGAACATAGTAATCATGTAGTTGCTCAATGTCATACAGTTTTGGTGGTTGGAAGTGATGCAACTGGTGAGCTCCAGGAGGGTTATGATTCTCAGTATGAAGATGGGGAGCTCAGGGAGTCAAGTGGACGTGCTTGGGAAGATTATGATGCGGCGGATAGAGAAGCTGCAAATGCTGACTATATATCCAACTTCAGAGAAATATATATGGCCAATCCAAGTGATTATCATGTCTCTGCATCTGGACAAGTTGAGGACAGAAAGAGTGAGAGACTGGGAATTGCTGCTGCTGTCTCTTCACTTGATCGTAACAATGACAATGAGGTTTTTAGAGCATCTGAAGCATCTGGAAGTGGAAGGGGACATGATGAAGGTAACCAATCGAGTCATGTTGGGGAGAAAACTGAATTAATTCAATGGAAAGAACTGCTTGAGAGCAGTAACAGCTTTTCAGATATGGCAGCTCGAGATGTAGATGATATTGGGAGAACGAATATTGATGGACTGCTAGATTCCCAAGGTACTGAAACAAGAGCAGAACCAAAAGCATTTCGAAGAGGCTTGCAGTCACAGATCGAGGGTCCAGTTCCTCGTGATCATGAGTATCGGGAAGAGC
Source organism: Dysphania ambrosioides (assembly GCA_026401315.1). NCBI lineage: Eukaryota > Viridiplantae > Streptophyta > Magnoliopsida > Caryophyllales > Amaranthaceae > Dysphania > Dysphania ambrosioides. The sequence continues at coordinate 4,722,929 of CM048659.1, read as the reverse complement.
AACTCAGAAAAATGGAGAATAGGTATCTGTGTTTTGCTGTTTATGTGGGAACCTTTCATGTCTGCTTGCTCCCTCCCCCCCCCCCCCCCCCCCCCCCCCCCCCCCCTCCTTTTCTTTACCTATGTTGTTCTCATTGTGTCCTATTGTAGGGGAATGTAATCCCCTCTAGTGTTCTTGGATCTAATATGTTGATGTTTCTTTGATAGATTTGAGCCTGGCTCCATTAGATTGTTTGACAGGATGCGATACTCTTTTCACAATCAAGGTAGAGGACGTCAAGGTGGTAGATGGGATGGTCCATCAGAACCTCGTAGAGGATTCAGGTGCCACTCACCTATTATTCATGGACATTCGAAGCTTGATGACAATACTAGTGTGGAAAGAGATGACCATAGATGTGTTGGTTCTCAAGATGATGCATCATATTCTCAACAACTTTATCCAAAAAATCGAGCTGGTGCTGATGGAGAGCCTTGTCCTGGATTTCATTCGCGCTATAAATCTGATAGGAAGTTTAGCCCTGATAGAGCTGGAGGCTTCGGCCCGGGAAGATCTTTAAGGTATGGCCCTTTTACTGAGAGCAGAGGAAGCAGGGGAAGATTTAATGGGCCTTATGAATCGTTCCAGTCTTCTTTAAAATACAGGCGGCCTTTGTCCCGCAGAGAGAGAAGTATTTCTCCATTTGGAGGGAGAGGGCAGTCACATATACATCACTCTCGCAGGAAGTCTCTATCTCGATCAAGAAGTCGCTCTCCTGTCATTTGGAATTCTCCAAGAAGAAGACTAGGGGCTGGAAGTGGTGGTAATAATATTTTTAGGCATCGAAGTAGATCTCCTAATTTTAGGCCTGAGGCCAGAATGCAAAGACTAAGGCCACCACAACAACAAGCTGGTTTTGGGGTTGATCATGCAGGGGGTTTTAGGCCAATTTCAAGAAACCATGGATCCCCTCCACGTAACAGATGGAGTTCTGCTAGGAAGGATGAACCCGGCCATTTCAGAGAACTTGGTTGCAAGCAACAGGCCTCTGCTCTGCATAGATCACCAGGGAGGATTCCCTTGAGGGACAACAGAGGTAGCGCCATAGATTCCCCACGAAATCAAAAGCCTGATGGGTATCATAGAATTTCAGATAGAATTCTGGATGATGCTGGTAGAGGAGTTAGATATGAGGAAAATTTTGAAGAAAGAAGGAAACAATATAATCATGTTCGTCCTGTGAGGCGCAGCTTTGATGATGGAATGGCAAGTAGATCGCATCAGCATAGTAATGATAGTTTTTCCATGGGAAACAGTTTTCGGGATAGAGATGCTTCAAATTTTCAGGACAGGGGGTTCAGGGTTATAGACAGCCGCATTGGCGATGTATCGAGGAGATTTAGAGGGGAGAATCATTCAATCTTGTATGAAAGAGATGGGAAATTTAATCCTAATTCAAAGCAATTTGGGACCGATGTGATGGATTCATCTCAGAATTTGAAGTCTGAGGAGCATTATCGCCCGAACTATGCTGGAAGATTTTCTGACCCCAATGTAGCCAAAAGAGGATATCGATATGAAAACTATCAGGACAGACGAAAACATTATGGTCAAACTAATATCACGAGGCACAGCGATAATGAGGATACAGAAAAGAGATTTAATCATGATGAAAATTTTGAGGATACTCCAGATGGTAGCAAGGTTTCTAGGGGCTGTGATGGACGAATTGGCAGTTCATTCATAAGGTCAAGGGAAGACAAACAACCAGTTGTATGTGGACAAGAGGAGAAACTTGACAACAACTCACAGTCTGTTGGTGTGCAGAATTCTGGTGATGATGATGATGCTACTAAGGGAGTTGTTCCTTCATAGTTTGACTTGTGATTTTTTCTGCAGATTGAACCCAATGATCAACAAATTTTTTTTAATCCCTTTGCTTCTCTTCTCAATATTTTCCTGACAAGATAGCGTATGACCTGCATATTTTTGTGGGGTGCTTTTTATTAGTCTTCATTACCCCGTGACAAAGAATTTGATGGGTCTAGGAATATTTTTAGTCCAGATACCATTTCCTTTATTGAAATGTGATCTTTGTCTTGGCATTTTCAGCACATGTAACTCTTGATGTTATTGTTGTAGGGTTGAATCAATGAGATTTTTTTGGGGTTCATCTTGATTTACATTTTTGTGATTTCTGCTTGCTTTTTTTCTTGTGAATTTACTGCTATCAAAGTTGAATGAGGGGCGTGGCTGGAACGAGTGCACTCAGCTAGAAATCCACCCATATATATGCTGTGTATTCTGAAGAGGGCAGGGACAGAAAATAGAAGGCTTTGTGGATGACGTTACCCATTGAGAGGATTAGACACGTTGAGGCCATATTTTTGGGCTTTTATCCATATCCTGACTTCCATTTCCTTTCAGGGTTTAGCTTGTATGTGGTTTATCTGGCATGAATATTCAATATTGAAAAATCTTCTGTTGGAATTTTGTTGGGCATAGATTTATCCATTCTTTGAGATAGATGTGAAGTTGGGAGCTTTAATGTTGTCTGGCTGCTGATGTGTTTGAAGCCATCACTCTTGTTGTCATTCTTGGGAAGATGTCTTCTATATTTAATTTTTTTGAATGGCAGTTACATCCTAGCATTGACCGTCAAATTTTGTGTTGATGATACTCATGGGACAAGGAAGCTTGTGTACATTAATGGGAACCGTAAGGCTAATATATCTTGTGGAGGACAACAGCATTCCACTACTTTTTTGTGATGCCTGAGATTAGTATGGACTTAAGGTGAGAGTTCTGTTCTTGGTTACTTTTTCCTTTGACTACTTTTTTGTTTTGTCAGATTTTCTCAAGGTTTGCTACAACTGATTGTTAAAAACTAAATCATATGTTTGCACTTGTACTCTCTTCAGGAATTTCTGGTAATGCTAGATGAGTCATCAGAAATGAGCATTGAAGAGGTGTGTTGAAAACTTGAAATTGAAAAGTTTAGCAATCAGAGACCTGAAACAATCATCTTAACTTCTCACTTGGCTCTGTGCGGATGAGCTGATCAGAATTTTAAGTTGAAATTAATTACAGGATTCAGAAACTTCACTGGCTCAAAGCTTATTGGTATGTGTATTCTGAACTCTGGTAATTCTTTCTTGTAAACAACCCTTTGGTGTCAATAAGTTTGTATATTTCTACTGAAAATTTGGTTATTCCTCCAGTAAGATTCTTCCAAATCACAGTGTAACTGAGAGTTGAAAAATTGTGTACATCCTACATAAATAGGTATGTTCTCCTCTGTTGCTGAGAAAATCTGTTCTTTTACGGAAGTCCAGTTTGATTTTTGACTGTGCATATTATCTGTCCAAGAAAGTATCCAATCCTATTAGAGAAATGAAGCAAGAAGCCAATAAGTTTATGCTTTGGAAGATCTTGCAAGAAGTTGATCACTTTTTTTCTTGCATTTCATGGATTAGTTCAGATTGGAGGTTGGTAGACTGGTTAACAGATTCATTTTGCTGTGAGTCTATGATTGCTTAAGTGACCTCTATTTCTTCAGATTCAGGAAAAGTGGGTTTGTAACTTTGCCTTATTTAACCCCTTGTCACTTATGCTTGCTTTATTCCATTGATTTCATTATCAGCTCCGGTCAGTTATAGCTTTAAGATCAGAATCTTTCAAGACAGATATTTGATTTCCGCGCTCCTTGCAAATTTTTGCCGGGATCTTTGCTATGATTTTTTTTGTGCTGTGTTCTGTGGATGTTATTTGCTTACCTGGAAAGAATTACTACCATAGACTCTTGAAGAACGGGTGGAATTTTTGGTGCCTCAAATGTTGGAAACCATTGAGTGGTCACCAGAGTCAGTACAAGGTCGAGTGTTGGAGTCGAACAATGCAGAAAAACTTCAGATATCCGCTGAATTCGAAAAGTTGTGTATTTTTATTCATCTGGGTGGGTTTGTTCTTATAGCGGGCATTGATTCATTTCTTTGTATCAAGGAGGTGGAATAGACAGTATTGATGCGTCCTGACCATGATAGGTTTGGAAACCTCATGTTTATGCCCATTATGATTAAAGGCAGTTCTCCAGTATGATATTGTGGAGTTTGTACTGTTGGGTCTCGAATAAGCTCTTTCATGAGACAGGTAATTTCCTTTCATAGTGTGGGCCATTTCTTATCACAGGTAAGAAGACTGAAGTGGAAATTCTTGAATGGTTAAATCCTTAAATCTTCCAAAGATGATAACCAGTTTAGATGCAGAAGTCTGCCGTGACGTGGATCGATTTGGTTTTCATAAGGAATTCTTCACATGTCTCGGATTAAAGGGCTTTGGACCCACAATTTGATGGAGTAGAAGGCATTTTAGCATGAGGATCTGAATTCTGAAAGCAATGGCATCAGCTGTATGTGGACATTAGGCCATTTTAATACATATAATGCCGTAAAGGGTACTGTTAGTGTGGTATTAGGTTCAATCTTGAATGCGTGCGAGAACTCAAGGACTTTGGTAGATGGTGGCTGTACTCCTTATCATTGCATGTATGGTACAATTTCTCCTACTAATGTACTTCCTCCTGAGTGAGGTTCGGTATGATAATTTGATAAGATCTCATACCTTGAACAAGTAATCTACAATATCAATGAAGATAATCTAAACAGAGCAATATACGCTCTAAAATAGTTTGCATATCTTTTAAACAGAATAATATATGCTCTAAATTTTTGTATTATGTACAAATTAATGTACATATTTCTATTTTGAATATGTTCTAAACATCATTACATGTGTTCTAAACTGAAAAACATATGTTTTAACGCATGCTTTTATTAATTAATTGTAAATCTAAAATAATTATATATGTTCTAAATAGAAAACTATATATTTTTTTTTTAATTATGTTAGTTACTAAATCAATGTAGATTTTCTTATTTTGAAATTTTTTGATATACTATTATGAGTATGTTCTAAACAAATTAACATATGTTTGAATTATGTTATGTACTAAATCAATGTAGATTTTCTAATGTTAAGTTAACAGATAAATATATTCTAAATAAAATACATATGTTCTAAGCACAATTTTAAAATTTAAATATACTTAATTTTGAATAGTAGACATATGTTCTAAACTGAACAACATATGTACTAAACAAAATAACATATGTTCTAAATTATATTGTTTACCACATTATTGTATATTTTTTTATTTCGAATATGTTCTGAGTAGAATAACATGTGTTATCAAACCTGAATAATAAGCATAATTTCATAAATTAGTTATTATTTAATTATAATATATATTCTAAATTATGTTATGTACTAAATCAGCGTTGGTTACTAGTTTGAAATTTTTTAATGTTCGGTTCTTAATTTGTTCTACACAAAACAACAAATACTCTAAGAAAAACAACATATGTCCTAAACATAATTTTAGAATTCAAAACTAAAACTTAAACTACAAATTTTGTAGATTTCTTACGAATTTGTAGTAGCCTCTTATGTACCATGTGAGTATTAACTCTTAAACTTATGAAGTTTCGACTTCATTACCTTGTATTTGGTTGTTTTTCCTGCAAATTCGAAAATAATAAAACCACACGAAAATCAAACAAAATTTTCAGAATACTACTTATATTTGTCTTGCATAAGTGAAATTAAAATTGTAATTTCAAAATTCTACGGTTTTTTTTTTTGCGAAATATTTATCTACATTGTTCAATTCAACTGATTTGATGCTAGATTATGAATAATATAAGTTGGTTTTGATGATAAATTGCAAGAAATTGATGTGAATTTAAAGAGGTTTTGGAGAAAATTTCGGTAGTTTTAGGAGAGAGAAAATAGAGGAAGGGTAGAATGTTTTAAAAGAGAGAAAGTCGATGGAATTTGGAACAATATATAATATTTTGAAAAGTTGTTCAAATTATAATCATAGAGATTAAAATTTATTCTCATATAAGCAATGTACTTATATTAAGAGAGTTATTCTTATCAGATTCCTATCCAATATATATAATGGCATTGCTTAAGTCAACAATGGTTCATTTAGATGCCTCCAATTTAATGGTGTAAGACTAGTTATTATGTTTGTTTTTTCCGAGTTATGTTCCAATAGCTTTTTATTAGATTGTGGCTAATCATTTGTTGCAGAGCTTTGATTTGGGTGGTCCATGCAAATCCAATTTGTCGATGTACTAAAAAGGTATAGCATTGCTGCACAAGAGCTCAGGCGACGTAGCGCCAAATTACTGACAATGTGCTTCAACTGTTGGTGCGTGCATCCTATGATTTCATATTATCATGCACCAGCTTAATCCTTTTATTCAATTAAGATTTGATCCGATAAAAAAAGTAAGTGGATACAACTACAAGTTATTGTACCATGCTTTCCGTCACTAGTAACAGCAGTTTTCTCTAAAAGAATTCAAAAGCCACACTGGCCCAAAAAATGGCCTTATCCAGCTAACTTTAGAAGAATTCAAGATAAATCTGACTAGGATATGATTTGATCTATCTATAGCACATTGAAAAAATGGCCTATCATAAGAAATTTTAGTATATTTGGGAAAAATAGCTGTCACCTTAATATATACGGTGTATTTATTATAAGTTTATTTAATCATGTTCTCAGTGGATGCCAACTAGCTTAGTTGGTTAAAGTAAAATATTGGAAGGTTGTATCAAATACTTGTGATCAAATCCCGTCTATTTGTTGCTTTGCCGCTTGCGGCTCTCTTTACATCAAAAAATTTAATCATGTTCTCATGCTATATATGATTACTAAAAAAAATGAGATAATGAGAAAACCTATTCTAAGTAAAAGTATATGCTCTTTCTATTCCATGAATACCTTCTTTTATTTTGTTTAATATGTAGCAAGATAATTTAGTGGTGATATCCTCGATCCTCTCCCTGCCCTATCTCTTGACCATCGTCAATAATGAATTTGAATCCATGATCAAATTGGTTTATTTTCGCTTGCCAACTAACCTCTTCTCGGTTGTATTTCCATGCTTTGAGTCTTTTGAAAACATCCTATATACAAATTCCCAAACAACAAGTAAAAGAACAGTTTTTTTCGTAGTTTTTAGTAAGGCCAAGTCTTTTTCCTTGTAGTGTAATAGGCACTAGCACAAAATTATAGTTGTAATTGTCATATATTATACTTGTGGTGGAAGTTTAGTTGTAGGTTCAAGAGGAAGACTTGGGGGGGGGGGGGGGGGGGGGGGCTAGAGGACTTTGCATATTTTCCATTTTTTTTTTTAAGTGGTCAATTTTCTTTTTTGACGTAAGCTTTTTTGAGGTGTTTCGAGAGCAGCTAAAGGAAGTGGGATAGAAATGAAAAAAAGGGGCCTGAAAACAATCAAGAGGGAGAGGACCACAACTCCATCTTTAAGGTATTGGACTTGGTATTAATCTCACGGTGCAATGCAATACTGCATTCTTGGAGCCCACCAATGTTGGAAACTACAATTTGAGGTGCAAACTAGAGCCGGTGTACATAAGAGCACTTATTTTATTTACCACTCGCAAATCGTAACCTTATAACTTTAGTTTTCAATTGGTAAATTAGTGTTGTTATATAATTTGAGCGGAAAGAATATTATATATACATGGAATACAATAAGTTATTGTATTTTCTAATAAAATTGACACTTTGAAATAACAAAAGTTACTCATCAAAGTTGATAAAGATTGACATATATTGTGTTGAGGGATAACTTTTACTGAGAATACAATAACTTTATAATGTCCCGTGCGTATACAATACTTATTGAAAAGAATAATAGTAGCCAAGTGATACAAATAATATCACTCTTTGTTTTAGCTCGTGTTTCATTGATTTTTGATGTTATATTAGAAATTTAGAATGCTATATGTATCCGGGTTGTACACCACATGTGGATATGTGATTGAGGATCAAATTTAATGGAGGGCCTCCCTCATAAATTATATCAATGCCTAAGCTAATCTTTTAGTGATGTTTGAACTACTTGAGATCATGCAATTAATATCGCATTTATAGGTTCTTCTAGTTGAAGTTTCTTTCGGGACATCCTTTAGAAAACGCTATTGAACAAAACAGAACGGTTTGATAACGACAAATGAGGAGGAAAAAAAGAAGTCATGCTTGTGATTTAGATGGGGGCATGATTGATGATTGAGGGATCATGAAATCAAGAGTCCATTAGACGTTAGAATGAAAAAGACCTTAGGGAATATATTATGATCTTGTTTGAAAATATTAATTCATGCATTGTAGATAATATATAACGGGTGTATGAAATACACTAGAAATTTTAGTGGTTATGGACTACTATGAAATGAATAATGTTAGTGCTTTAAAATTTTAATTGAATTATATGGGGTTATTTTATAATTTTCTCTTAGAACTACTCTCTGATATATTACGTCGTACATCAATTTATGCAATCTTGTTCAATATCGAGATTTAAGAAAAAGCTATGATCTATAACAATATTAATGAAGATCATGCAAAGGTAAGGTTTAGTTATATAATTTTTTACATGTGTCAAATTTAAATAGTGAATAAGTACTCTCAATACAATATTTGTTGATACTTTAATTATATATTTATACTCTATCCTTCTTTATAGATTTTTGCTCTATTATATTTTGCGGGCAATTGTTTAAAAAATTTGACCATCAATTCTTATCAATCTCTAAAACATTACTCTCTCGGTGTTTCTTCTTTTGCCCCAAATACAAAAGTTTACTTTTTTTAAGAAGCAATCAAAGCAAAAAAGGGGCGGGTCTATTTAACCCATTCAGAAAATTATTTTGCAAAGATTAATGGAGAGAGAAAGTAGGAACATAATTCACAAATCCTCTCTTTTTTTTAACATGGGGTGGATACTTTGTGAAATTTGGTTTCCCACTAAAGTATTGAGTTTCTTACTATTAAAAATTTCACCAAAAATATAAAATCGTCTAGGATAACTACAGTGGTGTCCATATACAACTCATTATAAGGGTTTATATAATTTACAAGTTTTACTTTAAATTTCGCAGAATTTTTAAGCACTATACCCTTTCAATTCTCTCTCGACCCTCTCTTTTAAGTGTTTCATCTATTCACCAGATATAAAAGAAAAATGAGAGGTTATCATGCATCAAGCATAGCACAACTTTTGCAACTAGCAAACACCTCAAGTTACTCATGGATACATCTCAAAGCTGGCAAGTACTCTGAATTGTAGCAGATTATACAAAGATTATGGAGAGAGGTGAAGAAGAGTCTCATTTAATTTTGAAGCAACTTATAAATTTAGCCAAAAATTACAAGGGATGGATAGGGAGAAAAGCCATCAAACTTATTCGGGAAGAGCCTAAGTTAGTTCCACTTAAAACAAGACCAAAATAAGATCATTAGGGCGCCAGGTTACTAATTGTAAACAAGTGCTCAGTCCACAAATTCATAAAGAAGGGCATAATCAAGAGACAAAGCAATGCAATGAAGGCGAGCTTGAGAACCAAAAACCAAGCTTCAAAAGTTCCATTGGTGTATGTCACATGTCATCATGAACACAAGACCAATATTTAACTATATATATAACTATGAATAGGCTGATGAGAAATGATTTTTTTTATTTAAAAATAACTAGCCAAACCTTTTAATTATCACCTATTTGAAGTGAAACCATGCATGCAAAGTCGAAGAGGTTTATAAGCAAAATCACGATCCTACACAATTCAATCATCATTGAGAGTTATCTTTTCAATTAGTCAATTTAATCAATACATATATAATAAACACATTTGCTAGTACATCAATGGAAACATCCCTTATAATGTATGAATTTGTTGGTGAAATATGACTTCAATAGCAACAATTAAATGCTAGCAGCACACAACTATATATTCATAGATCGACAACTCAATCGTCATTGAGATTAAGTTTCTGAACTTTTGAAATCATACAAGACAAGGCAAAATAATGCAAAATATGATGCAACAATTTACTGATTGAATGCCAAGACCAACAAATGAGACAAATGTCGTATACATAATTAAGTAACATAACAATTCATAGGACAACAACCATGAAAGTAGAAAAATAAATCATACATTGAGTGATCTAATCTCATAAATCATATAACAACCACACCAACATATACTCATATCAAGCAACATACAAGTACCATAACTGTTGGACAAAACTAAAAGAGTCTAATCACAATAAAACATACAACTCTAATAATAACAACAATATGATGCAAAGTTATCTCATCTCATGACATAATACCAAAACCACAACAACATTAACATTATGACCAAAATCAACTAATAAATGAATATGAACTAAAGAAGTTAAAATTACAGCTATATAATCAAATCTCAAAAAACATACAATAACCGCACCAACATGTTCTCATGCAATAAAAACATATAAGAGTATAATCACTTCAAAACATAAAACTTTAACAATAACATGATGCAAAGTACTCATCTCATATCACAATACCAGAACTACAACAACAGTTTCATGGCAAGTCACGGCACATCATTAATTCTGTAGCAAGCTGATTTCATGTCATGACATATCACCGAAACCACGACAGCAAGAATTTCATAGCAAAGTCATCTTATTACACAACAACTATATAGTTCTATAGCACATGCCATAATACAAAACCATAGCAATATTAGCAAGAATGTCTAATCTCGTGAAATATATCCTAAACCGCATAAAAGAGGTATAAATAATCCACCATATCCACCCAATTAAGCATAATTATTAATTTTTTTATTTGAAGAAGGCTAACTGAAATTCATAAGTAATCTGACAGATCTAGGTAAAACATCAAGCATACTTATGATCAAAATGAAACATTATGAAAGTCGATTTTTTTTTATTAATAAGCCTTTTTTTTAAAATATTTTAAGAAATAAGCCGGTTTCCAAACTAATTTAAAAAATAAACCATTTTTGGTTTGGACGAAAATCGTTGCCTCAGACAACACTTTAGGTTAAGGTAAATCGTTGCCCTATGCAACGATTTGCATGAAGCTACATTGGATTTGCTGAAACTAGGCCAAAGAAAATCGTTGCCCAGGGCAACGTTTTTTGTCAAGTAAAAACGTTGCCTAAAAGGTTTTTTTTTTTGTCCCTATAATGCCATATTCAAACACATCAATATACCCACACCAACTTCAAACACAATTTCAAATCAAACTTCCCATCAATCTTCAAATTCACCACCAACATCAAAACGTCAACTCTTCAACACAAACTCAAATAACAATATAAAAATAAAAACAAATCGAAGAAAAGCCATAACTCGAAATCACATACTGAAATTAATCATGTTTGAAATTCACTTTGAATTGTATACATAGTATAATATAACATAAAATAAAATAATGTAAAAGGAAATAAGCCCCTAAGAGTCTCGACCCGGAGTTTGCTCCTCGAAAATGATGTCCAAATGAGGATACGAGCTCTAACTCTAAGTCTGTTGGGTCCACTGTGGATGGTGTGCAAATAGGGCCTATGGAGATGTGTAAACCGATGACGAAGATTGGTCCTGAGTACAATGCTGACTGGACATCTCGATAGTAAGGGTCTTCGGCCTAGTCAACGGTGTGGAAGGGGTGGATGCGTCGCAAGTTGTCTGTAATGGGTATGGCCGAAGTCGGTAAGGCTGCCGTATCCTCTCCATACTATCCTGGACGAGGTCGTTCACGTGATCTGCCATGGGAGGACACATGGCTCGAGAATCGTGAACGTAGTCACGAATATGTATCAGCTCCTCAATAAACATGATAAAAAAAAGGAATACAAATGAAGTTAGTTGCGTACTATATATAAATGAACAAGTAATATGGCTAGAATTCTTACCACGATGTGTAACGACACTAATGCAGGAGAGAAATGTAATCAAAGTAGTCCATAACTCCCTCGAACGGATCAACCTGGATAACAGACTGTAGACGCCTATCCCATGCGTCAATGAATTTTCAATGATGGTCCACCTTGTGTAATTCCTCGCTCGTGTCAATTGGAGGTAGTATGACCTGACGCGATCCATATTGCCGCATCACTCGCATCGACAAATGGGATTTGACGCACTCAAAATATACGAGAGGCTCACCCTCGCCCTTAGGATACGGATCCCATATCATCTATTCAAAAATGACATAAAAACGTTAGATATTGAAAACAAATTTACGTAGAACACATATACGAATAAGAGAAGAGTTGAAATGTCACCTACTCATCCTTCATCCTGTCTAATATGTCTCGGAAAGAGTTCACCCCAGTCGCGAGGTGAACGCAAGTAATACAATCGACCAACCATCTCGTACCGTAAGGCTCTTCATCTGTAGCGCGACCCGGTTGGACGAATATGTGGACCTCCTATCCTTCTTGAGCTCGTTTGCGTCGTGTAGGTATAACTGGATGGCAAAAGGTGAGATGCTCCCATGTCCAAAGTTGTAAGGTTAATAAATAGAATGAGTTAATTGCATATATTAGTTACCATAACATGAACAACAAGTAGAACTAAAATACCTGCAGAATGACTAGTGTCTCGGCTATGTCGATAACTGCTTGACCCCGTCTCACCCGAGAAGCATGGTACATCATTCGATATAGATAGGGCAGAGTCGCGCTGCCCTAACTATAACTAGCTACAATATCCCAGGCAGGTCGAAAAGGTACAAGTAGGTAAGTTGGACCTCATTCTTGGCTTATGAGCGAACAGGTACAAGAAACGAGTATCCAGCAGTACATCCGAGCATACCTCGAAATGTTGATATCAATGGCATCCGCCGACGGTAGATGGGAGAAAGTACCAGACAACCAACTGTATCTCACTATAGACCCCAGAATGGCACCCTCAAGTGGGAAAACTCCAAAAAATCTCAAGATCGTTTGGGCAAACGGTGTGAGGCTAGGTCCAGACACTGCCCTACCTATCACTGGTAGTCGTGTCAAGATGCAAACATCACGTATGGTGATCGTGACCTCTCTAAAAGGTAGGTGGAAGGTGTGTGTTTCCTGCCTCCACCTCTCGACTAAGGCTGTGACGAGTCCACAATTAATGCGCAGCGACTGCAATCAATGAATCCCGTAAAGGCCCACTCGTCTAACGTAATGTAGAACTCTCTCATCGATGGGCCAGTCATGGGAGTGGTGGCGCTCCTATCCATAGCGCTTGAGAACGGTGCATCTATTGTAGGCTTAGAGCAAAAGTGTCTACTGGTCCTGGCTCCATATCATGTTCGTCTAAATAAGCATCGAAACAAACTAGTATAATTTCTAAATGTAATCTGAAAAGAAACATACGCATTGGAATAAAACTGAGATGTAGAAAAGCTCATAAATGTTCATAAATTCTACATAAGCATAATCAAAACCCTAATAAATGTTGATAACATAACCAAAACCCTAGCAAATTTTCATAAATGTTATATAAACAAAATCAAAACCCTAAACACTATACTAGGGCCTGTCTCTGTGGAAAACTTCTTCTGTTATGTCGAGCAACGTGACAAACAGTGCATGTGACTACTTGATCTGTGTTGTTGTCCATTTCATTTCTTAACCTCTTCGATCACGGACGACCCTTAGCTCAAATTCGACTCTCATCAGCTATGAGCCATGGTCTTGTGAACGGTCTCCACACCGTATCATCAAGAAGTGGATGAAATTAAGGCTCATACGTGCGCAGGTATGTCATGGTATGGAAATGTTGATCAACGAACGGTGCCTTAGAAAGGTGGAACTCATGACACACAACCAACACATGCGAACATGGGTAGTGATATACTTGGACCGTGTTGCATGTGTATGTACCGTCAGCAAAACATACCATGTAACGTTTCCCCCCCTTACGTGTCACTCTATCTCCTCGGCCACTTGTCACTTCGTATACGCCGCTCCCAATGTCAAACGACTCCACAGTATGGAATCTGGCCTTACTTCTGTTAAGTTTAATCTTCTACTCCACGTAAGGAGTGTAGGGCTGATTTCCTGCAATGCGTTCCTTAGCCATCTCTCGTTTATGAACAAACCATTTGTTCACTCTTTAGAATGTTAGCTCCACTATTGCTGAAACTACCAAAAATTCAGCACCCTTTATGACTCTGTTAAACACTTCTTTCATGTTTGTCGTTGCATATCCATATTTATGACCTCCATTGTAAGCAAGTAACCACTTATCGATTGCCATGTTGTGGATGTATTCAGCAGCATCAGCAGACACCTGAGCAATGCGTCTAATGGCTTATCGACCTTTGATGTTTTCCGCTGGAATGCAGCTCTAATGAATGCTTTCTTCACCAAGGCATTCTTCACGTGAGAGTTCAAATTCAAAGCAACATGATAAATGCAAAACCAATGAAATGCGTCTAGAGGAGTCCAACCACTATATATATCATTCATGGCTTGAATAATACCTGGGACACCATCAAATAGCACACAATTCCCAAACCGATCTCTAAAAAGTGTACTATTTAATGGAGTCACATTAGGAGTAGCTAGTTCTGAGTTCTTATCATGAGAAATTTGACTTGTGGATGAAATGATTAGAAATGATTGATGTTGAGATAATATGTCCATTGATCTAGTATACAAGGAAGGTAAGGGTACTTACTCCACATATATTTCAATGTCAGATTCTTCTTCACTCCCTTCTTCTTATTTTCTTGCCACTAGTTTGGGTAACCAATTAATTTGAAGTAGCCCTCCTTGTTTTGTCAGGTTCCACCGCAATGTGAGCAACGCAAATTGCGCTTTGTCGTCTTCGCCACGCCGGGATGATGCTCGATCTGACCGAGTTTTTGTGGCTAGCCCGCTTCCGACTCCCTCCACAACAGGTAGGAAAGTTAAGGTATGATTGCTCTTCATGATGTTTTTTCATGCTACTTCTCTCCTTATTGCACTATAAGTTGTTTCTACTGATGGCAATGGATCTTGGTTTACAAGACCCCTGATGTCTTTGTCTAGAGTTTCATCTAAATTGGCCGAAAATTGGTATAGTCGATTTTGTTGGATTAGCCTTTTGTGCATGATTATATCTTTTGGGTCCTTCATTGGATTCGGCATTCTCCTGTCAATCTCCTTCTAGATTGTTACCAATTTCCTATTATAGGCTTCAATGGAATCCCGACCTTGTTTGATGGTATTTTCCTTGATGGTAAGGTCAAATATTTGTAACCCGTCCCTACCACTACTGTACATAGCTTCCTTCGATGCCCTGCCAGAGCTCCCTTGCCGTTGAGAAATGAAGGAATTGGTTTACCAATTCTGATTCTATATTCTCAATGATCCATGACCTAATTGGGGCATCCTTTTAGGTCTAGAGTAAATGTTCTTGGATGTGATGAGGAGAAGATGGAGGGGCAGTGATGTGCATGAGCCTCCCCATCCCTCAATTCCCATCAACATTACTCGAGACCAATTGGAGTAGTTTTGATGATTTAATTTTTCTGCTATATGAACCGAGGTAGATACGCCATGAGTTTCTTGGCTCTTGCTCGTGCTGAGTCTTTCGAGGACTTCTAGTAGTTGAGCCATAACTATGGTTGTGTCACTCGGTTCTTTAGGTGGTTTACTCATCCTCCCAAGTAAGAATCTCGATAAATGATGAAGGAAAGGCTTCAAAAACCACAATATAGCACGTCGGCTCTGATACCAAGATTAAACATATACTGATTTGTGTAATTTTGTGTTTCTGTATTGCTTGAATGAATGGTTTGTGTTACAGGTTCAACATATTTATACACTCATGAATAACCACTTATTTCTATCTTTCTATACAATATAAGATTCTTACAAGATAAGTTTTATTCTAACTCAACTTCTTTAGCTATTCTAATCTCCTAGTATCAAACTAATCATGCTTATCTTCTGCTTATGTTTATCTTTTGCTTATCTTCTCAACACAAACCTCTCCTAACGATTCTTAAGCCCTGATTCAAACTGATGCATGGATATGATGCCCAATTTACGTACTCATTCCATGATTTCAACATCAGTTTTTCCTTAAAAGTACGTACTCGCGAAATCATGATGATCTGATATTGTCAAAAAATTTCATACATTGCTACAAAAAAGCAACCCTTTTCGAGTGAAGTGTAAGCCTGTGGTATGCATTTAAGTTGTTTTAATAACACTAATGTCATTGATCAAATAATGAATAAATGATAACAGAACAAAGGGAAAAGTCATATATTTCAATTAATAACATGTTGCTCAGCTTTTGCAACAAATGCCAAGACATTGAGGCCTTGAGAGTGTACTGTATATAGTATCCTGAATTTGTTTTCGATGGGCTCAGTTAATATTCAAGAAAACTACTTTATCTGAAAAACTTCAAGAGTACAACGGCAGTGGTAGACTAGTATAGTAGTATAGTACGTAATCTATCCCCACAAGAAGCTAGCCGAATAGAAGTATGTGACGATGCGATTATTAGATCAGAATCATGATACAAATTGTAATGATCAGAGCTTACTGCCATGTCTACTTGTACGACTCCTATGTGAGGATGGTCCATATTATAGGAGTACAGACCCTACACAATTGGAGTTGGAGGACCACCTTACAAACACCCACTTACAGAAGCAATTATGCAGAAACTTAAGTTTGTGTACTTCCCGAATTTTTTGGGAGAAGCATCAGAATTTGTCTTGAGAAAATAAGATAATGATAACAAACTCCAAGTTCAAAGTCCCTGCTTTTGCAAGCAAAAATGTTATGACTAGTAATTCTATAATTTTAAAAGGAGAAATTTTTAAAATATGTTATAAACATATGTATCACAATTTTAGGTCCACATGAAACTGAAAATGATGAAACTATAAATAACTTCATTTTTTAATAGTACAATTTCATATTCTATTAGTACATTTTCTTTTACAAATAGTATAATTTTAAGTATCAAATGTATGACTTAAAAAAAAAAGAAAAAGAAAATTACCGTTTTACTCTCTAATAATCCAATATATGCACTGTTGTATATATCAAATATAGATTCAAACAAGGTCATATAAAAAGCTATGATGATTGAACGTACAGGGTAGATGGAATCAATTCTAGTTTGATTTGATATGTGTGGGTTTTGAACTTTTTATGGTTATGATTTTATGCAAGTTTATAATTTTATATAGGGAAGGCCGAATTTAAGTAAATTGGTTAGTTTTGATAAGATCATAATATATATGTGTAATAGCGTAATTTCATGTCTTTTAATATAATTGTATTTGTAATATGCAACTTCATGTCTAAATAATACAACTTCAAAAGAAATGAAATAAAAACAACAAAAATGGTAAAAGTATATACATAACTCCATTTCTTAATAGTGCAACTTCATATTAAATAATAATAATAACTTTATTTCAAAATAGTATAACTTTAATTTTCAAAAATACAACATTAAAAAAGAAAATGAAGGTAAAACAACGAGACCACGTAAAAATAGTAAAATTATGTACTACGTTATTTCTTAATAATACAACTATATATTTTATAAGTACAACTTTACTTCTCAAAAGTACAACTTAAAAAAATAAAATAAACTTGTATTGTTTGCAAATCTCGATAAATATACCCAGATAGCCTCATTTATAAACCATGCATTCTATACCTAAAAATATTCGCAATAATAAATACCAGAACTGATTCGTGTTTATAATTTCATTACGGTTATTATCATGACATGTTCAATCCCCCCCCCCCCCCCCCCCCCCCCCCCCCCCAATTGGTTAGGTAATTAGCACAGTACAAGACAAAAGAAAATAAATAAATGACATGTTCAAACCGTATAAGATTACATAATAAGAGAAATAGCTCGCACTCCAAGAGCTGAACTCAGAAAGCCAGAATAGAGGGGGGTAAAAATGATAGGATGGAGTAAAATTTAGCAGCAGAAGAGGGTTAAAAAAAAGTATAACTAAGAATGGCAAGCGGCGGAGAAAAGCTGGAGTATTAAATTAGGACCACTCCCTCTCTTATGAGACAAATATTAATGGATCATTTCTTTGTAATCGTGACCGGGGACGAGACAAATATTCATGGATCATTTTTTTTTTTTTATATATAAATGTGAATACTGACTAGGAACGGAGAGAGTATATATTCTAATCGGGTCTAATTTTCCTCATTTCATTCATAATTTCAGGGTTCAAGAGTACAATTTATTCCAAACGCTATTGTTAGTGTTGTTACTCCACACTAGTCTGTGACTTGATGTATGAGTATTGAAAATTATAAACTACAAAATACGGTGTACATTCTAATTTGTACATAGTGTAATATATAATATACAACTCCACCAGTAATTGTTGCACGTATGTCATCGGTCCTAAATCCGAATAGAGGAAGGCTCTCATAAGTCTGAATTCATGCAACCAAGTCATCATATTGGGACTAAAACTTGACGTTGTTATTGTTGTAGTACATAAGTTGTACTTGACCTAAGCAGGCATTGCAAGATATACAAAATAATGATGCAACCAACTCATCTTATTGTTGTAATATTAAACTATAGATTTCTTAGTCAGGTTTACTATATTAATCCTAAGCAGACATGCAAGAATTAACCTGCTAATATATTTTACTTCTATACTTGTACATTATATTAGAAGACTACTCTCAGCAACCCAACTGGTCCAACTCATCTTATTGTTGTAATATTAAAACTAAAGGTTTCTTAGCAGGTTTACTTCGATCACATTCATAAGAAACCTGCTAAGCAAAATCAATCATTTGGGAAACGAATCTGAATAGGATAAAGCTTTATTAATTTTAATTTACAAATCTATGAACAAATCCTTTCCAAGAAAATCGAACAATTTCATCTATAAGGAGAGTGGATTAAATATCTCATCTTACATATATCCTATCCTTAGTTGTTCTAATACTCCCTCCGTTCTTTTTTTTTTTCTTCCCATTTGCTTTTTGTGTAAGTCCCAATATAAATTTAAAATTCAAATCTCTTCAATTGTACATTTATAAAAATTATAAAAAAACTCATATTTAGAAAAATATACATTGAAAAGAATCTATCAAGATACCAAATGAATATATTTTTTCATCTAAATTGAGCAAAATTTATAGTTAAAGTTTGACTTCAAAATCTACAATATTCCAAATGGGAAGAATAAAAAAGAACGGATGAAGTATTACCAAACTATTTTCTTCAAAATATCAACTACAATAACCTCCATTCCAAAGAGATGTTTTTATTTGCTTTTTCACAATTTCCAATAAACTAATATAACCATCTACATCTATAATTATGTTTTACAAAAAAATTTAAAAATAGTAAATTTGAAACTAAAATTCAAAAAAAAAATATAATAAAATCTCCTTTAATATTATTCTATACTACACAGATATAAATAAACGTGGTCCAAGTTTTATTTTTAAAACAGAAGGCGTATATACGTTGTAGACTTAGCATACTACGAAGGGAAGGACATATAAATTGACAATCTCCCGAAAAGAGCACATAGACTTTCATGGGTGGAGCCACATTATTGAGGTTGCTCACTCAATTCATCTCACTTCAACTTAAACTTCAACTTAACAACTTTAGGACTTTTCAAAAACTTCTAACAAAATGGCCCACTTAACCTCAACAAATAAATAAATAAATCTATCTTATTTTGACCCCTGCCCATCAAATTAATCAAAATATTAGCACCAAAAAAGAAAATATAATCAATAATATTATCCCAGCCAGATTTAGAATTCACGACCCGTCCACTTCGTCGTTAAGTTTTTTTTATTCTCTAATGAACACCGTCATCTATCATTGACGTGCTCATACAAACATATAACCTTCAAAATAATTTTGCAAAGCCTAAACCACAAGAAATTCGCCTCATGTCACCTACATATACACACATATAAAAATAATATCACATACAATATACAATAGTATAACTAAATGCATGCATTCAACTACGTAACTAGATGAGAAATACGGAATAAATAGTATAATGAGATAGATATATAGCTATCTCATAACAAGCGAATAAAATAAAGATCCAAATATTATTGAGAACCTACCTTTATATTAGTTGACACATGATACATAAAATATGTTGATAATTAGTATGGGTAAATAATATATCAATTATTCCATTCGTTTCTCAAAGCTTGGCTCGTTTGACCATAATCTTAAGAAGAGAGTCCCCGTTACAATAATCTTAAGAAGAAGAAAAAAGGAACAAGGTGCGGTCCCAACACACTCAAGCTAGAGAAGGAGGGGGATGGGTGGGAGTACTTTAATAGGGATGGTAAGGTAATAAGGAGGGTGGTTTTTAATTGAAATTAGTTGGAAACTTTGGACCACTTCATCTCATCTGTTCTACAACCTCTAATTATGGGAACCCCATTTTTTCCACAACCAGGGGTATCTATTCTTATTCCTATAAATCTACATAAAATCTTTTTAGCTTCAAAAATTTTAAGAAAATAAAATTTTTTTTTTGTTAGTTTTGATATATCTGTCTCTCTTCTCTGCTGTACTGCGGGTGAAATTATGAGTTTCTGAACAAAACACACAGGGATCCTTATTACTGAGGGTTGGGAGAGTTGATCCTGAACAAACCTGAAAAAAGCTTGGGTAGATAAGATAGTGATAACTTGACTTATGGGATTTGTGCACCCATATCATATGACCGATCATACTTTTTGATTTGATGTTCCATTGTACGTAGATATTTTTATTGTTGTATGGTTTGGTGTGATTGGGGTACGTCTAATGTCATACGTACATATATTTAATAAAAGTTTCTGTCATGTATCAGCATTTTTTTAATTTTTTACTTTGTACAACGTAGGGAATTATAAATGCATCCATTTTCATACTTTAGATACATGTTGACCAATTGCATATGTTTTATACATATTTTGGCTCATAAAGAACCTAAATTTAGGGATTGAGTTCTTAATATATTCAAGTATAATCTTGTTTAATACATCTTACCGTAAACTTTTGAAATATTAATTTTTTATAATTTTTTACCTTACGAATTTGGAAATAAAAAAACGTTTAAAGTTGTATCTTGAAAACCGTAAAACTCAAATAAGACTTCTTTTTTTGTAGGACATAGAGAGTAGTAGGAATATTGTGAATTGCAGTATGGTATAAGCTGGTAAAGGAACAGATTCTACACCTTTTACCTAGTGGTTTCGGGTATAAGAAAGGTGTTAATTTAGGACCTTCTATGATTTACATCCATTAAAATTTTTATTAAGCAGAAAGCGCAGGGGATTTCTTTTGTTATCCCATACCTGCTGCGAATCCTTGATATTTAGAGGATGAATACACTTTCTATATACTTCGTACTTAATTTTATACCACCAGCAAGCTAAGTTAAAATATTTAAAGCTAAGAGAAGTTATAGAATATAATTATTCCAACAATTTATCTTCACTTTTTCCTTGAAAAATTAGTGACATGACATTCTATTTTCTATCAAAAATAGTGCAACCAATAAATATTGGATCCTCCAGTAATTCAAAGCTGATTATAGTAGAAGTTGTTTATAATTTAACTTAAATTATGTTATAATCTTTGTGTTTGCAATCTATAGGTACCAAAAAAAAAAAATAAAAAAATAAAAAAAATAAAAAAATTAATGAGTTCTCTTGGTGGATCGAACACAATAATTTACAGAGTTGGTGAAAAGTACCTATAAAAGTAACAAAAAAAAAACTATTTTGAATAACTAGTCTTATCAAAACCTTTAGTTTAATACCCATTACTTAACAGAGTACAAACTACCTAAAGTATAGAAAGCTAATTCATATCATTAAATTCCTGAAGATCAAATGAATTAATTGAGGTGATTTTAATTAATTACAGAAGAGTGAAGACCAATTTAATTTTAGGATGTTTTTTTTTTGTCAGGAAAAGATTGACCCACACAATGGCCTCATAGTTTCGTAGACAAGAATTCAAACCGGGGATGAGTAGGGAAAGGAGAGTTAAGGGTTTGTTTGTCTGATTTCTATATGATAATTTTTTTCCTCTCTTTTAACCTTAAATCCTAGGTTGAGTCTTTCATATATTACCATGTTTGAGACCTTTTAAAGAGAGGGGGGAAAACTACCTCTTTTTTTTTTTTCATAATATGCATACACAACCAAACACACCCTCTTCTTCTTGCTCTTTTTTTTTTTTTTTTTTTTTTTCTCTCTCTCCATAATCAAAGAAATAGCTTGAAGTTGCTCCACCGAAATCTAAAGGTACTATACCAACCATCATCAACACTTATTTCTCCACTTAAGGCAACCGTTAATATTTCCTCTCTTTTTTCTCTCTTCCAAACACGGTATACCCATTAAACATCGAAAATTTTCTCAAATTTTTTTCGGCAAAATAAAAAAAATTTCATTTCTTGAAAAGAAGTTGAGATTTCATTATTCTAAGTGTTTACAGAGTGATCTCCGAAAAAACGTAGGCACAATTCCCCCCCAAAAAAAAAAAGAGAGAAGTTGGATTATTTTATTATTGGTGTATTCTGTAAGTAAAAATGTCTGCTGATCATCATCATCATCATCATGAATTATTGGAAGGGAAATCATCTTCTTCAACAAGCTTCTGTTACTCAGATGTTGTTCCTCATCATTTAGGAGTTACACATCTTCAAAACTATAATTCGAACCCTGAAATCTATAACTTAACAAGTGGCATACAAATGATAGGGTTTCAACCTACGCCTCCAAGTTTGATGGAAGAACAGCAGCAGCAGCAGCAGAACCAAAAAATGGGGTTTATGGATGATGATTCTTCGTCAATAAGACCATGTGTGTTCCCTTGTGAAGGGAATGAAAGGCCTAGTCAAGGGCTATCCCTTTCTTTATCCTCTTCTAATCCTTCCGCTATAAGTCTCCAATCCTTTGAGTTAAGACACGATCTTCACCTTCAGAATCATACTCATCATGGCCAAAGATTCGATCTTTCGTCCCCTTCTTCGAGCACTAGAGATGGGTTCGTGGGGAAGTGTCAGTCTTTTCATCATCTTCAATCTCAACAAGAAGTTTTCCTTGGGAAAAGTGTAATGGGTGGAAGTAATATGAGTATACAGTTTGAGATGATGAGGAATTCAAAGTTCATGGGACCTACACAAGAGCTTCTGAATGAGTTCTGCAACCTTGGAACTAAGCTAAGTCATGATGATTCACAAAGAAAAAGACAACAATCATCAAAGAGCAAGAACAAAGAGCAATGGGATTTCGTAGAAGGCGGCGAAGATGATGAGGATCGGAGAAATAATAATTATAATAACAACAATAATAATGCAAGTAGTAGTTCATCACCTTCATCATTGTATGGTATTGGTCTCTTGGAACTGCAGAAGAGGAAGACAAAGTTGTTCGGCATGTTGGAAGGGGTATACAGTTTTTTTTTTTTTTTTTACTTTTTACCTTATTATTTCACGTTAGTAGTATGCATTTTTTTTTTAATCCTTTTGCCTAAAACTAAAAACACACACACCCCTTTCAATTTTTCACCATTTTGCTATCGTATACACAAAAAAGAGCAAAAATAAAAAAAATTAGTAATTAATTGTAGAAAAAGAGGAAAAGGGAAGATCTTTTGATCTAACTAACTTAATTGGTTGAGTTTATTTTGTGGGTCATCAAAAAGGAAAAAAGAAATGTATACAAGAAATAATTAAAATGCCTAACAAAAGTTTAAACCTTTGAATAAATTTGGAGACTTGAAAGCCCATCCCATTTAATACATACAATCACATGTGGGTGACAATTCAGGGCCTTCCATAGAATCATCTATTCTTTAATTTGCTTACTTCTTCACACTATATTATTTGATCTTATGGTAGTGTTTTTTTTTTACCATTTTGTAATCTTATGAATGTTTTTCCCCCTATTTTGATGGGGTGATCTTTGTTTTTTTAGTTGGATAGTAGGTACAAGCACTACTGTGAACAGATGAAGGGAGTTGTGTCTTCATTCGAGGCAGTGGCTGGTCCTGGTACGGCAAATGTGTACTCGGCCTTGGCCTCCAGGGCAATGTCAAGGCATTTCAGGTGCTTAAGGGATACAATTGTTGCTCAACTTAAGGCCACTAAGAAGGCAATGGGGGAGAAGGATAACGAAAATAATGCAACAATTTTAGGGACAACAAGGGGTGAGACTCCAAGACTTAGGCTTTTAGACCAAAATTTGAGGCAACAAAGAGCTTATCAACAAATGACTATGATGGAAACCCATCCGTGGAGACCACAAAGAGGCTTGCCTGAGCGTTCCGTTTCGATTCTTCGTGCTTGGCTCTTTGAGAACTTTCTCCACCCGTATGTCTTCTCTTTATTTTCTCTCTCAGCTCAATCATGGTGGTCCTCTTTGTATGTCTGTCTGTTTGTCTGTCTGTACTAGCTAGCGAGCCCTTAGAATCTAGAGTCGACGACTTTCTTGTGGTGATTAGCTTGACAAAACCTTTACAGTTCTGTTCATGGTGGAGTATCAACCGTTACTTGAAAATGGTATGGCATGATGTGTTGAACACTCAAGCTAGGAGTGCTAGTAGCTAGCGCACGCAGCTCAATCATTCTTGGTAACAAAGAACTACACCACATGCCTTTGTTAGTTTTTTTGTCTCAAATTGTTTTTCTCTTTGCAAGATTCCAATCGGCTTGCTTTGTTCTTATTTGATCGTTTTTGTCATGTTTTCATCAATCATATTTGTTCACTTCCCCACCTTTTTGAGGTCCCATTTAGCTTTCTATTATACCACTCAACCAACCTTCATATTTTCCTATCAAAAATAAAGTATCAAGCTAAGTAGCTAAAGTCGTATAAAAATGACCTTGGAATGGAATTCTACGGCTTGGAACCTAAGCTCACGTTTATTTCTATGTATCTTCCCCTTCTCATCAGGTACCCAAGCGACGTCGATAAGCATATCTTAGCACGCCAAACTGGTCTTACAAGAAGTCAGGTAAGCAAGATTCTCGGACTATTTTTTTTTTTATCTGTACATTATCAGATAAGTAGAACTATGCTTGTACAACTAATCTTCTTCGAAGTCAAAGTGATAATTATAATAAGACATTTTAGCTTAGGCATGAAGCTATTGGTAATTGTTTTTTAGTCAACAAACTATGCATTAAAATTTGTGATTAAGCGTTTGGTGTAAGCTAATAAATTGATTATGTTTTTTGGAAATGTTGGGTAGGTGTCTAATTGGTTTATTAACGCAAGAGTGAGGCTGTGGAAGCCAATGGTGGAGCAAATGTACCTAGAGGAGACCAAAGAGGAGCAAGACAAGAACATGGGGTCCTCCTCCGATGGAACTGATCATCAACCATCTACTGATCATCTTG
Organism: Dysphania ambrosioides; assembly: GCA_026401315.1. Lineage (NCBI taxonomy): Eukaryota > Viridiplantae > Streptophyta > Magnoliopsida > Caryophyllales > Amaranthaceae > Dysphania > Dysphania ambrosioides. Next base: position 4,697,610 of record CM048659.1, on the reverse strand, counting down.
GTAGCCTTACTCACCAACCACCACCTCCTCCTCCTCAAGATCAAAAACCAGATCCTGATCAACTCCTTCAGATTGATCCGGATTCTCTCTCTTGCATCGTCAACAACACCACCACTACCGCCGTTCCCCCCTCGAGTAGAAACGATAATGCTCAAAACAGGATGAGTCATTTACACTTGCAGCAGAGTGGTCAGTACATTGGTAGGGTTGAAGGGTTTGGTTCAGTGGATCACTTGGACTTCCCATCCTCCTCATCTTACAACAAACAGCAACATGCAGCAGGGTACGCCTCTGCTCAAAATGACAGTAATACCCTTCACCAGGGCTTTGGTGGTGGTAACAGTGGGGGCAATAATGTGTCATTAACATTAGGGCTGCAACAACATGGTGGTAATGGTGTGAGCCTAGCATTTTCGCCTGCATCACAGACAGCTGCCTCCCTATTCTATCCTAGGGATCACATGGACGATTGTCAACCAGTACATCAATACTCTCTCTTGGATAATGGAGATCAAGGGCAGAATAATTTGCCCTACAGGAACTTGATGGGTGCACAAGTACTCCATGATTTCGCCTAACTATCACCTTCATCGGTGGTTAATTACGATTTGAGAGATCTTTATGCAGATTAAACCCATGGAAAACTTATCAGTAAATGGGGTAATACATATTTCGAGGTTTTTAATTACTTAGTTTGTAAGGAATCTTATAGGTATTAGGCTAGGTAGCTAGAAGGGATCAATTTTAAACAAGTATTCCTAATTAATGTATGAATAGTAGTACTCCATGATTATTTGATACATGCATATATAGCTAAACAATGGAGGTGGGGCTAGCTGATTGGGTGATCATGGAATATATTGGGTGCATGTTGAAAATTTTGAACTTGGGTTGATTTTTCATTGGAACTTTTTAAGATATGGAAACTTTTGGGGTGCTTTGTAGGGGGTATCACCATCATCTACCATGCATGTGTTAAAAATTGCTGGACACAAAAAAAATTGTGGAATATAAAAAGTGGGGAAATCTATACATGTATCCATACTTGGTTGTTGGTTTCTTTTGTTAGGCTTGCATTCTCTGTATCGCTGTCTGGCATTGTTACGAAATCGTCTAAATCACATTAGGAATTCTACTTTAATTTTCTTTTTCCACATAAATCATGGCTCTATCACTTATTAATTTGGTAATAGTTAACATAATATTTAAATATGAGAATATAAAAAAACAGAGGAAGTAAATAATATCGTAAATATTGCTTTTAATCTATTTTTCTAAAGTCATTGTCTTTTTCTTCCCACCCAAACAAATTGAAAAAGAAAAACCCTTTGGCTGAAGGAACTTTTGATGGGGGCCACTATAGGTGATTGAGCCATTTGTGGTTCAAGTTAAGATGAATATTTGGCGATCCATCAGACTTTGATGAGGCCTTATCTACAGATAACTTTCATAATAAAGAGAGGTACTTTGCAATTTGATTGGGTGATCTTAAGTTTCAAAGATTAATCCCACCAAAATTACATGATTTGTGAATTTTAGGGGGGGTTTGTAGTACGTGGCCCATGTTTCATTACTCTGATGATAATTGATAAATGATAATCATCTTCTCGTGCAAGGCAGCTAAAGCTGTTAGCTATTCTTTTGGTTGGGCTAAGAGCAGTTGATGTCACAACTTTGCCTCCTTATAAATATAATATGTTTCAATAATATCCTGTAAAATAGGAAGGGAAAAGTAAGATGTTTCAAGTACTTCTGACATATGGAGTAGCTTTTTTGGGCCCCTACGATAACTAATGATAGGGGGGATTTTTTTTATATTGTCTTCAAAAGAATACTTAAATTTACATCATATATATATATATATATATATATATATATATATATATATATATATATATATATATATATATATATATATATATATATATATACACACTCTGTGCATATCGAATACAGACGTGTAACCTTTTGCTCCAGTTTATTGGAGTATTAGCTAGTTACTGCTTAAGACGACTTGGGTGTCATTGATTAGTTCAGTAACATCAACTATCTATCTCTTAGTCAATGAAATTATAGTAACCCGGTAACATTGATGATTAACATTGTCATCAAAACTAATAGGAGTAATCTCCTCCGTGATATAAGTTTGTATTATATCATGACGTGAATAATTTTTTTTGATCATTGTAGTTTAAAGAGTTGAATGCAAAAAATTGACCGTTTAACTGTTGATAAGAATGTTGATGTGGTCAGTCATTTAACTCAAGATATGTCAAAGGTTGCATTTTTAATTTTAATTTTTTCTATATAAAATTACTAAATACATAATTTGTTTATAAAATAAAATTAAATAAGAGAGAATATGTGGTGGGGTATGTTAATGAGGAGTGAGAAAGTGATAGAGAGAGTCATGCGAAAACATTTATGTCATAAGGGTATGAAGTATAGAGGAAATTTTCATACAATGAGATAAAGTGAGGTGGAGGATTGAGAAAGTTATGGAAAGAGTGATGATATAAAATTTATATCATAAAGAGTAATGCTCCAAATATAGTGACGTAAGATGAACATCATCAAGACTATAACAAGTTTATCTAATTTTTGGAGAACACACATGCTTATGGGGTAAATAATTCGGGATTTGAGTGTAATTTGTATTAATATAGTGTCCTCCAATTTGATTTGTGGTTTGAATCATAGTTAACCTTGTCAAAAAATTAGTTTGGAAGAAGGAATACTCGTACTATTGGGTAAAGGTCCTAGTGGACAGCCAACGCTAGCACAGCGGGCTTTAAACATGCTGGACGTTGAGGGAAATCTAGATGAATTGGGCTTCATACATTAAGCCCATGCCTATAGAATGATAACTTTTTACTTATCCAAAATCAAGCAGGCCCAGAGACCATGTTGGCCCTGAACAAAGAGCAAGTATTAGCCTATTAGCCGTTAGGTATAGCCTTTCATTGTGAATTGGTACGAGTGCTAATAGTTATGTGTTACGAGATTAAGATACAAGATGGCATTTTAGATTTAAGGAACATTTTGCATGTATCAACTCCTAGTATTAGTACACTATTTGATGTTATTTTCTTAATTTTTGTAAAACCTATTAGCTCATGGTAGAGTAATGCATATGTAATAGCAAATAGAATATAGGTTCGAGTCCTGCATAGACTAGACTAATTATAGAGATTTGTTAAGGTTGTTTCCAGAAGTAGGGTAAAATACAAAACCACCGTGATAAAACACTTGCAATTAACATCGGTCACCCACAACCATTATCAAATGGTATCCCCTCCTAATAAAGCCATACATCTACAATGGTTAGCAATTGCTGTGGCAATTCTTGATATCCGACATGAGGGGTATGAATCATGTACTACGACTATCTCTTAATTTATGTAGGTTATGCGGGATTCAAACCCACTTCATGTACATAGCAGAATGTTTTCTACTGTTTAAGCAAATAGCCTTAAATTTTGACACTTGCATGTCTAGGAATAACATTGGTAAGAAGTTTAATTTGACAATCTTGTCGGTTGTCACAAAGGAGGAAGGACATGAAAAACCACGCACCCGAACAAGGCCTAGTCCATAGGATGTGTAATGTACGTTTAGGAGGTACTCACTAGACCTGTTAAAATGGGAGGAGTTATATTAAGGGCCATTAATCACTCCGTTTATATAAGAGTCTAATTAATTATGAATTTAATTGGATCATTCTTTTAAAGGGTCATTTTTATTGAGTTTTTAATGAGTCAACTCGGGTTAATAATAGGTCAAGTCGGGTCAATAATGGGTCAATAGTTTCCAAGGCTTTAAACACTATCATGTAATAAATTATCTCCACTTATTTGACGATAATCCACTGTCAAAGATGAGATGTGACACAGGCAAATTATCACCCTCTATAGATAAAAATAGTACTCTCTTTGGATAGGCCGGCCCGTTTTGTAACTTTTTTTACTCGACTGACCCGTTTTACATATGACTCATCCCAACCCTTACCGGCCTAATGGATATGTCTATTACTCACACATTTATTATTTCCTTATGTAATAAGAACAAAGAGACCTTTTTAGGCAATAAATGACCCTGATTGTGCACTGAAGTAATCCTCCCTATGCACTGTCATCCCACTCGCACACTAAAGCTTTCATGCCTATGCTTTAAAATTACCCTGCCTATGCATAAGAGTTTCCCTGCTTATTGCACTAAAATCACCTAGACTTTGCATTAACAGATTACTTTCGTAAAGAAGAAAGCCCCCTAATAAGCTCCTTTAATGTACGAGGTCTACAACGAGTAGTAAGACTATGTTCATCACTGAAACAACTAAAAACTCAAGAATAGTTTGATTTGCCATGAACAAAAAATAGCATAACATAATCTCACGTAATGCTGCGAGACACCAACAGGCAACAGATAAAGCATAAAGTCACCCCTCATGCAGAACTGAAATTACCGTAATTTGTTAACTAAAGTTACCCTCATTGAGTACTTAAGGTTAACTTTAATGGGAATAAAAATCGCCATCATAAATACAGCACTAGTAGGATAGGAATAATCCAAGAGTATGTGAATAGATTCTGTCTCTTAATATTTGCCTCATTTTAACCAAAAATCTCTAAAATGGTCAAATTGGACAAACATAAAAGATATTAAGGGATAGAGGGAGTAGTAATAAGAAACTTCGGGGTTTTTTTACTTCTTTGGGATGAAAGGCATACATTAATGAATTTTCAATGAAGGAGGTGAACAACTATACTTGTTTACCTAGTATTGATGAATTCTATGATATTAGTTGCTAAGCCAATAGTTTTGGCCGGTTTTAATAATATTGTACAGTAAATGTCTAATAAGAATTATCAAAAATTAAGTAGTTACGTTAACTGGGTTCCTGACCCGTATGAAATGGGCCGAGAAGTCGTTATTTGTTGTGGTTTCAAATAGCACATTGTCTATTAAACACATAAAGTATCTAATTTATACTCGAAAGCACCTAGATTTTGAGTAAACTCCTTTATATATGACGTTTTTTTTTTTATGTGAGAAAGTCTATTTAAAATATAGTGCTTCCATAAACATATAAGAAATTTTATTGAAGCTTACGGTCTCATTCTTTCAATCCCTTTAAGTTACCCTGCATCCTACAACAGTCACATAGCTAGAACCCTACAATATTGTATTCAATGCAAGATGATGCAAACATGAAACATGTCTCATTGGGTCAGTAATTATTCAAATCTTAAGGATTGTACAAAATGTTTAAACATGTTTTATTTTCGTACCATTATATGACATCAACACGAATTTTTATATCTGCCAAAAAAAAAGAAATTTTTATATAGATGCACCGATTAAATGCTATGTCCAAATGTTGATATTGGCACTTGATCATACATAAATGGATTATAAATAATCATCGTTAATAATTATCGCGTACAATTGATAAAGTTTGAGGCCTCAAATTACACCAAAGACGAGAGATTGATACAATGTGATACCTTATGCCTAATTCTTCATGTGAGGCAGAGTTTATGGCAGCCACAGCAGCAGCGTGTCAAGCCATATGGCTTCAATATCTCTTGAATGAAGTCACTAGTTGGGAGCGCAAGAAGGTGGTGCTACAAGTGGATAGCAAATCCGCTACCGCCCTCGCTAAAAATCCTATCTTCCATGATAGGAGTAAGCATATACACAAGCGTTATCATTTTATACGAGAATGTATTGAAAATGACCAAGTGGAGATGGAGCATGTACCCGGAGTCGAGCAAAAAGTTGATATACTAACGAAGCCACTAGCTAAGTACAAGTTTCAAGAAATGCGAGAAAAGATTGGATTCAAAGATCTTATAAAACCTAGTTTGGAGATTAATGAGACATATTTTAATATATTTTAAATGAAGGAGGTAAACAAGTGTACTCGTTTACCTAGTATTGATGACTTCTTTGATATGAGTTGCTATGCCAATAGTTTTGGTCGATTTTAATTATACTGTATAGAAAATCTCTAATAAGAATTATCTAAAATTAAGTAGTTACTTTAATTGGGTACCTAACCCATACGAGTGGGCCAAGAAGTCGCTATTTGTTGTGGTTCAAATAGCACATTGGCTATGAAATACGTAAAATATCTAATCTATACTCGGAAGCACCTAAATTTTAAGAAACTCTTTTATATATGAGGTCGTTTATGTGAGATAGTTTATTTAAAATATAATGCTTCCATAAACATATAAGAAATTCTATGGAAGCTTACGGTCTCATTCTTTCAATCCCTGTAAGTTACCCAAGGCCTACATCTTATAACAATCACATAGCTAGAAGCCTAGAACCCTACAATGTTGTATTCAATGCAAGATGATGCAAACATGAAACACGCTTATTGGGTCAGTAATTATTCAAATCTTAAGGACCATACAAAATGTTCAAACATGTTTTATTTTCGTACCATTATATGACATCAACACAAATTTTTATATCTGCCAAAAAAAACTAATTACCGATTGAATGCTATGTCCAAATGTTAATGTTGGCACTTGATCGTACATAAATGGATTATAAATAATCATCGTTAATTATTATCGCTTACAGTTAATAAAGCTCATGGCCTCATGTTACACCAAAGACGAAACGATTTAATACAATGTCATTATAAATAATCTGATGGAAAATGGTTTGGATTGATTGATGTTTGAAAGAAAAGAGTTATAGAGCACTTTGGCTTTGTAAGATGTAAAGGAATGAAATATTGGAAGTTTTTGATAGAGGTAAATTTATTATTACTTGCTTTTTTTTAATACAAATAATCAAGACCACCCATATTTATACTTGTGAAGGGATGGTTCTACACACATAGAATTTTTAGATTGTTCTACTTATAAATATTTATTATTATAAGTATTCTAGACTATTCTACTATAGAATTTCTAGATATTCTAGAACATATTTCCTTAAGAGATTATTCTAGAAATTGGGCTTACATTTGTATTGGACACTTGAATGTGGGCAAACTATTTTTAACACTCCTCCTTAGACCACAATCTTTGAAACTCCGAGCATCTCTCTGAACCTGACAAACTTCTCTGAGGTTATCGTCTTTGTGAAGATATCTGCAAGTTGCTCATCGGTCCTACAAAATTCCATCTTGATTTGTTCTTGACGCACCAGGTCTCGGATGAAGTGATATCTAAGCTCTATGTGCTTTGAGCGACTATGGAACACTGGAATCTTTGTCATAGCTATTGCTGACATATTATCACAATATATAGTTGTCGGTTCTTTGTTGCATACCTGGAGATCTTCTAGTATTCTTCTGAGCCAAACTGCTTCACATGCAGCACTAGTAGCAGCTATGTACTCGGCTTCAGCTGATGACAACGAAACTGACTTTTGCTTCTTTGATCCCCACGAAATTACTTTGGAACCGAGTAAGAAGACATATCCACTTGTACTCTTTCGATCATCAGTGCTACCTGCCCAGTCGCTATCTGTGTATCCTATGAGATCACTTCCTTCTTCCACTTCATAGGTGATGCCATAGTCGAATGTTCCTTTGACATATCTCAATATCCGCTTTGCCGCCATGAGATGATCTTTGCTTGGATTACTCATGAATCTTGATACTATGCTCACTGCATGAACGATGTCCGGCCTTGTATTTGTGAGATAAATCAATGATCCGACTAGGCTCCTGTAAATGGTTGCATCAACCTTCTCTTTGACGTCATCCATTAAGAGCTTCTCACTTGCAGCCATAGGTGTGGAAAGCGGCTTACAATTCTCCATGTGAAAATTCTTCAATAAATCTGCAACATACTTTTCTTGTGAGGTGAATATGCGTCCTGACTCTTGTTTTACTTGCATCCCAAGAAAATATCTCATGAGGCCAAGGTATGTCATCTCGTACTCCAGCATCATTGCTTTCTTGAAGTCTTCAATCATCTTTGAGTTGTTGCTTGTAAAGATGAGATCACCAACGTACAGGCATAGGATGAGAAAATCATTACCTTGCTTCTTCACGTACAGTGATGGCTCACTTGGACTTTTCTGGAATCCGTTGTTGATGAAATACTTGTCAATCTTGCTATTCCACGCTCTTGGCGCCTGTTTGAGTCCATAGAGAGCTTTCCTTAGCCTGTAAACTTTATCTTCATGTCCCCGGATTTTATAGCCTTGAGGTTGCTCCACGTATACCTCTTCTTCAAATTCTCCATTGAGGAATGCGGACTTGACATCAAGCTGATATACTCGAAGCTTGAGTTGAGCAGCCAGTGCCAAAACAGTCCTTATAGTTTCCATGCGCACCACAGGGGCAAAAGTTTCATTGTAGTCAACTCCGGGCTGTTGAGAATATCCTTTGGCAACTAATCTTGCTTTAGGCTTGTTAACGGATCCATCTTCATTATACTTGGTCTTGTAGACCCATTTTAGTCCGATGATTTCTTTACCTTCAGGCTTTTCCACGAGCTTCCAGGTATTGTTCTTTTCAATCATCCGCATCTCTTTATCCATTGCCTTTCTCCATTATTCTTCTTTGACAGCTTCTTCGAATTTCCGAGGCTCACTGCAAAATTTTGCATATTTCGAATTGGGCTTTGGTATCCTTGTAGATCTTCTAGGTTGTTGTTGTGGCTATGACGGTGATGCCTTTTGTTCACTTTGATCTTGAATCTCTTGCTTGTTGGAAGGTGTGCTTGTTGGACTTTGAATTACCAGCTCATCTTCTCCTTGATTGTGTTGAACTTGGCTACTTGTATTGTCCATCTCCAATGGCGCTCCTTCGGAATGATCTTGACTCCATTGTCAATTCGCCTGTTCATCAAAAATTACATCCCTTGATATGATCAATTGCTTTGTCTCCGGCTTGATAAGTCGGTATGCTTTTGATTCATCATTGTAGCCAACAAAGATGCATTTTTCTCCTTTTTTATCCAGCTTCTCACGATTTTGTCTCGGGATGTGTGAGTAGGCTATACATCCAAATATTCTGAAATGGTCCACCTTGGGCTTTCTTTGAAACCAGGCTTCATATGGAGTCTTGTTTAAGACAGCTTTGGTAGGAGAGCAGTTGAGAATGTAAACTGTCGTGTAGACTGTTTCAGCCCATAAGAACTTTGGCAGCTTCTTGCCTTTTAGCATAGCTCGAGCCATTTCCAAAATAATTATGTTCTTCCTCTCGGCTACACCATTTTGTTGCGGTGTGTACCGCACGGTCAGTTCCTTCTTGATTCCATTTTCCTTACAGAAGCGGATGAAGCTATTGCTATTGAATTCTCCCCCACGATCTGTTCTTAAGATTTTTATAGAATGTCCACTTTGCTTTTCAACGAAGGCCTTGAGTTGAGTAAAGCAAGAGAATGCTTCTGACTTTTGTTGAATGAAATATACCCACATCATACAGGTATAATCATCAACAAATAATAGAAAATATCTTCTTCTGCCAGGAGTAGGGGTTCTGGTAGGACCCTAGATATCAGCATGAACAAGATGAAGTGGAGTTTTAGCTCTCCACGATGTATGTGTGAAGGGTGATCGGTGCATTTTTCCATAAATGCATCCTTCACATATATTTTTATCAACAACCACATTTGAGAGCCCATGCACCATATTATTTTTCTGAAGTACCTTGAGGCTATTAAAATTTAAATGACCATATCTCAAGTGCCATAATATGGACTCATCCATACTTGCACATTTTAGTGCATTATTTTCACCAAGGGGCAAATTTAATGAAAATGTTTTATTTGAGGACATTTTAACTGTGGCAACATGTTATCCTCTTGTTTTGTCAAAAATATCACATTGGTCATTATCAAAAATCAATTTATAATTCTTTTTCAATAATTGCCCCACACTTAATAAATTATGTGCAAGACCAGGGACATAATAAACATCATTGATATGATTGTCGCAACCGCCATTGGTCTTAACAGAAATAATGCCCTTTCCTTCAATATTTTTAATTTTTCCATCACTAGAGTGACTTGGGATTTTACTCCTTCATCTAATTTCAAAAACTAACTCTTGTTGCTTGTCATGTGGTTAGAGCAACCACTATCCACATACCAAACATCTCTAGATTCTTCCGTACTAGAAAATGCCGTATAAAATATTTAGCTATGAGAGGACTCATTCTTTTCAATAAAATTTACTTCTTCCTTTTTTCGGTAAAAACAGTCTCTTTAAAAATGAGTGTGCTTTTTGCACTTTTTGCATTTAAATCTACAATCATCAGTATCATGATTATTCTTCTTGCATAAAATGCAATAAGGGCCATTTTTATCCCTATTATTATTATTTCTATAATTTTCTCTCCCCTTACCATGGTTAAACGAACCTCCTCTTCTTTGAGAATTTTGACCATAATTGCTTTTTCTATCTCCATTATCTTTAGAGACATTCATTTTGGATTGAAAAGCTTGCTCTAGGGGTTGATCATATCTCTCCATTCTTTTTTCATGAGCTTCTAAAGAACCCATTAGTTCTACTAGAGTAAGATTTTTTGAATCCCTAAACTCTTCTATGGCAGCCACAACATGATCATATTTTATGGGGAGACTTCTTAATACTTTTTGAGTTATCTTAGACTCCTCTATTGTATCTCCATAAGTTCTAATTTGATTAACTATATTAGAGACACGTGAATGGAAGGCTTTAACGGTTTCATTGTCCTTCATTAGCAATGTGTCAAAATCTTTCCATAAAGATTGGAGTTTGATGGATATTACCTTGTCAGAACCCTTAAATTCATTCTTCAATATCTCCCATGCTTCCTTTGATGTGCTTGCCCTCATGATCCTTGGAAAAAATTCTTTTCTGGCACCTTGTTGAATGTAAAGTAGAGCCTCTGCATCTCTCTTTACATTTTCTTTATATTCTTGTTGTTTGGCCGATGACAATGTTGTAATGTCATCCAATACCTGAAAGTCTTCCTCTACTACATCCCACAAATCTTGTGAGATGAATAGAGTCTTCATTTGGATACTCCAAAAATGATATGATTCACCATCAAAAATGGGAACTATAGTTTGGGAGTAATTGAATGAGGATTGGTTTGGTGAAGATGGAGTGGCCATTATGTAGCAAGATTAAAAACTTGGCTCTGATTCCACTAATGGAAAATGGTTTGGATTGATTGATGTTTGAAGGAAAAGAGTTATAGAGCACTTTGGCTTTGTAAGATATAAAGGAATGAAATATTGGAAGTTTTTGGTAGAGGTAAATTTATTATTACTTGCTTTTTTTTTAATACAAATGATCAAGACCACCCATATTTATACTTGTGAAGGGATGGTTCTACACACATAGAATTTTAGATTGTTCTACTTACAAATATTTATTATTATAAGTATTTTAGACTATTCCACTATAAAATTTCTAGATATTCTAGAACATATTTCCTTAAGAGATTATTCTAGAAATTGGGCTTACATTTGTATTGGACACTTGAATGTGGGCTAACTATTTTTAACATAATCATCGTTAAAAAAACATCATTACTTTGTTTATACCTACTTATCTTGCTATATGGTATGAAAGCAGCCATGATATATATATATATATATATATATATATATATATATATATATATATATATATATATATATATATATATATCGTACCAAAAAAATGTACCAAGTATAGATCTCACTTTAATCCAACTAAATACGAGAAAAAAAATAGTTTTAAGGTGAAAATTTTCTCATTAACAGTGCTTATGAGTAAAAATATTCATGAGCTAATAAATTCTGTTTATAACGCAACGGACTAGAGTTTTCACAAGAGCAGTCCCATATTGCGTATAGCAGACAGGATGGCACCAAAGGAAAGGAGACATGTTATCCCTTCATATTTGATTTAATAATAGTTATTTAACTACCAATCCCAATATTTCTACTGCCATTAGCCCATTACCACTTTACTGTACTGTACTAATTGTAATAAATCCTTTTGACTAGTTAATATGGAGTACTTTTTTTAACACAACAAAAATAACCTGAATATCCGAGGGTTTTTTTTTTACTTTTTTTTTAATAAAAATTTGAAAATTAACTCTCACTCGAAAGTATTTAAAAATGTGACCTTTATTTGGAAAACCATTATTATTGACAATGATTTTAAGAGATTCAGTATATTGACTTTACGAGACTTAAATTTATTTAGTGTAAAACCGGTGTATGTCCCACGAACTGCCCCGACAAGCTCTAGAACTCTCAAAGCCCTACCCTTTTCTTTTCTTGTTTGGCAAGGGGAAAATAAAACATAAACGACAAGAGACTAGAGTCCTCAGCTAGCCCCGGTGGCTAGTGAGTGGGCTCCATCTAAATATAAGCACTTTTAAAACTTTATAATAGGAAATAAAATAAATGGTCTAAATTAGTGTATAAATATAGAATATCCCTACTCTTTTCTTACTACTCCTAAATAAAATAATAAAATGATGGGATGTTTGACTCAATAATCATTTGTTCCATAGTTCCTTGAAAATATTAATCAGTGTTTCCTTTCCAACAAATGATATCAGGAGGACCCTACATTATACTTTGTATTAATTATAATGGTCAATAAAATAAAAATGGATACAAATAGGTCCACTCATACGTAGTGCAAAAGGTATCTAATGCTCACGAGTCACAAGTGTCTTCATACGATTGGTCATATGTGTCTTGCAACACCGCACGTGGCACCGATATGGCCTGTGTCACACTAGTGCGTTACTATACTCGTGTCGCCGACATATTTTAAGTATATGATTTCAGCCACCTACGGTACCAAATACCAATATGAAAATGAAAATTAAAGAAATGGGGTCCCACCGTTTACCGGTTAGTTAACCAAACCCCTGTCTTGGCTGACTATTGTATGCTGATTGGGTCCATTTAATGAAGAAAAGTAGTTCAGGACTTGAGGGTGAATAAAATAGCATGGATCTCTGGTGCGTCGGTACAATAATGTTGCTCCGCAATCTCATAATTGATCCTTCGCTCGTAGGGACTAGATTTTCAGCTATCTATCTTTTGATCTGTACTGTTTAAGTGGTTAAGGTAAAAGTTGGTACTTGCTGGATTGGACTGTTGTTCATTTTAGTCGGTGTGATCTTTGAACAACATCCGCGAGACCGCAACTCATCTGTACCACTACCAACGTACTATTTATCCCTTCCAAATTATTAGTCACACTTGTAATTCTAGTATCCATTTTACACTAGTTATACAAAGAAGTCGTATGCGGACTACGGAGTATTGCACTCTTGCTCGAAGTTGGAGGATGTTAAATTTAGATGTCAAATAGTTTAGTTGGTTAAAGTATTAAATGTTCATATCCAAAATTTGAGATTAAATTTCGTGTGCATCAGTTATTAAAAAAAACAAACACTAAAAGACGATTGATCAATCACTTAGCTTGTTTGGAATGCGACTGTATCAGTTAGCATCCAAACCCACACCATCACTTTCACAAGAAGTTCACATCCACTTTGTTGCATGCTACTTACCTCTCTTAATGATCATGAATCCATGATTAATGATTCACCATCTATTACAAGGATTCAACTTATCACACATGCTAAAAATGGAAATGAGGATCAATTTTGTAATGAATAGTTATAGATTGCTCTATATATTAACAAAGACAATGTATGAAAGCTAAACAAAAATAAACAAATGCACTAGAAACTAACTAAAGACGTGGGCAAAAGGGATCTGCAACCACTACAGGCGTACCTAAAATAATTAGGGATCCAATAAGACATGAAGAAGTTAGAAAAGGGTAGCAAAGAGTGGGGAAAAAGGTGATTAAAAAAAGGAAGTCCCACATGAATGGGTTATACATTGTGGTCAAAATCAAATGCCTAAGTTTCCAATAGCATGATATACAAAAGATGAACGGCCCCATGAAAAGGATACAAGTTCACAAAGCAAACAGACAACAAGGACTCAATCTCAACGTCCAAATCCTGCTAATTCAACATTACAACAGCATCAAAAGTATACGTTTTACAACCTTACCTCTAAATATATATCTTCCATGCTGCTGGTAATTTTGCTGAATGACTAAGCAGTAAGTTTCCTAGAACACGATGTAAATACTGTCCAACCAAAAGAATAAACCGAAGATCTGTTGAACCTGGGAGTGAAATATGAAATGTAATTGGTGTTTTTGTATTAACCAAAACCTTGAAGCAACAACCACGTTAGTCCTACTTGAAGCATACAAAAGGCCAAATTTCGGATTCCTTGAATGAGCATTAGGATACAAATTAGCCAAATCAAGAATGAACTTAAGATATTCGATACTCACGAGGCGTCTTGCGTAGTGGCAACTAAGCACTTTATACCTAATACCAGAGATATAATCTATTAGAATAACATGGTTTTCCATTTATAAATGATATGAACTACATCTTCTCTACATTTCACTATACCCATACGGCCATACCCTTTGTTCTTTATAGTGGGTAGTCTTTGGGATCTAAGGATTTCAACATGGCAATGTTCTTTTTGGAGATTAAACTACAGAAGAAATTAATACAGTAGAAAATTGAGAAACGGGGCAGGAACTAATTAAGACTAACAAAATGCTTCCAATTTTATTTTATTTTAAAAGATTTCCCATCCTCATCTCCGGAGCTTATGCCTGACTGCATCCGGATTCGACCCGGGTTGGCCACCTAGCTTGTGGTGGATGAATCTCCCAATAACGGTTTCTGTATTTAGTATGGCTCAAACTGCTTACCACTTGGACAAACCCCAACGTTGTTGCTTCTATTTTTTTTTTTTCAATAGTTCACGGTTGTTTTATACTTCAATGACCTCACCTCCCTTACATACACCGACATCTATAAGCATAGTCCCGTTTGTTCTTGACTTCAATATTCTGCAGCAATTCCTTCTTGGAGACTGGTGAAAATCAGAAAAGAAAGAAATGAGCATCGACCGAAAAATTCTTTTGCATGTGAAAATCAATCTAGAAAGTAACAAAAAACTATGATGCTGACGAAATTGCCTTTACTTAAGCATAGGTTTCCCACTACATAAATTAAAGGACAATTAAAAAAATGCTATTGAGATCCCTGCCATTTTCTCAGATAGCAATGCAATTTGCAAACCATTTAGCTTTTCAATATTCTATGACAATGAGGACAATGCAATTTATGGCCACTTCTTAGGCTACAATGCAGAACACAAGGTTCTTTGAAATGTGCACTTCCAAATCAAATGGCACATGAAAACTGACTAGTAGGAGTGCAAATCTGTATTAGGCCAGATATGCTTGCTGGGGCCTGGGGCTAGCTTAATGATGCATTAAAAGCTAACTATAGCAGAAACCTGAAAGTTTTAAAACAATCTCAAGTGCATAAATACATATGCAAACAAAAACATTGATCAAAGCAACAAATGAGATGTGGTACAGTGGAAATGGAACTTACCCTAGTCCACAATTGGGGGTCCGGTTTCTTGTAGACTATCACCTTATCAATTGTTGAAGGCTCAGTCATCCTCCATCGGCACAGCGGATGTTGCACACGATGCCGCAAGTACTCACTCACAGTCTGATTCTTCTCCTTATCAAATCTAGCTTTCGACAAGTAATAAACAAAGGGCTTCTGGCAAGGGTTTCGAGCCACAGGACGAGTGTTGAAAGCATAAGCTGTATAATCAGCCCTTCTGTACCAATTCAAGAATGTCCTTGTTGGCATCTCCATCTCACGGGGTGATAAGACACCCCGTATTATTTGAACAGCAAAACCCCAGGACACCGAAATGGTCCATTTCTTCGGCTTATGATAGCATACAGACTGCTGCATTAGGCCAGCAGAATCCAATTTCATGGGGATCATAAGCCGTTGTAAGGCTTGAACTTGAGTCACATTTGAGAAGATGGGTTCTACCACGTCCAAATGATGCAGGGAGACGAATGGCGTCACTGGGTGTGCAGCTAGCAGTCCAAACAAGTTCCCATAGACATCATACTGGATTTTTAACAAAATCCACCAAGAAAGTATTGCTGTTAGGACTCATTAAACACCTTGACATCAATAGATCTACACGACACAAAAGCGCTACTTTTTATATTCACGGATAAACAAAAGGTTGCTTATTGCAAGCAAATTGATAAAAAAAAAATAAAAAAAATGCGCCAGTTAGCTTGTAATGAGGAGCGATCTGAAACTTGAACGTTTTGGTTTTCTAAAAAAGGACGAATTCCATTAAAGGGGGAAAAGCAATGCTCACATCTCAGTATCACACTAACAAATTTAAAATGTGTTATATATTGCAGATCCAAAAAAAACCTCAAAATCTCCCTTCTCAATCCCCAAGCTTTCCATGGTACCTCCCTAAGTTTCAAAATATTCAAAATACTTCTTCCAAGGACCTTTCGAGGAGTAAAACTACAGTGTTCGTGGGTCAATACGGGAATGTTATAGTACTCATTCAGCAGAAGACAGTGATGAATTAAGCAGACTAAACTAACTTAAGAAGTCATTTCCTTAACCTCAAAATTTTAGGATTATAATACAATTAGCATAAAACAAGAACTCCACACTAATTAATTGAAGCATTTAAGTTCTCTAGACTGTAGGTGAGGAGTCAAAGTAGTCTTCGGGGCAACGGTCTTTATTTTCTTATATCCCCAGCTTGCGTACTAATTACTAAATTTGTACTCCTAAATATATACTCCTACTCCTATTTTACACACCGACAACCCAAAGAAGAAATTAATAGCATTTTTTACTGTTATATGGTTAAAATAATGCATCGAAGAACTCAGCATCACACAGTCCTACAGTTTTGCCGTTTCAGGAAAATCAGCGAGCAAGTGCCGTCCACGCGCACGCGCATAAACAATAAAAAGTGTGCCAAACATAGGTTTTGGAACTCACATATACGGACCCACATCACTTAAATCTTATTTTTTATTATATGCAAAAAAAACACAGGTCACTCCAAAGTCTAAACTCAATTCACACAAATTTAGCACCAAAATTGAGCAAATAGCACGGCACTTAATTACCCAATTCCTCATTCATTTCACCCCATTTCCAAAATTTACCCAATAATTACAGTTCAATCAAGTAAAGATATCCCCCAACACTAGAAACAATGTTACCAAAACCTAACTCAATCAATCACTACCAATTTTGCTGTTTGCACAACATGGACACAAAATAAAGAAGTTTTTGAGACCATACCTGGTGAAAGCCGAGTTCTTTAGTAAGAGGCACACCAAGCTCAGCCATGCAAGCTTGCATTCGATCATCACTTCCATACAAAACAGGATACCTTTGAATACACCTATCTTGCATCTTCTCCAACGCAACAGCTAAAGGATAGCTAATTGCAAACCCACCCCCACCATACGCCATTGCATACGAGAAATATATATTCTGCAAATGACTCTCTGAATTACTCCCAATGTAGTAATACTCCCTGTGATCGTACTTATTCAATACCCTTATCAAATTGTCGGTTACGAATACGGTGTCGTCGTCCCCCATCACAAACCACCTCACGTCCTTGAGCCCCAGCCTCAGTGTTTCCGAGATGATCCTCGAGATCCGTATGGCGGACCGGTGGCCTTGTTTGTTCGCGTACGGGAACTTCGATGTGTCCTCGGAGATTCGGATTTCGGGAAGATTTGAGTTGTTGTTTTGGTTGTTGTTGTCTTGTTCGACCTCGCCGTCTAGCCAGACAATGCCGCGCATCTCGGAGTTGTTGTACCATATCTTGATGTAGTTTTTTCTGCCTTCCCATAAGCTGGCCGACCCGCCAATGCCGAACACTATATGGGATATGTTCGTAGTACCGGGCCCATCATCGGGTTTGGATACTTTGCGGGTGGTTTCAACTGGGGTGGAGAGTTTGCGGTGCTCGTAGGAGGAGGAGTTGGAGTTGGGGAGGGAGACGGCGGAGGAGTGGTGAAAGGGGTAGTGGTGGTGGGAGAAGGAGCAAGGGTGGGGATTGGAGACGAGTTTGAGGGTGTAAACGAGGTAAGTGACGGAGACAGAGAGGATAAGCCAAAGCATGAGTTTCGGGAACAGGGGCCTGGCAGGGTTTGAACCCGGGATGTTAACAGAATGAGGGCTTCTCATCTGATCCCAAATCAGCTTCTCCGGATCTTTGTGAGAAAATTTCATGCCTTTATTTTTTATAATAATTATAGATGAATCGAGTAAAAATTTCAGGGAAATTAGTTAACCCAGAACTCAAAAAAAAAATAAAAAAGAGCAGGGAATGAGAATGATGGAAGATTGTAGATCTAAAGAGGAATGACAGGAGAAATGGAGATGTTATAGAGGAAGAGGAGTAATGGAGTGGGGAGAGTGCATTGCTGCCAGGTTGCACACTCAAGTCACCAGATTACAACATACTCAAAAAGGGCGAGGGAGGGGAGAGTGTTGATTTTGTGTTGATATGTATATATAATTATATATACTACGTATTGTAGTACTGCAGTACTAGCAGGTTTAGCTGGGGGTATCAATCATACTACCCCATCATAATATCCATAAATCATAAATCTTCTGCTTATGATATTAATTAATCCATTTTTCAGGATTTTTTTTAAGTTTAAATTTATTTTTATTTTGCGTTTTATACATACGAAATACAATAAAATAATTTGTCGTTTTTGTTATTTTGGCTAAGGAATAAAAGTGCACAAAATGACGCAACATAACAACACGGTAAACGAGGGAGTTTGTAATTAGACTTGTGTACCTGATTATTTCGACAAATAAACACAATTATCCTATTGTTTGAAGGGTTGATAATTGATATACATATTGAAATCACTAAAACAACAAAGCAAAAAAATAAAAATAAAAAGCGAAGCTAGGGGGTGGGTGGTGGTGGGGAGTGGGTGGGTGGGTGGGTGGGTGGGTTTGGGAGCTGCATTAAGTGAGAATCTTCGGCTATGTTCCTTTGCGTTACCTGATGTCCTGATCTGATATCCTAGTCTTGCCTAGTATGGTTTGTTGGATTAAGGCTTCGATTAGTAGTTGAAAACAATTTTTTAAATTTTATATTGTTTGGTTTGAAGTAAAATATAAAATGTAAAATTTGTAATGTAAATTCATTTAATACTTTATTGAAAACATTTTCAAATAATTTTACATCCATTCACTCCAAAAAAAATATCAACTAACAAACAATTCACCCATTACCAAGTACCAACTCATGCTTAGAGGTGGGCACGGGTCGTATCGTACCCTCGTGTATGGTCTCTTGTCGTACCCTCGTGTATGGTCTCTTGTCGTGTCGTGCCTAATTGAGGTCATGTCGTGCTACATTTTCCTAAAACGCGACCAATGGCCTAGCATGGCTCACATGTTTGGCGTGCTATGTTGTGCCTCATGCTAGCCTATATATTTTTTAACAAAAAAAATAAATAAATTATACAATAGAATTGAAAAAAATTAATTTTAGATGATATAAATTATATTATAAGAATATAATAATATTAAAAATAATAGTAATATTAATTATATTAAAAAATACTAAATAATAGAGTTCTTCGAGTCGTGCCTCGTGCCAAATTGGCGTGCCGCTCGCGTGTTAGTGTCTTGTTGTCTGCGGCCTGGCATGCAGCCCACTCCACGAATAGCGTGTCATGCCATGCCACGATCGTGCTCGTGTCCTACTATGCCAAAAGTGTGTCTGCTCGGCCTGCGTGCCGGCTCAGCCCATTCCCAGCTCACTCACGTATTCTTTATTTATCATCTTCTCGGTAGCGCCTCTCTCTACTCCCACTTTCTCTCTCTTAAAATTTGGGGGAAAATCCATAATTTTTTTTCATCTTCTTCAAATGTCATTAATATAATACTTTTTTTTCGAATCTCATGTCTTGATTATTAAATTATCGTTATATATCATGAATTTGAACTAATTTTATCCATTTAAGCCAAGAATAAAAAAAACCTAGATTTCTCCTCGATTCGATTGAATTATGAAAGTTTTCTCATGTAATGTGAGCAATTAATCAACAGTTTATATGAAATTAGAGTATAAATTTTCTTTCTATTAGAATTTAAAAAGTAAAAGTACAAATTATTACATTACAACCAATTGATTGAATTATCTGTTTGATTGGTTTGTGTATTTGATTGCGAATACTCTTTTATAATTAGCTTAAAGTCTTTTTATAATGTTGAACCAATTTTTTTTAGGGTTTTTTGGTTTATGGCGATATTATATATAATGTAATAAGTTATTAATAGATCAAAGAAGTATATTCTAGACTTTATAAAGTAATATTTGTTGTAGAATAAAAAATTTAGCTAATGACAAATAATTAGAAAATATAACAGAAAAAAGAGTTAAATAAACGAAAATATAATACAATTAGAAAAGCTAATAAGAGTAATTGATTTTTAGTTCAACCAAACAACGGAAAATGTTTAAATGTAAAATCATTTTCCATGCAACCAAACAACGGAAAATTTTCATAAAAATGAGTTTTCCACCGTAAAATGTTTTCCATGGAAAACTATTTCTACTTGAAAACGTTTTACGTCCTACTAAACGAAGCCTAAGTGATCTTTGACCCTATTTGTATGTTAAAAATATGAGAAAAATAGTATTAAATGGTATCTTATCGAAATTGTCTTAATGTATATTATTCAAATATATAATGTTTATAAATTTTACTAATATAACATTAGAGTGATAGGCTTTATTAAGCAAATGGAATTAAAAAGTCTAGTCTGATATGGTTTGATTTGTACTCTGGTTGTAATAACTTTTGAAAATCAAACGAAGAGAACATATTCTAATTCAAGCATCATCTAAAAAAAATCCTCCTTATCAATTATCTCTTATTAAGTGTTTTATTGTGGTGCAAATCCTATTTTATTTATGTCTATTTTTTAATATCTCCATCAAAGTCATTTTGGGCCTTCTTTCACCACACCACATTTGAGTTATTCATTACTCCAACCCTAAATGTTCCTCACTACTACATCTACTAACCACAATCAAAGCGTCTCACATGCCCAAATTGTAGTAAGTGATTCTTTTTTCTATTATACTCAATATTTGTGGCTCAAACTATATCGTGAACATCCACATTCCTAATTTTATCGATCCCTTTAGATGTGCCCACACATCCAATTCACAACACCCATTTTTGCTAAACACATTCTCTTAATAAGCTCCTTCTTGATAGCTCTCCATTCCATACAACTCATACAATAATGCCAGATTAATCGTTGTCCTATAACTCCTTGATCAGATGAGAATGAGTTTGCAAACACAAATATGGAGTATGTTGTGCGTAAGATAAACTCCAACCTGTTAATCTCATTGATTGATCCAAGGATGCAACATTTAAATTTTAGCACAAGCACAACGAAAGATGAGAGGTAGCAAAATATCTAAAAAAATTTGCAATGAAATCAAACCGTGTATGAATTCAATGATTAAGAATTTTATTTAAGGAAAATTCAATTATTATTGACCCAACTTTAATTTATATATTTATTGAATTATTGTCCAGATTTATTTCTATTTAAGTAGCTAAACAAATTAAAACCCTATATAATTAAAATATTATTCTGATTTTTATAATGAGTAAATTAAGTTTGATTATTAGTAAAATCAGCAATATTATACAACTTTGGTCAATTCTATTTTATATTGTTTGTAAGACAAATAAGTATGATAGGAACAATAAAAAGAGAATGGAATGATTACTAGTCAATTATTTTTTATAAGTAAAACATTGCTGGAACCACATAATTTTAGTTTAGTAAATATTGAAGAGTAATAATATAACCAGAGTAAGGTTTGATGTAAATATTGAAGAGTAATAATATAACCAGAGTAAGGTTTGTGTCAAACATCGTGGCTAAATTTTGATTCTATGGGATAGGTTATTGTCAAGGAATTTTAAACAAATTTATTACTTTTACATACTAACCTTGTTTCTAATTTTTTTGCTTCATTTGACTTTTCACGATTTTCAAAATACGATTTAAATTGTTATTACCTTTAAACTCATAAGATGAAAAAATTACGAAAATTTAATATTTTAAATATTTATATTGAAATGCATTAAATAAAATCTCATTTTAATATATTATTTCTTATAATATAGTGAGAATTTATAGTCAGATTTTATAAGTTTTAACTCCATGAATAAAAAAAACAAAAATAAAGGAACAGAAAGAGTAATCCATGTATGGGTTCAAACAATAGCGACCTGAAACAGATTGCATTGAATCCGCTTACCCAAAAACAAAATCGACACAACTGACTATTTTGACATGCGTAGTTAATAAGAATTAAGGTAGTTAGAACTAATTATCCATGATATATATCGTAGGAAGTCAAAGGTTATACATTAGTTTACTCCACATAAATTAATATGTATACATAGTGCATAATGAAGGCTACTAACAGTTGGTAGGATTGGAAATCATCGTTAAATGAATTTTACAAGTGTTTTAAACTACTCCTTAGGATCGGTTTAAAAATGGAGCTCGCTCAAAAGGGTATGTCGCCACCTCACAAAATAGTTATGTCAATTATAATCTGACCTCATACGAACAATTCAAGAAGCAATAAATGATAGTTTGGATAATGACAAGATCATACGAAATCGATGTCATTTAATCATGCTTTCATTTTCATTTGGAAGAATAAAAGTTTTTCCATTATTGTTAGAGATTGTTTTAAATCTAAGCTTCCTTGAAAAATAATATTTCTAATATTTATTCATGTAGTTGCCAAATTGTGGTCGCATTTCTTGTGGTAGCCTTTTTTTTTTTTTTTTTTTTTTTCTTTTGATATAAGCTCATAAAGTTTGACGAAAATAACATTAGAGTAATGTTGTGTGACCCTCAGCCAATCAATTTCCAGCCAATACCGGAAAATTTTACTCCATCTAATTCACCCATTGCCATTGAAAACTATTAAAATGTACAATGGGTGGACAGTACCCGGGCGCACTATGGTACAGTCGCTCTAAAAAAATGTAAATTACATATACGAAAAATGTACATTATGTACATGAAAAATGTACATAGTACACATGTCAATTATGTGAAATGTGGAATATTACATTTTACGTAACTCATACGTATATTATGTACATTTTTCATGTAAGTAGCGTATATTTTCCGAAAATGTACTGAATGAATTGTCCTTGACCTCCTGTACTGTCAATTGATTTGAACAGTAAAAGCAGTTATGTCCTCTGCATTTTTTCTGTTTTATTTAAAAAAAAAAGTTTGTTAAATACGCAAACATGTATCAACAATAATTTCATGTTCGATTAAATTATTAGGAACATATATGTGGGGTATGAGATGAACCTAGATAGAGCGTGGGGTTCATAAAAACCTGCTCCATGAGGGGATTTGGGATGGATGAGCATGTGCGCTTGTTTTAGGATTGGGCCTATATTATGTCCTCCGAGTGACGCATTCTGCTAGCTTTGTTCCGTAAGTTATCTCATAGGACATGTAGTAGTAACGTTCTTGGAAATTTAACACTTGAACTCTTTGAAGGAAAAGATAGGCAATAAGAAATTGAGAATGTGATTTCTTAATGAATCTACACAATCAATTTATGCCAAAGCAATACAGTCCGGATATAGGAACGTAATAAGACTGGCCTAACCGTTAAATGAGAGTTTGCATTTCTGGTTGGTTTTAAATGGCTCCAATTTTAAGATATATACTTCATCCGTTTCCTTTTAATTGTCTTATTTGCTTTTAGCATAGTTTTTGAAGCATATATTATATCTTTAATATCTATAACTACGTAGTATAAAATATATAAAATTTGCATATTAAAAAAATTATATTTCGAAATGATCTAACAAGATTCAATATGAATATATTTTAACTTATATAAATCAATAAAAAATCATATTTAAGTTTCTCACTTATCGAATGAAATATTCTAAATGAGACAAACAAAAATGGACAAAGGAAGTAACTTGAATTAGTGTAATAATACTAATATCTTTAAGAGTTAAAGCAAAAGGTCTAAACCTAAATCCACCAATAAGTATACATTTTACATTTATACTCGCATTACTAATTTGTAATCATACAAACAAGTTACAAGTTTCGATTTCTTACTACAATAGATTACTTTATACTTCATATGTTAAGCTACATATGTAGCTTAAACTTTTTTGTAATTGCTCTTAATGATCAATTAAAACTTATAAGAAATACTTCATCGATAACGTGAAGCTAAGTATGGAGTTTATAACATAGAATAATTTTGGCAATATTAATGATGCATTAAAAATGAAATTGAAACGAGTTAAGTTTTTCTAAATCATCAGCTTCTTCCTCCGTCAACTCCATTTGGAATTGTCTTCTACTAGTTTAGGACCCTTGCAACTCTTTAATGTTACTAATTTTGTTCATTATTTGTTCAACAATAATTTTGAAAAAAATTATTAATGTAATAGAATTCAACTTGTTTGACATAAAAGATTAAGGTAAAATTAACATTAAGGACTTATGACAAACTATAAAATTAAAATGTACCTGTCCAACCTGAACCAAATTGACCAAAACCAAAATTCAATTAATTCAGTAGACCCAATTTGACCTGAAGACCCGACTTGTATGGACCAGATTTCACCTGTACCAAAACAAAAGTCTCCTCGTCCAAATATACTGCAGTTGCATGATGTATGCCTACATTCACCAATGGGTGGACAGTACACCAAGGTGTACCTCCAAAACGCAGCTCTAAATGTACATTACTTGCATTAGAAATGTACATAGGAAATTGACAGTTCCAACATGCAACCAAATGCACTGTCTCCACCAAAAGCAACTGTTAGACCTATTATTACGGGAAAGAGCAATTTATTATGTCCCTATCTTTAGATTTCTGCATACTTTCATTTTCCCAAGATTTTGTTTATTGAAAATAAATTCTCTTTTCCTTCTCTCAAATTTGAATTATATTCAAATGTACACTCAAATTTGAATTATATTCCAATGTACATCTTATACACATTCGATGTACATTAAATGTAACCTCAATGAACATAAGTATATTTAACATTCCATAAATGAAAAACAAGTAGATGCATATTATGTGTAAATATTACTGTTAACTAACTCCAATTTTGATAATATTTCAATGTAAATCTTATATAATTTGATGTACATTATAGGTAATTTCAAAAAACATAAGTTTATTGGTCCAAAAATCACGTGTGTATATTTTTTATTTATATATGTACATTTTATATCGTGAGTATATATACTTCACGTCATAAGTATGTACATTGCATACATAAACTTATTGGTCCAAAAAATAGATAACTTCAAATAATATAAGTTTATTGATAAAAAAATTGCATGTGTATATTTTTTATTTATATATGTACATTTTACATCAGAAGTATGTACATTACATATATAACTTATTGGTCCAGGAAATTGCATGTGCACATTTCTTTATTTATATATGTACATTTTATATCAATAGTATGTATAAAATGTACATTTTAAGATAAATATATGTACATTGCATATTAGTAGTATGTACATTGTATATATAAGCATTCAACGTATATTTTAAGATAAATATATGTCATTAAATATTGGTTAAATGCACATTCCATGTCAGAATTATGTACATGCATACATAAGCATTCCTCGTTCATTGTTCTTCCCTCTTAAAAAAAAAACGCCCTCCAACTAGCAACTTTGTAAAATTTTTGATAAGAAAAAACGGGGTGAAAATTTGTTTAAATAAGTGAAATTTTATTTCAAATTCGAAAATTATAGTAATAATTACCCTATCTCTGATTTATTGTTTGCTGAGCAAGAGCACGATCCCTCCTGCACCCGGGCCACTGTCTAATTTACGCTACACACACAGTACCCTCAAGGCATCAAGCCCTCAAGCCCTCAAACACTCCCTTCCCTCACCGATCAATTCTACGCCCTCGTCCTTACTCCGGCCTTGTCCTCCGCACCTTCCTCGCCACTGTTCTCATCAACCTTTTCTCCAAATCGGGCGACTTTTCCCGCTCCAGTGGGTTCCTCCTCGACGCAATCCACCCCGACACTGTCGCTTTCGCCGCTCTGCTATTTGGGTATGCGAAATTTCATCAATCTTCGCTCAATCGCTCTCTCCCTTTGTGCAATAAATTGCTACGTTATGGACTTAGGCCAGACAATTGTATGACATGCTCATTGGTCATATCATTTGATAATATAGATGAAATTAGTGTTTCCCATTTGATTTTTATTAAACTTGGGTTTAATTTAAATGGGTTTGCTGTTAGCGGACTGGTTCATAAGTATGCGAAATGTGGGATTTTTGTGTCAGCTGAGGGGTTGCTTGAGGTGTGCTTGGAGTTCGATTGTGTTGTTTGGATTCTATGATTAATGGGTATGTTTGGAATTGTGAGTTTGAGAAGGGTAGAGAGGTTTTTCGGGTGATGAGAGGTTAGGGTTGGAATAGAGGGAGTTTAGTCTGACTTATGTTGTTGGGGCATTGAGGGAGGTTAGAGAGGGTGAGCAGGTTCATGGGTTTGCAGTTAAAGTCTGGTTGTTTTGTGGTGGTTCGCTTCGTTTGAGTAATGTGGTGATGAATATGTATTCGAGGTGTGGGCGTAGAGTTGATGCTCTGAACGTGTTCGATGGAATTCCTAATCCGGATGTTGTGTCGTGGATTGCTAGGATTGGGGCTTCCTGTGACGGTGGTGAAGCCCTAGAGGGTTTTATGTTAATGGTTAAATATTGGAGAAGTGAATGAGATTACTATTGTTAATGTATTATCGACTTACTAAAGATCCTAGGTTGTTGATGGATGGGACGCAAATTCATACGTTTTGCCACTAGGCTGGGTTTTTGACAGTTGTCTGTTGGTAATGCTCTTAATTCTATGTATGGGAAGTGCAGAGAGATGGATGATACTAGGATTGTTTTTCATGAAATGGCTTTTCATATTTCTATATCTTGAATTCTTTAATTGGGGGGTATTCTGAAAATGGATCACTTAGTCTGGTGCTATGTGTATTACGTCAAATGCGTGATATTGGAGTTCAACCTGATTAGTATACCCGTGCTAGTGTTCTTGGGGCAGTTACAGGACCTAATATTCCCTATTTAGTGTTCCAAATCCATTTCCAAATTTTAAAATTGGATATGTATCCGATGATTCTATAATTGGTTGTTTAATATCTTCATATGGTAAATGCTCTTACTTGGACCATGCAAAGAGGTATTATCTACAATAAAAGAGGTTAATGTAGGGCATCACCAAGTAATGGCTGCCGCTGCAATCACTGCAGGTTGCCCTGCTGATGGCATAGAATGCTTCCAATCTGCAATGAGCTTGTGGCCTGAAATGGATGGTATGTATAATTTAAAAGCCTGGAGCTCTTTGACAAATCTTGGACAAGAAAAGGCTATTCATGGTTTGGCTTTGAAAGCTGGACTTGGAAGTGCAAGTGATAGGTTTGTGAAGACTGCTATTGTTGATTTTTGTTGCAAGCATTGCCGATACGCATAACATATTTGTGGATATTTCTATCTATAATTTGGCTGCGTGCAATGCTATGATGATGGCATTCTCTCAGCATGGTTGTTACAATGAAGTCCTCTCCTTGTTTAAAAGGATGATTGAACTAGGTATATAGCCCAACAAGATAACATGTCTTGGAATTCTTCAATCATGCTGCCACACCGGGTTTGTGAGTGAAGCTAACATCCATTTGAATTCCATGTTTGAGCTTCATGAACTGGTCTCGTGCTCTGAACACTATGCTATTATGATAGACTTGCTTGGTCAAGTTGGCCTTGTAAAAGAAGCAGGGCTCGTCGTTGACAAAAGGCCTGTGAGCCTTGATGCTCAAGTGTGGCTGAGTCTGTTGTCAGCCTGCCATAATTCTGGTAACCTGGAAGTTGGAGTAGTTGCATTAAAGGAACTTCAAGGAACCTGGCTCTAGTTGGATTAAATCTGGAGGATTTGTCTATCATTTTCTACCTGAGGATACAACTCATCATGAGAACTAAAAGATCTACTTTTATGTACAAAGTATTGCTAAACAAATGCTACCTCTCATTGCCAAAAAAAAAAAAAAAATGCTACCTCTACCCGAAGCAACAGAAAATTCCTTTTTCTGTCTGGATGGTTGATGACTTGTCGAGGGTGTACAGTCATATTGTATATAATTTTATGCTTGGTACATCTACGAACATCCCTGAAGTGCAGATTTTTAGTGTACATTCTTAGTTGTGAAACCCTGATCTATTTATTTTTTGAAAATAATTGAATGGTTGGCTATACAAGGTTAGTATGACGTAAACAATTTCTGCTTAATTTCTGAGCTAGTCATGGAAATCAGAAACAAGATAGGTAATTTTTGTGCTGATACAGAGATTTTCTTTGACTCTTTAAAGTTCATTGATAACAACTGAGCTTGATACATAATCGTCTTCTGCATTGCTATTTCTTAAGTTTTTCAATGAATCTTTGGAAAATACAACTATGGTAAGCTTAACTAGTTAGAGGGGTGCTGCTTACACGAACCTCCCTACGGTCTGCCAGCGGAATCCATAGTAATTGTTGTTTGTTAGGAATATGGTTTATGTATACTCCATTCGCGCAAGTAAGAAGTACTTTTGGTCAGCCATTGTACTTCTAGTTTCTGTTTCCTGTAGCTTTACATCGAGAGCTTGAAATTGTTGGTTTGCTAATCCAGTGAGGGTTTACTAATTTAATGAAACCTTAGTGCTGCATACTTTTTTGAATGACGGGTTGTTCATAATATAGGATGAGTATCTGGCAGGAAGATGAAATTTTTCTCTTCACTTTTGACTTGCAGAGTATCGTTCTTATTTCTCTGTCTAGTTATCATTAAAGTACGTCATTATGTCAACCTAGTACCTCCATCAAGACTCATGCTTTTTTTTTTACATCTTAGTCAGTCGTTACTTCACTAGTTTACTCAATGTATAAAGGAAGGTTGCTCGACTTGTTATCTCAGTTTATGAAACACATTAAATTGGTATTGTTGGGGGAAAAAGGACGGTAGAGTATCCTTTTGCAGTACAGAAATACAGAGTAACAATCAATGAATTTTCTGGGTAGCATGCATCAAGAATTAATTGTAGAAAGTAGTTAGTATATGGCCTACGTAACTAAATAACCAGTGGTACCTAGCTATTTTTCCTTCTACAGGACTGATAATGTTGTGAATGAGTAGCAGCTTCGATGAGCACTGCTATTTATTTCTGGTACCAGACATGGACAAGGTTATCTAACAGAAGACAAGACCTTAATGGTAAAATCTGTCTTTTCTACTTCTTTGTTTATTTTAGATTAATCATATATGGTGATGCAAGAAGGGTAATTCATCATGCTGTGTAATCACAGATATCTTTGTAGCTCCTTCTGGCAATCTGGTCATCTTACTATGCTGCATTTTGTATAGATATTAGTTGCATGAAATTTATATAGTGGGGTGATCAATTGGTGACGGCAATGACTGTTGATGCTTTATATTCAAAGTGGTTTTAATGTGTATGAAGAAGTTTGAATTTGATAAATGTCTGCATTTTATTGGAAGAAACATTTGATGTTGAATTCTGTACATAAATAGGACTTTAATCTAATTTATACATGAACAATGTGGATGCTTAACATATAAAGTTTCAATCCCTTGAACAAAACTGAGATCTAGATTGAGTCATGAATTAATTAGTTTATGACCATTGTACAGAGATGTCTTAGTTTTTAGCAGATATTGGAGACTTATTTCCTCGAATATTTTGCTGCGCTATGCTTTGCTATGTATGAAGCAAAAAGTAAGATATCATGAAGTTTTGGAAAGGCAGTATGGCATTTGTTACACTTTGAGGCTAGTTGCCTCTTTAGGACAAAACCCACCAATATTTGAGTCATGTGTTTCTTGTGGTTGGGAACCCTGTTATGAATAAATTGTATCGCTGTTTTAGGATCATGAAATATGTCGATCTGATGTTTTTAACATATGATAATAGTCTTATGAAACATGAAGCTGAATGATGTGGGTTTTTACATTTTCTTGGGTTCATAATTGGCAGCTGATTGTTTGCTCCAGATTTTGCAAATATCTTTTGCTTAATCTGTGGTTGACTAATGTCATAATCTTTTGCACCGTTGGCAATAGAACATCATATTGTGAATTTTCATTCCTGTTTGAAATTGAGTGTTTCATTGTCCTTTCCACTTTTAGTTGAGAATTCTTCGAGTATGCTTATTAATGTCTCTTGCATCTCATTGTCATCTCTCATTCTCTCAATCATGCCATGAATTAAGTTCGGGGGTGTAGAATTGGGAATTTCAATGCACTTCTACGTTTGGAAATATGACGATGCAATTCCGAAGGGTCGATGACATGCCCATATTACACTCAAAATTCAAACACAATAAACTACTAATTAACAAACTTTGCCGGATGTGCAGGATTAAATTATTTCCTCTGACACTGAACAACGATTAGTTTATTCCACCAAAGAGGATATGGATTGAGGATCGGTTCAGATGGTTCTTTTGAAGGTGTCAAACAGCAGTGGTGAAGTTGAAGTTTGCACAAGTCGTCCGAAGTCCACTAAGTGGACCACCGAAGCCCAACGTTGACTTGCTGAGGTCGAATTTTATTGGAATATCCTTCATTTGGTATGTCCCAATGTTTATATTAGCTCTGTACTCTATCCCACCATTCACAAATGCCAAGCATAACACTCCAGGTTTGGCCTCCACCATAGAGTTCAGGCCAAAAATGGACCAAACTACATTTTGACCCTCCAGCTCGAGGTCGATGCTGGGAACTCCAGGGCCCAACAGAGTTGATGAGAAGTGTTTTGACTCGTAGCATAGCCCAAAGGGTGCGATAGGCTTCACTGTTGGCACCTTGGAGAGCTGCTGAGCAAAAAATGATGTTATGGCCTTGAAAGTGGATCCTTCTAGAATGGTGTAAGGCAGCAGGGTGTTGAATGTGGTTCCGCCCCCTGAACCCGTATCGTTTACAGATAGCAAAGTAGTGTTGAGGCCGGGAACAGGCTTTTGGTTGATTTTGATGGACTTCACATTGATGTAGTATTCATCAAATGGGCTAATGGTTAACGGTGTGTATGTGAGACTCTTGGACACGTCGATTCCGGGGAGGAAACTGTAAGGCCCATCTGACCCAAAGAAAATGACCCCGTCTGCAGAGGTGGAAGAAGAGATGCACATGGTGAAAATAGGCTTGAACCCGATTCTAGAGGCGAGCACATTTTGTAGAGCTATTGGAGAATGAGCCAGCCCGGCTACACCTTGTACACCTTTGGGTAAGCGCAGCTCAACCAGGGCGGATGGCGCGCAGGTGAAGAGGTAGTTATTAACATGCACCAAGGGACCAGGGTTGTATCCATTCGTTGATCTGAGAGCAAGGACATCTTGAGCTAGCTCACCAATGGTGCTTTGGTGGGACACTGGATTCTCCAATGAGTACCCACATGTATTTGTATGACAAAATGGTCTAGCTCCTTGGCAACTAGTGAAACAATAGCTAGTGCGGGCTGATTTACACTGGATTGATCCACACTTGGGCTGGCTGAAGGTTGATGAATCATAGTTGGTCTCGCAATTAGCCCACAAATGGCGGGTGGTGAGGTCCACAACAAAGGCCACTGGGATGAGGGGGGTTCTTCCATAAATGTTGGCCACTAGGAGTTTAGTAGCCGCATCTTGGCGTATTGGTAAAACTAAAGCTCTCGGTTTTGAGGACGAAGCAGAAGCTTCGCTAGAAAGGGTGTTGGAGGAGATTAGGAATAGAGAGAGGAAGAGGAGAGCAAGATGAGCCATATCATACACAACTGGATGTGATATTTCTAGGTGTAGGTAAGAATGAAGTGTAGAGGTATCGCATTTATATATATATAATGAAGATTGCTACGCGTTGGATATTACATGTGTGTTATTAGATTAGATATTATAAAAGTTCTAAAGATAAGGATTTCATGTCATTTTCTGATTTTCTCTTTGAGTATTATTTTTGTAGTATTAGTGATGTGGTGGTGACTCTGATGAGTGGCTCTGAAAATTGCAAGTGTTATGCGACGCGTTTTAATGCCCCCGTACTCATTACTCTGTGCTCCAAAGTCCAACAGAAGGCCGTCAAACATTGAGATCTTGTCATTCTTGAGAAGCGTAAAAACACGTGCGTTTAGGAGTCACTTGTATTTAATATTGTCAGACCGCGTGAAGTGCTCGAGCATTACCTGATGCCCGAAGGCATCATCGCATCAGCTCTTCACCGCAATTTGTGCTCTATCAATTATAATAACAGAGATTTACGAAAATAATATAGTTTTCAAATTAACATGCATTATTAACAAAAAAGTGTGTTTTTTATTCGTTATTTTATGCTTTAGTTGTACAATATTTAGTTGTTTATACGTGAAGAAAAATGTGGTCATGTGAAAAATCTTGGGTGCATCAAAGTTCAAGTACATATCTAAGTTTATGGGGCAGTTTTCAAATTAGACAAAACTTTGCTTGGTGTAATTGTTTTTATAAAAGATTATGAGAGGAAGTACAAATTAGGGGATCGGAATTTTCGAAATTAAATTTTATCAAAGAAACATATTTAACTATCGAAAACAATATGCATGGAGAATGAAATATCAGATATTAACATGAGAAGTTCCTAATTTATACCTGATATAAATTTATCAAGTGATATTTTTATACCTAAAATCATAATGTTTATACGTAATATACATTTTTATGTAGTTTTATATCTTCTGTATTTATGATAAAACAATAGTTAGATGAAGTTTTTTTGTTTTGAAAAAAAAAAGTTTTTTCATACAATTTCATGCATGTAAGTGAATCAAATACTTCATACAAGTATATTTTACGTACTTGTCTGTTTGTTCTATTATATATACTTAAGTCGCATGTTTCCTTTAATCATATTTACAGATGAATGATTTTAAAAAGTATGATCCCAATTATCAATATGCAAAATTCCATAAATTGCCAAAGTTTATGTTGAATACTGTAATTCTCCCTTGGTTGGAGAGTTATCATTAGCTATGTATAAATAGGTAAAATACATGAGAGTCCAAGTAACTCGAAACATATGCTAATCCTATCTTTACAAGAATATTAACAAGATAATAAAATCTATTATCTTATCCTATCTATCACACCCCCGTAGTCGAATCGGAAGGCGGTCGGACGCTTGGACTGGATCTAAAGTCTAGAAATAATTCTCTCAGTAAACCTTTAGTGAAAATATTTGCATACTGCGATGAGGATGGAACATGAAGAACTTTTACAAGACCCAGAGCGACCTTATCCCGAACAAAATGAATATCTAACTCAATATGTTTTATGCGTTGATGATGTATCGATTACTGGACAAGTAAACAACAAAAACATTGTCACAGAAAACTAGAGAGGCTCGTTGTAAGGGACAACAAAGCTCAAGAAGAAGATTCCGCAACCAACACAATTCAGCCACAACATTTGCAATACCCTGATATTCAGCCTCCACACTAGAACGAGATAAAGTTGCTTGTCGTTTTGCTGACCAAGACACTAAATTATCACCCAAGTAGACACAATACCCAGATGTAGATCAACGAGTATCAAGACAACCGGCCCAGTCGACATCCGTATAAGTAGTAAGGTTGGTAGGAGTTGATGTGTACAAGTGCAACCCATAATTCAATGTGCCTTTGATGTGCCGAATGATACGCTTTAGAGCATTAAAATGAGGTTCTCTTGGAGCATGCATGAACAGACAAACCTGTTGAACGGCATAAGCAATGTCTGGTCTGGTGAAAGTAAGACAATGTAGAGCACCGGCAAGACTCCGATAAAGAGTGGGGTCGCATACATGCACACCCTCGTGAGCACCAAGTTTGGCTTTAGTGTCAACAGGTGTAGCAACTGGTTTGCAATTATCCATCTCAGCCCTTTGTATACTTTCTTTCACATACTTACTTTGACAAAGAAACATTGTATGTCGAGTACGAGCAACGGAGACACCCAAAACATAGCTCAATTTACCCAGGTCAGACATAGAGAACTCAGACTTAAGGAGAGCAATGATCTCACATTTGAGTTTATCCGATGAAGCTATTAGGACTATGTCATCAACATACATCAATAGATAAGCAATATTAACACCACGATGGAAGATGAATAGTGAATTATCGCTTTTACTGCAGACAAACTCAATCTTCAGGAGATAATTAGAAAATCGCTACTACCAGGCCCTAGGAGCCTGCTTATGGCCATATAAGGATTTGCAAAGTCGATACACATATCAGGGTACATTAGGATTCACAAACCGGGGGTTGATGCATAAACATTGTCTCCTTTAAATCTCTATGAAGAAATTCGTTCTTCACATCCAATTGATGTATTGGCCAATCACGTCCCATAGCAATACTCAAAATAGTATGAATAGTGGAAGGTTTTGCCACAGGACTGAAAGTTTCATCACAGTCAACACCGACCTGTTGAGATTTTCCATTCACAACGAGTCTCGCCTTATGTCACTCCAATTCCCCATTTTCCCTGTACTTATGTTTACATAGCCACATACAACAAATGATATTCACCCCTCAGGATGAGGAACAAGATCCCAGGTATGTTGCTTAATTAGAGCACTATATTCCTCATTCATCGCCGTAATCCAATTACAGGCACACAAGGCTAACTTAGGATTTTTGGGTATGGGGGATAAATCAAGGACCATAATATGGGTTTGATACTTGGGATAGTGGGCTAGGTTGGCGTGAAGGGGTGGGCTCGATTTGAGGGGTTTGATCCGCCGTAGGAGGTGAAGAGGAGGAAAAGTGGGTTTGAAGAATGAGAGGGTGTAGGGTGTCATAATGGGTGCCGTGAGGAAATCATAGGTGTTTTTAGGGGATGAATTGGTGTTAGAAAATGGGAAATTATCCTCAAAAAACGTAACATAACGGGATATGATAATTTTAGAGGAGGACATGTCATAACACAAATACCCTCTATGATTGGAAGAAAAACCTAGAAAGACATAAGGCATTGACCAAGGTACAAGTTTGTGGGGGCATGGTAGCACTAAGATTTGGATAGCAGAGGCAACCAAAGATGTGAAGATGGTCATAAGAGGGCGTTCTATGATACAAAACCTCAACATGGGTTTTGTTGTGAATGGAAAAAGAGGTTAGGATATTAATGAGGTACGTAGCTAGCTGAGTTGTGTAGATCCAAAAAGAGGGAGGTATGAAGGCATGAATGAGCAAAATGCGAGAAATGTTATTAATGGAACATATAATTCTTTCTGCTTTTCCATTTTAAGAAGATGTGTGGGGGCAAGATAGGCGAAGAGTCATGCCATCTTTGCACAAAAGGTATGAAACTAAGAATTATCAAATTCATGACCATTGTCACATTTGAAGGATTTGATTTCTCATTCGAACTGAGTTTTAACAAAATTTTGAAATGCAAGACGGTGTCATAGACCAGAGATTTATATTTGAGAGGGAACACCCAAAGAAAGTGTGAGTAGTCATCGAGGAAGAGTAGAAAATATTTAGGACCCAATTTGCTAGAAATGGGAGAAGTCCATATATCAGCATGAATAATATCAAAAGGAGAAAAAGTAATAATTGTAGAAGGCTTAAAGGGAAGCCGCACATGTTAGCCTAGTTGAAAAGAGTAGCAAGAATGAAAATTGTTTCTCTTATTACACAATATCATATTTTTCCTAAGATAACTAAGACAGGGTCGCTAGGGTGTCCAAGCCTATGATGCCATATTGAAGGAGAAACGGAAGCGAGCACTAAGTTGTTATCGCCCCAGGGATGATGGAGGATTGGAAAAAGGGTATAGGTCCCCCACACTATTGCATCTCGTTAGAATCGCCCTTGAATGAAGATCCTTTACAGAAAAACCAAGAGGACCAAACTCAATTGACACAGAATTATCACATGTGAATTTTCTAACAAAAATTAGATTTATGATAATATTAGGAGCAAACAGGACATTCCTAAGGTGGAATGTGGGGCTGGGGGAGGGTGTAGTAGTGTTGCCATAACCATAAATAGGAATACATTTACCATCACCAACTAAAATAGACCTAGGAGTGCTTAAATTAAATAGAGTGGGGATATTAATTGAATCATGAGTTAGGTGAGACATTGCACCCGTATCCATGTACCAACCTCCATCATTGGGCTATAGACTCATCGAGCTTTATGCCTAACCTAGATATGTATGAGACAATAGAGGCTTGTGGTGGGATTGGGCCTAAGTGACGTGGGCTTGAGGTGAGGTACCCGAGCGAGGCCCTAAAATAGAACCCAATGGGCAATGGGAGCTTGGGGTTGGTGGGAAATAGGCTCACAGAGGAGGCCCAATGTCCATGTTGAGGCCACGATGGACTGAAACCCCATTGTTGGGTGTGATTCCCAAGCAAAGGGCCACATACATGTTGAGAGGAACTCCAAGAGGATTGCATGGGAGGAAATAAGTTATGGGGATGAAAAATACCTCGGCCTCTTCCACAACCCTGTTGGCCCTGACCTCCACGACCACTAGCGCCCCTGCCGGTGGATGATCGTTGCTCCGGTGATGCTGGTGAGGCGGCAGAAGGTTGAGGAAGGCGTGGAGAATGGGCAATAAGAGCATGAGAATCCAATTCTTCATGCTTTTGGCGCCTTGTTTCTTCAAGAAGGAACATAGACCGAGCCTTGTTAAAGCTTGGGGTAGGTTTCGTTTGTGAGATAATGTCGGCAACATTATCATACTTGCCTTTCGGGAGACCCGTGATCATTTGCATAACCATCTTACGATCATAGACAGGGCAATCAACATTAGCCAATTGATCTGCAAGAAGTTTAATGTGGTTGCAATATTCAGCCATGGAAGGGAATTGCTCAAGCTTTGTGTCTGTAAAATGCTTCTCCAAATACACAACACGACCATGTTTGTTGTCGTAAAAGAGTTCCTCAAGGCGGCGCCATAACTCCAAAGCAGAAGCACCCGGTTTCATGATGGTGTGAACCAGTTACATAGCATCAAGGCGTCTCCATATA
This sequence comes from Dysphania ambrosioides, assembly GCA_026401315.1. NCBI lineage: Eukaryota > Viridiplantae > Streptophyta > Magnoliopsida > Caryophyllales > Amaranthaceae > Dysphania > Dysphania ambrosioides. Next base: position 4,660,547 of record CM048659.1, on the reverse strand, counting down.
GCTTTGTCCATGTTGGGAGGGCGTGGAGTTGATTCATCTATGTAATCTTGCACATAGAATGCACACGCTTTGATCTGGAATAGCTTGACCCAAGTGGCGTAGTGGCCAACATCATGGTCTAGAGTGATGCTAACATGGTTCTTGATGTTTGATACCGCAAAGGCAGGATGGAGAGTGGACGGAGGAGGTGGCAGCGAGGAGGAAGAAAAATCAGTGTTGGTCATGGTGAATAGGTGCGGCTCGAAGAAGGAGAATAGAGGCAACGGGAGAGACTACTAGGATTGATTAGGGAAGGAAAACCCTAGTTGGAATCTGATACCATGTTAAATGCTGTAATTCTCCCTTGGTTGGAGAGTTGTCATTAGCTATGTATAAATAGGTAAAAATACATGAGAGTCCAAGTAACTCAAAACACGTGCTAATCCTATATTTACAGGAATATTAACAAGATAATAAAATCTATTATCTTTATCCTATCTATCAGTTTCTAAATACACATTGAGATGCATTTAATTGACCCAATTTGACTATGTTTTGTTTTTAAAATGTCAACTAAAAAGAATAGAAGGAAATATATAAATTATCCTATTTTAATTTCATATATCCATATGGAAATTCATTACTCATATCCTGCATATTTGTATACTTTAGCTGTACATAACCTTGTCATGAACACATTTTTATCTGCAATTGCTAGACGAGCTTGCATCATGAAGAGAAGGCAATAACTGGGCAGCAGAGAGAATTATCTGTAACCATTGCTCTTGGTGTCTTGGAGATTGTTTGTTGGGGCTGGTTAGGCCCGGTATATACAACATTTATTATAGCTTCTAAGATCATTAAATATGAAGAATCAATAGGAGATAGGATATGATCAATATACTCTAGAGGGGGGGTGAATAGATTATGGTCGTTTTTTGAGTTAGGCTTTCAAGACTTTGAAACGGGTTTTGAGATGCGGAAAATAATTAAAACAGGTTTCAAGGGCTTGAAGTATGTTTCAGGCTTTTGAACAGAATAGGCTATTACGAGATGAAAGAATTAAGTAAAGCAAAACAATATGTAAATGCAAATTTAAAGTAGACGAGTATTTGTTACGAAGTTCAGCAATGTGCCTACGTCTCAGCCTAGGGTTTCCTACCCTTAGGATTTAACGATCTTTATTTCCTCCTTTAGAGACCTAAAGCCACCTTCGAAGATTATCACCCAATCTTCTATACCGTAGCTTTCCCTAGCTACACTCTAGCGTCTCAATTCCTAGAAATAAAAATCTCCTTTCTTTTTCTGGACCTTTGAGTATTATAGTTACTACTCAAGGTATATCTCTCTTTTGATATTTCTTTTTCACTCACAAGATATACTTGATAATCTTTTCTCTCAATTCTAAATTACAATGAAGAGTAAGCACTAGAGAGGAAAGTAATTTGCTGTAGCTTGAATGTGTATCACATTGGAAAGCTTCTTGTTCTTCAATGCTTCAGCTTCAATCTATTTATATAGACACAAGTGCAACGGATAGGCTTCATAACTGATTTATTCAAAAAGCCGTTGCTTCAGGATCTTGACTGACCACTTCAAGGGCTTAAAATGTAACAGAATATCCGAATATCCGTATTACTCGAATTTCAGTTGTTGACTGAAGTTCTTCTATGAGAGCACGTCCAACAAAGGTTGTTCAACCCAGCATATCTTCAATTCAACTCCTTAAGCTTAGGAAGACCACTTTGAATATTGTTCATCCTTATCTTAATAGAGTTTGAATTAATTCAAATGCTTGAAGTCCATGGTATAACAAATTCCTTATTTTAAGGAACCAATTTGAATTGCTTAGCTGAAAAACATTTAATCATTATCCACTAACAACAACTCATTAGATGAACGTTAGTATAATATAAAATCAGCGGGAGTCGAAGGACTAATGAAGTATCATACGCATATACCAACTATGAACATATACACATGTACCAACTATGAACATATATAATCAACATATATTATATGATATATACTTGGACATGTTACGAGAGTTTATTAAAGGAACTTTGTATTTCCATTTTGACTTCCATCATCCATACTTATATCAAACATATACATATACATAGACATCAAGGTAACAAAATATATACATCAAGGTGGAGTCTTCAAAATATATGCTGATCGATGTGTTATGACATATAATCACATCAAACATGAAGCTCAATTATGTTGGTTCTTACATTTACTTGGTTCGTACGTAGTTTTTAATAGTTGTATCTTGCATATCATTGTGCATCACTCCATCAGGCCAGGATATTAAGTTTAGATAAAATAGTTGTCTCTTGCATATCATTGTGCATATTGTGCATCACTCCATCAGGCCAGGATATAAACTCCACGTGAATATGTTTTTTTATCTAAATTGACAAGAATTTATAATTAAAGTTTGATTTTAAATTTTACAATATTTCAAATTGGAAAAATAAAAAAAAAACACTGAGGAAGTACAAATTTTTTAAGAAATCACAAATATGCTGACTATTATTTTAGAAAATGGAAGTGCAATGTGAATAATGCTAACGCGGGAGATCCAAACAAAAATACTCCGTCATAATCTTCAGCTCACGTTCTTTTACGCTCCTTACCCATACTTCTATGCTCCAAAACAGAAGAGTATCGATCACTGAGATATTGTTCATCTTGAGAAGCGCAAAACACATGCGCTTCAGAACCGGGGTAAACAGTTTTCACTGCATTGTCGGCCCGCGTGGAAGTGCTAGAGCATCACCCGAAGCCTGACGGCATCATCTCTGTTCACCGTATATTTTTGATGCACCCATTACTATTGCCTGTGCTTAGCTTCTTGGGCTATTAGATTACTCCTAAATAATTTATGAGGATGAATAAATGACATGACACTGGCCATTGAATAAGATCGATGAAGGATTGAAAATAACATCGTGAAAAATAGTACCACTGAGTATACTTCGTTGGTTATTCTAGTTTGTATTACATTATCTTTTTGTCAACGTGAAAAGAATGACAGTTGGGTTAAGTTCGTCTAGTTTCAAGTTACTCTTTAACGCTAAAGGATAGATGGATGGATGGGTGACGAATGATAAATAAGATGGTGATGGTTGTATGCATGTTGATGATGTTGGGCTTTTGGGTCTTTTTCCTGGTTTCCACTTTCCATATTGGATGACTCAATATGCACATGGGTTTGGGTTATCAATAAGATTGACCCAAATAACCTAAAAAGAACACAATTTGACGATGACCAAGACAGCAACAGCAATAATAATAATTTAAAATGATTTATAAAAGTATTCAAATCAAATAGACTTTGAAAGGATTCTAAAATTAAATATTAACTTATTGAGAAATTGAACTAAAATATGAATTGTGTAGATATTTTTTTTTAAAATTATCAATACTTTCAAATTAAGATGTATTTTAAGCTAATACTTAGATGTATTTTAAGAAAATAACAAAATTTGTTCATCTCGAATAGCATTCATGAGGTTTAATTCCCGATCGGTGAAAATCAATGTTGGAGATAAATCATTACCAAACAACTTCACCTTATCCAACACTCACAAGTAGCTATCTATCATCTCATCACCAAGATATGCATATGCGATCAAAAAATTCTTGTTGCATGGAGTGACACCACATATCTCAAATCAAGACATCTTGTACTTGTTCGTCTTACGCTTATAATCCATGGATTATGTACGTAACAAGTTCACTGAAGTAGGATGCACCATAAATACATGCGTCACAACATTGGTATGTTGATCGTACCTAATCTAATGGACGTAGTTACTCTCCACAATAAGACGAAGGAACTGACTAACTAAATCCCATTCACTGGCCTCCTCTCGTCTCATTTGATGTTTGAAGTTGAAGATATATAGTGCATTCGGATGATCTTCCGAAAACTGGGAGTTCACAGCAGCCTAAATACCTTTGACTTTGCTTGGCAGCAAACAATTCTCAAACCAATTTATTCGCATCGAGCTAAGACCACTCATCTATCAATTGTCCACTGGATACTCATCATTTTAATAGTGTATCCAATTTTTATGATTAGGCAAACCTAGTGTATCAAATTTTTAATAGTATTCCCTATTGGTAGTTTATTTCGTAATAGTGGTCATGCTTTTTATTAGTATTAATGTATGTTTAAGTTAATGATTACAGTTTTACTTATCTAATTTTTAAGTTGATGATTACACTTATACTTAATCTCATTTTGAGATGTACAAGTATGAATTAGTCGAGATATCAATTGTTGAGAAACCTCCAAATCTCACACATGGAAATTTCGTAAATTATTGCAACTTAATTTGTTTTAATTAAATTAGCCGAAATAAAATTAGCCATGAAGGATTCACAAACCTTTGCTAAGTATTCGACAGAAAGAAATATATAAATTGAAGGACGTTTCAAAAGGACACATCCTTGTCAAAGGTTCCCTGTTATGGAACCTAGAGAGACATAATTTCATTGGTGATGTTGAACTAAAGTTGGATTTAGGGATGAGGTATAAATTAGGCTTTGAGACAAAATCACCCACAAGCAGTTTTACTCTGATTCAATTGTACGTCACAATATCCTTAACTTACAATGAAACAACATGCTAAAACTCTAAGATCACACATAGCTATAACCTATTTATGGTGTGTTAGATTTAAAGGACATAAAGAGACTACATATTTGATGGTCACTTCATTAGAAAATCATGTTCAAAGTACCTATATAGGCTGTCCATAATCAAACATATGTATTAATAAGTGCAATAAATAAAAGATTAAATCATTCGGACAGTAATATACAAATAATATAGTAATAGCATTAAAACATGACCAAATGCATCGCATCATGGATCAAGACGTAAAATAAAACACGAATCATTCGAAAATAATGAACACAATAAAATAATAAATAAAACCCTTGCATATATTTTTTACAAAATCAATACAATCTTGAATATTTTGTAAAATTGTAGATCTTCTTCATGGCCCTTAGGTCTCATCAATACCTTCTAAAGAGTCAAGTGATGTACAGTACAGGGTTTGGGAGTTGAATAGTATGACCTTGATTGGATATTAAAATTAATTGATAGACTTGATTGAATTTGAGGTTTAGAGAGATAGGGTTTGCGGAGCTCCAAAATTGTTTCATTTGGCCAATTTTTTTCACGGCAATAAATACAGAACTTTCCAAAACCTTGTTCTAGTAATTCTTCTTGTAACCAAAGAACAAGAAGAAACTTATTCTTGAAGTAAAGAAGCCACTCCATCAACGGCAAAGAAGGATACGAAAAATCTGATTCCTTGCTTCGATCATAAGGCAGGAGGCATGCTCATTGATGCCTTACTCATCTTGCCATTCTACTTTTACATTTCCATCCTGATTAAAACACTTCATTCAATTCTCCTCTAGACTAACCTGTCACATATTGTACAGCATTTTTGTTCTTTCATTTTTTGCTAACACCTTGCCCGGCCCTATTATAGCTATGGCTTATGCCTCTGTCTATCTCAGCCTAAAGACGCCTCATTTATCTCACTTCAGCCTAACTTCCCTCACCGTTGTAGGCTCTCCAATCTGTAGAAGAAACTTGCATATACCTACAGGGAAGGATGTTATCCCCGAGCCTACTTTCCGGACACCAAACAGGAAAAAATTTACCATCCACCAGAGGAAGCCCAAGAAGGGTCTCACATTAGCAGCAACCTCAAGTGACATCTACGAGACTCATTCCTTGTCAGATGTGGTCAAGAAGTTTTACATATGCATCAATGAGGACGATCGGACAGGGCTAGAGGATCTCATCTCCAGCAACTGTCGCCTTGAGGATTCGGTTTTCCCCTATATAATCCAGGGGAAGAAGGTTCCAAGCTCTATTCTAGATTTACACGTAAACGATCATGACCTTCTAGAAAATTCCCATGCACTTAACCATATATTTCAAATGTTTTCCTACAGGAAGTCATGAGGTTGTTCATTCAACTTGCTGAATCTATGGGTGAAAATGTGCATTTCAAACTAGGAACTGTTTGCGAAGGAGAAGACCTCACAGCTTCAGTGAACTGGCATTTGGGTATCATGCTTCCTATATTTGTTGCTTAGCATTTACTAGTTTACTTCTTTCAATTCCCACGAAAAAAATCGGAAAAAACATGATTTGTTGTCATGCTCATGTTATGCAGAATGGAAGGAGGACCAAATCCCATTCTCTAGAGGCTGCAGTACTTTCCAGTGCTCGAATGAAGGTGATAGACTTGTAATAAGGTAATAAGGCAGGACACCCAGCATCTCAATTGCCACTTTATAATATACTAGCATGCTAGATTTCAAGATACAAAGTTGAGATTACTCCAACAAATCTAATACACTGGAAAAATTATGCAGGAAAGTCCAGAACATAACAGAGTCGCCCGTAAAACCGGGTATACTAGCTATGGTAAGGTTTTAAGTGTTTAACCTCTTCCTGCATGATGATAACTAAAGAATATGTGCAAGTCTAATATGCAGTTAATCACTTTTGTCAACAAATTTAACAGGCTATGCTTAAGATAGTGAGATCACTTTTCGACGAATTCCCTAAGCCTGCAAAATGTAAGGAAAAAATTCGAACTCTATCATATGACCATAACTTATTATCCCATACAAGCAGCATACTAATAACATTACATATGCAACACATTTTCAGGGTTCCTCAAAAGTCCACAGATCATACTCCAAGCAGTGTCGACCATATACGGCCTATTCTTAGCCCCAATCCTCAATCCAATCCTAACATTTTACATCACTATATGGAAAATCATAGCTCGGACGCTTGGCTACGCGATGAGTTTCCTACACATCATTGCACGATTTTTCAAAAGCAACTCATCATCAACTGACATTGAAAAAAAACCACCTTCAACTGATACCAACAATGATACCCCGAACTTGGAAACCGAGGAAGAACAAACTTAGGCATCGACACTGATATCAGCGGAGGGGGCATATATGCTGAAGGCCACAATTCATCTGTAACTCTTCTCTTTGCCATATTGCTCTCTTCATTTCCATTATTTGTCGTCTCCAATGAAGGAGCAATACTACTACCTGCTGTAGACAAATTCAGTGAATGTAATCACTAATCATAAGATATGGAGTGCTGTGTATGGAGTAATAAATAACTTTTGCTGTATAGTTTAGATACTTTCCCCCATACTCTTTAGATATATTGGGTGAAATTGTTTCTTAATTGTCCTTGTTAGTGAGCGTGCAGTCAAACCTCGCATATGGCATACATGTTTTCAGAAGTATATCAAATGTCAACACAATCTGCAACATTTGAGCAAATATAGTATATAGGATGAATCAGGAAGAAATTAGGACATGTATCATACGATGGAGATCCATCATCTTCCCTATCAACTTTCATCATTTTCATCCTCCATACATTATACAACTATCAAATGATTTAACACTAGTTTATTAAGCCATAATTCACAATAACTGTATGATTATAAATTACATAACATGAACTAGAGACTTAACTGAGATATGAGATGTTGAAGGAGTGAATGAATGAATGAGACCGTTTTTGGGATGGAAGAAGTTGGGAGAATTTCCCAGTCTCCTCTTTTATCTTTCCCCTGACGTGTAGAAGAAGGGACATGATTACTTCCACGTGGCGCTACTTTTATGTTCTTTCTTTTTTCATGTTATTGGGTTCGGTACTTTTGTTTTGTAAAGGTATTCTAATATATCTATATTAAAAGATATTTCTTAACCTTATTTAATACTCTAGTGAAATAAAGGTTTAGAAAATAAATATTAATGTCTTTTTTTATTTTTAGTTGAGTTTAAAAAGAGGTTAAGAGAGAATAATTAACTTTTTCACACCACCCAATCAATAATGTCATTTATATACTAGAGACTAGTTTTTTAGACCCTATATTGCAAGGGTTGTTCAACTTTTTTTTTTTTTTTTTCCCACTATATGTAGATAATTTATAATCTTGTAAAATGGTCAAAATATAAGTTCTGATCTCTATCCCAATAAAAAATATATAGAATCTAATATCATATTTTATAGGATATTATTTAATAAAATTTATATATTAATTATTCTATGCATAGATGGTGTCGCGGAAGATTACAAGGATATGATTTTATGACCTTAAAAGATTGTTCATAATATATTTAAGTTTAATTAATAAAGGCTAACCTAAATTATTCATCATATATTTAAGTTCACACATCTATCGACTAAAAAAAATTAATAAGATCATAAAATAAATAATACTAATAAATTAGTAAAATTCAGTGTTAATCGGTAAAAATAAGTTTTGATTAATAAAAATCTGTTTTAACTAGAAAAGTTATATTCAATTAAATAAAAAAGAGGTGACCTAAATAGGTCAATACAACACTAGAGTCTAAAAAAATAAGTTTTTTTTTTTGAAGATAAACTTTAATTAGAAAAAAAAGGTGTTATTGAAAATGGATTTGATAGTTACCAAAATGAACTGTGGCTAATCTAAGCAAAGTGATAGATGCCCAGCAAGTAGAGTAGCCTTGGCCTACAGGTATCCTTCCAACCGAGCTTAGGCTATCATAAAATAACCAACTCATTTCAGCTACTTTCTATTGACGACAACCCCTAATTGAGCACTAAGTCAGTAGTATTAGTGGCCGATTACCTTGATTTAACACCACTTATCTTTAGCTTTTGTTTAATAATCTGATTAGGTCTAGATGCCACATCATATTATCATATCACATTGACTGTTGATGGTAAACTATGTCCCTTGTTTTTTTTTTTTTTTTTTTTTTTTCCAAAACGTTTTGGTTAATACTTTTGTTGCATTTTTAACGTGGACTTTGATGTGACTCTATTCTAACTAGGTTTAGATACTTCTCCTAGTTTTATCATTAAGATGCTTAGTTACAATATCGATCTTTTTCTATACACAAGTGTATGCATGGGGTCATAATTCTTGATAGAGGAGATGTTACAAACTTTTTACCAAAAAAAACAAAACAAATTAAGTCATATGGTAATTTTCGTTCTATATGTACTACATTTTGTTGTGGAGATAGATTTCTCTACTAGTTTTCTATACCAATATGATTTGGTGTTATTAATTTTTTTTTAACTACTAATATCGTGATCGGAGTGGATTGGATTGGTCTCGGTTATCAATTTAAGGCGTATTCTTCATGTATTAAATGGGTTGAAGTTTGACAACTTGAAATCGGTTCATTTAATATAGTTTGGTTAAAGTTTTGCTAAAGATTCTACGTCTCATTTACACATGCATCTAAGTGTAAATGTACTATTCAAGGTTTCTGAGATGTATCCTGAAAATATAAATCTCCCATTATTGCTTCCCAACGTTCACAAAAAACTAGGTACTTGCATGATACACAAGTGTTTGCACGAAAAGCCCAAGATCTAGCAATTAGTTTAAAGTATCAATTGGAAAAGATAGGATGAGAAGCTTTGGGTATGCCCTTGATCTTCTATGTTGTCTGGTGATCTGGTCAATACTTTGTATCTTTGAATTGGACTGTCTTGACCTTTTTCTTATCTAGATAAATAATTAATTTAAATTACACATTATATTATGCTATGTTAAATGAAAAATATTGTGTTCATCATAGGAAATCACATTGCATTTTCCTCTTAAAAAATGCAAGTCGCAAAAAAAAAACAACAAAAAAGTTGTTTTAAATTTGATGTGGATGATGGCATGATCAATAAAAATGTTCACCTAGTGAGTAAGGGAAGGAAAGTTATCTATATAAAAAACTTTTAGCTCTTGGAGAAGTTTTACAAATATTGCAACGTTGTTGTCTTATATGTATATTGTTTTCCTTTATCTCTCATCTCATCACATGGGTGCCTAGTTTTTTTTTTCTATCTCACTTCTAATGAAAATATGTCTAGTTCTCCAAGTTGTAATATTTAGAGAATGGAGGAAGCAATTGATTAGGAAATTAGATTTTTAACATACATATCTTTTATTATTATATATATATTATTATTTCAAAGATACAATGAATGTGAGGCCTCCAAAAACCAATCAGAGGTTTATCGTTGCTTCGGGTGAAAAATATATAAAAATTTAAATATTAGATTCGGATAACTACTTCATTCTAGGTTTGGCTGAAACAAAATTTAAAATCATATTGCTTTAATTTTAAAAGAAAAGAAAATTATCTTCAATAACTTCACACACAACCAACAACCCAAGATTAAAAAAAATTAATTCTAAAAAAAATTACAAGATAAACTTCAATAACTGAAAAAATAAGAAAACCAAAAATTAGGATAAACTTGTTTAACTATATCAATAATTATTATCCCCTTTCTTTCATTCTTAGGGTTTCCTTCTCACTATATCCATCCTACTCTTTTTTTTTATCAATATTCAAAATAAATAAATATTAGTGATGATTATGTTTTTAGTTCTCTCAGATCGTTGGTGTATGCTACATGATTCCTTCATCGTTCGTTTGTGTGAATATTTCATGCATAGATAGTCCGCTTTTTATTTTTTGATATGGTACTTTTGTCTAATTGCTACACTATTCACTCTGGTTTGGTTTGGTTTGCTTGGTTTATTGTTGCTCATGTAAAATCATCGGATAGTTATTAATGTTTCATTTGTTACTGATTGTGAGTTTTTGATTTTAAAGTATGGTTTTTGTGTTTCGTGTTGTGGGTATTGCTCTAAAATGTTGAATATGTGCTTTTATTTCACAAGAACCCTACTTTTGATTGTAATCTATTTTAATTATTTGATTTTGTATTTGTTGAAGTTGTTGATTTTGTGTGGTGGTTTTTTTAGGTATTTTTAAAAAAATGGTTTTGTTTATTTAGGTTGTGGGTATTGTTCTAAATTGTTGAATTTGTGTTTAACTCCTCAAACAACCTGATTTTTAATTTTGCTACATTTGTGTGTGGTATTTTTTTTCTTGGGTTTCACTTTTAGAGTTACAATTTCTGTGATTAGTGTTGGGGATTTTGTATTATCAAATACAAAATTGTTTGGGGTTTTGTGGAAGGTGTTCGGATGAATTTTGTTTTGAGTTGGACAGTTAATTGGTGGTGTTTGCAATTGATTGGTATCAGATCTACTCTTGAGGAGGAGTACTTGAATTGAGTGACTGAACTATTTTGAGAATGAGATAGATTTTTTTTTTTCCTGAAATTAGTAGATCGAGGGAGAGGACGAGAGTGCGATAAATGCTAATAGATAAGGCAAGTTGGCTGCTATGGTCTGTCATGATTTTATTCTATGACGTGTCTATTGTTCTCAACTTGAATCTTCCAAAAGTTGTATAACCAAAGTGTGTTAGATTTTCGCAGATGCTTTAGTTTTCAAATTTGTGAACAATTAGTTATGATTATATCCTATGTAGCATATACTCCATTCATTCCTTTTATTCTTTCTATTTATCTCAAGACAAATTTCAAACTAAAATATGTTTAATTATTGTGTTTGTAAAATTTATAAAATCTTAATAAATAAAGAATATATATTGAAACAAATCTATTAAGATTTCAATGACTATTTTTTTTCTTATAGATAAATAGAAGTTTATAGTCAAATTTTGTCCATAAAATTTAAAGCATTTCAAACACAAAGAACAAATAGAAACAGGGAGAGGGGGAGAAATTTTTTGAAAAACTTTTACAGTACAATTTTGGAATCCATTTATGCTCTTCATTTTTTCATCTTTCATCCAACTTGAGTATGGAGTCAATATAATAATAATAATAATAATAATAATAATAATAATAATAATAATAATAATAAATTGCAAGTCTTTGATCCATTTACCAAAAAGAATGTGAAAAGCAATATAGTCTAACATGTCAATATGTTATGGCAACACAACAATTCATGAAAATTAAGCGACTAGTGTGAATGAAATCCTACTAGAGGGTAGTTGCATTGTGAACTTTTATTAGAGTGGAGGCCGAATCGGACCACGTATTTCAAGAGATTATTTGTTTGGGGAAATATTTTCTTTTAGATCATGAAGTTCAAAGGATTACTGAGCTTACAAATTTGCTTTCATCTCAGCAATTACCATGTCTTTTTTTGTCCTTGCTCCAACTTGAGTATATAGCAATTTTTATTTTTTATAGGAAAAACAATGTCCAATTTTCAATACAATAATATTAGATGAAATTATACAATCAATATAAAATACTGAAAAATATTAGGAAAAACTTATTTGACTGAAATAGTACATATATTTCGTAATGTTATATAACTATTATTTTTGTATTTACATGAAATATATTTCATTCCTATTTCTTAAGATCGATATATAAGATTAATGGAAATATTTATTATATCTCTAATATACAAAGTAGATTTATTTCTTTAATTGTTATTTTCTTTCTATATTCCAATATGTATAACTCATTGTTGTAGTAAAAGTATTGATACGATGAGTCCAGTACGTCCTATATATGTGAATGACGGCCACATAGAATTGTGACAACTTTATCAAAATTTGTGACAACTTTATCAAAATTTGTGACCTATAACATCGCCACTGTCCCTCTTTGATATAAACAAGATCGATCTTCTTCAATTGACTTTGTGGTTATTCAATAATTGTAAAAGCCTACAGGCTACAGTTACATGGCTATTATATGCGCTGCTTGTTAAACCATATTTTTCCCAGCAGCCTTCGCTGCTTGATATGATGAATTGCTGACTAATGGCCAAGTCTATATGAAGTATGACAACCAAAGTTTCAACGAGTATCAGTTTGGGCAAAAATTTGAAGATAAGGTTTATGCCTAAAATTGGTAATACTTCGTAGTAAAAATGGCTTATACTTTGCACATTACTCCGTAATTAATTAGTGATGAAATGCATCAAAAAAATTTTTAATTAGTGATGAAGGATTTGGTTATGAAATATGATGCCTTGAATTCTCCTTTTGACTATCTTTTATATTTGCCAACTCCTTTCTATTTAGAATATTGTAGATTTCAGAGTCAAACTTTGATTACGAATTATTCCCAATTTAGATGAGAAAAACATATTCATTTGGAATCTTGAAAGATTCATCTAAATGTATATATTTTCTAATTTCTAATATTTTTTACAAAATGTCCAATTGAAAATATTTGAATTTTAAGTTTGCATTGAGAGTTGTACAAAAAGCAAATAAAGAAAAAAAAAAGAACGAATGGAGTAACAAACAACTACTCCGTAACAAATAAGGTGTAAATATAGAGTCACTAATGTCGTTTATTTTCATTAGAATTTGATATTATTGAACTTACTGGCTGTCAAAAATTTATTCTCCTAGCAGTCTAGCACTTATATTAAACTCATAGAAAAAAAAGACACATAAATTGCCACAAAAATTGAAGCTTTAGCTAGTAAATGTAGATTGTACATCGTGTGAAAAAAAAAATGCTAGCTGTAGTTGGATACCCCAATAGAGAATTTAAAGTGGGATTTTGTCTCCCCTTTATCTACGTGATTAGAACAATCGTATAACAATGACACAATACATATGAATCATCCATCAAATCATGTAATGCCGATGTACAATCATTTCCATTAATAGTATAACTATGGCATCACTGGACAGTGTATCTGTATATGTAGTAGGTGGAATACATGGATCATCACTTTAGAAAAAGAAGAATCAACTTTTTATAAATAGTGAAATCTGGCCTGCCCTATCTTTTGGCTAATCGCATTTGATAAACACAAATATTATTCTTGAAGAAATCAAGAAAACATGAGTAGAGGTGGAAGTTATGGTGGCGGGCAAAGCTCCTTGGGTTATTTATTTGGCTCCAAAGAAGGGCAACCGGCAGAGAACCCTCCTCCCTCGCCATCTAAAGTTGTGAGCCCGCCATATGGTACTGACATACAAGTAGAGAAGTCCTCTCCTCAAAAGCTAGATAATAACAATTATCATAGAGCTCAAGGCCAAAACTCAGGAAATTTCATCACAGTGAGTACGGTTATTTTTCGAAATATTTTGGTTTAAGTATTTTAAGATTTGGTAAAATTTCTCTAGTATTTGATGAAAATCTACTCTTTTGTACCTTGATAAACTGATATAGGATCGCCCATCTACCAAAGTGAAATCGGTGCCAGGAGGAAATTCTTCACTTGGGTACTTGTTTGGAGATAAGTGATCTATATGCCCTTGAGCTCTAAAATTATGTTTTCCCATATGAGACGGATTTATTGTTGAAACTTGAAAGTTGACTATGATTTGGTGTTGATGTATCTAAAATAAGGGGCTTTTAGCTTGTATGTAGTTTGATTTGTGTAATCTTTATGTAGCCTTTTGTTTATTCCGGTGGCTGCTCATTGGTTGATTCTACTATAACTTGCAACTGTATAAGCTGCTAGGGTGCTGATTCTAGGGTTTTACTGTGTAATTTGTGATTTCACCAATTTGGAAGAACTTGTGTGTGTATATGTGAAGATCAGTTTTTCTTGCGAAATCCATGTTCTATGTGGGTTATTTGTTTCAAATGGTGAGATATTGTAGCATATATTTGACTGTCCTGTATAATTTTATTTAGTAAGGTGTGTTGGTATTAGATCAAGGGATTTTCTTCTTCTTGTTTACAGATTCAGACAAGGTAATATATATATATATATATATATATATATATATATACGGCTTCTTAGAATAATCTTCGTCCTCATTTAAATTGACCTTCCCTAGCTTCATCATTTGCACTTCAAATTGCCTTTTTCCCTTATATATACATATATTTGCATTGTGATTTAATTTGATGAAAGCAGAAGTAAATCGATCTTTTTATCTCCAACCCTTTTTTAAGCTTAAGACTCTTAACTGCTTTGAAAGTTTATATCTCTTTTAATTTGCTTAGTATTCATTAAGATGTTCTAAGTTGGATTTCTTATCAAGTTTTTATAGTGAAATGTTGATTATTTACAAAGCCAACCTCTTTTTTACTCCAAGAATTCATAGGGATTGAATACCAGATCAATGTGCATTGAGTTCATATGGGTAGAAAGTTTATTGTTCATTGTATTTATGAAAAAACCAAATTCTTATAGATGTATAATGTATAGATGTATTGAAGATTTAAAAATTTTGTGTTGCACTAATACTTGCATACATAGAGAATAAAGATTTTTAATCAAGCAAGGACTTAGACCACTATTAGCAGTGGACAAAATTTTGCCATCCAATTATCTCTCTAACCACTTTCGCACTCATCCCACCCAATTATCCTCATGAATTTTTTTGTGAGTAAAATGCATCCCAGCAGTGAGTAAAAAAAACTCCTCACCAATCTCTCTCTTACTTTTTCCAATACCCCACCACACTTTCTTTTCTTCCATATTCACCAATTTTACTTAATTTTCTAATTAATGTATGATTATGATTAATAATTCTATATCATTATTAATTAATTTATGTTATTATTGCGTAGTTAGCGTTTCAATCAATTTGTAACGTACTTAACATTTTTAATTAGCTGTTATAATTATCGTTCATAACTACAGTATTTAATTATCATTTTTAATTATCGCATTTTTATATCGTTTTTCATAATCATTTTTTAATTGTCTTTTAAAACTATCGTTTATTTTATTATCGCATTTAATTAGATTTTTTTTAATAATTATAATTTTAATTAGCGTTTTTAATTAGCGGTTAACAATAGTGTTTTTTAATAATTATCACTTTTGATAATCGCTTCCAATTAACGTCTTAACAAACGTCTTTATTATCGTTTTTATGAAAATAACAGCAGAATAATTTACCTTAAAGAAGATTTGCAAAAAAAATGGGTATGATAACAGTTGGGAAGTAGATAATGGTGAAAAACGAATTAAATTAGGAAAATGTATTTTTTTAAGTTGTGGAAAAATATAGCAAAATGGGTGTCATTTTATAGAGAAATTTTTTTTATAACCGTTGGTGATTTTTAATATTTTTTTTAAAATTGTTTAAATGCCGAAAACAGCCGTTGAAATGTAAAACGGAATTAAAAAAATGTGGGGCCCATTTGAAGTTTTTCCTCATGGGATGAGGAAACTCACGAGTTTTCTCACGGGTGACCACTGTTGAAATGCATTTTTCACTCATTTTACTCACCATTTTTACTCGTGGGGAAAATTTTACTCACTGCCGGTAATGCTCTTAGAACCACAAATTCAGTCTTGTTTTTCCCGGTTGCTGTGAGATATCAAGTTCATGGAACTTCAATAATGGAATGCAAAATTTTGTTGGTCAAGATTCCTGGCACTCAAATTCTTTTGGTTAGGGGGTTGTCAATCACGTATCCTTCTTAGTTAAACCTTAATCTATGTGTTTCAAGTTCTTTTATCCGTACTATGTGAAGAAAAATTCATTCATTGCTTCGTTTGTGAGTTCGTTTGGTGTATGTTAAGGTGTTTTTGGTATTGGAACTCTAAATATTTTGGCTGTTAGTTAAGATATCACTGATGGCAATAGGTCTAGGACCCAATCTATTTTTTAGGGTTTAGGTCTAATTTTTTGAGATCCACTGAGTTCAGATCGAATATGGATCTAAACATCTTTGGCTCAAATTTGGATCAAGATCCAAAAAATTAAGATCTAGTTATGGCCCATGGACCCACACATTAAAAAAAACTCTAAAATCTAATATCTAATTTAAAAGTAGAAGACTGAAAAGTTTACTCAACCAATCACCTTATTATGTGTGACTTTAATTTGTTAGTTATAAACTTGTAATATTTTAAAGTAAAAATAAGGATATGGATCCTTAAATTTTTAATTTGGGCAAGTATTTGAATTTTTATGACCCAATGATTATGGGGCAGATATAGGTCTATTCTGAAAAAAATGGATATACCCGACCTTGATCAAACCCATTGTAATTCCTAAATATCACCCTATATACCATGCATGTAATTGATTAAAAAAATAATAATAAGTTGATCACTTAAGAAGGTTAATTTCACACATAGCTCACACTTTCATTAGTGCTCACTTTGGAGTACAAAATTCCTTCGAGTTGAGGGGATTTCTTTATGTCTACTTTTAATTATAACTCATAACACTAGTTAATCGAACATTGTTTGCACTTTCTTAGACACTTTCAGCAATTTGAAGCCATAGTTAACATAAACAAAAAGCAGCTAATATGGCACTATCCACACCAATCAGCATCTATCCTTGTGTTGCTTTTAGTGAGCAAATTCTTGTGTATTTTTGGTCCTAGCTTAGGCTGTTAGAATCTCTGTAAAGACTGGTTGATTTAGAAATAATACAGAGAAAAGGTTGTTTGTCACCAGTGGATCCTGGCTAATGTTGTTGTATATATGAAGAGTATGTTGATGTTACGATTGCATGCACGTTGAAGTTTTTTATGCATGTCCCAGCAGCCTTTTGGGGGCGCATATGGGTATTGCTAAGTTAGGTCATATGCCAGCACTGTTTATTTACATGTCCCTAACTTTTCTCGCATAACTAAGTGGATGGAGCATTGCTACCTAAAGGCCCAGGTTCTCGGGGAACTACTTTCTCTCAATCTATAATAATATTCTTCAATAATTAAAGCTTATCTTTGTAGGGAAAAGAGGTTTTGTCGCAGGGCTCAATGGATCTTTGCGCTAATTATGTACGATCATAGATATTTAGTCAAATTAGCTTAGGAATAAAGCAATATAAAATCGATCACCACTACATCAGCCGCTTACTTTTCCCCCTCTTCAGTCCTCGCCTTATTTTCCATTTAAATTAAAATAATACCCACTAATTTCTAACGTGTCTATTTTTTCAATAAAATAACATTTGATTATCAAACAACTACTCATGGCCCAAAATCTTGTATAATATGAATACTAATAGTAATACGAGATAAAGGAAGAACTATTTAATATAGTATCATAGTATACAATTCATAATGGGTTATTTAATTTGGGAATTCATTATGTATATTCTCAATCTTCTTAAAGAAAGAAAAGATTTTGAACAAAGTCATTAAATACGATAATTTTTTATAAAAATTATTTTTTTAATAACTTATATGGGAGGTTCATTTTTTATACCATTTTCTCCATTTTAAGCCCCTAGTTTATTGGTGGTATTATATTTCAAACACACGATCTTTAGTTTCATTAGCCCTTTCGGCCAACTCTCTCTTACTCAGTCCCAACTTCCATAACTCTATTCCTAAAAGGAGGATCCGTATTTAGGGCTAGGTCTTTGAATTTGGGTTGAGCAACCATCCTAGAAATACCTTATGGTCAAGCTTTAATTATAACTTTAATTTTCTTCCATGGACATTGGACAATTAAGGATGTTGATGTAGGATTGCTAGTGGACTAAGTGAAGAGTGTGTCTTTGAGTTTGAATGAGTTAATATGATATGTAGAAGAGACAATAAAACTAGCCTCGGGTTAATGCTCCGAGGAAAGTCACTCTGATACTTAAATATGTAAACAAACTTAGGATCAAACAGTTGTCGGAAAACTAATTAAAACATCTTTAGAAAGATAATTTGTGTTTTCAGTAAAGAATATTTTTCCTTTGACCATAAATGCCTATTTATAGCCCAAAGGATTGTAGATGAGGTAGTCGCAACCCTTTAAAAAATACCCTTTAGAATGTAGTTTGGCGAGTACGTAGGGTCGAATTACAAGAAACTAGCGATCAACAATTAAATTAACTTGAACTTCCACCAAACTAGAAGCTAGGTTAAAAAGAAGTTAATCATCAATAAGACTAAATAAACATGACCAAATATTTGGGAAATATCAATAGGGGAAAATAATATAGAACTAAGCATAACCAATGATCATAAACTAATACTACATCCAATTTTATCCTAAAGTAAATTAATCAAAAATCTCTCTCGAGTATCAACAGCTTCCCTAACAAATATTAAAACATATTCCTATGGAATTATGCAATTAAGGATAATAAACACGACATCTTGACTTTATAATAGTTCATCTTACTCACTCTCGTGGAGAACTTGGAATAAACAAAATACATGAAAAATTGACTCTCGTTATGCTCATGAATAATGAACCATGATAATGCAAGAAAAGCGTCCTAATCTAGCATTGGAGTAAAGCAACCAAATGAACATGAAATTATAGATTAATTGACATTAAAGAGATTAAAGGAATAGAAAATGCATCAATCCCTGATAAGGGTCCACTTAGCCCTAGATTCTACGACTATTCACTCATGGTAACTATAAACACAAAGCAAAGAATAAAATTAAAGAAGACATAATTGCAATCTTGATTGAAAGATAAAAAGAGAAAATAAAATACTTATATTGGTGTAGAATCCAAGAATTAAAGGAGAGTACAATGAGAGAAGCTTTCCTCATGAATTATTGAAAGCTAAAATGATAATCAAGTTTGCATAATGCCTAGAATAACCTAAGAACCTCCTTATAATAATATATAATTACAATGGACTTGAATAAAAAAAACGTGAAAAATAAGCCCAGGATAGCAGGCTCAAACGGGACCTCTACAGTCTTGGACAAGCTTACTCTTGAAATGATAAAATTATGTTTCTGACCAAAACTCATTTTCCGAGGCAAACACGGATATAACCTCTGCACACTTATTCGAGTCTCCTTTCTTTTTTACACTTTAGGATTATGATCTTCACATTATAAAAGACATGGACGTGTGGGATATCCATACGTACAAGTCTAGCCTCCAGCACCCGATTTCACTGTTCCCTTGCATTGTTGGCCTCATGCGCCCACATGATCATCAAGCTACGTATCCACGCCAAAGTTGGTTCTTCATTCCAAATACTCGAGCATCTATGAAACGATAGACTATCAAGGCTTTGTAGACTGTTCTATGATGCCTTAAACCCTGCTAATGTACGTATAGGAGAAAACGAGCAAAAACCGACTAAAAATACACTAATGTATCAAATCTATGCGCAAATATCCCCCAAACCCCCCAAAATTACGCAGTTTAATATATAAAACATTTCAATTGTAGGGAAAGGCGGGCTTATGCATGCCACTTGGTGGACCATCCATAACGCAATCTCGTTAGTCTTGACCCAATGAATTTTTTCTCATACTTATGATTCGTGTATTATATAAGTTATAAGTTTGTTGGCCTTGCCTTCTACGGACTAATAATTTACCACATACGACTTATGATCCATGAATGATGGGCTGACCCATACCAAAATTATATTGGATAAATGGATGTAAACACTTATAAAATTAGATAGGGAACAGAAGAGGTGATTATTGGGTGGGGATATGTGTGTTGGAGTACTTCACTTGTGAATCTTGGGACACAAACAAAATAGGAAAAAAAGAGAAAAGTGTAGTGTTGCACTATTTGATGTCTTAAACCCGTGAGAGTGGCCTCCAATAAGGGATGGATCTCAAGTAGGGTCGAACTTGTGGCTCAGCCTCACGGGTTCTATACTATGTGCAAATGCCTTCTGACAAAACTTTCTTCATACTTTGGTCCCCATTTCTCACCACTTTTTCCAGTGAACTATGCCACGGTGTCGTTATTAACTATTAAGTTCATCTCACTAAGTAAACAACGTTTTCTTCTGTGGGTGACAAATGAGTTATTTGAATTGATATTTATTCGAGTGCATTAGCTTAAGAATAACAGTTATTGATAACAAAAGTGTAACTATTCAACATAGGAAAATTTAGAGTTTTCACGCTATAAATTAAAACTTGTATTTCTACTCGTAGAAAACTTTACTAATTTATATTCGATATCAGGATATTGAAATATTAAATATAACTATTATTATATTAGTTATAAAAATATGAAAGATATAAAAAATACAAAAAAAAAACTTCATATTAGATATAAACATTATAATCTCAGATATAAAAATGAAATTATAAAAATATCTTTATATTATATCATATATAAATTAGGAATTTTTCATACAAAAAACTCTATTTTCATGGAGCATAGTATAATAATTTCTTATTGCCCATCAGATGACTACTAAAGAAGAGAGCTTATGTGAGTTCTTGTTTAAAAAAATTCGCAAGAAAGTATGATGTATTCACTTGATGCTATTATTGTGTAGGTTAATAGAAGAGCCATGTGTGTTTGTGATTTTGTGTTTGGACCTCCACTATATCGATCTACCAGTGATTAGGGCAAAATCATTGATTTCCAATATTTTTGCAGCACTATTTCTTTAACATATTCCAACTAAATCTTGTAGTTTCCGTAGTACAAAAACAATAATAATATACTAATTCCTAAAGCCTATTGAGCAGATCAAACGAATTCGAATTCCAGTCAACTATACCTAAATACTCCGTAGTTTTGTAAGTGGTATAAGTTTGAGGTGGGAAAGCTACATGCAAGAAGTAGTGGTTCTTACTTAAGTCTGATCTTCTATTTCATAGGAAACTCTGTTTGTTTGATATTTAACCTTAACTTTACTATATGTTGGTAAATCCTTAGGCTTATTATGCTACACTAATAATGCCCATATTTTTTGGTTTGTTTACTTCATATTACTTTCTTATTCCAAATTGTTTAAGTCCCGTGTAATAAACGGATATTTTTAATATATGTAATATTTCAAAATCAAGTTATAAAATAAAAATATTATAAAATTTGATTTTTTAAAATAAAAAGAGTGCTTAAAATGAGAAGGATAAGAAGACATTATGATCTTTCATCTCATAGATTCAACGCATGATATTTTACGTACATGTAGTGACCTTTTTAAACTCATAGTGACCAAGTAGTTTTTTTTTTACTTATAGTGACTCTTTTTATTGTTATAATAACCTTTTTATATTGTTATACTTACCCTTTTTATATGAAATTTTTAGTGTTGATCTTACCATTTGAAGGGTCAATATCTCTTCTTATTTTAATCACTCTTTTTATTTTAATATAAAAGGTATGAAACATTTGAATCCAATTTAAAACAACTCGTAAATTTGGACTTTAAACAATAACGAGACCTGTAATAGAAACAAAGTTCAGTTCTTGTTCGGCTGCTTTCCGGCTTATCATCACAAGCAGATAAAGCAACATACATCAACAACCCATCATCGCCATACATTGTTTCAACACACAATAATGTAAGAAAACATCACCATATATCAACATCAAAATGAACAAAAATATCACCATACATCAACATTTAAATCAACGTACAAAAATGTACTTAAGCCTAGTCTAAGAATTGCCTCAAACTGGGCAGCAACCTCGATGAAGTCGAACCTCCTTTGATTTATATGGGCTACCAAAATATATGATAAAACAAACCAATCAATTCAACATCCCCATATATTTGACATATAATCTCAAATGTATTCATCACCAAAACACCCTAAATTTTCCTCAAGGGACCAAGTTCAATGAATATTCGTTCACAAAGCAAAAGGGAGATGAATCTAGCAGGAACTTGACCGGTATTTAGCCACGGCAGAAAGGAGGAAGAAAGGGGAAGGAAAAAGGGAAACACATGGCCAGCAAAATAGTGATTTCCCTTTAACTCTCAAGCCCATCCAAAAGAATTGATATATAACCGTGTATTTGAGTGACTTTTATGTAAATCTTGATTTCAGTAATTGGCTTGATGTACAATGCAGGTATTTATATATGAGAGTTATCAATATTTTACTCAACCTATATATACTTCTTATATTTAAGCTATTATAACCATCTAAATCCAAATGTTATTGACAAATAGATATTATGTTCGAATCAATACCAAATTACGTCTAGTCTAGTATAACACATTTCAATTAGCAGGAACATATAATATAATCAAATTATAGGGATTGGAATAAATTCATATATCAAATCATATTAGGGTTCAAACTAACCCTAGATTATGAAACTACTTAAACATGTAATTAAATGGAAAAAAAACAATGAATAAGAGAAGACATAATAACAATAATAATAGAGATTAGAGAAGAAAAAACAATACTTAAATTAGATTGATTGAAAATATCAATGGATTTGTAAACATCAAAGCTTTTCTTTCGTAGTTGCAAAAGAGAAAGAAAAAAAATTCAAAACTAAAAGCCAAAAACATGAAAACTGAAAATTAAAAGCCATGAAAATTCAGCAATTGAAAACTAAAACTAACTAAAATAAAACTCTCTAAAATCTCCCTAAAAGTGACGTGTAAAACTCAACCCAGAAGAAGTCCAAAGCATCCTAAACTCTAAAGCCTAACTATGTACTATTGACTAGGTTTTGGGTTTCCAAAATAATTCTTTCAAAGTAGCCGCGAAGAGGTTGCGGTGTGGGGTGAAGGACCGCCAAGGAGTTGCGGTTACTGCTATTGGAAATTGTCTTTATTTGCTAAAACTCCTCTTGTCGCATCTTACATGGTAAGATCAACGTCTAGCTAAAGTCATGTCGCAATAGATTTTCAAAAATTCCCCAAAATAAGGCTAATGATTGACGCAAATGTTTCAAACACGAGTCGAGCGATAGGCTTACGATATCAAGTGAGCTTTTGTTACGTCAAAAATCCTACAAAACAAAGCAAAGCATACCCGAGAAGAGGAATATCGAAATATATGAAATAAAAGCTCATAAAGGAGCAAAATATGGAGGAGAAGTGATAAAAAGAGATCACGTAAGCCATTAAAACCAAGAACACTATCGTGCTATCAAAAACCTTGTGATGCGTTGGTTGATCAAGGAGCTGATCATAAAATACATTGTCAGTTTCCTGCAGACACCTAGCCAATCGATGGTGTCAAACTCCAAACATGTTCTCATGGGAGAAAGCCTGTTTGATGAATAGGATCTTAAGGTGCCACAGCCAAGAAGAAAAGGAAATATGAGTGAATGCTTACATTCTGAAGTGAATTGCTGCCTGCCTGCCTTAACCATAGAAAATGAAGGATTGCCCACGAATACTGAAATCGTGTACAGTTTCAAGTTGATCCTTCGAGTATTTGAAATCCTCCTCCCTCCACCACCCCCTCCTTCCCCAAGAGATAGAATCAAGCTCAAGAGAAGAAGGTACATGAACAATGTTCTCTGATAACTTGAGGTATCAAGTTACCCCTTTTCTTTCCACATGGACAATGATAGTCACATAAAAGATTGCAAGTTCTAACATAGTTTTGGTTTGAATTTGGGTTTTCTAACATGCCTATATACAAAGTTTTGGGGTAGGGAAGGTAAACATTTATTAAAAAGGGTAATCGATCTCATAAAACCCTTGCTTTAGAAGTTGGGACAATGTAAATACTGATTCCAGGCAAGTATCAGAAATGTACCAGAAAAACAAGTAGGACCGAATACAAGCTAAATGCTGAGAAAGTATTCAACTTCAGTAATATACAGAGTCAAGATGTTCTGAACAATTTACACAAAATATGCTAAAATAATTCATATAAAGTTTTCAAGTGGTCATATAATCGTCCATAATCTAATATTCTAGCTATAGAGCACTCCAACTTCTTTATTTTTTCCTACTTCATTAATTCTTTTACAAGAAAACAAAGCTAAATACATAATCCAAATTTGGCTGACATTATGGATCGAAAGAACTGGGTGCTGACTGTTGACTCTTGACAAACAACTTCATTTTAGCTAAAAAAGGCCGTCTCCTCCGAGAATAAGCAGGGTAACCAGGAGTAAAAACTGTAGAAGACTACCTTTTGTAGCAGAAGCAAAGCGATTTGTCCTGTTATTTTTACTTAATGAGCGGGATCTGGGTTAAACTTCACTGATTCCTTCCAGATGAGATCTTTAACGTTGTCTTCTGTCAAGGATGATTGTTCGAAATCAAAACGGAAAGGCACCGAGCAGATGGGCTCATCATTGATGTCATGTAGGGAGACTAAGTAAGGGTGACACAGTGCTTCATCCGCTGCAAATAGACTCCCATGCAAAGAGGATTAAGAAAAAAACCAAGAAAGTCGTATAAAAGGAACTCTAGTGGAAGTCAGAACTGTACCAGTGATGCGTTTGTTGGGATCAAAGACGAGCATCTTTTCCAACATATCAGTGGCTTCTGGAGACATATTAGGAAACCTTGCTGAGAATTGCTGTTTTGGATACTGAGGAAGCTGTTTTACATACCTCCTAGCATGGTTACTTCGCAGAAATCCCAAGCTTGAATCATCTGGTGACCCTATCAACTTTAAAAGCCAACGTGTCAGATTGGTTAATGAGAAACAAATAGATTATGGTACATTGGTACCATATACTGATCGTACTCCTGCAATATGCTAAGTTTACATGTCTTATGGTGATCTATAATGATTTAATGACTATGGTAAAGACCAATACAATGTATGACATGAATTCATTACAGCACGAAGAAATTCAGCATATTCACTTATTTTCTTAGATTCAGGACATTTTAAGTATGTGCATGATCATTTACAGGCCATGCACATTAGAAGTTGGTTTTTATAATAAACAGATATTACCGGCTGATGAGAGCATCAAATGTGAAGGAAACTTCAGAGGATGTCTTCATCAAGCTTAACCAAAGACTTCAAGTCGGAACTTCTGACATATATCCTCATGAACTGAACTTCAGAGGAATAGACTTTACCTAAACAATAAGGACTGAGGGAAGGGAAAACTTTACCTCAGTAATAAGCCTCAGCTGGTGAACATAATCTTTTCCTGGGAACAAGG
Source organism: Dysphania ambrosioides (assembly GCA_026401315.1). NCBI lineage: Eukaryota > Viridiplantae > Streptophyta > Magnoliopsida > Caryophyllales > Amaranthaceae > Dysphania > Dysphania ambrosioides. Next base: position 4,634,907 of record CM048659.1, on the reverse strand, counting down.
GTTCTCTTGTCATAACTTCTCCAAATATACATCCAACAGACCAGACATCGATTGCAGCTGTGTATTCCGAACAGTTAAGGAGCAATTCAGGGGCTCGGTACCAGCGAGTTACAACATACTCAGTCATGAAATCTGTCTCAGTAGTGGTCCTAGCCAGCCCGAAATCTCCAATCTTGAGGTCACAGTTTGCATTTAGAAGTAAATTACTAGGCTTTAGGTCACGATGCAAGACCTTAGCAGAGTGTACATATTTTAATCCACGTAAGAGCTGATATAAGAAATACTGCAGTTCACAAAATATATCAGTCTCTACAACTACTACGATGGAGCGAAAATGACAAGAAGTTCAATGTCAGCTGTTGTGCTAGTAAAACTAGGGGTGAAACTAAAAGAAATCAACTTAAGGAAGAAGGAAGTAAAACAAAGCAATATACAGTTTGAAACTTGAATTTCACTGAATCCATGTTTTCCTTTTGAACCAAATACAGCCTAGTGGTTTGGGGAGTCCAGATAAAGGTAGCAATCTCAAGTTGCAGGAGTCGTGACAAACCTGGCAATGATCATCAGTCAAAGCTTGGTTAGAGCGAATTATCTGATGAAGATCAGTGTCCATCAGTTCATAAACAATGTAAACATCATTGAATGCTTCTTTCTTTGGTGGTCGAATGATATCCTTAATGGCGATAATCTACATCAAGCCAATAAAATTAGTTTCCGAAGAAGTGTATTATTGCAGCAGAACTTTGATACACCATATATGCATCAAGAGACGTGTACTGTACATATTGAGAAAAACTAATCTTCACAACTAGACGCCCAACACATAGGGAAACAGCTTAAGCAAGCTCACATTTTCATGATCCATGTGGCGAAGTAGTTTGATCTCTCTCAGTGTTCTTTTTGCATCTACTATATTGTCAAATGCATTGCCTATCTTCTTGATAGCAACCTCCTGTTGTGTTTCTGAGTTCACAGCAGCACTGCAAAGAAAGAGTTGTGTTATTTCTCTGACAGATGTAAATCCAATCAACAATTGCCATTTCCCTACATCATGTAACTATGCAAGCAAAACAAATACAACTCTTTCCCACGCACATCGTCATCGAGATGCATGGCCATGGATGACCATGTCTACAGGAATACCGTATACTAGCTTAGCACAGAAATATTTAAACAAGGAAGAAGCAAGATATTCTCCACAAATACAAGTGAATTTTGTAAGGATATCAACAGGGACTCAACACTGCCTAGCAAACGAACCATTTACAGAATTTCTCTTATGTTACACACAAAATAATATTATCATTACTTTGGTAACATTAAACTAGGTCCGTTTCTGACATTTTAGAGACCTAGGGCGAAATAAGGATTTTAGGTCCTATAATTTAATATTATACTTCATATAATTTTATATGCTTGTCTTACCAAATAAATAAATTATTAAAATATTTTATTAAAAATAATATTATTCGTTGTAATCACATAAATCATTAATAGTGTCTAAAAATATATAAATCAGTAATAATGTCTAAAAATATATAAATCAATAATAAAGTCCTCAATGTAAATAATATCATAAGCTATGCACTTTATAGAAATTTTCATTTACCAAGTTATTGTATTATCATTATCATTTCTATTTACAATATTATGAATAGTTCTCTTCGCAAATTAATAACTACAGTCAAAATTCCAAATATTAGTATATTCTAAATATAACAAATCAATAAGATGTCATTGTATTAACAAAATGAGAAACAATAATAATTGTACTGATTAAACAATAATATTATGTTGGATTGGTGGTAAGTTTTCAAATCAAAGATCACATATTCACATCTTATATTTAAACACCTTTTTAATATATTTATATAAAGAATCCAAGATTTCGGGTAATTTATAGAAGGCTCACAGTGGTAGTAATTTAGTGTGACCATCATCTGGCCAAAGACTTGATCTTTCCTAGACTATTAATTGGATAACAAATACTCTCATTTCCTTAATTTTTGGCTCATTTCTATTAAAAGAGAAAAAGTTTGAAAAAATTGACAAAAAATTCTCATCATATTATTATAGGAAATAATATATTGAAGTGGGATTTTGTTGGATTCATCTCCATGTAAATTTTTAAAATATCAAATATTCATAATTTTTTGCGTTATAAAAAATAAAAATATTTAAAGCCGTATTTCAAAAACCACTAATACTCAAATGGGAGTAATAGCTCTTCCTTAAATTGGTCCATATTTAGTTAAACAGCTTTTAAGTAGAAGATTGCACCAATAAAAAAAAAAAAAAAGTCTAAAACCAAATAAATACAGTCTTAAAAAGGGGGTTAAAGACGGAATACCAAACAAGGCCAGAGGCGCCACGACCAATGGGGCGAATGGGAGGAACATACTTGGAAGAAACCTCAAACAAGCTGCCGTGCACATTGTACTGAACATAACGACCCCCGTGCGTCGTCACTCCTTTTATTTTTGATTCTTGGTTTCCTTCTGCTGTTGAATGCAATGCTTCAAAGCAATCCATCTCTTGTTTTTCTATAACTACTACACTACACTACTGCTTTCTTTCTTTCTTCTTTCTTTGTTTAGGCTGATATCAGACTGATTTAACTTTGTGTTTTGCAAATTGTTGCCAAAATACCACTCCGGAATACACTTTAGCCTGCGCAAATCCCGGGTTTTCAATTTTCTTCAGCCCAACCAATTACTTTCTTTCAGATTACCATCTTTTTTTTATGAATAAGCGTTGAGAAAAGCCTCTTCTGTTTTTGGAATTCCGTGAAGTGGAAACGGACCACTACTTCATGAGTTTCTCTACTTCTTCTCACTTTTCCACAGCTTTTTATACTCTACCCCAATCAAGATATTTGTATTTTTTTTTTATTTTTAAATTATATTTTATATAATTAACTCGTATATTTTATGTAGTATGAAAATAAACTTTTATATATATATATATATATATATATATATATATATATATATATATATCAATTGAACCTGATTATTTATTTCAAGCATGTCGATTTTTATTTATTTACTTGATGTATTCAATCAAAGACTTATTAGAGCATAAATGTTTTTAAGTTTATAGGCCGGAGATAGATATCGAAAAGTCCCTAAAATGTCCAATTTAGCCAGTGAATAAGCTTATTGCAATGATTTAGAATTCATGTTATTCGATATACTTTATCCATTTAATTTCTTTAAAAACCGATCTTCTTCCTTGTGTTCTATGGAGTATTCTACTATTCAATATGTGTCCCCTTTAACAATTTGAAAATTTGTTGAATACCATTTCAATACTATGTCTTATTTGGAGTTTCTAAGTGAATTGTAGAATAAGAAGAACTACTATACAATTTGTAAATTCATGTTCCATTTCTCTCATTCATCTTGAATTTTGACTTTGACCCTTAACTTTAAAGAGTAATTGCATGCTTTATTAGTTTGTCATATCATTTACTTTATTTTGGTACATACAAATGAAAGTCAAAAGAAAAATTGGTGGATAATGTTCCAACACTTGCATGATCAAAATTGAAATACAGCCGCAGTGTAATTAAGCGTTCTAGATGATTTGGTAGTTGTGCTCGTTCACGAGACAAGAGCTCTTACTCACAGGCATAACATTGTTGTAAGGCTCTTTCCATATCCAAATGTCACCTTTTTTCCGGGTAAATTTTTTTTAGAAATTAACGAAATAAATTATGAATAATCAACAGGAATGCAGTTAAACATAATCGAGTTCACAGTTTGAATGCTCGAATTTGCGTTGGATCATAACGAGTATACATCTCAAGTCCCATATCGATTAAAAAAGAAAAAAAATATCAACTTTATAAGTAAACTGATTCCACATTAGTATAAAGTCTTTTTGGAGATGTCCAAAAACTAATCTATGAAGATTTGGACTAAAACGGACAATATTATATATATTGATCGAGTAATAAGTTCAGAAATTATGCCCAAATATATTTGTGAGTTGACCATTACCAAAATGCAATTTTGCATCCCGAATCAACTCCTTCATTCCATGCGCCAAGTTAAAACTAGCCTGCTTAAAGACGACCAATGCACGAGCAGTCCACATTAACTTTACCTATATACTTAGCCAGCATATACGAATGAATCATGCATGTCGTCCGAGAGTACAGTATAGTACGTACTTATTGAAAGTTTGAAACGGGTTAATGGGCTAACTGTGCTTTCTTGACTTGCGTCTTTCAACTCATCTTCGATGCAATTCTGGTATATTTATATCTGGCTCTTCACTTTACCTTTGATATGAATGATAGATTGTTCCAAATATTCGTGAGCACCATAGAATTATGACTTTTTTATTCTATGGTAAATCATGTACACCATGAAAACTATCTAGCAAATTTTTCTAATAGGCCAATTCATGATATGTGAACACCGTACCACAAGTCCACAATCTTTTTATTCGGATTTACTCGATCTATTACACTTAAAGAATACAATCCTCAACTTAACATGAGCTAGTACAATCTCTATGTTCTCCAACGATTGAATCCTTAATCAAGAATCAAAATAAGTAGATCAACACAATTTAGTCCATGAAGTCCAAATAAAGACTTTGCTTAGTCTAGAAGATTTTGATCATCCCAACCCAACCCAACTCGGATCATGCTAGTGCTTTTTCAAGCTTAGGTTGAAATTTGGAAGTGATTATTTAAACCTTTAAGTGTGCTTCAGATCAAGAGCCTGAAATTTATGTGAGTTCTGGAATTGAGAATATAGCCTGAATTTTGGCCCTTCTTTTGCACTGCCACACAAATGCAATCTATATCAAATATTCAACTGTGTCTACTGATTTTGACACTCGTATATTCATTGAACCAGTGCTGAACGATCGCCTTGACCTGCCAATATGAACTAGCCTAGGATAATTTCACATAGAGATATTTTTGCAATATCTATATGAAGCAAATTAATTATGTCTCAAACCTTGAAACAATATACCTCATACATTGCGGATCGCATAAAATACAGATAGAAAGATGAAAATAGAATGAAAAGAGTATGCAATTATAAACGCTAACTATCAGTATTGAATGTATTTCCTAATATGGTTCTCGGACATAAACACGCATTTATATAGTAATTTCCTACTAAATTTCTCTTTATAAAAAATTTTGCAATTATAATACATATAAGTTATACCCCCACAACAATTTTGAGTCTAGCAATGACCAATGATTGTATAAACAACTATGAGGAGTTTTATCAGATATATGTGGGTATACACTGATGCTATTGATCGATAATGAAAAAAAGTGCAATTAAAAGTTAGAAATTTTTATGAATGGTAAACAATAAAACTCACCCTCGGAGAACGGACGACACAAGATGATGACGTTTTTGCCCAATAACAAGTGTAAGTTAACCAACAACTCCTTAGACCTGAGCAAAATAATATCACCCTTATTATTCAAGTTCCCTTGATCAACCTTCTCAACCCAAACCCTTGAATTAGGGTACGCCCCTTTGCATGCTCTCTGTTGGAACTTGTTGAAGCTTGTTGAAGTTTATAAAAACCAAGATCCCACATTGGTGGGATTAGAGAAGCATGAACTCTTTATAAAGAGTTATGATCACTTATTTGGGTGTGACCCAAGGGTTACCCACTTTTGTGGAAGAAGGAAGGGCTTAGGAATCCAACCAACACACATGTTGTATCGTGCCAGGCTGGCCGGGCCGGGTTGGGTTGGGTCTTAAGTGAGTGATCATGAAGCTGCAAGTCCACTACAATTATTATCAAGAGATTGTTTTATCCTGGGGAGCATCCGGTGATTTCCGAACTGCTTAAGGCAGTACCGTGAATGTTCTAAAGAAAGCGACATAATCCGCAACTTAGTCTATTCCCGGTAACATTGTTCTTGTTATTTTGCAGTATTGTTTACAACAATTTTAGAACAGCCTTTTCTGCCTTAACCATACTCATGTCTACCGAGGATCTAACTATGTCTGCTGATCTTAACAAACCATTTCGTTTTGAAGGTGCCCACTTCAAAAGGTGGAAACAAAAAATGATATTTTTCCTTACTGTTAAAAGGGTGCACTCCGTTCTGGTCACTTCCAGACCAATACTTGTTGATGATGCCGATACTACTGAGAAGGACAGAATTTAGAAGGAGATTGAAGCATGGAATGAAAATGATTTTATGTGCAAAAATTATATACTTAATGGTTTATGTGATAATCTGTATGATTATTATAATATGGAAAATTCTACAAAAGATCTATGGGAATCGCTTCAAAAGAAGTATGACACCAAAGAAGCTGGAGCTAAGAAATATGCTATAAGCAGGTATCTTAAGTTCCAAATGAATGATGATAAATCAGTAGAGATACAGTCTCATGAACTCAAGAAAATTGCTCATGAAATTACTTCTGAAGGAATGGTTTTAGATGAACAGTTTCAAGTTGCGGTGATGATAGATAAACTCCCTCCATCTTAAAAGGATTTTAAGAACAATTTGAGGCATAAGACTAAGGAATTTTCCTTAGAAAGTCTTATCACTCGGCTTTGAATTAAAGAGGAGGCACAAAAGCAAGACCAAAGAGAGGAGATATTATTTGTTAACACAAATAATGCTCCTAGGAAGTCGACTGCAGTACTTAAACCTACTGCTAGGAACTTCAAGAATCAGAACAGGAAGAAGAACTTCAACAAGAATGACAACAAGAATAATAGACAACAACAATCTCAACCACCTAAGAATGGTTCTGGACAATTTCTATGCTATAGGTGTGGAAAGCTAGGCCATATGGCACGAAAGTGTAGGAACATGCCTATTACTGCACCTATGCAGGCTAGCATGATTGAGGAGGCCTTTGTGGCTATGATTACAGAGATCAACCTTGTAGGTGGATCAGATGGGTGGTGGGTAGACACTGGTGCTACGCGCCATGTCTGCTATGATCGTAGTATGTTTAAAACATACACCGAGACTATTGATGATAAGAAAGTGTTATTGGGAGACTCCCACTCCACTAATGTTGCTGGTATTGGAGATGTTGAATTGAAGTTTACTTTCGGAAGGACACTTATTCTGAAGGATGTTATGCATACTCCAGAGATAAGGAAGAATTTGGTCTCTGGATACCTTTTTAACAAAGTTGGATTCGCTCAAACCATAGGATCTGATCTGTTCACTTTAACCAAAAATGGTACCTTTGTTGGAAAAGGTTATGCAACTGATGGAATGTTTAAATTAAACGTTTAAGTTAATAAAATTTCTTCTTCTGCTTACATGTTGTGTGCTTTTAATGTTTGGCATGCTAGACTTTGTCATGTTAATAAAAGACTCATTAAAAATATGAGTAACTTAGGGTTAATTCCTAAAATTTCTCTTGATGATTTTGACAAATGTGAGTTTTGCAGCCAAGCTAAGATAACCAAGTCATCTCATAAAACAGTTATGAGAAGTTCAGAACCATTAGACTTGGTTCATTCTGATATTTGTGAACTAGATGGAACATTGACTAGAAATGGGCAACGATACTTTATCACTTTTATAGATGATTGTTCTGATTAAACTCGTGTATATTTAATGAAAAATAAAAATGATGCATTTGACATGTTTAAGCAGTATGTGACAGAATTTGAGAATCAGTTCAACAAGAAGATAAAAAAGTTACGAAGTGATCGAGGAACTGAATATGGATCTACCTCGTTTATTGAGTTTTACAACTCAAAGGGGATCATACATGAAAGAACTGCTCCTTACTCACCCGAAATGAATGGTAAGGCTGAAAGAAAGAATCGAACACTAACAGAATTAGTAGTTGCTATCTCTTTGAATTCAGGTGCAGCTCCTTACTGGTGGGGTGAGATTTTACTTACAGTATGTTATGTCTTAAATCGAATTCCAAAGACAAAGAGTTTCTCTTTAGATCTATAAATAGTGGGGGCACGTTCACTTCTGCTGTTCCTAAAATAAGAACTAGAATTTTGAGTTCAGAGCTTGAACCTGAAGTAAGAAGAAGCAAACGGGCTAAGGTGTCTAAAGATTTTGGCCCTGATTTTGTTGTGCTTAATGTAGAGGAGGATCCTTCAAGCCTCCAAGAAGCATTGACCTCCGTAGATGCAGATTTATGGCAAGAAGTTGTAAATGATGAGATGGATTCTCTTGTATCCAACCAGACGTGGCACATAGTGGATTTACCACCAGGGTGTAAAACAATTGGTTTCAAGTGGATTCTAAAAAGGAAACTAAAGTTTGATGGCTCAGTTGATAAGTACAAAGCTCGTCTAGTAGCTAAAGGCTATAGACAAAGGGAGAACATAGATTTCTTTGACACTTACTCACTTGTAACTAGAATAACATCTATAAGAGTACTAATATCTCTTGTTGTTGTTCATAATCTTTTACTGCATCAGATGGATGTTAAAACAACATTTCTGAATGGTGAGCTGGAAGAGGAAATCTACATGGACTAACCAGAAGGATTTGTAATCCCAAGACAGGAACACAAGGTATGTAAGTTGGATAAATCTCTTTATGGTCTTAAACAAGCTCCTAAGCACTGGCATGAAAGATTTGATAACTTAGTCATTTCACATGGTTTTAAGATCAATGGTAGTGACAAATGCATATATATTAAGTTTGAGAATAACATTTGCACTATCATTTGTCTATATGTTGATGACTTGTTGATATTTGGTTCAAATATTCATGTTGTGAATAATGTAAAGTCATTGCTGAGTTTAGAGTTTGATATGAAAGACCTAGGGGAAGCGAGTGTAATCCTTGGAGTTAAGATTACTAGGTGTGATAATAGAATTTCCTTAGATCAATCTCATTATATTGAGAAAATTCTAAGGAAATATGGTTACTATGACTATAAACCTTCATGTACTCCTTATGATCCTAGTATAAAATTGTTTAAGAACACTAGTGATGCAGTAAGGCAGTCAGAATATGCGAGCATCATTGGCAGTCTTTGGTATGCCACTGATTGTACTAGACCCGACATTGCCTATGTCGTGGGATTACTTGGTAGGTTTACGAGTTGCCCTGGTATAAAGCATTGGCATGCGATTGAGAGGGTCATGAGGTACCTGAAAAGGACCATGAACCTAGGATTATATTATGAAAGGTTTCCAGCTGTCCTAGAAGGATATAGTGACGCTGGCTGGAATACCTTATCAAATGATTCAAAAGCTACTAGTGGATACATTTTCACTATAGCTGGTGGAGCTGTGTCTTGGAAGTCTAAAAAACAAACTATTTTGGCTCAATCCACAATAGAGTCAGAAATGATAGCACTTGCTACTGCAAGTGAAGAAGCAGGTTGGTTAAGAGGATTGCTAGGTGAGATTCCCTTATGGGAAAAACCTTTGCCAGCCGTGTTGATCCATTGCGATAGTACCGCGGCTATTGCTAAAGTTGGGAATCATTATTACAACGGTCAGAGACGACAAATACGTCATAAGCACAGTACTGTGAGAGAATACCTCTCAGTTGGTGCTGTTAGAGTGGATCATGTACGCACTGAAAATAATCTAGCAGATCCTTTGACGAAAGGATTAGCTAGAGAAAAAGTCCATAATTCTTCTAAAAGAATGGGGCTATTGCTACTAAGATGAGTCACACGTAATGGTAACCCAACTTATAGACTGGAGATCCCAAGAAATAAGTTCAATGGGTAATAACAAATTATGGAGTGATATGTGTAGAATATGCTATGAGATTCGAAGCATAAATTCCTGAAGCGAATAAGGGTGAGTTAATAGAAACTCTTAATGAGATCTATACTCCATTTGGAGTGGAGTACCAAGCTACAGGAGTACTCTTGATAGATTCACCTATGTGATTGTGGGAGTGAGGCCGCTTCCTATGAAATGGTTTGTGGCAAACATTTCTAGAGCTTTCACTATATTGGGATAGACGTGCATGGCCGTAATTGCACGGGTCTAAAGAGAACATCCAGAATAGATTGTGCATGGTATATTGTCAGAGATAGGGTTCAAAACTACGAGTTACCCTAGTAGAATCTGAATTGTACACACTACGCAAAAGTTCAAGTTGAAAGACACTTTTGTTTATGCATGATCTATATTTTAAGAAACTGCTGAATAAATGTTTTTAAAAATTCAAAGTGGGGGATTGTTGGAACTTGTTGAAGCTTGTGTTTATAAAAACCAAGAGTCTCACATTAGTGGGATAAGAGAAGCATGAACTCTTTATAAAGAGTTATGGTCACTTACTTGGGTGTGACCCAAGGGTTACCCACTTTTGTGGAAGAAGGAAGGGCTTAGGAATCCAACCAACACACACGCGCGCGCACGCCGTGTCGAGCCGGGCCGGGCCGGGTTGGGTTGGGTCTTAAGTGAGTGATCATGAAGCTTCTATCTTTATTTTTTGAGCTGTTCAAATTTCATAATTAATTTTAAAACAGTTTTGTAATTAATTACCAACGGTTTACTAATGTTAATTACGGTTTTAATTCTTGAGATTTGTAACTTTAATTTTGATTTCTGAACTTTGTAACATCAGCTTTGATTCTGTATTAAATTTCTGAACGTTTTTGTTTCTGCCTTGGCTATATATACAGCCTCTGATCAGCATTGTAAACACACAACTACAAAACACTTCTTCCTTCTGTTTTCTCTCCCTCCCACGAAATTCTTCAGTAGTAGTACATTTTTCTTGAGTGTTCTTCTGAGGTCAGTGGTTCTGTGCAAGTCTACTACTATTATTGTCGAGAGACTGTTTTATCCTGGGGAGCATCCGGTGATTCCCGAACTGCTTGCACAACTAAGGCAGTACCGTGAATGTTCTAAAGAAAGCGACATAGTCCGCGACTCAGTCTATTCCCGGTAACATTGTTCTTGTTATTTTGCAGTATTGTTTACAACACTCTCTCCATCATCTCAAGGAAATCCATGCTGCCACCTTCCATGGCAGCAGACGCGGGGTCAAGTTAGAGATCCCTGCCTAGTCAGGATCCGAATGTCGTCGACCAAACAACGATTTGATTACCGGGGATCTTTTGGATGCTTGGGATTCTTGCTGTCATTTTACCCTAATTTATAGCTTCAATTAGGATTTTTCTTAATTCGGATTTGAGAGTTGGAGGTTGCATGCGCATTTTTTGAATAAATACAACTATAATTTATGACCAGATCATTTTCCTCAACTATAGAGTTGTACGTACTTTAATATATAATACATAAAGTATTGATTTAGATTAGGTGATCGATTGGTATGGGTGTAAATCATTTAGAATCATAAGCACTTAAATATGTTAGTATTTAAACTATGATACTTGTATTTTTGGATCCTATATTGTATTTGTCTTTATATATACTTTAACTACTTACTTTTAATTTTCATTATGTTTATAATTAATTGTCAAAGAATATTAAAGTATTAATGCATGCACCACAAAAAACAAACATTGTAAGAAATATAGTTGATGGAAGTATATATCATGTGCGATGATTGTTTACTTTGGCATGATAATCCGGAATCCAAATTTTGACAACGCAGAAAAAACCAAAGTAATAAGTAAGACGAACATTAGAAGGTATAAGTGTTTAAAAAGTACCATGTATAAATGAATATACTAGGTTTTTTTTAGTACAAAAAATATAATTTGATGATAAGCCACTTCGATACAATTTGATGCTTTGCCAAGAGGCCTTATCTTATCTCACTTTTTTGACATGCTAATTAAATAATTATACTCTGTTTTCTGTTAAATGTATAATATTTAATTTTTATATTTAAATGGGCGATATTACAATGTATTTTTTTATAATAATGGAGTATATTTTATAGGAGTGTATAGACACTTAAATTACGTCTTACCCCTTTTCCTTTCTAACTCTCGATGACAATTGTATTTTACTTTATTTTTATATATTAGAGTGTTAGATTTTTCACAAGTATTATTGACTAATGGACTCGTGATCCTTTAAAAGTAAAGCATGTCAAAAATATTAAAATCGAAAATATAACATTTATAAACCCATTGATTGCTACATGACCTCAATTTGGTTGAATATCTCTTCTTATATGCTTTCCAATGATATATTATAAGTGTAATATCGATTTAAAATAAAAAGAATTATAAACGATTTAGTAAAATTGGAATCTATTCATTTACCTTTTACTGTAGGGGTCATTACTTTTTCAATCCCTATTGAATGACCAACTTAAAATCCATAATTGATTAGCTCATTTTGTACCTTTTTCGTTGATATATTACGGGGTTTGTACAAAGTCTGAAGCAAAAGTTATGGGCTCTGAAGGGGGGACTTTTGTAGTAAGATTACATGGGACACAAACTTTCGTGTTGGATGAGTCTAATTGTTACTAAGTTCATTTGGGCAGTCTTAAGTTCAATCTTATTAATTTCAATATTCAATCAAGATCATCCAAGTCAACTTATAATATCTGTGAAAAAACAATTTTTAGGCAGTATAGGTAAGTCATGGATGCTCTAAGTTATTTGACTCATTTTTTTAATTATATTAATACGTTTTTTTATGATGTAGATCCATAATTTTACAAAATTTTCATGATTTTACATATTTAAGACCATATTTTATGATGTATCATCTATTTATTATTATTTGTCCTGTGACTGCAAAAAAGGATTCGGGTACGGGTCTAACCATAATACCCAGATTCGTACCCGAATCCGTTACCTGTTTTTTCATTTATTCATTTGTACTTGTTTGTATTGTTATTCAAAAAACATGTAAAAACTAGATTTTATTCATTTGTACTTTGTTGTTTTGTAATATTTGAGTAGTTAAGTGTGTTCAAGTATTGAACTTACGTTCTTCGTTGGATTGTTGTTGTAGATGTAAAATGCAAATTTATTAATTTAAAACTTATTATTGTCACAAAAAAATAGGCGAAATATGTAGGATCCGTTTTGGCCTTGTTTGGATCCGGATCCGTTGGATATGTATATGAATCTTACTTTTCATACCCGACGAATTTGAATCTAGATCTGGATCCATCCTTGAAAAATGGATCTAGATTCATCCTTGAAAAATGGATCTAAATTCATCCTTAAAAAATGGATTTGGATCTGGATCCGTAAGGATTCGATCCAAATCCGATTTGTTATCATCCATATCCGTATCTCATCTCCTAATCCAACTCGATTCAAGACCAATAATAAAGTTCTGCTTTTTCAAGGATTTATTAGGAGAAAACTTTTGCTTTAGATATATTCTTTTAATATATCCCTTCATTATGTCCTTTTCTTAAGTTCATTGTAAATGTTTATGAATCTTTTATCCCTTTGATTGTCTCTATTGTATATTCAACCACGCAAACCCCACCAATCACAATCATACGTGTAGGCGAATCGAAGCGTTGCTTCCCACCAAGCCTAATTCCTGTTGGATGTACGTGGTGGAAACTTGCACCCATAGCAGCATCACACTAAATTTGGTAAATTAAAATATATATATATATATATATAGTAATTCGGGCTTCCAAGAGACCAGCCCAATTTTGTAACCCAACTCATCAAGAAATTTTTTTTAGTCCCGATAATACCTTACTCTAGGTATTCCCTTTAGCCCAATTTATAAAAAATGGAGATTTTAACCCAATTTGACATAACCTAAGCATGTGGCACCTCCCTCCCTCTATCCCGCTTATCCAGGCTAAAATTGTCCGTCATCAGCCACCACTGCCACGCTACCTCCTGCGGTGGCTTATTTTCAAATGTTGCTTTCCTATCACCAGCTACTCTAACTGTTTCAGAGGATCCGTCTTGTGTATTTTTTGGTATGATTGAAACTGCCTGCCATGGATCTTAGAGGCTCTTTACCGCCAGATACCCCCTTCCATCCCCTCTGATTGAAGCGAATCGGCATTGTACTGATGTGGTGCATTGGTGGAGGGAACATGTTGTCGTTAGCATGTTTAATTGGCCAGAATTTATTCTTAGATTTTAGACTCAGCCTAATTCAACTCTGGAATGTCAACTTTCATGAAGGTAAAAATAAAACTTAATAGTGAAAATTGTACTTGGATATGTATCAAATAATGATGGGGTTCTAAAATATGAAGAAGTGAATTAATAATAAATGGGTTTTGAAATATGAAAAAGTGAATTGGAGATGCGGGGTATCGATCCCCGTACCTCTCGCATGCTAAGCGAGCGCTCTACCATCTGAGCTACATCCCCGAAGCTGTTGTAGAATTTTATACTTTTAATCTAATCTAGGTAAAAACAACTGATTGAACTTGTGGATTTTTTGAACCTTAGAACTTGGTAGACTTTTTTGCTTAGGGGCCATAATGGGATAGCCATGTTTGTAAACTGCATCTCTAAGTCAGGATTGGACTCAGTATGCTGTGTTCAGACTTCAGAGTGGAGCTAGTACTAATTCCTGATTCCTGAAAGTTTCAGCTTGCATGTTGCATGTAGTAGTGAAAGTTACAATTAAATTATTTCTTGTTCACTTAAAATTAGAGGAACAAAAGGGTAACAACATGTAGAAGTTAGCTGGAGATGCAGGGTATATTGATCCCCATACCTCTCGCATGATAAGCGAACACTCTACCATCTGTGCTACACCCCCAGAGATACTACTCTATTGAGCTTAATTGTGTAGGTGTGTTCATTATAAAGATAGCATAGAGCCATAAGTTATCTCTGCAATATGTGGATAGTTTTAAAAGCTCCTTGTTTTGTCATTTCTGCAATTTGTAAGTTGTAGCAAAAACTCAGGATTGTCCAAATTTGTCTTCTGAATTCTGATATAAGTTCATTTTAATTTAGTTTTAAAAAGAAAACTTCAAATTTTTTATGTTCTTGGAGTAATATGTATGACGGAATAAAGAGTTATTGACTACTGAAAAGGCCAAAAAAATGGAATGGAGATGCGGGGTATCGATCCCCGTACCTCTCGCATGCTAAGCGAGCGCTCTACCATCTGAGCTACATCCCCAATGTTGGTGAATAACAATTTAGCGTATTTAGTGGTTGGATTTTGTTTTTTTTTTATTGCGGTTTTACTCGGTTAGGGTGTTGATCAGGTCGAGCTGTAATCGATTCGAGTTGTAATCGGTTTGGTTTGTAATCAATCGGTTTGAAAACAGGTTGTGCCAGTTTTAAGTGGTTTTCGGGTCAAAACTGTTCGAGTATTAGACGATTCGGGTTGTAATCGGTTCGGGTCATAATCGGTCTTGGTCATAATTAGTTTGAGTCATAATCAGTTCGGGTCATGATTGATTCGGATATTATTCGGGTCAGGTTGTAATCAGTTCAGATCGTAATCGGTTCGGGTTGATATCGCTCGGTTTGAAAACGAGTTTTGGTTCGAAAAATTTGGTAAAATTAGATTAGGTCATGATCTATTTAAGTTGAATTAGGCTGATTTGAAAATAGACCGGGTGTAAATATTTTTCCAAAATATATAAGAGTAGCACGCAAGACTTATGTGCCAAGATGTACCCAAAGTGGAACTCTTTATGAATTACAAAATTAGTAAAGTATAAAATACTCATATAGTCATATGACTTGTATGAGTCGTATTATATAAGAGTTAAGATTAATAAGAGTGTAAGAACATGTTATAATATTATATTAGAAACGCTTTTTGAATGATTTGAACAGTTAAACTTGATAGTCGAGAGCTTGAGACAAACAAAAACTATATATTATTAATCAATAGTTTTTGTGGATCTGATTTTTGTGAGTATTATTAAAGCAAGTTGTAGTCTTGACTTTATCTATCAATGGAATGGAATGTTCTAAATCTGATGTACTGATTTAGTGCTTTTAGGTACTTTTAATGTAATGTTCTATATTTATTGTAGTGATTTTTGTGACTATCACTATTTGTTCAAATCCTACCATTTTACTAGCTATGTAAGGTTCAATTCCATGCTATTACATAATTGTAGTATCTAAGAAAAAAAAACTCTCAAAATCATGTTATAATGCTTACAGTGGAATAACAACATATTTATTAATGTATATCATGATTAGATTAGAACTAGGTGAAATGATCATTTTCAAGGAATATAGATAACATATCAAATATTCAAATGTGTTAAGAACACAAAATGTATAGTGAAGGTAACAGTTTTTAAACAATTCGATCATAACGAGTTACGAGTTGTACTGTAAACGGTTTGATCATAACGGTCTACAGGTTGTAAACGATTCGGTCATAACGGTATATGAGTTGTAAATGCTTCGGTCATAACGGTTTACGGGTTTTAAACGATTCGTGTTTATCAAGTTTTGTCGGGATTTTGTCGGGTTTTAACGATTTTTGTTTACGTCGGTTCGGGTTACTATCAGATTCAGATGTAATCGGTTCGGGTTGTTCTCGATTTAGGTTATAACGGTTTCGTCCTGATAACAGTTACGAGTCATTAACGGTTTTCCAAAATACGGTTCAGTTCAATTTCAGATTTCATATAATCGGGTAGGTTCGGTTTTTAACAACGGTTCAGTTTCTTTTCGGAATAGTTCGATTTCATCGGTTCAAGTTGATTTTTGACAGCTCTAAATATCACACAATGGACTATGGAACCCAGAAGTAAAAATTATTGGTAGGCTTTAATATAAATCACAAAATATTTTAGACCTGAAATTTTTTTTGAATCCGGCTTGTTTTCCACATTTTGGTAAGCTGTAGCCAAATATGCAGTATTATAAATATATTTCTATTGTTTTGCAGCTGGAATACTTGGAAGAAAGGAGGATGCACTCTGAATTGTTAAGCTACCCTATCTACCTCTGGGTGGAAAAGACAACTGAAAAGGAAATCAGTGATGATGACTTGATGAGGAAGAAGAGGGACAAGTTGAATATGTGGATGAAGACAAGGAGAAAAAAGGCAAGAAGAAGAAGATTAAGGTGTCACATGACTGGCAACTAATCAACAAACATAAACCAATATGGCTCAGGAAGCCAGAACAGGTGACCAAAGAGGAATACTGATCATTCTACAAGAGTCTGACTAACGATTGGGAGGACCCTATTCACTGGAAACACTTCTCAGTCGAAGGGCAGCTGGAGTTCAAGGCCGTCCTTTTCGTTCCGAAGAGGGCATCATTTGATCTTTTCAACACGAAGAAGAAACTTAGGAACATCAAGCTTTATGTCAGGAGGGTGTTCATTATGGAGAACTGTGAAGAGTTTGATCTTTGAGTATCTAGGATTTGTGAAGGGAGTGGTTGATTCTGATGACTTGCCCCTGATCATCTCACACGAAATGCGACAGCAGTACAAGATCCTCAAAGTCGTAAGGAAAAAATAGTAAAAAAGTGCATTGAAATGTTCAACAAAATTGCTGAAAACAAAGAAGACTATACCCCGCATTTTCCAAGAATCTGAAGCTAGGTATTCACGAGGACAGCCAGAACAGAGCTAAACTAGCCGACTTGTTGAGTTATCACTCAACAAAAGTGGTGATGAAATGACTAGCTTGAAGGACTACGTTACCAGAAGGAAAGAAGGGAAGAAAGATATTTACTACACCACGAATGAGAGCAAGAAAGCAATTAAGAACTCTCTCTTCCGAGACGCTTAAGAAGAAAGGCTATGAAGTTATTATCTTCGTGGTAGATGCTATTGATGAGTATGCTGTTGCATAGTTGAAAGAGTATGAAGGGCACAAACTCGTATCTGCAACAAAGGAGGGACCCAAGATTGAAAACTGAGGATGAGAAGCAGAAGGAAGAAAAAAAAGAAGTCACTCGAGAATCTGCACAAAGTGATAAAGGATATTCTAGGTGATAAGGTGGAAAAAGTGGTGATTGTTAATTGTTGATTCACCTTGTGTTCTTGTTACAGGGGAGTTTGGATGGACTGCTAAGATGAAGAGGATCATGAAGACTCAAGCTTTGATGGATACAAGTATGAGCGCTTACATGTCAAGCAAGAAAACTATGGAAATCAATCCTGATAATGGCATCGAGAATAGACTAGTGCATTGGGTCGGGTCGGGACCAGGATGGGTCATAAGAAAAATGGGCCGGATCGGGTTAAAAAAGATATAAAACGGGTCAGATCGTCCAAATAGAGTATAGTTTTTATTTAGAGGAAGATAATTTACATGTATCACCTCCAATATTTGGTAGTGGACCACCGGCAAGTAAGTGAAAATAATTCATTATCTAATAGTGTTTAAAAGTTTTGAAAACTATTGGTCCATTATTGACCCGACTTGACCTTTTAAAAGCTCAATAAGACATGACCCTTTAAGAGACCGACCCATTAGACTCATTATTGATTAGGCCCTTTTATAAACAGATCGGTTAAGGGCCCTTGAAAGGCCCCCGTCCAATTGAACAGGTCTAATCGTGAAGGAGTTGAGGAAGAGAACTGAAGTTGATAAGACGACAAGTCTGTCAAGTACCTCGTGCTGCTGTTATACGAGACTTCCCTTCTGACCTCCGGTTTTAGCCTTGATGATCCCAACAGTTTTGCTGCAAGCATCCACAGGATGCTGAAACTCGGGTTGAGTATCAAGGATGATCAGGTTGCAGGTGATGAAGAGATGCCACCGCTGCAGGAAGATCAAGCTGGGGAAAGGGAAATGGAAGAAGTTAACTAAGAACATGAACAAAGTATATTGGGTAGCACACTTGCATCTTTGTACTTCGCTAAGTCCTGGCCTGTTAGTAGGACTTACATGTCGAGGAGTCCACAATTTTAAGAATTCAAAGATTTCTACCCCTTTCCTGTTTACTCAATTTGGTGCCACAATTCCTACTAGAATTGTTGCAGAAGCATGAGAGAACGTATGAATAGATACCAAAACTTGTAATTACAACTCTGTATGTTATTAGAATTAATTTTTTCATTTGCTGTGTGATATGAATGTTTAGCTGCCTGCTTGATGCTTTATCCCACTTCTATGTTTCAGAAATCCGGCATGTTTGTTTGTAGGTAAAGTAACCATTAAGGTCTGCCTGTAGACTGAAAATTTGCAATTAATCTTGACAGATCGCTACAATCACAGCTTACAATTTCTTGTGCTAAGTTCTGAAAATTATAATAATCCTGGCGATAGATTTACAAATGTGGGAAATTAATACAAAGTAGAGTATACCAGGTGCGTGCCAGTAGACATTATCTGCTTCTTCAAGGTGGCAGGGACAATCTGTGAGGGGAGGTTGAGATAATTACGAAGAAATTCAATACACCTAAGGTTGAAGAGAGAGCAACGGAAAAGGGGGAAGTAGCATGTTGAGCGTAAGAGGAGGAGTGCTCTGTGATTTGATTAAATGCTTGGAATTTGCAAGAGTTTCCTCCGCAATGCCTTAATATTCTGACCAAATCGCATGATAACCTTTGTTGAATTCTTCTTTCTAAGTTGAATTGTTAAACATCGTATGTAATTGTTTAACGTTATTCATATTTTTTTGCGTGAAATTTCTCTTATGTCCTTTAGTCCTCGAACTATTTGCCGTGAAATGAACTAGAATCGTCACGCACCATTGGTCATATATGTCCAGTCAACAACTCAACACCATCGCAAAATCCACTTTAGTTTCAGATATTATCATTGAACATGACAGGAGTCTCTGCCTTAAAGGTCATAACTTTCACTGCAGATTTTTATGATGCCCAATTGCCCATAACATATCATTGGAAAAGGTATGAAACAAAAAACTAGCTAATAGTTTTTAAATTGAGTCATTTGGATAAAAATTAAAAAAAAGTTGAACTTATAGAGTAAAAAGTCTCCAATACTAAATCATTCATAACTCTATCATTATAAATCGAGATTGAGCTTAAAATATATGGTTAGAAAGCCTGTAACAAGGGTTGTGATTAATGTATAAAGGCTTGTAAGAATTTGGATAATATATAATTGGAAAGTCTATAACAATATTCATGGATTAATATTATAGACTCGATTTTCATTCTTTTTGGACATATTTTAGGCTTAAAGGGCGGTTATCCCATTAATATAGATATTCTTTGTTTAAGAGATTTTAGACTAAATAAGTTCGTCCGCTAGCATTATATATTTCCAAAAATATATGCACAGGCACGAGGCATGGCGTGCATGACTATTTGACTAATGATCGAAGTTTGAAGTAATAGTTGACAAATTTAGAGATATTTCAAAAAAAAAAAAAATATTCATAATTGAACTAGTGACACTATTTGGAATCATTTACCGCTTAATATTTGACATGCTAAAGCCATAAAACATGTTTGGATCCTAGTTGAAAAATATTTGGAATGACAGTTTGATTGTGGTTCCAATCACCCATAAAGCATTTTAAGGTCACCTAGGACATATGGGAAGAACCTGAGGTATTACCTTTTCGTAACCAAAGAACTCAAAAGTGTCTCAAAATTAAAGGATATAATGCACGATTTTGAAGCAATTTTTGAAAAATAATTCCAAAAATTATCTAGTTGCATAGATTGCCTCCCTAGATTAGAAAAATGATTTAATACTAGTCATTATCTATATGCAGCCTTTAGAGGCCAAAAATTGAGTTTGTACCTGGTTGTAAGCAATTAAAAATGTGGTTGAATTAGCAGTTAAAAGGTCAATGAGAGGATTTCAATCACCCTTAGATCCTCCTCAGATCCTATACGGCACATGAGTAGTGATGTTACCGTTTCATGCCCATAAAACTCAAACATGTCCCAAATTTGAAGTAAAAGTTCATTAGCATGATGAATGATGTATGATTTTGACCATTATGGTAAAAAAATTTGGAAATTTATGTTAAACTTAGATACCTTAGGGGATCATAAAAGGTAATTTAAAACATAAATAAAAATATTGATGGGGTCAAAAATTTCATATGGGATCCTTTCTTTGTTGGATAATTTCAGATACGTTAAAATAAATTAAATAGGGGCTTGTTATTTACCACTCCAAATTACTCTAACCACTCCCCTAATTCTCTATATTACCCTCCACCCACCTAACCCTCATCCATCCATCAATTTTTTTTCCTTCTCTACCACCACCATCACCATCATCCTCGCCGCCGCCACCACCAAAGCCCATGCAAAATTCATTTCCTTTGTCGAAAATATTTCCAAAATTGTGAAATAAGGGTAATAATTAATATCATTGCCGCCAAAATCTTAAGCCGGAACCTATTATAACAAAAAATCAAAATTACTTAACAATTTTTTTAAAAAAAAATTAGGTTGTCGGAGGGCTTGCATAGTTTAACACACACAAAAATGATAGTATCTATGATGTACAATGATTGCAACATCATTTCAGAAATCTCATTCTAAGAGGTTTAGACAATGAATTAAAGAAATAATAGCTATTATGTATTAGTTGTTATTAAAGTGATCGTTAGTTAACAAAATACAAATAAACTTGTTCACATTATGACATTATATAATGAAAAATGAAAAATATGAGTATGCAATATTTATCCACAATTGATTGAGGGTTATCTTTAAGACTCGTTGAGTATTATTATATATTTATACTAATATATTAAAAAATATTTATACAAATATTTATCATATGATATTCTCTCTTGTTACAAATGTTTGGTTTTCATGTCAACATCTTATTCAAAAACTATTGTCTCCATTTAATTTTGAAAACATGAAATTTGATTTGGTTAGTGAGAATTTAACCATCAATTAATTACAATATCATTGCTCAATGATACAAAACTAACGATAGTAAAGTCTTTATCAAATCTAACTACAAACTCTAAAAAAAATATTAATACGTCTAACCATTTACAATACATAATAAGAAGACAGTGTTTCAATCAACGTCTCTTACCCTATTTTACGTACATTTTGGATTGAAATCATAACATTAACAAATTATTATAACGGGTTCAACCGCCCGAAACATTCGTTATATGATATATCCGTATAAAAAAAAACTTAGTTTTTAATGAATGAAATTAAGTTTGAACGAGAGTGTGTCTGGTTAAACAATGTACATTTTGGATTCAAGCAAGTTAAATGAATTGAACTATTATCAATATTATATAAAGGGTCGTTGTTGAGAGTCTGATTGGGATTATTCTCGTTAATTAACTTTATTTAACTAGTTAGGAATTTCTCTGCAACAATTAAGTGCAAGACTGTTTTACTCCAAACTTGTTCAAATGCAACTCTCAACCAAAAGAATATAGTGCATTTTAATTTGCATGAGTACTGCGTATGGAGTGTAATACTTCGTATCATTTATACAAACTGCAAGTTAGCGTCTCACAACTCAACCAATTAATGTATTATGCAAGTATAAATACAAATTAACATCAAACCCTAAAAGAAACCCCTCCGAATCAAGCCTTTTTTGAACTCGAAAGAAAAAGTTGTAATTCGATTTTTTAATTTGCATATTAATTCCTCAAATATGAAAAGGATAAGAAGAGATCAAGGTTCCTGTATTCGAAAGTTGATGCTCCTCTTCACCAGTGTTGTTGAGAACTAACCCTTCAACTTGATCCCAAAATAATAAACTAGGGCAACTTTGTGACTCAATCAACCCCCACCCATTAACGCCCACCATTTGATCATCGTGATCGTTGTGCTGCCTAGGCAAGCATTGATTGACCGCCATCTGCTCATGTTCTTGATGATCAATGCCTCCGCTCGTACATGATTGTGCCTCAATTGGAACCATGCTCTCCGTACTTTCTACCAAACTTGGTAAACAATTACTGTTATTATTGTTACTCAAACCCAACCCACTAATAGTACTTACAGTATTAAAGGTGCAAGTAGAAAATATTGGCATATTAGTAGTGTTAATATTTGTGAATATTGGCATATTATAAGAGTTCCAAACTTGTTGATGATCAGATGTACATAATCCCAAGGAGTTGCTACTAGTACCAATGGTTTCACCAATGTGGTCAATTGGGGTGCTTGTGTCAAACATGAACAAAGGGCAAGAAGAAGGAACTAGGGTTCTGTTATTTTCTTGCATGGATATTGTTGCCTCCTTTGTGGGACCATCTTGATTCACTCTGTGGATCAGGTCTGGCCCGAACCTGATGATAAATGGGTCATCGGAGGGAGTATTGGCTGTCTGTGGCTCATGGGTGGAAGTGATGGTGGTGGTGGTGTTCATGGTTGAAGGGGCCCATGTGGGGGAAGAAATAATGGGCTTTCGATGATTCTTTTTCTTGATCCAAGAATTCCAATAGTTCTTGATTTCGTTGTCTGTTCTTCCTGGCAAGTGACTTGCTATATGTGCCCACCTACATATCATTTTAAAGTTCAAATTGTTAAGCAATTGATCAACCTATATGTTTATGCAAACTAGCTACGTACGTGGCTATGGGTAATAATGAAAACAAGGGCTAAACAATTCCTATAAACCTTAAAGAAAGTTTTCCTCAATATAAATTTAATGATTTTTATATCATTACACCAATTATTGTCTGGAAGCTAGCTAGTTGCTTTCAGCTATTGACAAATAAAATTAGAGAAACTGAAGTAAAATGAAAACTAAAATTCATATGAGTTAACGCGTAACATACATAAATGACAATATGACTTTTATAGACTATATGGTGAAAAGGAGGGCATAACAAATCTACAAAAGGAAAGAAAATTTTTAAACTATGTCAAAAAAAAGAAAGAAAGTTGAATGCAATACTATAGAGTTTAGTTGATTAAAATTATAGAGTTTAGTTAATTAAAGTTTTAGAGTGTGGTATCCAAAATTTGGGATCAAACCCCGTCTACATCAGCTATTACTTTAGCGCTTACTGACTCACTTCAAAAAAATTATAGAGTTCAAAGCAAAGAGTAGAACCTGTTGCCTACAGCTTCATGAAGACTGATGATCAATTTCTCTTCTTCTAAAGTGAACCTTCCTCTCCTTATATCAGGTCTTAAGTAGTTAATCCATCTTAAACGACAACTCTTGCCACATCTTTGAAGCCCTAACCGCAAAAAATAAAAATAAAAAAAAAGAAATTGTTAGAATGCCGATACATAGTATGAAACGACAAAAGTTACACATAATGTTAATCTATAATGTGAAAGTCAAAGTATAGCTACATCATTATATTTATAAAATTATATAATCACTTAGAATGAAGTTTCAGGACTAATCTCCAAAACAATGTTCCTATATCGTAAGAACTTCGATTTTGTTCAATATGTAGCTCAACAGACTTGGGTGCAACAAATTTATTCCATGCTCTCCATGTTTGTTTGCATACCAATGCAACATGGGCATGCATTCAACACATAGCAGGTACGTACGTATGTTCTAATAGAAAGCGGTGTTAATTGGGAGCATATTATATTAAACATGCTCCGACCAACATTACCATAATATAAACTCTCTCAATAGATAAGATATTGATGCATGATAAGAAAGAAATGGAGTATATGAGTGGGGGGGGAGTTCAAACCAGCTTTCTCCGGGACTTCACTCCAACATCCATAGCCATTAGTAGAAATGTATCGCATAAGCTTGTCGTCTTCCTCAGGAGACCATAGCCCTCTCTTCACCTTCTGTTGATTGCAGCATGAATGGTGCCCCATTTCTCTAGCTATCAACAAGAATCCGATCCACGTATTGCTCCTAGCTAGCTAGTTTGTTCCAAACTACACTTTACGAATGTAATTATTGAGAGGTGACGTACAAAATATAATAAGCAAGGGACTAAAGAACAAGGTTTTAATTAAACTGGAATCAAGAAGATCGGCGAATCTAATTCTAGTAGCCAGTCTTTATCTGTTGATTAGCATTGTCTCTAAGTTGAGGCCATATTTATATTGTGTGTAAAGGAGCCGACATTTGAAAGTGAAGGAGGAAGGAGGAAGGAGGAAGGAGGAAGGAGGGGGGCCAATGCATGGGACCAAGCCTAAGTTATTGTATCGGTATCTAACTCCTCCAAATTGACCTTTCATCAAACATTCAAAACTATACATGTTTTTTTATCATTTCGATCTCTAGCGAAGTCTTACTCTACGTAAGTTTGTTGCGAATTTTATAGTTTATTAGCAATAAATAACTATCACGTACGCAGGCGGCAGGCATAACCTTTCTGCAAATCGGCATACCCCGTGTCCCTGTCCCACTATACTCCCCCTCTATAGCTAGTAACGTATGCCGCATCAACATCAATTCATTCACCATTCAACATTCACAAACATTTCTCTAACACAAATTCCTAATTTATATTTAATATAAATATATTATAAATATTTTCATAATTTTATTTTTATATATACCTGAGATCATAAAGTGTAGACACTGTATATATATTTTTTATTTTTATATCTTCTTTATTTCTATATCTGATATATATATATATATATATATGATATAACAATATTTTTATATAATATTTTAGTATACTGATATATTAGAAAAGCCTCATTTTCCTAATTACCTAGAGAGTAGAGACGTCTTTTGCTGTTATTTTTTTATTTTTGAGAAATTGAGCATGTAAGGTCTTTTGTTGCTTTCTATTGAAAATAGTCGGATCTACCTATATGTCTTTACATCAAAATGATTATACGTTTTTTTTATCTATTTGTTTAATACCAAGATTATGCATCGTAGTGAGTAACTTATATAATTATGAATAACTGATGAGTAGCCTCACCTCTAAATTTGCACAAATTATTGACATAGGAGAAAACTTATTTAACACGTAATTAAGTAAAATTCTTTATCCAAACAAGTAAGCTTGATGTGAGGATGTAACACTCATGCAATATAATGTAAGAAACAGTTCGTATATATTGCCATACACTTTTTGTTATGATTCTTATAATCTGTATACATGAAAGTCCTACTCATTAAGTAATGTGAAGCACAATAAAAGTCTTAATCCATATTTGTTAATTCTGTACCTTGCTTAATTAGAAAGGTTTAGAATGCTTATTGTACCAGGAACAAATTTTGCTGTATACATCGTAGCATGCATGTATTGACGTCATCCCTTCCACACTGGCTTAGTTGGTCCACAAATTCGATTCACATTCGATCTTTTCATCACATTTAGTTTAGTGTAGATTGTTAATGCAAGTTAAGTACAAATTATTCATGGAAATTATTCATCGTATATATAAGGGTATTTAAAATGAGAAAGATGAGAAAATATTTTGACTCTCCATCCCTTAAATCCAACGGATGATATTTTATGTACTCATAGTGACCTTTTTTTAACTCATAATTATCAAATAATTTTTTTCACTTATAATGACACTTTTTATTATTATAATTACTCATTTTATTATTATAGTGACCATTTTTTATTGTTATGGTAACCATTATTTTTACGTGAAATCTCTAGCGTTGGATCTTACCATTTGAACGGCCAAGATCTCTTCTTATTCTTCTTATTTTAAGCACCCTTCTTATTGGATCATTTCCCTATATATATATATATATATATATATATATATATATATATATATATATATATATATATATATATATATATATATACATATTCTTACAATTATCTTTATTTTGTATGGTACTTATTATATAAATGTGGTATGGAAGACTCCGTATCATAGTTTAAGATATTATTGCTCATTGTAATTGGGGAATTTGTGACTGTATATGTATATGATTTCATGTTGATGAATTTAAATTGCTTCTATATCAAGTGAAAGATTATGAAATACTTTGTGACCAAAATAATATTACAATACTTGTTCAAATCTCGATTGCATTAAATTTTAACTAAATTAATTACTTGTTCAACGTTACTTTAGGTAAAATATTTTTAACAAAAACGTAAACTTAAATTGATAAAAAAAAATGTGTAAAACTTTCTTCCTAAATTATGGTGTGTACCATTCACATACTTGTGCTTTCTTGTATTACATTATTTTATCATAAATGATCCGACAAATTATTTCATTCAGTTCTAAATTGTATGTGAACCGTCATTGTCGAGATCCAATACTATATGATCTCATATGAATATATATTATGTTACTAGAACTTATGATTCAATAGTTACTACGTTCATAGCAACATATTTTAGGTTTGAGTCTTGAAGTATTGTATATGGCTGCTAGAGCTGTCAGAATCAGACCCGATCCGATAAGTTACCCGAAACCGATCCGGACCTGACCTGATTATGACCCGAAAAGTGAGACCCGAAAACCGACTCAACCCGACCTGAAGTTAACCCGAAACCGATTTGACGATATTCAAAGACCCGATCCGTGTCCGACCCGTTACAAACCCGACCCGAAAAGAACCCGAAGCCGATTGAAAGCGACACATAACTGATATAACCCGATTTATAATAATTAGTTACCCGAATTCACTGGATGTGTTAATAATCTGAATATACATGAATATGACATAATCTTGACAGACCTATTTTTTACCTAATATCTAATAACTTTGAAACCAAACTTGTCATTGTTGATTCAAACTTAACATATTACAAGTTCTTATGTATATATAAACTTAACATCGTATGTTATTGATTAGTTTGATAGGATAATACACATTTAATAATCACTACCTCATAAATATTTTGTTTTTAAATGACTTATCGACATCATCATTGTCCAATTTATGAATTAACCATCATCATTGTCCAATTTATGAATTAACCATCATCATTGTCCGATTTTATCAAAACCGACATTGACTCGAAATAACCAGTTCAAAAATCGATTTAATTTTACCAGAACTGACCTTGACCCGAACCCAAATAACCTTGTTATAATCCGTTCAGGAACCGACCCGATTTTACCAGAACCGACCTTGACCCAAATCAAAATAACCCGATATAACCCGTTTAGGAACCGACCCGATTGTACTAAAACCGACCTTGACCCGAACCGAATACAACCCGAACTGACCTTGACCCGAACCGAATACAACCCGAACTGACATTGACCCGAACCGAATACGACCCGACCCGAACCCGACCAAGCAAATAACCGATTTAACCTGACCCGATAATGACCCGACCCAAACGGAACCGAACCGATAGGAAAAATTGACTCGATAAGAACCGATTCGCGATGGGTCAACCCAAAACCGACTCGTTGACCCGATTTGATACCCCTAATGGCTGGTACATGATTTTCAGGGTTTTATTTTTTATCTATTTAAGACTAAGGTTTAATGACATTAGATTCCAACAAATCTAAATGCTCAATCCTCCTTGATATTCAGGGTTTTACCTTGGTAATTATGTACTTAAATAAAGTACAGGAAAGGGATAGCAGTAGTGATAGTGTGCGAAAAAATAATTTTATTTGAATTATGAATCACGCAACAGTTAATTTTTATTTCACTATATTTACTCAATAAATCTGTATGAATATAATCACATTTTAGATAGTAAAAATCAAATTAAGATAGCAATGAAAGTAATAATGATGGTAATAAAATTTCATAATGATGACGTACCAAGCTTATAGAAAGAAAATTGAAAACTAGTCTATTTTAAAGAAACAAAACCTAATTTCATCGGCGTTTAAATCAAATCCATATATAATTTGCATGTCCTCTAGATTCTCCATTGTTATACAAAAAATATTTTAAAAAAAGAAGCTAAATCAATGTTGCGATATATACTTTGTATAAACTATAATGAAATAATTTAAAATAATATTTATTCTTGCAACTACATTTTATAAATTATGATACAAATGATTGGTACTTCATACTCTTTCTTGAATTTATTGTACTAATTAGAAATACTAAAAAGAAAAAAAAAGGTATCTCTATGCGATGATGAATGATATTATTTGTTAACAATATTTATTCTTGAAATTAACTATATTAAATATCAATATTAAAATTTCTCTACAACATGATACAAAAAAAAATCCATTAGTAACATTTATTCTTGAAATTAAATACTGCAATAATCAAAAGTCTTAAAAAAAATTTCTTAATTATGATAGAAAATATATTTAATAATGTTAATCAATGAAAATCAATATTTCACTAATCATTAAATATATAAAAAAATTATAATCTATGATACAGAATTTTGATTCATAATATCATTACTCTAAAACTAATATTGTGCTAATTATAGTTATTACATAATTTATCTTAATTAATTTCTAAAACTCTCAAACAGTATTAATTTTCTTCAAAATAATACAGCTAAAAATTAAAATAAAATAATTGTGTGTATAGGGTTTCAACTATGATAGAAACAATGCAACATTTCATATTATTCGTGAAAAAACTAATAGTACACAATATAAAAAATCTAATATTATTTTTAGGGTTTACACAATCATCCCTAACTTGTCTTCTAGCCTCCAATAAGTTGACATTTTTTCAAAAAACTTAGTTAAATTAATAATGTTAATTATTGAAAATTTATAATACACTAATCAATAAAAGTTCATAATACCTAATTAATTGAAAAAAAATATATTTCAGTTGAGTAAAAACTTGTGATATGACAATGACGGCTTATGTAAATTATTAGTGTAGATTAATTTTAAGTAAGCATTACACTGTGATTGATTTAAAGTGTTATACCTTGTGGCCACACTAGTGATTTTTCATTAGTAGAGCTAGTGCACCTATTGGCCACTGCTATCAAGAAAAATGTGATAGCTTGGCCTTATTTTATTTTATTTTTATTGATTCAGAAGAAGAGAAGAACTCCAAAATTAATCCAAATACAAACTAGGCAGATGTTATCCTAGAGAAGGCTACTCTCCTAGCATCAAATTTGGCCTTATTATAAGCATACAAGATAATTAATTAATTAATTAATTACTAAGTTTACGGGTTAGGGTTATATATTTATGCAACCACATGAAACTCGTGTTCAGCATTAGATGTTCGTGAAATTGTGTATATGTATAAATCTATATTCAGTTTTTTTTTTTTTTTTTAACGATTGCATGTTCAATTATAATTTGATTTTTTGGAGATCAGATGTTCTGTTGAATGATGTTGATCATACACCGCATTTGATGTAATGAAGTGATTAAGGTGACCTTTGCTTGGATGAATAGCAAAATGATTTGGGAAACCCAAATCATTTTGGCCTAGGATATTAAAAAAAAGGGGGATTTAACTATTACAAATATCTTTAAGGTGGAGCAAATGAAATTTTCTTGAGGACCTACCAATGCAATTGGGCTCTGTTTAGTAAGGTGTAAAATATTTTCAACTGAAAATGATTTTCCATGGAAAATCTTTTACGGTGGAAAACTCATTTTCATAAAACTTTTCCGTTGTTTGGTTGCATGGAAAAATGATTTTACATTTAAACATTTTTTGTTATTTGGTTGAACTGAAAATCAATTACTTCTATTAACTTTCATAGTTCAATCGAATCGGGGAAAAATCTAGATTTTTTTTATTTTCGACTAAAATGGATAAAATTTGTTCGAATTCATGATATAGTACGATAATTTAATAATCAAGATATGAGATTCAAAGAAACGTATTTAATTGATGATATTCGAAGAAGAAGAAAAAGAAATTGTGGATTTTTTCCTGAACTTTTAAGAAAGAGAAGTGTGGAGTAGAGAGAGAGGCTATCAAGAAGATGCGAAATGAAGAATGTGTGAGTAGAATTGGGCATTCGCTGGACCGGCACACGAGTCAAGCATACACGCTTTTAGCACAATACGACACAAGTATGAGTGTTCAAAACCATCCGACTCGATTACCCGATGATCCGAACATAAATAGTCGGTTTTTAAAAAAAATTGATTTTTCAGGTCGAGTACCCGACCCGGTAAAAAATCGGGTACTCGGGTCGGGTCATGGGCTGGATAAAAAATGTAATCGGGTATCCGAATACCTGAAATAATTTTTTTTAAATCTGGTTTTGCTGTTTTAGTAGGGTTTCATTCGGATACCCTGTGACCCGACCCAATTTAAGTTGGTACTCGATAAGCGAGTACTTTGTTTAAGCAGGTACTCATCGACCCGGTTTAAGCAGGTACCTTAGTGAGAATGAAAAGAGTTCAGGAAATAAGCAAGGTACCCTGTGACCCAACCCGATTTAAGCGGGTACCCTTACAGCTTAAACCGGGTCGGATCATGGGCAGATTTTCAAACTAACGAAAAAAGTGGGTACCCAATCTATCGGGGTAGCCGAAAACCTGAGTACCCAGTTATGAACACCCCTAGACACAAGTACGGTCGTGGTACGCTATTCGTGGAGTGGACCGCAGGCCAAGCCGCAGACAGCAAAAAAAATTAGGCACGAGCACACGAGCGGCATGCCAATTTGGCACGAGACACGGCCCAAAGCATGCTAATATTTAGTATTATTTAATATTATTATGTTCTTATAATATAATTTAAATCATCTAAAATTATTTTTTCAATTCCATTATATTTTTTTTTGTTAAAAACATTAGGCTAGCACGAGACACGATACAACACGCCACGCAAAGCACGAGGGTCGTGCTAGGCCATGGATTGAGTTTTAGGAAAATATAGCACGGCAAAACATGGCACGACCACAATTAGGCATGACACAACACGACATGACAAAAAGCCAAGTAAGAGTTGACACGGTCCATGGCGGGCACGGCACGACCTATTTCCACCTTTATGCGTGATTTGGTAATACGTGAATTGTTTGTTAGTTGATAATTTTTTTTGGAGTGAATGGATGTAAAATTGTTTTACTCCTAGTTTTTAGGGAAAATGTTTTCAATAGGGTGTAAAATGAATTTACATTCCAAGTTTTACATCCTATCTTTTACTCCAAACCAAACAACGTAAAATGGGTAAAACAGTTTTCAGGAAAAACGTTTTACACCCTACTAAACGGAGCCTTAATGTAATTAACTTGGCTTATTTTTATTGGTGATAATTGAATTTTAAAGATAAAATTGTGTGTAGAATGTATAAAAAGGATGATAAATAATGTAACAGTATGCACATTTCATGGAAGAACTTACAAGTATTTGACAAACTTACAAGTCTCCACTTTAACTCGAAAAGAAATTTACAAAAGAGAACAATAAATGACCTAAACAAGTTTCATCAGTTTAAATAAACAACATTATAACCCAATAGCTTCTACTAAAAATTCTCGCATTTATGGTCGGTCTTTCCTACAAAATAGCTTTACAAGTTTGACCCATCAGGAAAGTTTTAAAAAAAAAACTAAATCAAGAAAAGTTGAACACATATAGTCAAATCAATAGAGTTTTATTTGTAAATTAGACTTTTTTTCATTTTAAAAGTTTAATTTAAACTTGTTTACAAATATAAATAACCACAACTAACCATACAAATAATGTCATACTATGTTAATCTTTCTATTAATATGGACCATTCGATCTCATCTTTACATGAACCAACATTCAAAAGTTCGTACGACGTACATGTCACACCGAAGGGTCAATAACAGGACTCCGACTCCTCTCATTTTAAAAATATTCTCATAACTTGCTTCAATAAAAATATGCTACCACATCATTTTAAAAATATAAGACCAACTCATTTCTTATCAAGGCGGGTGGTGTAACTTTACAAATCCGATATTCATTCTCCTCAGTCCTAAATGGTCGTTCTTTGACAGTTTCAAGTTTCGAAATATAGGAAGTTAAACTATACATCTATTAATAAATTATCAAGTTAGAAACTGAATTTCTAATATCACTGAAAAAGTCTTAGTTTGAAAAAAAATTGATTTTATTTTAAATTTGAATGTATTAGTATAAGTTTACAAAACTAATCTATATTATTGTAGATAATATATTTTAGAATAACTTAATGATAATGAAATTTAATATAATTATGTATGGACTTATAAAAGATTAATATTATTAAGTATGGACTTATAAAATGTTTTATCATTAATTTATTCTAAAAATATATTATTTAAATTATTCTAAATTAGTTTTGTAAACTAATTCTAAAATGTTTGAGTTTAATAAAATAAAAACAAGATTTTTAAATAAAACTATTTCAATGGCTCTAGAAATTAATTTGTTAAATTGATAAGTTATTAATAAATAGTTTAACTTCCTATATTTTGAGAATGAACCTCAGAACTCACGAAGAACAATCCATTGGAACTAATTAAGGAGAACGATAGATTTACGGAAGTATATTTCGAGAATGAACCTCAGAACTCATGAAGAACAATCCATTGGAAGTAAGGAGAACTTTACGGAAGTACACACTTGGTTATCCACCTAGATTAGAAATAAGTTGCTAGTTTTAAAAAAAAAAAAAAATGTAGTGGTATGTTTTAATGAAGCAAATTATGAGAATTATTCTAAAACGAGATGAGTTGGATGTGTTATTGACAACTTGGCGAGAAATGTCTAGCAAACTTTTGTATGTTGGTTTATAAACATTAATCGAAAGATTATCATGGTATAACATTGTTTTGTTAGTTGTGGTTATTTGTGTTTGTAAACAAGTTTAAATTAAACTTTTAAAAATAAAAAAAATTCTAATTACAAATCCTAATCCAACACTTCATAATTCACATGCATTAGTAATATGTGATATCTCCATTTAAGAAAAAATTTAAGAACATGGAATAGATTATAGCCAAATGTTCTAAATTAAGCAATTGCTACATTTTGAATAGGATGAATCCAAAAGAAAAAGGGATAATTCGAGACCTAGGCCCACTTAATTTATAATCTCATAAGGGCCTTAACGAGTAAACTTAAAAAGACAGACTACCTTCTTTTATGGTAACTAATATGTGCCTATATATTAGCAATGAAAGAATATAAAAGTATAAATTTAATATATTTTCATCAACTATTTTTGAGAAAATTTAATAATTGACATTAATATAAAGTTTTTAACCTATAGCGAGTTTCAAAAAAAGTAGTACTAACAAATAAAGTTGAAAAAAAAATTGAACAAAAGATTTTATATAATTACATAGTAAATTAATTGGTAATTAGGGGCAGTTATATGAATATGATCGTTATCAGTGAAAATCATTGATGAAAATTAAAGAATCTTAACAAATGGGAAACCATAGAAGTGACATCGTTCTTACACAAATGATTCGTCACCGTATGAATGTTTGTATCATCAGTCCCCTCTTTAAACAGCAACAAAAGTACATCTCTCTTTCTCTTATACTCCGACTTATTAGTTATCACTACGATGCATGAGATTGTTATTGTTATTGTTATTGTTACTGTTACGTCGATGCATTTTAATGTTATTGTGATTGTTGTTATTATTGTTATTGTGATTGTTACGTCAGAGGAGGACAAACTTACCAACAACAGAGTTCTTGGGATAATGAGAGCAAGTAAAACGGAATTGCTTTCCAAACGACAAAGAAGAAGTAAGAACATAATTCGAACATAATGGATTTGGATGGAGAATTGATGAGGGAATATTTGAAGAGATCAGGACGTACATGATTCAACATTCAAAGAATTGACAAAGCTGTCAATGGCGATGGTAATAATGGATAAATATTTTTAATAACAAAAAAAAAATTGAAATGAGGAGGTTACAAGGTTGAAACAAACACCTACATTAACAACCTTAATTCCCAAACTCTAACCCTTAAACACCATACCCTAAATCCTAAACACTATGCCCTAAATATACTTGAACCTTAACCTTTAACCCCAAACCTTATAACCTTAACCCTAAACCCTAAACTTTAAACCTTGAAAACATACCCCCTAACACCTCACCTTTAAAGTCTAAACTAAAAACCATAAACTCTAAATTCCTAACCCTAAACCCTAAATCTTGTAACCTAACCCCTAAACCCCCAAACCATTAATCTTAGAACTCTACACCTTAACCCTCATAGCCCTAAACTCTAAACACAAAACTCCTAACCCCTATGACCCTATAATCCTAAACCCTAATCACTAACCCCTACCTCCTAAGCCCTAATCCCTAACCTTTAAACCCTATACCCTAACCCATGACCCTAAGTCCATAAACCATAAATCCTAAATCCTTAACTCTAATTCCTAAAGCCTAATTCTTAACCGTCAATAAGAATCTTAAACCTTTAACCCTGAGTACCTAAATCCTAAAACCTCATTCTAAACCGTAAACAACCACCTTTAAATCTTTAAACCTAACTATGCAAAATGACATCTATCTGCGGGCTAGTTTTTTAAAGAAGGCAAAACAGAAACTAGTTGCTGGGTAATTGGGTTAGTGATTTGGGCTTTGACCATTTTGAAGACAGGATAAGTCTTTTAAGATACGGGCTATACTTCATAGGCACCGTTTACTAGACACCCTCATATACACAACGTAGTACTAATATGATTATCATGGATGCATTTATCCTCATTTGGGCTGGTAATGAGGCGTCTATCACCGTCAAAAGGTATCTCTACAAGTCTACAACCGGCTCCTGAGTTGTAGACAATCAAACATCAAAGGTCTAGACTCTATAGCTCGGTCAAAGGCTTAAAGCCTTAAATCGAGTTACATATATATATATTTTTTTATAAAATATGGCTAAAGACAACGCGTCTGTGTCGCTTGCTAATTCAGCTTCATGGAATTGCCAAAATTGCCCCTAAACGTTATGAGGTTTTATTTATTTATTTATTTTGATATTTGGGTGTTAAGGCTAGATTTATGGTTCATTTTATAGTTTGATACAATTTTTTGATTTGTTTTTTTTTATATATAAAAATTATCAGTAATTTACTTAATTTAAGTTTATGTAACCCGTTGATTTGTTTGAAGCAAGTGGTTCACATTACTTTAAGAGGTTTTAGAGAAATGCAATGTCTTTTATTGTTGACAAATCTAATAATTTACTAAAATACTGATAAATTATTAACGATATTGATAATAATTGTAGTGCAAAAGAATCATTTTCAGTTCTTTTACTGGAGATGAAAAATAATCAAAACCTACAACAACAAAGAAAGTGTCATAAAATTAAAAAAAAAAAAAGAGTAAGTAATGTTACGAATAATAAAAATGAGATTAACTAATAAAAGGTCGAAATTTATGATAATTATTAGAAAATATTACAATAAGAATAAATGAAAGGTAGGATGAAAATAACAATCTTCAACTTTATACAAACCAATTTGAAAACACATTGATAATTTAATAATATTAAAATAAACCTGAAATTACACGTAACATCCATAAAAGAACATACCATTGACAATGATCCCCCAAAAAAAATCTTTTATGATCCTATAATCAAGTTCAGAAAGGCACATAGTTTCAACAGCTAATATTACACGATATGAATATGCACGATGACCCTAGAAGCGGCAATTTGCTACAGCATACCGTTATACCAAGTACCAACGCACGAAGGTAGGAGAGAGGGGAGGGGGTAGTCCAGGAAGCACAATAAACAAGAAGGAGGAGATAACCAAGTCAGCTTTGAAAGGTAAATTGAGATAGAAAAGTCGTTGGCCTCAATAAAGCAGCCTTGACTATCAACTTATCAAGCACCAAAAGGAGTGGGTCCTACACTCTCCACATCACCCAACTCATTTAACTGTAAACTGCATTTCTTAATCTTACATACACCCCCTTAGTCCCTTACCATCCCTCCAGTCACTCCTCTGTTTTCCAAGTTTCTCCGTTTATTATAATCCGCTTTCCTTAAACTCAAATGTGGACTGGCGGGGCAGATAACCAAGGTCACTTCCTCGCCCGGATTAGCATTCGACGAAACCAAGTCGCTTCCATGGAGGGAGAGCTTGAACACTTCGAGCTCTTCCATAGAAAAATTGCCGATCGTTTTTCTCATCTTTTGACTCCCATAAATGACAATCACCTCGCGGCTTCGACACCTTCGTCGATTTCCATCTCCTCGCCCGCTGCCGATTCTCATACAGTTGGCTGTGAAGCCCTCCTTTCCATTGCTTGGATAAGGAAGCTTCTCGAGGCATTCCTCTTTTGTGACTCGGAGTTTAGGGCCGTGCTGCTAGTTGTGCGGGAGCCGTCTCAGGTTGCCAAGTCGCCTCTCGATCGTTTGATTCCTGATTTGTTGGACAGGGCTGTTAAAAGTTTGGATATTTGCAATGCTATTACACATGGTCTTGAGGCAGTTAAGTTTATGCAAATTCAAGCCCAGATTGCTGTCTCTGCTTTGGAGCAAAGGCCCTTCACCGATGGCCAGGTAAAAGAAAAAAAAATTTTAAAAAAAGAAAGAAAAAGATTATCGTCTCAAGTTTTTATTTTTACTTTTCGATTGATTATGGTGAATTGGGGTTCAAAAGGGTATGATGATTGAATTTCGTTCCAAATGAGTAGAATTTCGATTGTCCAATTGAGAATCTTGACTGGTTGGTTTGTAGGGGTGTAATGATATCAGTAAGTTTGGTCAAACAAGGAATTCGTATACTTGCAATAGTTTATTTTGCCTATTTTGAATGTGCAACTTGACTGCTTGTATTGGATTTTGGTTTTCTAGGATGGACCAACCTTTTAAAAAAAACAACACTTATTGAATTTGGAGGCCAATCTTCATCTTTTAATGATTGTGGGTGTACGAAATCCAAGATTGTAGATTAGGATTTTGCATTTGATTAGTGAAATGTGATCTAACTTGGTCATTTTAATGGCAGATAAGGAGGGCAACAAGAGCACTAGCAGCACTACTATGTTCAAATGCGGTGGATGAGAAGGAAAACACGGGCAAGGCCACCGAGCGATCATGGTCCTTTGGCAAGCGATCCAGCGGCGCGTCATCGAAAGACCCGCTCCAGGCACCGAGCTTCAAGTCTCTATCTTGGAGCGTGGCCAAGCAATGGTCAGCTGCCAAGCAAGTCCAGGCAATCTCCTCCAATCTCAACGCACCACGCAGCGGGGAATCGACAGGCTTGGCCCTCACCGTATACATCATGAACGTGGTCCTGGTGTTTGTAATGTGGGCCCTAGTGGCAGCTATTCCTTGCCAAGACCGGGCTGGGCTTGGGACCCACATCCCGGTCCCAAAGCAATCAAAATGGGCCCATGGAATCTTTGGGCTCCAGGAAAAAATAGCTGAGGAGTGGAAAAGAAAAGAAAAGAAAGGGTCAGCTGGTCTAATGGAAGAAGTGGTAAAGGTTGAGAAACTGGCACAGTCCTTGGTGGACTTTGCCGACAATTTTCAGTACCCAATGGAGGAAGAGAAAGAAGCCGAATTCGCTGCCCAGGTCGCCGAGTTGGTCGAGATATGCCGGAAAATGGATGACGGGCTCGGCCCGCTACAGCTACAGATTAGGGAGTTGTTCCATAGACTTGTTAGTACTCGAGCAATGATCCTAGATGTCCTTGAACAAGCTGGCAAATCATCTCCCCCTAATGTATAGGTTAGGACGAAAACTTATATTTTAGGTTTATTGGGTCATTCTTTTTATTTCATTCGTGCCATGTAAAATTATGTGCCGTCTAGGAATGTCTTCTTTCCTACGGATGTGATGCGTTTGAAACCAAAAACTTACAAAAAAGATAAAAAGGAAAATTAGGGTAGAATTTACTGTTTAAGTAGAGATGTTACAGTAGAAAGTCTTTGGGCTTTTCTGTTAAGTGGGAATGTGTTTTCGGATCAGTGGAGGTCAGGGACTACGACAATTCAATGGAACCTCAACAAAGGAAAAAGAAAGAAGCAGAAATAGAGAAAGAAGGCAGATAGAGAGAGGACAGGAGAATAGGAAATTATATTGTATTCATACCTTTGCATCTTACAACCATTATCTATATAATATGCTATACTAATATTCTCATTAACTATATTTCGGTATGCTAACAAATTGGGCCCTAAATCAAAGCCTTTTGAACACCTCCAAATTCATATTCAGATGATTTATTCAAGTGTGAAAATGGCATAATTTACCCAGACCGTTATTGGAAAATAGAAAGTTGGTCACAATTCATCACAATGCCTTAGTTCCTCTTAGTAAACATTTTACACCCTAAGCCTTAGTTCAAAACTAAGAGGAACTCCCCTCCCACTCTTTGAATAGGACACTCACACTCCTATTTATAGGGCACCATCTTTCGGTGTTTGACGACCTTATATCTTAATTTTTCAAATTCACTAGATAATTGGAATTCAAGGGAATATGGAAGTTGGATATACAACCAAAAACATAAAATGTTCTTATGGCAACTCTGTCACAAACTCACGAATTCATCACTCTTCAAAAGAAATATCATTCTAACTTTCTAAGTGACACTTGTGCATATGCCAAGTGTAGCCATTTCTACCCGGGTGTAGCCCTAGCACTCCACTAGCAATCTTCTTATTTGAGATCTTCACGTCGAAGGTGACAACTTAATGGTCATCAACTAACTCTTGGTGTATCTGCCATATTTACCAAAAAACTAGGGGATTGTTAAACATCCTGCATAGATCTCTACCTATCGCTTGTATTTTGAACGTATATTACTAAATTCGCCCTTATTGCATGTAACCTTTATTTATTTTACTTTCACTTGTTTTTCTCATTTTAACTGACTTTCAGTGTCTTTTACCTTTTTCTCTTTCTTTCACTCTCTTGACTCACTTACTTTTCACTAGTATATATATAAACAATTAATACTACATAAAACTAGACAAATAAATAAAATAATTATTTTCATATTAAATAATTAATACTACATAACACTAAACATATAAACAAAAAAATTTCATACTAAACAATTAATACTACATAATACTAAATAATTATATAAAATAATTATTTCCATACTAAATAACTAATACTAAACATATAAACAAAATCATAAATTAAAATTTATATATATATATATATATATAAAAATTAATAATAAATATCCTATAAACAATAATTATAAATTTCTTAAAAAATAATATATTAATTAATTTTATATATGTTTATTATATTAATTATATATATTATTTATAAAATTAAAATTTAACTTAAAAAATACCCACCCCAACCCACTGTCTAAAATAGACGATTCCCACTTTCCATGCACTATTATTAATTAATTAAAGTTTAACTATTTAAAAAAAACCATCCTAACCCACCGTTGGAAACAGACGGTTCTCATCCCTTACCCACTATCTAAATCGGACGGTTGCCCAGCTAAACCCACTGTCCATCTTGGACGAATCCCATCCCCTATCCATTGTCCATCTCGGACGATTCTTCCACGTAGTAATCATATACTTTGGATGGTTCTACTTTTGAAGAACCATCTATTTTGGACGGTTTTTTTTACTATAACGTATAATTTTTTAACCCATGAGATTATTATGGTAAAATAATATACAAAATCGTATTTATACGAGCGATAAAGATTTAGAAGAGATTCACCTTATTAGTTCAAATAGTATTTTAAACTCAGATCATTTTCCCGTCCCATTCTTCGCCCAGTCCGTAGCAAGTGCGACCCACTGCAACTGCCATTGTCCTATCACAAGTCACAAGCACAGAAATGACAGGAAAATCCCATAACTAAAACCCCTAATAACAGAAACAAGACGCACGAAAGCAGTGTTTTGCATTGTCCAATCTTCCATCATCTCTGTGATCAGCCATCGGGCGAGTAGGCGAGTCACCCGACCTTTGGCTATCAACTAGAGCCGTCCTGAAGCAGTAAAATAATAATTTCCCCCTACTTTATTGAAGATACAGCAGCGTTATATTAATCAAACCCTCATCTTCACTCTTCAGATGTCAACAGGTTCAGTTTCCCAATTCTCCCTCTCCTCTAATTTCATCTATCCCTATTTTCTAATCCCATTTTTAATTGTTCTTCATCAGTTGGAAGATTGATGGCGGCTATGTCTAATTCACTCTCGCTCAAGCAAGCCTTCTCTATTTACTCCTCCTCTTCTTCCTTTTCTCTCTCCAATCTCCACTGTAAACCCTCTTTCGCCGCTTCTAGAACCTTCCGCAACACTCGCTCTTTCTCCGTCTCCGCCTCGTCCGGTTTCGCTAACGATAATCGCGAGTATGCTCATCTCACAGATTTTGATGTGCTTTTAAATGGAGTTGAATTTCTTTGTTTTTTTTGGACTGAGTTTTGTTTGTTGATGGAAATGTGAAAACAGGTATGTGATCGTTGGGGGAGGAAATGCGGCGGGGTACGCGGCGAGGACATTTGTCGAACATGGATTGGCTGATGGCAAGCTCTGCATTGTTACTAAAGAGGTATTCCGTATCATAGATTTGTTACATTCGATTGAATGAGCTGATGTTTTCAATTTTTAACTTGGTTGTACCTCTGTCATAGCTAGAAACATTGTTTACTATTCCGGATTTAGTTGCCGTTTTCTTGCGTTACTAGGTCAAATTATACTATCAACCTAGCTGAACAATCAATAGGAGATAGAATAGGATAGGGGTGAATAGAGTATGGTCGATTTTCGCAATTAGGCTTTCAAAGCTTTGAAATAACTTTCAGATACGGAAATATTTAATAAATAAATAAAATTGATTTCAAGGGCTTTGAAACGGGTTTCAGGAATTTGACTTGAATAAGCTATTAAAACAAGTACGAAATAAATAAAGCAAAACGAATATGAAAGTGCAAATGTAAAGGGGACGAGTATTTGTTACGAAGTTCGGCAATGTGCCTACGTATCCGACTAGGGTTTCCTATCCTTAGGATTTAACAACTTTTATTCTTCCCTTAGAGATCTAAAGTCATCTATAAGATCTTCACCCTATCTTCTTTACCATAGCTTTCCCTAGCTACACTTTAGCATCTCAATTTCTAGAAATAAAAATCACCTTACTTTTTCTGAACTTTTAAGTATTATAATTTCTTACTCAAAGTATATCTCTCTTTTCTTTTGATTTTTCTTTTTCATACTCAAGATATATTTGATATTTCTTTTTCTCTCAATTTTAAATTACAATGAAAAGAGTAAGTACTAGAGAGAAAAATGTGTTTAAGTTGTTGTAGCTTGATAGTTGTATTTCACGTTGAAGGCTTGTATATCTTCAATGCTTCAGCTAACTCTATTTATATGACCAATTGCAACGAATAGTCTTCAAACAGAATCTTCAAGGAGCCGTTGCATTTGAATCGGAGCTTCACCATTTGACTGAGTGCTTCAAAGTCGTTCCACAAATTTAGCACAGTTATGAAGTTACAAGGGGACGTTGACCCTTTGAAATTTTCTTCAGAAACAGCAAAACTATCTCCACGAATTTAGGGAGCTTTGTTGAAGCAACTGAGTCTCATTGTTTGAATAATTTGTCTACATTAGAATTTGAATAACTTCAAACACTCTTAGTTTTTCAGTCTTATCTGCATAACCAATTCACAAAACAAGGAACCAATGTTGAAAGCAACAACAAACCAACACACAGCAACACAATAGAAATGCACAATTATAGTGTTAAGCATGCAAATATAGTATTATGCATTTGTAATATGTTAAAACGTATGACTTCCGTCACCTACAAAATAGAGCATGTTAGTATACATCAGGGTGGAGTCTTCACTAGCTATAACGTATGAGGGAGGGACGTATGGTGAATTGGTAAGTAGGTTATGTAACACCGGATCGGTGACCAAGTTTTTTTAAGAGCGTATTATTGTTCAAGTTGTTGAAAAATGTCTTCTTAAAACTACATTTTTCTTTGATGCGAATTGTGTTCATTGATCAATTATATTATATTGATCTTAGCCTTTGAAAAGTGAGCTCATTTCTGAAATTGGAGTAATGCTACTACATTGTACATTTTGCTTAAAGTGTATTGCAGTTGAATTATTTAATTTTTTGTGATGTCCGATTGAAATAGGATTTGTAGTTATTTTTGTCAAGGAGTAAACAAATTATGGATTGTTGATTGAACTTTGTTATGCTGCAATCCTGTTCTTCATAGCTTGTGAGCAATATCTAGCAAAAATGTAGAGGATGAACTTTGTTATGTGGTTCATATGATGGGAAAATGAGATTGCAATATGAGGAGGTTCAAGGAATTAAAATAAACTATATCTTAGACATCTTCTATAGTTGTCATTACTTGTGAATTTATAATCTTAACCATCATCTTATTAGCCAAGTTCCAGTGCATTGCATGTGGTCAAGTTCAAGAGAAAGGGGAAAGGAACAAGCATAAAAAAGTGAATACTTTAGTATTCAAGCTAAACTGCTTCATGGACATGCTGTTGTAGTGTTTATCTCGCAGTATTTAGACATAGTGAGCGCATAGAGGTGTCTACAAGGGTCATGGGTGGTGGTTTTGTTGTTGTAGTGAGGGCACAAAGGATTAGGAGATGACATATAATTGGCACAAACCTTTTGAGCTTTGAAAATGTTGAAAGATTTTTTTGAAAAGTGAGTATGACTATTAGTTATTTCCTTATTACTTAACCTTTGAATAGATTCGAAATCCCATTGGGCAGGATGAATGCAAAACATGAGGTTATGCTATTTCTGTGGGTTTAGGGCCACTGGTGTTAGTATCCAGGAATACATTAAGTTTTAGTCAACCACTTGTATCTGTTAACTTAAATTTCTCGATATGGTGGAATTGATTTATGTATGGAGATCAATTGAGTACGCAATCCCCCTCTCTTAAAACATTCCAAGCTAAGAAAACTGCAACTTTCACTTATCAAGCCAGAAATTATTATTTTTGCTGATTATGTTCGTCAATTATTGAAATATTAACATTATGATGAATCAGTAACTAAGATTCTGATGCACTATCAGGCTTACGCACCATATGAGCGTCCAGCTCTGACGAAGGGCTACTTGTTTCCATTGGATAAGAAGCCTGCACGATTGCCAGTAAGAAATCTGTTTCATCTTTTAATTTTGAAAACGTTTCCAAATTTTAGGTTGCTAAGTGAAACTTACTTGATATGAGACTTGGTAAAGTGATGTTATTATCCATTTCGATTTTCTGTGATTTCTAAAGTTTGGGAAGCTGGATTCCTTGTGTGTGTGTGTGTGTCTATGTATATATATGTATGTCTCCAAGACACTGACTTTTATTTGACTTTGAAGGGTTTCCATACTTGTGTTGGATCTGGTGGTGAAAGGCAGACTCCAGAATGGTACCAGGAGAAGGGGATTGAGGTATGCTTAACAATTTTCTCAGTAATTATTGGCTGTGCTCTTGATCAAATCTCCCATTTGTGGCTTTGTTGCCTTGTGAGTTGTGACATCTATGTGGCAAAATATGTTTTCCCTCAGATGATTTACGAGGACGCAGTGACAGGTGTTGATATTGAGAAGCACACTCTACAAACTCAATCAGGCAAATCGCTGAAATATGGGTCACTTATAATTGCAACAGGCTGCACAGCCACAAGGTATTGTCATCTGGTTCTATAGGTGACAGGATATCATTTTCTTTTTGAGTATGTAGTTGATGAATGGAAAACTAGTGGTTTATACTCAATATTTCTTTCCATTACCATAGCTAGTAATATGACTGCTAACTGAATATTTAGTTGGAGCTATCTTGCATGGACTCTAAAGGCTACTGTTTGCGGAAATAGACATGTCTGATG
The DNA here is from genome assembly GCA_026401315.1 of Dysphania ambrosioides. NCBI lineage: Eukaryota > Viridiplantae > Streptophyta > Magnoliopsida > Caryophyllales > Amaranthaceae > Dysphania > Dysphania ambrosioides. Next base: position 4,590,579 of record CM048659.1, on the reverse strand, counting down.
CCTGCTGGTGAGTTAGACCTTGATTAGTTTGCGCTAATTTATAGCGAACCTCATAGCTCATAACTTCATGAGCAGGTTAATCCCTAGTTATGCATTAAATCATGGCTATGCTCAAATCTTGACTTCTTGTATTTGTTGGTGACCATATTTATTCGTGACTTATGATGTGGATTGTGGAGCGTTTGGAATAGATGATTGTATCTTAAAGTCCATTAACTTTACACTTTTATATTCCTCATATTCAGCTAAAATTATCAGACATGTGTATATGGTTCTTTTTCTTTGAAAAACTTGCATGAAATGACTTCAACTTCAAAATGAAATGTTCAAGTGTCATACCCGTGTCTGACATATGAGTGTCGAGCGTCCAAAATGGGTAATTGAGGAAAAATGAATAGTCTGATTAACACAAAAGAAGTACTCTAATAAATTTTGTGGTCTCTTCTTTTTTTGTTATCTGTGTTGTTTTTATAGTGTCATATTTATTGCGGTATTATGTTAATCGGATCATCGTTCCATTTCAAGGGTGTTGCAAAACCTAAGAGACCCATGATACCTTTCATTTCAGGTTTCCAGAGAGAATTGGAGGAAACTTACCCGGGGTACACTATATTCGGGATGTGGCAGATGCTGACTCCCTTATAGAATCATTGGTAGTTCAACATCCTATCTGGAATGATTTGTGTTGTGAATTTGTGATTTTATCTATATGGTCCCCAAATGCAGACTTATTAGCTGCTTCCTTGAAGCGGTATTTATTTTTCTTGTAACATCAACCTCTGGATCAGATGCCAATTGTTGTCAAGATACAAGGGGTAACCTTTAGAAGTTTCTCATATATTTAACTTAAAATGATTCACCTCAAAACTTTGAAATTCCACTTGATTGCTTTACATGCAAATATTATTCCTTCAACAGTTCAACTTGTGGTTGTTTTTAAAAGAAAGTTCATCTTGTTGTCTTCACCATGAAATGGCTAAGAGGTAATACTAGTATATGAATTATGATGTATATATGCGTGAAGATTGAAGAGTGTTTCTATTTGCAGAAAAAAACCAAGAAGGTGGTGGTGGTGGGTGGTGGCTACATTGGTATGGAGGTTGCTGCTGCAGCTGTCGGTTGGAACCTTGATACCACGGTATGGACGATATTCCATTTGGTTGAGAGTGGACATTGATTTTTAACCAACAGGTTAAAATTCAAGACTAAGAGAAAGTAGTAATTGTCATTGGATGCATTTGAATTTGGTTATTTTTCAAGTTCCGAAACTGGTAAACTAGTTGAGTAACCAAGGATTCTTGTGCAAACTGGCCGTGTTTCCTTTCAAGTTTGGAAGATATAGCTCAAAATAGGGCAGATCTAGGGTTCTTGTGCCAAATTTCTCTGCAATCTTCTTCCGGCAGTAAATTAATACTTTCACCAATGCATATATGTGGAAATTTCACTTTCTGTTGTTTTGGTTTAGCGATTAGCGGTGATATTTTTCTCCTTCATCTTGGTTGCTTTTGATTAAGCAGATTATATTTCCTGAAGATCATCTTTTGCCAAGACTATTTACTCCCTCATTGGCCGGGAAGTATGAACAGCTGTATGAGCAAAATGGGGTCAAATTTGTGAAGGTTGGCATTTCGTCGATTGCCCTTTTCCCCCTTCCCTATATAATTCAGTCATTGATATTATGATGGATTTTGCGACATTTTTCTTATTATTTCGATGCAATTCTAAAAAAAAAAATTAACTTTATTTAACATCCAATAATTACAATTGAAATAGGGTGCTAAGATAAAAAACCTAGAAGCTGGTCCTGATGGGAGTGTGGCTGCTGTCAAACTTGAAAATGGTTCTACCATAGAAGCAGACACTGTGAGTTTTCTTTCTTTGTTTTCATTTAGCTCATAGTCATTAAACAGTGTTAAGAAATTGATTTAGTCACTTGGTGATGGTTTATAGAGCTAATGGGAGCTTTGTTGACTGAAACTTATTTCATCTTATGCAGATTATTATTGGTATTGGAGCTAGACCTGCTGTGGGTCCTTTTGAAAAAGTTGGCTTAGATACAACTGTTGGTGGTATTCAGGTGACTTTGCTAATTTATCTTTTGGAAATACTCTCTCATATCAAAAAGATGTCCACTTAGCAAATTGTGACTTGACAATCTTTTGTTATGTATAGCAATATTGTTGGCATAGTCTCTATTTGACGGTTCAGTATGCATGTGGTACTAGTTTTGCTACATCCGCACTGTATTCCTAGGTTTGTAGGCTATAAATGAAAATGCATCACTCCTGGCTGATGAACTTCATTTGTAATAAGGTTCTGGCTTCTTTAAGAAATAATACGTTAAGAATGCAATGCAAATTAAAGAGGTTTTTGAATCCTTATAGTGTACTTCATTAAAATATTGTGCTAATTTGTGAGCTTGGTGTCAGGTTGATGGTCTATTTCGCTCCAGAGTTCCTGGAATTTTTGCCATAGGAGATGTCGCAGCATTTCCTTTAAAAGTACGTCAAGCATTATCACTGTATTAAAATTCTTCCCAAAAGTGTTTCTTTCTCATTATGGGAAGTGATGGGGTCATGTTTGGCAGATGTATGACCGTATCTCTCGAGTTGAACATGTGGATCACGCCCGTAAATCAGCACAGCATTGTGTCAGTGCGCTTTTGAGTGCTCGAACTCATACGTATGTTGCTCTTTCTATCATCCTCCTTTATCTTTAACATCTTTTAGATTGGTTATTACTGTGGTGCTTCCTTTCAATTTCTCAGTCTTCTCTCTGATAAATTGTTTTGCTGCTTGATTGTAGATATGATTATCTCCCATATTTCTACTCAAGGGTATTTGAGTATGAAGGGAGCCAAAGAAAAGTATGGTGGCAATTTTTTGGGGACAATGGTAATACTGCTGCTCTATTTTAAGGAATTCTCTGCATTTAGCTACTGCAGATTTCCTATCTGACTAATACACCACATACTTGAATGCTTATAATGATCATCATGTGAACAGTTGGAGAGACAGTTGAGATTGGAAACTTTGATCCCAAGATTGCTACATTCTGGATAGATTCTGGTATTCAAGTTTATCCTAATTTTTCTTCGTGCTTGTTTTTATTCACCTCTCAGGTCAGCATTACTTGAGCACTTCTAATAACACTTGTCTACTAATTAAACAGGGAGACTGAAAGGAATTCTTGTTGAAAGTGGAAGTCCTGAGGTACTCATTTCTGCATTTCTGGAGTTTGTTGTTATTCATGTGGATATGTCTAATATCACCTTCTAGATGGGATAAAATTTTGTTCATTCGCAAAGTCTCGAAGGATGGTAAAATACCCGTGCTTATCGCCTTATTATGCATGATGTATCTCACCATTTATTTCTGAAAGTGAGTAACGTACCTCTGTAAGGTCTTTGCCTGAGAACTGTATTTCATGTACTTGGTTCATGAGACCACCTCAAATCTTAAAAAATACTTGATAAATATGGTTCTTAAGTGGAGAGACTTTAATTGTACCTATGAATTCGTGAGAACACCCCCCCCCCCCCCCCCCCCCCCCCCCCCCACACACACACACACACACACACCTATACTTTGCCTGTATGTTTGCTAGCTAATATCTTGTGATTGTTTCAGGAATTCCAACTTCTTCCCAAACTTGCCAAGGCCCAACCTTTTGTTGACAAAGCCAAGCTGCAAAATGCATCTTCAGTAGAGGAGGCCTTAGAAGTTGTTCATCAATCACTGCAGGCTTAGGTAGGGCAATTAGCTAATTGATTATATACTCAGTTCAGCGGTTCATCCATTAAGATTGACTGTCAGATCTTATGGACATGTAACAAATAATGGAATTTTTCCACTCGATAATGAGTGAGGGAGAGGGGAGGTGGGGATGGGCAATCGTCGGTGGACGAGCCCTTGTTTTCTTGTGTTCTACATCATAATCCAAATAATAAACTTGTTCTTGACACCGTATTACTTCGTACTATAATAGTCTTACTTAGTGGTGGCTAGTGGGCCGGTCCGGGCTGGGGGGGAGGGGACCGGATTCGGACCGGTCAGGGGTGCGGGCCGGTCCGAACCGGGCTGGGGTCGGGCTAATCCGATTCGGTACCGAATCGAAAACGAATCACGAACCGAATCGAACCGAATCACGAACCGAACCGAATCGAATCGAATCGAACCGAATCACAAAACGAATCGAACCGAATTACTTTTTTTTTTTTTAAATTTTAAATTATTTTTTTAATTAAGTATTATTAAACTAATTACGTATATTTACCTAATTTCATTTTCATATTTACACATTAGAAAATTTAAAATATTTCAAATAAATGAACTAATTCACTTTTTAGAAAATCAAATAAAGTATATTTCATATTTTATATTTTAAATTTAATTTCATATTTCATGTACTAAAATCTATAAACTAAAATCAAAATTTCATATTTCATATACTAAAATAAGTAAACTAAAATAAGTAAACTAAATCATGTTTCATATTAAGGGCTTGCACTCAATTTAGAAAATCAAAATTTAATTAAATAATTAAATATTGATTTTCAATATTAAGTTGCCTACGTATCCCGAAGGAATCAAAGCCCACGTAGTTCTGGTACGTACCTGTAGGGGTGCTTGTGCGGTTGTGCTTAGCCTAATCAGGGACAGTCCCCGAACCTCCTTCATCTGCTGGGTTGTCGCTTGATTCGCTTGTGTCCATCGTCATCCAAGGATCGTCTTCGTCGTTGTCCTCCTCCCTCAATCCTTGGGTCCTACGCTCCGCCTGATCCCAATCTTTCTTACAAACGCATATTTCTATGCTTTCGGGAGATAAGCGGGATCTCTTCTCGTCAAGAACACGTCTACCTGCACTAAAAGCAGACTCGGAAGCAATAGAGGAGGCAGGAATTGCAAGGATATCCTTTGCAATTCTCGCCAAAATGGGAAATTGCCGTTCGTGATCGCGCCACCACTTAATAATTGAAAAATTAGCATCGGTTTCATGTTGGTAAGAAAGATATTCATTAATATTATAAAGTGAAGAAGAAGAAGAAGAAGAAACCGATGTTTTTGATTTTTTTAAAATTCTACCAAGTATTGGCTGCCATCGCGTAACGGAACTTCCACTAGAAGAAGATACATTTTCGGACGTTGCATAAACAGAAGCATAATGATCATATATACTAGCTAAAACATTTTTACATTTTTCTATATATGCATTGACATCGTATTGTAAACTTAAAGCGTTATAATAAAATTCTAAACAGTTTTCTAAACCTACAGTCTTGACCCCGGGATCGAGAATAGAAGCTATACCATATATGACGGGAAATTCACTAAAGTAGTTATACCATTTATTAAGCATACTAGTAATTACACTACTAATTTGAACGATGTTGAAATGCTCGGTAAGAGTGTTAACTATGGTAACACACTCTAATATAACTAAATGGACGTTAGGGTCGTAAACGTAAGAGAAAATTTTCGTTGCGTGGTCAAAAGCTGCTAAAATGTCACGGATGTAAATTGCGGTATTCCAATGGAAATCAGTAAGAAGTTCATCGGGAGTCGCTCGGGTTTCGTTATAAATAATTGTCAAAACCTCACGGTATTTAATGGCTTCTTTTAACAATTTATATGTGGAGTTCCAACGGGTCGGTGTATCTAGACTCCATTGTTTCTTCCTAAGGCCTCTTTCCTTACACAAGGCCATGTACTTCCTCCTAACCGAGGCCGTAATCCTAATCCATTTAACTACACTCCTAATAGGGTTAAGCAAGTCAGTTAACTCACCTAAACCTTCTTGAACCGAGAGGTTCATAATATGTGCACAACAACGAACATGTAATAGTTCTCCACTGTTTATCAACTTTAAGCTTGGTTCGGATATCAAATAATCTATACATTTTGTATTCGTTGAAGCATTATCTAATGAAAGGGGAAAAACTTTATCAAGTAAATGAAAGGTTTTAAGACAGTCTATTATCCTTACCTTAAGGTTGTATCCGGTATGTCTCTCCTCCATAGCTTGAAAACAAATGATTCGTTTTTGAATATACCACTCATCATCAATCCAATGGGCGGTTACACAAAGAAAAGGTTCACCAAAACAAGAGGTCCATGTATCACTAGTTAGGCTAACACGACCGTTAAAAGTGCGAAACATTTCTATTAAACTACTTCTATATTTATAATAAGCAGTTTGGGTATGGCGTTTAAGCGTGTTCCTAGGGACACGTCTATAAGCAGGTTGTAAAGTGGTTCTAGTGAAATGCTCAAAGTTTAGACTCTCACCATAGCTGAAAGGTAATTCGTCAGCAATGACAAAATTAGCCATTTCATCAATCATTTTATCTCGATTATACATAAAAGGCCTACCTCCTCCGGGCATGGAACCCATATAGCCGTGTAGTTGTGTCTGACTTGAAGATTCAGCTGCTCCAGTGGATTCAGTTGCATCGAGGTTTATTCCGTGTACCCCGGTCAAATGACGAGATAAGGTCCCCGTCCCATAACCGGTCTTCCATGAATAAGCGGCTACTGGCTTATTTCCTAATTGCTTGCATACCAAGCAATAGCAAATGAATTTCCTCCCTTTGGAAGAAGCATCGGTCATTAGGACCTTCTCAAAATATGGCCATACTTTGGAAGGTTTCTTTCTACATTGAGTAGACTCAGGTACTCCTTCATCACCATCACCATCTCCTTCACCTTCATAAGTTAATTAACTAATTAATTAACATAATCAACCTAATATATCATAACTAATTAAACATCAAGAACTCAATCTAACATAATCTAACATTCATTAATTAGAAGTTTAAGAGTTACCTTGTGGAGTAGAAGGAAAAGGACGCCTCTGAGAAGTTGGAGTTTCAGGAATTTGAGGAATTTGAGTATCCGGATTACCGAAAAGTTGTTGCTCCAAGTTTTGAGCAAACTCCGTAGTATTATCGAAAGAATTGCTTACACTGAATCTACCTCTTGAATCCATTTTCTCTTAGGATTTGTAGTAATAAACAACTAAATTAAGAATAATAAACCAACTAATTAAGATAACTAATGAAGATTAAGAGAGTAATTAAGAAGAAGATTAGTACTAATAATTAAGCTAATTATAATTAGTAAAGATTGAGAGATAATTTGGTGAGGATGGAAACCGAATTGGTGGTGTTTTTATAGTGCAAATTCCAACGGCTAGTTTTGACGATTTAGCGGGCCGGGCCGAATTGACGGGCCGGTTTGGTCTGAATACACGGGCCGGTTCGGTCCGAATTGATGGGCCGGGCCGGTCCGAATTTATGGGCTGAATCGAATTTTTTACGAACCGAATCGAAACGGGTTAGGGTTGGAAAATTGGAATTCGTATTCGACCCGAATGTTGGGCTGAACCGGGCTCGACCCGGTTCACTGGTGGGCCGGTTCGAGCCGGGCTTGGGGCGGGCCGGGCTGGGTCTGGGCCGGGCTGAACCGGCCCACTGGTCATCACTAGTCTTACTTGCAAGAAGTTGTCGATTAGCCTTCTTGTACTTTCACTGCTTCATACAATTGCTACCAAGAATAATATCGTTGTATATGTACTTTTACTTTCCATGTTTTGACAATAAACCTTCTAGTACTTTCACCGATTGCTACCATGAATAATCTTCATTGTGTATGTACTTTTACTTAGCCATAAAAGGAATCGGTAATGTGCGTAGATGATATTGAACCTATCTGAGAATATCACCTCCAAAACTTGACCTAACAATCTAATGTACATCAATACATACATCAGTTTTCTGAGTTTTGAATTTATCTGCTTCTGAATACATGAAGTTAAAATTTGGTACATTTTTCATTTGATTGGAGTAAAATAAATATGTTCCATCAAATACTTCATAACAAAAAATGTCTTTCAGACTTTAGTTAGAAGCTTAGGATACTAATTTTGAGCTTTAGATCAAGACCTTAATTCTATTATTTCGAAACTCAATTCTTAGCTGTACACTCTTTTTCTAACAAAAATCATTATATATGTAATTTACCTTTTTGCCACCATCAAAAGATCAATAGCCAACAAGGGTCAAAAAGAAATTATATGAGTATCTACTAACTTAATTAAAATAATAGGGATCATATTAAATATTTGGAATTCAACCTCATTTATATTATTTGATGAGTTATTACTTATCATTAGTCCACTGCTTTTAAAAAAAATAAAAGAAAGAGATTACTGGAGCATTTACTGGATAAGGAAAAAAATGATAAAAGAAGCATGTTTTGGCAAATTCGATGTGAAGTGACTTTAGGCAACCTAGTCCAGTGGCGGTGCTAGGATTTCTGCGCTATGGGTTCAGAATAACTTAAAAAAACTAATATATTAGCAAAACAATAAGATAAATTGTAAGTAGTAATTAGTAAAAACAGTTTTTATTCAGTACAAATAATTTAAACTTAAATAAATTAATGTAAAAAAAAAGCCTAAGACATTATTCTCTTAGAATTTCGAAACATGTTATAACACCCAAGGTACCTAACTATACAAGTTTTCTAATTACTAATCCTCAAAAAACCCTTAAATACAATGTTGGAGTAAAACAATTGCAAGAGTTCCCACATTCCCAGTGAAAGGCTTAACAATAAATTTGTTAGTAGCTTTGAATAATTGCACGACATCAAATTTCAAATTAGTTAATCAGACTAATCACCCACTCTGCCCATCAACCTAATTAATTAGACATTAAATTCTCTAACACCCTGGATTAGATAGAAGAAACTTTATCATTAAACTCTAATTTTAAGTCAATAAAAAAAAAAACTCTAATATTATAGGTTTATAGACTCCCACACTAAGCTCATACACAAATTATGAGTTACCTTAATATATCCGTGAAAGAAATGGGCTATGAATTTCTATATTTTCAAGTAAAAAACTTTTTTTGACAAAGCAAAATATGTGATTAATTATGTTCTCTTGAGTTCTTTACATTTACTAATACTACAAACACAAAAAAGATAAAGAAGAATTATGTAGTTGACAACCATTATAATGGTTTCTATATGCTCAGAAATTATCAGAAATTTTCCATCATAATTATAGACTACAGAAAAGAAAGTTGAACTGCTGGGATAGTCAAATTAGTCATCCTGACTGCATAGGCAAATGACTAAATGTATTAATTTGCATCTGTAATCTATTTTAGTTCTTTACTTTCTGATTCATAAATATTAATTTCTTCATATATTCCTTTCCCTTTCATGTATTGACTACTGATTGGAAGTGGAGTATGCTTGCTTCAAGGGTTGAAACGAGAGGACGAAAGGACTGGACATTAGAAGTTACATATATGTTAAAAAATGTTACAAATGATATATAATAATATTTAGTATGGGTTCAGTTAAACCCATTGAATCTATATTAAAACCGTCACTAACCTAATCCTTGTTTTGAAAAGAAAAAAATATAGACGTTGATAATTTAAAAATCTACTACGTAAGATTAATAATGATTCTAAAGCTGGTAGCCTTATCACACTTCAAACTGACGTAGGAAGTCATTTCATTACTACGAGAAAATGTTTGGATTTTTTGTTAATTCGAAAATAACCTCGTGTCAAAATTATGTCAAAAAATGACCCTGGGTGTAGGGTCGGTATAAAGTCGTTGTCTTGGGCAGCGATTCTTATGTGAAAGTTTGAACTGTGATAAGGCTACTAGCTTTAGAATGTTCCTGGACAACGACTTTCAAGGACGCCGACTTTACATCACACCTAACTCTAAGGTCATATTTCGAAATTCATTTGGTGCGGAACGAATTTAAAAAAAAATGTTAAAAAAAATCTTCAAAATATTGATTCATCGGTCAAACTTTACTTGCCAATTACTGTAAGTCTATAAACTAAGTTTGTGGCTATGAAAACTGAGAGCAAATAATAATAATCATATGATTCTCCGATCCCCTTGTTAGAAAAACTTGTCCTCGAGGTTTAGCAAGCATGGAACCAAGACACAAGCTTGAATATTAGCGCAAATTCCCTTTCCTAGCAAGACTACGAGCCTTCTTCCATATTCCATACCATTTTTGAGCATCCACGGACTACCACACATAATGACACCAACATCAAAAGGAGCTACTATTTGATACAAGAGCAATTGCTGTTATCGTCATGCCCTTCTCCGCTCCCTCCTCGTTCAACCCCTTACTCTCATTAGTAGAAATATACAAAGAATTAGGAACTGAATTAGATTAGTTACCTTTGTGGCAGCCACGTTAGTGGTTGTAGCGACGGTGTCTGTTTGGTTTTGGTCGTTGCTGCTTAGTGTTCGGTGGATGGATGATGGAATCACGAGAGAAGTAAAAAAGAGGAAAGAGCGAGAATTATTTGGTATTTCACGTAAAGTTTAGGCAAAAACCATTTTATTAATGTCACGTTGTAAAAAAAGAAGTTATAAGTTATCAATGCGGATTTCTTTTTCTACTGAAAAATATAGCAAAAATGTATTTGAATCGTATTGTGTGAAAATTCAATGGCCTTAGTTAAGAAGCTTGACTATGGAGAAAAATAAAAATCAGAATAACAAAATATTCTCTTCCTCTTCTTTCTCTTATTTTCTTCTTCTGTTCTTCACTCCTAATCTCACCAGCTTCAAGAACAATCAAACACAGATTGTGTTTATTCATCTTTCCTGTTGTTGGTTGTCATCCCTGCTCACTAATCTTCCCCTTAGTGGTAGTTACATCCTTAACTCACACATGCAACAAGTTCGACAGGACAAGAAGTGGGGTAGAGTAATTCGAAAACTCATCAAGTTCAAGTGTTAAAAGATTACAAGTTTAAATCTTATCTTGACTCACTTAAAACAAGTTGACTCGAAAAGTTCGTGATAAGCTCAAATTTTTATTTATACAATCGTCGAGTCCACGACAATGTATACAGTATACTATGTTCCTATGTAGTAGACTTTGATCAAGTCCACAACAAAATATATATATATATATATATATATATATATATATATATATATATATATATATATATATATATATATATATATATATATATATATATATATATATAGACTTTGGTAAGTCCACGACAATGTGTCCTACCATGGAATACCTCCACGAACTGTGTGGGCTTGTAGAGTCGTATTGACTCAACTAGGAAAGTTACATCAATCAGTCCCATGAAGAAAGGAAACTCTTGATGAAACTAACCCAAAGGTAGGGGTATTCCCCAGGCCACTGAATATATGAACCAAATTTGAGATAACTAACAAAATGAAGTGTCTTTCAAAAGAGAGGAAAAAAAAAAAAAAAAAAAAAAAAAAACCCGGATTTGACAGAGAGTCTTGCTACATTGTATGATATTTGCATAGCCAAAATTTTATAAGCTATTTTTTTTTTTTTTGCAAAATAAGATATTTAAAAGATACTATTTAGAACGAGTTTTACTAAAAGAAAGGTATTCTTAAGGTTTCATATAAATTATAAATATATGAAGTCCCTATATGTTTAAAGAATACACACCATAAATGCTTTTAAAACTCCACCTCAAAAGAGTGAAAGACTACCATAACCCAAAAAATTGTTGAGATTGGTAAGAGAGACAATGGAAAGGGATATAAATTAAAAAACAAAAAAGTAATATATTTTGAGTTTTGGCTATATTTAGTGGTTTAGTAAAAAATATTTTTGATTTTTTGTTGGTTATTAAGGGTAAAGGAGGGATTTTTTTTTAGCAACTCAGAGGTACATAAATGTTTTTAAAACATGATAGCTCGTGCATTATTTAATTAAAATCTCAAAATACCAATGCATTATCTTAGGTAGTCGTCACATAATGATTGCTATTTAAAACCCTTGTATCTTAGAAGAACGAACTTGCTATTCGCTTAACACAAACACAACTCATCATATGCTACATACCCTCTTTTTTGTCTAATCATTCGAAGAAAAACAAAATGGAGTGTACGAGTTACGACTTGATCGAATGAAGTACTCTCAACTCTTTGAACCAAGCAATGTTTTATGTTAAATTAATTATATTGTGTGAAAACTCGATAATCTTAAGAGTGTTATTCCTTGATCATATATATTAATAAGGTTATAATATTATTAATCCTAATTATATTGAGAAACTCAACGAGATAAAGAATATTTATATGAAATATTATCTACTAAATCTGAAACAATATCATATAAAATATAATACTCCATCTGTTCTTAAAAGAAAACTCCAATTAATTTTCACAGTATTCAAAAGACGAATTTAAACATTTTTATCTCCAAATCTGTAACGCAAAAAATTATGAAAATTTGATATTTTAAAAATTTATATTAATATGTATCTAACAAGATTCCACTTGAATATATTATTTCTTATAACATGATGAAAATTTGTGGTCAAATTTTTCGAACTTTGAGTCCAAATATTAGAATGGGGCTTTCTTATAGGGATGGAGAGAGTATATTTTATTAGTTTACCATTTTGGGCTTTCTCAACCAAGAACAAAGAGACAAAAGAGGAAAAACTAAACAGAAGCAGTGGACTTTAGTATTAAAATGACCCGTTGTTGAATATGAAGTAAACGTTTATCAACCCACATCCAAGCTAATGAATTAGATGCAACATATGTAGCCCACATATGTTTGCTAGCTATATGTAATGATTCAAAGGCTTTCTTCTCCAACATATTAGCGAATACTATAGTAATTTAGATGCGATTAATGAAATTATAAGAAATATTTTCTTAACATTTAACCAGGATCTCATGCACATAATAATATAAATTATCAATATAGAATAACATACCTTGACGCTTGAATTCTTCAAAGCAACATGGTAAGTCTTTCGGAGATCTTAGACCGTCAATCGTCGTTCGTCTAATATTGGTTCATAAGCAACGATCGGATCTCCCACGTATGCTAGTACGGAATAAAAAACAATTCTTGATTGCTTTTTAATAATAATGTGAGAGGAGACAAAAGTAAGTATGGAATTAGGATTAGAGTTAACAACCCCATATGTATATATGTATATATGTAACATTTACATATATAAATATTAACATATACGCAACATTTATTTATATGTAACATTTATATATATAACTTATTTATATATATGTAACACTTACATACATACCTTATTTACATATGTAACGACATTTACATAATGAGTCAATGTGTTAATTAAGTAACTTACTATGATTTAATTAACATAATTACTTTCATTGTAACACCTCACATGATTACATCACATTTAAAGTTAGTAGTACGTTAATCTAATTAACATACAAATTATAGTTGGTTTCTAATAAAATACTATAAACACATAATATAGCCAAATATATTATCTCCATATTTTAGTCCTAATTATATTTAGTTGTTACACTTGTTGAGGAAATACAACCAAACGGATACAGTGGGGAAGACTTGACTTCAATTAATCAATAGCCTTTTGGGACCAATATTAATCCAAATGAAACAAATTATAGTGACGGCCATTTTTGTATGTACTAGCTTGAAGTCCAAGGAAATTGTGTAGAATTTTCTCCTCTCTTTGGCTTGGTTGAAATTTTAAGGTCATTTCTCCTTATAAAGGTCCCTCACATTCTTTCTCTTAATTTGTGTTAAACTATACATACAGTTGCATCCTTTCATATATAACCAGTCATCTCTCTTGTGATATCATCTTTCTTAGTGAATTGCAGAAGCAACACCATGGAAATTAAGGTAATAAATATGCTAATACTCTTGTCTTCAAGCCGATTGGATCACTCTTAATCTCTTATCATGTTGTTTTCAATGATCACATTCAATATCTCTCTCTCTATATATAAATATGTTGATCATTTTAATGAGGCGCAAAGGGAAGCTTCAATCACCTTGCGAAATAGGGTTTTGCCCTTGAACTAAGTCAATGCCAATCAGCTTTATGCATGGTTTAAGAGGTTAAAACCCAAACTATTAAAAATGTTGAATTTTGAATGCTTACGTAGTGGCCGTGTGTGTGGCAAAGAGAAAAGAAAGTAAAGAATACTTCCCCGTCTCTTAAATATTGCCCAAAGTACGAAAAATAACTCTTTAAAGATAAAATGAAAAATCTTTGGTGTACAAACCAAAATAGAAAATCTTTAAGGAAATGAGACGATCTTTAAAGAACAAACCAAAATGAAAAATGGGGCGATCTTTGGGGAACATCGGAGTATATAGAATGTGGTTGAAAATAAGAAAGTTGGAAAACTTCTAGCTTTATTACTTAGGATGAGTTATATGAAAGAAGAATATGAGCTCGACCGTGGCTTACTTTTCTAGTTGTTGGCCTTGTTTGTGAAGAAAGTGTTGGTGAAGTCGGACATCCATGATGACAAGGACAAGCGAAAGGCCATGAAATCAGTCTCTTCCCTAAGAGGTTGGTGCTATCTCTGTTTAAGTATTTCCCTTTTCCTATACTATAAACAACATACATGATTTGTGAGCTTTACGTTGCCTAGGATATGAAACACGGTTTGGGATTATTGTTTCCTTTTCTTATAAACGGGCATTTTGATAGGGTAGATGTTGTTCAAAGATTTGCATGACACTGGAATGATCCATTATTCAATTAAGTCATATGAAATGGTGATCAATGCGTGTGAATGCATTTGTGAAATTTTTGTGACATAATTATGAACTGCGATGAGTCTTGATTAATACTCGATTAATACTTTGTATACGGTAAGGGATATTTGATAGTTTTGTACCAATTTATCATGATTTTACGTGTTTAATTACATATAAGTATAATCTAAAGGAGAGTACATTACAAAAAAATTCCCTCCTAAACACAGTAATTAAGTTAGGCGAAGTAAGTTGGTTAATGTATAGAAATTATCGAATGGTCATATTGCGCAATAATTATATGATTAAAAAATGATTTTTAATAAAAACATTTGATCCATTGATTAGTGTCTAATAAATCAATAAGAATATGTTGTCGATTTATTCAAATATTATACTTTTTTTTGTTGTTGTTGATCAATTCAAATACTATACCCTTCATAACAAGAAAAAAATAGGGAAAAACAGGGGCACAAGTGTTACCGAAATTTAGTTGTGTGTATGAATATGAATTGATGCAGGGATTGACTCTGTGGAAGTGGACATGAAGAAAAGCAATATGACAGTGATAGGAGAAGTTGACCCGGTTGATGTGGTTAGGAAGTTAAAGAAACATTGGTGTGCACGGATTGAATCAGTGGGCCCTCCTAAGGAGGAGAAAAAAGATGAAAAAGAGGATGACAAGACAATTGCTGAGTTTCTCAGGCTTCACAGGGCATATAATCCCCCCTATACTATTGTTACCAACCAATGAATGAAAACCCTAATAACTGCGCTATTTCTTGACCAGCAGGCAGAAGAGGGAGAACACAGACGTAATTTCACATGAAAAGAGCCTAAATTTGGCAAGATCCGCAACCCACAAGTTGTAAGAGGGGGCACAACAAGATTGAGGATGTTGCTACCATATACGAAATGCGAATATGATACATATTATTAGACGGGGGAGTACGTGAACAACCCTTGCTTCCTGTTGAATTACAATTTTATCGCATGAAACCATTTTCAAATACTCCAAAATGCCTATACTATGTACTCCCCTGTGTCCCTAAAAAAAAGTCTTATTTGACTTTTACGGTATCTAATACATGATTTTAGACGTTTTTATGTCTAACTCCGTCAAAAAATTATAAAAAACTTGATAATTAAAAATTTTATATTGATTTGTATCCAACAAAATCTCTCTTGAATATTTTAGTTCTTATAATATGATGGAAATTTATTGTCATAATATTTAAACTTTGAATTCAAATAGTGAATTGGAGCTTTCTTATAGGGACGAAGGGATCGGAGTATGTATATAAGTTAGACTTCGTACATGCATTTCATACGGGCTCAATAATAACCCTATTATATATATATACTTTGTTTAAAGGAAGGTAATCTCAATATTCCACCTTAAAAAAAGAGCAACACACAGAATATGGCTTTTACCACTATTGGACTCTGAGCTGAGTTGACCAAGCCCAACCTTAAACTAGGCTAGTCATCAAGTGAGCTCATGATTTCTACCTAGACCGTTCGAATAGTCGTGGAGTTGTGGCTTGGACTCCCTCAGTATGTACCGGCTCACTATGACCCAATTTAGTCAACCCGAATAATCAATCATATTTATAAGTCAATTTCGAAAATTTACAAAAAGTTGACCATTTCTGACCCCGATCCCAGCTTGACTAAAACGACTCCATGCACCGATATGGGCCATGACTGAACCATGTTAATTATTTCTTTCTAAATTTACTAACCAGGCCCAGAATCATCTGGGCTACCCACATTGTTTTGCTCCTTCTAATTTGTAAGACAAAAGGGGCCACGCCTAAACCCAATATCCACTTGAAGAAGAAAGACAGTATGGCTACAAGGCTTAGAGCTTAGAACTTAGAACTTAGAAGTACCATTAAAAACATAAAATTAAAGAGTTTTAAGAAGTGTATTCGAGAGATTATTCTATTACTAAGAGGTGCTCGAAACTTGAATAATCTAACGAGAAATGACTTATTCATGTGTTGTCTTCACTATTTATTTGATAAGGATAATCATCTTTCCTTTCAATTCAAAGTCAAAACCGACTTATTTGATAAGGAGAATCATCTTTACTTTCACTATTTTTTTTTCCTTCTTTTACATCAAATTCTTGTTGTTTAGATCTTTGTCTACTCTTAAAAATGTAGGATTGGTAATTGTGATGCAATACCTAAAAGAAATACTAAGATCTTAGTGAGATATCATAATTGTTTATGATATGCTTGTTTGAAGATCATACTAGACAGCTCAACCAATAATATTCTATCTTTCAGCATCATAAGTGTTGCTTCCTCTTTCTTTGCTCCACTGTCTTTGTCTGCTATGCTGCAACTATACTTGCTAATTAAATTTGTGTCATTTTTTATGCAATTGTTGGTGATGCTATACCTACTTTATCTGATTGTAGCTGTAAGTCATCTTACGTACTTCAATCCATAAAACACATGAACTACGCATTGTGATTTTTTTTTGTTGACATATAGTGGGAAAACTAAAAAATAATTAACACAATTTTATATTTATTTGCTATTTTATGAGCCATGTGAACCTAATCTCTTTGGACTTTTAGGAGTGTGTGGTTAAGAAATTGCTGACCCTCATTCCGGATTGCCTTGATAGTATGAAGCACATCTATAGGAAGATTACGGTTATTGTGAAGTATATCCACAAGTAGATAGATATCCGATATGATGCAAACTTGCGAGAGATGCATGGTAGAAGCCCACCTCATGGCTTTGTTGTGACATTTAATGCATGCATCAATATAATATAATCGAAGTATTAAGTACTTCTTCTCAAAAACCGTCTCTTTTTTGCCTCATTTGATTCTTACTGTCTTTAAGATACAACTTAAAACGTTTTGATCTCCAAATTCGTAAGACACAAAATTATGAAAACTTGATGTACTAAAATTATACAAATGAGATGTACCAATAAGATTTCATTTGAGTATATTATTTGTTAAAATATGATGAAAATTTATGGTCAAATTTTTTAAAATTTAATTTTATAAATAGAAATAAAATAAATATAAAGGGATGAAGGGAGTAATAAAGGTAGCTAGAGAGAATCCTGACAGAATGACAAGTTACGTTAGATCGATATCAGAATCTATGCATTTGGATAAAACCACGTACAATGTTAAATACCTTCTCAGCCTCTCACAGTGTTATATATAGTCCGCATATAAAAAATTGGTAACAATATTTTTATAATCTATATGATTAATTACTACTGCAAGTACAAAATAGTCTAACACTAGTAGAAAATCTTAAATATGCAGTGGGGACACCCGCCGCATATAGGTTATTTTTTTTTTTGAAACGCATGAATCTGATCCTACAACGCCCAAATTTCAAATTCAAAACCTGCTTATTACATTTGCAATTTTTGCAACCCAAGATACATTACACATGATCCATCGATCTCTCATTTACGTGTACTAATAGGGTCATAAAAACAACTATATATTAAGTGACATCAAAAATACAATCCAATTAAATAAATTGATGTATAAATTACAAAATACACAAGAATAAGGTAATGTACAAAATCTAAAAAAAGTTATCTCTCCAATACTTTGCAAGTTTGTTGAGGACGACATCGATTTCTTCGTTGGAGAAGGGCTCCTCGTTCAATCCTTTGCATACCTAATATTGATTAACATATCATTAACATGTATATAAAATGCAATGCATATAAAATCGATATATTTGAAGTGTTTAAGTCACTTTCTACCCAAACCTGATCCCATTTGACCTAATTGACTTAAATCGATGCGTTTCAAGTGTTTAGGTCACTTTCCACCCGAAACCGATCCCATTTGACCTATCTTGACTCAAATCAATGCATTTCAAGTGTTTAGGTCACTTTCTACCCAAAACTGATCACATTTGACCTATATTGACTCAAATCGATACATTTGAAGTGTTTAGATCACTTTCTACTCGAAACCGATCTCATTTGACCTATCTTGACTCAAATCAATGCATTTCAAGTTTTTAGGTCTCTTCCTACTCGAAACCAATCCCATTTGACCTATATTGACTCAAATCAATACATTTGAAGTGTTTAGGTCACTTTCTACCTGAAACCGATCCCATTTGACCTATCTTGACTCAAATAGATGTGTTTCAAGTGTTTAGGTCACTTTATACTCCAAACTGATCCCATTTGACCTATCTTGACTCAAACCGATGCATTTGAAGTGTTTAGGTCACTTTATACTCCAAACTGATCCCATTTGACCTATCTTGACTCAAATCGATGCATTTGAAGTGTTTAGGTCACTTTCTACCCGAAATTGATCCCATTTGACCTATATTGACTCAACTCGATGTGTTTCAAGTGTTTAGGTCACTTTCTTCCCCAAACCTATCCCATTTGACCTATCTTGGCTCAAATCGATGTGTTTCAAGTGTTTAGGTCACTTTCTACCCCAAACCGATCCCATTTGACCTATCTTGACTCAAATTGATGTATTTCAAGTGTTTAGGTCACTTTTTACCCCAAACCCATCCCATTTGACCTAAATTGACTCAAATCGATGTGTTTCAAGTGTTTAGGACACTTTCTACCCCAAACCGATCCCATTTGGTTTATCTTAACTCAAATCGATGAGTTTCAAGTATTTAGGTCACTTTCTACTCCAAACCGATCCCATTTGACATATCTTGACTCAAATCGATGTGGTTCAAGTGGTTAGGTCACTTTCTACCCCAAACCAATCCCATTTGACCTATCTTGACTCAAATCGATACATTTGAAGTGTTTAGGTCACTTTCTACCCGAAATCGATCGCATTTGACCTATATTGACTCAAATCGATGTGTTTGAAGTGTTTAGATCACTTTCTACCCCAAATCGATCCCATTTGACCTATCTTGACTCAAATCGATGTGTTTCAAGTGTTTAGGTCACTTTCTACCCGAAATCGACCCCATTTGACCTATATTGACTCAAATCAATGTGGTTCAAGTGTTTAGGTCACTTTCTACCCCAAATTGATCCCATTTGACCTATCTTGACTCAAATCGATGTGTTTCAAGTGTTTATGTCACTTTCTACCCCAAATCGATCCCATTTGACCTATCTTGACTCAAATCGATGTGTTTCAAGTGTTTAGGTCACTTTCTACCCCAAACCGATCCAATTTGACCTATCTTGACTCAAATCAATGTGGTTCAAGTGTTTAGGTCACTTTCTACCCCAAATCATTACCCTCTGGAAACATGTCCCTTAATATTTTCAATAAGGCTGTGAAACTAGTATCAGTCCAACCATATCTCACTTTCAAGTTAAACAACGTTGATGTGGCAGACAACTTAGTGTATTTAGTACATCCAGGATACAACGGTTTCTCAGCAGCCTCCCACAAATGCTCAAAAGTACGAGATTGACTACCAATTTGATCCCCAACCCCTTCAAGGATTTCATGTATTCGATCTTCATCACTAGGGTCATTATCCTCCAATTCATCCTCCCTATCATCTTCCTTCTCGGCATCAACATCTTCAACATCTTTAACGTCATTAGATTCTAATTGGCCATGATGGTCTAGCTCAACTTGATGAATGAGAATTTCATTAGAACACGACCCCATGTCATTAGAAGCAGGAACCTCACCATGTCATACCCATACGTGGTATTGTTGCCTAAACCCGCAGCGGATCACATGGTTCCTCAACTCTCTTATACTACTAACTGTATTCACATTATTGCAATCAACACAAGGGCAACACACCTCATCATCTCCAATGTTATTTAGGTGTTTCAACACTTGTCTACAAAACTCCTCAACTCCATTCATGAACTCTAACGAAGCACGATTACCATACATCAATTTTAGCTTCATAATTTGTGTTATGCCCTATTTAACATGTAAGAGATTAAATAACAATCTAATTAATACTCAATTTACGCATAGTTATATATATAATTGCACCTAAGTAGCTTATCAAAAATAAGGTTAAGAATTCAATCTATAGTTTAATTTACTAAATTCTTCTAGCGATATTATTTCTGTTCTATACTTTGTAAATCACTACAGATTCTACAAAAAATTTGGCAGAGTTTCCTTTGTAAATCCAACATTTTCCAATTTTAAAAATAGATTTCCAAACCTGTTTATATGAATTTATTTACAACTACAACCAACACACAATGTCATGTTACACACAATATCATAGAGGTGAAGTTCACATTACTTTACACCACTTTAATTCAATCATCTTTGCATTGCTTCCTACGCATGTTTAATTTGTTTGTTTGTTTGATTATTAAGCTTAGTTTTTACTCTCATCTATTTTACTCTTACCTTTTCTCACCCATTTAAATCCCATCAAAATGACTACTTTAAAGTAAGATCAAGCCTTCCTTACCTTTCTTTCTTTTTGTTTGTTTGTTTGTTTGTTTGTTTGTTTGTTTTGATCATTAAGTGTCAATTGCCTACCTAGCTAAAAATCAAACAATACCATTCCCCTAACCCTAATTCAAACAATCCCCTTCCCCTAACCCTAATTCGATCTAACCCTAACACAAATTAATATTAAACCCCTTCACCTTGCCCCTAATTCAAACTAACCCGTTTCCCTAACCCTAATTCAAACTAAACCCTTCCCCTAACCCTTATTCAAACTAACACCTTCTTCTAACCCTAATTTGAAACTAACCCC
This sequence comes from Dysphania ambrosioides, assembly GCA_026401315.1. NCBI lineage: Eukaryota > Viridiplantae > Streptophyta > Magnoliopsida > Caryophyllales > Amaranthaceae > Dysphania > Dysphania ambrosioides. The sequence goes on along the minus strand of CM048659.1, from coordinate 4,569,301 downwards.
AACTTAACCTTTGTCAAACTAACCCCAACTAACATAACCCTAAGCCAAACTAACCCCATGCCTAATTTGAATCCCCCATCATTAAAACGAAATGAATAGAAAACAAAATGAATAAAAAAAATGATATGCACCAAAGATCACAACTTAAAATCCACACAATATCATTTATCAAACTATGTAGAAAATGAAGAAAAAAATGAGAGACATACCTTGAATTACGGGACGGAGACGGCAACACAGTATCGGTGGGTGGCAGAAGTGGGTCATGCAATGTGGCGGTGGCGGTGGCGCACAAGAGAACACGAGAGTCGGTGGCGCGCAAGAGAACACGAGTGGAATTGAAGAAAAAATGAGAGGCGCAGCGCAAGTATACGAAGTGCAAAGGAGAGAACACGAGAGTCGGTGCCGGTTATTTTTTTAATATAACCAGAATAATGTGCGGCGGGTCTACCTAACAACCGCCGCATATTAATGTTACATGGAATAAATTTGCGGCGGGTCTCTTTAAATACGCCGCATATTATTGCTAGATGAAATTAAAACGCGGCGATTTCACAAACATACGCCGCATATTATTAATTTTCCTAATTAAATTGCTGCGTTATTGGTTTTATGCCGCAAATTAAAAGCCGCATTTTATTATTATTTTTCTAGTGTAAGCAACGAAATAAGAATAACACACAGCCCAATACGGCGTAATTTCAAAGCTAAAACTGATAGTATTGGCTATTCTGTAATATCTTATCCAAAAACGCTATAGGATTTCCTAATACCGGAAATGTACGGTGTCCATCGTAGAAATAACCAATGTTCAATCCTTCCCTAAATCATTGAAGTTTCATTTGAGATCTGAGGTGCACCGCCCTTTTCAATCAATGCATTAACTCTTAAACTGTAATCTGGCCTAATCTCATAGATTTTTGAAAGTTTAATATTATGTTACACTTTGCCATCCTAGCAAGTTATGTATGCATTATAATGTCTATATATTTGTTGATGAAGCTATTGTAATTGGTTGAAATTTTGGTGGCAAATAGATATATACAAGATTTGAGATCGAATGTTGCCTAAGTAACTTGACAATATATTCTCTATATATTTTGGGCGTAAGTTACTTTAATTTATTAAAGTTTTGACGGTACAAAGGTGGTATACATGACTTGAAATTGAATTTTTCCTAAATAACTTGTTCATTGCAACTTTTTTTTAGTGTGAAGAGAGCCGCATAGGCAAATTATGTAGATGAATTCGATCTTATATGGTGGATACCAGCACAAATACTACTCGTGTGTTTCTTTAGCTGCACCTAAAAAATATGTATTTTCATGAGAAGTCCTACTTTTGAAGAGGATCCCCACTGTCAATCAACATAATAAGTAGATGATAAGATTATTGTGTTACAGGATGCATTGATTTAAACAGTTATTGTTTTCGATAATTGTTTTTTCTCTTTTGATCAACAAGAGAGGGTCAAATTATATACAAACCTATATACTAAGTACAACGTACCAGGGAAGGAGCTTACCTTTTGATAATCCAAAGGGCACGATATTCATCGGCTACTCTGAAAATAAAGATGATTTAAACACTTGAAAGCTATTGTAGAAAAAAGCCAAGAGCTCATATGCCAATCAAGAGTGAACTTTCGCGACATGCCTATTCACATAAAATACATTAGGCAAGCATTGATGATATACCCCAATTCTATCAAAGATAAATCATAATCAAACATATTTGAGGATTAAGACGTATCATTGAGTCTAAATTAGGAATCAACTCAACCCCAAAACAAGAAATTACTCCCACATGACGACACGATTGATACCAAATACAAAGAGACACTACAAGAAAGGATGAGGTTTGGCACATCCATTATGGACTATAAAGTCTATAACCCATGTTGAATTATATTAGGGCTAAACCCTCTAGGTCTCAAGGTGTAGAGCCTTTACTAACTTTAAATCCCCCTACAATCCACCCCTTAACTTGTTGCTATGAGGATTCGACCCTAGGTCTCTGGTCTCTTACCTAGAAATTTGAGGGGTAGTAACCCACTCTCCAAGTCCTTCAATTCCTCTACCTCAATCATCCTTAATTGTGAAGGCGGAGATTGGAAATTTGGAACAATTACAATATGATTGATAGTGAATGAGAGGAATAGGTTGTATTTCAGCTGTGAGTTGTGAACATGCATTATTATTCGGAGGCAAGATTTTATTCATTTTAGCCAATATATAATAATAATATTAATAATAATAATAACAATAATAATAATAATAATAATAATTATTATTATTATTATTATTATCGGATCACGAAATTACTAAGAAATAAAAATCGAAAAACAATGGCGAAATCTCATGGGTGAGTTGGGTGTTGAGGGGAAAAGAAAAAACAATAAAGGGGAATGGAATTTGAGATTTGATTAAAATAGACATTTGAGATATGGTTAAATAAATGGTCATAATGAAAGCTCTAGTCGATAAAAGTATATATATATATATATATATATATATATATATATATATATATATATATATATATATATATATATATATATATAACAATTATTAATGACCCTGAATGCTGATGTTGGCAAAGAATTTTTTTCATTGGAAATAGCAAATATGTAATCTCCTGCTCATTACATTTTAAATCAATTTTGAGCAACAACTTAATTATACACACAGATACAAGAGAAGTTTATCTCACTGAACATTAAGATCGGTCTTATTCCAAATAATATTAAAAAAAAACTTATGGCATGCTTAAAAAATAAACTAAGTCTGAGCTCGAACGAGGGGTGACATCGGTGAGTGTGGGGATCCGAGTTGTGAAACCCCCATTAAATCCTCCATCCTTCGAGATGATAATCTGAGCTGAAGATTGCTTTGCCAGCACTTTCTCTTCGCCAAACCAACAGGCTTGGCCACCTTTTGGGATGCGAAAGTCCTGATCCTTTTTAAGGCCACCTGCATGGTCTCATCATCCATGTTAGCAATACAAACCCTGAACCACCCTGGCTCATGGCAATGGAAGGAACAACCCGGTGACACATTGATCTTCACATCGTTGATTATCACCCGCCACAAAGCTAGCTCTCCCTCCTTCGTTGGTTCTTGTTCAATGAGTGGGCGCAAATTCATCCAGACAAAGAGACCAGCATTACTCTTTAAGCAATGGATACCCACTTGGCTAAGCCCCCAGGTGAATACATTGTGTCTTGTCTCAAGCCTTTTGCTACTCTCAGTCAAGAATTTGTCTACAAAATCCTCATCTGAGAGCATCGAGGCTATCAACCTTTGGGTTTGAGTCGAAACTAGGCCAAAACTCGACATTTTCCTTGCAACACTTACAACTTTATCGTTGTAGGAGTACACTATCCCCACCCTAAAGCCGGGGAAACCCAAGTCCTTCGATAGGCTGTAGACGATGTGGATGAGTTCCGGGTTGTAATTCTGTTCGAGCATGATCTCTGATATGCTAACAAAGCCTGGGAAGCCGAAGACAGTGGCTCCGTATATCTCATCACATACCAAGTGGATGTTTTTCTCATTGGTGAAAGCTAATATGCTGGTTAAGGTCTCTCTGTCTAGGACAGTGCCTAGTGGGTTCGATGGGTTGGTTATGAGTAAGCCTTTCACTATAATGCTGGCTTCTTGAGCTTTCTCATATGCTTCTTCCATGGCTTCTCTAGTTACTTTGAAGTTATTCGAGCTACGACATTCGACTGGGAGAAGTTCCACCCCAGTTCTCCACCTCAAATCTCGATCAAATCTGCAACATTTCGCAAATAAAAATTTTTAGTTTACCAAAACGTTTTGAAATTTAAGCTAGGTTATATATGATAAGTACAACATAATGATCAACGTAACTTATTCTCTTCGGTTACCCAACCATCCAATTTCTTGATTTGATGAAGAAGAATTTTATAAGAATGCAATCAACTACCTTGGACCCTAGGAAAGTCGTAATTAGACCGTCCTGTTATCGGAGGGAATCCTGTCTTTTAAATTGAGAAATTCTTAATTTATTTATGCGTTATATAAATATATTAAGAGATATTTTCGTAATTTTATTTGTATATATGATATTATAATGTCTATTTTTTATATTCTTTTTCCTGTATTTTTATATTTAATATAATAATATATATATATCTAATATTTCAATATAATAATATAATTGATATCAATTATAAATTAGAAAAGTCTTCTTTTAAATTAAACGTAGTAAATATACACTCGCCTTGGAGAAGCTCCAGTGCCATATGCTCATGCATAACTTATATTAGTAATTTAATTTCCTAGATGATGAGGAGGAGAATAATAAAGTCAGAGTACGTACGCAGGATAGTAGGGTGTGGGAACCAAGAAAGCTTCACCAGGATTAGCCAAGCAAAATGCCATTAACTCATGGGCTCCAGTAGCTCCACCACTCATTACTATGCGATCAGGATCAAAAGTCACCTTGGAACCTCTTACTCTCTCCATAAAATTTGCCACCGCCTGTAAAAATATAGTTTACTCCAACAATTAGCCACTAATTAAGCATAATCATGACTTTAAATGAGCTATTAAAAATATACTAGTTTTATCAATATATATGGCTTCTATGTTTAGACGTTTAGTTAAAGTGTAAAGTGGGATAACACGTAATTATATTACTTTTACGTAGAGAAGAATGACATTTGTGCCGATGGCTCGTATATAAGCTATTTGGAACTTTGAGATCGGCCAATACTTCTCAATCTTGATGTAGTTTAAGCTCAACTTGAAACACTATGTCAAGCTGGGTTAAATAGAACCCTTTAGAGTGACTAGCTAGTAAAAAAAAATGACCACTTAGATGCTGAAAATAGGAAAAATTACCTTTCTAAACGCTGGCAAACCATGGTAGTCTTGAAAGATGGCAATATCTTGGAATTGATCAGCCCCTTCAACAGTACAAATGGAAGCTGCAGGGTTTTTCAAAATCCATTCTTTTACCAAATCAAAGCTAAGCTGCAAGGAATTTTTTTTTATTTCACTAGTCAATAATCTTCACAAATAACCTTCAAAATTGACAAAAAAAATTTACCAATTACATACTTAAGAGTCATACTCATTAACAAGTAATTATTACCTGATTTTCGGCAAGACCCATCTGAATAACACCAGTAGGATTATTGGTAGGGTGAAAAGGGTCATTTTCATAGGCTTTCCAGCCATCAAAGTAGGCAGATTCTTCACCATGCCCCTTCCCTGCTGCAATTTTTGACAACAATTCAGTCACCATTTTCTTGATCTTAAGTACACAGATGACAAATTTGACCCTCAGCAAGTGAATCTGTTACTGTTTATAGGTTTGTGAAGCACAAGCAAATGAGGATTCTATATACGGAGTATAGAGGAAAGCAGAAGATGAAATATTATTGCTGATGTTTGAAAGATCGCCTAAAATATATAGCTGGCACTTGATGTATGTTGAGAATCAGTTGGACATTTATGTTTGGAGTTGGAATGCTCTCAATATTAGTGGATATATATACTAATAGTAGCTAGTATAAAGTACTAATATTATTGGTTTGACATAGTTTACAGGAAGTTTCGCATGGTTGGGTCCCCCTTAATCCTAAACTATCGCTACTCGTGAGATCGGATCTACGTATTACTCATCACTTTCCCAGTGCCCTTTTTTTTTTAAAAAAAAAAAAGAAAAAAAAACTCTTGTATATTCCGGAGTTGGCTAATTAAGCATCGGACAATATAGCAATACACGAAGTCACGAAGTATATGGCATCTAAGAATCCAATATAAGAAAGAGGCTTTCTATCATGATATTGATATATATATTATTATATCAGATAAAATTATTATTACATTAGATATAAATATTGTTATATTAGATATAGAAATATAGAATATATAAAATATATAAAAATAAAGAAAAACTCATATGTATAAACATTATGATCTCAGTTACAAAAATAAAATTAAAAAAATACTCTTTGATATATTTATATTGTACCATGCTTATTGACTAAACTCTCGTAATATAATTAATATCTTTTCTCTATCATCTACTAGAATTAATTAGATAGCCCCCTTTCTACTGTTTACAAAATCCATGTACTTTGAAAGAAGGAAAGATAAGCCTAATTAACTTTAAATATAAACTAAGGAAAAGTGTTGTAGAATATGTTTTTTAGCCAAAAACAAGAGAAAAGTATGGGAAAAAGAAGAATGGATTCTTTAACGAAGAAATCCTATTTATAAGTATTAGAAATAGAGAGTTTAATTAAGAAAATGACTTCTCAATATCAACCAAAAAACCTATTCAAATTGCATTGCATATAGAAGTTTTTCCATGGGGAGTTCATGGACTAGGATATTCAAGTCTCTTTGTCATAGCGTAAAGCGTCCATCTATGGCTAGTCTGTGGAATAAGCTTGCTGAATGTGGAGCGGATTATTTATTTATTTATTTATTTTTTTTGTATTCTTACATTTGTAGTCTAGGCTTTTAACTTCAACCATCTATTATACAACTTATCTTTATCTCCACTTGGCTTGATGAATTAGATATAATAGTATGTGATCTATCCAATGAATTAAATGTTGGAAATATCAAATTTAGAGTACACAAATTATACATGAAAATCATAAATTTGGCCAAACAGATTCCACGATATGTAGGTAAAAATAGGCATTATAAATAAAAAAATTTCACTAATTTTATTTTATTGTGATGAAAATTAAAAGGGAAAAGCCTTTGCTTAGTTTGAACTAATGGATAAGGAAGTAAGAACTATGAGAATACATTGAGCCGATCGAGATGGTCTAAACTGTAAAAGATTTTTTTACCAGCCAGTCAAAGAGTCGAATTCAATGCATGCCATGTTAACTTAGGTTGAAACATTGCATGTTCAACGTTTGAGCAGTTTTTGTGCACCAAGTAGTACTAGTCTAACATTGAGGCATTGACTCTTTTCACTCCTTATATTTCTTCTTTTAAAAATTAGCAAATAAAAGAAGGCGCAGCAAATGTGTCAATCCAAATTAAAACATTTTAACTATATATACTACAACAACAATGAAATGACGAATAACACGAACAAACATCACAAGCTTCCTCATGTAAGAGTGAATATGCTACTGTGAATAAAGTCAACATACTAGCGTAAAATCACCATTTGAAAATTTCTAGTAATGCCATCATTAATCTACATGGTACAGCCAAACTCTTCTCAACTACAATATGAATACACGATATTAGCGATAATTAGTTTAGTTGTTAAAGTTTTAAAGAGCGATACCCAAAAACTATGACCTAATTTATTTCCTCTACATTATATATCATATGTAGCTCGTTTCACACTTAAAAATAATATAAATAACAACATATATTTTTTTTTCAAATTATATAGATTTTTGATAATTAATCCTCAAAACCTCCAAATTTTTTAGCTGTGTATGCATTTCATTATCCAGTTGCATGATAAAAAAATTTAGTGACTATGCGGTTCAATTGATTAATTATAGAGTCATAGCTAGTGATCTAAAAAGACATTCTACCAACAAAATGCATGCTCTTGAAAAGCAGTGTAACAACCAGTCGGTTAATAAACTGATATATATTTTTTCCATTGCAATCCATCTTCCCATCAGCAAGATAATTGTGAAAGAGCCTAATAGAGATTTGGAAAGTTCTATCAAGTTGTTTACAAACATAAATAAGGTGAACAATACGGTGTTTGGGTTCATCATCTTGTTTAGTTGATTAGTTTTTTAATTAGCTCAAGCTTTGACTGAATTTCGATAGTGCCGATTCACAAAGCTGAAAAATCTTCACAGACAGAAATCTCCTAACCGACAGGAAGTAGCCAAGAAAGAATTGTTTTCATAATAATGGAAAGACTCCTTACTCAATACTCTCAAAGTGGGACATAAATTTGTTTGTATATTTAATATTTCCGAGTAGGTTGAATGGTTAGCATTGTACCTTTATTACACACGGACACACCATTATTTTAATTAGGTTGCACGAATACGAACTAGACAACCTAGTTAAGCATCGCACTGCTGTCTGCTTTATTGCTGTCTGCTTTCCTTATTAAGTTGACACATACGGTTGATAATGATACGGTCCGTGTCCACCTCTTTACCTTTAGATATTTATAACTTTATAACATGAAAATAACATTGCAACCAAATTTTACTCTTCAAAAGTTCTTTAACTTTTGATCTTTTTAATTTGTGAGTTCAAAGTTAATATATTTTGTATTTAGGATTATTGATAACCATACATGAAAAATGTGAATTGCTTGTTAAGAGTATCGTGTGTGTAAATGTCCGCCTCAGATGTATACAAATACGTACAAGACCATTTTTTAAAAATTAAAATTTTAAAAAAAAGTTCTGTGAAGCAGACTGATTCAGATAATCGAACTTTTAAGGTTATGGTCGACAAGTTGGGCAGGGTTCGATTTCATGCAAACAAAAATGTGCTTAGGAATATGGCCTGCTGCTTTGTACTCGTATGGCGTAGATTGTAAGCAACTACGTTGTAGTATAATTCACATGAGTTCCTCTAATAAAACATTTTAACAATGTTATTATATCCCTAATGGTCATTATTACGGAGTAAGATGCATGTAGTTTGACGTGGAACTGAAATTGAACAAAGAAAGTATTACTTTGTAGGAATATAATGTTCTAATAAAATCTGGTCATACAGAGTATTATATTGATTCTATACATGTTGCAGAGTAATGGATAGATACTCCGTCTATCATTTAACCATAATATGACTCTATCGCCGCTGCGAAGTAAGGACCCGTCGTCAACAAGAGGCTACCGGAAAATAACCTAATGAGTCCTAACGCTGTTAAACAACCCATGAACGAAGAGGGAAAATCGTTGGATTAGTTTTTTTTCAGATAAAATAACCTAATTGCAGACAACAATTTTTTTTTTAACACGCTTTGCTTGAACTTCAGACAATTCACATACCATATTTTTCGCATTGGGGCTACGAGCTCTCATTGCCGATTGACCCTTGGATACTTGATCATCTGGTGATTATGCATCCATTATTATCATAAGCCAAGATTATAAACCACCCTTCTTCAAATAATTCCACCTTTAATCAGAAATTTACAACCGAATGCCTTAGGTTTCGCATCTGGTCTTTAGCTTTCTCCAAGTTTTTATTCATGCCCTATTTCGTTATCCCTATTGCGTCTTTGAAAGAATTTCCTCTTTTTACGGATGATTTATGATTTAACCAACTAAAATCTATGTTCAAGGGCGATGATTTAGCTCACATAGCAACTAATTCCTTTCTCAAAAATATTTCCAAAATAACCAAATAAAGGTAATAATTAATACTATAACTACCAAAATCCTCTAAAGGAATATGTTAATAAAAAAAAATTCAACAATATTAATAACAATAATTTATGAAAATTCAAAATAGTGTATATTTATAACAATACCAATAATAATAATATTTAATGTCATTTGAGTAAAAAAAGATGGATCTAACAAAAGGGCTAGCTGTTTGGGTTAGACAGCCTGCCCTATAGGGAGAATTTTTTTATTTTTAAGCTTTTTTTTTTAAAATTTGAAAAATAAGCTAGCTTAGAAACTAATTTAAAAATAAGCTGATTTAGCTTCGGATTAAAAATTGCTGCCCAGGACAACGTTTTGCATGGGGTTGGATTTAGGAGGGTTAATCTGGGTCAGGGGAAAACGGTGTCCAAGACAACGTCTTAGGTAAAAGAAAAACGCTGCTAGGGTAACGTTTTTTTTAGAATATTTTCAGGAATCTGGTCAATCAGCCAGGTCAAAATCGCTACCTCGGGCAGCGATTTCCCTATTAATTAAAACGCTGCCTTGAACAACGATTTTCTAGAGGCCCAGTTTTTTTTTTTTTTAGAAATCGCTGCCCCTGATTGACCAGATTTCTAAAACTATTCTAAAACATTGCCCTGGCAGCGTTTTTCCTTGATCCAGATTAACCCTCTTAAATTCAGCCTCATGCAAAACGTTGCCCTGGGCAGCGATTTTGCATTAGGTAAAACGCTGTTTTTTTAATCCGAAACTAAATCAGCTTATGTTTTAAATTAGTTTATAAGCTAGCTTATTTTTAATTTTTTTTTAAAAGAAAAAACTTTAAAAAAAAAAAACTCCTATAGGGAGCTTTCTAACACAGACACTAGCCATTTTTCAGACGAAATTTAGGCATCCACCCAAATTGATTCACTGGAATTTGACAAATTACTTAAGTCGTAAACGTTGACGGCTCCTCGTCATTGGGTATTGGCGACGGAAACTTGCCGGAGTTTGGTACTAGTCGAAGGGCAGCCGTTGGAGCATGGTGATAATCGTGGGTGATGGTGGCCAAAGAGTGGTGCCAGAGTTTCCGGCGGCCGAGCGTGGTGGTAGTTGAGGTTGAGGTGAGGAAGAAGGAGGAGAGTGAAAGGGGTGAAGATGTGAATTAAGGAAGTAAAGAAGGTATTTTGGTCACTTCAAGGGGTGGTTTGAGGAATTTGGCCGGTGGTAAATATAGCGCTTTAAGTTACAAGACATACCTTCTTCACCAATGTAAAACGTTTTTCTACTCTCGAAGACCTATTTTCTTTGAAAATATATTCTGTCAAAATAATGGAGTCTAAGTAAAATGATCCTATTGTAAACCTTTTATTATTATTATTATTATTATTATTATTATTATTATTATTGACTTTTGGGTTTTGACAATTCATGCATGTGGTCAAATAAAACCAACTAATAGTTATTTTGAGTTGAATATATGCCATGTCAACTCTGACGGAAAATTAAAGATGGTTTAAGTAGCTTTTTGAGAATGGGATTTAGCTTTTTTCAATCCATATTATGGGTAAGTTTGCTCGATAATAACTAACAACTGATTACACCAAATATTCAACAAGTATTGTTATCGACTAGCTTAAAAAACCAACATAAATAGCCAAAATTCAAACAACGGATCAATTCAACTTATTAAAATAGCCAACAAGTGCTTATCATATAAGGTGGTCATCAAAGCTGGAAGCTGATGAACGTTGAAAAGAAAATATATATGTTATATTTTGGATTAATTTGTAGAAAAGTTCCTGAAAATTTTTAATAGTTCCTAAATTAGAATTAAATGACGTTTTATGCGTGAAAACTCTTTAGGTAAAAGGTCAATATTCACATGGGAGGCCAATTTTATTCTTGTCAAAAATAAAATTTTCCTTGGTATGCAGTTTTGGCCTAAGACTTCAAAAGCAACTAACCAACGTCGGCCATTTTTTAGTAGACAATGCATCAGCATATCTAAATTATTCCCTCCGTTTTTATAAATTGTCCCGAAAAATAACTTATTAAGACATAATGAAATTTTTTTAGAAAAACAATCCAAAATAAAAATTATTTTAAGAAAATAGGGTAATTTTTAGGGAACAATCCAAAATAAAAAATGGAACAATTTTTAGAAAATTATTTACTTTTTACTAGAAAAAAGTCGCACGTTTCATAAATGCCAACTCAGTCTTCTAGTTGCCATCCTTTCTTTTCACGAGAGGGGTTGAAGCACAAGAAAGTCAGGCAACCTTACCTACCATTGTGCTCAGGTGCCTCTTGTAAATTTTAAAGTAACTTGAATCACACGTAAAATAATATATGCAGTATAAGATGATGTACATTAAGTCTAATGACTAGCTGATAAAAACGGATAGTAGTATCGCATATTCACATCAACCATAGACCATAGTGGCCAAAAAGCATATGTTTTCTAATCTTACAAATCCATTTTCCGTTTTTTTTTCTCCATGGTAGCATTGGTCCATTGCCCATTAATTAAGGTCACGAGTATGATAAATTAACTTACTCCCTCCGTCCCAAATTTTGGAATCAAAATTTAATAACTTTGATCACAAATTCTAATTATGTTCTAACAAATAATATATTCAAATAAGATCTTGTTTGATGTATTTCAATATAAAATTTTAAATTATTAAATTTTCATAATTTTTTATCTTGCAAATTTAGAGAAAAAATAAAGTCCGTAAAAAATCAAATGTAGCAACTAATTTAAAACGAAGGAAGTATATAGTAAGAAGGACATGTTAGCGGGATTTTCAAACCCTTAAATATCCCATTGAAGATGCCTTTATTGTTTGAAATGGTCTATGTATTCAATGCTGTTGTAAGGGGCTAGATTATGGTTTTTGAAATTGTTGAGATTCATAGGGGGTCACATTTTCTCATACATTGGACAGATCATCAGATTCATCACCGTAATATACTCCCTTCGTCCTAAATTAGTTGCTACATTTGACTTTTCACGGTCTCCAATACACAACTTAAACGTTTTTCCTCTAAATTTGTAAGATAAAAAATTATAAAAAGTTAATATTCTAAAAATTTACATCGAGACGAATCCAACAAAATCCCACTTGAATATATTATTTGTTATAATATAATTAGAATTTATAGTCAAAGTTTATAAAATTTGACTTTCAAAATGGAAATGTAACACATAAAAAAAGACGGAGGGAGTAACTATCTATTAGAGCAGTTGCATCAATGGTCATAATTTTTCTGAAGGATGAGGAAAATAATGGGGCTGCCACAATGAGAGGAAATCCGGTTTTCCTCATGAAGTGAGGAAAATATTTCTTCCTCCTGCCGTGGGTTCCACTAAAAACTACCCTTTTTTTTGCTGATGTGTAAAGCTTGTCCAATTATAAGCTGTCACGAGTCAAATTGTCAATAACTGACCAATTAGAGTAAGTTGTTTAATTATAACAGTTATATATTAAATGATTTATAATTATCACATTCGATTAATTAATTATTTTAAATTAATTAATGTTAATTATCAATGTAAAAATCTTAATTAAGTTAATTGATGTCATTAATATTTATAAATGTATGGTTAATGTAATAATCAATATAATTGATATAGTTAAGTATGAGATAAAAAAAATATAATGAGATATGGTTGAAAGTAAGAGAGAGAATAAGTGGGTAGAGAGAGAGTGATGAGGAATTTTTTTTACTCATTGATGGGATGAATCTTGGAAAAAATTCTCATTTATGGATAAAAGTGATGTAAAAGAGGGAAAAAGTGGTTAGAAAGATAGGGATGAGAAATTTTTTTGCCTATTAACAAGAGCGGTCCTATTGGTTGCATAACATTTTGTTAGCTATAATTATTGTAGGATGCTAGCAAGAAAGTCTAATCAATGAAGGCATCATGCAATCGTAGGTAGAGAGATAAATAAGAGAAACCAAAACTTAGCCACTCACTAGTCAATAAACGTCACTTTTATGGGGTCACAATGTCACATACAAGAAAAGGGGTCGAAGGGAAACTGGCCAAATTAATGTCACCAGAGCTACGCAGACGACACGGCCTAAAAAGAACATCATTAATCATTATAGGCTTACCTAAAATAATTATCATGCACAAACAGTTGTTACTGCACTAGCATTTACTCTTTTTTTTTGGCAAAGAGCATTTACTACTTTACTAATTACTAGTACCACTTGTAAGTTGTAACATTCACGTGCTTCTGTTAATGAATAATGGAATAGGGACTTTATTTTTGTTGACATTCGGACTTCGGAGATTGGTGGGTCAGCCACTCAGCCCTATCTCTCAGCCCCTATCGCAATTGTACTTCATAGCTATTTTAAACATTGTCAAAAAAAGTTTTTAAATTTATCGGCCCTTAGGAGAGGAGTCTAGTGTCTTGTTTTGGTTCCTTCTCCTTGCCAAAACAACAGTATTTCCTATGAATAAGACTGAATAGCTAATGCCTAATGGGGGTATTATTCATCTTCCCAAACAAAACAAAAAAAAAATGTGATTATTATTCACTTGTCCGACACCAAATCGTTCTAAATTGTCCTTAAACGACAAGTGTTGTTTATGTCCAACGTACCCCCAACACTTTGTTCACCTCGTTGAAATAAGCTTGTATATGTAAGACCACACCAACCACCCCCCCCAAAGTACACCACTATATGTTACCATTGATTATTTATCATACCATTGTTGCATAGGGTTTGTATAATATTAGCCCGTATTAGGCGGGTACGGGCAGTTATAAAATTGCATCCCAACAACAATCATAGTCCTTTGGCAGTTGGCTTTAGGTCTCTGGCCCACAAAATGATCCTAGCTTTTGTCGACCAAGATCAGCTAACATACAATACATGATACATTACCTTACAAGTATTACACTGATGTGCAGGCTGTTGTCAATGGTCGGCCAAGACAATAAGTTGCGAGTGTTTTTGCATGCACCTGCTAGTCTGCTACAACGTAATACATAAATCTTTGCTAGTATTTTCATTAAAACCTACCAAAAGTTCTAGCACATGATATTTTACCACCGTGAATCCTCAAACTGGGGGTCATTCTGATATGGCGGGATTTTCCAATGCGTTGTACATTTATACTCGACGAGACTAATACAATAATGTTGATGTTCCATACGACTTTACTTATTGGGTGAATGTATCAACATCTCCTTTACTTCTTCATCAATAGAACAACTGTATGAGCTGCGATACTTCTATTTTCTCCGAGACTATCAACCTTTTCATGTGTTTTTGCTTTAATATTCACAACAGATGGATCAGCCCCAAGCAAAGCAGATAAGTTGGCCTTAATCACTTCTTTGTGTGGGCTTACTTTAGGTCTTTGAAGAATTAAAGTGGCGTCTAAATTCCCAAGCTCATATCCTGCCTCGTCCATAAGTCTTACCTGCCATTGTAAAGTCAATGCATGCGACTCACTTAGCCACAGCTATGTTATAAGGAACACCAGCATTATACTCGAGTAAAAATGCAAGCATTTGAAGATCACAACTATTTGCCTAATTAGTTGGACAACTAAGATGCACAAAATGCCCTAACAACCCTTAATAAACAGCCTGTAGTTTAACACAAGTAATGGAATTATCGATATGCCAATGTTAGGAAAATAGCGGGGCTTTTTGGATGACGAAACTCTAGGTCAAATTGGTCCTCCCATTGTGATGGCCACTAATCACAAAAAAAAGTGGAATAGTAACGGCAGGAGAATGTAGCTTGGGACCATAGCTCCAAAATATGGGATATTCTCAGCTTTTACCAAAAAATTGTGTGTTCTCTTTCAGGCATCTACCGTGGTTGGCCATACCTATTCATAGCTTGCTCTTGCCACATAAGGTCTACCGTACACCATCTAAGATAGTTGGCTTATGGGGTTGAGTGCTTGGCACTCCCATTGCTCTCTAATGGCTACATGTGAGTCTCACGTACGTGTAAAAAGTTCAGAAGATTGATTGGGCAGGTGTCGTGGGGTGAGGGGAGGGAAAACTTGGGCACCTCTTCTCCCACTTGCAAGTTGCAACAAGTGTCGCTAGCTGAAGACTACAAGCAGGGTCTAATACTCAAATAGTAGCCAAGGTGCCAAACTTGGCAGGTTTCCTACTTTCTCTTATTGCAAGGGAGAGTACATTACAAGTGGGAGAGGGGCTCATAAATGTCATGTCCCTCCCTATCAGTGTAATTAGTTAGTGGGGTACCGAGTAGGTGCTTAGGTAAGGATAAGAAAAATTTGCAATAGGTCTGATAGCAAACAGACAGTGTACCATATTTTCAAGGACATGAAGTGGGTTTTATCATGGACTATTTCTATCTATGGCCTAGCACATACAAGTGTGCTATTACTCCTACTTCACTATATGTATGCTTTCACACTGTTTAGCCATCTGAATTGTTTGCTAACACATCCGGTTAGGTGAAAACTAGCCATGTAAAAAGTATATGATGACCAAGCCACCAACATGTTCAGCCTTCCTCCTATCTTGCAGTGGTTTTTCAAGCTTGATTTCAGCTGTTTTGCACATTAAACAAGCGGCGAACAAAAGTCAGGTGGTCATAAGCTTCTCCCTAGCACATATTAATAAAAACGACTAGGCAA
This sequence comes from Dysphania ambrosioides, assembly GCA_026401315.1. NCBI lineage: Eukaryota > Viridiplantae > Streptophyta > Magnoliopsida > Caryophyllales > Amaranthaceae > Dysphania > Dysphania ambrosioides. The sequence continues at coordinate 4,553,333 of CM048659.1, read as the reverse complement.
GAGAAGCCAATACGTATAAAGATCTAACAAAGAATATTCATCCCAACGCCATTGGTTAAGGGTAAAGCAAGTTTCTTGAGCACGCAGGCAAGCTTTATCACTTCTCTTCAGAAGAGGTGAAGTAAAGGACTATTTCACCCAAACACGGATCAAGTACAAGTTACCACCCTCCTTGCCAAAAAAAAAGTGCAAGTTACCACAAATAGTATAATTTTGTCCAGATTGTCTAGGAAAAAAATTCTTCAAAATTAAGGATTTGGATGAAGTACTAGTGAGAACTCGGCCCCCCCTATCCCCTAAGTGCAAGAAGGAGATATAACAATTAATAAGCGATGTACTCTCTCCATTCCATTATTTTTAGCGTGACAAACTTAAAACTTATATATCTTTAACTGCATATTTACAAAAATTATAAAAAATTGATATTGAAAAAATGCATAGAGACAAATCTATCAATATCCCACTTGATTATGTTTTTCCTTATAGATTGAGGACAATTCATTGCCAAAATTTGACTATAAAATCTATAAATTCTTAATGAAAAGAAAAAAAAAAATGGAGTATCATTTATTAGTACAGTAGAAAAAGATGGAAAGCACAATTTTAAAGAATTAAAATGCCTACAATTGATTAAATTAATTTGAAGAGATCATCCAAAGCTAACAAGTCAGCAGTCAAAAGGTTTCACTCGTAAAGTTGATCGACTTAAAATCCTAATGCTTTACTTCTCTACACACCCTAAGGTTAACCGACTCAATCCCATAGTCATCTCCTAAGTTGATATATTAGGTTAAAGTATTATTAAGTATATGACTCACTCCTACAAGGGAAAAAAATGAGCTAAACCATCTAACAATTTGAGATAACTGATTTATTCCCCTTGTGACAGTCAAAGTATGCCTCGTGTCTTGTTATTCTACTTGACTCAGTCAATTGATGGAAAGTTAGCTAAGAATGTTTTACATGCACTATAATACACCTACACCCTAGGTGTTATTTTGCTCATTTAAAACTAAGGAGAAAAAGTTTAGTAAATGAGCAGATATATACCTTGGATGCACCTATGTGTATGTTAGGTGATCTAGCATTAGCCCAACTCATGATAATATTTAGTATTGGGCCTGCAGCCCATCTTACTCTTTTATTTCTTTCGTGCTTTTTTCTTTGTAGTGGCTCTTCATATGTATGCTCATCATCATCAAAGGACATAATCTTCTAGGTATTGAAAATTTCTGCACCTTGGAAATTTGCGAGGTATTTAAGCTGTAACTTCAATGGTGATGTTCTTCATTTCATCCATCTACTTCCAAAATCTGACAAACTAGCTAATTTATCAATTAAAAGAGATTTTCTTTTCCATTTCCACTACCTCTATTGGTATAGATCCAGATCATTGTTGATTATCACTTTTTACATGTAGCAAGGTTCCATCAATTAACCTAACGTCAAACCACGCAAAAATCACTACTCTTCTCCTTTTCTTCTTTGCCAGGATTCTTAACTTAACCACCTGTATCACTTTTTTCCGCAACTTTTCAAACCGAAGTTGCCAACTTTGAAAATGAAATATTAACCCTTTCTATAATAAAACTCTCCAAACCCCTAATCCTCAGATTCAAGGCATTCTATTTTTAAATAACTTTTATAAAAAGAATTCCTAATAACTACCCACAATCCACATCAATGAATTCCCCCACTATAGATTCCATAAGAACTTCCCCTATATATTATTTTACACCACAACCTTTATAAATTCCTTGCATCAGCATGAGTACATCTAGTCTACTTAAACAACATGAATGCTGATTTGCAAAGTGACAATAAGAACCTCAGTGAAACTGATTCTGTGCCTATAAACATTGGTTCTAGCCATGTTTTAAATTAACCCATATTGATCATCCCAACTACAACATAGCTACTGATTTGTTAGATGGGACAAACTATCACCATAAAGGTCATATGAAAGTTGCCTAAGGACTAATCACAAAATGGGCTTTGTGGAAGGTGACTTGTCAGAAACCCAAAAGTCCCCTCTCTCATAATCACAGCCGGGCCGAAACATTCATTCATCAAAGATATCTCGTCTAGTGTCCTTTACTGCTGGGATTGGAATGGGTGCAGGGGACTCGGGTAAGCCACCGGTGACAGTAACGTATTTCAGAAGGAAGCATGGACATGGAAGGGCTAAGACAGCGAAGGCGTATGAGAAGGAGGAGTGACTTGGGCTAGCAGGAGCTGAACAGATCATGATATTATTAATATTAGCTGAGAATGTAAATAAAGGGAGGGAATCTTATTCAGTTAGAGCAAAGGTAACTTTATATATTTAAGGGGTAAAGGGGAGGCTGATGGGGGGGATGCAAAAACACCAGTGCGCAATTTCCACTGCTGGTTAAGCAGGTAAAATTACTTCCATTTGACATCTAGCATATGTTCCTACTGAGCCAAGTATAGTGGGGCAACAGACAACAGTACTCATTGATCCTTATTTGTTAACCATATTACAATACCGAATGGATTCAGCCAGTGAGCCCAAATTCTCTACATGTATATTCCCTAACATCATTTTTAGTGTCATTCTACATGTACCGGATTTTCATTTGGATTTCTCATCAAAATTCCACCTTATCTCTAATTGAAGATGCGAACTCATCAGCTGAAACATTTTCTACTCCTGACAACTATCTGGTATCAGGCTATCATTCCTTCATTAAGATCTGGTAGACCAAATGGATACCATCATACCTACAAGATTAAACATGTTCTACAGCCACCGACTGCATAGAAGATATGGGCAACAACATACAATTCCTCAGTGACCTACCACTCACATTTCCTGTGAGTCATGCAATGGTTCCTAAAGAGAACCTGCTGGCTGCAACATATGTCAAATCTTCACATGACTCTAATTGGTTCAGGGCTATAAAAAAAAGGAACTAGATCCATTGATACTAACAACCTCCCTGCTGGTAATACCCATAGAATGTAAATACGTTTCTGAAAAATCAAGCTCACTCAAACAAAGAGAATGGTCCACTACTCCAATGCAAGGCTAGTGGCAAAGGGACTTAAAGTTGCTGGGATTGATTTCCAAGAAATTTTTGCACCCAGTGGAATGTCAACTGTAAGGTGCATAGCTGTTATTGACCTATGGCTGCACCCACTGGGTGGAGCTTATATGCCTTCCTACGTGTGTAGATGCATGAGGATGTTTGTATGAAGATGATTGAAAGCGTATGACAGACAAAGGGTAAAAAGTTTGCAAATTGACTATGTCCTTTTATGGAGTTAAACAAACAGGTAGTCAATGGTTTGCATAGCTAACTCATGCCATAATATAAAAATTAGAAATATGACTTTTCCCACTTCATTAAAAGGAAGGGCAATTTATAACTAACTGTGGTATATGTAGGAGAGATTTTGAACCAGGCATAGATAGAAGGAAGTTGCTATACTCGAATTTGGGAAAATACAATTAATTCAATAAAAAACTCAGAGTGGCTAGTCTACCTAGAGACATTTCCTTAACTCCGCAACAATTATAAAGGAGCTCTTAGGGCAAATGGAATGACTCACTTTAACACAGCAGCCATTCCACCAACCACTGCACTTAAAGCTCAGCCCAGAGACTCGAAAATCTGTTAAAAAGTGCCGTTGGAAACTAAATTTTTTAACTACAACTAGACGGCTAAACCTGGCATTTGCTAAGCTGTACATACACAAAGTAAATTCACAGAACCTCATATCTTCCTATCTCCAAGTCTGCAATGAGTCCTTCATTGTGTTCATGGAGCCAATGGTGAAGGCATCATTCTCAAAGTTGCTCTAACTCTCACCCTTCAAGCCTTTTTTAATTCAGATTGGAGCCCAGCCTGTAGAAGTGTTATTACTAGATTCAATATTCTGTAACAACAGTCTCCTTTTTCCCCTAATTGTTCAAAATTAAATAAACAATGTATTTTTTATAGATTCCAGAAGCGGAACAGAACCCCACCCTAGGCACTAGGCAACATTCGACAAGTAAAAGAGCTAGGAGCTAATCTTCCAAGCCAGAGATACTGTACTAAGACAACTGATCCCCATTACACATAACAAAGTACAAGTCTTTCATGAGAGAAAGAAACTCGTCCAGTACCATAGCCATGATACTCAAATGCTCTAACTTCATTGGCACATATATCAACCAACAAAATTTCTGCGGGAGGAGCAGCAAACAAATTACTTACAGCTTCCTTGATGAAAACAGAAGAAGCAGCACCCTTCCACTTAGGATCATTATCTGGGAAAATCTGCCCGATATCTGGAAGCCCTAATGCCCCCAATATTGCATCAACCACACAATGAAGCAGCACATCCCCTACGCATCCAAAACTCACAACAACAACAAAAACCCATAAATTTCCAATACCCACTTCAAATTTCCACACAAACTATCCAAACTTTCCCAAAAGAGGTACTTTATCCGCAATATTGCAAAATTGCACATAATTCAATTGCAACCAAATGATAAAATTAAAAAAAAAAAGTTAGAGAAAAAGGTACCATCAGAGTGAGCCTCGCAACCTCTGTCATGAGGAATATTGATGCCTCCAATAATTAGAGGATAACCCGGCTCCAGGCGGTGGAGATCGAACCCGTGACCAACCCGGAAAGGTAGGGTCTTTGATGGGTTTGAGTTAGATGATGAAGTTGATTGAGAGGTTTCAGCAATTGGAGTAGACACTGCTGAAATTGAGAATGAATTGGAGGATTTTAATGCTAAATTTCTCCAATTTTTTGTGTTGAAAGTGAAGTGGGGAGGAGTGTCTGAGAAGATGGAGGATGAAAGGGCAGAAAATTGAAATTTGAATGTGGTTGTATGAGGGAAACAGCTAATGTAGAAGGCAGTTGCCATTGTAGTCATTGATCGAAGGATGTGAGAAGTCTTGTAGTTGTTATTGTATTGTTAGTTTGCTACTTTGCTCATGACTCGCTGAGATTGGCGCATATAGTGATGTAGAGAATGATGCTAGCAGCCTAGCATGCTACTGTTAGTCTCTGGTACTGCACGAGTGGTGCGAATTTGACCAATGATTTTCTGTTTTTCATGTGTGCGGCTCGTAACATCCGTTGTACAGAGTAGTTAGAATTGCGGAACTGGTGGTTGTTTACTTGTGGATGGCCTTATGGGTAGTATTTCTACCATGTAACGATTAAGTTTAGGGAAGTGGAAAATTGAAATAGTAACAAAAGAACCAATTGATAATGTCTTGTAGAAAGATTGTGAGGTGATTCGAATTTAGACCTTATGTAGTATTTAATTGTTAACTTAGTATGATTAAATTGATAATTAGATGTATTGTTCAAGACTTTTGAGTTGTAAGGACGTGTGTAAGACGTTTGATAAAATAAAAATGCTCTTTAAGTATTTTTTTTTTTATATAAAAAAGATAGAGTATCTAGCGTGTTAATGGTTTAGGTGGATAACTAGGTTTAGGTAAGATTTAAATATGTAAATATTCTTATTTTTACTACGAAAATTTGACAATTTCTAACAAGTAGGACACTAATATTCTTTTAATTTAAATTTCGTATTTTAGGTAGAAAGTATGAAACTAGTTAAATGCTAAATGAAAAAATTCGTGATTCATTAGTTTGAATCTAAAATCTTTCTAAATTACCTTGATTCAAAAAATCGATTGTAGAAGACTAATGCCTCATTTATTTTACCCTGTACCAATCATAATAGATTTTTACATGATTTTTTTATTCAAATGGAGCCTAAATAAAAAATATAATATAAAAATATATAAATCAGTAGAAGTAAAACTACTATTATAATATAAATTTTTTACTTTATGAAGATATTTTTATACGAGATACAAAGGTATTAATTCCCTTTTTTTATGTTTTTATTGTTTTGGCCTTTGGGCAACACTTCCTTTCTTCAAAATGTCGTGATTTTACATAATGATGAATTTAGGAAGGTAGATTACTAGATTTTTATTGGAAGCGTAATTGTGAGCCGTTAGATATCGCACCCTTACGAATCATCACAGAACACCATCAAACACAGTAAATTCAGCATTCTCCCTCTCCTTAACAACTAACTCCACCCACCTCAAAACCCTTCGCTCTTCCTCCTCACTCTCGTTTATTCTTCCGAAAGAGCAGCAGCAGCAGCAGCAGCAGCACGCACTCAAGCCATGGCTGCTCCCGAAGCTCCCGTCCGCTACGTCGGCATCGACCGCCGATCCGCTGCCTTCCGCCTCATGAAACAAATGGTATTCCACTTCACTTTCTCTCTCTTCCTAAATCCTATCCCTATCCCTATTTCAACAATGTCGGCGCTTCGATTTCTAGGATTTTCCAATTTGATCGGAATATAATCTGTTTGTGTCTGAAATTAGGGTTGGGAAGAAGGCGAAGGAATTGGGAAAGATAAGCAAGGTATCAAAGGTTACATCAGAGTTGAAAACAAACAGGACACTTCAGGTAATCAGTTTTTTTATTTTTATTTTGTTGATTACTTTGGCTATCATTATGTTAAAATTGGACCGTTAATTGATAAAATATTGTGATATATGAATAGGTATTGGAGTTGAGAAGCCAAATCAATGGGCGTTTGATACTACTCAATTCGATAGCATTCTCAAAAAGTTGAAAGTGGTTAGCTCTCTTCATCAAAGTTACAACCATTTTGGTTTATTAGCATGGCTGCATTATTCCTTCGCATGAATTGTGGTTTTTTGGCTCTTCTTATTCCATTGTTATGATGCTGTTTGTGATATCTCACGCATTAAGGCAATTCCACCATGTAAAAAGCAACTTTGAATGACAAGGAGCAGCCTAAAAAGATTCATAGAGGTCCTTATGCGTACGTTGCATATGATTAAATCGGAAATAATTAGAGTTTCCTCCTTACCATTGTTTTGTATGTGTATCACTTTTCATGTTACCGAGTGTTGAATCCTTTAATAGTGCTTTTATTGTGCAATAGGTTTTAAATTGGATATATTTGTTGTACCCCTATCATCATTATGAACATCTCTTTGTGTTGTTCAGTCATATTATGAGGGAATATTCAGTTTTTTGAGCTTTATTGATCTTTATAGTCATAGCTTACATACTCACAAGCATTATTTTTTCTTCAACTTGCAGCAATCTGCAGACATCAATATTGAAGGTACTTGCAATTTAAGAAGTATTTGTATTTTTTATGAAAGTTAAATTATTGTTTTCTTTGTGTTTTGTTAATATTGGACTCAAACGTTTATAATCATGACAGCTAAAGAAGATAAAGATGATCAAGCATCAACTGAGGCTTGTGAAGCTGCTGAAGAAAAGAAACCAGTAAAGGTCACTCGACCACAAGGAAGGTATGAACTTTTGGGGTGGCGATGCTTGCATTGTTGTAGGAATTCAAATTTTGTTATTCTTAGGATGAGTCTTACTACCATGTGTAATGTTGTGAGTGTTTTTGATGGGATGTTCAGGTATAAGAAGAGGGAAAGAGGAAAGCTTGTCCAATCCTATTCTTCTCAGGATCTTGAAGGAATACTTGTAAGTACCTGCTGCTCAAATGCTATATGTGTTGCATCCTTGAAGTCTATACTTTGTTGATGGTATCTTCTCAACACTGAACTTTCCATTGATTTAGAAAAGTACTTTTATGGGGCATCAAGTTTGCTGCTTGTTTGAAACGTATAATGTTGGAATGAGAAAAAAATTATATTGCTATTTACTGTTATATTGCTTTTATACTTTCGCAGTTTTCATAATTCCTTAGTAATTCAGTTGTGTGTAGGGACTGTAGACCCTGCCATGAATTTTTCATTCTGTGATTAATAATGGATTTTTTAGCTCCATGATTGAAACTCATAGAACGGCGTTCGGCATACTTTTGCATCCATCTTAAAAATATGGGATGAGTGAAACAAATTTGGTCAAGTGAAAAGATGGTTAAACATGCTATTATTTTAAATTGTCTGTATTGCTGCCCCTATTTCCTTAGGCTGATACTTTGTTTAGTACTTGTTTCCAAATTTTGATGTTGGTACTTTAATTGACCATGGCTAGTAAGCTTGAGCTAGAGCATGTAACTCTCCGGTATTTGTTCAAGATATGTTTCTGTTCCAGTTATTCTTATGGGATTAGACACTATTCATATGGGAATAGAGACTTGTGTCTTACCATAAGTTGGCCATGCTAAGTTGTTTGTAAACTTGACCCTGTTAGCTTAGGTAGTAATTGTTATATTTTATTTTGTGCTCATTTCCAATGCAGATGTTGATGCTTTGATGTATAGTGATCTTTTCCACTTATATGTTGCAATTTCATAAAGTTGGAAATTTTGCACTGCAGGTGAAGAGATCTGAGGAACTGGCAATCCCCACAGAAGGTGAAGAATTAGAGACAAAAGTTTCTGATGGTCTCCATTATGATGCCGAAGGTAATGTTATTTCCTACTAAACTAAAGAATATGCATCTACTTCTTAAGATAATCAATTTTTCATATATTATGTGCCAACTACACAAGTAAAAACTGTCTACACCAGATGCTCTAATTTTTCATGAATCTTTAACATAGTAGAACACTAGGACGAGTGATATATTGAATGGTTTGCTCTGAGTACCCTCAAGCCTGAGGTAATGCTAGCAAGTATATGAGCAGTTGCAAATCTGGCATCTCTCACTTTCTCCATGACCCTTTTTTCTTTCTTTCGCTGTTTCCTATATGAGGGAGAGGGTTATATTCAGTGAATTAGTTAGGTCAAGCTTTCAGAGTTTTGAATTTAGACCTTTCACAACTCTGATAATTTGAAGACAGTGGTTAGTTGTTACATCTGATCCCTGATGTATAATTGTGCTGCTTAATGGAATTTATACTAAGATAGAAGAAACAATTTTTTAAAATGGATGCAATAGTATTATCTTAGCATTAGGTGAAACGACCTATTTTTTAGATTCACTTTGGTTAGAATGCCTTAAAATAAAAAGATTTAAGGAGTTCAGCTTGTCTGTTGACCTCTTTATAGACTGACCTCTTTATAGACTGACCTCTTTATAGACCATTGTAATCCAAGATAAATTGGTTTGATTCATGGATTCATCAAGATTAGGTACTGGTAATAGTGATGACACTTGTCACCTGTCGTGTTGTTGTATTTTTGGGGTATTTTTGGCAACATGTGCCTTTCTATAATTTATTTTATTAATTGTATGCTACTAAGACCTTAGCTTGAGTTGCTAGGCTCAGGTATCTAAAATTATATGCTCTTCAACCCTATGCATGATATTCCCAGCCAAACGTTGAGTCTTTTGACTTTTATGTGTTAGGCTACTATTAACCTCTAAAGACCTTTTGTAAAGTTATTTGGTTGTCTTGAGCAGAGGGCAGAGTCAAACTTCTGCGAAACAACTCATGTTTCTTTGAAGTAATCTGCCAAAACTGTTTCTAGAGAAGCATTTTAAAACTGACTTGGTTGGCCTAAAAACTTTTAAGTGCTTCCAAGAAATTTTACTCAGTTTAGCCTACCTTTAAGACGATATTTTCTACCTATTGTTTATCCTCAAAAATAATTGTTTCAAATGTTTTGCATCACCAATATTTATTTTTTTGAACATATTTATATTAAATTTTGAATACCCAAATTTGTGTAAGGTTTTATTTTTAACTCAAATCAAGGAGAACAATTTCAATCAAACATTTAACGCAATTACTATTGAAATAATGCTACTAAAAACGAAATGTTGCCATAATTTAAAGATTAACTACTCTCTGTGTCCCATGAAAGGTTGGTAAGTTTTTATTGTTTTAGTTGTCCCAGTAAGTTGTAAAAGTTTGACACTGATAGTCACAAATGCATATGGAAGAAATAAAGGCTAATTTTTGTTCAATACACCAATTTGTAACAACTGAATTGGAAAGAAGAAATATTACTTGATTATTATAAGCACAATGAATGACTATGGAGATAATTAGTTGTAAAATAAGAATGAAGCGCATTTAATTGAAGTTTTACATTATTTCATTAGTATTTTTCATGTTCCCTTCTTTTTCTTTGACTTCCACATTATTATGTCATATGATATGATGTGCCCATTAAAAGAAAATTGGCATTTGTCAAATAAGTAAGATATTAACAAACCTTTTTTTAATTATTTATTTTTAATTTTGTTCTAGTCTTCTATACTCTGATAATGTCAATTTTCTCACACCAAACACCCAACGCTCCATTAACTTCTCTATTATTCTTTTATTCTCTATACTCCAATAATGTCAATTGACCTACTAAGAATTATATTGGTACTTAGAGTGAGGAAAGGTAGGATGGCCAACATTCAGGTGAGATGCAACTTTGTCTAATAAAAATAATTCTGAATTCTCATTGCATCTTTTGGGTCCTCCAGTGCAAATTCGAACTCTGCTTTAGGGACTTATCCATGCCAAGTTATTGTTATTAAATTTTTTTTCTGGTTTTTTGGTACTGGTGTTTTTGATGATGTTGCAGTCTTTGGGTGCTACTTGTTGGTCTATGTCTTTGTACTATACATAACTTGAGTTACAAAGAATGTGAAGAGAAATAGGACTCAATATGTTTGAATTCATTTTGCTAAAAAATGTCAATCATATGGATCCTTCTATCCCTGGCTGAAGGCTGAATATTATATTCATCTGCAGTTATGGAGCCTGTGCAGTATCCACCAGAGTGGTGGGGCTACAAATTTGGCTTTGTTATTGGGGGCTTTCTTGGAGCCAAGTCTAAAAAGAGGAAAGCTGCTGCTGCTGCTGCTGAGTCTCCTATTGGTAAAAAAAAGATCGGGTTCGCTGAAGAAGATCAAGAGAATCTGTACAACCTTTGTCAAGTGAGTTATGATCTTCTACTTGTTTGGTATGTGATCTCTTCATAAGATTAAGGCATGGGCCAGTTTGTTTTTTATGACATTATGACATGTGGCCTACATGTTCATTTGTGAAAGAAAAAAATGACCCTTTTTTTTCGCAAGGACCCTTGCTACCTGTATGCTGCATGATTTTATAGTTCTTACTCATAGTAGCTCATATATTTCTATCAATTTGAGAACTGCAAGGAAGATTATAATCACAATCTGATTTTCTTTGGTAATTTGGTAGCACTTAGTTCTACTATGGAGTTATTTTATTACGTGGGGGTGGTATTATTGCATTTCAAAGTGTTCATGTTTCTGTTCCAGATACAGTAATCCAGGTACTTATCACTTGCACCTTGTACCGAAGATTTTGGTTCAAATGCTCAATCTAATGACATTTTTTTGTCTAGGATTAGATATCAATTTTTTGTCTAGGATTAGATATCGTCATATGGTTTCAGTTATTTTTAACCAGGAAAAGTCTAGGCATATGCAGATTTTGTACAGGGGAGATATATAAGCAGTCTAACTCAGTGGCAGTATAAACTGCCCAAGTGCCCAGTATAACCTGGAATTTCCTTGAAAAATGAACCATTTGTGACTTTTATTCAGCTGTAGCATGTGGCCTTTATTAGCATAAGTATACTTGCTTATGTTTTATTCTGTCTTATCCTGATGCATTATGAACCCCCAACTCAAAAAAATAAAAGAGAAAAACCATGTATGATTCCTATTCATTTATAGCGTGTGACATTAATGAGTATAGTATGCTTGGCACATCCTTTGTTTTTTTTTTCCTACTTTTCACAACTAGTTAGGATCCATCTCCAATACTTTTTGAATTCCACAGGACCTTGCGTATGGCAAGATTAACTATGGTTGTTTTCTTCTTGCGTTTTTGTTGGAAGTTGAAAAGTGGCTTGATTAAGATTGACAAAGTTGAGAAATCATATGTTGTGGATTGGTTTTAAGTGACTTGGCTGATTTCCAGGATAAAAAAACATCTGGGAGACAAGGTCTTGGCATGAAAGACAGGCCCAGGAAAGTTGCTGGTGTTCATTTTGGTGGGAAAAAGACAACCTTTGGTGATAGTGATGATGAAGATTCTCAGAGTGCTGATTCAGTAGAGAGACAAGAACACGCTGATGAGATGCTTGAATCTGACATTGATAAAGAGCCAAAAGTGAAGCTTAAAAAGTTGTGCCGCCAGTTGCTTCGTCAGGTCTTTTTTCCTCCTATCAATTAGCCTTTCAGTAAATCTGTTGTTTTGAAGCTAATGAAATCAGCTGGTTCTTGCAGGCACCTGGTAAAAATTTAAAACTAAAAGAGCTGAAAGCTGTGATAGATCAACATTCGCCTACAGTTTTCTCAAGTTTCAATTCAAAAAGGGACGCTCTTTCTTTTCTAAGACAAAAGGTATATCTTGAAGTTTAAATAGCTGCGTATTATTTGCCCATTCCCCCCATCCTCCTCCTACCAAAAAAAAAAAAATATAGCTTTATATTACAATTCATTCATTACTACGTATTAATAGGTACGGTTATTCTTTTTCTCGTACTTATTGAGGGGAAGTGAAAAATGAGTTTAAATCCTGAAGTAGAATTTTAAGCGACATTGCTAATGTTTTTACGCCCCACCCCTGACCCTTACCTCTTAAAAATGAAGAGAAACTAGAAAAGAGTTTCAAATTTGGATGATAAAATCTAATATATAGTTCCTTTTTTGCAGCTTGAAGGAAGTTCAAAATTCTGTGTGGAAGGAAAGAGAGTGACCTTAACTCCTAAGAAAAGTTAAAAATTTTGCAGATTTGTCATGAATGTAATGTTATGTACATTGCAGATCAAATGCAAAGCCCTTACTACAGTTGTGCGAACCTCATACTACTGCCAAGCTGTAGTGGACTAGGGAATAGTCGCTTCAAAGTCAAATTGCTCATTTTTTATTCTAGGAACTAAAGGTACTGCTAAAGATATTTGGCGCAGGGTTTTTCACAATGAGTGTAATTCTTTTGGCGAGAAAGCAATGAATGAGCTATAGATTTTTGTTTGTATCAAATCATAGTATTTCTTTGTACGCTTTCTAGTATAAGTTTTGGCTCTTTGTTCTTGCTTTTATTTATTATTTACATTTATTGTGGTTGTAATTTCTATCAGTCATTGGAGTATTGTATAGTGCCAAAAGACATTCCGAAAAATTCTGAATCCTTTTGTTCACGCTCTGTTGGGTTATCATATTAATAGCAATTGCTAGTTTTCTCCCTGTGTAAAGTCATTAAAAATAAGTTGTGTAACCCTATGCAGTGCCGTACTGCCATACCTAATTTGTTCTTTTATTAATCTCATGTTAACTTTACACAATCATTTTTTGCCCATTTGCTCTTAAGGGCTCTCTCGAATGAGCATACACTAGCGGGGTGCACTGAGGAAATTGTGCTTCATTTGAGGTAGAATATAGTACTGTGTGCATTGAGGAAATTGTGCTTCATTTGAGGTGGAATATAGACATGTTAAGAATTGACTTGAAAAAAGCGGGTCTTGAATAAGAATTTATGACCCAAAATTTGAATCAGAACAAGATGGAAAAAGTGGGTAAAAAATAATCTGACCCTATTTGATTCGGAGTGGGTGGGTCATCAACAAGGATTCTTAGACCATAATAAAAAATGACGTGACGCAATAGTAACTAAAACTTGAAAATAATTGTTTGGGTTGTAATAATTGTTTAGGTACGACCCGACCCATTTGACAACTAAAATATTGATAATAGTTATGTTCTATTTTGATCTTATTTGGTTTGTTCTAGTATGATCGTGTTCGTTTGACATGATATAGTCCGTAAAAAACAGTATAATCAAGTAAGAAAACAAAAATGAAAAAGTTTGGTCTAGTTTGATATATGGTTTGCTTCATATATATATATATATATATATATATATATATATATATATATATATATATATATATATATATATATATATATATATATATATATTTTGCTCAACTCGGTCTTGTTTGAAAAAGAAATATTTCTTGATTAAAAATAGTTATTATTAAATAATTCTAATTATTAATGATTGAAACCTATATCTAATGATAAGAACTAGTTTTTTAATGATTAAAATTAATTTTTACTGATTAAATTAAAGTCAGTTTTTTAAATATAAGACGAGGAGAACACATGCAATGTAGATGCATTGAGTGTAATTTTTATTTTGAATCTCAACAACAAATAGTTTGTTGAAAAAGGGGATCGATAGTACCCGACCCGCATAAAAGTAAAACTTTGCTAATCCTTCGTTCTTGTAGCACAATTATATTAATGTCGTAAACATTAAACTAGACAAGCATTACAAAACTTTAGTGAAATTCATCTTGACATCTACAGATATTTTAATCAGTTGCCCAAGCTTTGGAGAAAGTTAAAAGTTAATACGGTAACCAAAACTTTTAGTTTGAATTCCATTTACTAATCAGTACAATATATGTTAACCTTAGGTGGTGATTGTACGATTTCTATCATACACCCGAGTATATGTGCAACGTAATGGAGACGGTGGTTGCTATGCTAAACTTTACTAGGAATAAACCTTTATTTCTAGAAGAGTACCACTTACATAAATCATAAACCATCAAAACAATATTAAGTGTTGGACACTCCAATAATCAAGCATGGATCAAGACTTCCTTATCCAATAGATACTATTGCTAGGTAGCCATACTTTTGATAGGTTATGGGAAATTGATGAAGGAATTGAAGATCACTCACTCTCATAGTCACTTTAGGGGGGAAGACTCAAAATGTCGTACATGTTAGTCATATTAGCCGTGACGATGGGGGCTGGCCCTTGATTCCGTTTGAACCTCTTTACGTTCTTTTTTCCTTCATTTTTTTTTTTTGTCTACGTTGTCTTTTTGTCTCAACTCTCACATTATTGGCCAATTTGAGCGTGGCATCATTTTTTCAACACGGTTACCGACTAAAGGACTAAGCATGTACCACTCTATGTGCAAGTTGCACCACCAAGAAGAAGCGCCTACATTAGCTGACCCATGACTATAAACGAGTGTGGGGGGGGAGCTCTATATCACTTCGTATTTGCGTAAATCATTCAAATAATTCAACTTCTTTGACACGTTATTACGAGAGATATTTTTTGGACAAACATTTTTGCTCGTCTACCCTAACGAAGACTACTATAAAATTAACAATGAAGAGGAGGAATTATTACTATAGGACCCACTTATGGGTTTATTCAAATAAACGAAATCACATTTTAGGTGTTTATCCAACCCATGCAATATCCTATTTTTACTGCATGCCTACATGATACTACGTACTTAGTTGTGTTACTGTGTTAGTACACACCTAGTTGCCATCTTAACTATTCGTAAAGTAAAATTATGGTGATGTTATCTTAAATAGAGGTTTTCTTGATTCAAACCTGATATAAATTATATCAGGATACTGAAGTCTCAAATATAGATATTGTTATACTATATATAACTATTGTTATATCAGATATAAGTACTATTATATCAGATATAAAAATATAGGAAAAATTTATATTAGCTATAGACATTATCATCTCAAGTATAGAAATGATAAAAATGTCTCTAGATATATTTATATCAGATATAAATTAGAAATTTCTGATCTTAAATATGTGTTAGCTTTTCAACGAAAATTTTTCTGCCTTTTCTATAAATAGAGTCATTTTCTAAATTTTTTTTACTTTACGTAACATTGGCTTGAAAAAGAAGTTATAAGCTTTTATAACTACACAAATTCCCAAATGCATTTACAACTACCCCTCTTTTAATAAAAATATATTGATCTCATCTTTTCAAACAAAATAAATAGATCAATTATCCCAATTAAATTTTGTATTTTATCTTAAACATGTGAAATACTACAATGTATTTCCATAAGAGAATGTTAGAAGTATTCTCCTATAAATGAAAATATTTAGCAATTTTATTACTATTCCATTATCAAACTATTTATAGGAGATGTACTCAAATTTATATTTATAGGAGAAACATAGATATTTATTTAGAAAAAATAATATAGGCACATGTATATCACTCCTAGAAGGAAATTAAAATGAATATGGTAACTTTACATACAAGAAATTTCTAGTTTATACCTAATATAAATATATCGGAGGGTATTTTCGTAATTTTATTACTATATCTGATATCATAATATTTATATCTGATATGAGTTTTTATGTATTTTTATATCTTCTGAATTTCTATATATGATATAACAACACATATATCTGATATAATAATAGCTATATATAATATTTCAATATCATGATATAATTTATATTATGTATGAATTAGGAAAGTCCCCTTTATATACCTAGAACTAGATATTTTTTTTAACGATAAGGAGAAGAATTCTAACCAAACCTCAACCCAAACTGTAACGTAGAATTCAAAAATGTGTCTTTATACTTTGATTTCATAAGTATTTTCTATGTGTTTGCAATACAATACACTTCAATACATCAATTAAATAGGATAAAAATATTTTCTATGTCAACATTGTCAAATTATCATAACTTCTTCAACGTAAGTATTGTAGTACATCAAAACTACTCTCCTTAATTATACCGTTGACACTCATAGCTTTCAAGTTCAAACTATTAATTCTCTTCAAAGAAAACACTGATGTATGATTGTAACATTTTTATTTGTACTTTGCGGAATATATGAATCAAATATACTCATACTATCCCATTTTAATTTGAAATTAAATGGTGCTATTTATTTTTTAAAATACATGTGTATTACAGAGTAAAACGAATCTAACAAGATGCCACTTCATTATGCTCGTTCAAACTGGATGAGAAATAGTCAAAGCTTGTGAGGATTGATAAAATAAGTCAAACGGGACATAATATAACCATCAATATAATTTATTGTTATAACAGGTGTAGATAGTCTTTCCCTAATCCGTCTTTAAATACACCTCATCCAAATTTTACTAATACCTAATGTCACCCCCAATAATAGTACGGAGCAATAATGAATGGTGATATAATCCGTGAAGAATAAGCTGTACTACGTGTGATATTTGGGATTAATGCTACGTTACTGAGAGATCGATTGGAAGAGATGGAGCTTACAAGCTAAGCTTCCTTAGAACGAACTGAAAAACAAATCCATTATGGCAAATTTCCATTTATTATCGCATATGTAATGCCATAAAAATATCGTTTATTAACACAAGTCACTAGAGTATCACCCCATTATTTCCTAGCGATGCATATTAAATTTCTCTACTTTTTTTTTCCAATTGTTATTGTACTAGGATCTATAAAACAATGGTGTTAAAAAAAAAATTCCGATTTAAAATATCATGTTATATAGGTAACACCTCCAAAAACGTAATTATATAAAAACTTAATAAAATTGGTTAGCGTCTACTTGTTGCGAAATTCCTAATTTATATTTGATATATTTATATATTAGATGTATTTTTGTAATTTATTTCTATAAATGATATTATAAAGTCTATATCTAATATTAGTTTTTTTTTTGTATTTTTATATCTGATGTATTTTAGGATTTGATATAATAATATCCATATCTGATATAATAATAACTATATATAAGATTTCAATATATTGATATAATTTATATTAGCTATAACGGAAATCCAGTTATCATATTAGTTTTGACATATAAGCATGCTCCTCGCAAGGGTCATTCTCTTAGTGCAAACTGCCAACTTTTACGGTGGCTATAAAGTGAGATGGCGAGTGGGACACAAAGTCGCACATTCAAAAATTACGCTGTCTATGTTAAAACAAACAAAACAAGATCAAACTATTTGACAAATTTTGACAAGTCAACCTATTAATATAATGAAATATTCAAAACCCGGATATTATTATTGTGCCAAATTCCCACCTCTTTAAAAGCCGCAATCCAATTCCTCAACCCTCCTACATAAAAAGATAAGAAAAGTTGCATTGCATTGCATCACTCCAATCCAATATTATTCCTCATTATCACCAAAGTCCACTTAAGCTAGCCTTTTTAACGAAACAATAGTTGTGAAACCTCTGAAAAAATGATGAGTGAGTTCAGTTCTGAAAGAGCAATTGACTGGGATCTGCAAGCCATAGTCCAAGGAAGATCAGTCACTGCAAGTAACACCACTAACATGTCGCCTTGTTACGATGCTTGGATTGAATCCGTACTAGGCCTTGAAGACTATCATCAAGGTGGTCACGAAAACACGGCATTCATCTTCCACGAGCACGACCCTCTTATTCATGGGAATCCAACTCATCCCCCCCACCAAATCGTCGATAGTTCCATCATGAGCTTTAACGTGTACACTTCTAATACTAGTCCCAAAGACGAGCCAAAGGAGATGGCGGCCGATGCTTCATTTGCTAACGCTACCCGAGCAACCATATCCAAAAGAAGGTTTGCTGATCGATTTCCCTCTCTTTCAACTTTCGAGTTCATCAAACAACTCTCCAGTACGTAGTTGCGTTATTTTGGCTAGCTAATACCAAGTATATGACTTCTTACATGGGCTGCTTAAGCAGGAAAAACAAGCATAAGATCATCAATATGGTTCAGCAAGCAGGAGGAGATCGCGTTATGTCTGATAAATGGAACTGGAGGAAATACGGCGAAAAAGTCATCAAGGGTTCCCCATATCCAAGGTTCGCTTCGTTCTTTTCCCTCTAAAACCCTTTTCACATGTACCGAAGTATATATAACACACACCAAACTATGCTTTCTGTATTCAGATTGAGTTTAAGTCATAAAGTCCACTTTTATTATTTATATGATCTTCAAGACTTATTTGTTTAGTCGCTAATACTGTAGCCTTGCCCGTTTGTTATATATGTACTCTAGCTCTATACCATCTATCCTTCAATAATGATGATTTGATGGACTTTCTGTAGTCTTAAGTCATGCGCGTATATAACTGCCAATATTTTTACAAAATATACTTTATATCAATCTTCTCAAATATATAAATCAAAACTTATAGGAGTGTTCTAAGACTTTTCTAATTCATACCTTATATAAATTATATTATGATATTGAGATATCAGATATACATATTATTATATCAGATATAGAAATAAAAAAAATATAAAAATAAAGAAAAAGTCATATCAGATATAAATATTATGATCTCATATGTAGAAATGATATTATAAATATGTCCCTGATATATTTATATCATATATAAATTAGAAATTTTTCGTTTATACTTTGGTATGGACAACTTTTTAAAATAATAGACCAATTCTTTGCTCATTTTGAGATTTTAAAACGGAAAATGTCAAGTGTATGTAGTCCTTAGGGTTATGAATAAGATTAGTAACATACAATATAAAGAATTTCGAACTATACGTGATTTTGTGATTCTCATGGGAAAAGCAGGAGCTACTATAGATGCAGCTATCCAGCAGGGTGCTTGGCAAGAAAACAAGTAGAGCAAAGCATTGGTGACCCAGGAATATTCCTGATAACCTACATGGAAGAACATTCTCACCCTTATCCAACTCGCCGCCATTCTCAAGCTGGCCGCACAGCTCGAAGGTTTGCTTCTACAGCCAAAATTGTTTCGACCAAGGAAGCACAAGACACCTTGGTGAGGACTATAACCTCAGAATCATCAACTAAAAATGATCGAGTTTTAGCCCCGCATGGTGGTGATGAGGATGATGGGAGTTCTGCAGAATATGTAGGAGGAAACGGTGTTTGTTTCGGTAATTGGTTGTATGAAGATGACTTTTTTACAGGGTTAGACAACTTAGAAGGATTAAATAAAAACTTTCATGTATAACCTTTCATATAATTCAAGGTTATCATTTTGATCTATCTGCTTGTTTCAATTGCTTCGTCCTAAGCAAAAGTCATCAAACTAAAGGCTATGTTTTGGTGTTGTATAGATGGAAATATGATTAGCGTTACTCTGAAGTTATGCGTGCTCTGTAATTTGTTAGAAATGAGAACTTGAGAACTTTAATTCTTGATCGATCTTTTGTGACCATATAGATTGTACTCGAATACTCGATCTCTAGATCTAAGGGCGTAGTGCATAACAAGAATACGTTTTTTAAGAAACTGAAATCTTCTAATATTTTCATCTACTGTAGTTATTTTTTTTGAGTAAGGTGATTACAAGCGGTACAACACCACCTTAAAATGAATGCAATCAATCGAGATTGCCAAATATATCTTCAAGATATGCTACATTGGTAACATTGCATATCTTGAAGGGTATAGTCGTCATTTCACCCATTTATATTGTACTATTTTCGTCATTTCACGTGTTTATTTTTGGGCGGGATCATATTGCAACAATTAATGTCATAGTTATGGCGTTAATTTGCTCCTGAAGTTGTATTGTTTAAAACAGAAAGCATGGTTTTTTAAAATGAAGCTAGTATCATTATTTAAACATAGAGTTGTACTATTATCGCATGAAGTTATCCTTTTTAACCTCCAAAAATATATACAATTTATTAGACAAAAACCTAAGTTGTATTATTTTAAACTGAAATTGTGTTATTTGAAATTAAAGTGGATTTATTGAAATTAAAGTGGATTTATTAAAATATATAGTTGTACTATTTTCACATGAAATTGTACCTTTTGATTCCAAATAAAGTAAATATAAGCCATCAACTAATGTTCGTTCATAATTTTTTTTTTTTTTTTAATTTGCCAACAAGCTAGATATGCACTATTCAATATCCTCAAGATATATTTAACATTTCCCCAATCTATATAATATGCCTACAATGAGGCTCAATTTTCTCGTACCGATTAAGTTAAAGTGTTGGTTCAATTAGCTTTCGTGTTCATTTTATTAATAAATTAGTTAATAGCTAGGTTAAATTTTTTTTGAACCTCGGGTCGAAAGTTTATCTTATTTTGAAATTAAAGTTACCATTCATAAATATAAACAAATGGTTCATATTCTCTGAAATGCATAATCAAAATGTTCTACTTCTTACTCTGTATTTTTTCTTTTTTCGAAATTCAGATTATCCTTAGGACCAAGTAGCCACATACCTAAGATGATGAGAGCAAATTACTTCAAATAAAATTGAATAATACTATTATAGCATAAAATGTATGTTCATTTACTATAGCTTCATATGAAGTATATATTCAAACTAAAACTCCCTCCGTCTCTTTCATGTAGATATCAAACTAACCAAACCGAACTTTTAAATATGTTTAATTGTGTATTTGTAAAAATTATAAAAAGTTAATATTTTAAAAAAAAATATTGAATCTTTTAAAATCCCATATGATTAAATTTTTTCTTATAAATTAGACAGCATTCAAGGTCAAAGTTTGCCTCTAAAATATATAGATTCCAAATAAGAAGAACAAAAAAAAAATCAGAGGGAGTAGCTCATAATATGGAAATAGCAACAATATGAATGAACTTGATTTGAAAAAAAACATGTGCATCCCACATACAAGCAACTACAATACTGATCCTTGGTATCATTTACTGGTAAAGATACATGACTAAAACTTTTACAATATACTAGTCCAACATTTTCCATGCCATATGCTAAATATATATATTATCTTAGCTTAGCTTATACAAGTAGTGATTGTCTGCACATTATACAATCATTCATGCATGCTACTCCGTATTTAATTTATGCTTGATGCATGTCAAGTTTAATTACTTATTCTTAGGAACGTAGGACTAAAGTCATAAGGCCAATTCTGAGGTCTCATTAGGCTTCAGAATGAGCCTCAACATCGAACATTCAGCTGCATTAGCACCAGAAAGAAAAGAAGCAACTGAACCCACAAAAGCGGCATTCATGTAAGTAGTGGGCTCTAGATGGGCGTGGTCTGATCGCACATCCTTGAACTGATCATTTGTATCAGGACCTCCAACGATGGCTCCAACATGGACGTTGGGATTCGGGCCGTCACGGTTATACCAACTTGAGTAGCCCTGGTTACAGCCTACTTTAGCTGGCTGGGCTATAATGGATGGAATTGAACCTCCTCTGTGGTGCAATTGTTGAGGAAACTTGCTTCCAAAACCCACCATGTAGGACATTTTCATAGGGTTATCACCTAGGATGTAATCTACCTACAAGAAAAAGGGATCGGACACCAGGACCACCCATGAAATTTGTGTTTATCATAAAAGATCTAAAGCAACAAGTTGACGCCCTAGGGGAAAACCCTTTAGGAGGGTCCATAAATCTTGTAATCACTACTTTAAGTGCAAATTGCAAATATACATATTTTAAATAATTATGCGATTAACCATTTTCGTGGATAAATTAGGATCCTTTCAAATGCTATAGTTAGTTAGTAGCCCTTCATGAAGATGATATCATTGTGTATGAATGCCAACCATATATTAAGGGCCAACTTAGCTTATGTACAAGTTGGGTTAATGCGTAGGGCCTAATCTGGTCCAATAGTTGAAGAGCCTCCAAATTCTACTATTGCTTTACACATAATATGACCGTTTAGTGGTTAAGTTACAAAAATGATGCAGCACAAAACTTAAATTTGAACCTTCTTACCCTTTTTTAAGCATTTGATTTATTTTTTCAATTATTAGGGGGAGTAAACTTTGATACGTACAGAACCCCTAAAACGCTTAAGACGGCCTTGTATATACCGGTAGTTGGTTAAAATATTAAAGGTGATAAAAAATACGTAGAGAGATATTATTGATTTATTTAATGATGGTATTCATTATTATTATTATAATCAAATATTAAATCCTTGTTAATCATTTAAAATAATATTGACGAAATGATAAAGAAAATGTCTAAGTTTGAATATTAAACTACTCCATATCATAAATGAATATGAAATGTGCAAGTAGTTTACTGACTAGAATATAAGAGAATCTAATTCTCTCTCCATTCTATATCGCAAAAACTTTAGTACACTTAAATCATATTGAATGACAGATTCCTACAAAGTCAATTTTATTAAATTGATGGATGACTTATGTATAGCTTTTATACAATACAACATTTCTTTTTCGAACATATCTCAATATTTATCAATAATTGATATCGTGATATACTTTGTTGTATGAGTGACTTTTGCTGTATCAAGAGGTTACTTTTATTGGCTACATAATAATTTTAATGTATACAAAATCTTTCCATTTCATATACGTAGTATATTATGATCTGAGTACTTAACTTTTTCTTTCCATTTTAGTGTATCTCATTTGAAATATCAAGATACTCTTATAGGTTTGTTTCACCGGTTATATAATCAATAATCAATATAGTGTCGCTCACCAGTTTTATTTACATAGTCCTAAATGTAATAATTATTTCTCCAAAAACTCCTCAAAAGCGGTGCAAAACCTTTAACAGTCCATATTAAGAAAAGAAAGAGCATCAACCTGTGACTTTGTGAAGGCTCTGATTTTAGAAGAATCTAGAATAACTGAGCCACATTGGACACCAGAAATATGAGCCTTTCTTAGAGCTTTCACATAGATAGAGAGTATCATTGATGCACTGGTTACATACTGAAAATTTGATGCGTCCCTGATATACAGAAGTCCACCTGAAGTCCAAATATTAAAAGAACAACAAATCAAAACAAAAGTGGATTAGTTAGTGTTAATGACTTTTGATGTAGCAAGAATTGACATATGTTAAAAGATCACTTAAATTTGTAGCATGGAGTTTTAGTACAGTATTGGTACCAGGAGTTGTATGGAACTGAACAGAGCCACTCCCAGGTACTATCGAGCATACAAAAGAGTCTGCTTTGCTTTTATAATCACTCAGCATCTGCTTGCCTGCTAAGAATTCCTGAAACAGATTGTGCTTGTATAATTTTCCTATTGTTTTGCTGGGATTTTTTATATACCTTGAGCTTTAGTTTGATTTCGATGTGTAAGACTTTTTTGGGCTTGTACACCCATGGGCCATGGGCCATAGGCCGGACCACCTATCTCAGACATCTAGACTCAATCCAGTAAACAAACGCCAACGGCTAGGCAAGATAGTTCTTTCAAAAAAAACTATACTACTCTTATTATGATGTACAAGTATATGAATGTATGTATGTGAACATAAATGTTTATATGTTTGATTGGAATTTGGTACCTTAGCTAACAAAACTTGAACCCCAGCATATTTGTTATCCCAACTGAATTCCGAAACTGCCTGACTCCATCCTATGTTACTCGAAACATAGTTTAAGTAGTTGCTTTTCCCAGTAGCCCTATATAGCCAAGCTGCAGCCCATAGGAGTTCATCCTTCACAAATTACAAATCATACATAAGTATGAATAAAGAGTAATTAAGTTGGCATTGCTTAATATTTGATCTATACAGTAATTTTAATTTACCTGATAACCATTATAAGAACAGTAAAAGGGGCAAGACGCTGAGTAAGTTCCTCTATACTTGTCTGCAAGGTTGAAGAGCTGAAATCCAAGAAAAGATTAATAGCTTTACAAAATATGTGATTGAATACTAGAGATGGGTTCATGCATAGTCTGCATATTTCTTACATGTTGTGCATGTTTTAAGAGATTAGAAGAATAGGTGGAATCAACCCTTTTGAACGCAATCGATGCAGCTGCTACGGCAGCTGCGGCATCGGCCGCTGCTTCTGTTCCAGGGGATGAAGACGTGATCTTGTACAGTGTTCTCGGTGTGTCCATGTCTTCGGGCCGTTCCCAGCATTGATGATCAGAGTTTCCGTCTCCCACCTACTTAAATTTACCACGAAACTATTAAACCCTTGTACAAAGTGTGAACTTTATGGACTAGCTAGATATTAAAGTAGAAATACCCTACACTATGAAATTAAATATCGTTTATATAATTTGCATTTTTTAAGCAAGAATATTATTTGCTAAGAGTCTCTTTACACAAAAAAAGATGTACAAAGATGTAAAAACTTTATAATATAGATAGATTAGTTTAATTTTCGACTCAAATATAAATGGAAATAGCCCGTAATTATTTTTTATTCAAAAATCAATTTGGTAAAGACTTTTTTTTTTTGGATCTATGCAAAAAGATACTCACAACAACTATTGCAACAATTATGTAAGTTTTTTTTAATCAAAAATAACTGTTGTAAAAACTACCTTAGTTGAACAGGGCCGTGAAACTGTGGACTGTAACAACTATTATAACTATTCCTTTATTCATGGAAGTCACAATCCAATCCAACACTTATAATCCCATGACTAAAAATTCCAAAAGATAGTTTGAATGACACGAAGTATAAGGTAAGACGTTTATACACAATCAACGGTACTAATTGATTAGTTTTGTTTAATCAAGTATACTCAGTTATATATAATGGGAAGCATGCCTGAGTATAGAGGGTGGTGGAAGAAGTGTGAGACTTTAAGATGAAATCGGAACCCCAACGGATGGCTTGGCGAAGGTAATCAAGTTGTTTGGCTGAAGAGATCCCTGATTTATGCTCAATTGCTGCCCAACTTAGTAAGGTTGTCGTAAATGACATTGGCCACCCAAACTTCACATTGTCTCCTGCATCATAGTATCCTCCAACCAAGTTCACCTGCCCATTAATTCAAGAACAAGAAAAACAATACACGAATTACATATTTTTAGCTTAAAAGGTTCAATATATACTCCCTCCGTCCTACTAAATTTGTTACATTTGTCCTTCTGGATCGTCCCACTAAATTTGCTATATTTTTTTTGAATCTAATTACTCTCTTATTAAGCCCAAGTAACTAACCTTTTTTTCCAAATTTATCCTTATCCATTAAAAAGTGAATTTTCTGAAATTTAACAAACTTAGTAAGACAGAGGGAGTATATATCAGTACATGCAATGGTTTAAAATAGTTGATATTATGATACTTAGACATGTAATAGATTGTAATAAGATCATTTTAAATAATAGTCTGTAATCTCAACATGCAACAACCAATATATAACATAGGGAAAGTACTACAAAAGTATAAGTGAACCTACATTATCAAGGTTTCCATCAGTTAGGGCCGAATCTCCTCTCCACTTAACCCTCTGGCTCGCAGACAACTTACCCGACCGTTGCCCTTCAAAGAATAAGATTGCTTTTCCTAATGCATCTTTGTAATCGTAATTGGCTTGCAAATCACATAACTCATCATTTTCACCCTTGATTAGCTCTAACCAAAATAAGATGCAAAATATATATACAATTAACTTCATCATAAACATAGAGATATATATGCCTCTTGTATTTCGTGAGTAATAAATTATGTGTGTTTTCTTACATTTTCAGTTGGCCACATGTATGTATGTATATATAGGACTATGAACCATACCATGCATGATTGTTACACCATAAGCATGTACGTCTTTTAATCAATCTGTCTTGACAATCTTTCTCAAATATGTATGGTATAGACTTGTGCTTTTCAGCCAAAAGTCTTAAATAATTATGAAATGCTGAAGTCATATAATAGATGGATGTAACGTGAGGATTTGGGAAATGGGAACTAAATCACACTAAGGTCTTATGTTGTTCTCAAAATTTTATTTTATCATTAAGTATGCATCTTAGGCTTGTAGGCTATTACAATAAGTTAGTTATACGAAGTATAGAGTTATGTTAGGTCGTACACCGAAATAAATTCTTGGACTATGTGTCTATGTGGCATAACTTTTTTTATGTATAATGTGCATAGTAATACTCCAAATGTATGTGCACTTTGATTAAGTTGTATATATATGATCTTTATATATCCATATAATTATTTTTTTAATGGTAATAATGAGGGTAAAAGAGAAAGTACACATCTTTTCTAGGTTGTCATCTAATTTATCACCCGCAATAATATTAGGAGGGGGGATACAATCTATTGTCATCGGGTTAACAATGAGATGACCAACATTGGCAACCCACACCAGTATAGTTGCATTCTTTGGAGTAGCATAGAATGGGGAAAGGAGAGTGCGAATTTTTTGAACGATTGTAACAATTTTCTAAGGAGGGAAGTAGATGTCTTTTACTAAGTTGATGACAAGCATATTATCACCTTCAATTCAACAAAATTGAAATTTATCTGAAGAGAGAGGGGGATGTCTTTATAAAGAGTCGTGACCTTAGCAAAGAGAGGAGCTTTTGGCTTAGATCATACTTTGTGGCAGTACGTTACCATGGTGATTGTTAGATTGTATATATCTTTTATATATTTGTATCTTATATTTCAGTAATTAGTTTATTCTGGAGAATTCATTTGCCTTAATTTTAGGAGGCTATCTAATCATATCCTAGATTAGTGGCATAAATCTTGTAACAATATCCTAGATTAGTGCCATAAAAGTTATAACAATCTTCTATATATGTTTCTCGGAAATATGGAATGAAAGTGACACATAACCTTCTTTCATGGTATCAGGCTCTTTGATCCTTTCTTTTTCCGCATCATTTTTCTCAACTCATCTTCTTCTTCTTTCTCCATGGCTAATATTACAAAGCTTCATCCAGCCACCACCGTCGCCAATATCAAAACATGTGTCACAGTAACTCTGGATTATGATGGAACACAATACAATAATTGGTCAACGTTGTTCAAGTTGCACTGTCGAGCCTATTTGGTCATTGATCACATTTATTCCCGGTGATCCTTCGGCCCCGTCTTCTTCTTCTACGACCAACACTGACCCAACTTTATGGCACTGACTGAATGATATTGTCCGATAATGGATATATGGTACAATATCCAATAGTCTCCTTAACACCATTATCAACCCGAACGATAAAGTGGTTGATGCATGGAACCTCTTGGTGAACTTTTTCCAGAACAATAAATCTGCCGGAGCCATTTAATTGGTTGCTCAATTCACAAACACCAAGGTAGAGCATTTCTCTAGCGTTAAACCTTAGTATACTCAACTCAAAGTTCTGGCAGATAGTTTACGTAATATAAGGGACACGGTATCGGACAACTGCA
Organism: Dysphania ambrosioides; assembly: GCA_026401315.1. Classification (NCBI taxonomy): domain Eukaryota; kingdom Viridiplantae; phylum Streptophyta; class Magnoliopsida; order Caryophyllales; family Amaranthaceae; genus Dysphania; species Dysphania ambrosioides. The sequence continues at coordinate 4,525,509 of CM048659.1, read as the reverse complement.
TGTCACTTCAACTTCTCAAGGGTCTATCCGAGGATTACCGACCATTTCGGTCTTCTGTGCAATACATTCATCCTCTTCCTTCTTTTGATACGCTATAATCAATGTTAGAGCTTGAAGAGTAAGGCAACAATGATGGTTCTCATTCACGGTCAGAATCAGCGCTTGTGGCTGAAAATGTTGGTTCGAATGGTGGAAATGCACATAACCTTTTGAATCGCAACAAAGGAGGCAAAAATAATAATCGTAACCCATGAAGAACCGACAATCATAATAGTAACAACTACAACACTATCGGCAGCAATACCGGTCAGAAGCAGCACGGTCAAACCGGATATTCCAGCAACCGATCATCACAACCTTATAGTCAGCCTTCTGGTTTAGCAACAGCACCTTGGTATTTTCTATCGTGGGCTTCCTTGGAACCTCATCCTTATGGAAAGCCTTGGGCCATCCCTCACTGCCCATATCCGACTTCTAGGTGGATGTTTCACCCATCTACTTAGAGGCAACAACATCCTCCACAGGAAATTCTCGGTGCTCAACCTCAACAAGCATACTACACTGCCTCTTCTACTAGCTCGGTCTCTACACCAATTGAAATTGATAAAGCAATGTATACTCTCGCTTTGCAATAACCAGATGACAATTTCTATATAGACACTGGGGGTTATGTCACATATGACTCACTCAAAAGGTAATCTCTCGTCTTATTATCATTTGAGCAACCATAAAAATAATTCCATTATTGTTGGAAATGGTAATATGATTCCAATTTGTGGATATGGTCATACTTCCCTTCCCTATACTTCACCACCATTATCCCTTAACAATGTTCTCCATGCTCTCAATATCATTAAAAATCTTATCTCGGTTAGAAAATTCATTACCGATAATTCTGTTTATGTGAATTTGATCCTTTTGGGTTTTATGTGAAGCATTTGCAAATGGGGAGTTGAATAATAAGGTGTGAAAGCTCGGGCAATCTTTATCCACTCATGCATTTCCGGGACAATTCTTCTTTACCTAATGCTTTTACTGCTATTTCTCTTAGCACTTGACACTCTAGTCTAGGTCACCCGAGAGATGCCATTTTCTCTTCTTTACGTAGTAATAGTTTGATTGCCTATAATAATGCTCAAAAAACTGATTGTCATTCCTATCATTTGGAAAAACTGGAAAAATTGTCATTTTATGATTCTCTTTCTACTACTGCTTTACCTTTTGATATTATTCACAGTGACTTATGGACTTTGCTTATTGTCAGTCATGTAGGTCATAGATATTATGTGTTATTTCTTGATAACTATAGCAACTTATTGATAACTATATTATGTCTACTCTTTGTTTATTTCTATTTTTATATTATGTCAAAATTCAATTTGAACGTGATATTAAATCTTTTCAATGTGATATGGTCGTGAGTTTGATAATGGCTCATTCCATAAATTTTGTAAACAACATGTCCGATTTTATTGCCGAAACACATCTTCACAAAATGGAAAAGGTGAGCGTAAAATTAAGTCCATCAATAGTATTATGTATACCATTTTAGCTCATGCTTCCATGCCACCATCTTTTTTGGCACCATGCTTTAGAGATGGTTGCATATCTCTTAAACATCTTACCTTCAAAATTATTAAGATACAAATCTCTCACTCAAATCTAGTATCAAAAGACTCCTACTTATTCTCATCTTAGAGTTTTCGGTTGTCTTTGTTTTCCTCTTTTTCCTTCCATAAACATTCATAAGCTACAATCACGATCAACCCCATATGTCTCCTTGGTTACCCATCTAATCATCGAGGATACTAATGCTGTGATCCTTCTCATAACATTATCGTGGCTCGACATGTTTGGTTTGATGAATCTAGTTTTCCATTCTCTAAAACACATACTCCTTCCACTTATGATTTTTTAGGCGATGCCATATTACCTTTTCATTTTCATTATTTACATAATGTTGCATCTCCTTCGTCTTCTATACCTAATGATTTGGGTCAGCAACATTCTCTTTCTCCACCTCTTACGAGCAAATGTCAACCTCTGCCACGTCTGCCAGATACAACTTCCACAACTCATCCTTCTACATCTCCTTCATGGAAATCCTTGTCTTGCTACTTCTTTATCTCCTAATGGACCCTATATACCTCCTCATTTATGATCCTCTCCACCCACCTTGCTCACACAAATTTCACCATCATAACCTACATGTATGACCACACGTAGTCAACACGAAATCTTTAAGCCAAAACCCAAATATCATGCATTTAGTGCACTCACTCCTACCATCTCCCCTATCCCCAAAAACCCGAAGTGTGCAGATGATACAAATTGGAAGGATGCTATGCAAGATGAATATAATTCTCTTATTGAAAAGAAGACTTAGGATTTAGTCACATGTCCTTCTAATGTGAATATTATTCATTCATTGTGGGTTTTTTGGCATAAAAAGAAATCTGACGATTCTTTTTAGAGGCATAAAGCCCATCTTGTAGGTGATGAAAAATCTCAGCAGGATGGTATTGATTGTGATGAAACTTTTAGGTTGATTGTCAAGTCGACAACTATCATAATGGTTCTCAGTATTGCATTGTTTAAATTTTGGTAGATTCGTCAGTTAGATGTTAAGAATGCTTTCTTACATTGTAATTTGAACAAGACTGTCTACATGTACCAACCCTTTGGGTTTAGGGACCCTTCCCGTCCTAATCATGTTTGTTTGCTCAGAAAATCTCTTTTTGGCTTTAAGCAAGCACCTCAGGCTTGGTATCAATGTTTTGCTAACTTTGTCTCATTTATTAGTTTTATTCATAGCAAGTGTGATAATTCTCTTTTCATCTATTGTCATGGTTCTAACATTGTTTACATCTTATTATACGTGGACGATATTATACTCATTGCCTCTTTAGATTCTCTTCGGCGCTCTATTATGTCCAAACTTAGCTATGAATTTGCTATGAAGGATTTGGGTCCTTCAAGCTATTTTTGGGGTGTTGCAGTTTCCAAAAACAACAACAATCTTTTCCTGTCTTAGAAGAAATATGCCAAAGATATACTAGAACGGGCTGGCATGTCCCGTTGCAAGCCCTGTGCTACTCTTGTTGACACAAAAGGAAAACTCAAGTCTCACTCTGAGATTGTTTATGATGATCCTTTAAAATATTGCCAACCGACAGGTGATCTTCAGTACTTGACATTCACTAGACCTGATATCTTGCATGTCGTCCAACAGGTTTGTTTATTCATGCATGACCTGAAACTCAAGCATATGGATGCTCTAAAGCGTATTCTTTGATATGTACAAGGTACGATTGATTTTGGTATTCATTTACATAAATCTCCTATCATGTCACTCTTATCATACACGGATGCCGATTAGGGAGGTTTTCCGGATTTTCGTCGCTCCACTTCTGGTTACTGTATTTTTCTTGGGGACAGTTTGGTTTCTTGGTTATTCAAACGCCAACCCATATTGTCTAAATCCAGTGCTAAAGTTGAGTATCGAGGTCTGCAAATGTGGTCTTTGAATCCTATTTGATTCAAAATTTATTACTTGAGTTGCTCTATCCCATTACCAAAGCAACTTTAGTCTATTGTGATAAAATCAGTGCTATATATATTTCTGGCAATCTTATCCAACATTAATGCACCAAGCACATTGAAATGGACATTTATTTTGTTCGTGAAAAAGTTAGACATGGAGAGGTTTGGGTACTTCATGTTCCTTCATGATATCAAATAGCTGATATTTTCACAAAGGGTCTTCCCTGCATTCTTTTTGATGATTTTTGGCATAATCTCAGCGTTCGTGGACCTCTCGTTTTGTCTGCATGGGTATGTTAGATAGTATATATCTTTTATATATTTGTATCTTATATTTTTAGTAATTAGTTTATTCTGGATAATTCATTCTCCATAATCTTAGGAGGCTATCTAATCATATCCTAGATTAGGGCATAAATCTTGTAACAATATCCTAGATTAGTTCCATAACAGTTGTAACAATCTTTTGTATAAATTTCACGAAAATATGGATTGAAAGTGATGCATAACCTTTTTTCAGTGATCTTATAAAATAACTCCAACTAACACCAATGTGTAAGTAGTAAATCCATTAAAATATTATTTGAAAACTAGAGAAATATGGGGTTGCCACAACACCATAATTGAGGTAAGTGAAGTTGGAGAAGTAGAGGAAGAACTAGTTACATGTAAAATGTTAGTATATAAATTTATAGGGACTAACCATTCCGCAGAATAAAAAGTAGCCTTGTAGCCCTGTGGATGATAGAAATCATATTAAAGTGATGATCTTCGAATGCAACAGCTCTGCATCCTTTCCAAAAATAGCTCAAAGCAGGAAAGTTATACGATAGAGAAATCTCTTATCATGCTTGTGAAAGTATAGAAGCATATCATCATATCAATAAAACTGAGCTTGGTGCCCAACCCTTATACACATTTTTGATGGTTGCGGACAAGATTAGTAATCAACAAACATTTTCCTTGATTGATGGATTAGTTCATCAATGAACATTCTTTTCATGACGGCTTGTTTTATGTTCTTTATTAGCTTCATTTCTAATGTCTTCACTTCTATGTGCACACGACTTCTTTGTGTTGGTATCTTCTGTGTGAATGGCTAGCTTCCTATTTTACCATTGAAATATGCATATACTCTCTTCTAAACATTTTTCAAAATATCACTTTTATTTTGCTTTATGGTTCTTTTTTAACTAGGTCTAAGTAGAAAGTTTGTCTTGTTTTGGACATGAAAACCCACTTTTTATCTATATGCACAATATTGTACATGTCTTCGAATTATGGTTTTGTGTTTGTGTTTACAACATGAGACATGCGCCAATGTAATTGTTGCACTTTGTTCTTTGGTGTCAATGTTGGCTGGTTTCATGCATTAATGTGCTTTATTGATTTTTTCCTTCTTGATGAACCTTTGCGCGCTTGACTTATTGATAATTAGAGCTCTAGTCAATAACCTAATGTTGGTTCTATTCCTTAACGAAACTGCAATCAACGATTCTACTACCATATAGATTGCTTTTCTGCCTACTTTTTCCTTGAAATTTCTTGATAATGTTATGTTTTATCATAAGAGTGTTCTTGAAAGCTCCCCATAGTCTTTGTACCATCCATATGTTATACTTCATAGTATGTGCTCTATTTGTTATGAATCCATGTGGTAGTTTCATATCTTTGTTGTGTTTTAAAATTAGCACAATGCAATTTAGTCGTTCCTCTTCACTCATATATTTTCTATCCTTGTACCGATGTGTACTTAACACTAAGTGACTAAGTGTTGTCACTGTTGGCTATTGAGAAACTTGTTAATCTTTATCATAACTTGTCCCATTGGCTATGTATTCTACTACCCTTGTGGCTGTCCCACTCACTTTCTGTGTTGTAGCCCCAATTGTTGTCCTTAATACCTAGTTTGCAGCTATTGAGAACCCTCCAAGGCTCTAAGATCAAACCATTATCTCTATTTGTTGCATGCCATGTTATACCATTAGTTGTTGCCCCAGTGGTTTTCCCATTGGTTGTGTCTTCTACTGCCCCAGTGGCTATCCCATTCACTTTATGTGTTGCTAGCCTATTGATGTCCTTGTTGATGTCTCATTCACTTTATGTGTTGCTAGCCCCTATTGATGTCCTTGTTGATACTATCCCTACTGCCTAATTTGCTACCATTAAGAATCCTCCAAGGGTCAAACAATTGGTAGTGTTTGTTACTTCCCCTATTGTTATACCATTAGTTGTGCTTGTCGCTACCTTTGTAGCTGTCCTATTGGTTGTGGCTTCTACTGCCCCTATGGTTGTCCAATTCACTATGTATGTTGTTGCCCTTATTGTTGTCCTTATTGATGCTATCTTTGTTGCTTGGTTTGCTGCAACTAAAAACTCTCATAGGGTCGAGCCATCTTCAAACCAATTTGTAGTATATGGGTCAGAATGTGGCATTGAATTATGTTGGATTAAAAAGACTCTCATATAGCTCTTTCGTTTTCTATAATGATTTAAATCTTAGAGAAATAAAAAAAAAATTAGTTTAAAGATATTTTTTATTTTGATGAAATTTATTCTCCCCTTAATAAATGTAAGAACTCTTATAAAGTGCCTAAAGGGGTAGAGCGATTAAAAAAAATAAAAAATTTAAATTATGGAAACTCTCATTTCATTTTGGTGGAAAACTCAAAATTTGAGAAATTATCCACCAAAATGAGGTTCACAATCGTCACTAACTAAACCAATTTTGTGGCTTGCACCCATTTTTCTCTCTCCAAGTATCTTATCCCAGTGCAAAATTAAAATGCAAAAAGCAACCCGCTCCCTTTTGCATTCTCCTTAGTTTTAGAAGAGTGCATTGAATAATATGAGGCAAAAAAATATGAACAAAGGGAATATTTTCTTTAGTTTTGATTCAACTCAATTAATTCCGAAAAATAAGCATATATTTCATCCGTCCTTTAATGTTTGCCCCATTTGATCATTTTTGTGAGAACTTTTTGGTCAAAATGGGGGCAACTATTAAAGGATTGAAAAAGTATCCAATTTATTCTGAGTATATTACGGATTGTGTGCCTTGGGATAAAACGACGGAGATTATAATTGTTAAAAATCTTACGTTTCTCTATTTTATTTTACTAGAACAACTTGAACACGGAGGGCACAGTGCCATCGTTTCTTTTCACCACCATTAACTTAATGGTTTCCCTTCTCGTGTTTCTTTGTTTAAGTTTTTTGACATGGGCAACCCTTTACCTCTTTAGAGTAAGGAAAATTGATCAATCAATGAAAGTGGTGAGATTGAATATTACTCTTCAAAAAGTAATGCTCGTTAGTCAACAAATTTAGTTTAGCTGACGCTCTTAGGTTGCATACTAATAATTGAATCCATTGCCAATTTATCCTTTTCTTGTATGCTCATATATTTTCTTTCCTGCCATCATCATCTCCACTACATACTTCCTGTATTAAATTAGGTTCAGTTGAGTTTATCATTGTTAAATGTCAATATCATTCAACTCACTCAAACTATTTAAGGTGTCAGCAGTGCATGTGGTTGTATGGGGAACTCTCGCATTACATGCTGGTTTCGTGAGGTTTTCAAGACATTTAGTAATGACGTATGGAGAAGAAAAAATTCAAGTGAGATGATACACATAATACATATGATTAAATTATAATTAGTACGTTCCAATATTAATACGCGAATTTCTTATAATAATATACTTTATAATATAGCGAGAATTATTCCTATTCAACAAAAGTTGTATAAAATTGCATAATCACTATTATAGAGGGAATAATTTAAATAGGTGCTTATAAAACTAATAAGCTAAAATATAGGATAAGTTTAGATAATTGTTAATGTTGGTATACATATTAGATATTTAGATCCTCTCCCTCAATTGTTACCCTTTGTAGATGACTTAATATTCTCAACTTGCTTAATTGTGATCCCTCGTTTGAACTTCTTTATTTCTTAAAGAACTACGTACTCAACTATCTAATGATTTACGTTTATTTGGATTAGTGATTCACAAACTATGTTGATGTTTTATTTAAAATTTTACTCTAAAGTGATACCTAATGATTCACATTTATTTGGATAAGAAGTTCACAAACAATATTACATAAGATTTATAAGATAAGTTTTACTTAACTCGTTCTCATTAAGATGTTTTACTACTTAATAATTATATATAATCTCCTCCAATAGAAGCTACTATAGTTTCAATGATTCTTGACTATTGATCGTAAACATACAGGACAAAATGTAAGATCTACTTGTATAGTAGATGCCAACTATTTATAAGAACATGTTAGCTTCAAAAGGTTATTGGAATCACCATCTATTTTGACTCTAAAGAGTCATTTCAACCGATTTTCAAATTCGTGCAATTTAGCCTTAAATCGATCTATGGCCTAAGAATAAGTACAAGGCAATGATTGGTCACAACCTCTTCATATAACCCTACTTATGAGGTATCTAGTAAATTTGGTTCAATTTCATATATTTTTCAAAAATATCACAAAAATAGGATATTATAGTAGTTTTTGAAATTCAGTCAATTTAGACAATTTTAAACCTAGAGAGGGAACACCTTGAAATTGTTCCCAAAGGTTGGGTCAAGTCAGGTCCTAGGATTGCTCATTAATTACATTGCTAGATTAAAGTTTCAATTCTTGATGATTTTGGCTTTTTCAGTAACATGGTTGTTATAACATAGGTTATTTGTCATTTTGGTATAAATTAGTTAAGGAGGCCAGGAAATTAGAGAATTGTTTTTTTGTAGAATAGTTGAGGTCAAGGTATGGAGATTTGAGAGGCTCACATTAATTAATTCATACTCCTAGAATATTACATAGAATATATTATTAAACCTATATATGGCGATGAATCTATATATAGTGACTAACTTTTTTTTCTTTTCCCCTAAATTATATCTTTATTAGTTGTTTAAAGATAAATGAACCCTTCAATTGATAGTCATTACTCATTACATACATCACGTGAGCTCAAAATCCTAAAAAAAAAGTTAGTTGTTCCAAGGCTTATTGTCAATGTACTTCACTTCAAACCGTGCCCCGCCCCTTGGAGAGCTAGTAAGAAGATCCCTTCTCCTAAAGGGATTATGTAGTTGATAGAGCCCGAACTTAGGTCACAAAGGTTACGAGGTGAGTTCTCCACCAACTCCACTAACTCAACCAAACTTGCTTGATAAATACAAAAGGTTATATATTTTTAATTGGGATGTTAAAATTTGATCCGATCTGTGAAACTGTCTGAAATCAACCTATATCCGACCTGGTTATGACCCAAAAAGTGAGATCCGTAACCCAACTCAATCCGACCTGAAGTCAACCCGTAACTGATTAGACCCGATATTTCAGGACCTAAACCCGATTTGCGTCTGACTCGAATGTAACCTGACCCGTTAACAACCCGATCCGAAGACAACCTTACCCGTTAATGACCCAACTCAATATAACCTAAAACCGATTAGACCCGATGAATAACTGATAACGACCCGTGACCTGATTTTACCAGCCTGTTAACAACCTAATTATGAATAGCCTAATTTTACTGACATGTTTTTACTCGATCTAAGATATTCTTAAAAATGCACTTTCTTATTAATTTCAAAATATATATTCTATGAAACTAAATTCAAAATTTTTAATAGACTTCACATATATAGTTAGACTTCAGTCATATATTCAAATGTATTACTAAACTTCACATATATGGTTAAACTTCACGTATATAAACTTGTCCTTATCCATTCAAACTATATACATTTTAATTTCTTAACTTATATATTTACGTGAACTTAAGTACTTAATGGCTTAATACCTTATGTTATAAATTATAAGTATATATTAACAATTATGCATTTATAAATATATAAATACTACTTAGTATTTCACACTTTTATACTTTCACTATTGATTTGATAAAATGTATCTTACTTAAACGGCTCAACTGCTTATCCAATTTTCAGTTTATTTCAATTGTAATATGTCCATGAGTCTATCACTCTATATCTCAATCAATCTATACTCCATATATGATATTTGATACTTGTTCGATATTTGATAAAATGATTCAATTCTGAAATCGATTATATTATCAAATCTCCGTGATACGAAACAATCTGTTTAGGAACCGATCCGGATCGACTCGAACCGATTATGACTCGAACTCGAAATCTACCTGAACCAAAAACAACCCACTATAACATGTCTAAGGACCGATTCGAATTAATTGGATTTGAACATGATCCGAATCCGGAACAACCCATTATAACCCGACCTGATGAGAACTGACCCACGATGGGTCAACCCAAAATTGATTTATGGACCTGATTTGATATCCCTAGTCTTTAACTATTACATATTTGCTTTTTGTAGCAAACTATGATGATAGTATCAAGAGATGACACTAGGTTGGGCCAACCAGAATGCCCACCTAAAACGATAAGAAAAGGCATAGCCTAACACTAGCCACATCAAAGCCTAACCAGGCATGAATTTTTCGTGCTGGGCCACATGCCATGCTCGGTTAGTAATCTTTTTACTCAAGCACGAGCTCAGCCCAACCAAGGCGGGAAAGTTGGACCAAAGAAGCACGTGGGCTGATACAAAAAAACAAAGTAGGTACAATGTTCTTGCGTTAAATCTAGAGAATTGGATAAGCACGTCACCGTGTCAAGTCTGTCCCTTAATCTTGGAGGTTATCAGCCCATCTTGATATGGGCACGAAGTTTCTTGCTAAACTTGAGCGTGCACTAGCAAAGAACCAAGACATGGTTGACTAATAATTAGGCCAAGATTAGGTCAGGCCCAAACAAATCCTATTATCTAAATAATCAAACAAGCAGTTCAAGACAAATTTGCATAGATAACAAGATTTGCGCACAAAGCCACAAACACATCACACATTGATGTGGTTATTTAGAGTGGCCGAAGAAATAGAAGACTTTTAGGGTTGCAGATAAAACGACTAATAAGTTGATAATAGTAGTTTAATTGTCTTTTAAAGTTTTTAATTTGGGCTAAATAAGTGAATGACCAAGTAATTTTCTTTTAATCTACTTAATATAGTTTGGTTATAAGGTCGGGTACGGGTTGTCCCGACCTGATTTTAATCCGAAGATAATTTCGGGTTACGTTACGTGGGTCATTTTTTGGTTGGAATTTTCAACCTTAACCTAACTCATTTAATTTCAAGTCGTGTTCGTGTCAACCCATTTAAGTTTTCGTGTCTAAAATCTCAACCCTTATTTTCGGGTCGGGTTCGAATTAGGTTTTTTAGTCATGTGAGCTTTTGCCACCCCTACACGCATACACACAACCATCTAGTCTATTTGATACATGTTGAGAAAGTTAACAAAAATAACAAGATTCATAAAGAGAACATGCAAGCAATCAAAGTATCTAACTCGTACATCTAAAACGATCTTAGAAATTCTATTTTTTTTTAAACAAAATCACCCCTTTGGAAGACTTGTTTAGCGATTTCTTGTTCCTATATATTGATTACGTCCCATTTCTAATTAGCTCAATGCTAAAAAATTTCTTAACAACCTGAGCAAATTTGGTAGGTCTAAACTCTAAGTCCCCCAAAATAACTAGACAACGTGTTCCCTAATTAATCAATTGATAGGCTTAACTAATATAACCCTCCCTTGGTCGCCAAACTTTTTAAAACATTCTCTTGAGTCAAATCACACGCATTGTTCCAATTTACTTCTTGAAGAAGCTCAACTTAGATTTGATCAACCAGCGACAGGATAGGCTATCCAATATCGTTTATGGTTACAAGAAACATACGATAATTACTGTGAAGCTGAGATTTTAGAACTTTTTTTTATTTTTTAGCCAAAAAATTAAAAAAATTTGAAAAATAAACTACTGTTTATAATAATTTCAAAAATAAGCCAATTTAGGTTCGGAAATAAAACGCTAACCAAGACAACGTTTTAGCTTGAAAAAAAACACTACCCAGGGCAACGTTTTGCATGGGGCTGGGTTTTAGGGTGAATTCTGGGTCAGGGGAAAACGCTGCACAGGGCAGCATTTTTTTTAAGGCCCATTTTTTTCTTTTTGTTTTTTTTTAAGTATTTTTTGGACAGCGTTTTTTCTAAGGTTCAATTATTTTTTTTTAAGTTTTTTTTTTTATAAGAAAAATGCTGTCCTGGACAGCGTTTTTATTGAGGCCCAATTTTTTTTTAGTTTTTTTTTTTGAGAAAAAACGCTGCCCAGGACATCGTTTTTTTCTGACCTATAACGTTACCCAAGGCAGCGTTTTCATATGACCCAAAATTTCCATCCAAATTCAGTCCCATGCAAAACGCTGCCTAGGGCAGCGTTTTTTTAGGTATAACGCTGTCGGAGGCAGCGTTTATAGTTCGACCCTAAATTCGGCTTATTTTTGAAAATAGTTTGAACAGTAGCTTATTTTTCAAATTTTTTTTTAAAAAAAGCTTAAAAATAAAAAATTTTGAGATTTTAGCTGATTCTGCAATCTTGACTCTATGGAGTTCATAATTGACTCTATGTAATCCCTATATTTTTTTTATTTTTTTTGTAAAGAGAGTTATAAGTGGCAAATAATATAAATAGGATTCGATAATAAATATTGCACTGCCCTCAATACCTTAACCAACTATTACTTGTGTTATTGTTGACAATAATATGTAATAATTGGTTTTATATATGTGTGTGTAACTTTTGCAATTAATGTTATAAATTTGTAATTTTTATTATATTAGATTTGTATTGTTTAAAAGAAAATCCATTTATGATAAGTTTCAACAAATTTCAAATAATACCTACTATATGCAAAATATTGCATTGAAAACAAGAATAGAACCAAATATAAGAATTTTGGAAGTCGTAAAATTATTGTTTAGAGTAAAAATGTACAATAAATGATTTTAATCACTCACTGAGTCTAAAATTGTCCAAAATAACCAAATTTTGAAATCACTCTCAATAATTGCGTATAAATCACTCTCAATAATAATAAAATAATATTGATTATCATTTACCAATCCCTACATTTTTGTATTTTTCTAAATGTATCGATCGATCATTTACTCCCTTATTTTTCCTAAGCTCTATCCACTTTTCATTTAAAGAGTGTTTTATTGAATTTTACTCACTTTTGCTTTTATTTCATTTTTTATATGCTTATATTCATTCTATATCAACTCTTACCCTACCTATAAAACCCTTTTATATTAAATAATTTTCTCACTCTCTCTAGATATATCTCCTCCTTAATATAAAATTACCCATTTGTTTGTATCTATTTTCACTTTTTCTTGAATTTTGTGGTTACAATAATTGGATAGAATTTAAGAAAATAGTTCTAGTAGAAGTCACTCTATAATACTCCATATTTTAATTACTATACAGCTAAGGAATGAAGAAAAACTATGGAACCCAACTTGCATTACACTCAAAAAAAAGAAATAGAAGTGTAATCAAATTAATATTTACATTTTAGTATTTCTTCGGTAGTTCTGTTTGAATGTGATGTCATGTGGAATGGAAAATTTTCTTATCCAATGTTTTTGTTACTTGAATATGGTCTATTATTTCACTAACCAAATTGCACAATTATAACACAAATAGATGGTCAAAATTACTAGAAAATTAACTAAATGTTTGGATACTATTTTTGATGTTAAGGGCTAAAGATAAGTTTAGTAAAATTTCAACCTTTAAAAGGACCAGGTAATCTGAATCCCTAACCATCTACATCAAGCCATATTTGATTTGTCAGATATTTTACTTGCATACATGTTCAATTCTTGTAATGCAAATTAAAATAACTAATGAAAATCCTTTATAGAAGTTATATCACTGTTAGTAAACATGTGGCTTTTAAGCTCAAAGATAGAGGTGGACACGGGTCGTGTCATGTCCATCATGGATTGTGCCAACTCGTGCCTAGCCACTTATTGTGTCGTTTTCTAATTGTGATCGTGCTACATTTCCCTAAATTCAGCTCATAGCCTAGCACGGCCCACATGTCTGGCGTGTTGTGCCTCGTGCTGGCTTAATTTTTTTAACAAAAAATAAAAATAAAGTATATATTAAAATTAATATACAATTTTATATAATTTAAATCATATTATAAGAATATAATAATAGTAAAATTAATTATAGTGATAATAATAATATTATTACTAATAATTGTATTAAATAATACTAAATAATAGCGTACTTCGGATTGTTTCTCGTGCCAAATTAGTGTGCCGCTCGCGCCTAAATTTTTTTTGTTGTCTCCGACCCACTCCAGTAACAGCGTGTCGTGTCGTACCACCACCGTGTTTGTGTTCGACTCGTGGCCCACGGGCAGGCCATCCCATGCCCAGAGACCATGTAACATTGTATCCTTGTAAAGATTAGGACAATTCGAAGAATAAGTGACAAATTATCTATTTTGTACTCTTTTCATTCATATCAATTGCAACGGTACATTGTATATATAATTGTATATATAGTTTAAGATTATTTATATTATGGGGTCAATTAGGGGATTTTATAATATAAAATTTAATTTATTACGTTATGTTCAATTATTCGTAAGAAAAAAAAATAACAGTAATAAAAAAGATTTAGTGGGATTAGTAAGAGAGAGAAATAATAAAAAGTAGTGCCAATAAGGTAAATAAGAGAAAGAAACAAGATAGTGGTGACTTTTTTAAAAAAAAGTATATATTGCAATTAATAGGCGACGAATGTAAAAAAATAAAAGTGTTGCTATAAATAAAACGAATTATTATTATTATTATTATTATTATTATTATTATATATATATATATATATAATATTATAGCTTTGGATTTCCTAAGCTTAGCTTGTATATATCAATACCGTAATTCGTAGATAATAACACAAAAATATGGATGCTTGTGGCTTGATTGTTGATGACGACTGAAGATTCTGGGTACGTCTATTCTTTGCGAAGGCAGTTGAACAGAGTTATGAATGGTTGGCTCTACTTCTCTTTTTAACGTAGCTGTCCTACGTATTTTTAACTTTCATCACTACTCCCTTTCCACTCACCTTTCTACACTAGGCGATTACTGCGTAAATTTATCAACATACACGAGTATTAAATCAATTCATTTATTAAGATTACTAGTCCGTATTATTTTTGTTGTTATTAGAGCGATTAGAGTTTGCTTTATAACTTAGACTAGGACGATCGAGGGTGTGTATATATAAGCTAAGATCTCAATATTATATAGTCTATACCCGATATGAGCATCAACTTTTTGTAATTGACTCTCTTTTTTAGGGAAAAAACTAAGTTATTTTAAGTGTTTACCGAGCATAAAACACTCAATATATAATTCTTTGCTTTAGCTTTAACGAAGTTGTTATGCGTGCGCTAAACATTTTCTCTAAGCACTCTAGTTAACTAAGCGGCAATAAAACTATTCCCTCCACTGAAACATATGTAGTCAATACATCGATCCAATCCCTAAGCTTGATGAATTGATTATATCGATCCAATCCATTTAAACATATGCATTTAACTGTCTTCTTTTTATTCTATGTATTACTCCCTCCATCTCATTTTAATTGCTACATTTATTTTGATATACGTCTCAATTTAATTGTTGCATTTATGTTTTAGTACCTTTATACCTTTATTTTTTTCTTTTATTTTAATAAATATGCACTTTCTTTTGTAAAAATATCCTTATTTTTGTAAAAATACATGTGGTCTTCTATCACATGTTTTTTCCTTAAAAAAACTATGAAATAGGCATTGTAATAAATAAAATAAAAGAGAATATATATGTGAGATATTGAGATATATTTGAAATTATTAAGATTTCCAATAAAGGATGCAACTATAGACTATGGATATTTAACTTTGGATTACGGTTGTGGTATGCTCTTGTGCACACAAAGTATTGTATGCATACGGAAAACAATAAAGTTGTTGGGTCAATCTTTATCAATTCTGAGGGACAATTTTTGTCATATTAAGTGGTCATTTTTCCTAGAGGCACAATAACTTTATTGTGTCATGTGTGTAAACAATACTTTTTGTTTTGTGTATATATGATCCGTTAAGAAATAGTCCTAAGCTAATTAAACGAACAAGCGTAACGTAAGATGAAAAAGCTCTCTCAAATCTACGTCATGCATGAATGAGGCTGCGCAGTTACCATAGATTACCTACCTTTGTCTACCTTCCTCCTAATACCCTTCAACTACGACCTCACCTTCTTTAATATAAATACAATCTCCAACAAGCAAAGAAAACATTCCAATCCAGATCACAGGACTTGCGCAACTTCCTCTCCAAATGGAAACAACTGAGATAACATCACTATTACTACCTCCAGATCTTGTCCAACAACCAGCCACCCTAACTCCTAATCACAATAATACTGATGATGATCATCATCAAATGATGCAACTTTTCACTTCTGATGATAGTAATAACAACATTAGCAATGTTTCTTCTTCCTTACACCACCTATTATACTCCCCATTAATACCTAATTGCACACACTTTCAACCTCCTCAAACTTCTCCTACACTGGAGAACATAGACTGGATCAGCCTCTTCTCTTCTTCTAGTGATCAACAAAGGGAAGCTCTCGAACCAAGCGCGCAGTCGGTTGGATCATCGACTTCATCAGCTCCAGCTAACAGCAACCACCTCAACGATAATAGCGATAATAGTCAAACACGAGGGGAACACACAGGAAGAGGCAGCAATAATTATATTGGTACAAGTAGTACTAAAGCAAGATCGATTGCATGTTCTTCTAGTTCAATGAAGAAAAAGGGGGTGCCTCCAAGGTTTTCTTTTCATACAAAAAGCGAGGAAGATGTTCTTGATGATGGGTACAAATGGAGAAAGTATGGCCAGAAGTCTGTCAAAAATAGTACCCACCCTAGGTATGCATATCTTCTTTACGCTCCATATTGGATCATTATATTATATTGATTCCCCTTTTGTTAGTCAAATTTTGTTGCTACTTAATGTTCTGTATAATAGTAGTACATCATACGAGACTTTTTTAATTTATAACTAATATAAATTATATCAGAATGTTGAGATATCAAATATATGTACTAATATATCATATAAAGCTATTGTTATATCATATATATGTATTGTTATATTATATATAGAAATACATAATATATAAAAATACAAAAAAAACTCATATCATATATAGACATTATAATATTAGATATAGAAATAAAATTACAAAAATACCCCTTATATAATTTATATAAGATATAAATAAGAAATTTTTTTACATCATACATATATACGGAACGTACTGTTATATACACACTGTATGGTGGCTTGATAGGGTAAACCCTCCATGCATGAAATATGGTGGATATCAAAACTCGGTGGAGGATCGGATTATGAGAAATTAACTTTAATTTTACTATATATGTACCTCAATAACTCTTATGTGGAAATTATTTGGAGTCTTTTTTAATAATTATCATTCATAATTATCTTTAGAAAAATTATTGTTACAGCTCGATCTTAGGATTATATGTATTTTAAGAACCTAAGTATGCTTAATCAAACATTACCAACACTAATTGAAGTATGCTTTTATCATTCATCCTTGAATTGCTACCAATTAATTACAATATGTATTTTTATATTATATGCTACGCAATTACATCGTAGGATTCATAACCATCACTTTTATATCAAATGGAGTAGTTATAATAATGTAACTTCAATTCCCCTCATCCAAAATTATATGTCTTGCTAAATTTAAAAAAAAATGTCGTTAAGAAGTAAAATCCCTATATGAGAAGGTTGCATGTACGTCCCACACTAAAATGAATAAGAGTGACAGTGTATATTCATCTATTTATTCTATAGCTACCTATTACGGAGTATTGATTTTACGATTAGTCTTATCCAAATAGACTTAGCTTGTATGGGGTCAAATCCACTTTCTGTAATGAGAATTCGTGTACAAGTCCAGTGACAATTAGGAGATCAATCTATTCTCCTATATTTCCCTATCTAGTATTTTCCTTTCTGTTTATTTACGAAATGTAAAAAAAAAGAAAAAAAAAACCTAGAATGGTAAATTAATTGATGAAATTTGATGCAAGCCTTTCGATAAGAGTTTATAATTAATTAATGTGAATATCAAGAATATAATGTTACATGAACTTGTCCATATTGAAATGTTTGACATTATCTCACCATGAATTAACCTATTATATCTTTATGATTCGCATGGTGAAGGAGTTACTATCGTTGCACATACCACACATGCAACGTGAAGAAACAGATACAACGACATTCAAGAGATAAAAGTATCGTGATTACAACATATGAAGGCATTCACAATCATCCTTGCGAAAAATTGATGGAAACATTGAGCCCTCTTCTTAAGCAGCTCCAGTTCCTCTCTGGATTTTGAAGTGCAGTCACGTTAAAGTTGAGTGCATGTACACAACCATATAGTTCAGTTTAATTAACTACCTAGCACCATGAATTAGGTGCATGTACACATAAATTAATTAGTCCCCATCATTTCTTTTGGATATGTTGATTACACAATATGTCCCCATCATTTCTTGTCGTCATATTGGTATCGAAGCATGCATCATTAAAGAGCAGGGAGATGGAAACCTACATATATATGTATAATACATATACATATATACAAATATGTATATATATTATCCAAATCGACCAATCGCAAATTCTTTATCGCTTGTGGTTGCCTAATACGGAGTAGAATTGATACACAGATGATATCACTATATATACATGGAAAAAAAAAATCTTCCTTTATGTGTATTGGCATAGATATAAATAAGCATATATAAAGAGTATAGTTGCCAAAATTTTAAATTAGACGAGTGAAGAGCTGCCTTGGAAAGGCTCCAAATACAACCATGATTTCAATTCACTTAACCTAACTTGCACCAAAAAAAAATTCACTTAACCTAAGCCTTAAGCTTCCTGAATTCTCAACAAAATATATCAACTTTCCAAGCACTAGAAGTAGATAAGTCAAAAAAGGTTGTAATATCCAGTTTCTATCCATTTCTATGATTCTAGTGGCCGGTTGTGCACCAAGCCACCAAATGTGATAGGTTGTTGACCAGTAACTTTTGAATGGTGAACTTACAGCCGAGGTAGATACTAGCTAACTAGAGATCAAGGGATATATAAATTATTTTTATTTATTCAAATTAATTTCTATTATTCAAACTTATTTTTACTAATTTAATTTTTTATTACTAATTTACTAGTTTTTTTTATACATGATTTACTGATATTTACAGGAAAAAAATTAATTTTATTTATTAGAATTGATTTTTTCTGATTAATTTTTTTTAAAAGGTAAATTGAATTGAACCCAAGTATAGTATACTAGGGATAGAGGCAAAATTAGAGTTCTATTGTTCAAAGAATGTTCTAGGATCTGGGTATAAATCTTAGCAGCAAGTCATAATTTTGAATGATAAATGTTATCTTAATTATATTTTATGGTCGTTGTCCTTAAATTTTATTTTATTTTTTTCATAACCTTTATCATTCTTATTCCTTGCATGCTTGCTGATTTTAATTACTCTTCGAACTCGGATAATCGATATGCAAGGTTATGTTAAGGTTCGAGTATAATGACTTCCAAAACTTTTAAAAATGACCCATGCATGTGTGCTCCTAATAATATACATTTGTCCATCTTTCTCAACTCCCACTTGGTTTCCTCTCGTCTTTCCCTTTCCCACCTCAAGCCCACTAACACCTTTATACCTTAAACATGAAAGTATGAAACCCCATACTTGCATAGGTATGAGTTTGTTTTATACCGAGAAACTTGAGAAATGTTTTCTCACCTAAACGCATCTTTCTTTGATGAAAATACAATGAACACTTGGCGTCATACTATTGTACATTTTACCTGGTGGATGTCCAATCCACCCTACTTGATATTTTGACAAGAATCCAACAACTAATGAATTATAATCATATGACTGATGAACTGCTTAAATTACATGTTGAGCATAAGCAATAGTCTTAAATTAAGTTGCCCATTTTTGTTTATGTCCTCAACCACCTCACCTTTGATTCTAACTAAATAAGAGCCCCCTAGCTAAAAAATATCCTAAAAATGCATTTTCGTTCTATGATACATTATTATTAGTATTAACAAAATACTAATATGTGTCCATGACATGCCATAGCACGGTATTAATATTTTTTTTAATAATGCCTTAGAAGTTCGATTAATGCTAAAGTGACTCTAATTTGATTACCTGTATTCGGCTAGAAAATTGATCGACGTAATTTAGTGTATAGCAAATTTTAAAATGCAAATATTGTATAAATATTTAAGAAGGTAATGTTGTTTTTCCTTTATACTATATGGTTAATTTTGAAAGCATGCTTTCTTCCTGGAGGAACTAAAGTGAACATCCCTAATACACTATTTTTTAGAAGAGCTTTATGTAAGACACTAATTGAGTTTAAAAATTACCCTAAATTGAATAAATTGAGTCTAATTGGGTTACTTTTTTTGGCTAGAAATTTGATATATATAAGTTGGTGTCCATCGAATTTAAAAACGCAAATATTACTGAAACAAATATACAGAGTATTATCCGACCTTGTAAACGTATTAACAAAGTATTTTGTTATCAACTTTTGTTTAGCAGTAGATTAGTTATGGACTAAAAAAATATTTTGGCACATTATATAAGCATATATTTAAATTAATGTTTTAAGAATTTTGTATGTGAAAGGAAAAATCATATACAACACGCAAGTGATAAATGAATTGTCAAGGGTCCACATAAATGGCAAAACCACACATAATAGGTTATCAAAGGAGCACATAATATATCATTTGACTTCTTATCCTAAGTTA
This sequence comes from Dysphania ambrosioides, assembly GCA_026401315.1. Taxonomy (NCBI): domain Eukaryota; kingdom Viridiplantae; phylum Streptophyta; class Magnoliopsida; order Caryophyllales; family Amaranthaceae; genus Dysphania; species Dysphania ambrosioides. The sequence goes on along the minus strand of CM048659.1, from coordinate 4,505,065 downwards.
AAACCTATCTCTCAAACTAATTGACCAATATTGAAAGTAATAAGTACCTAATTATATCGCAACAAATAAAGCACTTACACAATCTAAATAGATATTGGAGATTAGAGAGAAATTTTTCTATATTCAAATAAGTATCATAATTATGGTTATTATTCCCAAGTCTATCTGAAAGATATTCAAAGAGTACCATTTCTCAAACCAACATAGGATGTGGAATACAAAAATGGAAAAACCATCATCTAATCATCAATTACCTTTAAATATTTTCCTAAAAGAAAAAAAAAACTCAGAAAAATTAGTCCATAATAATAAATTATAAAAGTATTTCACTCAAATTAAAACACATCAAACACAGGAATTTGATTTCAACTTCAACATTATCCTGAGATCTTAGTGGGTCAAACTAATAACCCAATTGTTTAGTTCAGGTTATATTTTTTTTACAGAGGTGCATCCACATTTTAAATCAAGCTTATAGCCCCCTAACAGCGTTGGGTATATGATTAAGAGTTGTGGAGAGATTGGGACTAGGATATTGAAGAAAGAAAAATTTTGAAAAGAAAAAAGACAAAAGTATTATTATAGAGGTGACAATATTTGTTGTCATGCAAGGCTACATCAGGAGGTTGTAGACATTAATATCACTGTACTACTCAACTCTTCACTTGTATCAACTAAACAAATCCAACAGAAGGAAAAATATAATATGAAAGTACTTTGGTTTTAAAACAACGATCTTAGAGTGAAATTCTTGATTTCATTTTCAATGATTTGGCACTCAATTAATTATCTTCCTTTTGGACTTGAGCAGCATCTAAAGATGTCATGCCAAAATTCAGCATAACTGCAAAAACTCAGTGCCACACAGCACATCTGAGCAATAAAATAACATCGAAAGAGATCAATTCAACATCCACCTGATATGTTCAATGGAGTCTGAAAAAATTAACAGCATGTAGGATGTTTTTCACGGTAATTTAAATTTTCTCCAGCCAAGATGGGTTACTCGTGGCTGTGAAATCTAACACGCCAAGAAATTAACCATCCAAACAGCAGATAAGCCATAAGTTTAGGGTAATGACAAAGACAGATAAATTAGATTACACAAATCAGATTGAAAACAAAAACTGCATACCAGAATCTGATTCATCGCCAGAGTCAGAATTGTATGAACTAGAATCCTCATGACCCCCTGAATTAAATCAAACACATCATAAAAAATTCATACGAAATTGAACAAACCCATTAATTTTAAGAAAAATATAATAAACCCCAAATGAAAAAGAGCAAACCATACAACTATGTATACAAACCAACTTTGAACCAGATAAAATCAATCAACTTATCATCAAAACTCAGAACATAAACACCTTTTTATTCATTCTAAGAATACCAGGCTAAAAGAGGGAGCAAAATGGAGGTTGAAATCAAAGCAGATTTCATCAAAAGCGGATTCATAATTCCAAAAAATTAAGCACATTAGAAGAGAGAAAAGTTACAAAACCTCGAAACGCCATGCCCAATTTCATGCTTGTAGAGTTTCTTCGGTTAATTCCAATTGAACTTTTTCCTCTGTTCAAAATTTTTATTAAAAAAAAAAAACAATGGAAAAAAAAAGAAGATTGAATTGACAAAGGATGGATGAGAATTGAGGAATTGTACCAGACATGTTATTTGTGGATACCAAATCATGTGAAGACGAAAGTTATGCGAAACCCTAATTAAAGTCGTCAGTTATCACACTTAAAGTTTTTACCTGAAACTACTTGATTTTAATTTTTTTTAATCCAAACTTATGATTAATTAGTTATTCTAAGTAAATTTTTTGGATTTTTTAATAATTTTTTTCACGCAAAGCAACGACAACGGCTTTCGAAGGCCTCACATTAATTGTATCTCTGAAATAATAATATAAGATATACACAATAAACCAACAACATTACATAAAATTGGCACTTAGACATACCAGAATGTTCCCTCATATTTGAAGCTTAAAGAGGGTGAGACTCTTAAGAGTAAGGGTGTTAATTTGGGTCAACGGGTCGATTTTATATTGACTTATAGCAGTTGGTATCGATTTGGGTTAAATCGGATCAATCTGGCTTTTAATTCATATTGGAGACAATCGATTATATGCTTTTTCGTGTTCATTTCGAGTTCTATATGGTTTCGAGTCAATCATGATCGGTTCTTAGATGGACTATAACGGGTTGGTTCAGGTTCCATTAGATTTCAGGTATGGTCATTTATGCTAATAGGTCATCTCAATTTCAGTTGTAATTGGAGTCGAGCTTTATCAAGTTCAATTCGGTTCATTAATAACATGTTATTATCGATTTAAGATTTTATTTGACTATTTTAATGTGTTCATCTCGGATTATCTCGAATTATCTCACGCTTGATAGGCGATAACTTAGTTTTATGATGGCTAATTCATAAATTCAACAGTGGTGATATCGATAAGTACGCTATTCAAAAATAAAACATTTAAGAGGCAATGATTATTAAATGTGTATCATTGTATCAAACAAGTATGAGTAAGATTAGGTTGCAGATGGTTCAGGTTGTTAATACATCGGGTGAAATCAGGTCATGAGTTGTTATCAGTCAGGTCATATTGACTATTTTGTCAGGTTAAATCGGGTTCAATTTTACTACGAGTCGGATCACATTCGGGTTGGATGCAAATTGAGTTTGAGTTTTTAATATAGGATTAAATTGGTTTCAAATTTACTTTAGGTCAAATTGGGTCAATTTATGAGTTTCACTTTTTAGAGTCATAATAAGATTGGATACAAATTGATTTTAGACGGATCAGCTCGACAATAAGACCGGGTTGAGGGACACTGTCACAGCTGCGAGTCTGCGACTGATTAAAAAAAGTTTACACCCCAACTAAGTCGCACATCCAAGAGAATTGCGACACTATTCACAGATTTCACACGACGCACGAGCACCGGAGTTGATGAGAGAGTGCTGGCAACATCTTTGACTAACCAACGGCGATGGCGATGAAATGCAGATCCATCGTCGGAATCTGGCCGGAAACTCCTCCATCTCACCGCATCACCGCCGTTGCTACCATCGACGAGCCTCCTACTCTCTACACCGGCGCCTCCGATGGCTCCGTCGTCTGGTGGCATCTTTCCGACGATTGCTCCTCTCCGGTCAGTCTCCCTCTCTCCAATTGTGAAGTCTTCCATGTGTTTGATGAATTGACAAACTAAAATTGAATGAAATGCTGATAATTTCTGCACTATTCACTTCGATTTTCTTACATTTTTTTTCGCTAGCTTATCAGATTTTCCTGTTTAGATTGCTAATATATTGGCAAATTAAAGATGTGATTGATCTCTCAACTGAATTTAGTTGAGTGTTGATACGTATGGAATGTGATAGCGCGAGTCCGAAAAATGTTTTACGAAAAAAAAAAAAACTCGACTTTGTGTTTCAATGTCAAGCTTATATTAAATCAAATGAAAATAGTTTACAAAAGAATTGATTTATTTCGAATTTCGTATGCTTTGGTAGTTTATCGCGCTTTTGGTAGTTTTGATCTATTCGTGTTGCTCAAGGAAAGAAGTGGCTGAATCTTTCATTTGTTGAATGATTTAAGGTTGCCCATAATGTTTTAAGTTGATTAGAACCCTGCTGTTTCTGTTTCTTATTGCTTAGTGGTTGTGTTTATTGTTTGATACCTGAGGTTGTGTTAAAAATCGCTGAAAATAAATAAATAATTCAGCAAAATTAAGTAAAATTTAGCAAAACTAAGAATTCGGAAAAATTAAGTTAAGTTTGGCAAAATTATGGTAAGTTAAGAAAAAATAAGCTAGGGAAAATGGAGGATATTAATGAACATGTGCACTATTGGTACTTCAATGCTTAAAAAGTTTACAATTCATGAGATTACGTGTTTTTTATGGTGACTAGTTTTGGTAATTTGTGTCTTTTTGCAGAAGATTAGACCAATTGCTATGTTATGTGGCCATGCTGCACCTATAGTCGATCTTTGCATTTGTTATCCTCTTTTGACATCGTTAGATGAAAAAGTTGATCAAACTAAAGGTGTAGGGTCTAATAGTCTGCCTGAAGATCAGGTTGCATTAGTAAGTGTTTGTGGTGATGGTGTACTGTGTGTTTGGAGTCGTGGTAGTGGACATTGTAGGTGTCAGAGGAAATTGCCTCCTTGGGTTGGTAGTCCATCTATTGTTCAGGCATTGCCAACAAATAGAAGATATATATGTGTGGCTTCAAGTTTAACTGATGTTTCACTTGCTTCCAACTATGATACTGTGGATTCAACAGAAGGAGGTGAGGTTGCTGGAGATGAGGACTCTTTGAGCAGAAAAGCACCCAAGTGTACTATTATCATTTTTGATTCATATTCCCTCAATATCGTGCATACAGTGTTTCATGGGGAATTATCGATTGGGCCATTAAAGTTCATGGTCCTGGTAGAGTCTGTCGATGACAACCAGAAGTATTCCACTCTTATAATTGATTCATTTGGTAAAATTCAGTGTATTCCATCTGTTGAAGATTGCAATCTGGAGAAACAGAGTGGGGTGAAGCTGCATCCAAGTTCTTCTCTTGTGAATTCAGCTATCCTTAATAAATGTCCTTATGAAGGAGAACTGATTTTATCTGTAGCCACTTATGGACAGTTGTTAGGATTAGTGTATAAAACCACCTGTATCTTTTTCCTAGTTGCCAGTGCTACTGTTATTGGAGTCATTTCTTTTGAAGATAACAGCCATCATGACGGAGCTGATTGCATTCTATCACGTGTCTCTGGGGGCTTATTTTTCACTTCTGACAATATTTGTATTTCCGAGTTTGAAAAAACACAAAATATCAAAGGTTTAAAATTTACTGTGTGGGATGATAGAGGATCAGCTATCATATATGAGTTAACATATGTGGATGGCACTTTTAGATACAAAGTTATTGATAAGATCCCTGCCACTACTTGTCCCATGAATGTGAAATTGTCTAGAAAGTTTGTTCATTTGAAACAGAACTTTCTTCGAGTCGAATCAATTTGCTTTCGTAATGAGGAGCCTTCCTTGTGGAGACCTCATGTAACTCTATGGTCACTGCATCAGCAACTTGATGACTGTGAGAATTTCGGCAGAGTTTGTAGGTTACTTGGAGAAGGGGACTTCCTTGTCGATTGGGGTGATGGGCCAAGTTATGTCCTAAACTCTGAAGCCTCAGAACATGCTCCCAGAGGAAAATCTGCTACTGGAGCAGCTCCTTTGACCACAATGGCTAGGGCTTTAGGCCAAGGAGTTGCTGGTACATTGTATGAAAGTGATCTTAAATGCACATCCAGTTTGAAAGACAACATTGTTTCTTCGACAATGGTTATATCACTTGATGCTCATACTCCTTATGCTGTTGTTTATGGTTATCATAGTGGTCAAATAGAGCTGGTCCAGTTCAACTTCTTGGCTCAGGAAATAGATTCTCAAGGATCCAAAAAACAGTTTTTGGGACACACAGGACCAGTTTTATGCTTGGCTGCACACCAGATGTCTGGTACTTCCACTGAGTGGACATGCCAAAAGGTTCTTTTGTCAGGGAGCATGGATTGCACACTTCGTGTATGGAATCTTGAGACTTGCAATGCAATTGTGTTGTTGCACCATCATGTGGCCCCTGTTCGCCAAATTATCCTGCCACCAGTGCAAAGTTATCATCCATGGAATAATTGTTTTCTATCTGTTGGTGAGGACTCTTGTGTTGCCCTTGTGTCTCTTGAGACTTTGCAGGTTGAAAGAATGTTTCCTGGACATCCTAGCTATCCTCAACAAGTTGTATGGGATGGTGTGAGAGGTTATTTGGCTTGCCTTTCTCAAAACAAGTCGGTAGCATCAGGTACAAAGGATGCATTATACATTTGGGACATAAAGGCTGGTTCTAGAGAGCGGGTTCTGCGCAGTGCTGCAGCTCACTCAATGTTTAACAATTTTTGCAAAGGTATAGGCATCAAGAATGTTTCTGGGCATGCGTCCAATTATAATTCCTCAAGATCCTTCTTGGTCCTTCCATTGACAGAAGAAGGGAGATCTTTGTCATCTAATCTGGAAAATAATGTTTCTATTACATCCAGTGAAGTAAATCTAACAGACCGCAGCATTTCTTCACTCAATGATAGTATTGCCAGATATGTGAAACAAAGTACTGGAAACCATGACTATTGTCCAATTAGATGTTTCTGTCCAATCTCTGGAATTGCAATTCTAAGTTTTGACCTTTCAGCTTTATTATCTCCTGATTTTTGTGGTGATGCTGGAGGAAAAAATTCAAGCGCCCCTCTAAATGAATCACATACTTCAGAGCAAGGAAATTTCCAGAAAACGGTGGAGGGTAATCAATGCAATGACACATTTAGTTCATGCTTAATGCAGTTCAGCTTATCATTTTTGCATCTGTGGGGTGTTGATTTAGATCTTGACCACTTACTAATAAGGGAAATGAATATTAAAAGATATGAAAATGTGATGTCAGCTCCTGGTTTGGAAGGGGATGGAGGATCCTTTACATTAGCGTTCCCTACTTTCAGTTCTGCTCTTCAGGTAATTTGATGTTTCATATATGATGTCAATTTTTAATTTTTATCGTACATGTTGCTTAGTATTCTAAGACCCAAACGAACTTGTCAGCTTTGGAAATCATCATCAGAATTCTGTGCATTGAGGTCTTTGACTATGCTGTCCCTTGCCCAGAGCCTGGTTAGCTTGTCCCACTCTTGTTCAGGAGCTAGCAGGTATTGCAGTGCCGGTCGCAAAAATTCATTATCTTATTATCTTTAGAATGCAATTTCAGTTTTTTATAAGGAATTGACACATTTTATCTTATTATTGCATTGAGAAATTACTTTCAATACTATCTAATTAGTGGCTATTGATATGTTGAGCTGCATAAATTTACATATTTAACAGATTTATGAAGTAAATAGAATGATGCTATCTTTTATTTACTCCAGGTAAGGTTTTACAACGTTCTGAAAATTTCTGTAAATTGTAATCAAGTATATTGGTTCAAAATCCTATATTGGTTCCATGCATACTCATTAACAGAACTTATTGGATCAGTATATATAAATACCACACTCTAGACAGTCCCCTAACTTTAAGCTGTCGAAATAAAGAAGGAAAGGGTGGGAGGGATTGCTTTGCCATTCTTAATTAATCCAAGTGAGAGTAGATTGCACTCTTCGAAGCCTCTATTATATCGCCTCTCTGATTGTAAGGTCATTGTAGCCTTGTAGAGTATGGATTCCTTATGCTTGCGCTTGATGGTGAGTTGGCGACACAGATGAAGTATGGTGTAACATAGATTGTATGAACGTATTTTTTCTTTTTCTTAAGGATGGTTTCAGGATGATGTTTCTTGCATACAGAAGCAAAAGATCATGATGCTAGGCTTTCAAGACCTTTCACTTATATTCTCCTCTTCCCCTTTTTCCCTCCTTGAATTCCCGTAGCTCTTATCTTGGGATTTAGCTCCCTGGAAGAGGCACTTCAACTTCAAGCCAACAAGCTTTCCAGTTTGCAAGTGGGCACAGCATACAATTTATGTCCTCTCCAGTTATTTGAAGTATGACACTAGTAAAATAGGGAGAAGAGGTCGTGAGACTGAGAGAACTTAGGAAACAAGTGGAAGGTCTACATGAGCTGTAAAACAGGACTGGTTGAGCACGTACATAGTATTTCATTCTACTTTGAACGTAACGATCAGTAAACTTTACACATGCCTGAAGTACATCTACTTCCTGCTCAAACTTTCAAAGCAGATGGATGGTTCACCCCTTGTCAGTTTAGTTCTTTCAGTTATACTTAGTTTTGAACAAATTTTGCAGATAGTCCAATATAAAAATTTAAAGGGTATGCTCTTCAATACTTCCATAATCTAGTAGTTGGATTCAGTTATAATGTGGTCGCAATGTCGCATACCATGTTTGTTGAATGTTTATAAAAATTAAAAAGGGTATGTTTCTCAATACTTCCATAGCCCAGTAGGTGGATTCAGTTGAATTGTCATCGCGTAGCTTGTCTGTTGAATGTTGGATTGGCATCCTTTGGCAATACTTACTATTTACAAATGTTACAATCCCTAAGTAGTCTCTTTTTGGCCTAATTACTGTACTGAGATTACCTACCTATTTTTATGTTTCCATAATGCAGTGCTTTATCAGCATTCTATACACGTAACTTTGCTGAGAAAGTTCCTGATGTGAAGCCTCCATCACTACAGGTTGGTGTGGTTATAAATTGATCTCTTGTTGAACTGCATGCATATTGTCTTGCATTTGTTTCCTATATGTCATTATGTTAGTTATGCAAATAGAATCCATGATGCAGTGCTTTATCATCATTCATTAGTATCTTAGTTGCGCAAATGCTTTGGTAAATCAATATAAAGCAAATTTTACTGTTACTGAATCTGGTAAGCAGGGAAAATTTGCATTATAAATAAAACAATAGTAGGTATGAAGCAGATTTTACTCTTACAGAAGCTGGTAACTAGAAAAATTTGCATTTTAATATTAAACTGTAGTAGAGTGAACATCCCACCGAAAATTGTGGATTGTGTAGCACGAACCAATGTTATTCAGACTTGGGTACTAGTGCCAGACACGCATATGTATCCTGGTGTCCAATTTAGCTATTTTATGAAAAAATTGTGTAGTAATTGTCCATACCCATGTTGAAGTGTCCAGGATCCAATAGGGGTATTGGTATTTTAAGGTGAAATGAAGAGTCCAAGTAACATTGGTGCAAACATCCCACCGAAAATTGTGGATTGTGTAGCACGAACCAATGTTATTCAGACTTGGGTACTAGTGCCAGACACGCATATGTATCCTGGTGTCCAATTTAGCTATTTTATGAAAAAATTGTGTAGTAATTGTCCATACCCATGTTGAAGTGTCCAGGATCCAATAGGGGTATTGGTATTTTAAGGTGAAATGAAGAGTCCAAGTAACATTGGTGCAAACAGTTCAAATTTATCTGATAGTGAGCCTTTCTCTCTCTCAGCTAGAAGTTATAAGGATCTGAGTCCCTATCTTTCCTCTTTCTTAAACTTTGAAATTGGTAGTGTCCTTTCCGCTCCATTGTAGTGTTCATTCATCTGGATAATTGTACTTGTAAATAAACAAGGGTTTGGGCAACAACTATATGGTTGTTACCTTTATCTGCTAACATCAGTTCTCATCTGGGTCAAAAGGCTAACCAAATAGCTCAAGTCTATGCAATTTTCCTTTGCAAGTTTCTTGTTGACCCTGAATTTATATTGCAGCTATTGGTCAGCTTCTGGCAAGATGAAGATGAGCATGTTCGCTTGGCAGCCAGGTCTTTATTTCACTGTGCTGCTTCAAGGGCTATCCCGCCATCCTTGTGTTACTTGAGAACAGCTGAACACATAAAACCTGAAAATTTTGTAACTCAAGTGGGATCAATAGAACTGGAATATGATAATAAAAAGACAGAAACCTGGGCTAGCTCTCTTGGGGAAAGGTCCCCAGAAATTCAAGGGGATATGCAAGTCGGAGAAGTTGAGATACTGAAGTGGCTTGAATCATATGAACTGCAGGACTGGGTTTCTTGCGTTAATGGAACCAGTCAAGACGCAATGGCATCTCATATTATTGTTGCTGCTGCCTTAGCTATTTGGTATCCAAGTCTTGTAAAACCCAGCCTTGCCATGGTGGTTGTCCATCCACTGATGAAACTAGTCATGGCTATGAATGAGAAATATAGTTCTACAGCTGCTGAACTCTTATCTGAAGGCATGGAGAGTACTTGGAAAGCATGTATAGGTGCAGAGATTCATAATCTCATTGGGGACATTTTCTTTCAAATAGAGTGTGTAAGTGGTGCTTCTGCCAATACTTTATCTATAGCTGCAGCAGTTCCCCCTAAACTTCGGGAAACTTTAGTCAGCATTCTTCTTCCCAGTTTAGCATTGGCGGATATACCTTGCTTTCTGAGTGTAGTTGAAGGCCTTATTTGGTCAACAGCCTCTGATTCACCAGTACATTTAGTATCTCTTATGACTCTTATTAGGCTCATGCGTGGTTCTCCCAGAAACTTGGCTCAGTTTCTTAACAAGGTTTGTGATGTCATTCTTATGCCAATGAAATTGTTGATTTAATAGATGACTGTAAGCTTTCTAATTGCATATCAGGCTTAATATGAATGTGCACCGGTCAATTGGGAAAAATCAACTGCTTTATCTGTTCCAAAAAGAATGCTCTTTCGCAGTCTCCAATGTGCTACTATGATCATAAATATCTTCAAATATGTATTATATAAAATTATGAAAACTTTGATGTTTGAAGGCTCTACATATTAAAATGAGTTTAACAAGATCCTACTTGACTCTATTTTTTCTTATATAGTGGTTAGAATTTTTAAAGAAATGTAAATGTATGCATGTGTTGCATTCTTTTTGGAATGAAGTAAAATATCAAGCATCCTTCTTTTTTGCTAGTGTGATTTTTGTTTGTACTTGAGGGTTATCCAGAAAACAAAACACAATTTGTCATTCAAATTCTAGTTTAACTACTTCTATTGAGGCTACAGCTCTACAAATGCTCTGTTTGGACCATTTTTTTTTTATTCTGTAACCTGTTCTAAGTGAAATTGATTTTTTTTTTTGGTTCCTTTCGAGTGGCTGATGGAATCACAACTTAGAGATGATAAATTAATTCCGAATGATTTCATGTAATTAAGTTACTTACTTTTATACTTTATTGTAGCTCTGACTTTCAGACAGATGTGCAGGTGGTCCACTTCATCTTACAGACAATGGATCCTGCGAATTCTGTTATGCGCAAAACTTGCCTCCAGAGTTCAATGGCAACTTTGAAAGAGGTTGTACGTGTTTATCCAATGGTTGCCCTTAATGATTCTTCTACACGATTAGCAGTTGGAGATGCTATTGCAGAGATTAATAATGCAAATATTCATGTCTATGACATGCAAAGGTATGAGAAATCTCAAAAACTGTGATGCTTCTTTTCTTACATGATGAACTAGCTATATCAAGAAAATAAAACTTTACATGAAAGAAGACCAGCTATCCTTAAAAATAGTTCTTGGAATACATTGCATGTCGTTTTCATTGGACACTGCACATCATCCCTAGTACTATCCTATATTAAACTAGTTAAAAGTTGAAATACTAGGCACTGCTAACGTTTTTATCAAGTGTTTATTGATATAAGTTTTTAGGGTAACATCTACTTTTATGTCCACTCGCTACCGGGATATTGTTTTATGAGATCAATTTATCCTTTGTTCCTTTCTGGATCCTCCATGAAAACAAGTTTTGATATAATGGCATAGCATGTCTTTCCTAGAAGCCAAACTCGTCAATCATCAGTTCTTTCCCTCTGATTAAGTTTTGCAAGCCAAAATGAGTTTCCAACTTTCCATTGTACATGCTTTTGTGAAATTTGCAGCATATACCAGCAGCTCAATTGTTTTGATTTGAACATTGTGATACTTGTTCTTTTTTTGAAGCCAATATACACCACTGGTGGAGATATATACAGGGTACTAAGTGCCCAAAGAATTGTTATTAATTCCCACAAGGGGCCACAAGAGTTAAGGATATCCTGATTTAGTGATTAGGGCTGGCCTTGTGTGGAGCCGCTGCAGTGGTCTAAACTATGTGCTTAGTAAAGAATATTTAGAAGGTGCTGAAAAGTGTATTGTCAAAAGAGATCCATAGCCAAAGTTCTAGGATCATCTTTTTTACCTTGTGAGGCTTCAGAGGAATTCTTTTACTTGAAGTTAACTTCTAAAACTAGTTATAACATAAAATCACCCATGAGGTTACCTCTCTAGCTTGAACTTTCCTGTCATCATTTTGAATGTACTCAATACTTCACTGGTCTGGCCAAGCAGGATATCTGCAATTGCTTTGTTTTCAATTAGGTAATTAGTCATCTCTCCAAATTGCATGACATGTACAATGTAAATGTGTGCCGATGTTTGAATCTACTAATCCATAAACTATTGGAATAAGGAAGAATCACTTAGCTCTGTTCCAAGGAGCCGGAATTTTCTCATAGCTGATTGCTGATATGCAAGTGCAATCTTGATTTTAAAAAGCTTCCTTCCCCTGTGTTGTGCAGGCTTTGTATCTAATGCATCACTCTCTTTATGGCTCAAATAAACTGTACATTTGTTTCTGCATTTATTTTGAGTATTGAGACTATGTTACTTCATGTCATCTCTCATTATGGTGGCTTGTTTCTGTTACTGAACTTGACCTGTTCTCTCTGTTTGATTGTAGTGTAACAAAAATCAAGGTCCTTGATGCAAGTGGACCCCCTGGAATCCCAACTTTTCTTTCTGGAGCTCCTGAAACTGTAATTTCTGCAATTTCAACGTTGGCCTTTTCACCAGATGGAGAGGTATTTTTGTCTGGATCATCCTATTAAAGATTAAACAGACATTAGCTTCATTATCATCATTTTTCTAATGCATTGGATAAAATGACAGGGGCTGGTTGCTTTTTCTGAGCATGGTTTGATAATTAGATGGTGGTCCTTGGGAACTGCATGGTGGGAAAAACTAAGCCGCAACTTTGTTCCCATCCAATGCACAAAACTTATATTCGTTCCTCCGTGGGAAGGTTTCTCGCCTAATTCTTCCAGGGCAAGCATTATGGCAAACATTGCAGCAAATGGTAGACAGTTGCAGGTATTCTTTCAGTTTGTCATTATCTTCAGATGTTCGGTAGTGGGTGCAATGGTGCATTAGTTTGGAGCTAAAAGATATCCATCCTGCAAACCTTGAAATTTTTGGTAGAAAGGTATTAAATGGTGGTAGTGGTGATGATTTTTATGAAATTTTGTGAACATATCATACCAATATTCATGGTGATATCATTTTCTTCGTAAATGTAAATCACCATCCTTTTACCACTTTCAAGGTGATATTGAGTGGTAATAGAACTTTATGCAGAATAACATGTGTTTGGGGGATGGATTTCCATTACCATGGTAAACATGAGCTTTTCTTACAAAATTGCAAACAAATTCTACCATTCCTACAATTCATCACCACTTACCAAATGGGACAGAGAATTACCCATCACGCTAAGGAATTATTTATGCATCAACTTGCTCTATTGAACAGAGAATGGGATGTGCAATAGCCAAATGACAACAAAAAAAAGTGATAGAGGTGGTAGTTTGCTGCAAATAAACTTAGCATACGGTTTTGCAGTTCTAGAAGTTTCTTCAAGCAAACAGCAAAATTTTTATGTCCCTTGTCTTCTTTCAGTATGCCGTATTCATTGTGTAAACATTACTTATGTTCTCTACTACTGAATTTAAAAATAGTCATATTATCTTATTTATAAACTACACCATTTCACTCTATATTTTTGTGCTTCATTTAAGTAATTTTATGCGTCTTTTGTGTCTTTGTTTATGCTTAAATGTTTATATTTAAGTACTAACCATTAGATATCTCTCTTGTTTGTGAATGTCCAAGTAATTGTCTTGCTGGAACACTTCATTTGCTTGTCTCGCTTGGAGTGATTCCCCAATTAGCTTTTGATGATGAAATAAAAGTGAGCTCAAACATGCCTTGTGTTTTTTTGTAGGTGCACACACAATCAAGTGATGTGGACAGTTTGAGTCTTTTGCTTTACAATCTTGACCTCTCCTACCAGTTAGAATGGATTGGGGATCGCAAGGTTCGTCTGACTAGGCATGGGCAAGAGTTGGGGACCTTTCTTCTGTAGCTTCCAGAAAACTGCAACCTAATGCAGTACCAGAAGTTGTGGGCTTTGGTTGGTCTGCATCCTTTAAAACTGGAATTGACTAAAGATTTGTGAGAATAGTTAGTACTAAATTGCAATTGGTGATTCTCGGCGACATACTTGTACAATTTAACTGGGAAGGTCTCGTCGACCCGTCGTGAACTGGAGGGGAAAAAAATTAGTTTAGGATGATGAAGAAGCTTCTAAGATTGATGATATTGTACAGTCTTTTTGAGGAGGATGTTGTACAGACTTAAAGGTGTATAATATTAATTTATGATATTCTTTGACGTCGTTATTTGTTGGCCCTTTCTTAGGCTTCTTGGCTTTTGGAGTTGTCCTGCCCCTTTTAATTTGTTACACTTTGGCTCCTGGTCTTAACATAAGTCTAGAATCTAATCTAATATAATTTATCTAAATATATAATACTTTTCTTGGGTGCAGAGTCCCCATAACAAATAGTTATCGGAAAAAAATTCAATTATAAAATTCCATTTAAAAAAAAAAACAAAAATGGTTCTTGTGTACGAAATGTTTGTAGTGATATATAGATTATCAAATTATTTTTAATTTGAACAAGATATAAATACACAAAATGTACAGTCTTTGCGAATCGCAGACTGTTTATTACTACATTTCATTTGGCAAGTACGACAAAATGTGGTAATGTATAAATTCCTAGGTATTATTAGCAAGATGAGTAGCAACAAACACACACCGAGCATCACAAGTACTCGTGAACACAATGGATGTGTAACAGTGGTGAAAATTATTAGTATGAATTTTTGAGTGTCAAACATCTACGGCGATGCAACTTCATCTCAATGGAACAAGAAATGAGTAAATTAAAAATTTGCTTTAAGAAAATTTATCGAAACTACCCACGTTAAACCCATTTTTGCTTTTTTCATCGCTCTGGACTTCTGGCGAATATCCAATGATCAAAGTGACAAAATACTGTATAAACAAAAAAAAAAAAAAAATCCTAAAGCTTTAGTTTCCAGGAACAAGAAATTTTAAGGGCAGAAGATGGCCATCAGTTCAAGAAAAATCCAGTACTGTACATATTAACAAAATATACATCCTTCCAATTAACTTGGGATCCAGCATAATAACGCCCAATAAGTAAACCAAAACTATGAAAGAAGGCACTTTAACCTCCAAGCCTATACCAGGGGTCAACTTACCGCAGAATACATAATCAAAATCTTCAATGTAGAGCCACCATAAAACGAATAGTATTACAGACATTAAGTAAGATTAATTAAGCCCTTGAGACCCCTCTGCCTGGGTACCAACAGTTCCAGAAACAGTAGCAGTATTCGTTACCGTTTGATCTTGCACTTCGGAAGCAATCCTTCTATTGGCCAACAGGACTTGATAGTTAGGTGTCATTGAAGATGCCGCAGACACAGATGGTCTAGGACTAGAAGTTTGACCAGGCTGTGCACCCTGACCCATATATTGGTTCAAAGCTTGAGAATAAGCTTCCCCGGTGAGTGCTCCTCGCATTCGACTAGAGGGCCTCCAATTGTGCTCCGAACGCAAATTGATTAGGTTTTCAGGCCGATGGACTACCTGGGGTGTTACTAAATTCAGAGGCAAAGAGGAAGGCATCCTGACCGCCTGTGTCTGGAGAGGCATTGTTTGTGGCTGTCTCCCATGTGAAGCTTGTGGAGGCAGCTGTACACGTTGGAGAGTGCTCATTGAGTTGCTAACCCCAACTCTGGGGGCAACTCCCTGCGGAGGATGTTGACGAGGAAGTGGTGTCTTCGATAAATGTGGTGGCTGGCTCAACGTTTGATGCATATGCATATTTTGCCTTTGAGTTGAAAGGCTAATACCCTATTGAGCAGAATACAGATTAATTGAAGCCAGATGACGGATAACAAACTAATCTGGAAAAATTAAAATGACAAACAAGTATTTCCATCTTACTGGGGGAGCTGTGTAGTTGTGTGATGAACTGTTTGACCCCTGAAGAGGCCTCACATGTGATTGAAGATGATGTCGTTGCCTTTCAAAATTTTTGTTGAAGGGAGTAGAACCACGTGCATTTGACCCAAGAGTTCCCAAGAAAGGAGCAGAAGATCCACTAACTGTAGGGAAGTTCACATTTGGTCTTGCATGCTGCTGCGTATTTGTAGGCATCTGGACTGCTGGTGCTGGAAGGGCCTGGATAGCTGTTGGATCTCTCCTAGCATTTCTGAGTGTTGAAAGATAACTGTTCAAAAGTTCCCGTGAATATAACTCAGGCATTGGAAAATTAGTGGGCGTACCCATAGAGTTTACGGGATAGTTAGTCCCTTGTAAGTTATCAGCCTCTCGGTTCAGTACAGGAGAATTAGCATCTGTCAACACAGGAGTTAACCCATAATTGCCAGTTAAGGCCCCCAGAGTGCCACCAGTATTTGCTTGAGGCCTGATGTTAAAACCAGCAGAGCCAGGATATAACCCTGCTCCAAGAGATGGATTATTTGAACATTGTACAGAAGAATATTGAGCCAATTCAGTGGTACTTCCAAATATCTGTGGCAGAGCTAAATCATCAGGACCAGACAGAATATTATGATGGACTGCAGGTTTTGTATCTACTGGCTCACGTTGATCAGCGATGTCCATCTCATCATCTTCACCAGTTAGATCAAGCATATTGCCAGCATCCAATGATGCAGAAGACAACTCCAGCTCATGACCTTCCTGCTGGTTAGCTGAGGTTTTATTATATGACCCATCTTTATGTGTATCACTGGAAACAGCTGTCCATGAACCGTCTACAGATATAATCACCTCAGAAACATTTTCACCCACTTCTTGTAGGACCTAGAGAGGAATTGAAACAATTAAGTATTAAGAGAGTAAAAAATACGAAGTAGCATATTATTTCAATATCAAAATCTACTTGCCTTGGCCATTTTCTGATCAACACGAAGATCAGTGAAGCACACAGTTTGATTACAGCTTGGACACCGCCAGGATGGCCGTTTTGACATGATCTCAACATAGTTACTAAAGTCAAAACACTGCAATCAAAGTAAGAAGCCAATAATTTGAGAATGTGAGTGCAGGTGACAAAGGCATAAAATTAAACTGCCAAATATGAACACTGATCCTGAAATAATAGCCTTATCCGTTGGTCAACTCTTCCCCCCCCCCCCCCCCCCAACCTTACTATAGGTCTACAGACATAAAACATTTTGTCATCTTAAGCAAAACTAATTATCTTTTACCATAGAAAACAGACACAAAGCAAGTGTCAACCACCATAAACTCAAACTACCTCTTTTTTCCTCCAAGAAAAAGAAATGTGTAGCTGAATCTTTGAGTTGTATACATTAAGTGAATAAGAGGCCAACAAATGCAAAAAACAAATCCATTAATCAGCACAAATCTTCCAGGGGAATACAACATCTTCCATAATCTTCAAAATCTAAATGAATAGTCCCCCAGAAAAGAAAAATATGATTGCACAAAATGGTCCATTTTTCACAACAATAGAAATTGCAGAATACATAAGACTATAAGAGCATAGTTGAAATGTTTTAAGGAGCAACACCTGGTAGTGCTTGCAAAAGTTTCCTTTCACCGGCATTTTGATGAGTCTTTTACTGCCAACATTGAATAAAATAAAATAAAAACACACATACACACACGCACAAGAACATTTTAAATAACTACGTGTCCCTTGTATGATCAATAAAAGATGTCACTTTTCAAAGGAAAGCAAATGACAATCCCACTACAAAAATTTATGATTCCTAGCAGTAACATGGACAATAATGAAAGCACAAGAAAGACAAAGAAGTGGGAAAGGGATACAAAATCTTAAATAAGTGAGAATATAGACATCTAAAAATACAATGTGGAGAACAGTATTGATTTCCACTACACAAAACAAAAAATATCACGTGAAATACAGGTGTACAACAATAATATATCATCATTACTACTTAATAAGTTAATCATCTATGACCCATTTCATATTTAAGGTACAAGATTTCAGGTTCATAACATATATGTTCGCTTTATGAATGCAAAGTTCTCCAAAACCCCTCATCAATCAGCAGCCCCCCCTCAAAAAAAGAAAAAGGAACACCTGAAACATAGGACAAAACTTACCTTATGGGGCAATTAAGACTAACCCTGGATGGGCCTTCAATTATCTCAGAATCTGTACACAAGAAAAGTGAAAAAGGAGAAAAAGAAAAGGAGTTGAAAAATATAGATTGGCATACGAGAAATTAGTAATCGCAAATAATCCTGAGAAATTAAGAATACAATTTCCTGCTGAAAAAACATCTTGACAATTCAATAACGGAACACAATGCAAAGGAATATGACAAAGGGAAGGAATGCAATAAATCCTAAGGCATTTCAATATATGATTTAAAAAAAACAGTAGCTCCTTTTCAACCTATTTAAACTTTAAAGTGAACTCTTTTCTCTCACTCCCTACCCTTGCCACAGAACCAGCGACATACAAATGAAAACTTAGAATTTTCTCCCCCAAATCCAACACTAACACACCCTACAACTGTGTCATGAACTGGTGTTACAGAGCAGACGGATGGTGGCAGAAGCTTGGTGATCTGTGAAGCTGAATGTGATGTGGGTGGCATAAATTTTCAAATTGGGGGAATGATATTAGGCAATGGCTATGGACAACATACTGATGAAATGCAGCAAAAGCTTAATGAACTATCTGTTAAACCCAGAGTGGGGGTTTTCACTTAATTTCCAAATCTCCAAATAGTGAACGGAACACCTCTCCAAAAAGTTTCTTGGATTGGAGGGAAAATTAGGAAAATTTGGGAAGGTTTCAAGTCTTCTGATCCTGACATGAGAGACATCAGAAGTTTTGCAGTTAGTTGGCTAAGACTTTTTTTTTTCAAACCCTGACTTCAATTATAGTTGATGAATTCCGGACAATCAATTTTAAGGATAATGACAGTGATAATGGAAACCGTGGAGGACAGACAAAGTCAGGTGGCCAAGGAGAGAGAAAATCAGAGGGAAAAGGAGGGGTAGGAGAGGGAGAGCAAGCCAGGGAAGATGAAGATGATGCAGGTGGAGGAGACAGAAAACCAAACGTTCGAGTAGAGGGAATGTGTAAGATATTTAGTTATGTCATACTGATGAAAGTTTGGTTTTTTTGAGATAAATTTATAAGCTAGATGGTTGTAAAAGCAATATACTAGAAGTGAATGGCAGAAGAACATTGTCCCCCCTTGCCCCAAACCCACACAAACGGAGAAAAATAAGAAGAGAACTGAAGCAGAAACATATATACTTCTCAATTGAACACAATGCATCCATGAACCAATACACCTAACAAGTCTGCAACTCTAAGCACATATACTGCCAACATTTGACTTAAGTTGAGGGGGAATGGGGAGAAGGATCTGTCATTCTGTCACCATTAATCCCACTGCATACCTGAGGATAATGTAGCAGAAACAGGCTGATCATAATCTTGCGGAATTGGGAGACCAGACGATGGTATAACACTCATAACAGCAACAATGAAAATGCAAGGACCTTCACTTCAGAAAGAGAATACCTCAAAAACCACTTCAAATTGAGAATAAAAAAAGAACACAGTGCAGACTCTCTGCCAAATAGAAAATACCACTGAATTGTCCAACCACTTGAAGGAGATTTATTCCATATTTAAGGGAACGATTGACTATAGTTGGAAGCTGAGGCCCATGATCCTGATCAACAAGAACCAATGAATAGATGGACAAAAAGAGGCACTATAATCAATAATGAGATTATAAATACCCACGAATAATTACACACCGTTGCAGGATTGTTTCTATGATCCACAGCGTTGCCATTGAGCAAGATACTGCACAAAGCCATAGAAAAAAAACAGTAAGCAGGGAAAAAATGGAAGTTCTGAAGAGGAACTGGATTGGAGAAGCAGTACATACTTCACTTGTCGAGGTGTAACAATACAAGAAGATGTATTTATGTTGTCTTTCATAGCCACGAACAAATACTGTGGTACAAAAAAAAGACAAATTTACAGCACTCGAAAATAAACTCATCAAATCAGGGAGGGGCATAAATGACTATGAAAAACACTAGGAAGATACTGAAGGGATCAATAAAATACTGAGTCGAAAAAATTTTGAGCCGAAGCAAAGCCACCCCTTAAACCTGTAGCTAGGATTAAGCTATTCGAAATCCCCAAAGTAATCGTCCAAATTTGAATTGATACATCAACAACCAACAAATGAGCATCAGCTAACAGCCTAACCTATAGTCTAGTTATAATCTGTATGTAAAACATATTCCAAATCAGCAGAGAAAATCAACTAATTAAGTCCTTCACTTGCAATAGTCACAAACATTAGTCATTCCCAGGAAGCAGTTGACAAGTTTACTTACAAGAAGTCACAGCAATACTGGCAACAACTAACTTACAGTAGATCATGAAAGCAGTGCCTGAAATCAGCAAAACAAAATAGCCATCCTCTTCTAGAAAGCTTCTAATAATCTTTTTTTACCACCAACTTTTCTTCTCTCTCATCTTACTTCACCCCATCCCCCTCCACATTTGTTTTCTCCAGAATCCTCATTGCAAAGGTTAAACTTCTAATATATCCACATAGAACTCTCTTAACCAGATCAAGACACAAACTTCTCTACAGAAATTAGGGTGTTGTTGATATTGACATGTACAGAAAACTGTCAAATTTGTGAGCTATAAATTCCAATAATAATCACACCCATTCCCACAGTGCCTTAATTGCCCTACCAGCCATAGCAAATACTTAGCAGGAGTGATT
Organism: Dysphania ambrosioides; assembly: GCA_026401315.1. Classification (NCBI taxonomy): domain Eukaryota; kingdom Viridiplantae; phylum Streptophyta; class Magnoliopsida; order Caryophyllales; family Amaranthaceae; genus Dysphania; species Dysphania ambrosioides. The sequence continues at coordinate 4,484,474 of CM048659.1, read as the reverse complement.
ATGATCAAAAAATCAAAATTTCGAACTCTTCATTCTTCAGAAGCAATCAAGATATAATTTTAGTAATATTTCCAAGAAAAAAATGCCGAGGATAAAATGAGAATTGTACAGAATTCACAATAAATAAAAAATGTCCAGACCAACATCATAAGCACCCTGACCTAAATTATTATACATTAAGATTTATCTAATGTATGCTAAATTCTCATGAGTTAAATAAATAGTAAAAATCACACAAAATATTTCCACACCGAGGTCACTGGACAATACTTGTATTTCACCAAGACCAAAAATGTATTACGAAGCAAATAGAGGCATTAGAAATGAAATTTTTTTAGAGATGCCTACATATAGGAGTAAAGGACAATTCCACTTCAGGTTTGAGATTCGCCAGACTTACAGGAGTGGCAAAATGTTTCCTAGATCTGGAACACTGCTGCCATTGGAAAACAGAAGGGCAATGGCGGCTTCCCAGTCTCTAAACCCATGAATCCCTCTAGATTAATTGGGTTAGGACTCCTACATAAAGAAAAAGACTTTCTGGAATCATACTGCAAGACTGCTACTTTCTCAATCTCTCTGTCCACAATTTGCTCCGGATCACACGGATAGAGATTAACTAATGCAGTGACTGATAGAAGTTTGGATACACAGGGAATCAACGGAAATTATATATGGAAGAAATATACACCATCTAAAAGGAATACCGCTTTTTGCAGATGAAATATACACAGGTTAGTATTCATCTTGAATATCCTATTAATGGAAGGATAGAGTGATGGGTAACAAATAGGATAAATTTAAGAGGATCAGGAAGCAATTTGGAAGGTGCGCTTTGGCTCAAAGGGATTACATAACAACACAAGGGAGGCAAAGGATACTCATATGAGTCACATCCACTGAAAAATTATAAAATACATATACAAAAATCCTGAATTACCACGCTCTCCAATGAATTTACGTTACTCCCTCTGCTTCTAAATGCTTTTTTTTTTCACTTTCCAGATTTGGCTCTAACCATATTGCTTTACATTGACTAATTTTACTTCCGGTGCCTATTAATTCTTGCAATTTTTTGCAATATTCACATGTTAACTTTGATCATAAATATCTTAAATCATGCATTGGAATAAAAAGTTAATGTTATGAAAATATGCATTGAGATCAACACAAAAATAACCAAATCAATGACAGAATATTTTTACACTTCCTCCACTCCTAAATAATTGACTTCCTTCTAAATGCCTCAGGTGTTAAGGCAAAAATATGAGCACATGTAGAGGGTAGTGTTAAACAAGTTAAACAAAGTAATTAGTAATAGTATATGGTCAAATTCATAAATGAAAAGAGCAAAACAGTAAAATGTAGCAAGAATTAGGAAATAAAGGAAGTACAATAGTTAGTCTATTGCAAGTATCATATTTTTAAAAAAAAAGAGGGTTTCAGCGGTATTGAGATGGATGTGCAAGGTTGGAATTAGAAACATAGACATTCGAAATAAAAATGGATTTGCAGATAAAGAGGATAAGGTAAAAATAATCAATAACGGTTGTTTGCGCATGAGAGACATAGACTAAGGAAGCGCCGATTAGGAAGGTAGAGGGTTGGGGTAATGGAGATCTCAAATGTAATCCAAGAAGGCAAAAGATAACTTGAATGAAGGGGTTAAAAACGACATAGAAAATTAGCATTGCAAGAGAATATCGCACTAGATAAAAGTGAATGGAAGAGAAAAATCTTTGTAGATAACAACACATGATAAATTCATGATTCATAAAGCTGACCCCATCTATTTTGAATTAAAGCATTGGTTTTGTAGTTATCGTATAAGAAAGGTACTTTCCTAATACTTGTATAGAATTTTAATTTTTACATATACAATCTGAGAGAAATTCATGATTGAAAAGAGTACATGATAAGTACCTTCTGTCCAATAGAAAATTATTTCTCAATTGAAGCTTTCAACAAACCAAAGAACACAGCATGGCAAAGACAAACAACACTTACTATTTTCTCCTCTTTCGAGAGAACAATGTCCTTTGAGATGTGAAAATCAATCAAGTGAGTCCCATATCCTGGCTGCAACAAAGATAAAAAACATTAAGTGCACAAAATTTCAAAATGTAATCATAAAAGGTTCAAGCTAACACACCAAATGTAGGTATGGCTAAGTAAACTTGATCAAAAGGATGATAAGACTCCTTTTACCCAAAAGCCTACCTTGACTTCAAGTGAAGTAATAATGTGGCCTAATTTGAATCGAGGATAAAACCTACAAACATAAAGAAACAAAATTAATAAATAAACAAGCAGAAAAGGACCAATCAAGGATTAAACCTACAAACATAAAGAAACAATTGATAAATAAACAAGCAGAAAAGGACCAGGGTGCAACCAGAAAAGATAAGAATGCACAAACAATCCACCCAAACAAGTGTGTGCAACGAGACACAAATGCAATTATATACGCAATTCTGACCAATCAAGTAACTTGCCAAAAACAACATTAGGTAACCCAAAACCTGAACCATGCCCCATTAATATTCAAGCAAAATGTAATGGTCCAACAAAAGCTTTTAACCTCACATTAGAAGTGTGTACTGCGGTAGGGGAGCTGACCCCAGCCCAATTAACATAAATTCACTCCTAATATCTGGCAATATTTGATTCCTTGTGAATCCAGTACCAGAATACAACCTTTGTGTGGCTAAAAATAGCAAAAACATTTCCCCGATAAAAAAATAAAAAAAAAAGAAAAGAAAATGGTGAAAAGCATTAGCCTCTCATTCATCACTCACCTACAATCTTTGATCCAAAAAGGAGATTGTTTGGGAAAGTTTTAAGTTGTGGATTTCCCATTGAATATTACAAGACTCATACAGACTGAAGCAAGTGAATAGCAAGGTTTCTAACTTAGTCTGACCTTGCTCGAGTACTTGTTAAATTCTGAGATTGTTTGGGAAAGATTTAGGACATGGGATTTCCCACTAAATATAACAAGATTTATACAGACCGAAGCAAGGAAATAGCAAGATTTCTAACTTAGTCTGGCCTTGCTCAAGTACTTGTTATATTCTGAGGTATCCCAAGGGATGCAGGGAAAAGCCAAGTTTTTCAACAATCAAGATTTACTGCAGTATATTGTTTCGTCTGCCTCAATAAGGACTCGTTGATTTCTCTGTCTCAATAAGGTCTCGTTGATTCCTCTGCCTCAATAAGGACTCACAGAATCACACAGCTCACACCACATCATTTTACACAAGAAGTGTTTCTAGATTGCTCTCTAGAATCTGAAACTTCAAACATTTACTAACACAATTATATCTAGCAGATATATTTCATCCAAAAGACATCTTGTTTCCATCTCTTCCATACCTTTATTAGCATGTCATTAACTTTTCACACATACATTCCAACACAAGGAGTTTCATTACTATGATAATGATACGGATAGTTTCGTATATAATGAACACAACATAAGATTACTACCTGGACATTATGGTAGAAACAGTTGGCAGAAAACTACCCACGTCAGTGTTAATGTCTTTTTTCGTAACAAAGAAGCTAGCAACCTACAAGAGAAATGACTGCACTACTAAGTAAAACTCAAAAAAAAAAAAAAAAAAAGTTCCCAGTAAAAAGATCAAATAACACAGGAATTCAAGAAAACTCATGAATAGGGCATGAAATACCACCTCATCAGCAAGAGCCAGAAGTTCTTCAGTATCTGTGGGACTGAACCATCCAAGTTTGCAAGCATTCTGTGGACAAAACATCAAACAGCATAATTCAAGAGATGCTCCACATAATGTTCTATATGAGAAAAAAGGCCAGCAAATTCTGCAAGAACCACACAAGTACACTGTACATGTAACAATCATTAAGGGCTCATTTTGTATCCATTTTTGTTTCCAATTTTCTGTTTTTTAGAAACCAAAAAACAATTATACAAAAACCCTAAAGTAGTTTCCAGTTATCTATTGTCAGTTTTGAAATCAACAAGTATGACTAGAAGTTTGAAAATTTTAATTACATAATTCAACCTAAATTGTGAAACTTTTAAAATCATAGTACCAAAAACTGAAAATTAGCAGTGACACCAAACAAGCACTAAGCATTTAAAATACATTGAAATTCAATGAAGAGATTACGAATTCTAAAACGGAACTTAAAATTTGGCTGATAAACTGTCAGCCTTCCTTTTTCCTATAAACCAAGGTTCTCCTCTAATCAAAATTACAAAATGTCAATCTTATTACTGACTCCATGAAAAGCAGGAATGGGTTCAACTAAGAATATATACATTAAAGGCAAGAAATAAGGCAGGAGAATCTTGAAACACAACTATCCGACTTTTCCAGCATGTGCAGGCAAAATGAGCGCTAAACACCACCACAGCACCTCTAAATTCTGCTTACATAGAAGAAAACAGGAATCACACTAGCCTACAGGTATTAAAATATCAAAACATTACAACAGGCCAATGGCATATAATTCATAGACAAGCCACAACATACACCCATTACAGAACTTGTAAAAAACCTTTTCAGTCTCATCAAGCAAAAATCTAAACAAAACATAATAGTAGTAAGTGGTGTACCTTAACAGAGATCATAAGCACCATAATAGAAGCTTGCAAAAAGAATTCATCTTTCCGGCTACACACCTATAAGACATTGGCAAGATGGTATACAAACTCAGAATGCTGGCCAAGTACGCAAGCGAAGGTCGAGAAATTGTGGTAGACGCAGCAACCACTACTTAGAGAGAAGAAAAAGGAGATAGAAGAATCATCAACATATGGAATCACCTCTTTCAATACCGGAGGCAATTTTGAAGCATGGGCTGGCACCTCGTTATTTGCAAGCCCGTAATCTATTCCCCTGCATTTCATTTCAAGCACAACAAAGAGATCAAATCAACCACAGCTAAGTGGTACAAAGAGGAAAGGACAACCTGGATTGGCTGTTTCAGTTAAAGCATAACATCAAGAAAAATCCATTTCAACCTCAATATGCAAGGAATAATTGGAGGCCACCAATAATAGCAACATACATAAGAAGGAAGCATGCACATGGGAGCAAAGTAACCAATTCAAAAGGAAGTTAGTGAGGCTAGTGAGGCTGACAAGGCTAAAGGGGCAAAAAGGAGAGTTAGAGAATCTAATCCCGTTAGTAGAGGTGAGGGAGCATTTGTAATTAAAAAGGGAGCAAATTCAGTAGGGAGAGATATCCAGAAAGTTGTAAAGAATTAATAAGAGAGCTCCTTCCTCTCGAATGAAGGGATACTCTAATAAAATATTGCCACCAATACAAATATGTTCCTTTGATTACAATTGTTCTAGCCTTAAACTACTGTCCATTTGTATGAGGTCTTGCAAACTGGTATCAGAGCATGTGTCGCCGACAGTGGTGAGATGGCTTCGGTTACCAACGCTCAACAATAGAGGCAATGGAGGCTGAAATAGCTTTGTTGGACTCTAAAATCACGCAGACTAGCATTGGAGGCAATGGAGAATAGATTCTTCAGGCACACGAGTGAGGCGGTGGAAAAATTGGCCCAGCGGTTGCAAGCTGAGGTAGTGGCCTTGACCCGTCGAATGGATACCCACACCATAGAATCAGGGTGGAGGCCTCCCCATGTGGTGGAGTGTTTACGAAGATGGGAACCCACAATTTGGAAGGGGGTCAACAAGATCCATCTGGGGAAAGAAATGAGACAAAGATGGGTGTTACCTGGCGTTCGAAGAAATTGGATCTACCCAATTTTGATGGAGTAAACCTAGATGGCTAGATACTTAGGGCGGAGAGATGTTTTCACTTTTATCGGTTGAATGAGGAGGATAGGTTGGAGGCATACTCTCCTTGGTTTCAATGGGAACATTAACATTGATGCATAATGAGATGGGATGAGTTGAAGGACTCCTTTGTAAATTTAGGCCTTCTTCTTTGGTAGTTTACATGAGCAATGGCCAGCTCATTCTCAGGGACAAGGTGAGATTCATAGAGCTGATGACCCCCTTGAAGGAATCCCGAAAGCCATTACCATGGTTCAATTCTGGGACGGATTGAGGGAAGAATTAAGGGTGGAAGTACGCTTGTTTAGGCCAATGAATCTAGACGAAGCCATGGAATTAAAGCTGAAGAGAAGATAAGAGTTGGCCCAAAAAGGGGAATTGAGCCCAGAAGCTTCCCTAATGCCAGGACCCAAACGTACCCAAATCCAGTTCTCAAACAATACATTAGCCACTTTACCCCACGACCTAATTTCATAAATCCCCACCCAACATCCTCAAACCCGACATCAATCGTCCATGGCGCTAAGCGCGGTGTTACGCGTGGGCAGGGAGAGATCCGGAGGCTCAGTAAGAGATAATTACAACACAAGAGGGAACATGGACTTTGTTTTAGGTGTGATGAGAAATGGAATCCTAATCACCGTCGCAAACGCCGTAAATTGAACGAGTTGTTGATGGTGGATAAGGAGGAAACAAATGACCAAGCAGAAGTAAGGCGAGAGGAAGAAGGGATAAAATCGGATGATAAGACATAGGAGCCTTCACCAATTATATCCCTAAACTCAGTTATGGGATTTACAAACCCAAGACACTAAAGCTTAAGGGGAAAATCAAGGGGCATGAGGTGGTAGTTGGTAGTTAGGATAGATCTCGGAGCTACCCATAACTCTATATCAACCAAGCAGTGGAGGGGTTGTAATTATTGATTTATGGCACTGGAGGATTCGGGGTGACCTTGGGTAATGGAGAGGCAGTACGGGGAGAAGAGGATTGTAAAGGGGTGGAGTTGACCTTGCCAGGGATCATAATAGTAGACTTCTTGAACCTGCCACTGGGAAACTAGGGAGTACAATGGCTGGAGAAGCTAGGGACAGTCTAGTTAATGAAGTTTAGATAGAGGAGGAAGTTGTAATTCTCAGGGGAGATCCTTCTTTAGGACATACTAGAAAGCTACTTGATTGAGCTGAACAACCTACTAACTAGGAGGAGGAATTGTTGGTACCTGAGTCAACCTTGACAGAGTTTGATGAAGTTTTCAACATGCGTACAGGGCTTCCCCCTCAATAAAGATATTGAACATTAAATTGTGCTAAGGGAGGGGACATACCCCATCAATGTGAGGCCGTATCATTATCCTCACAAATAAAAGGGGGAAATTGAGAAATTGGTCGAGGATATGCTTCTAGCTAGGATCATTCAACCCTCGGTTAGCCCTTATACAAGCCCAGTTCTCTTGGTGAGGAAGAAGGACGGTTCCTAGAGATTCTGTGGCATCAGGAAAAGGGGTGGAAGTTGATACCAGTAAGGTCCAGGCCATGATTAATTGGCCCCAACCTCAAAACTTTAAGGGATTGCGTGAGTTCTTGGGGCTCATAGGTTACTACAGAAGTATATAAAAAATTATGCTCAGATTGCTTCACCCCTCACTAAACAACTGAAGAAAGAAAGCTTCAATTTGGATGATTCGGCTACTACAGCTTTCCAGCAACTCAAACTAGCCATGATCTCAACCCTATATTGGCCCTATCGAATTTTGCAAAACCTTTCATTCAGGAAGCTAATGCAAGTGGTCTAGGAGGCAGTGCTGCTTCAAGAGGACCATCCTATTGTTTTCTTTAGTAAATTGTCTACTAGCAAATCTATATATGAAAAGAGCTTATGGCGATTGTCTTGGCTGTAGAAAAGTGGCGACACTATTTATTGGCAGGACTTTTGTGGTAAGGACTAACCAAAGAAGCCTTAAGTACTTATTGGAGCAATGGAAAGTGGGCAAGCATACCAGAAATGGGTAAGCAATTTGTTAGGGTACTCATTTGAAATCCATTATAAGCATGGAGCCAAGAACATAGTGGCAGATGCATTTTTTAGAGAGCATAGAAAAGGTTCTATGTTCTACCTTAATTTCAACCCATGGGATTCCTTGGTCTCAGATAAGCAAATGTATAAACCACGACCCATTCCTTTCTGGCTTGATCAAAAGGGTCAAACAAGGTGATCGAGATCCGAGGGGATTTGTGATAGAGCATGACGTTCTAAAATTCAAAGGCCAAGTGGTCATTCCCCAAGTTTCTCATTTGGCATCCTTTATTTTGCACGAATATCACGATTCGCCACCGGGTGGTCATGGAGGGAAACTTAAAACCTATCAAAGGGTAGCCGCGGATTGGTTCAAGAAGGGAATGAGGAACGATATCAGGAGTTATGTGCGAGACGAGACTGCCATGTTTGTCTGAGGAATAAAGCTTCAACAGTGAGTCCCATGGGTCTCCTACAACGCCTACCATTGCTAGACAAGGTTTGGGAGGACATCTCTATGGACTTTGTTAAAGGATTACCTAAATCAGCTAGGTGGGACACTATACTTGTAGTGGAAGATAGATTATCGAAGTTTGCACATTTCATTCTTCTAAAACATCCATACACGGCCTTGTTGGTCATGGAAGTGGTTAAACTACAAGATGTTCCATCCACCATGGTTTCTGTTCGTGATAATTCTCGGTACGTTTTGGAAGGAATTGTTTAAGATGCAAGGGACCCAACTGCTCAGAGTACAGCATATCACCCCAAGACAGATGGCCAATCTGAGGTGGTAAACAAGGGATTAGAATCATATTTGATATGCTTTGTTAATGGGAAACCAAACACTTCTTGGATTCCTTGGCAGAGTATTAGTATAATACTTTGATCCACACAGCTACTAAGCACACTCCATTGAAGATTTTGTATGGCAGGGATCCCCCATATTTGATTAGGTTCAACACCCCCCCCCCCCCCCCCCCCCCGGCTCCACTGATGCTATGGAACAATTGGTAGAGCGCGATGCAGTTTTGGATGAACTGAAATTACACTTGCTACAAGGACAAGACTACATGAGATCTTATGATAACAAGAAGAGTAGAGAAGGACAATTTGATGTAGGTGAGTGGGTCTTTTTGAAGCTTCAACCTTATAGGCATAACAGTAGCTAGGAGAGGCGCTCAGAAGTTAAGCCCCAGATTTTAAGGTCCTTTCCTAGTGGAACAGGGTAGGAGCAGTTGCATATAAGCTAAAACTACCAAATAAAGCAAAGATACATCTAGTTTTCCATAACTCACGGTTAAAGAAGGCCTATGGGCAACAATGGGAAAGTACTCCTCTTCCTGCTCTCAACAGACTTGGTATTGGAAGATATCCCTGAAAAAGTGCTTGAAGGTTCACAGAATATCAGAGATGTCTTGGTGAAGTGGCAAGGCCTACACCCTTTACTAATTTGGATACACGTTTTCTAGATTTCCACCTTGAGAACAAGGTGAAGCAGGTGGAAGGGGGTATTGCAGGGAATAATTGGAGGCCACCAATAATAACAACATACTCAAGGAGGAAGCATGCACATTGGAGCAAAGTAACCAATTCAACAGGAAGTTAGTTAGTGAGGCTGACAAAGCTAAGGGGGGCAAAAAGGGAGTCGAAGAATCTAATTCCGCTAGTTGGGGTGAGGGAACATTTGTAATTAAAAAGGGAGCAAAGTCAGTAGGGAGGGATATCCAGAAAGTTGTAAAGAATTAACCGAAGAGCTCCTTCCTCTCGGATGAAGGCATACTCTGGAATATATTGCCATCAATACAAATTAGTTCCTTTGATTACAATTGTGCTAGCCTTAAACTACTGTCCATTTGTTTGAGGTCGTGCACAGTATATCACCCAATAGGACAATAGGTCATGTCTAAGCCAAGAGTCAAAACTGTGCAATAGCATAAAAAGATCCACACAAAATTCAACTTGCTCCCAATCCAACCATAATACTATCACAGATCATGCCACGTAAACAATAAGAACTCACTAATTAAGTTCCCAGCACCACAACCTTCAAGCCATAAGCACCTAACATATACTATCTACTGCAAGAACAAATTCCAGAAATGCTCCTTGATCAAAATGTTACAATTCCAAAATAGCTACGGACAATTGCAACTCCACAGGCTTGTAATGCATAGCTGGAACAACCAAAGGATGACAAGTATTTGAGACAAAACCAGAGAAATGCATGACCTACGCGTAAAGAACTGCAGGAAACCAATCAGTCAAACAGCTGTAGGTACACACAAGAAAACTCAACATAAAAACTACAAACCCTTTTAAGAAGGGAAAAAGGCATCACAGTTGCATTCTCTGATTCTTTCATAATCTAGATTACGTCAAGTAAACTAACTATAGAGTGGAAAAAACATCAAATTGTTTTAATCATGAGCAACCAAGTTTGCTTGCCTTAAAGCATGTGGGCTATTGCCTCCGTGAAATTCCTGGTTATGTCGAAGAGCTTCATCAACCATATCGTCCAGATAACTAAATAATAAACAAAGCATCAGGCAATACAACAAACATAGTTACTACTAACGCCTTCCGGAAACCACCGAGCGATCAGTCAAACCTAATTCACCAATACTCCCCCAAAAAACAACAAACAAACACACAAACAAAAAAGCAGCAACATTGTTTGCCTCGAAGATCATCAATCAATACTACTCACTACGCCACCAACGCAATCAAACACACCTAATTATATCATCAAACTAGGGTTTCAGGAGAGAGAAAGTGAACCTCGAAAGAGCGAGGCAAAGGTGATGGACTTTTTCAGGGTTGTCAGAGGATTGCGAGCACATAATGAGCTGCTCGGCAACATAAAGCACGCGGCACGCGTTCACCTCCAACGCTAACTGCAACGGAGTCTTCCCCGAACCGTCGTCGTTTACCGGCACCGGCGCTTGATATACCGCACCAACGCTCATTCCACCTCAATCTTTCGCGAAAATTCGGAAAATTAGGGCAGATTTCAACAACAAAAAGACCAAATTAAGGCTGATTCCAACATTCAAGAGATATGATCGGAAAAATCAAGGCAGATTTTGCCCGGAAAAATACACACACCGGAATTTCTCTGGAGTTTTCAGGTTTACGGCGAAGATTTTCGTCTTCTCTCTCGATTTGTAAGTGCTCTGAGAGTTTGGCAACAAGAAATAATTTTATAGAAGACTGATTGAGTATCACACAGGAGAAGAGAGTGTAGCGGTTATGGAAATGCGTATTGTGTGCGGTCGAGTGCATTGTAGGGTGGCATGTGTTCCGTCGATTCTTACTTGCGATTCAGAGATCGTACGGTCAGGGTTTTACATCTGAAATTGACTCGATTTTTTGTTTCCTGTTTTTGCTAATTTTTTAAAGTTGCGTGGGCTGCCGCCGAATGTTCTCAGTTTTGAGAAGCTTCGCGGATGCGCTTTTACAATTTCTGTTTAGAGTACATCATTCGTATTGCTTTTTTTTTTTTTACTCAAAACAATAATCATCCCCCTACCTTCACAATTATATTGTATAAGAGTAAAACAAACCATTATTCATTATTCATTATTCATTATTCATTATTCATTATTCATTATTCATTATTCATTATTCATTAATAATGGGTATTTAGCACCAAAAATAAAAATAGGGGACATTTGAAAAGTGAGTATAAATAAATAATAAATCATTAAAAGAAAAAGAAAATAAGGAAGGCAATGACGGGAATTCAAAAAACCCAAATTTTTGACTTTTATAGATGAGTCGACACTTGACACACATTATTTATAGAGAAACATGTCACGCACTAACTTTTTCATCCAACCACCCACATGGCCACATTTATCTTTGTATTGAAGATTCAACTATTGAATTTCTTTAAAATTTATGAACCTTGCAATAAATGTCACTGTCATAATTTTTAAAATACAAAGTAAAAAAAATATCAACGGCACTATTTTTTTCTCTATAAAATGAGACTAACTTTGGGATACTTTCACACGATTTTTTTATAGTCAATATTACTATATTTAGTGTTCAACTAATTTTAAAAGTCCAAGTAAGCAAAAAAATCTTTGTTAGATGAAAAGTATAAACCCAATAGAAAAAAATCATACACTATCCATAAACTTATCATGACCCTAAATATAATCCAAATGTTCAACCCTCTATTTCTAGTTTTCCTGTTAATTTTAACTTGGATTTAGAACTATAATTCCTCCATTTTTCAAATTTTGGTTCATAAATATAAATTTCTCAAATCTAAGTAGTTTAACCTAATTCCCTCGACCACCATAAAACACACAAACATTTCATATCTTCAAAATAATTCTCCATCTCAAGCATATTCATCTTTTGAAAATTATCAGTTCTATAAAGATGTCGCAACATTCCCTATGTCACAAAGTTTTTCTATGTCACAAGGCAAAGGTGCAGTAGCTAGTTTCAAGCATAAGAAGGTAGAAAATGCTTGATGATAATGAAGAAGAAGTGGAAGTATAAGAAGGTAGAAAATGAAAGAGGTAATAGATTCAAGCATGTTCTTGATAAATCTCCTTTATCTGCTGATGTATTTGAAGGTTGTGCATCACCTATTGACTATGTCGTAAAAAAGGGAACCAACACAATATGAGATATTATCTCACCTTTTAGAAAATCGTTGTATTATGTGACATTCTCACCACACATGTTGCGTTCTCTAAATGAAAGACTTTATTTGTCCAACACAGGACAAACTTCTCGCTATGAGACAACCATTGCTGCAACATATATTGCATAAGTGGAAGGCACCAACTTTAACTATCCCTTAACATGATCACGATATTGTTGTACTCCTCCTTTGTTGTAGAATACATGACTGACCTCAATCAATCCTTTTGAAATTTCTCTATCTTGTCGAATTATGCATTAGTGATCACACTCTTATTGAAATGCCACATGCAAAACAAATGAACAGAATAAGGAAATAAAATCGAAGCAAAAAGACCTCCTTCCCAGTCTTAGGGTGATCGGCAACAGAGTGGCCCAATGTAATTCATCAACTTTTTCAACACCCAACGATAATTGCTCTCTTATTCTTCCTAATTATTGCATAACTGATCAAAAAATTCATATTTGTCGGTATCATCCCAACTATTTCCACTTAAGTACTTATGCTAATCTATTTTGTATGTTGAATATACCAATACACACATAACAAATCAACAAACTTTGGATGCATTAAGAATACGCGATGACCACATGACTCTCATCATCCCCCAAAAAATAGTGCAAGTGCTAATGAAGAATTGCTAGATATAGTAACTGTTGAGTCTCTTTCATTGTAGATATCTGTTATATTCGAATTATCTTTTGGAAATTTCTCCAATATGATTGCTAATACCTTGGCATATTTCACTTGCACCTTAATTATTTTGTTGATAATTTTTGTTGGCGATAGTTTTAATACTGTTAATAATGCCCATCTTGATATACAATCAACACATGGTTGTGCTACCCCCCACTTTGGAGTACCGACTATGTGCCAACCATCACGAATTGACGCTCACATACCTTAACCCTAAATAATCAACCACAACCTTTCTTCTTCGTGTCCATCATTGAGGTCGATGACATATTTTGATTTTCTTTCTTGCTATAACATTCTTATTTCAATAATTTATCATATAGGTCATTTCATTGTATTTTTTTCCCATGTCTCTATCGTTAAACCAAAAAGGGTCGTATAATAACTTGTTTAGCACATTTGATCATCAACTCAGATGTATAAATTCTCCATAGTGTTGGAAAATTCCACTGTAATCAACACTATTTCCACAAAATCTTTGAAATCATTATGAAAATTAAGCATTTTTGTAATTAATTAATTACAATTAAAATACTTCCATGATTAATTTTATAAAAAAAGGTCGAGGCACTTAAAATAAGCGCCTACACCATGATTAATCAAATAGGCACCTCAACCATGATGAGGGCGTCTAAAACAGGCATCCCCACATAAATCAACAGAAGTTTTCAATTTTTAACTAAGTCGTTGATGGTTCCTAAGGCATTTTTGATTCGTGAAAGTCCTCGACAGCTATTGTTGACGTCATGGCAAATACAGTGGCGATGATTGTACTTTGATGGTGGTCGGATTCTAGGGTTGATGGTACATTGTTGGTGGTTCAACATTAGTTATGGTTGATTCTTTAGGTGTTGTCGAGGTGGTGAGGATTGAGGGAAGTGAAGAGAGAAATGAGTAAATGAAAATAAAATTTATTATTAAGGTTAGTGGCAAAGAATTTCACACTAAAAGATTTTGGCAAAGTATGGAAATTTGCAAACAATATTTAGTAATTCCATAAAACTATTATTGTTCATTGTTTCATTACTATGAGACTAGTCGATTTAACATTTTAGATGATAACGTCTTTACCCATAGATAGTTTTTGGTTTGATATTTGCCTCTCCACCAACTATTTCTTTTTCATCTAGTTTAGGCGAAAAACTTTTTTTCATTTTCAGTTATACGACTCCTTTCTTACCATCATTTTTCCATGTAGATACCATTATTCGCTAACCATAATTGAGTTGAATCGAAACTTTCTTTGACCAATTTTAGGAATGTAATTACAAATTATATCCAAACAATTGATTAGGGTTTTGATTTGGAGGCCAAACCAAAGATATAAAAATTTAATTTTAATATTGGGACTAGTGGATCTTTTTAGATTAATATCGAGCTAAAATATAATTTTTTACAAAAACAATCCTTACAAGACAAAATATTGACCCATAATCTATAAATAAGTCCGATGGCTAGTTAAATACCTAATAGAGCTTACTTGATCCTTGATTTGTAGTCTATTAAAAATAAACCAGGTTGAATTATACATAGTAGACCTAAGATTCAATCACCTTCGCCCCAAATAATTCAACAAGAATTGAGATGGTAAAAATCCATTGGAAAAGAATGAAATGTTTTTTTTTATATATATAAAAAAAACCAATAAATATAATATATAAATCTACTCGTAAGATGGTACTAGAAAAGTGATTTCTTTTTTATCCTCCCTTATAATTTAAAAAACAAAAAGTATTATATACACATAGACACACATTAATTTTATTATATCCTCAACAAAAGTAACCCAACTTTTGTTATTTTAAGGGGTTACTTTACAATAACTTTATTATATCCCTTGTGTATATAATACTACCAATAGTTGACTCATATGATTGACAAGTTTATTCAAGTAAAAGTGGAAGTGATTTCATAAAACAAATTTTCTTAAAAATATTTCCACGCAAGCTTATACTAGGAAAATTTACAAATGCCGGTGCGTAAAAAGCTAATAAGGTCAAACTGACATAAAACAATTACTACGTCCTTAAAAACTAAGCACAATCTTCGCGAAATATCCCTGTATCCATCACAGTTTTATCCACCCAAGGTTTAATGTATCTCATGTAACTTATGCCAACTTTCATTGTATATGTCCTGGCGTCCTGCCACTTTGCAAACATGTTAACAAGAGCATTCTATGCAGAAAGAATTAGCACGAGCATCATGCCATCATCTACCATCTTAAAATCATCATCAGTTCATCACCCTAGAGTTAACATACTGCGTTTCCACAGATGCTATTAGGACAACGTGACCAAAAACAATGGGAACATAAAAATTCAGGTTGATAGCTGTTTTCAGCAAGAAAAGACTAAATTTGCAGCTACAGAAGTCACACTCAGTGTCAACTGTCAAGTATATGAACATCAATTATGGCTCGCGCATTCTGCATCTGTTAAGAGTTAAAACTCTAGAGCAATAAGAGGAAGTTAAACAGAGAGAGGGGCGGGGCAGGGAGGGGAGGGGAGGGCATCTAACATTAGTTACTAGCTATTACAACAAAAAAAGGATCACATATTACTTGACATCAAAGGATCCTGAAAATGATGCCTCTCAAACGGATGACATTGCATCTCTTCTGTATGATTAGTATTTTTGAGTTGACAGGGGAGCTTCTGACCGATGTTATGAACCTTTCCCACCCTGCGAACAAAAATTCATTTTAGCATTAGTTTTACGAAAGAAAAAGGAAAAAATAGAGAAGCAAAAAACAATGTCGGGTTTATTAGGCCAAACATGTAAAAGTATTGGCCAACCCTAAACCCAGTCCAGTAACATTGGCCAACCCTAAACCCAGTCCAGTAACATTGGCCAAACATGTAATATTATTGATCAATAACAGAGCTCACTGACAAGAATAAAGACTAGAATATAATTTCTTAGGCCATCATTTCCATTGGATAGGCATTCATACCAAGGATACCAACCTTGCTTTATGAATATATCGTTCAGTACGTGGAAAGCAATTTTAAACAACTATGTTTAAAAATAGGGACATGGTTTTATCCCGCATATAATACTGTGGTATTATGCAACTGAAGCATTTTACCTTTCTAGGTGGAGTTCCAGGTCTCAGCATATGGTTGCCAAAATCAAGCTTTCCTTTCTTTTCACAAGCTTTGAGAATCTGAAATGAACAAGTCAGGGAATCATCCACACTCATCATGGCTCCAGCATTATCAAACTCCCCGCAGTAATTTGGTGCTGAGAATATGGTCACAAGTTGACGATTGGCGAAAAATTCATATCCATCTTCCACAACCTGATTATTTGTGAACCAGCATGGGGAAAGGAGCATTAGTCTCCCACTCAGATTTGAGTGCTTAGCATGATAAATAAACCAAAAAAATTGATAAACCATTAACACCCTTCATAAATAAAATAACCGTAATTTTTAAGTCCTACATATTCCAAAAGTGAGAAATCACATTAAAACGGAAAGCACAAAAAAAAGCATCATAACAGAGATATACTGAAAGATCCCAACTAGAATCATAATAGAAACTATTACACTATAGACAATTGAATGCAACAAAACACAGTTGAAGAGAACTTGAAAAGGAGGAATCATTATGTAGGAACACTACTCAAAAAGCAAAACAGGAAGATGGTAGATCCATGGAAACAGTAGCTTAATTGTTCTGGAACAGCAGAGACCAAAACGACAAAAAACCCTTCGTATTAAGATGATTATGTCAGGATAATAGTTCAACACAAGGAATAAAACCAAAAGAAACATTCAGAGTATGAATAAACCACTTCAGGAAACTTCTATCCAGCAGACTCTCCAAGGAATTTGCCACGAAAAATAAGGGATTCAAGTTATGAATGGAAAAGTATCAAGTAAGATGACCACCGCAAGACCAGATGTATTCTAAAGACAATCAACAGTATAAATGCTTATAAGTGAAAATCTATGTAATATACTAAAGCAAACCACCTAGATAGCACGGCATGATGAGCTATATCAGGATTAGTTAAGTAGCAAACGAAACAAGAAGGCTCCAAAAGGCTCAACTCTGGATTACATCCAAATCTACAAGTCCGCTGAATTGCTAAGATAAGGTTAGTGAACTCTGGATTCTTTTCCTCCAGCAACCACTCCAGCCATAAAAATATGCTTTAAGTTTCTCGCCCCAGTTAGAAAAACAGAATATTATTACCATTTCTATCATTAACTTTAATCCATTCTCCAGAAATCTACTTTAATTATTTCCTTCCCCTATATACTAGACAAACCAACCACATTTAATGCAAGTAGGAAACAGAAGGAAATAATGCGCCTCAGCGCCATCCTATAAAGGTTTATTGTCATAAAAACTCATCAGATCTCTCTGACACCCCCTATTTATGCAGAAACAGCCTAGAAATCGGATACATAAAAAGGAAAGTGATATCTAGGAATCATACATAAAGCATAAAGACGAAATCATACTGAACGAGTTACCTGATGAGCTCTGCATATTAGATCCATGTCATGTTTCTCAAGAAATTCTGCAACTGTGTCTGCTCCAAAAGTGTATGAGACTCCCCTATCATTTTCTCCCCAGCCATCAAGTTCTTTCTCAGGGTCAGACCACAATAAATCACAAAGAAGGCCCTGATCTGGAACATCAGCTGGTCGAGCTAAATTCCTGATCTGATCCAAATTCTTCAAATCAGGTGATAACCCTCCATGCATGCAAAGTATCTTTTCATCAACAAGAGCAGCAACAGGCAGGCAGTTAAAACAATCTGTGAATGCTTTCCAAAGGCGAACATTATACCTCCTCTTGCACTCGTCATAAAACCCATATATGCGATTAATTGAAGCACATTCATGATTTCCCCTAAGAAGAAAGAAGTTCTCCTTATACTTTATCTTGTATGCAAGAAGAAGGCAAATTGTTTCTATGCTCTGCTTACCACGGTCTACATAATCTCCCAAAAATAAATAATTTGCCTCAGGCGGTAAACCCCCATATTCAAACAACCGAAGCAGATCAGAAAACTGACCATGTATATCTCCTGATACAGAAAGTAGTCACGTTAGAAATTCTGTACAGCTGAATATATGTAGCAGCTAATTAAACCTGATTGATATCAAGAAAAAGTCCTCCAGTCAATGAGTTAATGACACTTGTGGACTGATACAGGGAGGATAACATATAACATATTCAGCTCACATTATACAGTACCAAAACCAGGAAAATTGCCAAGTTGATGTCAATTACACATAAGGATGGCCTTATTTCCATGTGCTCAACTTATTGCGCATAGTATCCTGACTATCCTCACGTCATCACGCCAAAAGAAAATCAAACTTTTGTACAAGAGAAAATTGGGGCAAACAGTACCTAATTAAAATTTTAAACAGAATAAGTGCCTCTCCAGACATGATGATTTATGCAATACCAAATGGCAATGAGGCCAATAGCAGACTAAAACTGCTTAATTCAGTGACACCTATTAGGTAACTTACAGTCCAAAAAAAAAAAAGAAGAAAACCCTAAACACTAGTGAAATCGGTAATGTATGCGACATAAACCACAGACACCACTTAACAACTATCCATTGAGAAACCAAATCTTAAAATGACAAGTTCTAAAACTTACATGATGTGATACTATTCACTGTCCAGTGTGAACCATAAGCCTCTTGGCAATCATAAAAAGTACCACACCATAAAACTAAAACTGATCCTGAAGTTTAACATTAATACAAAAAAAGGAGGATGCTAAATATATCCAATATCCACATTGTTGGCACAAAAAACGAGAGCGTGACCAGACTGACCTATATTTTCACTATTAAAAGTGACCGGTTAAAACCACCATATGACACCAAATTCACTAGTGGACCATGCCTATAATATTAACTGAGATATTGTGGGCAAGTGTTGGATATACATAGGCTAACTATATTGTAACAAAGACGTAACTCTCTTTGCTTAGAGAGGCATATATTATAAGTTTAATTCAGAAAAATGGTAGTTCAAGGATACATTTGATTGAAATATTACAAACAATGAAGCACATCAAAAAATGATCACAAAAATCTTCTGAATAAGTAATTATGTTAGAAGTTCCATACAAGACAATATTTATGGCAATTTATTCATAGGAAAACAAATTGTATCGAGATGGCACTAAGCTTGCTTGATAACAAGGAAATTCTTCAGGTGAAATAGGTCATTAATATACAAAGCATACTTGGTGATAAACTTAACAAAAAAATCATTCCACTAATCCAACCATAACAGTTGGATGCACAAGAGCAAGTGCCATATTGCATACACCAACAACATTGTGCAATTTTGGAAATTGAACATAAGTAACACATGGCATTCCAATTCGAATAGAATCATTCAACTCACCTAAGAAAAACCCAATGACAACATTAACTAAGACTAATCAAAACCCAACTTGTTTTTCCTTCCCTTCAAGAAAATTTCCAGAAAGCAATTGAAATATGAGTGATGGTGATGATTGTACTTGTAAGAAATTTGTGAGAAAAAGCATCATGAAAAATTTGTGAGAAAAGCATCATGATGGAGTCCATGGTGATACTTAAAACCCCAAAACAAAAGTTTTTCTTCACAAATTTATGTTGCCATCCATTACTAAGTTAAAGGTAGTATTGAGTTGTAATAGATATTAAATAATTGAGTTACCATTACAACACAGATTTATCATGAGTTTATAAAACAAAATACATACAAGTTCCTCATGATTACCTCAATTCATTTATGGACTCATAAAGCCCATCCCCCGCCCCTCCAAAGATAGTAATAATATTAATATAAATAAAACTGGAAACAAAAGAGTGTAAACTAATCTAGTTTAATCAAGTACAATTAAGCAGGAAATCATCAAATCCCACCTAGGTAATAACCAATTTACCCACATGGCCACATCTTTGAGTAACAAGTCCCACTTTTATGCTTACACAATAAAAATAGCAACATAAATTCAATTATTTACTGTGAATCAGAACGTCAAAGCACGAAGGCAATCAAAAGGGGAATCTGCCACGCCAAGACACTGAATTTTCTTCTTAAATTGTTCAATCATTACAAGAAAAGGAAGTCGAACAAATCCAATATTCACCCTAGCATGAAATATGTTAACTATGCTTAAAGTGGCATGTACTACTGAAACTATCATCTAACACAATACTAGTGAGAGTAGTAACTCCTCCATTCCTCAACCTGTACTCCTGTAGAAAACAAGCCCATCATCGCAAAGCAAGAAACCCCATACCAACATCCAGATACGTATGCACTTAGCTCTTACTAAGTTTTTAGAAAATATCGGTGATCCATAGCAAAATCACGCAACCACTGGTGGTATTAATGATATAGTTTACCCATCCGTACCATATAGATTCGCAAAAAATAACGCCCAAAACGTAACAAGCTCAAAGCTATTACAGCGTAAACATACCAAATTTGAAATTTAACAAGCAAAACACAAACGGCTAAAAAAATTTGGGATTTTTTTACTGCAAAAAATTTACCGCAAATCTTGATAGGAGCCTCAAGCTCTAGGAGATTAGGTTGACTAAGAAAAATGTCTTTGGAAGCACCACAAAGCTGGCGAATCTCAGACTCAGGAAGATGAACCTGCTTTACGGTCCTCCCATTCTTGGCATCAAGCAACCTCCGTATGATTTCATCAAGCACCGCTTCGTCCATCTTCAGCCGTCCAAGACCCAACCTTTATGATAAAAAGTCGAGTCTAGCAGTACACCTAACTCACAAAGGATCCCGAACACAAAACGGGGTCGTGTAATAGGAGTCAATGGAGCGTGGACGCCATTAACAAGACACGGGCTTTTGCTCTGTTTGGTGTGGCCGTGTGGGGAGGGTGTGACCAGATGGGAGGTGGAGTATGGCTGTATGGGGGTAAGGGGAAGGAGGGGACCCAACAATACGGTGACCTAAATTAGGTTTTTAGGGGAAACCCTATCTTGTAAAAAAAATAATAAAGTCAAACTAGTGTCATGTGGCCGTGTTATAGCGGATTAAAATTTTCGAGATATTTTTGCCTTTTGAATTTGAATTTCCTTTTCCATTTCTGATTTGGTAATACTTATATTGAGAATTTTTTATTTAAATTATTGAGATCCATTGCTTAATTATAAGTTATAATTAAACATAAAATACAAAAAAAAAAAAGAGTACATGGGTGGAATAATATCAATATAACTTGATCTATTGAGCTTATCCTAATGTACGTGTTTAAAGACAAAAATATCTAACAAATTTTAAAATGTTGAAAAAAAAAATTCATATTGAAAATATTTTTTTTCATAAAGTGGTGCCAATAAAAATTACTCCTTAATACTATAAAGTTACCCTTATAACAAAATATATCAAGATTTCAATCAGTAAAAAGTAAAACATGTTCAAAAAATGAAATGTTAGATATATTGTACAAAAATTACTCCATAATAATAAAAAAGTCACCTCATTATATAATAAAAGTATCCCTCAACTTAACAAAAGTGAATTTATAAGGGTCAACCATTCAATATAAACGATTTTATTGGTTTAAGGAAGGTGTGGTGGGTTTAATTTGTTGTAGTTATGAAACTTGTAATGTATGTGGTTTAATAAAAGATAAGTCTTACAATATTATAAAGTTAAAAAGGGTTCATAAACTGCATCATTATTTTGATGAAGGTATTGACATCAAGTTAGTAGAACATGAACGTCAAAAAATAACTTTCTCATGTGAAATTCCAAAATATATTACCATTCATATTAATTATTTATGATATCTCATACTCTTAGAGTCCTAGTCCATCGCCCCTCATGTATTTAGAAACTGTATCAAATCCATCGAGATGCAAAATAAAACATTAACTTTGTGGATTAGAAAATATTAATAAACTTTCTACTAAGTCCCAATCATGATAACTCACAACACTTTGAAATAATTTTTCCAACTCAATTTTATCTTGTCTACTAAGTTTCTCCACATCCAACTCAATTTTATCTTGTCTACTAAGTTTCTCCACATCTTCCGCATTTTCTTTTTTTGCATCTCAAACCTTGTTGTTATCACTTTTAATATCTGCTTCTTTGCACCATATATAGTAGCCAACCTTGGACATTCTTGTATCCTCAATATAGTGGTCCTCCTCAATCAAATTCCCTTGCTAACTCCAAAATATTGATTTTGATTTCAAATTCAGGGTTTATCAATTTGGCTTTAATTAATTTATATTTAAAGAGGCTATTGATATTCCTCTTAAACTTAAATCTTTAAACTCAACTCAACTATTTTTATGTCATTTTTCATCTTTAATGGTCAAAGCTAACCTATTATATAACTAAAACATTGATAAAATGCCTTCAAAACTAATAGTGAAACAAAACCACTTATAATAATACATATTTTTTCCAGTAATTAATTGAATAATTATAGAGTATTTACTTAGAAAAAACTAAAATATTTTATTTTAAATAAATATTTCGAGTAAGGTATTCAAACACCCCATCGTCACAACAATTTGGCACTAAATAGCACTAACCAAATGAATCCCTAACATCATAAAGGGTAATTTGGTAAACACACAAGCCAATCTATCCACTCATTTGGCTAACTCATCCAAAGACGAGTCACATCCTATTTGGCCAACACCAAACCCTACTGACTCAACTTTAAGATCATCAAAATCCCCAAAACACCCCTATAATTCCCCAAATTATTCCCCTCCATATGACCACAGACCCACCAAAGTGACCAAACTGCCACGTGCTCAAGGACAAAACCGTCATTCCCCCTAAACCTCGCCGGAAAATGCCACCCCGACAATTCAATCCCACGCCCAAATTCTCCCTTTTCCCGAAAACTATAAATACTTGTCATTCTCTCCACCCTCCTTTTCTTACCCTAGGCGCCTCCTTCTCCTCCACTCCTCCGCCGCACCGTCCGCCCCTCCACTTTCCGCCCTTTTCTCTATAACTTAATTCTCCAAATCCTTCTCCGCACCTTCATTTTCTCTCTCCCGGGGTTCCGTTCCCTTGGCGATTCGTCGATTTCGCCGATCCGCCCTTTTTTTATTTATAAAAAATAGGGTTTTCTAAATTTGTATAGATGTGGTGTTTTTGAGTAGAGGAGTGAGTGATGTCGTGACGGTGATGGAAGCTGTTGTGGAAGTGGCGATTCCGGTGGTTGTGACGGCGCCGAAGTTGATGGGTTCAGATGTATATGTCGGCGCTAGGGTTTGTCCCTCAAAAGATAATGATGGTGGAGAGCGTGGTGATTCCGACTCCATTTCACCTATTCGAGGCGCTAAAATGGAGGAATGCGCCTCTTTAATTAGTCATAGAGGTGAATTTTGATGTGATTGATTTAGAGCATGTTTGAGCTCAATCCAAATTGATCCAACGTTGTTATTAGGGTTGGGGAGCATTGAAATGTCCAGAACTCCGTAGTTAGCATAGATTATTGGATATTTGGTAACAATAGAAGAGAATTGTGTTGTCAAACCGAGTAATTGATTGCTTTTAGGTAGGAAGAGCTGTGTTGCTTTTCTGAGTATACAGAACATATTATTATTGTTGTGAGATTATTAGCAATAGGCTTTGTTTGTTGGTTTACGTGTATTTCTTCTCTATATTGCTTGCTGTGTTTCGACTTTTTACTGAATCACAATTGAATGATTTCATGCTTTAACTATGGTATTTTGAAGCTCTGTCTTATAATACTTTAAATTGATGGGTTTAGTATATGCTGGCAGTTCTTTGTACATTTCTATGCGTCCCTTTCGCCGCTCACTGCCTAATAGTGTCATTGGTTTTACAGCTTTTGGACTCTACTTGTCTGATGTGTTGTTGCTTATTTCTTTCTGTTATGACTTTTTTTAAAGGGTTGTTCCAGTGCTCTTAGCTTTGCTGATAAATATTATGTGTTTGAAACTTTTTACTGGAATAGCACCGTTTAGAGTCAAAGAGGCCAAGAGGACACCTTAAGTTCTGTCTGAATCTTGTTAAATTTCGTTGCTTGATATATAAAGTGAAAATGTATGCAATCAATTTATTCAACTTCTATTGGTGTTCAAATAGTATTGTTTCTTAATGTAAAGTTGCGTATGGAATTATGTTGTTACATATAGTGGACTAAAACCTCACTGTTCTTACTGGCACCAAATGTTTTTTTTTGGGGTTTTCTTTTCCTCATCTCTAGACCCTGTTGAATGTGGAATACGTGGTTGTCATTTTTTTTGCTGGGTCAAGCCATTAATTTCCTATGTATGTGTATAATGATGTTGAGCATATGTATGTCACATTGATACATTGCTGATGCCTTCTAACACAACAGATTTAATTCAAAATTACTGATTGGAGTTATAACTTGCGGCTTGTAGTTGGGATCCTCTAATGCTTTCCCTAATTGATCAGGTATTACCGCTGCTTCTGGGCCATCTTCCTGGTTGAAGAAAACAGACACAGCTTCAAATAGAAACAAATGTCTTCCATCTAGATCAGCAACAGAAAATGTATCCCTGGGGGTGGTTGATGGGATTGCAAGTGGTTCTACCATACTGATGTCAGAATACATAAGTAAACAGATTCAGAAGAAGATGGGAAAAGTTCCAAGAAATGGAAGTGGCACTTTTAATAGACCCCGGATGATGCAATCGGACACTTATATGTCTCAGGTTGAGGCTGATGACTCAAAGATGGAGTCAGATAAGCTTGGCTTGCATTTAGTGAAATGCTCCAATGCAGGTAAAGTGTTTAGCCATGTGTTGGGTCACTTGGGTAGTTGGATATTATCAACCATATGGTCCTTGGCATTGCTATTCATTATGGGTGATAAATGTTTCGCGTGTTTATAGTAGAATGAAATGATATTTGTTAAATATGTGTTTGTTAGAGTGTAAGGGTGTTAATTTATTACTAGGTTAATAAAGCTGTCCCCAAGGGTCGATACCTTGCTGCCAAGTCCTAAGTAATTACATGTATGTGGTTCCCCACAGACCTTTGTCTTTAGTCTTTCGGACATAAAGTTTTCTGAGATTTGAGATCTATTCTCATTGAAATCCTTCTTTGCGGTCCTGAATCTTCTTTCGATTGGCTTCTGATTTTTTAGTTACTGATTTTGCAGGAAATTATTTACATCACGCAGTTATATATTTGGTTGTTTTATGGTACCGAGTAGTCATGATGCCATTTATGTAGCTTGATAATGCTTCCCTATAAAGCCTTGTTATTCTATGGTGCTTCTTAGAAATCTTTTCAATGATCAATGTTTTCAATCACGAGGAATTGGTGTATTTGGCTTTCCGTAAACTGTTGGATATTTCTAGATCATGAAATTGGCGATTTTTTTTTATCAAGCTTTCACTGAACTCCAATTTCTGTGTGGCGTTTTTTCTTTGACATGCGGAGTATTTCGTGCAGTATGACCTCTGAGTTCTGGATAACTGAATTTGCTTTTCATCCACGGCTCACACTCCATCTATAGTCTGATTATTCTTGTCATATGAAGGTGCCTAATTCTGGCTGTATTATATAAGGTCTTTCTTTTTAAGAATTATTGTTGTTAAACTCAAGTTTTGGTGGTTATGGTAGATGAGGCTTGTATCCAAGAGTTGGCTCTAGTTTTGCCTTGATGTTTTCATCTGTAGTACACCAGCATTGATATGTCTGAACCATCCGTAGTGGATGATAAAAACAATAGGCTGGAGAAAATCAAATTACAAGCATTAGAAAGGATTGGAACTTTCAAACCTAATGTCACTGAAGTCCTATACTTGGGGTTATGTAAGATGAGACATTAATCTGCTTCATATCCAGTTATGCTGGAGCTCGGTCGGGTTGGCATTGTTGTTTTGGTCTAGTAGCACAATTATTTTTATCACCGTTACCTAGTCAGTAGATAGTCAGCGAATAACATATGGTTTTGATATGACTATTTCTGCATTAAAACAATGGCTACCATGAAACCGGTGTTTAAATATGTTTACATTATTCATGATTATGTGAAAAATTTGAGATTCAGCTTTTCTTTGTGTTTATTCTTTGTCTCAGTGGTTTGCTTGTAGTTTGACTTATATTGGTTCATATTTTATTTTACAGTAGACAGGTCTCAGGCAGTTAAACAAAAGAACTCTTTAAATGGCAAACGAGGGGATAGAAGGAATTCTAAAGTTCCAGTGAAGGCGAAGTTTGATCCATTTGCACTGAAAGTTGGTTCATCAAATTTTAGCCCCACAAGTGGAGGAAGCATTGTTTTTGGTATGGAATTGGTATCTTCTCTTTTGTGAGATTAGTATAAGCTTTCTGAGGTTTGGATCTCCCACAACCTTCAGCTAAGAAGATCTTTCTTAGGGTGGCAATCATTAGTCTGTTTTTGGCACTTGTGCTTTCTTTGTGATTCTCTTCTGTACGGCTGTACCCCTCTGAAGGCTGCCTTTTAAACTATGACTCATATTGTGTTGTCTCATAGCTTTGGTGATGATCTCTTTGCGCAGGTTACCCTGCAATAAGTAACTTTATTCTTTTGTGACAATAATAAAAAGTTTCACGTGCCATGTGTGGCACTATATTTACCAAGTTAGTTTTCGTATCAGGATCTAGGATTTTCTAGGCACTTCTTGTTCAAAGGATAAAATCGTCTAGGAATTTCATATATTGATTATTGCCGTTTTTTTTTTGGGTTAAGTTGTTCTAGTTATCGGTGAAGTGAAGCTTCTGTACCTGTGGAGTCCTTTCAAATATGGAGTTGATTTATATGTGCATGTGTTCTATCATATTAACTTGGGTGCTACTTTGACACTTGTCCGTAGGAATATATGGTCTCAAGCCCGAAGTACATGATGTTTCTAAACTAATGGAAGATATCTCTTTGGATGAGCTCCTTGACGGAACCTATAAATGCCCTAATCTTGGCAAAGATAAGGGAAAGAAAGCAGCAAATCTGACTGAGAATATACTTGATTCAGTTAAAAAAGCTTGTTCTGTCATTCGATATCCTGGGATGCTACAAGCCACACAAGCTGAAGAGTTGGAAATCCAGATTAACAAGAAAATCCCTTTGTCATCATCGCCTTCTAACACAAGTGCAGTAAATGATACTGATGGTGATGAAAGTAGCCTTACAGCTGGTTTATCCAATTGTGGAAAGGTAAGTAGATAGTAAAAGCTAAGCTTTAGTGCATAGGAAATAGTCTTTTTTTTCAGTTGTCTTGTCTGTTTTAACCAATGAAGGAATAACTTGATTTTTGCAAGAATCATCTTCTGAAGAGAAAAATGGTTTCCTATCAAAAGAGAAAGTAATTATCCTCCATGGAGTAGAAAATTATTCAATATCATGTATAACAAGATTTCTTAGATGCTTAGCTGTACATGGCAGTGGTCACCTCTATCATACTTAAGAATTAATTACTATATACTCTGTATTTCTTTTGCTTCAGGATCTGGAGTCCTCTATGAAGGCTGAATGTTCTGCTGACAATAAGGATAGTCCATTGTATCAGCCTAGTGATATTTTGGAAAGGTTGGCACTTCCTCCACCGAAAGACTTGGACTCTTTGTTGCTGGATGCAGCAAAGCAAGTGGTGTCCTCAAAGCTCAATGATTCGCGATTTGTCAAGCAGTTGTCTCATCGAGGTAGCTTGCCACCTTTTCCCTGGTCCCATAATTTTAATGGGCACCATAAATCTAATAACGATGCTGTAAGAATATCAAATAGAAGCACTTGCCAGGGTAGATGGGTAAGGATAAGGAGCAATGCCAGTTTTATTGAAGGGGGCAATGAAGATTTTGTGGACCTGGACTCGCTCACTTATGATGATAGTCTTGTTCCAGCAGGACAGTTATTTTACAAACCTCCTGAAATTGAAAGTAGTGCGCCTGCATCTGTCAACCAACAAATCCGTCAGCAGAACCCTCCAGCTGCTGTATGTCCAACATCATGTCTCTTACCCTCTGGTAAGAATCGAGCTCCAGTAAAGCTTTTGGAAGGTTTTCTTTCTTTCTCCTTTTCTATCGAGTCTGCTTTGCGTTTGTAGTGTTTGGGACTGATGTGTGTTAACATGTTTGCAGAATCAGGAAGTACTTTGCACTCCAAAATGATTGGTATGTGGCTGCTAGTTTAAAAGCATATTTTTTTACAACTCTTAAGATCTATGCTTCTCCTAATCACCTGTATTAATCTTGATCGGACCTGTGATATAGTCTCTGTAAGAATACCCTTTTTACTGATAGCACACTTTCACACCCCTAGTGGCACTGGGGCCCTGTTCTCTAAGGCTTAGGAGGAAAAGCCTCAAATAAAAGTTGCGAGCATAACCGCATTTTTCATTTGTTTATATGCATTGCGATGTTCATCAGGTGTCATTGGATCATTGCTTTAAATTGTTATTGTTTTGTTAAGTTTTCAACTATACACAAGTATTTTTCTACACTTTTTACCTGTTTCCTTTAAAGTTTAAACTCCAATCTGGAATGACTAGTTATACAATATTAATTTTCCAATATTGAAATTGTTCCATATCATTGTGCTCTTTGCGCTTCACCGTGGAAAATTTGAAATGATTTTTCCTATGCAGTTATTCTCTTCTCATGTTTGACTGGTTGTTATGACAGCTCTGCATTCTCCCAGAGTACTGGCTGCTGCTCAGACACTGTGTGATATTGCGAGTGATTACGCAAACCGGATCGCAAATGGAATGCTGAAATGGCCGAAACTACCATCCCAAAAAGCCATGAAAGCTCGTAAGTCAAGATCGAGTGAAAAATCTGAGCAGTTTCTGATACCCAAGTCGGAGACATTACTCGATCATGTAGTCAGGAGTATAGAGTATGGATCTTCTTCGAAGAAACCCAAAATCTCCGTTGTTGAGCAGAGAGAAGAATTCAGTCACATTCATACAGTTATAGGACTGACTTCTGTATCTGCTCCAAGATCTAACAGATCATCCCCAAGCAGATTGTCTAGAGATTCTGTTGCAGAAGGAAAAAACTTAAATGGAAGCATTGGGAAACCACAATTTATGCCTGCCCCTCCAAGGTTTTCTGATAGGAGTAACCACAACCCGCAGAAGTTAAGAAAAGTTTCGCCCATGGATTGGAATCGGACGAGAAGTTAAGTCTGCCTGGATTTAGTGGCTTTCATTGAGAAGTTGTGTTTTGTAATACCAAAAACTGTTGTGAAGTTATCAATGACACTGCATATGAAACTTAGTTGAACATATTAGTTTGTATATATTGGTGTTTATGTGTAGCTCAGGATTGGAGGTGATGTTTTCGAAATGAGGCCCAATATTCCAGGTATGTAAGTTGTAACATTATAAGTTAACAGATTTTAGAGTTACCTTTTCAAGGGGTGTTCTTTGCCTTGTACAGAGCTATTCCATGAGGCAATTGAAATTTCAGTTCCCTCTTTCCTCGCTGTTGCTATTTTCTGTCTCCTTGAAGTTGCTATAAGCTTGATTTTTTTTTATGTACATCCCCTTATTCAGAAAGTGAATTCTTGTTACTCCGTAAGCTAATTGCTAATAATCTCTTGTAAGCAAGCTATCATTACCTTGAGTTGAGAGCGGGTGCTATATTTGAATTAATTGGATTGTTGATAACTGAGCATTTTGGTGAAACAAGCCTTTTCCAGCTAGCCAAACTCGGTATACCTGATACACAGGATTTCAGCATTCCAAAACAAATTTTTCTTAACGTGATGGCGAAATCTTGTATGAGACGGTTTCACTATTGTGAAAGTAGGGTGTCTTCTTCTTAGGGGGGACTTTTCTTGTCATCTAAAATTTTACAGATTATATGAAGTACGCAGTACATCAGTATATCATACATGCTCAATATGTTATTGTAAGCATGGAGTCTTTCATCTCAAGAAAAGCAGTGCAGAAGAGGAAAGTGTACGTTAAGTAATTTAGAAGCTAAACCCAGCTAGTTAAACTTAGGTAGCAGATAATCTGGCATACGCTCCTTTATGATAAATGTTAGAGATGCAAAAGTTCAGCATTTCTCCAAAAGACACCTTTTCGAATGAAGTATGCTGCAATACACTGCTGAAAAACAATCAAATCATGAATTGTATGCAAGTAAAAAAGCACTTTTGTATTTTACTCTTGCTGAAGAAGCTTCAGCTTGCACACTCATGGGTTAGATAAAAAAGAAGGTTAGAGATAGATTACATCAACTATTGACACACTACATTCCCACTTTGCTAAAATCACAGGGGAACAAGCCCTCATCATGGAAAGAAAAGCCAGAGGGGCACTGAAGAACAAAAATAGAGAAGAAAAGACAGGCTCTATAGTTTCAGCTAAACATCTGATCTAGCAGCAAAACCAGAGCCATCGCAAACCCAGAATCGAATCCTGGCCACACTATCAACTGAAAAACCTCAAGGCCGAACGAAGCTCTTCCATTAGCGGCTTCTTTCCTCTTGATCTCAGCCACGACCTTCTTGGAGGACTTGTCGACGACCTTACATGATCTTTGCCCATAGGAGCCTTCAATCACATATGTAGGGTTCTTACTAGTCCCCACACTCCCCAGGAAAACATATGCAAGTATATTAGAGTTTGCTTGTAGTAAGCTAACATTCTTCTTCACGTAGCATATGGGCTGCTTTTTCTGGTATGTCTTAATATTTTGATCACTAGCGTCACCCTTGTATACTAGCCAATCATCCACAAATCTCAGCGTCTGATCATCAAAGAAGACTATATTCGTTAGATTAAAATGCTTTGAATCAAGCAAAAAATGTATTACTTCTAGCCAATCAAAACAACATTTGTCATTCATCTCTTAGATTCTTGTTAATCAAATTTATGTATTCAAATCATCCACTATTAGAAGCCAATCAATGACGAGCGATTACATCCTATGAACACCGATTATGTCAAAGTTTTGTTCGTTTCAACATAGCTATATACGAAGTATGTTTAAATTACAGAAGATCAATCCGAAGAATAACGAGCTCGGCTAGCTTACCAAGTTATGCTCACAATCAAATATAGTTCATATAAAATACCCACTAAATTTAAATTTTGACCTATTAGTTCACACTAGTGCTGATAAGTTAAAGTTGAAGTTATATGGACTCACCAGACACCGGTCACCAATGGGGTAGTCAGAGGCGATTTTGGGCATGAGCAGGGTACTCGACAAATCAAATATATTTATATTAGTTTTGTATAATAACATAAAAGTGTAGTTTGACCAGTGGTTTGAATACCTATGCTCTACATGATATGTCTCAAGTTCAAGTTTTTATTTCAATAAAGTAGACATCCTAACATTAATTTTTAATTAAATAAAAGTTGGATATTTAATTTATTGAATAGATGACCCAATTTTAAAAAGTTAAATAAGACCCTATATAATTGTTGCCTCGACTTGGGGTAGCAACAGGAACTTAGAGCACACTTTTTTTTTTCTTTATCAAAATCATAAGTTATAGGTGAATCAAGCATACCACAAGACATGAACCATACACGTAAACGTGCAACGGTGTAACGGGACTTCTGCTGATTGAGTGATTGTGGTTGCATAGTCGGCACAACAGGAGTAACTTTTAAGCAATGTAAGCATATACTTGCACAGTGGTGAACGCTGAGTGGCCCCCCCACCAATTTAATGCTTATTTTGGTGAAAGAAAAAAAAGTTCGAATTTGATCAAACATATCGTTTTTCTAACACAACCAAAGTCGGTCAACATTTTATGATCGAATAGAAAACATATAATCCACGCCTCAACAAATATCAATTATAATTATAAAAGTTGTATTTTCAGATATTTCTGTTGTTTTGTAATAATATGATTCTATTTTCACACAATATAGAAGAATTCTATCATGATCGACAAAACTTTTAGATTTTTGAAAATGATAATATCAACCCAGCTAACCCCTTAGAAACAAAATCCAACCTCAACCAACATTACTAAGTTGCTAGTTTCCAAATTTTCGTTTAAGTACGAAAAATAACTTTTTTAAAATATAATAGAAAATTTTTGATAAAATAACTTAAAATAGAAACTTTTTTAAAAAGTAGAACAATTTTATGGGACAACCCAAAATGAAAATAAGGCAATCTTTGAGAGACGAAGGGAGTAAAAGGAAGATCGATTGGATGCCTTACCAGCCTTCTCATTCTATTGCCTAAGGGAAATAAAGACCACATATACAACAACACTACATATTTAAGTCTTAAGCAAAGCATGTACGAATTATCACTTGCATATATAATGTGCAACCGTTAAAATGAAGTAGTATGATCAATTTATTACCTTATGACGATGCATAGTGAAAATCGATGTTCCAGAAGCATCCATGAGAACAATCTCACCAGGTCGACCACAGTAATTATCAACACGGTAAACCAAGTTACCCTTGGAATCAATGACAGTAAAACCACTACAACTAATCAAAAGAGACTTCCTCCAAACTGTTAAGGACGTACATGTAGAGGTTCCAGCAATTGCACCACCATTATCTTTGTAATAATATTCCTTGCAATCTTCTTGGCAACGCTTCTCATCATTAACTCTTCTTGATGACTTAGACTTAACGAACAATCCCATTATATTCCTTGTATGCTTTTGGATTAGCTGTTAGTTCTAGCTTGTATTTGTATATGTTCTTAAGATGAAGTTTCCAATGGTTGAGAAAGAGGGAGATATTTATAAGTGGCCAGTGGGTGGTGTAACTTTGAAGCACTACTTGTAATAACAGTTGGGGGGGTGCCGACCATCCAAGGAACATTCCACGTGTATCTAGATGGATTATTTTAGAGGAACGCTATTGGTACTTGGTATGACTTTTTTTTTTACAAAGATCGCTGTAAATTACTTTTAAGTTTTAACCATTATTCCTCCATTCTTAAAAATTATTTCATTTTTTTATCTTGGGTTGTCTCTTAAAAATTGTCTCATTTTCTTATTTATATTTTTTTATTTATTTTGGGTTGTCTTCCTAGATATTTTCCATTGTATCTTAAAAAAGTTGTTTTTTTTATATTTGATACAATATTTGGAAAACAGAGTTAATATCAATAAGGCAACAACGTATGATTTTGTCATTATTTTTACGGCTTTGAGACAAAACTATGTGTGTCTTTGGGGGGAATGGGGAGTCCTTTCTCTCTGATTGAAAACTAAATAAATATGGTACATGATGATGATACGAGGGAGTTTTAATCTTTTACGTTTTTGATTAGTTGCTCAAGTTTTCTAAATTCAACATGGAAAATGAAGAGCAAATATGTGCCACATATGAATTCTTTCGATCGTATATCTAATTTGATGACAAAATGAGTCCACTGGATCATAAAATCTTTTTTAGCGGATGAAAAACAATGCAAGTGCGTAGCGCTTAAACTGCTGTTACTTGTATATCGTACGGCACGGCATACCGCATACATACTTCAAAGTCAAGTGCAACTGTGCAACTACGAAAAAAGAAAAAAAAAAATTAGTAGTTTGCAACTCTATGCAAAGAAAGGAAAAATCGGGGACCATGCATCTTGAATAAGATGTTAATGGAATCATAAAAAAATTATTATTATTATTTTTTGTCTTCAATTGACCTAATTTTATTACCCCAAAATCAATTTTACAGATTAAGAATGATTTTTTGAGACATATTTTTTCTAAATAGATCTAATTTTTACTAATTTTTTTTTAATGTATGCGAGTACTAATGATGATTGATTCAAAACTAATTTTCATCAATAACCAGTTTATAAATTAAATTAATCCATATTACCTTCAAACAATTCAGTATACATAGTAAAAAAAATAAGTTCGTTTTAGTAATCTAACTATTAAAAAACTAAATAAAAATCTAACTATTAAAAAACTACATAAAAATAATTCTTTTTGTAAGTATAGTCAAATTAATGTGGAGGAACAGGGTTTTAATTAGATATGACATAGATAGAAAAATTACTTAATTCATGGAAACTTAAGGATACTCTTCATTCTCCATTCATTTTAAACTCATACTCCTTATATATGTGTTATGAGCACATTTTCAAATGAATGGTGCTTCCTCATGTTTTTTTTTTCAAGATAATGACTATTTTCTCCTTAACTTGTTTGAATACTATCAATTCCAAACGCAAAATTATTTGTTCTCATCAAGCTTTAGTAAATATATGTTATATTCAACATAATAATATGAATTCGACAAAATATGTTAAATTTAGCCAAAAAAAAGTTATAAAAAAAGTTAAGCTTAACAAAAAAATAAGTATATATAGAAAGTAATAAGTCCAACAAAAATAAGTTGAGGAGAATAAAGCCAGATCATTTAATATATAGTCAATAAATCTTGAGATAAAGACTTCAATCTTTTTGGCAAAGTGCACGAAACCAATAAATTTGAATGCCATAATATGCTTTCAACAAGATTACACTAAATTTTATGTTACTTCTATATTACTTTTTAATTTGTTATTCTTGTGTAGAACCTTTTTACGAGTCAAAAGGACTCAAAGTAGGAATAACACTATAAATGAACTGATCCGGAGGGAGTAATAGTTTAGCAAAAAAACTCTATGGTCCTATGGAACACTTGCAATATAAGAAAGGGGGACTAGAGGAGAGAAGAATTGAAAGCCAAGAAGATCCTTGATGATGATAGTGTGAGAGAGAAAAAATGAAAGATGTTTAAATTGTCACTATGTTAGCTACGAAGATTAAGCCATTCACTTCTCAATAACATGAAAGAAAAAATCTACAAAATATTCTTCAATTCGTTATTTGTTTGCTTTTGTATGGACTGGACTATTCAAGTGCCCAATCCGTGCACGCATTATCATAACAAATTAACAATAATAATTCAGACAATATTCTTGATTTGCCAAACTCAATAAATATATGTCTATCCTCTTTATACAGAGATGTGACATTGTATATATTTAATTATTATATATAATTTTGATAAGAAAATAATTTAATAATATATGTGAAAATTACGTGTACACTAGTATAAAATTATTCAATTGCTTCGGGTTATATGAAAGTCAAAGTACGTAATTTTTTAAATAATACCTTAATCTGTTTCATTTTAACTCTTAATAGACAACCTTAAAAATTATAATTAGTATTTCTTTAAGATATATTCTATTCAAAATTTGAAGAAAAGCATTTTCCTTCATATAATCGGATTGTCAGCCTAAAAATTACCCAAAATTATTTTACATTACTCGCCGATGTATCGTAACTACAAGAATTGGATAGTAAAGAAACATATATAATAACACTACATAGCAAACCTACGGAGTACATATAGCTTAGGGACCTAAAGATTTGCATTGCTCAGAACTTTCTGAATTATTAATAACTATAAAAAAAAACTTCTAATTATGCATGAATTATTGCTACGTGAACACGTGATACTAAATCTTTCATAATATAAGAGCTCTGACTCGCTTGAAACTTGTGTAACATTTTTGGCGGCGTTAGGCGCACGACTTTGAATAGGAGCATATATTGAATTATTGATCGCACGACTTCTCATTTTTAGTCACACTACAGTCAAGAATTTAGCTTGTTAATTGAAGAAAAAATGGAAGAAATTAGCACATCAATTTCTATTTATACCCATGCAGAAATCAATGACACGTGTATCTATGTGTACAATTTACGGGTACATGATAGTAATACGACTGATAACACAATGTGTGAAACATTAAGAAGAGAAAAAAAAAACCTAATGATCGAGAATTCACCAAATGATGGAGTAGAAGTAGATACATTTACCCCTACATTTAAGTTATCTCTCACTTTTTTAATTGCCGATATGTAATTTTGGTTTGGTATCACTAAAATTTCGCAAGTTAGTAATTATGTACTGTAAAACTCCAAATTATCATATCTTTCAGGAGTTAATATTTTCAAACATTAATATATGCATATTTAGTTTAATAATTGTATGTTTTAAATTTTAATTATGGTCGTGGTTCTCTTGTGCTTATGATTGGGAAAGTCAAGATATATTTTCATGTGTCATGTTAGCATTGATTGATATTATTTTGGAATTAAGTTTTTTATGAATTACTGTAATTATTTTTATGCATTGTTCTATATGTTTCCTGAATTATTTTTACGAAGTTTTGAGAATCTCTAAATGTTTTCTGAATTTGTGGAAGTTATTTCGTGGTTTTTGGAATGGTTTTGACGGATAATTAATTAATTGTTTTAACATGATTGCTTTATCACATTTTTATTATGGTATGATAAGTGAAAATTATTTGAAAGGATTTTCATGTATGCTGATTGTTGTAAATACTGTTTTGAAATTATTTGGCTTTTGATAAAATTTCTTTGACCTTGAAAATTTATTATTTTACCAATTACTAACATTTGAAATAATAGGGTTAATATTATGTATTTGTATACTGTAAATATTAATTGTACTGAATAATGAATCAACTAATAAAACAAATTTTAATTTTAGTTATGAATTGAAGAAGTTATAATCGATCTTGTGGGGATATCTACAATTTAGATATATTGTAAAAATTACCTAGTGAAGATAACATGATGTAAAGTTATCTACAACTCCGTATAATATATAGCTAGATATACAAAATGTAACATGAAAATAATTGGCTATAAAGTAATTTGTTTTCCATTTTTTGGAATTTCTAGCTTCAGCTCACTTCAATCTTTTCCTCCTGATTCGAAAGATAATTTTGTTGACTAAAGTATTGTATATAAACAGGACATAATAAAGTTATTGTGTCTCCATTTAAGTGCCTCTCAACATAATAAAAGTTAACCCTTGCCTTAATACAACATATATCAGTCTTTATCAATTTTAAAATGCTACTTTTATTATTTTTAAGGTATTTATCAAAAATACAATAACTTTATCGACTATGTTATTTCTAAGAAACGGAGTAAATATAAGATGTCTATGGCTACTTAAAGTTTAAATTTCTAGTAAAAATTAAGGCCTACATACATCCAAGAGGAAACTTATTACGGCCAACTTCAAAAGTATTCCTATATTGTATGATTGTATCTCAAGCCTAAATGTTTTTTGGAAAACCTTTGATAACGTATGGCGATGAACACGGCACAATATTTACATGGGGCACGTAAGAAATTATGAGTCAACATTTCCAAATTAGTTACCCTAAACTATCTAATTAATAATACCAACTATTGTTATAAGAAAGGTCTCAACTAATCCACGGCTCAAACGTTAAGAAGGAAAGTTGATTATGATACTTGAAATAGTTACTCACCATCACCTCACTTATATTATTCACAAAGGTGTTGTTTTTATTTTCCGTATCTAGTTAATTTAACAGTGCACAAGATTTGTATCCAAACTTAACCAGGCCGTAATCTTTTTAATTTAGAGAGTAGGTGTGTAGTATACATGGAATTTCATCTTATCCCTTAATAAGTACTATGGATGGGAATTCGTATCTCATGGGAAATAAACCCCCATGTTAAAATCTTAGGAAATTTCCAAAGTTTATGTCACATATTGTGTTTGGTTGATTTTATATAATTATAATAAATTTAACTACTTTTTCACATTTTACGGGGCATTTTTGTACTTTTACAATACCAAAAATATGATAACCTAATTTCCATATATTGTGAGAAGTTTCATTTCTCATGGAATTCCAAATTCGTACACTTTTAATACTTTTGGGCTATCAAACAAGCACCCTCTAATTAAATTCACATTTTTTTATTGGACAAGCAAACAAGCACTAAGTTAATAATTTGGACATTTATATTTATCTCGGGTGTAAGTCCAACTACGATAAACAACTCTTGTTGAAATCGGAGTACATATTTTTATTCAAGGTATAGTATGGCAACATTTGGTGAAAGTGATTCACCAATATTAAAAAAAAAAAAAAAGGCATTTACTTGGATACAAATTAAATATGTAGATAAAAATCAATGGAAAAACTTCTAAAAATTGGATTGTTGCATGCATGATTAGAATTTTAACAATAATTATTGCATGGACACGTGTATTATTTTAGGGTGTCAAGATCAAGTTAAGTTGCTAGATTTTTAGGCGAAGGGGACAAGTCAAAATAT
Organism: Dysphania ambrosioides; assembly: GCA_026401315.1. NCBI lineage: Eukaryota > Viridiplantae > Streptophyta > Magnoliopsida > Caryophyllales > Amaranthaceae > Dysphania > Dysphania ambrosioides. The sequence goes on along the minus strand of CM048659.1, from coordinate 4,446,217 downwards.
TCTAGTCATTAAGCTTATCCTTTCAGCTCTTTCATGTTTTGAAAATATCCAAGCGTACAATTATGCATGTATGTTCCATAAGAATTAATGTCAAAGCACGTGCATGCAATCCTGATCTGATGATCATGTTCGTGACAACGGAGGACATCATATGGTTTGATTTGCATTTTTCATCCCCTATGAGACGTTGAACATGATCGAATAATGAGTTGCTCTTTAATTAATTTGCAGAATTGAATATATATATATATATATATATATATATATATATAGGATAAGAAGAAATCTTAACCCTTGAAGGGGTAAGATCTAACGTATAAGACTTCACATAAAAAAAAAAAATTATAACGATTAAAAGAGTCAATATGAGTGAAAAATATAACTTGGTTAATATGAGTTAAAAAAAAAGTCATTATATGTACATAAAATCTCATGCGTTGAATTTAAGAGATGAACGGTTAAAATATCTTTTCATCCTTCTTATTTTAAGCAACATTTTTATTTCTGTATCAGTGAATGTAAATTTGCAATAGTTAGAACATTCATCCTTTGGAATAGCTACAAAAAATTTGTAAGAAAATTTTATTATAGAATAAGTAATAAAAGCATACTTGTAGATACTTTAAATCGGTTATATATGTACACGTAACTCAAGAATCTAAGTTATCCAACGTATTTATAGGAGTAATACGACTTTTGTTATTAATGATCTCCATCATACATTATGATGGAATAGCAATGTCCACATTAGGTGCGGCAGATTAGAGTCGTTTACTAGTGACAAATTGACATTAGGTCTTAACTTATGAGTGGTTTAAAATTTTAAAATGAACTATGTGACGAAAGCCCAATATATTTGACTAATTGAATGGTTTAATATTTTTTTTCTTTTGCACGAACAAAAATCTTAATTGACACCGACTGATTTTGTCTTTTTTAGGGTGTGATGTATTGGGCGGTTTAGTTTTTCTCAAAAAAAAAAATCAAGTTTTAATCAAAGATATATCAGCCTTTAATTGTTCAAATCATCAAGAAGTAGACTAAAGATATTACTTTTGTCTATGCTTAGATTACCATTTTTAAAAAATATATTCAATAAAAATAAGTATTGATAGTAAAAATTAGTCGTAATCAGTTTTGATTCTCGTATAAAGCACAAGTAAATCAGTAAAAATAAGATTCAACTATAATTTTATTGTATAGTAGTAAAAATCAATATCAATCGATTAATATTACTTTTGAGTAAAAAAACAATTTACTTCGGTAAAATCAAGTGTATTAAATCACATTACTATGCGGTAAGAATTAGTTAAACAGTAAAACTTTCGTCTTCCAAAGACAGCCCTTTTTTTTTTTGGTAGTGAGATAAAAATACAAATAAAGTTACCCTCTCCTACCTAGTATAGCTAGTTTATGAGCATTGAGAACAAGATTTCTACTAACTTTGAAACATGTAAAAAAAGAGAGAGTTGTCGCCTCTAAATGGATATCATGGACAAGGGTCTTCAATTCCTTCAGAACTCTCTGCGGATTTAGCAGAATATCCACAGTCTCCAAATTGTCTGTCTGGAGAAGACAAACATCTCCTAATAAGCGCGCTTCTTTTATCTCCTTTCAAATAGCTAAAAGTTCGGCATGAAGTGGAGACACTGCCTATACTCTTTGGCTTCCGTGAATTTTATTCCCTTTAAAAAGTTAGATGTACCAACCAATTCGTGCCTCTATAAACCATCTTTGATGGTTCTTAGTTCTCACCACCACTTTGCTCCCTCCCTATTGAAGTGGTTACACAAATTTCTAGCCAAGAGTATTAATGGTCAAAAAATGGATGGAATTGTGATTAAAACAAAAGAATAACACAAGGAACCAAATTTAAAGGATAATAACAATGGTATTACAAGTTATTAAGGATTAGAAAAGCAATATTTTTAAATGGCAAAGATTTCGAGTAGGAAGAATATTGTGAATTGAGTCATATAATACGGAGTAAAGAATAAGAATAAAAAGAACCCAATATATGTTTGATTTATTCAATTTTTTTAATGAAAAATCCTTAGTTTTGTATTAGCAACGAATATAACCTTGAAAGAGAGGCCCATCTTTTAAGGATAGCAAATTAAAGAATGGGCGGCCTTATTAGGGAAGGATAATTAAGTTAGTTGGTTGGGTATTTATTTCCCTGTGGAAAAAAAAGGAATGCTCTTTTAATTTCTTCCAGCTCATGGGACTATTGATTAGGGACCATTTTTAGAATTTCTTAGTGTTGAGATTATTGTTAGTGCATTCATTTGGCACACTGAAATAAGATGAGAAAAGTTGAAATTATTTCCATTCGACGGTGATGAATCATTCTTGTAAAGTTTTAATGTAGGTAGCATATATATTAGGAAATAAGATAAAATTGGAGGATAACCCTAACCTTTGATCAACACGGCTTGCCTTCTCAATTCAACTCCAAGTGATGAGTAAGTTATATCGATCTTACAAGTTAAAATCCTTAGTTTCCTTAAGTGGATTTCATCTCGTTTATTTTATATTTTCGTGGTAATTACTTTCTCTATTTCTAAAATATTACAATAAGAGGGAGTGTACAATTTTTTTGGCGAAGAGAGAAAAAAGAGAATTAAAATAAAGGACTCATATAACGAGGAAGTATTAAAACATGAAATTAATAAATTACTATATAATTTTTTTAACACGTTAACGTTAACATACCAAATGACAACCTTTTCTTTTTCTTTTTTTGATTTATTGAAAGTTTTTGCATATTTTCATTACAATTTTGGAAATTATTACAACAAAATATCCTCCCTTTGTGTTATATTCTAATTTTTGATTTTTTTATATATATTCTTTATTTAAAGATTAACTAGGAATTTTTTTTAAAAATAAAACTATATGCTCCTGTAAGGCTGTAAGCATCTTTGATCTCCAACTCTCTTTATTCTTTTCTTATAAACTTAAATAGCATTTAGGTCTTTTTCAAAGTAATTTTTTAAACTTCTTGTATTAGTCTTTTGATATTCGATCCTATTAGTGTTCAAAATCTAATTTTATGGGTTGAATTCGGATTGATCCTCCACCCCCATGCACATGAAAATAAATATTAAATTGGTTACTTCATCATATTTTATTATAGTTTTTAAAATAAATTATTAGTCGTTGAAATAATAAATGTGTTTACCTAATCTAATCCCCATATAAGTTCAGATTTTAAAACAATGTCCGAAAAAAAAAAATTCTATCTTCGTAGGTATGATACAATCAATGAATTTTATAAGCTTGGACTACATTTTCTAAGAATTGAGTATATATTCCAAATTGAAAAGCGAGTACGTACTCCGTAATTGACTTAGTAAAGTTTCGAAAGTGGTATGAAATGATAATAAAATCTCATTCAACGCACTAATTTTATTGCCTCCTATGAATTTTGTTTAGAACATCAATAACATGGAAAGTGACATAATTTTAAACGGTACCAAAACAAAACAGGTTACAAAAAATGCATAAAAGACATCTTTACGTAACCAGACGCATCAAGTTTAGTTTTCACGTCCAATAAACCTTCAACGAAGGCCCACGAACTCTTAAAGCAAACACAATAATGTTGAATGTGTTTAAGGACTAGAATTAATCACGGCATATAGCCTTTTGTTCGAGCATCTGATTCATACGTAGCTGTTCCACTTGTTACTATTACAAAGGTCAATTTATAGTCATTACATATATACATCATACATAGCTAGTACAATGTCATCATATGATATACGTACTGTCCAATTAAGTATTATTCCTCCGTCCCATTAAATTTGTAACATTTTTATTTATAAAGTTTGAATATTTAAAAAGTTTAACCACAATTTTTTATTATGTTATAAAAAATAATATATTTAAATAGAATCTTATTGGATGCATTTCAATGAAAAGTTTTAGAATATTGAATTTTTATAATTTTTTATTTTACCGATTTGATTTGAAGATAAATAACATTTAAAGGCGTGTTTTGTAGACCGTAAAAGTAAAATATAATAAATTTAGTGGGAGGGAGTATGCAGTATTTAATTATTAATAAAATTAAAATGTTTCCATAGATGCTAAATTTAAAAATAAAAAAGTCCATTCATATGGTGTGGTACGAAAGATGTGCATAAATACATTATGATAATATGAGGAATCCATAGTTATGAGAGGATTGGGATTATTTGGAGGGAATATTATTTACGATGTTACACACAAATATGAGAATGAAGTAGGAAGTATATGCTTCAAAAAGCAAAAGTTGAAAAGTAACATCATTGAGTCTCAACCATTAGCTTTCAAATACATTTCAAAATTAAATCTGTAATTTATGAATCTGAGTTCGTGAAACGTTTTGTTTATTCCATTAGAAAGGTTTTCATTGCATTATAATTTGGGTTACAAAAAGTTGCAACAACTGCTACCAAGAATTAGAATGTTGAAACGTTGCCACTTGCCAGTGAAATAACGTAAAAAAGAGGGATTGGCAAAGACATTGTAACTCTTTAGTCTTAGCTATTTATAGGTACGTTCCCACACAGCTGTCGGCGACCACAGTGTGGCCTGTGTCCAGCACTGCAACTTTACAAGAGGATGATGAGATTGTAACGAAATTGTATTAATTGCATGGGCAGGCTGCCAATTGACACGGTTGTGTCTTGTGTGAATCCATTTCTGTAGCCCGTGTTCGTTTTATTTGTTCTCAAACATTAATCGCAGATATTTTTTAACATGTTTTAGGCTGTCACTGGTCACTATTAGGGTAATTATTGAATTTAGTTATTCGGACTCGACTCGGTCAAAACCTGACTCAAGATAGAATTTAACTCGTTGAGTTAACGAGCCAAGTTAGCAAATCAAAGTTCAACTTGAAAAGTTTTGAAAAGCTTGATTTTATATTTATAATATATTTTTATATAAAAAATATAATTATGATATGAAAGATGGTTGGATATGTAGCCCAAAGTCTCGCATTGGAATAAAATGGAAGATGGTTACAGAGAACTGTATATATAAATCCAAAGTCCCACATTGAAAAAATTAAAACATAGTTTGAGGGAATTTATATATAAAAATTTAATAGTGATTTTCAATATAAGCCCAAATGTAATTCATCTAAAACCAAATCTGGCTTATTAAAACTAAAATTTGGGTTTCTTGTTGGCCCATGGGCTTTTTGAGTTTTAAACGAGTCGAGTTCAGTAATTGGGTTTTTAAACCGAACTCGAGGTCGAGCTTTGGTTTTTTTGGCTTATTAGCTAGAGACGAGTTTGAGTTAATGAGTTAGCCTAAATTGAGCTCGACTCAGCTCATAAAAACATCTAATCACTTCCTTTATTTCTAATTATTAATATGTTATTCACATTTTCTTGATGTTATTTTAAAAGAATTAATTTATTAACACATTAACGCAAATATCTTTCATGCATTAAATTTTATCATTTCACTATAATACGGCGATGGAGTCTTTTAGTCTATATGGTTAAGAGTAATATTGCAAGGTAATTTGTAATAAACAAACTTCAATGTTTAGCTTACTAAGTTTTGAAAGAAACCTTTTTTTTTTTTTAATAATAGAATGGAAAGCAATTTTTTTAATATAGTAGGACAGAGTACTCAACTAAAATAAAAATATGGTTCATTGTTTTGGGATGTTGGTAGTAGTATAGGACATCGAAATTTCGTAAGATATACCTATATGGACCGTCTATATATCTATATACACTTCTCCAATGGACCGTCTATTTGACATACGAAGTACTCCGTACATATTATTTATTAGGTCTATAAACTCTTACAAAAAAGTTTGAAAATCAAATTGCTTTATACTCTGGATAAGATTCTCCAATGGACTGCATGTCCCGTGAATGATGTAGCAAAGTATTGAAGATTGAACATTAACTAGGGCCACACCCAAAAATATATGGTTTTATGAAAGGCCCAACCCAAATTATTTTCTAAGACCTATTGTCTAACACCTCCCTCCATCTTTCAATCATAGATCAAAATATCAAACAGAGCTATCAAGTCTCCTACGAGTCTATGACAAACACCAAGTCACTATTGCATTCATAGATCAAAAGGCAGCTGCGATCACTGAGACTTTATTTCTGAAGGATGATCTGCATTGCATTCTGATTGCAAAATTCTTCATTGAAACGACAAATAAATGAATTGTGCCATACTATTTTTGTAAGGATGAAATAAGTTACTTCGTACGTAGTAGTACCAAGTATTAGTCTTGCAAATCTACGGGAAAAGAAGCTAGAACTAACCCAAATTAACAAAAAAATCATACAAATAAGTTACTTCGTACGTAGTATGACCAAGTATTAGCAGCTCAGCAGGATCTCTAAAGACGTCTCCTGCATCAATAAGTAAAAGGTGTGAATTAATTCATCAGCAACCTTCAATCAGACTAAAACACTTAATTATAAATCAATGTAACTCAGACTTTAGTAGATCTTTTACGAAGTTATGTTTTCAATCATACAAAAAAAGGTCGTACTTATTGCACAAAGCATCACCAACGTGATCAAGCCTTGCCACAAATTTGACAAGTAAAGACGTAATTAAACATAGCCAACAATCATTAGAATTACTAATACCACTATCTCTTCGTCTTTAACCCATTATATATATATATATATATATATATATATATATATATATATATATATATATATATATATATATATATATATATAAGTTACTAAGAAAGTACTAATAGTAATCATGCAAAAAATAACTAATTTATGAGGAATTAAAATAGGAGAGAAATAAGGAATATTAAAAATTGAGATATTACAAAGAAGTAGAATAATTAATTTGACAGTAATTTGGAATATGAAAAATTGGGAATAATTAAAGATGTGTAGGAAGATTAAAGCGAGGAATGGGAGTGAATGAAGACGAGTATATAAAAGAAACAATGCAACTACTACAAGATTTCAAATGCACGGTTACATGTTTCAAACGCAACGGGTAGTGCATATGCAGGACGGGCCACGCTACGGGATAGGGTTGGCGTTTGGCAGTTTGTAATCATCCCACCAATAATAACAGGGCGGTTCAACATCAGGCCATAAGCAAACCAGCTTTTACAGGCCCAAAGTCTGACCGAGTTGGACTGGACTGAGGAGACCCGACCAACTGACATCTCTATTCATTACGCGATTCAATGTCACTATGTTGGGTTTGAACGGTTTCCTTGTGTCTCAAGTATCGATGTATGAGGCGTACTTACAAGTGATCTAACGTAACGACATGTGTAATGTACATGTGCCGAAATTGCACCTTTCAAGCTTCTTATAAATCATTGCACATTTTTTGGGTGGGGGGTCGAGCAAGCGTAAAAGTTGTCCGCCCCTTTCCTAAAATCCTTATGTGCTAGTGTGCTACTACTAACAAGTGAGGTTTGGGAGAAAAAGTTGTCTGCCACGTACTTTACAAGGCACAGCGCTAGCCATTTGTCTCCAATTGAACCGCAGACTATCTCAATTTCTACTCATCTAACATGAACATATTCTAATCGCTATTTTTCTAATTTCTCTCTTCTCTCCGTCACTTTCTCTCTCTAAATTCTTTGTCAATACTCTCGAAAAGCAACTCCGAACACTGTTGACTCATTCGAATAACATGGAATCGCAATCATCGGATATTTATTTTTAGCGAGATTAAAAAAAATTTACGGTGAAAAATGGTCAAAAAATCTATTTCGGGCGTTTTGACCATTTTCACCGTAAAAAAAAAAAAATTTACCTCACCAAATACATCCGATGATCATTTTTTCACCGTAAAATCTATTTCGGGCGTTTTGTCTCGAACTGAACCAGGGAAGTCCAGGGAGTATCATTTTTTCCCCGTTATAACAATTGATAACTAAGTGCTGAAACTCTGAAAGTGTAGCGTATACGGAGTATCATGATGTGGAGTACTTGAGTATATATATATTAGAGATTTTATCAACTCTACCCAAAAGGTGGAAATTAAATGTTGGAATTAACTTTATCAGTGTATTAATCTGATTGATTTATATGTCACTAAACAATTATTACGGGTCTTCCCACCAATAATTATAGAAATCTCTTGTATGTTCCCTAAGATGGATGTGAAATTATGTAATTGACATAGCTAATGGCCGAATGGATAGGACTCGAGAGGATATGATCGCTACTAATCTTAATAATATATACTGTACGAGTAGTTCTGAACTTTTTACTGTTTGTTTGTGCTTGTATTCTTAGAGTAGTTTCAATTTTATGAAATTTTGTTTTATCCTGAAGGATTTCTGAATTCAATTAAAAGATGGATATGATTGATGGATGCAATTCCTTTGCCTTGCCTAGAGATGGTCAGCCCAACCTGATTCTAGTTTACCCGAAATCAACCTGATCTACTTAAAATGTGGCATAGTTATAAATAAAAAAAAGTGAATTTAGATAATGACTTTCATGTATAAAATAAGTTAATAATCCCATTTCACAATTGAACTTTTTGGAGATGGATGGGCATGGGCTAAAGTCATGAAATGTACACTATGCCTTATCTACCTCAAATTCAAATTCAAGCCACCATGTATTATTATCTTGGACTTTTACCTCGGTACTGAATAACCCCATAGTTGTCAAAGTTGAAAACTTAAAATCACCACATCCGGTAATTTTTATAATGAATTAATTAAGGATGGCTAATGGATTAGGTTTGCAATGCCCAACTCAAGAAGTTACAATGCTCAACTGAGGCTTGGCAAGGATTCGGCTAGAATCAATGACAGTGGATTGTTTGCTTATTAATTTTAAGAAAATGTGGTCGCCACGAAACAAAAATGAACACCCAAAAAGAAATGTATGAATCTTACAGAGTAATACATAATAAGGATTTTATTCTTCCTATAAGTCCATATATTATTCTATGTCATAGTATTTTTAAATTATTGAATATGTTCACTAGAGCTCTCTTGTTGGTGATTTTTTTCGGATTTTTTTTTCACAATTAGAATTGTTCAAACGAGAAGGGCCCCCATTAAGGGTCTTTGACTGGTCCGTTTGTAAGAGAGTATAATCTGTTATGAGCTTAATTGAGTTAATATTTTAAATGGTCATGTTTTATTGGGTATTATATAGTTTAAGTCAGGTCAATAGTTTTCGAGGCTTTTAAACACTATAAGATAATGAATTATTTCCACTAACTTGCCAATAGTCTACTACAAAATATTGGAGGTGATACAGATAAACTATCACCATCTATAAATAAAAACTATATTCTTTTTAGACGGCCTGATCCAACTCGACCCATTTTGTATCTTCTTTGAACCTGCCCGACCTAACCCATTTTGTATGTGATTCATCCCGACCCAATAAATAAATCTATTCACCATCAATAATTTTGCTAAGATGATGTACTTTGCAGCTTGCACCACTGCCTCTTCAATATTTCATGAAATTAATCGAATCGTCCCCCTAATTGATGATTTTGCCCTTTGACACATTTCAAATAAAATCGAACATCTTACACTTCAATTCTTATTTCACACTTTACTTTCTCGTAAAAACTAATCGAAAACGAACCTTACTATAATTTCATAATATAAAAGTTATAATTTTCATAATTTACGATTAATTTGATAATTTTGTTATTCATTCATAATTTCATAATATATTATTTTTAAAGTTACATTTAATAACTTAAGTTAATATTCCTAAATTATAATATTATCCTAAATTAAAATATTTATAACTTAAACTACTTACTTAAAATTTTTCTAACTTCAAATATTACTAACTTTTTTTCCAAACCAAACATAATCCTAATTAATTATTATTAAATTATAATCTAAAACATAAATAATATCATTTTAACAAACTATTAAACATGAATAAAAAAATAAAAATATTAATTTATCAAATAATATATAATAACTAACATAAAGTAACAATAGTACTAATAAACAATACTTACTAATTAATTAAAATCGACAAATCTTGTCGGCGATAGGGGGTGCCTACCGAAATTTCCAGCACGCCCCAAGGCTTTCCACTAAAAATTTCCGGCAAGTCCTAAGGCAAGCCGGAAAAGTAAGACGGCAAGCCCTCCTTTTTTTTGAGATACGGCACCCCCTTATGTTAATTACTTAGTATTGTCAATTAATTAGCATTAATTATTGTCAATAAATTAGTGTTAATTAGTTAAAATCATATTATTTTGTTTTAATCATGTTTAATTAGTGTTAATTATTATTGTTAAGTTGCATGGTTAATTAGTTAGTGTTAATTTAGGAATTGTTGGGTGAAAATGGAAAGTAAATGAGGGTGAAGAGAAGAGAAGGGGGGGGGGGGGGGGGGGGGGGGGGGGGGGGGTGGTAATATAGTAAATACAGGGGGCGGCTCGAGTAATTTCGTGGTGATAAATAACAAGGCCATATTTCATTTACGACCCCTAATTTTTTGAGAGTAGGCCAGATTAAGTCAGGCCTTGTAACACCAAGAATGTACAAGTAATTATACAGGTAATATTGCACTTTGTATTACAGAGTTGTAAAGTGAAGTAAAAATTATAGAAAAAATAAATATAAACTATGTAAATTTAGTAAATTAATTAAAATTATACTGAAATTTTCTACTCCCTCTCATTTTATTTGCTATATTTGATTTTTCACAGTTTTTCAAGACATAACTAAAAACGTTTTTTTCTCTAAATTTGTAAGACAAAAATTTATGAAAACTTAATATTCTAAAATTTCACATTGAGATGAATCTAATAAATTCACATTTAAATATATTATTTATTATAATATAATTAAAATTTATAATCAAAACTTTTAAATTTGACTATAAAAATAGAAATATAGCAATTAAAATAAAACGAGGTGCACTAACATTTACTGTTAATCGTCTTTCTCCAATCTGATCTGATGCTGGCCTATCTTTGACTATTGCATGTAGATGTAGTCTCGAAACGAGTCTTACCTTGTTCACCTATTAAAGTCAAATGTCGACTTGTAGCTGTTAAGGTCAATCTGTCACCCATCAATCACAAATCAACAACGTTACAAACCTTACCTCTTCCAAACAAATTACAAGGTCACTCGGTTACCAAATTTTGGCCCCAAAATTCTTTGCAATCGCCAGCTTCTATCCTTGTTCTACCTTATTTTTTTTCTCCAAATTTTGCGTAATTAGTTGATTACAAAGCAATTGTATTAGTCAGCCTTTGTTTGTATTATGTATATTGATACTTATTACTACCTTCGTGGCTTTGTCTTTCATCTTTTGCTCATTTAACTTTTTAAAACACGACTTAAAATGTTTATATCTTAATATAAAAATTTGATATTCAAAAAATTTACATTTAAATAAATCAAATATGATGAGATTTTTTATTCAAATTTTTTAAATTTTAACTCCATAAATAAACCTAAATTTTTTATATGTTAGACCTCAATTTTTTAACATAGTTTTGGGGGCATTAGTTTATTCACATATAATTATTTTTTTCAAACAATTTTTTTTTTCGTTTGGGATAAAGTTTTTAGAATTAATTTTGTCAGATATGATTTCTTCCGATGATTAAATTAAATCAATCCTAATTTTCTAATATATTGTATACAGAATTGAAACAAGCCACTTTTTATTTTAGGAACACGCCAATAATTACATTAATTAATAAAATTCAATGTACTTTTAACCGGACTGTAGGTGATTGATGGACCATAATCTATATTTCAATGTACTTCTCTAAAATGTTTTGGTGGGCTGGTGTATAGACATGTTAAAATGGGAGGGTTTTAAGTGATCAATTTGTAAAATAATTTAATCAAATATGAACTTAATTGGCTTGCTCTTTTAAATGGTTATGTTTTATTGAGTCTTTAATGGATCAAGTTGGGTCAATAATGGACTAAAAGTTTACTTGACTTTTAAACACCATCAAATAATGAATTATTTCCACTTACTTGCCGATGGTCCACTGCCAAATATTGGAAGTGATATAGGCAAACTATACTCACTTTAGACGTCCCATTAGACGGCCCAGTCCGACTCGACCTATTTTGTATCTTATTTGACCCAACCCGACTTGACTCGTTTCGCGAATAATGCTCATACTTTTTTTGGGGGATTGTCAAAGATTAATGTATTAGGGAGTAATAAATTATGAAATTGAAATTTGTTTTGTTGAATGGGCACAGAAAACGGATATAAAAAGACCAAATAGTGTAACCACGTGGATCTAAGTACGGAATAGTGTCATATTCTGTACATTGTAGTAATTGATTTATATATGGAAAGTATCAGTTTATGCTTTGTAAAAATTAACAAGAATACTCGTATAGTCGTGCTATTTTTGGAGTTAGGATGAACTGGTCTTACGAATTGAAACGTATCAAGAGGGTTGCCAGAGTCCTCTATGAAAACTACGCTGCCAAAACCTTGAGTCCAGACAATTACCCAATTGGGAACACTTCGTTTTTGTGGAGTATTTGTTCTCTCTCGATTGTACATATTATTAAATATCTCCCCTTCTGATATGGAGTATATACTATTAGGAAGGCTAATTCAATTAAGAGATAATTCTATCCTTTAAAGGGATACCTCTATTTCTTTTATTTGCTACATTTGACTTTTAACGGTATTCAAAATACAATTTAGAATATTTTTTTCTAAATTTGTAAAATAAAAATTTATGAAAAATTGATAGTTAAGAATTTATGTTGGGATGCATCTAGTAAGATACCACTTATATATATTATTTATTATAATATAATTAGAATTATTGGTCAAATTTTTAAATTTTTGACTGAAAATATAACAAAGAAATAGATACGGAGGAAATATCTTGTTAAAAAAAAAACTATAGAGATATTTGGATTTTGGAAGCCACTTCACTTTCTACAAATTTAAAAGAGATTAAAACATGTTAGTCCGTATAAGAAATTGGACATTGAAATGATCGATAGTACTCCATCTGTTCTTTTTTGTTTTTCTCATTTTTCCCATTCGAAAATTTTAAAATATTGTTTTCATTTGAAATCCTTCTATTTTAGTTTAATATTGTGATTGGTTGAAAAAGTTTGGTTAGGATCACTATCCATGTGATATGTAGCTCATTGGTTATTTTTTAATTGTTTAATGTCATAGACTTTAGAAATTTTACTACTTATTTAATGCTCAACTCACTTGCATTATTTTTTTTATTAGAATCTATTCTTATTTTTAGATTAATTTAAATTATTTTATAAAATCTTAATAATATTTAATATTGTTTTGGTAATTCCAAATGAGAAGGAAAAAAAAGAACGGACGGATAACAATCGATGCTTTTTCCATTTCATTTTCACATGTTATAAGATCCGGAATTAGCCAAATTTCTATTCTATTATAGAGTATTCATGGCATTCAATGTTTAGTGTTTGTTTAGTATATTGTATAAGTCAATGAAAGAGTTGTATGATGAACCGCGAATCCTTCCGATATCAAGGCTAATGCTTCGTCTAATAAATACTCGTATATATTGTCTAAAACATTATAGTGGATCACTAAATGTCTTGAAAACTTTAGTACTTGGCCGAAAGGTTCATCATGAGTGCATTAAGCAGACCTAGCTACATTGCTTATTAGTTTCGAGTGGATAATGTTTCAATCATTTAAGAAGTGTGTTGAACATTTAAGTTTTTTTTAATGGCTTCAACTACGGTGTACTTTTATATTTTTGTGTACCAAATAAATCACTTGATAAATATTTTTTGACATCACATAAAGCCAGATTATCAGAAAATAATAAGATACATGAAATAAGTCTGTTTGGATTTGGTATCTTGTGCGCCTCTTAAAGCCTGTTCTCTAGTTATCCTAGTTATAACAAAAATTCATAAAAAAAGAGTTTAAATAATAAAAGTTCATATAAGTTTAGCAATATATATATATATATATATCAAATATTGTCAACAATCTAGTTACTAATTTGAGACATAAAAATTCATAAAAAAAGAGTTTAAATAATAAAAGTTCATATAAGTTTAGCAAAATAGTTTAAAAAAAAAAAAGTTTAGCAAAATAAATTCAAATATAGTGTAACGGATTTATACGAATCTTATAACAAGTTAAGCAAATGTTATTTAAGTTCATTAAAACTAGGAAAAGTTCAAATAACTTAAATAAAATACAACAATATTTCTATGAAGAAACATACTTACAATTTCTATAAAGATTAGACAACATAAGTTAAAAATATGTCTTAAAAAATCATATACAAGTACTGGTGATTAAACAAAAGTTGAAGAGAAAATACCTTGTCACAAATTTTCTTAAATAACTTGTGTATGGTATAATAACAACCAGACTCTATGACATACACAAATTTAAAACATTATAGAGTGCAATATAAATAGTCGTCCAAACATAATAGTTACCTGAGTCAAGAATAATTGAATATTCCACTTCTTTATGAATTCTTTACAAAATCATATGATTTGATTAGTTAAGTTCATCAGTATTATTGTGAATTTCTACCTCCAACCTATGTAATCCAAAATAAGATTATAAAAACCAAAACCATATACAAAGTATTTTTCAAATCTTTTTATTGTATGTCTTCAATAAATAAAAAATGTTTATGACTAATTTTCCGCAACTTTCAGTTTCAATGGCTAGCTCAGAATTCCACTCCTGCCTCCCCAAACCAAAATAGTCAAAAAAGAGTTGACCGACTTGAGAACGACGACCTACCTCCAAATCCACGAACACGAGTCGTCCTTCATTTCCTGTCCTTTAATCAAGTTTTAACGAATACACCATCACTTCATCAACTACTTCACTTCGTATTTTTTGTCAATTTGACTTTTTACGACACCCAAGATATTACTTTAAACGTTTTTTATTTTTAAATCTGTAAGATAAAAATTTATGAAAATTTGACAATTAAAAAATTTTTGTTGAAATAATTTCACTTGAATGTATTATTTTTTATAAGATGATGACAATTTATGATCAAACTTATAAACATAATCATATGGAATTTTAAAATATTTAATTATTTTAAAAATAAAAGATTTTTCTGAAAATTTAAAGGATAATTATCATTTTAAATTCATACTTATCTTTTTGCTTTTTTATCCTAAAATTTATCATAATTTCTACAATAAATAGACTCTTAAACCTTATTTAATTCTTCACACAAAAAATAATTAAATCTTTTCTACTTCTCTCAAACTTTCTATATTTCTTTCTAGTCACTCTCTTCATCTATTTGGCCACCTTACGCCACCAACCACCGTGAGCCTCCTCTTTCCCTAACTATATTAATTGTTTTAGAAATTGTTTAGTTATTAAAACTATTTCTAAATTTAATTAAAGTTTTAATATTTTATGCATATTATTTTGTTGCATTATATTGATTAGTTCATGTTAATTGATAGGAATATCATCTTGAAATTTAGTAGGAAGTTGCTAAGAAGTACTATAATTTAAAGTACATATATGTGTTAAATCTTTTTATGTGCAATTGAATATTTTATTGAATTATATTGTATTAAGATATTTTTATTATATATTTTTAAATGTAATTGAAATTTTAGCCATGCGCCAATTTTTTAATATATGGTTATTTATTTGAAATTCCGATTTAAAAAAAGGATAATATACATTTAACTTATTTTATTTAATATATATCATGTTTTAAAGGGCTAAATGACATTTGAGATTTAATAATTTTTAACGAGCTTTAATAATTATAACAAGGTTTTTGTATTTAAAGGAGTTGTAAAAGGAGAGTTATTATTATTATAAATTACCGCTTGATTTCATAATCAAGAAGGGTTCATACTTTAAAGTCCACTTGTTGGCAAATAAAAGAAAACTCCAATAATAGATTTGTGATAGGATAACTAACTTGGGGTGTGCATACTTGGGATCAAAGAGAGGATATAAGAAGAGGAAATTATTTGTATTAAGTGCTTTAATAATTCAATTTATATTGAATTATTATAAAGGAAGGTTTAAAGTTAAAGATTATTGATTATAAGAAGACTTGTTCGTAATAAAGGAATTTAAAAAGTTAAAGTATTTCTTTTAGCATGTATATGTATACGATTTTTACACTGTTTTGTTCACCCTACTTATCATTTATGTTAAGTAGGTTATCAGGAATAAATGTGCATGAGAGCATTACAACAAAGGACATATACTAGTTGGGAGTTTTCATAATTTTTCTTATTCAACTTTTGTACCTTTGAATAATCAGTTTTTTTTTTTTAATAAAATTAAGTTTTACTTTCGCTGCAGTATATTAATTAGCTAGCACAGCCGAATCGAAGTGACACGTGGTGGTAATACCCCTAAGTTATTAAAACTATAATTATTATGTTAGTAATTTGGGGTGTTACATCTTTCTCATTTTAAGTACCCTTATATATATATATATTTATTTATTTATATGAGAACCTTTTAGAATATGAGAACCCATCTCCCACCGTTGATAAAAAGATCTGATGGCCCAAAATGTTTCAGCTTTTTTATTGCAAAAGTTTAATTTATTAGAACTTTTTTGTACACTCAATGTCAATGTACCACTAACTTTTCAAAAGTCATAAAGTATGTACAATTATTCTAAAAATTAGTATAGATTGTTTTAAAAATTTATTCTGTTGTTCTAAAATTTAGTACTAATGTTCTAAAACTTCTATTTTATTATTTTAAACAATTATTCTAATATTCTTAAATTCTGCCTACTGTTCAAATGTTCTAAACTTTTATTCTATTATTTTAAACTATTGTTATAATGTTCTAAGCTTCTGTTATATTATTCTAAATTATTGTTATATTATTCTAAACTTTTGTTATAATATTCAAAACATCATAATTAGACCCACTAGTTTAAAACTTTAGAATATCAGTATTAGACCTTAGACAAATGAGTAAATATTTAGAACATACGTGTCAATCTTTAGAATAATATAATAGAAGTTTAAAATAATTATATACAAGTTTAGAACAATATAATAGAAGCTTAGAATATTAAAATAATAGTTTAGAAAAATACAATAATAGTTTAGAATAATAGAATAGAAGTTTAGAACATTAGAATAATAGAGCAGTAGTTTAGAATATTAGAACAATAGTTTTGAACAATATAACAAAAGTTTGGAACATTAGAAAAATAAAACAGAAGTTTAAAATAACGAAACAGATATTTAGAACAATAAAACAGAAGTTTAAAATAATAAAACAAAAGTATAGAACATTAGAATATAAGTTTAGAATAATAGATCAGACATTTTAAAAAAACAATAGAACAGAACTTTAGAACAAATATTTTGGAGAAAGTACTGCTGAAATGATGTTTGAAAGTACAAATTTTTTCTTGGGATTTTGCAAAAAGTTATTTTTATCTCAGTATATTTCTGAAAATGAGGAAACTTATGTCAGTTTAAAAAAAAAATTAAAAAGTGTGTCAGTTTTGTCATTATTTACGTTTGTTCATTCTTTTTCACTTAACCTATTTTGTTGGATTTGGGGATTGTATGGTGTAAGAATGATTCTTATTTTGCAAAAGGTTTTCATATAAAGAAGGATTCTCACATGAGTAAGTAAAATATTATCTGTTGGATTTAGGAGATAAAAAGTCAAGATATCTTCTCATCCTTCTCATTTTAAATATCCTTTTTATTTTAACTTTTACCTATATATATATATATATATATATATATATATATATATATATATAGGTAAAAGTTAAAATAAAAAGGATATTTAAAATGAGAAGGATGAGAAGATATCTTGACTTTTTATCTCCTAAATCCAACAGATAATATTTTACTTACTCATAGTGATCCTTTTTTAACTCATAATGATCAAATAATTTTTTTTCACTTATAATGACTCTTTTTATTATTATGGTAACTCTTTTTATTATTCTAGTAACCATTTTATATTGTTATAGTAACCATTTTTTATGTGAAATTTCTAGCGTTGAATCTTACCATTTGAAGGGTCAAGATCTTTTCTTATTCTTCTTATTTTAAGTACCCTTCTTATTAGATCCCTCCCCTATATATATATATATATATGCTCAATTTCTATTTATAGAGTCAAAGTTAAAAATTTTTGACCATAAATTTTCATCATGATATAAGAAATAATATATTCAAGTGTGATCTTATTGGATGCATATCAATGTAAATTTTTACAATATCAAGTTTTTGTAATTTTTTGACTTACGTATTTAGAGATAAAAATGTTTAAAATCGTATCTTGAAGATCGCGAAAAGTCAAATGAGACAACCTTTAAGAGATAGACGCAGTATATAACATAGAATACCAAAATTCCAGTTCATTTCCTCCTTTGCCCTTTTCAAATAATTCCCCTCTTTGTCCTTTCCTCATCCTGTCTCCCTCCCTTTTTTTTTCCATTATTATTTGTCCATTTCTCTGCACTCAGCCTTTTCCCATTTATGTTTAACGCTTCCACAGACATCCACCCAATCCCCTCCAAGAGAGAGAACCAGTGCTACTTCCCCACTTTTCCACCCATCTCTCTCCTCCTCACCTCCTACTCCTCGTTTTCGGTCCCTTTTTCTATTCTATGACGCGTTTTGATAAAGCTGCTCATTTCTTCATGAATACTACTTCAATGCTCAAAGGTGCAGGCGCAGGTGCTGGTTGTTAATTTTTCATTGACTTTATTTTATTTTATTTTTATATTTGAGGAAAATAAAGTAATATTTTAAAATGAGAGGATATTCGAGGCATGAGCTACGACGGTGGGGGTCCGATAACATGAGAATGCCGGCGGCGATGAGTGCCGGTTCTTCTCCTGGGAGTGATGTCACTACATCTGGATATTCAACTCCGCCTTCTACTGCAGCGGATGAGCTTGTTGAGGTTACTCTGGATATTGAAGATGACGAGACTATTATTCTCCGGAGTATTGAGCCGGCGGCGAGTCACACTCCTCCGCCGGGGACAATGAATGTTGAGCCTTCGTCTTCGTCGTCAACGGCTGCGCATAATTCGCTGGCGTCGCTCGTCGGAATGGAGATTCCGGCGTCGACGTCGAGAGCGCCGGGAATTCGGCGAACGACGTCGTCGAGCAGCCGTATACGGCAGTTCTCTCAGGAGTTGAAGGCGGAGATGAGCCGAGCGAAGCAGTCATTCTCTGCTCAGTTGACCAAACGGTTCTCTGGAAAGTTCTTGAACTACTCGCCTTCCATGAAAGGATCTGACTCGGCGGTTGACCCGGCGATTGCGGCCCGGAATCGTCGGAAGCATCAGGCGCAACTCAATCGAACTCGATCTTGCGCGCACCGCGCACTCAAAGGGCTTAGATTCATCAGCAACAAAGGAAATGCGACTTGGAGTGAAGTTGAAACTAATTTCAAAAAGCTAGCGAAGGATGGATTTTTGTATCGCACTGATTTTGCTAAATGCATTGGTAATATATAATTAATTAGGTTAACAAGACTATGAATAGATGAAATAAGGGTTTAAATTGATTGAATTGGTTGTGAATCAGGGATGGAGAAATCGGTGGAGTTCGCGCTGGAAATGTTCGACGCTTTGAGTAGGAGGAGGAGGTTGAAGGTGGAGAAGATTAGCAGGGAGGAATTGTATGAGTATTGGTCGCAGATTACAGATCAGAGCTTCGATTCTCGTCTCCAGATCTTCTTCGACATGTACGTAATTTATTTTTTCTTACTGTTTTGTTTTTACTTTGAATTGATGGATTTGATGCTATTGATTTAATGTCGTTAAAATATAGGCTAATTGATACGTAATGAAGCCAATGATTACCCCACTAATTAGCAATCCCAACATTATATGCTAATGCATATGGTCGGCTATTATTGTAGTCTTTAGCAGTATGAGTTAGGCTGTTGGTTTCTTTGGGTAACAATCTAATAGTATCATTATGCTTTAACCAATTCGTTAATTAGTTTTCTTTTCCTTTTCTAAACATGTCCGCTCCTTAAAATACTCCATAGAAGGCTATTTCGGTCTTTTTGGGTTATGTTAGGTAACTGACTATCATCAGCAAATTAGAGATTGATATTGAGCTATTGATTAACTATACTATGACATTTATGTAAAAAGAGTAGTATATTCTTGTAATTAAAAGAGGTCAAGAAGTCCAGGACTCAAGAAAGTTACAAGCACAATTAATATTCGATTGGTCCCTTTTTAGTTGTTTCTTTTTATTTATAAAGTTAAAATTTAAAAAGTTTGATAAAAAATATTATTATATTATAAAAACTAATACATTAAAGTGAGATTTTGACTGATACATCTTAATGTAAATTTTTAAAATATTAAGTTTTTATAATTTTTTTTTATGGAATTAGAGATAAATATTTAAAGTTATGTCTTGAAAATCGTGAAAAAGTCAAATAAGCCAAAAAACTAAAGATGGATGTAGTATAAATTAGAATTTTATATGGAACCACCTAAAAATATAAAAAGATGTAGAACTTTAATATCCTTTTAATAATTATATGTAGGTCATCTTTGATTCATGTTAAAAAAAAACATTAACATAAGAAGATAGAAATTAAGTGCTTTGTACATAAAAAAGATGTGCACATGTAAAAGTACATTTAATAATATAGTTTATGTACTCCACTTTGTGTTATAAATTTCCAGCCTAGTTCCACTTTGAAGAAACATTATTAATGTTGTACATGCATTGACTAAATAAGAAATTCTTTTGCCAATCACATTCCCAATATACTTTGGTTTTTGCACATGGTTTGTAACGGTTCGTATATTACCCATCTCCTTACTCAAGGGAAGAGGAAAAGGTTATGCAATTGTTATCCAAAATGTGGATAATGCTTCTCCACCTTAAAATAAAAGTACAATATTTATCCCAATCCTCCTTGATCATCCCTCAATCTACTGCCAATACACATACGCCATATCTCATTTCAGGCTGTAGTACCCTTTGCTGTGAAGTCCATATAAAGGATGTTACATAAGTGTTTTATTTTAATTTTTTATGGTTGTTGATCTTAGGACTACACTTTTAATTTTTCATTTGATGTCATCCATTTACATGCTTATTGAATGTTCGACAAATATCTTAGAATTAGATTGGGGAAAAACATGCAAATATTTTGTTTTCTTGTTACGTGTATTCTATATCAACAAGAGTTGGTAATGATTTTGCATTTGAATAAGGACGGACCCTGACATTCCTCCGTTCCTGATATGTAATGGACATTATAATATATAACTAGTATGACATTCCTCCTTTCCTGCTAATCTGTAATGGACATAATAATATAACTGTATGCGTAGTACTAATTTTACTATTGGATTTAAACTAAATTCGATATGAAAGGAGAAGAAAGGTTAAAGTAATGCATTTTTATGCTTAAGCAGTTAACAGCTTATGCATCTAATCAAGAAGGGTTGAACTATAATAGGGAATTCAATAGTACGTGCCACCTTGGAAATTCAGAATATATCATATTTTATAATCCGTGCTTGGTGCACCCTTGAAAACAATGGGTATTGTTATATTAACCTAGCCGTGACATTTATGCATTGAATATTATGTTAACTCAACTTGATAAAATTGCTTAGGAGTATTTTTGAGGTTAGCTTGAAGTATTTGTGATAGGACCTTACTTTTATCTTGCATGTCTTGATAGATTGCCCTGTCTTATTAGTCTTTCGTTGTACCTTGTTGTAGTTAAAATTAATTGATAGTTGTCTTCTATTCTGAAGGGTGGATAAAAATGAAGATGGTCAACTGACTGAAGAAGAAGTCAAGGAGGTAAATCCTTTTTCATTTATAAAATTTGTCAGTAGCTATATTTTCAGCTGATTTGCCTTTTAACCTATCAGGACTACTCCGTATCTCAGATGGATTTGTGAACAAGTAACAATGACCATTTTCCTTGAATGACTAAAGTCATTGGTCATATTTGGTTCATAAATTTAAGTTCTGGTTATAGTAAACCCAGTACAAATATTTTTATCAAGCAAAACTAAGATTTGATGAGTATATTTACTAATTATTTTATATTTATGATTAAAATATGGAGTACCAGCATCAACAAACATATTGAGTTAAAATAGTTTAGCTTTAATGGTTGAATAAGTTTCCATATATAAATTTAATATAATTATTATAAACTTTTTTAAAGCAGTTTTGTTCAATTATTGATCATATTATGCCGTTTTTGGTATTATAAAATACCTTACTCGGTTTTTAAGAAGAAAGTGTTATAGGAATTACTCTGTACTATAATTTTACAAAAAGAAAATGTAAAATACTTTTATAATTTATCTCAATAAAAAGATACAGTAGTAAAGCATCATATGACCTTAAGGGAGTACTCTTTGTCACTAAATCTTCAATATTTTCTTTGCTTAAAAAACTACGGGTGTCACACTTGAACATGCAACGGGGCATAACAATGCATGAAAGTAGTAGGAAAACACTCTGTCGTGTTCGGCGACCTATAACCAATTATTCGCTGACTATACTTTGCGCCTGTCAAGTTTGCAATTGTGCATGGCTCAGAGGTCAGCTAAAAATTAATGGTCGGTTAAGAAGTTGTTATTTTTATGGTTAAAATAATTATGGGTTAGGCCATTTTTGGTGGCTAGGATCGAGCTTTGAAAATGATCTAACAACTCCAATTACTAATGTGATAAATTTGAGCAAATGATATAATAATGTATGGTTTTTTATTAAATGATTTTATTTTGAGGCTTTCATCATGCCTTACGCTGATATGCTTCCCATGTTCCCAAGTATCCTATTTATCATCATACGGAAATTTCGTGCCCATTTCTTTTGTTGAATAATCTAGGCTGGTACTGCTAGCCTGCTACTAGAGTGAGTATGCTTGCCAAGTTTTTAGGCCAACATAGTCACGGATTTCTCACGTTATTGCCACCATACTAATTATTCTATCATGATTATTTATTGATGAAAGCTTATGCAGTAAAAAGGGAAGATTAAAGTTTTTGGGAAAAGATAGATGGATAGGATGGACGATTAGGTAGAGGAGATTCAAGTACTTCGTAATTGAGTTGCTATGTTAAGCACACATTGTACAGTCTTGGGCTGGCTTGTCTCACTATAAGTATCAGACCATAAACAGGTTCCTAAAAAACCTAATATTTCCCTTTTAATTCAGCATGTATCAAATAATTATTTGTATATTGTTGGTTTTAATTATACCACATGACCGAAGATCTACCAATCTGACAAGAAATAAAAAAAAAATGTACTTAGTGCGTAATTAAGTGCTCATAATTTGTTGATTTATTCCACACATTTCTCTTTTTTCAAAATTTGATGGATTTATTCTGACTAGAGTTGGTAGACTAGATAGGAGGCATTCAAAGAATTATAATGTAGAATATTCTATCGTATTGAAGCTGAAGCACGTCATTGACAAAATTTTCTCTGGTTTGTCTCATCAAGTTTTTCTTGATACCAATTTTATACAGTCAGGTAGGTTGGTGATTATGAGTTATGTCCCACTCTATTGAAAAGGGATAAAAGTATATTGCTTGACAATTTAAAATTGGTTTTCTTATTTGGTTAAGCTTACAGTAATTACTGTTATACAAGAGAATTTTATGGTTGGTAAATGTACTTGAAAAAGTTGAATATTGTTGCTAAAAATATATGCTTTTAGTTGTTACAACTTCAATGTTGTTATTATAGGAGTAGAATGCTGTACTTAGTAATTAATACTTTTTTTACAATGATGTAGATCATAACGTTGAGTGCATCAGCTAATAATTTGTCAAGGTTAAAAGAACAAGCTGAGGAATATGCAGCTTTAATAATGGAAGAGCTTGATCCTGAAGGGCTTGGATATATTGAGGTACTACTCTACTACTGTCTTCTGCAATTTATATGCGGTTAGAACTTCTTATTTTCACTACCTGCAGACTACCATTGTAGTGGTACCAGTTATTTTATTCTTTACCAATACCATCCACTCTCTATTTTGTTGATTGTGGAATTTTGATGCTTACTCTCCCAAGTCTGAAATCATTGCTTTACTCGTGGAAGTAAAAGGGGTATGGATGGATGAAAAAAGTTGAAGGTTGGTGAATGATTTTTTAGGAGTGACCAAATCTAGAGTGTAGGAAGTATCTCAAAAGTGACCAAATTTGCCAAATCCCTATTTATTGGTTATTTTCCAATTTAAGGGAAGACAATTATTTGCTTCCTCTAAAAAGTTAATAGTGAATAAGTGTTGAGATGGGGAGTGTCATTATTTTCTTTGACCCAAATTAGCCTTCAGTTTGACTTTTTGGATGTATGAATTTGTATTGACTATTGATTTCTTAGTATGTGCTCAGATTTTTATCAATTTCAGGATTTTACTATAAAGTAAATGATAAAAATTGAATTTAATCTAATTTTTAAGAAGTCAAAGTTTTTCTTGAGATAAAAAAATAGTAGCAATTTTGTTAATTGGTTTTCTTGCAAGGAAGTCATTGTTGAGTTGTTGACAGAATGAAAGAAATGAGAGCATGAGCGTAATTGCACCGCAGGATGCTAGTTGGTGTGCCGTTGAACTGTCACGGGGTAAACACAAAACCCAATTCATACAATCCAGTTTTAATTACTGACCCCAGATTTCATGTTATTGTGTCTATTTAAGCAGGCCGTGACTAATACGATTTGATATTCTCATTCTTTCTTTTCCACATGGTAGTTGACTAGTTGGGTTAATTTTCCCAAAGTTGCTACTCCGTAATAGGGAAAATTAAACAAGTTCGCTAGACAGTTTAGCTCTTTTTTCTCTTTTACTTCAGAGGTTTTTTTTATTGATAGCCTTACACTCGGGGATAGGGTGTACCCTTTTACGTAAAAAATGAGCATGGAAGCATATAAGGGGGTGCACTCTGCATTTTAAATGCTCTTCTATATTACGAGGGAGCTTTTGTCAACTCGGTTACATGACTTACATCACATAATAAGTAATTCACATTGACTTATAAGCAAGATTGAGAATGAGATAGACTATAACTGACTGAGATTCGGGATGATTTTTATGGGTAACTCTCTATGTCTTAACATAATTAGTGTGAGACGGTTTGTTCAAAGTATACTCCTTATCAATCAGCGGATTTTTACATTAGACATTTCATTTTATTATAAGGAATTAAAATCCGCTATTCCGGATCCATATCTAGTTTGCTTGATGATGTTAATAATTAATGATAAGCAGAGATAATTCAATTTCTTTTACTATTATGACGTTTGGAGGCCTCCAAAACCTCATCTATAATGGTAATCTAGCCGCTTGTTTCATTTAAGTAGCTTTCTGTGATATCATTCATCCATTATAATATCATAGTATGATTATTCTAGTTTAGGTTCTCTAACATATTATTCTAGGAGTATTATATATAATGATGCAACTATAAATGTAGCTCTAGTACGTATTTGTGCCACGTGCAGATCCGGACACTTAAAGTTGATACCCAACATCCTTCATGGGATTTGGACTCTATACTTAAATAGTGCTAGTAATTGAGTTCTTATAAAAGGATAAACTCAAGTTTTTCTTGTTCACTGACTTATTGTTTGCCTAAATGCAGCTATGGCAATTGGAGACACTTTTGTTGCAAAAAGACACGTACTTGAGCTACAGTCAGGCACTCAGCTATACGAGCCAAGCCCTCAGCCAAAATTTACAAGGACTTAGATATAAGACCCCTATGCAGAAGATGAGAACAAATATGTTCTATTTTCTACTAGATAATTGGAAGAGGATTTGGGTTTTAAGTCTCTGGGTTTTAGTAATGATCGGATTGTTCATTTGGAAGTTCTTTCAGTACAAAAACAAAGCCGCGTTCAAAGTTATGGGTTACTGCCTCACCTCAGCAAAAGGTGCAGCCGAAACCTTAAAGCTTAACATGGCTTTGATATTGTTTCCAGTATGTAGAAACACCATAACTTGGCTTAGGTCTACTAGGCTGGCTTATACTGTGCCTTTTGACGACAATATCAACTTCCATAAGGTACACCATACCTACTACACTTGGCTTTTTTTTAAAAGCTTATTTTATTACTTTGTTTGGGGCCCCTATTTTATTACACTTGACTTTTCCTAAACTGAACTAATCTTCGTTTGCTTAAATGGTTGGTGATCACGAAGAATGCATGGTAAAGTCAAGCTTCTGTTGAGTTAGTTACATCACCCTAGGTGGGATTCTTATGATGTAAACCCGCTTAGTATTTTGCACGCTTTGTTTCAAAAAGTGTTCACTTTTGTAATTTAAGTTAAATCACCTCAATTTTCTCCATCACTTCAACTTCTTTTCTCCTCCATCTTGACATATCTTTGTTCCTCCCGCAACCCTCAAACATCTAATAACTTTATTCAATTTTCATACCCAAACCCAGTGTGAGAGCCCTGAGGAACACTGGGGTAATGATCAGAGCCACATTAGTTCATTTGGCATTTTTTTACCTTGTCACCTTGACATGACTCATATATAAGGTCGTAGCTCTGGATAACTGGCCTTACGCCTTAGATACCAAAGCATAAATAAAAAAAAACTTGGACTGGAAGCAAAAATAGGGAGGATCTAGATCGCCTGATTTCTTAATGGTTTTTTTCTGGCATTTAAATGGTTGACTGAAACTATGACAAAGCATATGGAGAATGAGATTTTATTTTTCGTCGTAATGATGCATGAAATATGGCTCCATGCATGTTTATAAGATTTTCTCTTAAAATGCAACAATATTGCCTTCAGCTTGACCTTAATCTTATAGTATCACTCTAGTTTTTTCCATTATAGCTCTGTAGTTTCGTAAGATACCAAGTAAACGTTGATGGCAATACTTGACTTGATTCTGTTCCGAGATCACTTGTGGTCGACCTATCATGTTCTTATATTATCTTTTCTACTTGGCCAATGTCTTAAAAGCATTATATGTATTTTTGTCTTCTTGTGATGAAGTCCTTGCTTCTTTTTTATTTGCATGCTTTGAATGGAAGAAAGAGTGAGTGAACAAAATTATCAGCGGCAGCAAAACTTGAAAACCAGGATTTGTTGTTAACTACAATACATGTGTTTTTTTGTCACACCTCTGAAAAGTTTACTGCCGTGTTAATGTTTAGCAGAGATGTTGTATCTGTTTAAATTTGTGTAAATTGGTTAATACTTCTGCTTAGGCAGTGACTTTCACTTCATCATAACTCTTTTTTAGCTGTTTAAATATAGCTGCTTGAATGATCCTAACCTCCTAAGCAATTAAACAATAAAGGATATAATTAGCTCACATGGAAAGTATATTAGTTCTATCTCCAAATGCCCATATATTACTTTCTTTATGTGTCTTTTGAAATTGACTACTGAACTATGCAGACAATTGCTGCCGCCATTGTGCTTGGTATCATCCTTCATGTTGGTAACCACCTTGCTTGTGATTTTGTGAGATTGGAAAGGTCATCACCTCAAGATTATAATCTCTACTTGATCGATTTTGGTAAAACAAAACCTACTTATGGAGATTTAGTGCGAGGTGTTGAGGGTATAACAGGGGTCCTGATGGTTGTTTTGATGGCAATTGCTTTCACTTTGGCTACTCGATATTTTAGACGTGGTGAGATTAAGCTGCCGAAGCCTTTTGATAGACTAACAGGTTTTAATGCCTTCTGGTATTCACACCACCTGCTGGTCATTGTGTACATTTGTCTGTTCATCCATGGGTTTGAACTTTATCTTGTCCATAAATGGTACAAAAAGACGGTAATTCTTCTATGACTGTTTTTCTATAATTTTGATCTTCTTCTGTTAATCTATTAAATAGCTTTTGATGTCCATGGTTGCAGACCTGGATGTATCTTGCTGTTCCAGTTTTGCTCTATGCTGGTGAAAGGACTTTGAGATTTTTTCGATCTGGATTATACTCTGTCCGTCTATTGAAGGTTAGCATAAGTACTGTTTTTAGTTGCCTATGAGAATTTACCCGTGAATTACACATAGTTGCTTTTAGAAGTGTAAACCTCTTTTCCTGTTAATTTTCCTCATATTAGGTGGCAATATATCCTGGAAATGTTCTCACACTGCAAATGACAAAGCCTCCTCAATTTCGGTACAAGAGTGGACAATACATGTTTGTGCAGTGTCCTGCTGTTTCTCCCTTTGAATGGTAAATCAACAGTAATGTATCTTCTACTCCATCTATTGTCTAGTGTATGTTTCTCTCCAGGAGAATGTTAATTTATTTTGGATTCTCAATCTCTTGCAGTAATACTGTTAATATTCAAACTCTATAAAAAAAAATATGCAGGCGATATGTTTCAGAATGTTTTGATGGCTTTTATAGAGGTTATTGGCCTCTTCTTATTCATTAATTAGTTATCGAGATTCAAAGTTCCACTACAGGATTATCAAACCATATTATGGCATCTCCTTTAACATCAGCCTATCTTGCTAACTATGAACATTTTCTAGGCACCCATTTTCAATTACTTCTGCTCCTGGAGATGATTTCCTTAGTATCCATATCCGCAAGCTTGGTGACTGGACAGAGGAACTTCAAAAAATTTTCAAAGTGCATTGTGAACCTCCAGCACCTGGAAAAAGTGGGCTTCTTAGAGCCGAATCTACAAAGACGAGGTCTTTGCTCAACCGCTACTTTTACTGCTCTTAGTGACTAGAAAATTGTATGTAGTCTGAAATTTAATTCTTCTATCAGTCTGCCAAAGCTGCTGATAGATGGGCCATATGGTGCTCCAGCACAAGATTATCGTAAATATGATGTTCTCCTCCTTGTTGGTCTTGGTATTGGAGCAACACCATTCATTAGTATCCTGAAGGATCTGCTTAACAACATAGTCAAAAATGAAGAGGAGGAAGTGAGTACTTTTTCATCTCTCGTTAATAGGCAATTTAAAATGGTTGCTCTTATTCTCTAGACGTTCAAGTCCCTGAATGTTTCCCCTTTTATTGTATTTTAGCTTGATATTTTTGGGTTGATTATGGATTCGATGGACACTTGTTAAGTTTGTGATGCTTGATAGTCAAATGGAGAATTGAACATGCGCTTTCTATGTTGTCTATGATCAGGAAAAAGCTGCTGATCTTTACCCTGTACCAGATCTCAGTGACAAGGGCTCCCCGAAGCAAAAGAAGCCCTTTAGAACCACAAATGCTTACTTCTATTGGGTCACCAAGGAGCAAGGCTCATTTGATTGGTTCAAAGGAGTCATGAATGAAGTTGCTGAGCTTGATCAGAGGGTAAGTCGAGAGCCAAAACTTTCATTCCAGACTCCATTAATAATATAATGGTTTACAAGTGGTTTCATGAGCTTGCTTCTTTGTGATAGGGTGTGATTGAGATGCACAACTACTTGACCAGTGTATACGAAGAAGGAGATGCACGCTCTGCGCTAATCACTATGGTTGCAGCGCTAAACCATGCCAAGAATGGGGTGGATATTGTTTCTGGCACCAAGGTATGTAAAGATTGATGCTAACTTCCCCCTTCACAAGTGTCATTAATATCAAATAGAAAAATGGGATTGCATTGTCTTTAATTTTCTATCTAATACATACGAGGACTGTTACAATGCACACATTACATACTAGCACCTGATTTTAGGTTAAAGTTCTCATGTTGATTTTTCTGGCAGGTCCGCACTCATTTTGCAAAACCAAATTGGAAAAAGGTTCTATCTAAGATAGGTTCCAAACATGCAAATGCTAGAATAGGTGAGTCAGCAATAAATTTTTTGTTTAATGACGAATTAGGAAGATTTTGTGCCATCTATTGATCTTTTGAGATTGAATGAAACATGTAAGCACCATGTTTCTGGTAAAGAAAAAGAATCCAAATCTGGAAATAGTTCAAGCTTGCAAAATCTCTTCCATTATCAAGTGAATCATTTCCTGACATGTGTCTTTTACACTTGAGAACAGGTGTTTTCTACTGTGGAGTACCAGTGTTGGCCAAAGAACTGAAGGTACTCTGCAATGAGTATAATCAGAGAGGTACAACGAAATTTGAATACCACAAGGAGCACTTCTAAGAAGTCTCCAAAGGGATTACCTTCAAGTTATCCAGAAACAGGAAAAAGGCAAATTTACGAGCCTCAGTCCTCCCCTTATCCAGAACATACATATACTTAATTTTATTCTTTTCTAAATTATACTTCTATAAATTAGATACAAAGGAAAAACAAAAAAACGCACGGCAAAAGTAATGCTGAGAAGATAGAAAATAATGTACAGTCTTTGAATAGGAATGAAAATTTCAAGGAAAAAGGAAATTTCCCGTAGTCTTTCAATATTTATTTTTTTTTTGAAGATTTTATTTATTACTCCATATTTCAAGCACACCAGCAAACTTCGGACAACCATAATGATCGGTGTGGTGGCATGGCTTGAGAAAGCAGATTAGCAGAGTGCTACTTGTAAATAGTTTATTTGGGCAAGTGAATGTAGTTTTGAACCTGATGAGTGAACAGCGTGAAGGGTAAAAATAATGCCCAAGTTTGTCAACAGGTACTATGCAGCAGTTTGTAGAAGAGAGATTTTGTGTAGACAAGTTTTGAACACGAACAGCCAGTTGAATGGATCATAATTGTGGGTTTATGGAACTTTGGTTCTACCATTTGTTTCATCTTTTTCACTTCCATAAATAATATGACTCAGGAGCACCCGGACTCCCGGTGCATGTTTCTGATTACTGATTTTACGAGTTAACTGTGTGAATGGTACAGGCAAGATTCATATTTCATTATGCTACAAATTTTGCTTTCTGTTATGAGCTGAATTACAGCTTATGATGCCCCAAAATAATGACCTGAGAAATGTGAAAGCTGAGACTGATGATTGTGTATTCCCCTTCCAATCTTATACATTCAACCAACAGTACCATGACATCGATCAAAACCGACTGTCTGTGCCTATTATCTTAGAGTAAGGATGACAATGAGTCGGATTTGGATCGGGTCTTATTCACTCCAAATCACCCTAGATTTATTGGGTCCTAAAATTTTAGACTATAACCCAAATTCAGTGGATCTGATGGGTCTCAGATCCAAAATGGGTCCTTAACATATTTTTATATCTATGTACTTATTATTCACATGTTTTATAATTAGATGTATATTCGCATTTCAAACCTTAAAATTGTTTACAGATTAATTGGAAGGAACATAAATTGTATTATTATGTCAAATATAAGAAATTAATCTATTATTTCTTAAGTACACAATTTTTATTGTTAAAATACTTGCAAAATAATCTTTGGTTCAGTGATTGGAAAACAAGTAAGTAATAGAGTTAAAGTCCTACAGTGAATCAAATGTCCTAAACTCAACGGTCCTCTGTTACAATATTTTTAAGATAAAGTGCGTCGCTACTCACTAGTTTTAAAATCACACAGAAGCTAGTAATTTCAAGTCCATTTGAATATGTTTGCGGGGGCATGAGAATCTAGTAATCATAAAGCACGAATTACTACCATACTGGAAAGTATACATCAAAACTATATAAATATGTTACTTGATTAATGGCGACAAGAAAAAGTTGGAGGCTTGTAGTAGATTGAGATGAAAAATGAAGGATGGAGAGGAGAAGTATAGAAGAGGAAGACGGCGGGGCTATGTAAATGAAACGTTAGTTTTAATTCTAAATGAAGATTAGATTTTTGTTTTATTTTCTAAAAATGTGTGGGTTCATGGGTCAGATTTAGGTCTAAATTTTTTGAACATTTAGATCCATATCCGACCCGAATCCAATGGGTCATATCCTAAAAAATGGGTTGGGTCTTGAACTTGTTGCCATCATATTTTGGTTATTATCTCTAGAGTCAATATACGTAGAATCTAGATTGCAATGATTAAAATAGGGTCTTGTTAAACACCGCCCCCAAATTACTCACACCGCCCCCTATATTTACGCTCTCACCCTTTACTTCCCACTCTCTCCCTAACTCACCCTAATTCTCATCCTCCTCCTCCACCGCCGCCAACACTGCCACCGCCGCCGCCGCCGCCGCCTGCCTCCTCTCCCACCCGCCTGAAGCCACCGCGCCACCCCACAAAGTCGCCGGCAATGAGTCGTCGCCCCGGAAAGGATCTTGCATCCACCGTAGAGGGTGAAAGACCACCGCGTTCAAGGGTAATTTTTTGTTTTTGTTTTTAAATTTTCCGGCCACCCGGCCGTCTAAGAATTCCGGCCAACCCCGGGGGGAGCCGTCCAAGAATTTCGGCCGGCCCTAGGGCGGGCCGTCTAAGATTTCCGGCCAGCCCTAGGGCTCGCCGAAAATCTTAGACGGCCGGCCCTAGGGCTCGCCGTCTAATATTTTCGGCTAGCCCTAGGGCTGGCCGGAAATCTTAGACGGCCCGCCCTAGGGCCGGCCGAAATTCTTGGACGGCTCCCCCCCGCCGGCGCCATTTTTTTTTTTGTAGTTAATTTGTTTGTTATTTATTGTTTAAGTATAAATTATTGTTGTTAATTTTGTTAATTAATTTTTGTTTAAATGTTAATTAATAGTTAAGTAGTTTTAAATTATAATTATAAATAATTAATAATTAGGAGTATTGATAATAGAAAATAAAATTGTGTTAGGAATATGTTAAGTTATGTTAGGAATAATAATTTAGGAATATGTTAGGTTAAGTTAGGAAAATGTTAGGAATTAACTTAGGAATATGTTAAGTTAGGAAAATTAAAATTGATTTAGGAAAATTAGGAAATTAGGAAAATTAGGAAATAATAGAAAATAAAATTTAGTTTTGGAAAATTAGGAAATTATATGTTAGGAATAAATACTTAGGAATATGTTAAGTTAAGTTAGGAAAATGTTAAGTTATGTTAAGTTGGAATATGTTAAGTTAGAAAAATTAAAATTTATGTATTTGAATTTTTAAGTAAGTAGTTAAAGTATTTGAATGTAGGAAAATATTATAATTTAGGAATATCCACTTTAATTAGGACATTTTAATTTAAGAAAATTAGAATTTATAAATTTAGGAATATTAACTTTAATTAGGATATTTTAAGTTAGGAAAATTAGAATTTATGAATTTTTGAATATTAACTTTAATTAGGATATTTTAAGTTAGGAAAATTAGGATTTATGAATTTGAATTTTTAAGTAAGTAGTTAAAGTATTTGAATTTAGGAAAATATTATAATTTAGGAATATCCACTTTAACTAGGACATTTAAATTTAAGAAAATTAGAATTTATGAATTTAGGAATATTAACTTTAATTAGGATATTTTAAGTTAGGAAAATTAGAATTTATGAATTTTTGAATATTAACTTTAATTAGGATATTTTAAGTTAGGAAAATTAGGATTTATGAATTTGAATTTTTAAGTAAGTAGTTAAAGTATTTGAATTTAGGAAAATATTATAATTTAGGAATATCCACTTTAACTAGGACATTTAAATTTAAGAAAATTAGAATTTATGAATTTAGGAATATTAACTTTAATTAGGATATTTTAAGTTAGGAAAATTAGAATTTATGAATTTAGGAATATTAACTTTAATTAGGATATTTTAAGATATTTTAAGTTAGGAAAATTAGAATTTTTGAATTTTTGAATATTAAATTTAATTAGGATATTTTAAGTTAGGAAAATTAGGATTTATGAATTTTTGAATATTAACTTTAATTAGGATATTTTGAATTAGAATTTAAGAATTTAGGAATTTGACTTAAGAATTTAGGAATCTAGTTATGAATGTTAAGTTATGAGAATGCGTAAATATAGGATAAATACGAGATTCGTTCGGTACTATAATGAAAAATTATGTTGTTATTTATTGAATAGAGGGGTACAGGACATGTCATTCCCGATTTTATGACTACGGACGAGTTCTCCGGCCAGCGCCACACCCGGGCTCGAGGTGTTGATGCTTCTGTTAGGAGGGCGAGGTCTACACAACCACACCCACAGCCTGAGCTAGCGCGTTCGAGTCTCCCTTCCCCGAGAACTGTCCGAGCTGTTGTTTCTGGGGCTTCTGGTTCCCGTCCTTTCGATGACGAGGATGATGATGATGTTGATGAGAGTGATCAGGATTGGGAGGACTTTGCTACGGAGCTTGACCAGGAACTTGACGGCGAGTTCGTGCCACTTCAGTCACAGGGTCGTCGTGGCCCATCTCGGTCGAGGGGTCAGTTTGTTAGGGCAGAGACCACTAGCACTAGCACCAGCTCACGTAGCCACAAGCGCCAGGCACCCGCAGATGACACCTGGCTTGTACGTGGAGCGATGCCGGGTGGGCCGCTAGATGGTAGTGTCATTCCTAGCTACGGGGGTCACGTAGCACGTGGGATCTGGACTAGGTCAGAGAGAGGGGTGCTGAAGTGCCATGGTAGGATGAAGGGTTGCGCTGTACTGCGTTCTTGAAGAGAGGACCTTCTGTCGAGGGAGTCAAAAGCTGTTGTTGATGGTACTGGACTATCTCATTTGCCGTATTCTCTCTTTGAACACCTGGACATGGCTTTGATTACAGCTTTTACTGAACGCTGGCAGCCTGACACGAGCTCGTTCCACCTCCCGTTTGGGGAGATGACTATCACACTGTTGGATGTGTGGCACATTCTACGTATTCCGGTTGAGGGACGTGCAGTCTCTAGAACGTTGGGCCCCGATGATCTGATGGAGGAGGCTAGAGAGTTTATGGGATGTACGTTGCCACAATTTACGAAAGATCATTGGAGTAAGGGAGGTGTCCTTATGAGTTCAATTGTCGATACTTGTCGCGGCGTGGACCGAGGAGATAGATATTTTGCTGAGGCTGGTTGGTTGTTGTACATGTTTGGGTCCACATTGTTCGTGGACAAGAGCGGTAACAGGATGCGACCCCAGTTTTTACATGAGCTCCGACTCGGATCCATACGTGATTTAGGGAGTTATGCTTGGGGTGCTGCGACATTGGCTGCGTTATATCGACAGCTGGGAGAGGCGAGTAGAGCGGGTTGCAGACACATTGCAGGTTGCCTCACCCTTCTACAGGCATGGATATACGAGTACTTTCCCTCACTGCGTCCTCATCCGCCACATATTGGTATTGGACGTGATCGACCTCGTACTGCACTCTGGACTCCTCGGAAGGAGCCGGGTGATGGGGGGCGATTGGTATCCCTACGTCGGCATTTGGACCGTATGTAGGCCACTGAGGTATTACGTTTTCTATTTTGTTGTGTAGTTGTACTTATATTGAACAATATATTGACATTTGATTTCTTAGGTTTGTTGGACCCCTTACGGAATGAACGCAGCACAGCGTGTCCCGA
Organism: Dysphania ambrosioides; assembly: GCA_026401315.1. Taxonomy (NCBI): domain Eukaryota; kingdom Viridiplantae; phylum Streptophyta; class Magnoliopsida; order Caryophyllales; family Amaranthaceae; genus Dysphania; species Dysphania ambrosioides. Next base: position 4,410,943 of record CM048659.1, on the reverse strand, counting down.
GGTCGACATTCACTGGATGGATTCGATATCGGGACATCATCGAGCCATATATGCCTGATCGAGTCCTCCGTCAATTCGGGTTTATACAGGTGATTCCCATGGCACCTCTGAAGCCGGAGTCGGCATCGAGACCCGGTAAGGGTACTTACCGGGTACAGTTCGCGGAGTCTGCAACTGAGTCGGCTTGGCAGGTTTTCCCTAATGCATTCCGACTCGATCTTGGGCGGTTCCATCCGACAGACGACGCCCCAGAGGGATCATCTCCGGATTACATTCAGTGGTTTTTCCGGGTCTCTCACCCATTACTGATAGACGAGGAGGTTGTTCCGGGGGCACCAGAGAGAACCAACACCCATTACGTAAGTTTAATTTGAATTTGATTAGCTTTATAGTTATATTATGTTATATTCTGTAACGTTATACTAATTTATGTGTTTTTTCGTTATTTGCAGTGAGTCGAGAAGTTGTTGAGGATCGTCCAGCCTATCACTGATGCTAGGGCGTTGACACCCGAGTTGGGGGCTTGTGCTGACGCCATCGATGCATTTATGTACGAGTACTATGCTGGATGAGGCTCTTTATATATGTAGTTATTTATTTAGACATTTGTAGTTACGCACGGTTTTTCTCTTTTTCGTACTTATTATGTAGTTGGACTGTAAACATTTGTAGTTGGACTTTATTTTTCAGACTGTAATATTTATTATCTAAGTTCCCGAATTATATCAATCTTTGTAAGCGTAATTTCTCGTCGCCGATTACGAGGCAAGAGCGATAGAGTTGATAGGGGGGGAGGGGGGTTTGAGGAAGGGGAAGTATGCAATTGTGTTCGCATAAAACATACTTCTCCTTCATCAAATCCTCCTCCCTCTCTATCAACTCTCTCGCTAGTGCCCCATAATCGGTGCATAGATATACGTTACCAAAGAGAGGTATAATTAGGAAACTGTTACTTTAAATAAGGTCCTGTATATGTGTTAATCAGCAATATTATCAGCATGTTCAACAATATCAACAATATCTTCAACAACATGTTCAAATATATAGGTTCGTAACAAAATCGTACAATATAGGTGCCTCATACATTACAAAATCGTACAATATAGGTGTCTCATACATTACAAAATCGTACAATATAGGTGCCTCATACATTACAAAATCGTAACATTATAAACTAGACAAATTCCGCCAAAGTCCTAAACGTGCTTCATACAAATGCTCCCAACCTACAACACTATGATCTCGTACCTGAAACCACAAAGTGCATATGGGCGGCATAGGACAGTCACGGCATAGAGTTAGTCTAATGTAATGCTTGTAGGTACCGAGGTGTGCAATGCATATCTCTCTTCATGGCCGACTAACGTTCATGGGTGCAGACCATGGCAATACAGTCATGCAAGGATAAAGAGCTCCATCTAACCCAACACTGAGAAATATGACAGCACAATTCCAGAACTGCGCTATTGGAAATAAGTCTTGTTGTACCTCCATCCAATGTTCCGTAGTGCAACTCCCTCCATACCATGTAATACGAGTTACGGCATTGTCAACGCCTTCGTAGAAGATGGATGAGTAAATGCCTCGATTCGCTAACAACTCATTACATATGATTTTCCGCGCTTCAATCCAGTTCTCCTCGCTACCTAGGAATAAGTCTGCCACCACTCGGAAACCACAATTACCATCACCCCGGACGTCGAGATAGTCAATTACATATTCAAGCATGATCGCCGGAATCTTATCTACGTTCGGGTACGCTGTAATATCTGCATGACAAGTCGACATGTTCACAGACGACATAGAACGCCGGCCCCGGCTAGACGTCGTACATGACCCTCGTCCACGCCCTTGACTTGAGTACTCCCACGAGGATCGTTCACGTCGTGTGCTAGGTCGTCCACGGTTCGACATCCTCGGCTCGGGTTCGACGTAACCCGAATCCTCTGGATGGAGCTGTGCATGAATAATCCTAGACACGTGACGAACAACAGCAGGATCACTTCCGGTAACCTCACTCACGAGCGACTGGAAAAATTGCACGTCTTGCGTTGGAGAATTAGGTTCGATAAGCACCTGCACGCTATCTCCTTCATTCACCTCGAGTGTTCTCCAAAATTGATGGACTTGCTGCAATTTAAAGAACTGGCCGTCCGCAATAGTATCGTAAATCTGACATGCGCACGGTATCCCGTGGCTTGTCTGGTACGCACAACCACATAGATCATGCACTTCATTACCCAATGATTTCATCCGCTTCTCTTCCTCAACCAACAACTCCAAGCAATAATGGGATGTTCGTCCACACAGATGCTGGAACGGAATGTGTCGATATTGTTGGCCATGTGAGCGTCTCGATGCCTCGAGGGTTTGTCGAATCTCTATTAGCTGTGCATCAATGGCTGTGTTAATTTTCCGCCAAACAGTATCAAACGACCCGTTGGAGTATGACAACCAACTCTTCAGCATAGAATGAGCACTCTCAACCCGACAGTTAGTTGTATTCCCAAAATGAAGTTTCTCATTTGTCCACCGCTTCACGAACTTGTCGGCGTGAACGAGCCATGTACCCTCCAAATACGTTATAACAGCAGGGAATGCAGTTCCCCACGACCCATGAAGAACTCCTATGGCATGGTCATAGTCTTCTTGAGACTTCGCTTCCATGATACTCCTCCATCTTCCTTGCTTGAATCTCTCCCCGACCTTCTTATCTCTGCAAATTTTACCAACCCTATTCTCCACGTCCATGTTGATGTGCCATGTACATAGTAAGTTTGCAGTTCCGGGAAAAACCTCACGAATAGCAGCCATCAGCCCTAATTCCCGATCGGTGACAATTGTCGATGGAGACAAGTCATTGCCATACAACATCTTCAACTTATCTAACACCCATATGTAGCTACCAGTAGTCTCATCAGATAGGAATGCATATGCAATTAGAAAATTCTTGTTGCACGGAGTGACACCGCATATCTCAAACAAAGGCATCTTGTACATGTTCGTCTTGTACGTGGAGTCCATGCCCAAAACCCATGGATACGTACGTAACAAGTTCGCAGAAACAGGATGCGCCATAAATGCATGGGTGACAACATTCGTTTCAGGATCAGAGCGTAAAAACTTCACGTACTTGCTATCAGTAGCAAGATGAAGGAACTGACTAATAAAATCCCGTCCGCCAGCCTCCTCCCGTCTCATCCTATCTCTGAAATTGTAGATATGTCGCGCATTTGGATGATCATCGGGAAACTGAGAGTTCACCGCAGCCAAAATAACCTTGGGCTTCGCTTGAGCCACGGACATATCTCGCACCAACTTCTTCGCTTCGGGGCTAAGACCACTAATCTGCCGATTTCCCTCCAAATACTTAATCATTTCGTGATTGTGCTTACCATTATCCTCGGGACCCAATACTATCAACCACCCCTCTACAGAACATGAAATCTTAATCAGAAACTTACAACCACAAGCTTGAGATTTAGTCCCCGGTCGTTCAACATTCTCTAAATCTCTATTCCCTCCTCTGTTTCTCTCTCCCCGATTGCATCTCATGTACAGATTTCCTCTTTTGTACGACGAATGAACCAATTGAAATCCATGTTTTATAGCAACCGATTTAGCCCATGCAGAAGCCGCATCTTTCGTCGGAAATATTTCCGTAGTCGTAAAATGAGGGTAATAATTAATACCATTGCCGCCAAAATCTTTTGTCGGAACCTACAAAAAAATAATTAAAAAAAAAATAAAAAATTTCCCCGGGGCCAGCCGTCTGAAAAAAACGGCCAGCCCCGGGGCTAGCCGTCTAAAAAAAACGGCTCCCCCTAGGGCTAGCCGTTTTTTTTAGACGGCCAGCCCCAGGGCAAGCCGTCTAAAAAAAACGGCTAGCCCTAGGGGGAGCCGTTTTTTTTAGACGGCTAGCCTCCGGGCTGGCCGTTTTTTTCAGACGGCTGGCCCCGGGGCTAGCCGTTTTTCTTAGACGGCTCGCCCACCGGCGACGCAAAAAAACCACTTTTCCGAACACGAACTACAATTTTTACCTCCGATATTGTTGACAATGGCCCATCCATAGTTTTCGGTGAATTCCGGAGTCCCGAATAGCGGTTTCCGTCAAGTAAAACACAATTTTCCGGCCACGGCGGAGCCCGACGACTAGTTGTCGGAAAATTTTGTGGAATTCGGTTTTGTTACTTTTTTACGAGATAGTGAAGTGCGAAATTAGAATTGACGTGTATGATGTTCGATTTTATTAAAAACAAGTCAAAGGGCAAAATCGTCATTCTTGGGGGCGGTTCGAGTAATTTGGGGGCGGTAAATAGCGCTCCACTTAAAATATTATTCCCTTTGTTCCATTTTAATTGTTAGGTTTCTATTTTTAGAGTCAAAGTTTAAAAATTTTGACCGTGAATTCTAATTATATTATAACAAATAATATATTCAAGTTGGATTTTGTTGAATGTATCTCGATGTAAATTTTTAGAATATCAAGTTTTCATAATTTTTTATCTTACAAATTTAGAGAGAAATACATTTTAAGTTATGTCATACAAACCATAAAAAATCAAATATAGCAAATAAAATAAAACAGAGGAAGTAGATAAGTAGTAAATTAATGTTTAAATAGTGGAAACAAGACATAATAGAGGAAAGATTAAATATCACAACAAATAATTTTTTTTACTGAAAAATATCACTAGTAATAAGTCATTAGTAGACCTATTAAACAAATTAATAAAATATTCCGTACTTACACAAACTTTGCAGTCAAAATAAATCTCAACATGTTATCCTATGAATGGAAGAGCTCTTAGTCTAATATTGTTTGAATTTATGCATAAGCATTTGCTACTTTCTTCACTTTGATATATCTTTAACGTCAATGATTTGGAAAGGAATTTAGGCTATAGATTAGTGTGCTAAGTTGATTTTTGGTTGTTACATAATAACTTCTTTCATGAACCTAAATTATGTCACCTCTTAAACTCCAATTCACTTTCTTGTTAAGGTATACATGAATTGAGGTAATGCATTAGGGGAGTAATAAAAGTCAAATCAATAAAAAATAAGGTTTGTAAAAGTGATTTATAAGAGAAATATAGTATTAGTAGTATGATAAAAGAGAACTAATACCCTCATCTGAAAGGTAATAGATATTTTCCACACCCTTAGGGTAGTTATTACCACCATAATGAGGGTAATAATTAATTTTCCAGTTCCTTCTTCTTTCTCATACCACTACTATAATATCTTCTTTTTCACTCCATCCCTTTGTCACCACCTTTATTTACCTTTCTTTTTCATTATTTTAACTTTTATCATCCCCTTAATCCATAAACCTCAATTCAAGCATGGCCTTATAATAGAATTATTACATAACACATTGGCAGTTTTGTCAAACATCTTGATAGAACGTAGAATTTTCCTCACAGCCAAGAAGCTTGAGTGGGGATGGACATTTTTTTTTACTATTTGATGAACAAAATAGTGATATAATCATAATAATAATCATTATTATCTTAATTACTACTATAATATTATAATAATAATTATTATTATTATCTTCATTAGTATCATTACTAATACTTCAATTACTACAATTATTCATTAATATTATTATTTATTGAATTTTTTTTGTTTTCTCCTGTTACCCTCTATTTTAAATTATTTGGGATACTTCCATTGGCATATGATATAAATATATTCTTTTATGGAAATTAGCTGATAATCAGTTGAAATTGCTAATCATGTCCTAACTAAAATCTTTTTTCATTACGAGTAAATTCACTTCAATACTATGCCTTTCTCATCGCACTCTAAAGATGATCAATGGGATGGTTGGGCCATGTTTTGGCAAAAAAATTTATACCCATTTTTGAGCCTATATGTCGGGTTAGCCCTTAAATGGGGCTGAATTTCTACGACAAAATCCGTATTTTCAACCTAGTTTGGCCTAAATTTAGGGTTTAAATTGTCCCAAATTCAAATTTTTAAAACAATTTTGAACTATATTGGGTCGGGTGACCTAAGTTTATGCTCATACACGCACTTCTTTCTGACCGAAACACCTATGATTGACTCTAACTCACATCCCTATTTTCTCTCTCTTCCTTAAGACAGACAAAGCATTTGTTTTTTTGTCCCACAAAATACATGTCCACATGATCTAAGATGAATCGAAGCATTTGCAATTTAGAAATTTCTTATAGGATGGTGTTCAATTCATTTTCACAAATCCTTGATAACAATACATAAATTGCCATTTTAACCCTAAGAACCTTAACCATGGCCGTGAGCCCGTGACATAATAAGCATATGTCATCATATGACGTAATAAGCATATGTCATCATATGACATAAATAAGCCAATCACCATGTATTGTGCTAATGATTCTTAAATTATTTTCTTTGTTATTAAGGATACATTGAATGTGCATACCAAAGCACACAATATTACAAATGTCTAGCTAGCTTCGCGTACAGCATTTTAAGTACGTATAAAATGCAAACGACAAAGCTGTCCATGCCATACCATTCTTCTTTCTTGGAATTTCTTCTGTACGCGAAGTAAATAATAACACAATATGGTATGCATAGCACAATTATATTTGAATAAACAATTAACTGTATATTCGTCTTTTATGCAAATTATTAGTACCGGGTATTACCATTATTTATATTAAATAAATTATAAAAATTTAATATTTAAAAAAATTATATTGAAATACATCTAATAAAATCCCACTTGAATATATTATTTTTTTATAATTTGTGGTCAAAATTTTTAAATTTTAACTGTATAAATAGAGATGAGATAAAAATAAAGATATGGAAATAGTACATGACAATATTATTATTCTTTTAAATCATGTGCTTCTTTTTCATGGGGGTATATATGATATGAATTTAAAGCTTATTTTTGAGTTACTTAAATATTAAAATATGTTGTTAAAAAATCTCAAATAAAGAAATTTTATTCAGCCTGGACAAATTTATACTCGTAAAAATTTATGATAGAAGTAGAAGAATCGAACAGCAAAAAAATTTTGTGAATAATTTTTGTTGTTGTTGTTGTATTGGATTGATTTTGTATTATTTAAAAAATGTTAACAAGGAGTATAATTAATTTTATAGGAGGAGCCCTTAATTCTTATTTTTCTTGGGGCCACAATATACCAGAGACGAGGTTGAAAATTACTAGCAACTTCAAAGTTATCATGGTTAATTAGATCGATACATATATAATTTGGATATAAGTATTAAAATTTCTTGTAACCCTAAATAATGCCCTAATAAATGGCAAGTTTTCAATGAAATTGAATTATTGGTGTCTTTTTCGTATTAGTAGAACCTGGTCATATACAAACACAACATTAATTATTTCATCAAAATTTTCATTAGTTAAAAATGTAATATCCACCTTTCACCTTTGGGTTAAGACAATTTTAAGGGCCCCCGACGCCGATTTATTTAATTAAGTAGCTAGTGCACAGAGATTATTGATTAGTTCTTTCAAAAAAAAAATTATATGAAAATAACTAACGTAGTACTAAACTAGCTACTTGATCAGCAAGAAAGAGACGAGAGCACGATAGATTCTTGAGAATCTCCTGTGACGGCCGGGGAAGGCCTGTCCTTTTCCAAAGTGTCTTTTTTACATAAAGTGGCCATCCTTTTTGTTAACTACGGAGTATTTTATTTTTTTTATTCATAAGAGGCAAAAGCCAGCACTACTGAACATATGTTGTTTCTTCTTGATTCTGTAGTATCTTGGCAAGTATTTTCGAGATTAAAAGAGAAAATAGATATAAATTATAGTAAGATGTTAAAATCTCATATATAGGTGTTCTTATATTAGATATAATTATTGTTATATCAGATATAAATATTTTTGTATCAGATATAGAAATACAGAAAAACTCATATAAGTTATATACACTATGATTTCACATCTTGAAATTAAATTATGGAAATGCCCTGATATATTTATATCATATATAAATTAGGAATTTCTCAAATAGAAAATAAACTAACATATCTATTCATCATTTTATAAATGGTAATATGAATTTGATGGACGATAAGAAATGGTAACTCTGGTAATATTGAATTTATACAAGTATAAATGTTGTATTGGTATTTTCATTGTTTTTTTTTTTCTTTTTTGTTGTATTACTATAGCATTCACACTCTGCATATCCGGCCTACTTTAATCAAACTTGTGTGATTATTAATTGCCTAAACACTAGAAGATGTTATACATAATGTTACTCTGTAAATGATTTTTCCTTAATGCGTATTCATGATATCAAAATTTGATAATATAAAGATCATATTTTCATAAGACTGAGAGGATTTTCTGAGGGATTTTATAATCTAAAAGCAAGTTGAGTTTAACATTAATATTAATTACATAGGTCAAGAACAAGCTAGTCTTAACCAGACGGTCTTATAAAACGATATGATTTAAATTGCTTAGCTTAATTAACTTTGAGTAATTGCTTTCATCGAAATTTTGAATTTGTTTAACTTATACTTGAATTAACGAATAAGGACTTGTAATATCGTCTTTCATACGGAGTAATAATTTTACTTCTCGTATATCCCTCATACGATCCACATAGTCTTATTGCAAGCAAAGTTCGTATATGCATGGGTTTTTACTGTTACACTCTTGAATACATAGTCATCATTCTATTTTGCTAATCTGACAACTTACAAGCATAATTTGCTTAAATACATTTAACTTATACACCCCTCAGCTCGCGGACTCGGCTCTTTATTTATCTGATTGTCATGACTTCTTAAGTGTTCTTCCTTCCCATTATATTCCAGAAGACTTGATTTTCTTGATCGAAGCCACACAAATGCATGCCTGCCCGTAGCTGTACGTAATATAAGTTACAGCAATACATGGAGTAGTTAAAATCACTACATGCAGTTTATCTTATTAACAGCCACAAACAGACAATATATCCCTTAAATAAGTTATCTTTTAATTTGTATGCAAAACTAGAACGCCCATTTTATTACCCTAGCTAAATGTATATTGAATTTAGGATAGAGCAATTCAAATGGAAAGGAGAATCATGAAGAACGAAGTATGTGCATTATGCACCAATATAATGAAAGAAATATAATCAAGAAAAAGTGTTAACAATGAAATGTAGTATGATGAACGTACCTTGCCATTATACTGCATACTTATATACAAGTTATAACGATATGCACATTATATTCATGCAACTAGGTGACCAAACAAATGGGTCATTCGAACGGGTGCTCCTCTTGAGAACACCCGAACCCAATAGGTAGGTTGACGACCAGGTATTTGATCCTTGTAGAAAATAACTGTATCACCACTCTCGAGACTATTAGACCTAACGAAATCAAGCCATCCTGACGTGATAACTGGCTTGGCATAAGGCCCTGTCCTCCTTACTGAGCAGCGAAAGGGCCAGCTTCGCCCTGTGTCATCAACTGCTTCAAAGTTTACTTGGTGCCCGCCGTTGAAACTAGGTAAGTGAGCTAAACTCTCACTTGGCCAAGAGAGCCTATGCTCAATATCAGTTTGTTTGAGCTCTTTTACACATATGACAACCATATTACTGCCAGTTACGTTACCGTTGGATAAGTAGAGAATGTCACTACAAATTAAGGAACATTAGCATGCATGAAGTATTATGCATATGTTTTCATGCTCCTATTGTGGTATTCGTATAGTATATATAGTGCGTAATTGCATGAGTCGGCTCCTATAGAAAGAGAAGAAAGATCTTCGCCCAAAGCATATGTTAACTAAGCCAGCTACTAGAAGAGAACATAATTGCGCATGTTACCATGCAACTTTCTTATAGCCGCCGGCCATATTGGAATTCTTTTTATTTATAAACTTTTTTTAAAAATATTTTAAAAAATAAGTAACTTTTGGTTTAGCAAAAAATCATTGCCGTAAATTGTGGATTGACCTAAAGGTAAATTGTGGAATAACAATGATGGATCCAAATATTGAGATTGTTTTTAGACAATGATGTAAAGTAAATTGCTTTTAGACAAGAAAATAAGTCCTTAGACAGACAAACAGATTGATAGAAATATTTGGAGCAAAAATTACATATACGTACATGAACAAAATAGTGGTATATTTGTTTAAAAAAAGTGGTTTATGTATGGCTAAGTTTTGATGGATCCAAATAATGAGATTGTTCTACATATAAATTAAACATAAATGATGGAATAAGATGCATTAAGTGCACGTGTGGGGTTTCAGTCACATAATGGAGTGGTCCTTAAACATAGTTCACAAGTCTGATAGTTCCTAGAAAATCCATTCACTTTACCATTTTCAAACAATTACTTTTTCGTCTAAAAAGACAATTTACTAACCAACTCTTCAACGTTCCTAGAAAATCATAGGCCAATGTAGATAAAACGACGAAGGCGGAAAGATCTCCCCAAAGATCTCAAATTAAAAGTTCAAACTCTTCAACCATAAAAATCCGAATATAACCTACTTAGTATTATTACTTGAATGTAATCAACACTTTGTTGTCGAGGTTTGTGAAGGTAGAATCTACATTTAATATAAGAGTATATTCAAGAGAAAAATTTGGTCTCCTTTGTATAAAAGATAGATTACATCAAAGATAAACTATAATTAGATTAGAATTAGTATATTACATAAAAGATAAAATTAGGGATGAATTGTAATTAGATTAAAACTTGTATTAGGGTTCTCTCTGTACTAGTATAAATACCACCTGTTACACAAACAAGAAGTTAAGTGAAAATAATACAAGAATACAAAAAAACATAAATTACACTGTTCTAATTTAACTTCCTTAATGGTTAACAATCCACTGTACTTGGTCTCCTTAATGGTCAACAATTGGTCTCCTTAATGGTTAACAATCCATTGTACAGACTCTAAGGATTCCAAAGATAATGCATATGATAGTCAATAGGGCATTAGACCACTATCAACAGTGGACAAAATTTTGCCATCCAATTTTTTCTCAAACCACTTTCTCACTCATCCCACTCAATTATCTTCATGAGTTTTTTTGTGAGTAAAATGTCATCCCAGTAGTGAGTAAAAAAAACTCATCACCAAGCTCTTTCTTACTTTTTCCAATACCCCACCACACTTTCTCTCTCTTTCATATTCACCAATTTTACTTAATTTTCTAATTAATGTATGATTATAATAAATAATTTTGTATCATTATTAATTAATTTATATTATTATTGCGTAGTTAGCATTTCAATCAATTTGTAATATACTTAATATATTTAATTAGTGGTTATAGTTATTGTTCATAACTACAGTATTTAATTATCATTTTTAATTATCGTATTTTTATATCGTTTTTCATAATTAGTTTTTAATTGCCTTTTTAAACTATCGTTTACTTTATTATCATATTTAATTAGCATTTTTTTTATAATTATAGTTTTTAATTAGTGGTTAACAGTAGGTTTTTTAATAATTATCACTTTTGATAATCGTTTTAAATTAACGGCTTAACTAACGCCTTTATTATCGTTTTTTATGAAAATAACAGCAGAATAATTTACCTTAACGAAGATTTGCAAAAAAATGTTGGGAAGTAGATATTGGTGAAAAACGAATTCAATTAGAAAAATGTATTTTTTTAAGTTGTGGAAAAATATAGCAAAATGGGATTCATTTTATAGAGAAATTTTTTTTATGACCGTTGGTAATTTTATTTTATTTTTTAAAAATTGTTTAAATGCCGAAAATAGCAGTTGAAGTATAAAACAAAATTAAAAAATGTGGGGCCCACCTGAAGTTTTTTCAGTTTTCTCATGGGTGACCACTGCCGGAATGAAATTTTCACTCATTTTACTCACCATTTTTACTCGTGGGGACAATTTTACTCACTGCCGGTAGTGCTCTTATGGAGTAATAATGCGGACTACTTCCTCCGTGTGTTTTTTTTCAATTTGGGAAAAAATTAATATAATATTAAAATTAACTAAAATAAATCTAAAAATAAGATTAGAATCTATTAAAAAAGTGAAAATATTGACTGAGACCGTCATATTAGCCGAGTGATGTGACACTGATAAAGTATAAAAAGTCATCACGCGCTCATTTCAAATTAGATATATCTTGGTTATAGAATAAATGTCTCAGCTATTGAATTTATTATCTCATATATAGAAATAAAGATTTCAGGTATACAAAAAAAGATATCAGGTCTTATATTTATTATCTTAGATATACAAATAAATGTCTCAGGTATTGAATTTATTATCTCAGATATACAAATAAAGATCTCATGTATTAAATTATGTTCTGATCCTTCGTATACAAGTTATGATTTTAGTTATAGAATTAAAGGTCTCTCATGTATTGAATTTATTATCTCAGTTATACAAATAAAAGGTCTCAGCTAGGTACATAAATAAAGATCTCATGTATTATATTTTTTTAGCTTAGTTATACAAATAAATGTCTCAGATATACCTAAGATAATATCTTCTTATCCTAAGATAATAAATACTATACGTAAAAATATAACCGAGATAATAACTTGTATTCCTAAGATAAGAACTTCAAAAACTAAGATATTAATTTCTAAATCTTAGATGATAATTACTAAAACTGAGATCATAATTGGTATATCTAAGATCAGAAAATTTATAGCTGAGATATCTATTCTATATTTAAGATCTTAATTATTATAACTTAGATCAGAATATCTATGTCTTAGATATTAATTTCTATAACTTAGATATTAATTTCTATATCTAAGATGTTAATTATAATAACTGAGATAACTTAGTTATTCCTAAGATCAGAATATCTATTATTACTAATAGGTACTAGATTGCAAACAAATTTATCGACAATTAGCTTACCAAGTCTACTATATACTTTGATTCTAGATATCAACTCAATTTCTAACTTCATTATAAGATATGTACCTTTCTCATAGTAATCTTTTGCCGAATCAAAGTTCGTTATTTCATTTTAGATTACACCTAACCCTTAGTAGAAGGAAGAAGACTTCATCCTTGTCAGTAAGGTAGAGCTCCACGTGTCAATGTTATTTTTTGCAATGTTGATAAAAATCCAAAGTTGAAGGAAGTATTTTTGATTGGATTTAATTATTTTTTGAACTGTGATTTGAAATCAAAATTTGAACCACAATTTTTGTCAATGGATTGTGAGTTGGGTTGTTGTATAGTCATATAGATGCATTTGTCACAACAGTAGGTTGGTGAGACTTGTCGCACATGATATCAACTATTAAAAAAATGATGCAAATGGATTGAGTATTAAATAAATAGTGAAATTTCTAAAGCATATGATATTAAACAATTAAAAAAATTTCAAATCAATCACAATATTAGACCAAAATTGAAAGATTCCAAATGATGACAATGTTTGAAATTTTCAAATGAGAAAAATTAGAAGAAAAAAAAGAACGAAGGGTATATAATATGGAGTATAACAATATTTAATGCAAGTTTAATCATTTATTAAAAAGTAGATATTTAAATGTAAGTATCTCTTGTTTAGTTTAAGCTCTGAAGATGTGTCACTGCACATACAATCACTTTGCTTTCTAAGTAAATGAATTTATGGACGTCAAAAGCCTGCATCACCCGCTAATGTTTGTACAATTCCAGACAAATATGAATTATATATATTTCGTGATTCCATTGCTTTCAATAAAAACAATTCGAGATTCCATTTTTACGTACAGTATAAATATTCAAGACTTCAACTTTGAGCAAAGATTAAAAGAACACTGGTTTATTTTTTTGTAATCTTTCTTTTTTAATTTGTTTACATTGGACGTGCATTTATATTGTACACGCCTAACTGATCTTCACCAAATTTCGGTGCAGGAGGAATCTATTTCGTCCTAATCATGTGTTCTATTAAAAAATATATCTCACCTTTTCTACACTCCCCTTCAAGTTGATTGTAGGATCTTTCACATCCAACTTGCACAAAACATTTTCAAAACTACTAACACTCATTGCATTAGTAAATTGTCTATCCACTTCAACATACTTAGTGCGATCATGCTCAATTGGATCTTTTTGTAATCTCCCTAGTGTCTTCTATAGATATCGCAGAATCCTGTAAACCACTTCCATGTGTTGGGTTTGAGGTATATGCATAAACTTACTTACCATACCTACTACATATGCAATATCAAGTCTGGTATGAGACAGATAAATTAGCTTTCCTACTAGTCTCTGATATTGCGTCTGGTTTGCAGGTTTCGCATTCTCATCAATCTGTAGCCTGTGATTTACCATCATCGGAGTATTAGCAGGTTTACAATCCACCATACAAGTCTCAGCTAAAAAATCAAGGATAAACTTTCGTTGAGAAATAAAGATGCCCCTTTTTTACTTGAGAACCTAAATTTCCAGAAAGTATTTAAGCCTTTCAAGATCCTTCATTTCAAATTCTTGGAATAACCTTTTTTTCAATCGGCCGATCTCCTCCTTATCATCTCATTTGATTATCATGTCATCCACATATATGATATGACATGTCATTATGTCTCCTCTTTTCTTCAGAAACAATGTGTGATCAAAATTACTCTGTCGATATCCAAATTTCTTCATCACTAATGTAAACCTACCAAACAATGCTCTAGGAGAGTGTTTTAACCTATATAAAGCCTTTTTGAGTTTACATCCTTCTCCTAGAGAGAAATTTTGAGAGAATCTTGGGAGAGCTTCCATATATACTTCTTTTATGATTGCGCCATATAAAAAAAAAATTCTTCTCATCAAACTGATGTAAGGGCCAATCTTTATTTGCTGCAATTGAGAATAAGACCCGAATTGTATTGATTTTTTCCACTGGTGAAAAAGTTTTTGAATAATCTATCCGATAGACCTGTGTATATCCCTTCGCCACCAATCTTGCTTTGTACCGCTCAATATTCCCATCGGCTTTATACTTGGCTGTGAATACCCACCTGCATCCCACAACCTTATTCTCCTTGGAAATCATACACCTTTTCCAGGTTTCATTCTTAACAAGTGCATTGATTTCCTCTTCCATTTCCCTTGTCCATGACTCACTTCTCAAGGCTTGTTCTATAGTTGAGGGAGTTTTTTCTACATACATTGTAGCATTGAAACACATTGCCACAATTGCCATGCTCCCTCTAGATGTCTCCTACATAGGATATTTTAAAGCCATGGGCTCATATGATGGGTCACGAATGTAATTTATGTAAATATGTAATGAAAAATGAAAAATATTGACAAAAGAAATGAATGTGATTAGTCGAATATAAAAATTTACAACAAATGTCATTATGTGCTTTGGTGGAATTCCTCTCGTGCTCTTTGGGGGTAATTGGTACATGCTCAATGTACTTGACTCCAGTACACCACTCTACAGTACATCATTCTCTTGTGCCTACGCTACTTCTTCAATATTGTAAATCACAGTGTCAGGATTATTCAAAGGAGCAGGGTTTTGTACCTCAATAGGATGATGCTCATCATTGAAAGACTCTAGTGCTGGTATAGAAAAAGGTATGTATTGTACTACATTATCAGAAATAATCGGTCCTGCAGCAATGTTATCAACATTTTCCAGAGAACGATACATTAAACAACTTAGATCATCATTTGTCCTCTCCCTCTAACATTGAAGTTAGGAATAAAATAGGAGCTCTCAACAAAGTCACATTCCATAGTAGTATATAGGTGTTTTGAAACAGGGTCAAAGCACCTATACCCTTTCTGAGTCACACCATATCCCACAAAAACACATTTCACAGCTCAGGGTTCTAGCTTATCACGGTTCTATTTTGACAGGTGCACATACACCACACGCCCAAATATCCGAGGAGGTAATGAATGGAAGGATGGAATAGAGAAGAAGGAAATGATGATGTCTAATGGAGTTTTGTAGTTAATTTTTTTTTGTGGGAAGTTAGTTTGTGAGATAGTTAGCAGCAATAATTGCTTCAGGGAAAAAAAAATTTGGAACACCAGACTCAAATATCATAGCTCGAGTCATCTCCAGAAGAGTACGTTTTTTTTGTTCTGTAATGCCATTTTGCTGTGGGGTATCGGGGCAGGTGGTTTGATGGATTAGGCCATGAGTGTGAAAGAAGATTTTCATGTCATGATTGATGAATTCCCCTCCATTGTCGGATCTAAGTATGCTAATTTTGGTCTGAAATTGGGTAAGAATCATTTGATAAAAGGTAATAAAGATGTTATACACTTCAGACTTTTGTTTCATAAAATAAATCCAACTCATTCGGGTTCAATCATTAATAAACAGAACAACCATGATTACGAAGTTTTGGGGCAGGACCCATACATCTGAATGAATGATATGAAAAGGTTTACTAGCATGACTCCTACTATTGGAATATGAATGTTTATGACTTTTGGCTAAAAAACAAGCTTCACAGGTTAAGACTAAATTTGATCTAGCAAGTGTAGGGAAGAGACGTTCCAAATACCCCAAAGAAGGATGTCCCAAACTACGATGCTATAATCAGAGTTGATCTTATGCTGAATTTTGTCCAATAAGAGCATCACCACCCTTGGTTATTTCTTCAACATAGGACAGTCCATCCTTCTCAGTACCACGCCCAATGATCTCCCCGGTTCGAGCATCCTGCACAATACAGTAATCAGATTTCATTAGAATAGTGTATTCCAATTCTTTCGTAAGATGAGTTATTGATAATAATTTATACAAAAGTTTTGGTATGTAAAGACAATTACGTAAAGATAGATTAGGCCCAATATTAATAGATCCAGCCCTAAGTACATCTATACACTCTCATTTTTTCGTTTGTTTAAGGGGTATTTGTGGGTTTTGGCATGCCTTTTATCATACGACATTGTATCAGTCGCCCTGCAATAAAAAAATCCACCTATCTCCAGAATACAACTAACACATAACTCCCAATTTTTTGTTATGGGCTAAGATATAGGCTTGGCTTAGAATAGTTTTATGTGTTTTTATGGGTAAAGACTGGTTTAGGCTCAATAATTGGGCTCAAGTATATTGGGTTGATTCTTTTTGGTGAGATTTGGGCTTGGTAGAGATTTGGGCTCGCTATTTTGTGAGAGGGTTGGTTGACTTGGGTAGGAAGAATCTAGGCGGTTGGTTTTTATGGGGAGATCATCTGAGCTGTTGACATTAGGTTTGATATTTGGGATTAGTTGAAACTCCTCATTTACTCCCTCATTCACACGCCTCTTACCTTCCCCTTCCTTCATCTCCTTCACAATCTCCTATTCCTTAGCTTTACTTGCACCTTCATTTGTTGTTTGGATCAAGGATGCTCCTCCTTTCCTCCTTAGATCCTCCTGATTACTCTTCTCTCCTCTCTTCCTGGAATCCAGCCAAAACTCCGGGTGCCCTACCAACTTAAAGTAGTCATCCCTAGTGTGGCGGCTACCCCCACAGAGGGTACACTTTAGACGAATCATGTCCTCTTCCCTCCAAGTTGATGTTGTCCTCTTGTCCTCTGATCTGGCCTTGCTTGCTAACCCACTTCCAACGCTGTCGGTCTGCTCTGAGTAGGGTAAGTCAGGTATGCTCCTCCCCATTATCTCTCTTCATGTGATTTTTCTTCTTATGGTGTTATATGCTGCCTCTACAAAAGGGAGGGGGTCTTGATTGATCAACTCCTTTATGTCTTTGTCCAAATCGTCTCCTAAGCCTCCGAGAAATTGGTACAATCTAGTTTGTTGAGTTATTTGGTTGTGGACAGTAATGTCTTTTGGACATTCCATTGGGTTTGGCATCCTTCGATCTATTTCCATCCAGATTATTGTTAATTTGCCGTAATACTCCTCTATTGTGTCTCGGCCTTGTCGAGTTGTATTTTCCCTCAATGGGAGGTCAAATATTTAGAGTCCTTCCTTGCAACTCCTATAGTCTGACTCGATGCCTCTCCGTAGCTCCTTAGCCGATGGGTAATCAAGGAATTGGTTTACTATGTCTGGATCTATGCTCTCAACTATCCAGGACATAACACTGGATTCCCTTTAGGCCCATTGTATATACTTTGGAGCTTTTATGGAAAGAGGATCGACCATGATGTAATTGAGTCGTCATCTTCCATCGAGAGTCCAGTACATGAGACGGGACCAATTGGTATAACTTCGGCTATTAAGTTTCTCAGATATGTTGATTGAAGCATTGTTATCTAGGGTTCCTTTGTTGCTGTTTAGCTGTTTTAACAGCTGCAACATTTGTTCCATAAGTTATGGGTTATCGCTCATACTGTCAAGTAGGTTTGTTGGTAGATGATGAAGCAAAAACACGGTAGAAAACACTGGTTTAATTGTCCTTGCTCTGATACCAAGATTAAAAGAACACTAGTTTATTTTTCTGTAATCTTTCTTTTTTAATTTATTGACATTGGAAGTGCATTTATATTGTACACACCTAATTGATCTTCTCTAAGTTTTGGTACAGGAGGACTCTACTTCATCGTGATCATGTGTTCTATTAACAAATCTATCTTATCTTTTCTATGTTATCTTATTTTTCTACAAGCAATAGGTCATGGTTGCACTTATACAGTTTGTATATACGTGTGAAGTTGTATGGCCATATTTAGATATTATGAAGCACAAAGAATATTCTACATTGTGTGAAAGCAAGTACTGAGTATGAGACTATACTATGCGAGTACACTCTTAATGAAGCATGTTTTTCCACAATTCTGTTTATTTAAAACACTCTAATTGATAAACTCTTTAGCTTCATTTATCTTTAATTGCATAAAATTAAAACTAGTATGTGATTGTGTTTAAGAAAGAAATTAGAAAAAATATGAACTTATAAAATTAGTATTAACTAAATTGTAAAAAGTTTAATTGTCTATTTGCTTACCCAAGTTCGATTTGAATTTGATTTGATTCGGGTCACGCTCAATTAAGGTCATAATTAGTTCGGGTTTGAAAGGATTAAAATGGTTTATTTCGTGTTTGATTGTAATTTGGATTGAGTCAATTCAGGTAATTTCGAGTCAATCTTTTCAGTGTTTAGACAGTTAAAGATATTTTATTTTTGGTTGGATAGATTTAAAGTCATTTATTGGACAAGTCATTATTTTAGTTGTGATTGAAAATCGAGTCGGACATTAAGATCAAATTATGTTGTAAATTACAAAATCGCATTTTACAAGTTATTATTAATTTATAATTTTTTTAAAAATGATAGCATGTAAGCTGCATAAAATACAAGTTTTTATAAAAAAATATAGGTTGCAAAAATACTAATAGAAAAGTCTGAAAGTTATTACATAGTAAAATACAACTCTAAGAAATAAACAATAAAAAATACCCTCACACTTTTATATAAGAGAATTGAATTAATTTTATATTTTAAAGTAAAAGTATGATGATTTTATAAAAACTCTCTTAAAGTTTAAGAATTTACTATCTTAATAATTATAAATAATATGAGTGAAATCAACTCTCAAGTTTCTAACATGTGAGTCTTAAATATGTCAGTTGAAAAATTAGGTTGGGATTTAATGTTTTGTCAGGTTGAATCGGCTTCGCGTTGCTTACTAATTAGTTCGAGTTGGCTTTTAAACGGGTCTAGTTATTTTCAAATCGAGTTTTCTCTTTGTTGTGAGCAGAATGGATTCAAGTTCACAAATTTCGAATTAAAATGATTTTGGGTTTGTTTCAAATTGGGTTAAATCAAATTATGAATTAGAATATTCATGTTACAAAACAAGTTGGTTCGCTAAAAATTACGAAACAAATGAGTGTCGATTTTGGGTTAGAAATAGCAACTATAAGTAAGGTGCACCAAAATTTAAAGGTGCAGAGTTAAGTTACTGGCCTAGTTTCCAATCAAACCCTAATTCTGCCCACTACAAATTGTTGCCCCATGCAACGATTTTGGGGCAATGTTTTTCATCCGAAAAATACTTTGGCTGGTGCCTTATTTTTGCAATTTTATTTTAAAAAAGCATATAAAAAAATTCCTAAATGAACGCAAAATTTGATGTTTAAGGGGGGTTTTTTTTGGCAGCAAGCAAACAATAAAGCAAAAGGTAATTCACATAACTAAAGAGGAAGTGCAAAGCTTCATGACCCTAGATTTCTATGATTGGTTCATCTGTACTAAGACTATTGCCCGCAGTGAGGAGAAAAAAAACCTCTCAATCTCCTTTACCCACTTTCTCACTCTTCTCATCCAATTCCTCTTATGAGTGGTTTCTTTTTATCACACCAATGCTTAAAAAAAAACTCCTCATCACTCTTTCCTCCACTATTTTCTATACCCCACCATAATACACATCACCTTATTTATTTTCTACTTTAATTTTTTTAATGATGTTTATGCTACATATTTATTTTTTCAATACAATTAAAATGGTTTAAAATTAATAAAATTTTATTTTTTAATTACGTTTTTAATAAAATTAAATTTTTTTTTAATTTTTTTAAATTATGCTTAAAGTTAATAAATATATTCTAGACCGGGACGCGTGTCGGCCTGTTATTCGTGCTCTCACCAGGTACTCACCCAAAAAAATTAAACAATGTGAGTAGGGCCCACGCCTGAAATCACCCGACCACATTTATGAAATTAGCCAACAACATTTACTCCATAGTGGGGCCCACGCCTGAATCAACCAACAAAAACTACTCCATGCATGAATTTAAGGGGCCCACTCCACTAAACTATTCACACTTGAATTTCTCTCATGCCTTGAGTGAATTGTAAAGTGCTCAAGGATAGGTTTTTTTCATCTCACTAGTGTGAAACTTGAGTATTTATTTTCCACTCTTACTTTCACTCATGAGTGATTTTTCTCTCACTGGTGGGAGTGGTCCAAGACAAAGTTTGACTTGGATTTGCTAATCTGCCAATTGCACTGACTGCATAGTTCTTTATCCGATTTCATATTTACAGAGCTTCAACTACAATTATATCCTACATTGTACTTAAGTCATTAGATTTCAAATTGAATTTATTCTATTTTCTAAATGACTTATTTGTCACCTTAATGAGCTAATCGACTACCTTACTCACTATGGGAGTTTAATGTTGGATTTATGCGACTTGAAACATAGTTTTATACCCCTTGATATGTTGCGTTATCATTTCAATTTCTGTAAGCATTAAAATTTGTAAACTGGGCTGCTTCATCCAAGGATATATGGAGTACACAGGTAGACAAATATCAAGCAAATTATAGAACAGTATAGAAGCTGTATGCTCAACCTCGACGACGAAACTGTATATAGTCTACATGATGAAAGTTTTGACTTCGTTTTTTCTAAGCCCACACTTTATTTACACTTCAACGACTTAAAATTCAGTTTGGGGAGGGTCAATTTACCATACGTAGTCCTTCATAAAAAGACAGACCGGCAATCCTACATGAGTATAGTTCAACATATACTCTTACGAAGTCCGTAGATAATAGTGATTTAGTGATAACAAACACATACCTGTAGATAGTAGACACATTTCAACGAGGACAAGGGTCGTTTACCTTCACCACCCCTGTTCAAACCAGACCTGTGCCATGCCATTGAGGTTTGCAGTCGAATAGCTGGTGACCCCGGTGCATTGTATGTAACCAGTATAATAATCAAAAAATTTCTACAATGTGTGTTCTACACTTATACAATGGGATAATCATAGTTTTTGGTTTACCAATTTTAACTTAACCATCTAAAATCTACTTTCTATTCAATTTAGAGCTATAACGATTTGACAAAAAAATATTCTAAGAGTAGAGCTTCATCTGCACAATTGGAATTCATATACTGCTATTTCCGGATCATGCAGTGTCCAGAGGTTCCAATACAAACAAAGCAAAGAGAATAGGAGAGAAATGTTGGCCAGAAAGCTTCAAGAATATTAGATTCAGCAATTACAGACACCCTGCATTATTCACTGGACGATGAAGCTGTTGACTGTACACATGCAAGACATTCTTCAAGCAGGAATCTAAACTCAGGAACAAAATTAGAGGCATTATTTATATCCAAAACACTGACCAAACTTAAAATCTATTACAATTCAGAATCTTCTATCATCCCCATGCGCCACAATGCAAGGATATAAAAACCACCCTATGTCATTGTTAAGGGTCATACAGGCATGATTTGGGACGAAAAATAATACTCCTATCAAGATCATATGTTATGGTTCCACCAAATTAACCCATTACTGATGACAAAAGTACATCTTGAAGCTTCATTCTTGTATTCTTGGTGACTCTAATCAACGCCTACTTGGCTTTCTTTTGTTCAGAAACTCTAGCACCCATTATCTTAACAATTGGCTCATCTTTTGACTGAATCAGCTTCAGTGCTGGATGGACCTTTAGATCCCCCATTACCAGCTTTTCGCCGGCATCCATCTCACTCAAATCCACATCGATATATGGAGGGATTATGTCGGCAGGGCAAATATATTTAACACTCTTATTAATGATATTCAAATAAGAACCTGTATGATTGAGCAACATTAAAGTTTTTAACAACACAAGAAAAGGAAATTTTGCAACATTAACAGTGGAAAGTAAACCAAATATGACCAATATATTTGCAGGAAAATTCAATACATCCTCTCCCAAATATTGCAGTATCATGGATCTAGTCAACACTAAACCGTTTAAAAGTGAACGAGGCTGATAGGCCAAGTGGTAAGAATACTAGTCTGCATCAGAAGTTGAAATATACAACCCGAGACACATTGTTGCATGATAAGATAAGAAATAGCAATAAATTGATACACCTGCCATTCCATAAATAGACTGAATTTGATTTTTCTAAGTTAATCATTTCAGCATACTGTTCAAAGATAACCTGACGAAAGCATAGACAGAATATCAAGAACTTTTTATATATGTTATGGACTTGCACACATTTTAAACAAATCAACAGTTAACTTACTCGAGAAATCAAATATGACCTATAGGTGAAAGTGGAGGTAGTTTTTGGGTGGGTACCTTTTCTTAATCCTGGCGATACATCTTCACCTCGAAATACAAGGGGAACCTCAACCTTCAGCAAGGCATCAGATGGAGATCTAATGAAAGTAACATTAAGTACAGTTTCAGTCGCTGCATGTATGTGGATCTGTTCAGCGCAGGGGAAAGCAATACCGGAATTATAAGATCAAGCCCTCCAACTAGAACATCTATAGTAAGCAAAACAATTTCGAGTAAGAGCAAGAAAGTGATATGCTCATGACCAATTAACATGGGTCTACAGCAGCAAAAGTAAAAGAAATACGTGCTCCATGCCTAAAATGTATCTGCAGTATGCTTACCCATAAATCTTCACTTTCAAGGGGAGATTAAAAAACAAAGAAATTTTTCTAAATCATCATTTAAGTTAACTGAAGGTCATATTATGTACAAATTTACTATGAACATCCAAGACATAGTTTGTTATGTACAAGGAGCATCGACATAGAACTGGAGATGGTACAACAACCAATGTAATTGACATTCCATTGATGCATACCAGAAATGAAGTATTACTCTTGGCTAGGCATTCAAAATTAATAAATTAGCCTAAAAATATTTAAAATATTATTACATATACATCACCAAAGCACCAAAGCCCTAAAGCTTAATAGCCCTAGTAGGAAACCTCACTACATCAGTAATCCAAATCCCTCACCTTATAGGAAGGATTGAGAAAGGACCGCTTCATCTGCAAGGGATTTAACCAATCTAAACTTGAACACCAATATACATCCAAAACCTATTGTAAAAGCAATAAGTATTTCATTGAATCCGACCTTCTGCAAGATAATTCAAATAGAACTTCCTAGACACACGAGCAGCAAATTCCAATTTTCTTCTCAAAAACTATTGATTTACATTGTAACCTGACACTACAGTACTTGCATCAATCATGACTTAACACTTACATATTCCAAATAACCCAACAGACCAGCAATGAAACACTAATATGAGCACCGAATGCAATAAAAAATTCAAAATTAATCAGGCCAAAACAGAACGTTCTCTCTGTAAAAACCACATGGAAGCTCCATCTAAGATACAATATAATTCCAAATTTCTCTCTTCCATCCTCACATATCAGAAAATTTTAAAGGGAAACATCAAAGACAAAGTTCTACTCTCAAGAATGTTTCTTCCTTAAGCATATTGAATATTACTCAAGCAACATATTCCTCAAAAAAAATCCGGTTCCATAACTTCCACCAAACCATCACCATTCAAAAATATCAGAAAATCTTCATTATTTTCTATCAATATGTCCATGAATCTCCATAGACAAACTAGATCATCACAGGTAGCACTTCACTAAACTGTCAGTAGGTTCAAACATCAAACTACCAAAAATTCCAGCCTTTCTACTAGAGACACTTCACTAAACTGTCAGTAGGTTCAAACATCAAACTACCAAAAATTCCAGCCTTTCTACTAGAGACCTGAATTTTTATGTCATTTAAACAAATAAAGACTCCAAAATGTGTACTTTAATATACCCTATTTCCCGTATACCGCCTACACACCCTGACAGCAGATACATACCCTGTTATGATCTACAAAGTATATCATACTTTACGCAAGTCACTTATTTGTCAGCAAACTTTCATCCACGCCCCTCAAAGTCCTCAAATACATAAGTCCGGCATTCAATAATATATAAGCTTTGCAAGTCACTTACTTAGGATCTGGGAAGAACTATCATTTACCGAGTACTACTGAAACTCTTCGCACCATACCAAATGTCCAAATTACTTACTTGGAAAGAACAATCATTTACTACTGAAACTCCTCACACCTTTATCCAGTATCAGATATATCATATATGCATTCAATTGCGACTCTTGATTAAGCCCAAGTGACGTAAACTATCCTAACACAAAACAGGTTCCATTCCTGGACTCAAATTACAATAATTGAACAAACATAAACATCACTCATTCCAACCCTTCAATGCTCCCATTTCCTTCAATTTGACTCTATCTTGCACATGATTCAATCAACCAACACGAAACCCATCTCAGAAAACTAAAAGAAACCATTCAGAAATGCGAATAAAGGGGAAACCCAACAACAAAATCAAGAAAAGATGGTACCTTTCTAGGAAGAACACGAACACTCTCAACAATGTCATCAGAATCAAACTGAGGCTTAACATGAAGATCAAAGAGGCGAGACAAGAAGAAAGAGCGGCCCATTTGAGCAACAAGTTTCTTGATTTGCTTCGTTTGAACTGAGATCAACCTCTTATTCCCACCATATTGTCCATCTTTCTGCTCGAACACGATGCTAGGTACCCGGCCCGCTTTCCTTTCATGCGCGCAAATTTTCTTGCCGGTTTCCGAGCGAGGGATGGCGGTGATGGTCTCCGACGGGTCGGGCTTTGGGAAACCGGGAAGGTATGTTAGTGGGGTTTCTGGGTCGTAGGGGAGGACTAAGGAGGCGGAGGATTGGCTGAAGTAGCGGAGGTTGAGGTTGAGGTGGGGGTCATGGAGGAGGGTTCTGGCCGCTAGTGAGCGGTGAAGGGGCATTTTTGGGAGGAGAGAGAGTGAGGCGAGTGCTTAATGGGATAGTGGGTGAGTGAGTTTGACTCGGTGGAACTCGTTTTGAGGTTTTGGGTTTTGGGTTTAGGAATGAGTGAAACTGTGAAAGCCCATTACGTGAAGAATGGCTAAACTAATCTCATCTATTCATCCGATTGCATGTTCGGGTCAAGACTCAAGAGTCAAGACTGAATTATGATGGTTTATGCGGAGTACATGTAATCACGTGGATTATATACATTTTAAAATAAAAAAAGTTCAGGTCACTTCACTTTCTTTCACATTCTATTCTCAAATTAGATGAATTTTGGGCAACTCATACAATCTAGTATCGTGTGTTTTTGTGGTTTTAAGGCCATGCTCTCTTCACTTAGCCTGTATTTTTCACGGTTGATCTTGTTTTTTTTGGTTTGATCTAATTTGATTAAAGTTAATATATAAGACCGTTAAAAAAAAAAAGTTAATATATAAGAAAATTCATTATTATTAAGCGAGATCTTGTTGATTTCGTTTCAATGTGTGTTTGTTAAGGATATGTTCTCATAACGTTTACTACTATTAGGTTAATGACAGTTGAAAACCTCTTATCGTATTTTATATCTTTTCTATACCTTGGATTGTTAAATTTGATGTGTTACAGGTAAATAAATTCAGTAGGCCCATAAACTTCTCAAATGTTTTATGAATGTCAATATTAATGGATTTATATTCTTTTAACATAAATATGAGCCCAAAAGAATCAAAATCGACCTCATAACATTTATAAACCCATATATTCATTCATGAACTTCATTTGGTTGGATAGTTGCAAATGGTACTTAATGAAATTGATTGTGTCTAATGCAAATAGAGCTTAACAAAGGTTAAGGAGTCTACATAAAGGATAATATAAATATTTGGCTATTTCCAACCCTACCTTTTCGATTTATATAGTTTTTTGTTGTTGTTAATGTCAGTAAAATTACATTAGTGAGTGTAATAAGCTCATCTTTGGCTAGATTGAGTTCCAATTTGTTGAGTATAGTATAGTAGTACATATTAGTTGATAGATATTTATCTGAAATCAAATAAAGAGAATATTCCTTCAATAACAATCAAATAAATCAGATGAAAATCATATTTACAACTACATCATATTAATAGACCCCTCCTTTGAAGCTGTAAAACACAAGGATACGGAAGAAGAAATGAATAATGTTGATATAGAAAGATAGTTGCTTTGTTGAAAATAAGTTTTGTATTTGATTTAATCGTTATGTATTTGTTTGATTTCAATTTCTCTTGTAAGCTAGCGTAGTATAACTTTTTATCATTTAATTAATTTTTTTGATTAAAAAATTATTATTAAATTAATCATATTTCTTATTTACTTTTACTATTGCACAATTAAATATAATAGTGGTCAAAGTTATACATCAACTTTCATAAAAACAAAAAAGTTGTTATATTTAAGAAAGAATCAATTTCTATCTATGCCATTTACTTAGGAACGAAGGGAGTATGGTCATAATTTAGAATGCAACTAAAAAAGTATTATAAATTACTCCCTTTATTCTTAATGTGCTTTCTGCTTACTATTTTATTTTCAGACATATCTCAATCTTTAACAAATAAAATCGCGATATCTTTTATTATATTAAGGGATAAATTTTTTACTATCTAACATTAATTATTATTAACCACACAATAATCTTATTGTATCTAATAAGCATACACAAATTTTCCTAAATAAAATCTACCGTATATTTCATTTTAAGTGAAATTTTCAGCTCCAAAATGATACAAAATAACACGGACTACGGAGCGGTAAATTTTTATTTTATATTTATCTCATCACATAATATTTTCAACAAGAAACTCCTAATTTATACATGATATAAATATATTAGATAACATTTTCGTAATTTTATTTTTATAATCTCATTATATGAAAATCCTTTTCCAAAAACCCCAATCTTATCTAACGTTATCAACACCACCATTGGTTGAAAACTCTGCCACATAGAGCTAACACAAATGACTTGGCAACCATTCATTCAAATTCATTAGATTCACCCAATCCCATTTCTCCCTCTCTCTCACCTCACTAACAAATCATCCTACACTACTCTTCATCACTTCCCCCAACACGCAGAATACACACACACCCAAAAAACCCAAAAAAAAAAAAAAAAAAGGAAAGGAAGGAGTAATGGCCTCGTTGTCAGCGGTTTCAATGGCAGCTCCAGTCACAACAACAACCAAAACCACCTTCTTCAGCCCACTACCGATGAAGCCACAAAGGGCTGCATTGATGGGGCAGAAGCCCAGAGCTCTGGGCCTTAAAGTCCAGGCTTCGTTGAAGGAGAAGGTTGTTACTGGGCTTACAGCAGCCGCCCTCACAGCGTCGATGATGGTTCCTGATGTTGCCGAAGCTGCTGAGTTGTCTCCATCATTGAAGAACTTCCTGCTAAGTATTGGGGCTGGTGGAGTTGTGCTCACTGCGATCATTGGGGCTGTTGTTGCTGTGTCAAACTTTGACCCTGTCAAACGAGTATAATTTTCATCATCATCATTTACTCTTTATAATATATCGCTGTATCTTTTAGTTTTGTAATTTAATGTCATGTGCATCATCTGTCAATGTACAACTCCTTCCTTCATATGCTTTTGATGTAACTTCATTTGTTATGTCAAATTGACGTTTTATTCTGTTCAATTGCCTATGAAGATTATTTTATAGAACGTGACATTAAATTAATTTTTCAGTGTATGTTTTTTCTTTGGGTGTATAGAGAGCTATGGGCCTTTAAGTCTGAAGTTTAAATTAATCTTTGGGTGTGATTCCATCTCAAGTTTTCGATGTTCCTTACCAATCCTTAACTTACTTTCACCTTAAAACCATATGGCATAAATGGGAGTAGTCCTCAACTTGGGATACTAACATGTAATGTTCTATAAAATTTTAGAGCCTCAAGAGATGCATTGCTCTTCGTGCTTCCTTCCAAATCAGTTATCACACTACCCCTATTCCCTACTCCTAACCTCTTTTTTGTCCTCTGCCGTGCCACCATTGTTGTGGTGAAGATGGTGATGGTGTTGGCGTCACGTGTGGCGGGTAGTGAGAGATGAGGCGGGCTAGCAATTGGCAGATTGGAAGAGGCTTACACCATCTAGACATTAGGTCAATAATGCAGTAGTTCAGACAGGCTCAATCTAACCAGTCCATTTTGAAAGCAGGGAAGCCCAGCCAAATGGGTGCTGTGAGGAGTTTGAGTAGCAGATGAAAGTAAGAGAGTATGAGAGCTCTTCTCAATCATGTGACTTGGAAACATCATATATATATTGTCGTTGCTGTGCTTATGCATTTGAGGACTTTGATGAGTACAGAAGATGCTTGCGATTGGCGTCAAAATTATCCAGCTCTACTAGAGTTTGATGGTAGTAGAATTTGTTGTTTGTTTTTTCGGGAATGAACTCATGAACTTGTCTCGTACTTGTCGATGATAGATATCACCTTGTATATTACTTTCAACACTCGAGTTAGAATATGTTTAGAGAAGAAAATAGAGTAGAGAGAAACTTTCTTTGAAATTTGTTTATATGTTGTTAATCATTTATGGGGGTATTTTTAGGGTAAAATAGTGATTGACTACCTCTTTTTTAATATCTTCCTTTTATGCAATTGCTTTCTCTTTGCGTTTTTACACAATAAATGGGATGACATATAAGACTTGACCCTTTTTCCTGTAGCTTTTACTTAGGCAGGCAGAAGAAGTAATTTCCAAATTGTATGTAGTAACGCTTCATCTTTTTTTTTTTTTTTTTTGAAATTGCTTGTTGTACCATCTTTGGCTCCTTTGTACATAACTGTGTCGTGGCTGTCCACGGTAACATTGTACTCGTAGGGTCGAACTGTCGTACATAGTACGGCATTGGATTCACTTAAAATCGATGATTTAAAAAATACAAAGACCATATAATCCTCACAATGGTGTCTAGAGAGAGTAAGAGTCTTTTTCATTCTATCGACATTGTTTTGAATAAGTCTTTTCCAAATCCTGGTTTTAATTTCCAACTACATAGAGCAAGCCTTGAGAATTAAGGTCATCCCACCAATCAACATTGGTAAGGCTACCCTAATGAAGTAATGAGTAGTGACCTACGGAATTATGCCTACACTTCACACTCGTACAATATATTGGTGAATTTAAGGAAACCCGCTATCAGCAACTAAAAATTTTGAACTCCATCGTAAACAAAAGAGAAAATGATAAAAAAAAAGGAAAATATTAATCATAATTAAACCTTTGTCTTCTTTATGAAGACAATTATACGGTAGTTTATATTCACTAGTTTAGTACTAGTTAATGCAATATTCTTAACGAGTCAGCCTTTACTAATTACTATTACTATTATTAATTAAGCATATTAAATAGTAGGATTAGGGTTTTTTTTTTTGCTTTTTGCGCTTTTATTGTTTAGCCTTTTGTTCGTTTAGTGCTTAATTTTGTTGGTTGTTTGCCTTTCATTTCGGTTTTGTACCTCCGTTGAATTAAAAAAAAAACCAGGATTATACATTTGGTTATTCATTACCCTAAAAAATTAGAAGACTTAATGTTATCAAGGAAAACCCAAACATAAACAAAGTATGAATGATAAAACATCTCATTCAAGACCATACCTTAACGGACAAGTAACTTAGCTCACTGTAATTCCATGACAAACCAGTATCTATCGAAAAAAAAAAAAAAAACGTAAGTGTAACATCACTTGATGAGGTAGCAAATCACTCAGAATTAATTAATGTTATGAAAAGTGTGGTTCAACTGCTTTGCACTATGCAAGATTCAACGGGGCTTATAAAGTACAGAGTACAAGAAAGTTGATGAATTTAAGAAACCAAATATTAGAAGGTGACGTGCTTGGTTTCACGTCTTTGTACATTTGGCCTTCTGCCTTCACGTAGTGACGTAGGTAGTCTCTAGAAACTGCGTACTGTGTTTTGTCTCATGGAGAAACTTTTTTTTTTTTTTTAATATGGTTCCATACTTCCATGTTTAACTTATTATCAATCTTTGGGAATTTAGTGACGAAGGGCGAAGGCCCAAAGCTAGAATGCCTCACCATTTGAAAAGTGGGTTGAAGCAAAAAAAAAAAAAATTTAAACGGAATTTGTCACTAATGTGATGTAAATTGTTGAGTAATTGATTCCCAAGTTTGCAAGATCACTACCAAGTTTGGAATACTTTGTTTTCTTATACTAAGTTTGCAAGATCACTACCAAGTTTGGAATACTTTGTTTTCTTATACTCCATCCGTTCTTTTTCTTCTTCCCATTTTTCCCATTTGAAAATGTCAAAATGTTGTTTTTATTTGAAATCTTTCTATCTTAGTCTAATAATGTGATTGAATGAAGCTTTATAAATTTTACTACTTATTTAATGCGTAATCCACTTATATAATTTTTTTAATAGAATTTAATCTTATTTTTAAATTAATTTAAATTATTTTATAAAATCTTAATAATATTTAATTTTTTCTTTTCGGATTCCAAATGAAAAGAAAAAAAATAACGCTAAGAGTAAAAAAAAATTGCAGAAACACCATTTATTTATATATTGATAAATACTTATTCATTAAGTGTTTTATTGACATGGATAATAGTGCTAGTCGATAACAACAAACACGATACACGAATGTAAAAATTGCTATACATTGGAATGATTTTTAAAATTACTTTTATTTTTGTAATTAATAAATTTCTTTTTGATAAGAAGTATTTTTTTTTTCTAAATTTGTAACTGCAACCCCACAAGGTTTAATTACACTATTTTGCCATTTTTGTGTTATTAATTGAGACCAATTTTCATTGCACCTTACTTTTTCACGAAATAAATTTGTTCAATTGTTTGCTCCAAAAATTTCAAATAAGTAGGTTCGGGCATTAAAAAACCAAATAACAGGTTCGGGCATTAAAAACAAAAGAACAGGTTCGGATTGTGCTTAGTGGGTAGCCCCTCGTCGCAGGGTCTCTATAGAAACGGATGGCATGATTCAGCGGTTCAGCCAACACACGACAAAACCACAGGCCATAAAAGCCGACCTACACATTTCCAAAACTTCCCAGAGAAGAGAGAGAGAAATTATTGTCCTTTGAACAGTTGAAAACATTTTACAATTCCAGATTTCTAGGGTTTAAGCAGCAATGGCGGAGCTCGATGTAAAACCGAAATCCGAATCCGTTATCGAGAAGATTCGTCATCACGGTTCCTCATCTTCCGATTCCGACGACGATGACAAATCCGCACCTTCTTCCTTGAAATCCAAGATTTACCGTCTCTTCGGCAGAGAGAAGCCTGTCCACAAGGTCCTAGGTGGCGGCAAACGTATGCTACATTCTTCGTTTTTTTTTAAATTCTGAATTCCTTGTTGTTTCGTATGATGTGTGTCAATTATTGATTATTTGTAGCTTGATTGATGTGAAATGATGATGATCGGAGTGATTTCGGTTCATGTTGCTGATTTTTTTGGCTGAATTTCGGAATTTGGTCATGTTTCATTGGTTAATGTTGACGCAGTGAAGATTTGGAGGATGATTCTGAGAAGATCTAATTTATTTCGCGGTTGATTTTAGGAATAAACAACAAAATCATGTGTCGATATGTGTGATTAGTGCTAGGTATTACTACTTTCAGCTGCTTATAAGTCTGTATGTATCATTTTCCATTATGGAGTGGTTTGTATCTTTTATGTTATACTTCCTCTGTGCTACAAATATGTAGAGTTTTAATTCTCAATAAGTAAAAAATATAAAAAATTGCTGACTATATTTTTCTTTCAAGTAGAAATCGTACTAGATAGTCAAATGATAGTGTGTGAATATTATAAAAGCTAACATGTTGCAAGATTTCAAGAATGGAGGAAGTATTTTAAACTGTGAGTTATGTGATCTTAAATGTTGAATTGTTGAGTTTAGCGAGGAATTAGATGTTATTAGCTGTGGTTTTGGTATTACTTTTTATGTAATGTTATGATTGAAGAGAGGTGATGCTGTTTGGAGGAAAAAGAAAAAGTTACAGCTTCTTTGAGCTGGTTGTTGATTGATTTTAGTCAAAAAGGGAGTGTGTGATGGTGGGGAAGTTTTAAAGGACTCTAGTGCGCGATACCGCTGTGTTATCGATGGATAATGAAGAGTGATTCGGTGTAGGAAAGTACATTAAGGAATAGTTTTGAGGTTGTTTTGAACAAGAATCTACTTAAGTTATGGATTCAGATTCTTATTTCCACTTTTTTTTTGCTTTGTAATAAAGCTGTGGAGATGTTGTGGACTCTGTTGTAATCTATAAGTTTCATGTTTATTATATTATCGTATTATTTATGCTATGTGGGTGATTTTGAGTTTTTTTGAGTTTGATTCCGATTCCATGGATGCAGCTGCGGATATTTTTCTCTGGAGGGACAAGAAAATTTCGGCGATAGTTCTTGGGACTGTCACTGCTGTGTGGGCTTTGTTTGAAGTGTTTGAGTATCATTTGCTCACTTTAGTCTGTCATTTCTTGATGCTTACTATCACTGTGCTGTTTTTGTGGTCTCATGCTTCAACTTTCTTGAGAAAGTAAGCTGTGAATTTTTGTTGTGTCTTGTAGCTAAAGTTATTGCTACTAGTTATTTTGACACGCTTGGGCTTTCTGTAGGGCTCCCCCTCAAATTCCTGAAGTACGGATCCCCGAGGGCCCTATTCTAGAATTTTCCTCTGCCTTGAGATATGAGATCAACCAAGGCCTAGCTTCTCTTCGTGAGATTGCATCAGGGAAAAACCTGAAGAAGTTTCTTGCTGTATGTTACCGTAGGACTGTTATAACTGCTTAGGCAATAGTTTTACAAGTCTGGGACTATCTTTGAAACAAAATTTGATATCTCCTGGCTTGATCAGGTGGTTGCTGGTTTGTGGATTTTCTCAATCTTGGGCAGCTGTTGCAACTTCTTGACTCTGTTTTACACATGTAATGTCCACTTATTCTCAAGCTTCCTTTATACTTCCCCATTCTTGTTCACTTAAATAAAATGATCAACTTATTTTCATTTGCCTGCTTTTCTGCGTTGAATAGGCTTTGTTCTACTACACACGTTGCCTGTGCTGTACGAGAAATACGAGGATCAAGTAGACGCTTTTGGTGAGAAGGCCATGATTGAGTTGAAGAAGCAGTATGCAGTCTTTGATGCAAGAGTATTGAGCAAAATACCGAGGGGTCCGTTGAAAGATAAAAAGTCAGCTTAATGTGGGTTTGGTGTAACTGATATGACGTTATGGTGGCCGGATATATGGTAGGTTTGTTTTGTTTCTCCAGTGAAATATTTTATTACTTGGGTAGAATTATTTACTGGATTCTGTAAGCACTTCTGATTTACAGTGAGAACAAACATGGATATTTTCATACTACAGATGAGAAGATAACAGTTTTATTAGTATACCTGCACTTTCTGTGACTATAAAGTGATGCAATTCATCGAGGTTGCTTGATTGATCATCGTGTGTTCTTGTTCATGTTTTTTTCTTTGATTTGTCTATTTTTTAAGTTGGCAGTTTTAGTTTGTATCAGACAGGTAGATCAATTCATGTACGAAAGACGTTCACATTATTGAAAATGAATGTCCTTATGGCCTTGTCTAATGTATGTTTAGTGGTTCAATGGTTTACTATCTTGAAACACTAGATAAGTCTCGTGTAATGCAATAATAAATTAGTTTGTTAAATATTTTAGTTATAAGAAAATTTTTATTTATTGGTGAAAATTTTATAGGTTTTATAGAATTACAATAGAAAATTTAATTGAAATAATATTTTTTTTATCATATTAAATGAAATAAAGAGAAGAAATAAATGTAATTTTAAACGATTTAGTAATTTATATAGTTACACAATATTTTTTATATAATATTTTCCAATCTAATATTAATGTAAAGTAAAAAAAAAAGTAAATGATATCATCTTTAAGAAAAGGTGGAAATTTTTTTTATAATAAATTGAGATGCGTTATGTATGATATAAGTAGGGGTTTTGCTTTAGTAATAGTTATAGATATAGTTAAACTGACTGGATAGAAAAGTATCATTTATCAAGTGAAAATGGAAATGTTCCTAATTGAACAGAATAATCACATACATGCTTAGTAGTTTTGTAGAAGTTTTTTTTGAAAAAAATTTGTGGAAAGAGATGAGTGGTTTTATTAATTAAACGAAATCTAATCCATTAGTAATACGGATAATGATTCTCCCAAAGTTGTTCACCCCAAATGGAGCTAAACTAGCAAGGTGATGAGTTAATTGAAATCCCTTCTAAGTTGAGACCTAGAAACAAAATCAAAGTAAAATCAGTGAAGTTGTATTGTAAAGGATAATATATGAGTAATGTGATCAACAGCTTTCCAATCACTAAAGCTTTATGTAAAACTACTGTGACCAAGAGAGTTCAGCCAATAAATTTCCTATCATTCTTTGATGCTCCGTTGTCTGAATATGTACTAAGTACATGCAAAAGACTATCCTCTGCAGGCTACAGTTAATATATCAAAACCGCAGATCTTCCGTTTAAGTACACAGTGACACGCAAAATTGTTCTTAAAATCTTGGTATTCGTGAATCGTGACTGCTAACAATAGCGGTGCCCCAGCAGCCAGCAGCTCCTCATCTTACTCATATGCCATGCTCCAACTAGGCAACTATTAAAAAGGCTGCTATGACTGCTATCATTCGCTCTATCAATTATTATATGGTGAGTTTGTTTTATTGCTCTAGTATTCTTGTGTGAAACTAATATTTTTTTAAAAAAAATTAATGAGTATTTTTCTAATAACTCAATTGTATAGAATATTATTAAATGAAATTTAGATGCACTTTCATGTTCACCCATCAGCAGACGAGATATCAGCCTAGTTATCAAAGTCCATTCGAGTTTCTACCAATGTTAGGGGAAGTGAACAAGTGAGGTCTACAAATGCATGAGTCAATGTCTAATACAGTGGTAACAGCAGTAACCATCTGATTCTCTTGAGATTCATAAGATACTGTGGGGCCCACACATCTCAATATTCATCACTAGTTCTCAATCTTCAAGAAAGGTAGACAAATTGAGCCGCAGCAACCTACCCATGTGGGTTGGCGGATTATGACTTTTTTTTTTCAAAGGCAGGTTTGAATTATTTGCTATAAGATCATTTTTAGTTCTGGTACATAGTTATTGCCATAGCCGAGTAGTCTAAGACTCTAAGGCGCCGGCCTCAGTTCTGGTCCTCTAATGGAGGGCGTGGGCTCAAATCCCACTTCTGACAGCAGCCGGGCAGTGACATGGAGCTGCTTAACTAGCTGTTTCCTTTTTTTTTTTAAAGACAATAGGCGGTTAGATAAAGTAAAATCACATAATATAATGCACCCCTCTCGAATTCTCCCATGAATGTCATTGGATTAGCATGCGAGGAGTTATAATCATACAGGGTTTTTGAGGAAATTTTAATCTTGCTGCTAAATGCCGTAGACAATGAGAGTTGAAGGCACTCGGCTTTAGGCTATAGGGTTTAGGTTTGTACATGCGAAAACAGGAAATTATATCCTCTTGATTGAGGTGAGATATCTAACACTAAGCGTCTACTTGATTCTCGACTTTCCAATTAGGTATGCTAGAAGGTAAAACCTCTCGTGCGTGCACGTGTTGCAGGCGAGATATAAAATAAGCACAAAGGAAGACCAGCCACATGAATGCTTCCAAGTCCTATATTAGCATCCAATGCATTAATCTACGCGACAATTTTGTTTGAAAGGGGAACACCAAATGGTTAAGCAAGTTCGTGGATCATACTGCTTCAATTGAAGTGCCAATGAATTATTGGTTTATATATCAGGTGGGATTGTAAGGTGTCACTTCATTAAATCTAAAAATACAAATGCATTCCACAGACTGTGCAACAACATGGAGGGCACAAGATTCCTCGTCCGAGCAAAGAGAGCACCCATGACAACTCCCAGAAAAACAAGTGGGAGCATCCTCTGTACATTGAAATGTGCTAGGGCAAAGACGACTGAACTTACCAGAATTGAGCACCATACAGGCATGTACTTTGTCAAGGAGGGGAGAAGGAAACCCCGGAAGACTATCTCCTCCCATATGGGAGCACACACAGAAACAACCACAATGTACAACCCCATTGCTACAGGATCACGTGCTAAGATGGACTGCTCAACACTCGATAGAGTGCCAGGCGTTGATGGCAGCAAAGGTAGTATGTCCAGATTGAATTGAGAGAGACGGTTTACAACGGGAAACATGAGGCATCCAAGGGCAACGTCAAAATGCCAGTTCCCTTTCAGGTTAAATTTAAACCATCCTGGAGGAAGCGGACGAAAACGAGACAGGCACCGATGAAGAATAGCAATCCCTGCTAGACCTTCAGTTACATCAGTCAAAAGGCTGTATAATGCTTGTCCCCTATATGTCAAAGACTCCTTACTGAAGCCAGTAATGTGTGCTGCAAATGGCATCATCCAAGAACCCACAAACCAAAATGAGGCAATCCAAAGAAGCATAACCTGAATCAACAGAACAGTGTCAAATCCAACTATCCAATGAACATTTTACCTGTGATCACAAAAACTCAAAAGCTCCAGAGACAGATGGTTACTGCTCCCAGTGAGCAAACGACTCCGGTATTAGACATTATCACAACAACTTGATAAATACGAAGGCAAAACCTAGAAGATCTACGAAAAAGGGTTGGCCAATCTTCATCATTGCCCCATTAATATCAGCAGAATAACAAGAGCGGTACGTACAAACTCAAAAGAGCATGTGAAGGATGGCTATTCCTGCAGGGAAGTGTCCTGAATGCTTAAGAAGAATCAGGGAGCTTGAGAGCAGAAGCAGATGATGTAAGATTGGAGGCAGGCAATAAAGACTGGGAAGGTTCAACTAGACCTGTAGTCCTGACAACATCAATTGGAGATGTATCATCTGCTCCAATAGTGAAACAAAAGGAGCAAATTCTGTGTTAACATTATCTTTCAGAAGACTGTACAAAAAACAATGGTAAGTATAAGGTCTGAATCATGATCCCATTTACTGTGTAAAAATGAAGCCGAAACTAGACTGCAGAGGACCTTTTCTTTGAGAAAAATGATATGGCAAAGATTTCAAAGTGGGTTAAGGGAGAAGATAACAAGTTTCTAAAGCACGCTTAGCAGTGCCATAAGTGCAGCAACACATCATCTGCAACACGTATTGGTTTTCTAGATAAAAATTCATAATGAAATACATAAGAAGATGAACTTACTTGCAATATGGTTTCTCCTGTCCATGGTACAGTCCAGCGATCTCCAATTAATCTAAAAATGGAAGCAGCGGCCTGAAGCATTTATTCGACATCAGTATACCATTAATTACAGTAGGGCGAGAAAAAAAAAAGAACGATGAAAAATTGACAATGAATGGAAGATGTGAACTGAAGCAAGCTGC
Organism: Dysphania ambrosioides; assembly: GCA_026401315.1. NCBI lineage: Eukaryota > Viridiplantae > Streptophyta > Magnoliopsida > Caryophyllales > Amaranthaceae > Dysphania > Dysphania ambrosioides. Next base: position 4,372,919 of record CM048659.1, on the reverse strand, counting down.
TGGGATCCAGTATCACTATCAAATAATAAAATTTTACATAAACCCAGGCGATACACATCAAATGTCAAAGAGAGCGCTAAACATTTACCAAAGATAATACTAAGGTTCTCTTACCCCAGGATATTGTCTTGAGACCAATCATTGATCCCAAAAATACTCGCTTCGCAATCAAAATGCCAACGGGTCCACAACTTTGAATAACTCTATGGATGTAGGGAATTTAGAAGCCTTAAAACTATAGCATACTATAAACTAAAACCAGGGGCAAGGGGCAGAAATCTATAATGTATAGCTCCCCAAGTTATCCAAACCTCAGATCCAAAGCATGTTCCTCATATCTCTAAGAGGCACAGTGATTCTCCTGAGAGAAAGGTTCTCAGAATAACCTACGACTAGGCTAAAGCCAATAAGACAAATATGCCTCACGGATAAAAAAAAATCTCATGATAGCTGGAGCCATATCCTACAACTTGGCTGCCTAATGTAGCGGCTCCATTCTCCAGAATCAAGTCACTTTTATGCCATGCGGAATAGCCAACAGGTCTTTTGCATTGCAGGATGGCATAACCATTCATGGTTTTTTAGGGTGATGTTCACACTTCAAATTATTTGCCAAAATAGTTCCCATAAAAGGAACTTAAACCACAACTTCCTAAGGAGCTATAATAAAACTATAAAACACTCTTTAGCTTTAGACATATTTTGGCAACATAGTATACCAAGATATATTTATCTAGACCAATATTTCTATACTTTGAGTTGTGATGATAGACCCCTTTCCCAACAAATATCCCAACACCTTGATCGGTATCTTATAACACATCTGCACTCCAAATTTTTCATTTTACTTTGAAACGACCTTATCTTCAAATTTCACCTCTGGTTTCCAAAGTTCTAATATGTTCTTCATACCTACTTTACATTAAGAAAGTAAAACAGCTTCATCTCCAAACAACATACATCATGAGAATCATACCACATCTGGTACAGACCTAGTCTAACTTAACCAGAACCCTTTGCAAAACCTTTGTGTAACCCAATAATCATTATTGCATCCCTAGATTCTCTACACATCCATTCTATTGTGCATATATTGGCAATATATAGTCAATGTGCACGAACTACATTCAATAGTACTGCAATTTCTTTTCTTGATAATGCTCCTTTGAGGATTGATAGCTTCTCCCAGTTATAAACCCAATTTTTTTTTAATACATTCACACACTTCCTAGGTCTATACTCCATCACCTTTTCTCATAAATTTACGATGTATTTGTTATTGTAAGGCGATACTAAGGGCTTCACTTCTATTCCTCAAACAATTCGCATATCTCAACAAATTTACACTATAATGAAATTTCATTTAAGCTAAATGAGTTCTTTATATAAATAATTTCTTAAGCCTTTTCCACTTCTATGATTCTATCCATCAATCACTTTAAATTTCACAAGGCCTATAATGCGCAACTTGCCCTCCATAGCTCCATTACTTCATCAACCCAATAACCTAAAATTCTGTATCCTTGATGCAGCAGAACAGAGAATTCTAGATTTCTTTTCTTACTGTCGCATAATCTTGTAGATATCTTTTTCTCCTTCCTTTAAATCCTATCTTATCATACAGGTTGCATTGAAGATTCCTTGCTACATGCCTGTCAGATCCTCTTTCCTCACCAACAACATTTAAGATTTTTGAAAATTACCTAGAACCACCATATCAGATTCCAATTAAAATAAAAAATTTCTAGATTCCTCTAAAGCATCCTTGAAACAGATTACCACATATAACATCTAGTCTCATAATTCGATAATTCTTTTGCCACAGCACCTCCACTAAAACTATAGTAAGATGATCATCCACAATAGTGAATATGAAGGTTTTCCAATAAGCACCTCAAATAATGGATCAATCATACTACTAGACATAAAAAAGAGCTAATAATGGTTAGTATAACCTCCTAGGTCAACGAAACATTCAATTAGATTTCACAGAACTATCATAATATTTCTTGAGCAGTTAAACCCATCAAGCAAGAAGCGAAAGGAACTCAAATAATGAAGCAAGCACATGGACAATGATAATGATACTACAAGGGTGTTCTACTACTGGTGTTAAACATATATATAAAGTTGAAAATCACCTCTCGAAGATACGTCCTCCAATCTTTTAAAAAAGGAGGCTGACATTCGAGTTTGGGCTTCACCAACTCTTCCGCTAAAACATCTTCAACCACATCCTCCTGCCTAAAACAGGAAATCTTCCATCTCTACAACAACCCCACAACCAAGCAAAACAAACCCAATGACCACATTTTCCAAAATTCAACAACTTGCAACAAATGCAAACATTGAAACCATTTGACAAATTCACTCACATGCTTTGACAACCCGAATTGCAAATAGCTAACGCGTAAGCTACGATTAATTAGCGATAAGCTGGCGGGATGATTACGGGTTCTAATTCTAGATAAAGACGGTAAAGTAATAGGGCGATGAGAGATACAATAAGAGGTTGAGCTCAACATTATCAGAGGTTTTCTCTCGTCGATTATACCAAACCTATGCATTTGGGGAAGATTACTTATGAAGCTACTACAAAACCCTAATCCCCAAATTCGATTTGCGATTGAGGATTAATTCGGGGGGGAGGAAAGGAATCAAGGATACAACAGTTGCTGGGGATGGAATGGGCTTACTTCTTGTGTGGCCAATGCCCATTGTTGCCACTTTGATTTGGCGTGTGCTGTAGCAAACATAGACACGTCCTTTGTCGTATCGTCCAAATTTTGGACATAACCAAATAAATGATTAAGCCTTAAGGCTATATATTGATCCAGCGTTCACAATGTCTTGGGTCTCGATATGGAAGTTTATATTGTTCCAACTTTATAAATTAACTATACAAAATGCATATTATTGTGATACAAAGTACATGTCATTGTTTATGTATGATATGTTTCAAAATTTTCGAAAAAATCTTATAATATTACAAAGTATTGTGTATTTCCTTTGTTACGTAAAAATATTTATGGTTAGTGTAGTTATGATGATAAAGGAGTATATTAAGTTATTGCAAGTAGGTTTTTTCTTTTTTACGTTTAGAGAAGGAGAGAAAATAATTTTATAAACATAAGTAATATAATCTAGTTTAAGTATAGTGAATTAAATGATGATAAGATAGTTATATTTACTTGTCATAAAAGGAATAAAGCAGAAAGAGGAAAGAAAGAAGAACTTTAATGGATGAGTATATGAGTTTAATTAAGATTCATTACATATGTAACAACCCGCTTTTTCAACTGTTAATCAAGAATCTTAATGTTCAACTAAATATAATTAATATTAATTATAAACCATGAATCAAACTTGATATTACAAAAGAAATTCTGGATTATAAATAAAAATACACCTTTTTAAGAATAATAAACTTAACTAAAATAGATAAAGGAAATACGAAACTATTAATAAGAAGCTTAACTATCTCTCTCAATACATAAAAGAAGAAAACTATATTACGTCAGCTTCCTTGAGACTCCTCTACTTTGGATGATCTTCCATCCGAAATAATTTTTGGGTTTGCCCCTACTAAGACAGGTTCAAAGAATAAAATCAACAAAAATTGATTACATTCTATTTGACCCAAAAAAATTTCAATGGTGTTTTTTGAAAACAACACTAAGAGAATAAAACATTCAACACTTTTTACAAATAACAAAGTAGAACATACGCTAAAAATAGACAACACTCAACATTCTCAATGTTACTGTGCTTGCAGTAAATAACCATAGCACCATAACGCAAACAATTGTTGAGTTCACATAAAAAGAATTAAAATCTATTTTTAATAGCTCTTGTGTGTCAATTCCATGAACTCTCACTCGCTTTTTGAAATTAAGATTGTCTTCTCTCTTTAACTTACTTACAAAACTCTATCGTTACATAACCCTAATGGGCCTCATCAAATACCGCTTGTAGGTTGTGAATATCTTACTCGACTCGAAAAATTCTAATTCTAAATATATATGTTAGTACGAAAATCAGGCGGCACCGACCATAGTGGTTTAGGGCTACTCATACCTTTTGCGAAATTCATCTCTTTGTTATCATTGAAATATCTAATTTTGTTGAATCCTTTCATTATTTTAAGGTACTTATAATAAATAAAATTCAAACTTCATCACTAAATCAAATCATAGTTTAGTATAAAATAGTTAAGTATTATAATTAAACTAAACAACTTAATTTTTTGGGCTATTGCACCATAAGTTGATAAAATGGGTTGTATCTCAAGTTGTAAGGATAGATATCTTGTTATATATGAAAGAAAAAAGAGTGTAAAAACCAATAAGTAGAATTAGATTGTTAGATTATAGGATTGTAAAAATCTAGGATTATGGAGAAAACAAGTACAGAATACTTCATTACATTCAAATAGGATCGATATTTTTTTTAAAGAACAGAGACCATTTTACAAGCATATTCCCCACTTATGTAATCCAACAAGAATAAGAAAATTATTATATCTAAGCATTTTTCCTATTTTATTGAAATATTTTATATTGAACTAACCTAAAGGCAACAAGGAATATAAAATTATTTGAAACTAAAATAATGGTATTACACGTGTCTATCTAAAGGCCCTGAAAATGAGTTTAAAACGCAATAATTTTAGAAATTTTGAAATAGTTGAAAAAGGCATTAAGAGTTTAAGTAGGTGATTTCAACCAGTCTTAAGTTAATATGACCCAATTAGACTCATAGTAAGCATATGATGAAGTTCTCTCACCAGTTTCGAAATTATTTAAAATGAATGAGTTTTGACTTTAATTTGAAAGTTATTATTATACACCGTTTTTAGATATTTTCGTAAAATTCCCATAATCAAAATAAAGGTAATTAGGTATAAGATACTTTCTAAGGTCATATAAAAATGTATAAAACCATTTAATAACTTATATTCAATCTCAAAATCCCTTAAAACAATTTTATGTCACTATTGTGGGAGTTTTAAAAATTAGTTAAAATGAGTGTTGTGCGTCAAATTGTATGGTTCCAACCAACCATAAGGTTTAACAATGACCCTATTAGACCCATGATAAACTTATAAAGGTGTTCTCTATCCAAGAATTGTCCAAAATGCCTGGATTTAAAAAGGTTATCGTATACTATATTTGGATATTTTTGGGAAAAAATCTAAAGGTCATATAGGGAGGTATGAAACTAATTCAATATCTTATATCGATCTTTAAAACCTACTTTCTAAGATCATATGACGAGGTATGGAACCATTCAATATCTTAGATTCAATCTTCAAATACCCTAATAATAAGATTAGGACCTAACTGTAGGAGCTTTTGAAATCGGTTGAAATGGGATTATAGAGCCAAAGTAGCAACTTCAAATCACTCTTAGGGTCCAATATGGCCCCTATAAAAACCCTTTATGGTAATCTATCAAGTTATTTTCTCATTGGGTTCAAAATTGTCCAAAATATTTAAATCTTAAAGGTTATTACACATAATTTTGAGTTATTTTGAAAAATACCCGAGATTGAAAGAAAGTATAAAATACTTCATAGGGTTATATGAGCAAGTTTAAAACTATTCAATACTTTATATTTGGATTTCAAAAGCCCTTAAAACGGGTTTATGACCCAATTATAAGAGTTCTGTAAATCAAATAAAATGGGTGTTTAGAATCCAAGTGCATGGTTTGAATCAATCCTAAGGCTTAATTTGGCTCTACTAGACACTTGATAAGTATATAAAGGTACTCTCTTATCAAGTCCGATATTGTCCGAAATTATCGAATTGAAAAATTTAAATTAAATAAAGGTACAAGATGCACCTAAAGTGTTATGAGGAGGTTTGCTATCATTCAATACCGCATATTTGGTTTTCATAGCCCCTAAAAAAGAGTTTATGACCCAAATGTAAGAGTTTTAAAATCAACTAAAATGGGTTTTTAGTGTTAAAAGTATATGGTTCTAATCAATAATATGACTTAATATGATCTTCTTAGACCCATGAAAAGAACATGAAGGTGTTCTCTCATCAGGTCTTTATCGTCCCAAATGACCGAATTTTAAAAGTTATTATACATGTTTTTTTTAGATATTTTTGAAAATTTCTACAACTAAAAATAAGCATAATAAGCTTTTTAGGGTTGTATAAGGAAGTTTGGACCATTCAATACCTTATATTATGTCTCTTAGAGCTTTAAAAACGAGTTTTGAAAATTTGTTGAGATGAGTACTTAAAGTAAAAAAAAAAAAAATGGTTCCAATCAATACCCTTATATTTAAAGACTCTTAAAACGAGTTCAAGACACAAGTTTTAGGAGTTCTGAAAATCGGTTAAATGAGTATTTAGAGTTAAAGTAGATGAAATACAATCAATTCTAAGGCTTAATATAACCCTATTAGACCCATGATAAGTATAAAAATGTGTTCTTTCATCGGGTTTAAAATTATCCAAAATGCCTGAATTTTAAATGTATTACACAAACTTTTATGATATTTTTAATTTTTTTTATAAAAATATTACTTTCTATTTCTAATGTCATATGAGAAGGTTTAGATCCATACACCTTATATTTGATTTCAAAAATACCCTAATACAATAGTTCAATCAAAACAGAGACAATACAAAAAGTTATCTTAAAAATATTTCCTCAAAAAAGTAACACATTTTCGATAGAAATTCCGTACTTCATGGGTTGGACCCTTAAAGAGTTAGAGGTTGGACCAACAACTATCAACAACAATGTAATTAATGTAAATTTGTGTATAACCATCATCAAAAGTTAGAGGCCATGACATATGAGTCGCTCACGCCAATGACAAAGAGATATTTATAAGCCTAAATAATTTTATTTCACAAAATATTGTATACATATGATACGAGACTCAATAAGGTAAAAGTGATCCGTCCAAAAAAAAGCTAAAGAAATGTTATTGGTCCATTACTTGTGCCAAACTGCCAACTGCCAAAAGTATGCTCCATTAGTCGTTGAAGAGTGATCACTTCACAAAAATGGCAATGGACAACACATATTGTAGATTTGTAGTCAAGATTTAAAAGAATATGTGCCTTCCGTTCATGTTTGGAAGTTCCACCAACCATAGTGCCTTTTAGCACCATTTGTTTTTGGTGTCTCAATTCTCATTACTAAATATCTACAATAAATATATGGGCTTTAAATAATACCAATTACCATTACTTGGAGTTAAATAATATATATTTATTAATATCAAATTACCTTCATTTTATGCTTAATGATATGTCGGTGACCGAAGTAGAAATATAAGAGAGTATTCCAACTTGATATATGATTTTATTACTAAAAGCTCATTTAAATTAAAGTTATTTTATTTTATAACTAATAAAATTATTAATCAATCTCACAAAAACTAATTTGGCTAGTTAATTGGCCAACGTTAAATTAATTTTAATCCAATTAATAATTTTTTACATTTGATTTTATTTTGTCTAGTTATTTAACAATGGTTAGCTATAAACTAATTTTATTAAAATAATAATAAAAAAATTATTAGTTAATAAATATCTCAATTGGAATATTCCTACTTCAGTAACACATATCCTTTTGCACAAAGAGATCGAAAATTACTATTATTTAAAGTAACTTCTAAAGTACGTATTATTTTACCCTAATGAAAAATAGTTGATATTATTAAAAGCCAATTTTCCAATAGAATAAAGATACCTAAGTGTTTTACTCGTGAGATCTAAGCTAAGACTCACTTCTCATTGGATTAATGACGACTTTTCATTTGTTTTACACTAGAATCTTAACAACTTGGAAAAGAAAACGTTCAGTTTCTACTTCAATGTATGTCACAACACAAGCATTAGAAATAGAAGGTGAGCGAAAAGAATAAAATTTTGAAAATTTTATCATTTGAACTCTAAAAGTAATAAGCATTTCAAATTTAAAGAAACGTTAAAACCGACCTGTGTGTAGACTTGTATATTGGGTCGAGTCATGGTCACGTGCAAAACGGACCGGGTCAGATTGGATCGTCCAAAAAGAATAGTTATTATCTATAGAGAGTGATAATTTGCCTGTATCACTTTCAATATTTATCAATGGACTATCGGTAAGTAAGTGAAAATAATTCATTACCTGATAACGTTTAAAAGACTTGAAAACTATTGTCTCATTATTGATTTGACTTGACCCGTTAAAGACCCAATAAAATATGACCCTTTAAACAACCGACCCAATTAAATTCATATTTGATTAGACCATTTTACAAACAGGTCGATTAAGGGTTTTTAATGAGGTCCTTCCCATTTGAATAGATCTACTTGCGTGACCATTAATTCCATAATACTTTCATATTAATAGTTGAGCAGAAAGTAAAAAATTAGCAAAAATATACTAAGTCAATTTATAAAATCTATTCTAAATGTTTTACCGAAACATGTAAAACCTCTTAGGCATGAACTGATATGAAATCCGGATTACGCAATAACACTCTTGTCAGTCCCAACTTTGTACCACCTTACCAAGTTACCAATTCATGTACTTACTTCGTAAATGACCATCTCCATTTAACCAAAACCTTCAAGAGACGCAAAACTGAATCAATGATGACAAAATATATGCTTTCATTTCTCTACAATTTTTTTTTTTTTAAAAAAAAAGGATGAAAATATAATACAAATAATTATAATAATAGATTCAGACATGATCAGATATGATGGAACCCAACGGAAGTTCAAAGCAATACAGAACCTCATCTTAAACTCATCACAGCCACAGATGCTGGTAATATTTCCCTGCAATTGCTAGCAGTAACGCAACTTGCCAAATCAAATTATACTGATTCCACATCAAAAACATCATAACAGTAGAAATAGTCGGAATACAGTATTGTCATTTGTAATATGCACAATCTGACATAAAAACTGACGGCATGACCAAAGATAATGGACAAATGTGGAAAATGTACACAGCTCAAGTTAGTAGCAACTCCATTAACATTCTAAAAAAGGTCTTAAAAAGTACATAAATTTTGAACAATTTTATTTATGAATCATGTTGACCAAATTAACAATTCTATTTACAAGCAAAAGCACATGATTGAGAGCACCGGAATACTAAAATCATTCTCCACATACTAAAATTGCAACTCAAAATTTTGAAAACACTAAAAGCTGTTGCAATTGATGTTGTACAGGAGAGCTTTTCATCATCATCATTATCATTAATATAACTACAGGAAAACATAATTTAAAAATGCAGACTCTGAAAGCAGACAGTAGGAGACTCTGGTAAGTAAAATAAGACGAACCACAAGATAAAAAGATGCAACGACAACCAACTTTGCTGATGATGTTCCAACTTGGACAGGACCTCCAATAAGATTTTTACGGCCACGGCTTTGCTTGAATGCTTGAGCTAGTAGCGAGCAAAGACAACAAACTTCCACCATGAACCCTTCCTTCTGGAGTTGGGGGTGATTGAGATTCTTTCTCTACACATGGGAGCTGAGCTGACATCGTACTACAACCAGGCCATCCCACTTCATTAAGACCAGTTGGTCCCATTCCCATGGTGTCAACATTCATTATCGCTGTAGGATCATCTACCCTGTTCACAAGGTCAATGGAAACTGGGTCTTGCAATAACGGACCCAACGTGAAGCCCCCATGGACTCGCTTGTCCTGAACAAGTGCTCCATGCATTGCACAAAGGCCTGTTTTGCCCCTAGCAAAAGAGCCACAAGGACCATCGGCTTGGTTGCCATATTGAGATCCGAGTTGTCCCCATGAACATCTTTTACCTCCTCCGTGTGCCTTGCAGAAATCAGTGCTACCTTGTGCACTTTTGCCACAACCTTCAAATTTACACCTTTTCCCCCCGCCATGACGAACACAAAAGTCTGTTCTTCCTCTTGCACTTTTGGTGCAACCTGCGACACCACACCTCTTGCCACCACCATGAGCCACACAAAAAGATGTTCCTCCATGAACACTTTTTGGACATCCAGAGAAAGAGCACCTCTTACCCCCACCATGACCCTTGCAGAAAGGCGTGCTCCCTTCTGCACCTTTGGTACACCCTTCAACTGTGCATCGCTTTCCCCCACCATGCGCTTTGCAGAACATAGTGCTCCCTTGAGCTCCCTTGTTGCAATCAATATGTTGGCATCGGCGGCCTCCTCCATGTGAGATACACAAACCCGACAAGCCTTCAGCACTCCTCGTGCAATTTTCTTTTTGACATCTCTTACCACCACCATGTCTTATACACAAACCCGACTTCCCTCTGGCAGCACGGGAGCAACCTTCATGACCACATCGACGTCCACCACCATGTGCAATGCAAAAATCGGTGCGTCCTTCCGCACTCTTTGTGCAACCAAGAAACTCACATCGTCGTCCACCCCCATGTGCTTTGCAAAGGGCTGTTCTGCCTTCGGCTCCCTTGTTGCAGCCAGGCCTTTGACACCTTCTCCCACCACCATGAGCAATACAGAGACCAGAAGCCCCTCTTGCCCCCTTTTCACATCCAATAAACTGACAAAGTTTAGAACTACTCCCACGTTGTGGCTGTTGTGACCGCTGCACTAGCCCGGAAGTACAGGTGACTGAGCTTTTAGGAACACTTAATGTGCTCGCTGAGACGTCTGGAATGATAGAAAGCAGATCCACTTTTTTCGGAATGGGCTTCAAAATATGATTACTTCCCACTGCAGGAGAGAGGGACAATGGTGATGACGAATTTTCTACTTCCCAATGAGAAGAAGCTGATTCATTATCCACATACTGTGATGGCCCAACTGTCAAAGGCACCACACCATGCCGACGAGCATCTAAGCCTTCAAAGATGCTAGTGATATCTGATTCAAGAGGGCTAGTGGAAAGACTCAATTCCAAGTCAAGATTGAGCTGCGAATTTACCTTCTTAAAATTTGAGACAGCAGGTTTCTTTGGACTAGGAGATTTGTCACTGCCAAGGTGTAGGGTGAAGTCCAAATCAAGATCCATTGAAGATTCAGCATCGGTTTCTTTGGCTGAAGAAATTGCAGTGCATGCAGTAGCCGAACTTCCTTTGCTGTCTGATGAACTAGATGAACGGCGCAACCCCAGACACAGTGAGGGGTTGGTAAACAGATCCCTGTTTCCATCCCTACAACCCCACTTTCGCTTCAATCCCTTTGAAATGGAAAAATGAGGGGAATCAGATCCAACGGGTTGAAGCCTTAGTTCTGTAACTGTGCGATGATCATATCCAGAACCTCCTATTAGCAGTGAACCACCCAGATCCTCAAAAGCATTTGATATATTATCAGAACAAAAGCCCACTTCAGGGTTCCGAGTACCCATGAACCAACCAAATGTAGAACAATGACTCCCAACAGGAATCTCAGCCACAGCTATCAGCCCTTCCTGACTTCCGGGTTAACCTATTATCTACAAACCTAAACTACGGCTAACAGTATCTAAAAATACATACAACCCCCGCTGACAAACCCTGAGGTGTCACACCGGTCCATTGCTTCTTGAAAAATTAAAAAAACCCTCCAAATCGACAACACGATCAGAATATAGGCCAGCCCATGAGCGTATAGTTTGCAGAAACGACAGGGAAGCAAAGCATTCTGTACAGGAGAAAGGAAGAACCAATAAGCAAGCAATAGCTACATGAACAATACATAAAGTAAAATTCCCACAAAAGGCAGAAAACTTTTACTCCATCCATGGAAACCAAGGCAATAATCACACCCTTAATAGCATTAAGGATGGGAGTTATAGATAGCAAAGATATTATAACTGTGTTTCCACTTCTCAGTAAGCCAGCTTTAAGAATGGAGAGTGGAAAACCCCAAATAAAACAGTTACTATTCCTAGAAATTAAAATCCACAAGTTGAGAGACGGACCATCATTTAACAAATTCAAACTTTTCAGGTACTTCCAACAATTATGAATTTATGCTTTCAGGACCTTTACCCAGCTGCTTACAGATTATTTAACAATCGAGAATGAAGTGAGTGGATAGTGCATTTACATATTTTATCTCTAAGAAGATCAAAACAATAATTAATGAAACAAAAATTACATAATGTACAAATAATTAACAAAAATAAAGCCTGTAATAAATATTAAAGCAAGCATATCCCAGGTAATATCCATCAAACAAGAGTAGAGTAAATGAGTAGAAGGGCAGCAAACAGAGGAAAACCCAGAAGCTAGTACTACATATCAATGGATATCATATATAGCCTAACATCCACAATCAAACATCAGAAACAAGAAATTGAAAATTAACTAACAGCATATCAACGATTCAACGAACAAGGCAACCAAAATATGGTGGGGCGATAGGCATAGTTAATCGATTGAGCCTCAAAATTAACTTGTTTGACCAAAATTCACCATTATCTACACCACCAAAACTCAACATAATAAAACACAGCACATAAACATATATGAGGATGGCAATTAAACACACAAAAGTAGTCCCTAACACGAAACTACAAAAACAAAAATTATAGTCGTAGTAATAATTAGGATTTAAGAATTAAGAAAACCTTGTATTAGTTGACTCTCTAAAACCCAAGCTAAGTCGAATCAGCTGCTACCAAATCCTCCAGATCTGTATAGCGTTTTACTCAACTTCATCAAACTTCATTTTTACACCAAAATTAGTAATAATCTGACTTCCCCCCCCCCCCCCCCCCCCCCCCCCCCCAAAAAAAAAAAAAACGCAATAACTCAGGTCATATTAGAGTGTTACAGTAATTACAGATTAAACAGGTAATAATATGTAATTAATTACCCAAAAAAAAGAAGTAAGCTTGATTTAAATATTAACGCAATAGAAATTCAGCTAAACTATTCCATAAGCGTCGTAAAAAATCGAGAAAGTTCGCTCAGAAATGTTAATCGAGGAGCAGAATCTGACATACAAGAGAAAAAGAACTTGAAATTCAGTGATTATACAAAACACAAATGAAGAAATTTGTCGCATAAATTGCAAAAGAAAGAAAAAAAAACGCAAAACAGAGAAATTCAAGCTAAGGGAAACATCTTCAACTGAAATCTGATGACATTTATCATTCAAAGAACTGATAAACACCCCGAAAATTCAGAAGAAAAAAAATCAATAGAAATCCATAAAAAAAAAGCGAGACAAAAAAAATAAAAAGGAGAAAATAACCTAAAGAAAAGAGAGTGGTTCGTCGAAGAAGAGAGGAGAGTAGGGTAATGGGGATGGCGCCGGCGGAGAAGCGGAGATGATGAGGAAAAGGGGGAGCGTGGGAGGTGAGAGAATACCTTATATATATTTATCAGTTTCAGTGGACCGTATTTTTACTCATTCATTCGTCCCCCTTTTTCAAATAAAATATACTAACTATTTTAAAAAGGTTTACCATTACATTGTACATTTGTAAGCTATGCCGCCTGTGTGCTTTCTACTTTTACCAAGTTTTTTACCCATGGATTAATTCACTACTTTTACATCAATTTTACCGCAGTAACTAAAAGGTGAGTAGCATAAGGAGTATTGTACTAACTTTAAGCAAATACTCATACTTAGTAAATTTCTTTTATTATTATTATTATATTACTTGTATATAAAAATGTTTAGGGATTATTCTAAACATATACTATATTTTTAAGTTTAAATCAAAGGAAAATTATTTTTTTAAGATAATTCTATGTATTAATGATTAAATAATACATTTTAAGTGTGATATTCGAAACATTTATATTTTTTTGTGAATGGAGGAAGCGAGCATATTTTACTTGTGTATTTTATTTTAAAATAAATGTATGTAATTTGTAGCATTTCACTATTTTATTTTTATTTTGTATGGATTAATGTATGGACTACGTACCTAATCATTTTTACATAAATTTGGTGTTTAGTATAAAGTGTTTAGTGTTTAGTATTTAAACAAAATTCCTACCCTTCATCCCCTATTACGCCTCCTTTTATGCTCTCACAAGTTTTGGACTACCTTACCATCAAAATTACGTTGAAACTTTTTTAAATCACTAGTATTTGGAAAATCAGCCTTATCTAGAAAATATTAATTTACTTTAATCCTACAATTACGGAAAATATTACATTAGATATTGTTGGAGTCTTCAACAAGAAACATACAACATCAATGAAATTTGGTCTCTTATATATTGATTCCTTGCAATACAAAAATCAATGATGATTGCTCCCTTAAGATTAATAAACTTGTGATTTTTTTTTTTTGTGAAGAAGGCATAGTTTAACCCTTATGCTCCTTGGAATAGTAATTATTGATCAATGTTCATAAAAATCTGTGACCATCCCAACCAAAGATTCAAAGCCACCTCCTTATTCGACCCTATGTCATATCTTATGATGTGAACAAAACCTTCTTGCCCTAACCATTAGTATATATATTTCTTCAACCATTTGTAAATGCTAATTAATTTAAAGCGAATTTTCAAAAAGTTACTAGTAGTTTTGCTTAGTAAATGATGAATTTGTCAAAATTTCAATTAATACTTGTATGTTTGGTTAGGTAAGTGTGACATACACATATTTAGTAAGAAAATAATACATATAATGACGAGGTAGTGATGTAGTGATAAGTATAATAATACTAGCATAAATTAAATAATACACTCTACATGTAGTACTTGATGAGTAATATTTAAAAACTCAATGAAATAAATCAAGCATCAAATAGCATGGTATTTTTTTTACCTCTTTTTGGTGGAAAGTACTAGTAGCATTACTATTTAAACACAAGAAAATCTCCACCAACCTAAAATAGGAAGAAACTTTAAAATGAATGATATAATAATAAGAAATAAAATAGGAATATTATTATAGTATTAGAAAGAGGGATGGTAGAAGCTAGATTGAAGGTCAAGGAAATGTGGAAGTGGCGAATCGAACTCGGCTACTCAATAGTTTTTTAGGCGAAAAGACTAAATAAAAAATAAATGAGTACTGGATCAAGTATTATAAAGAAAGATGGAGGGTTTGAAAGTTCGAGGCAATGCATATGCAACCACTTGAGCTGAATACACGTCAACTAAAATAAACGTGATGCTTCTTCAATGCTCTCTCCTCCTTTCTTTCTCAGCCGAAGCTCCTCGTCACTGCTCTTTGTGCTCCCATTTTTTTATTCTGAGACCAGCCGCCATGTAAGTACAGAATATGGAGTATATAATGCAGACCACCGCGTGTATTCTGAGGCCAAAAAATCATGGGTGCGATTAAGGACAACATCTAGTATTGTATACATTCAAGTATATAATTGAGTTGGGACTATATTTTATCTATTTGTTATTTTTTGTTTATTATATATATATATATATATATATATATATATATATATATATATATATATATATATATATATATATATATATATATATATATATATATATGAAATTGAATCAAATAAAGATATATCCTTCATTAAAACTTTTATCGTGTAGTAAATTTTGCATCGTGGGATATTTCTTTCACAATCGCGGGAATACACAAATTTTTTGGAGGGACAATCTAACAATTTATTGTAGTCGTGAGCTAGCTAGAATTGTTTGCTTTGATTAATCTGATTGTATGATGACTCTTGCAATCCCGTAAATTCTTCATCAACGAATCAATCTCAGGATACTCCATCAAATATGCGATCCTGGATGTTGAAGCCCTAGAAATAAGAAAAATCTCTCAAATAGAAAAAATAATTTATTTTCTTTTAATGAAGAAAAGTTACTCATAAAAGGAGGAAGCTTTATTATATTTATAGAGGCCAAACTTAAATAGATAAACTATTAGTATAACATAAATTGGGCATTTTATGGGTAAAAACTGATGGAAGCCCATTCGAGATCAGTAGTTGAGGCTAAGGTTTGAAAAAATCTAGTTCGCTAGAGTGTAAATGAGTGGAAAAATACTCTTTGGTATTGGTGTACCTGAATGCATGTAAAAAATTCAAGTGGTTACGGTTCATTACAGTACAAGACACTCGAATAGGAATCTATCATGTATGGAGTATATTCTCATACCACTTACTTCTTAATTTTCAAACATTTCATCCCAAATTAATTGCTTCATTTGATTTTTCAATACTAGATCGAGTTCACACCCATCTAGAAAAAATAAATCTTATTATTTGATTTTTGAGGTAAAGTTGGAAAAGAATATTGCTTTGCGAAAATAAATCTTTTCCGCTAAAATAATATTGCTTTGTGGAATAGAAAAACAATACAAACATGCTTCGAATTATCACAACATTTGATCTTGCTAGACATAATTTTTCAATTTAATATACTATTTAGTCCGTATGATTTTGATTATAAATAAAATATATATAACTCTTAATGGCTTAGGGCTCAACGCTATAGCTTTATAAGTATTTCAATAGGGTAAAATACTCCCAAGACTTATATCAATTGTGCATATCACTCCCTTAGCTTTTCAATGGGGCAAAAGGAACCTCAAAACTTACATAAATTGTGCAATTAATTAATTCACACGCTTAATATTCTAACTAACGCAATGTTGATGTGGCACTAGAAACTGTATTTGAAACCTTTGTAATTTGAATATATCCAATTATACAAAAATACTACGTAAAAATAAGCTTATGCTTTCAATTAATAGCTATATATTTTAGTATTTGACAAACTATTTTTAAAGTTACTTTAAAATGAAATAGTATTATAGAGAAAAAGCATAGGCCAACAAAAATCTACCTAATAATTAAAAAATTTAACTTTTGACAAGAATTAGTTGTACTCAAAATTAAGTTACTCTGTATGAAATGTTATATGTAAAGGCCATATCAACACAACATAATAAATATTGAATATAGTACACTCCGTATGAAATCAACACAACAATATAGTTAGCTTGGCTTATATGCAAAGGCTTCCCTCTCCAGTTTTCATTTCGACAAATCAAATAATAATTGAATGAATCAATGGAAGACAGAAAATAATTACTGGATAGCTAGCTACTACCCTACTAGTCTAAGAACATAAGAATAATTCTAATAAGTTTGGTCTATTGGAATTAAAATACCACATGAATGGGGGTGCTTAATAATTAGGTCACCGCCGACATGTCTATATCTATGATTTGCACTGTCAAATTAATAAGGTTTTGTCATTGTTTTAATTTTCACTCCATTTACTCCCTCACTTTCTCTCTACAATCGTCTTTGTCGTTCTTGCCGAACATCAATCCCGAACATGTCGACGCTTTTCCCATTAACGTAATATTCAAACTCGAATCCATATATTATGATTAAAAAAGCTTTTTGATGCCAAAACAAATGCCCAAAATAGACGATTTGACCATGGTAAATACACCCATATTCAGCGTTTATATCTTATTAACCTCTGTAAGACCATGATTAATACTTCAGACTAGGCCACTCAGATTATGCATACGAGAAGGAAATAGAGCAACAAATTGGTTAATCATAAAATATAGATTCGAGAAGTGTGAATTTTACATTAATCAGATTTGTCGACATGTTCGAGAAGAATAGCAAATGCGGTTTTAGAGAGAGAGAGAAAGTAAAGGAGTAAAATGAGTGAAAATTAAAATAATGGCAAAAACTGTAAATAATTGCGAGTATTAATGAGTAATTTGCGGACTACGAATAACAACTCCTTCGTACAATTGTCTCAATCAAATAAAAGATTTCAATGTATCTTCGTGTATATAAAAGTCATTTTAAAACTCCTAATAAGCTCTTTGAGGTAATATTTGTACCTTAATACTTCGTACTTATTATTTCGCATTATATCCAACTAAATAAAGTATTTCATTACCCCATAGTATATAAGATTTAATCAATAAGAAAAAAATATCAATAATTTTCATGTTTTAGAAAAAATTCTTATTAGCTAGACTAGCCTAGGAAAAAAATTGGTTAGAAACTTAAAACAAAGCACAGAAATTCAAATTAGGTGACTAGGGCTTAACTTCAAATACTCATGGCTAAAAAATCAAGTTGGACAATCTCAAAGCAAAGATTACTCAAAGGTAAACCATCCCTACTACACAGGACAAACCATTGAGTATGGATAAACTATAATGGGAGTTTTTACCTTCAAATTCTCTCAAGGTAATTGGGTGAAATTAGTACCAATTATATCAGGTACTATTTGTTTACACTAAAAAAATAAATCGATAAATTTAAGAAATTAGTGCGTTATATTTTAAGAGGTAACTTTTGTTATATTAAGAGGTAACTGTTGTTAGAGATAAAATAATCTTATTGTATTCCGTAAGCGTACAAAATCTTGTGTTTAAGTTGTTATCACTCCAACTAGTCCTAGAAATTTGAAGGTTGGTGAATTGCGATTACATGACTAATTACAGTTGTTGTCACATTTTCAATAGTTGACATTTGCATTATGCCAAAAAAGCAATTGATATCCAAGTCCATGTCGTTTTCTAGTAAATGGTTTCTCGTTCTGTGGCATTAGCCATGAAAGGGGTGATCGTAAGTAATTACCTAAAGATATATACCCGGGCCCAGGCCCCGGGCCCGAACACAAACTGGGTAAAAGACCTTTCTAGAAAAGAATGGTGCCGAGAGATTGATGAATAAAAGTCAAATAATACATGCATCCACTCTTTTAAATTTCATGTTTTGCCATAGTAGCAAATTGGCCCTTAAAATTATTTTGACCAGTTAATATTAATTATTAATTAGTGGGTTGTTGTTGACCCTCTACAGCTCTATATTGCAGGTTTGTGCAAACCAAACGTATAGAATATACATTATAATATATAAAGCATTAATCAGAACTTTACTAAATAAGTTACTGAACAATAATGTGACCTAGTCCTACGGATCCAGTGTGAATTATGCATACAATTTAATTCTAAATTAATATTAAATACAATAGTTATCTTCTTATTTTCTTAGATATTAACTAATATTAAAAGAAACTACATTAGCAAATTATTCCTTTCAAAATACCGTTCTAAACACCATACAGAGTAATTAACAAGATAGGCCATACTAATAAGAACATGACTTACTTTAAAAGTATAAGATTAAGTTGTATACATAGTACGTGAACTGTCCGTTAACAATAACATTTTCTATGAAAAGATTAAAGTTATTAATCAATACGATGAACATTATTTCAATATAAAAATAATTAAGAATTTATATTCCAAATATGAGAGATTAATATTCAACAATATAAAAAAAAAAAGAAGAAGATAATTGTGGTAAAATAGGTGTAGTTATGGAGTATAAGAAAACAAAGAATGAAAAAGAAAGAAGATAGGAAGGTAGATAATTTGAGTGGTTAATATTAAAAGGGAAAAAAGGCAAGTAGGAACAAAACAGAGTAATATAAGAACTGTAGATATAAAATTCTTGATTCCCCCAATAACAATAATGCCCAGCGATGTATGTTACCTTAGCTTTGCTTAACATCACACATTCACACGTTTACCACTTTACGTCTTTACTGATTACAACGTTTAAGAGTGGTGAGTGGCGTGAGTGAGTGGTGGAGGTGGAGATAGTGCCTTACATTCAACGGCTTTTCCATAAAGAATATGCGACACAAGATGCGGTCTTTTTCTGACGTGTAAATTCTTCTTGAGGCATATCAATGGAACATATACGAGAATTATGTCACTTTACCACACATTTCAAAACTTTGCTTTTCTTTACCATTATTCTCTCCTATTCCATAAATTCATAAATTACTAGACCACTTAATTTTATGATACAACCATTAAATTAAATCTATTTTTACGAGCTTTTAACTTGGCTTTTCTGCCAATTATATATATATTTTTTTATCTAATATTCAATAAGTTCTTTTTTATTTGTAAGTATTATAATTTTTTTTAAAAAAAAATACCATTTTACTCTCCGATATATACGTTGTTGTATATATCGGATTTAGATTAGGACAAGCTCGATACTACATGGTGTATGTATACATAGAGTTATAATTCCTTCAAAATAGCATGCAATCATCCGCCTCTTAAACATATCATGATATCATTCTTGATTGATAAGTACATTTATTTGTACTTTTCGGTGTTGATTCAAACTCCTTTTGGGCGAGTTTCGAGTGATTTCGGGTTTATTTAACCGAATTTATGCTAAAAGTCTCTAATTATATTTCGGCTTTAATCATATCGATTATTGCTAATTTTTAAGGCTTTTTAGTATAAATGTATTTCAATAACAAAAATATGGTGAAGGTAGTATTGAATTGATGGTGAAAAATTGGGCCAAAGAAAGTGGAAAAGAAGTTTAGCCCAAAAGAAATAATAAAAAAAAAAAAAAAAAGTAAGTTCAAAAAAAAATTAAAAAAAAAAAATTAAAAAAAAAAAAAATAAATAAAATCACGGCACTTTAGCAAGGATCAACTTCTTTAGATTTTATTTTTTTTTTTTTATTATTTTTTTTTTTTTTTATTTTTCTGAAATCTAATTAGTCTTTAATTAGGCTAGGGTTTTGAGGGGGGCACATTAATTGATTATTCTAGGATTTTTTAGGGTTTTGCCTCCTCTTCTTCCTCCTCTCTTCTTCCTCTTATTCTCTTTTACTAGGTTTTAGTTTCATGGTTGAATTTATGTAATTCTCTCTCAAAAACTTTGTTTCTCTTGAATAATCAAATTTTATTCTTAGTTCATCATCAATTTAATTCTCAAGTAAGTTTCTTCTATTCTTTTCTTTAGTTCATTATATTTTGTTGCTTTTATTCATGCCTTTTTGTTATTGAATTTAATTTCCTTATAGTTTTATGATTTCTATGTCTATGCTTGATTTTATTATTGTTTTTATGGATTTAATTATGACTAGTGAGTAATTTCTTTTCTAGGATGTTAATATATGAACCCTAGCATGTATTAAGTGGATTTTTATATCAATTCAATGTCAAATTAAGGTTGGTTTATTAGGTTGTTAAAATTAATCATTAGGTTAAATTCATTGGTTTAATTAGTCAAGAAGCGACGGCTGAGATTAATTATTTCCCTTGTCTTAATGATATTTGCTAATTAATCAAGAAGCGAGAGCTGAGATTAAGAGGGCTACACCTAATACAATTAGACTAATCAAGAAGCGAAAGTTGAGGTTAGGATAATTGAAGGGTTGTTTGATTTGATCATTGATGTTGGTGTATTTGATGAAGGTTGATGCATGTTAGTGGGGATGTATTAATATCCTAGGCTTTTCTCTTATCGATTTCACATTTTAATCTTTGCAATCTTAGTTATTAGTTTCACTAAACGATTCATTTCTAGCGTAATCTAATAGAATTGAGCTAAATTGACCCTATATTAGCTTCCTAGAGGACGACCCGTAATTGTACTGCAACAGCCGTGCACTTGCGGTTATAATTAGTGATTGAAAAATAAATCATCAAGTTTTTGGCGCCGTTGCCGGGGAAGCTACGGTATTAGTTTAGTTTAATTTAGTTGATTACGTTCTTTAAGTTTAGTTCATTTTGTTCTTTACTTCTCTTTTTCGTAGTTTACGCTTGGGTTGTCTTTGTCTTTGATGCACAGGAGATCCATCACTCTTGGACATCCTGATAGAATTCAGTTCGATCCTGAGATAGAAGCAACTGCGCGTAGACTTAACGCAGAAAGAAGGAGAAAAGCACAGGAAGAGCGTGCAAGAGAGCAATCTATACCACCTCCAATGGCTAGACCCTTTGGTGAAATGGGGAGACCATCTCCTATGCACTCTTCCACATCCTGTATTGTAAAACCTGTGATTGAAGCCGATAATTTTGAGTTAAAGACACACTTAATCCAGCTCATTGAAAGAAATCAATTTGGAGGAAATGCTACTGAAAGTCCTCATGATCATTTATCAGATTTTCTGGAAAAGTGTGATACAATTTCCATCGGCACTGTTTCTGAAGATGCAATCAGGATGAGACTATTCCCTTTTAGTTTGAGGGACAAAGCTAAAGTTTGGTTGAAGTCAGAACCACCAAACAAGTATGCAACTTGGAATGATCTAGCTACAGGTTTTCTGACTAAATTTTTCCCACCACGCAAGACTTCACATCTTAGAACTGAGATTCAAACTTTCAAGCAACAACCATTTGAATCTTATTATGAGGCGTGGGAAAGGTTCAAAGATCTTCAAAGGCAATGTCCTCATCATGGAATACCCGATTGGCTATTGGTTCAATCTTTTTACTCAGGCATTTTTGATGAGCATAAGTCTTCAATCAATGCAGCCTGTGGAGGGGACATGAGTTTAAAAACTGATGTGCAACTTCTTCAACTTTTTGAGACAGTGGCACAAAATGTAGCCTCTTGGTGTAATGAAAGGGAAGCATTGACTAAGTCACGTGTAGGAGCCGATAAGGATATTTTAGGAGCTCTTACACAACAGATTACTGTGCTCACTTCGAAGGTTGAGAAGCTATCTGCAGTTTCACCTACTATTGCTTCTCCTTCTCGTATGGTACAAGTCTGTGAGATATGTGGGGGTAAGGGGCATGTATCTGAGACATGCTCCATGGTAACTCAGCAATCTGAAGAGGTTAATGCTTTATATGGGAATACTTATAATCCTGGTCAAAGGCATCCAAACCTCTCATACAGGAGTCAAAATGTGCTAAATCCACAGCTTCCTCCACAACCACAACTCAATCCTCCTGGTTTTAATCCTAGACCACATCAATATCAACAGCCTACATTTAGACCTCCGATGCAGCAACAAGCTCCTCCCCATAAAACATCTTTAGAATTGATGATGGAGCAATTTGTTGCTACTCAATCTCAAGCCAATGTTGATATGAGGAATAGTATTTCTAAGCTTGAGTCATCTATGACTCAAATGCAGACCCAATTCAAGATGTTAGAAAATCAACAAGTCCAATTGGGACAGCAGATGTCGTCTCAACAAAGGGGTCCAAATCAATTGCCATCTCAACCTGAACCTAATGAAAAGGGTCCTAGTCAAGTGAACGCAATTACCACTAGGAGTGGTAAGACTTTGGAGGATCCTATTCCCGTGGTTAAAGTGGCAAAGGAAACTGTTGAGAAAGACAAGAGTGTAACAGTTGAGAACTCCGAAGAAGATGCTAGAAAGCAATCATCACCTCCTCAACCTTACATTCAACCTGCTCCTTTTCCTCAGAGATTGGCACAAGCACGGCTTGAAAAGAGATACGGAAAGTTTCTGCAGATGGTTAAGGATGTGCAGCTTCACATCCCATTTATTGATGCTGTGTCCGAAATTCCGTCTTTCGCTCGGTTTTTGAAGGATTTGGTTACGAACAGAAAGAAAACTGAGGGGATTGTAAACCTATCACAACAATGCAGTGCAGTTATTCTGAACCAACTTCCACCCAAAATGGGTGATCCAGGTAGTTTTTCTATCCCTATTACAGTTGGTCATTTGTCTATTGATCGCGCATTGTGTGACTTGGGAGCTAGTGTTAGTCTTATGCCTTTATCTGTTTATAAGAAACTACGTAATGTGGGATCTTTGTCTCAAACTGGAATGACACTACAGCTTGCTGACAGGAGTATTAGACACCCTATGGGTATCCTCATGGATGTTCCTATATTTGTTGGGAAATTGGTTTTTCCCTGTGATTTTGTAGTCATGGACATCCCTGAAGATACCCAAACTCCTATTATTTTGGGTAGACCTTGTCTTGCTACTGCAGGTGCACTAATTGATGTTAGAAAAGGAAAGTTGTCTTTGGAGGTAGGAGATGACAAAGTGGAGTTTGAACTCAAGAAAGCAATGAAAAACCCATCATCCTTTGATCAATGTTTTAGCATTGATGTGGTAGACAAGATGGTTTCTAAATCTTCATGGGAAGCCGAAGTTGATGCTTTGCAGCTATGCTTGGAGGGGAGAGCAAAGAGTAGTGATGAGGTTCTTGATGTCGAAAGACTACTCAATGAAGCTCCTTTAAATGATACCTCTTCCCCTTTTGAGATCATGAGTATCAACGATGATATACAAGGAAAAACTAGACCTCCTGGAGGGATAAGCCATTCTATTTGCACTCATATGATATACTTAGAGGATGAGGCCGAGCAAACAAATGAAGCTCTAAGGGTTGTAAAAATGTTGAATCTCGATTTAAATACCGCTATTGGGAAACCTTTGGATTCTAATGAACTTGAAGAGATTCAATTAGACGCTTATGAGAGCTCTCGAATTTACAAGGAAAAAGAAAAGCATTGGCATTACAAGTGCATTAAGAAGCGTGACCTTAAGGTTGGAAACCAAATCCTTGTGTACAATACTCGCTTAAAGTTCTTTCCTGGTAAACTCCGTTCGAGATGGTCAGGGCCATTCACCATTACGAAAGTTTTTCCATATGGCTCTTTTGAGGTTAGTTCGAATGAGGGATCATTCAAAGTGAATGGAAGTCGTTTGAAAAAGTATGATTCGGGAGTATCCATTGAAAGCAAGGAAGTCATTTACCTTGCTATTGACTCTCCCGATTGATTTTCGGTAAGGGGTCAAGCTCATTGACATTAAACGAGCGCTTGGTGGGAGGCAACCCATCATTTTATTTCTTTTAGTTTAGTTTATTTTTCTTGAGGATTTTATGCTTGGTTTTTTTTTGTCTTTGTTTTTCTTATAGGTTGTTTGAGTATGATACATTTGGAGATTGAAGTCAATTATCATCACCAATTTATTGAGGCAACTTGAATGTTTTGGAGTAATTTGGAGTACATATTATGTATCAAATCAGCCCCTTTCTATAGATGGTAAAGATTCAAGGAGAATTTCTAGAGCAAGTCTAGAAATAGGCTTATTTGTAAGTATTGGAGTCAAGGGGGCAGCATGATTCTAGAGCAGGTCTAGAATCATATGAGTATTTCTGGAGCACATCTAGAAATAAGCTGGCATGTTTGGTTGTTAATGAAGAGTTTGGGTCAGCAAGATTCTAGAACAGCTCTAGAATTTCACAAAATTTCTGGAGTATCTCTAGAAATTAGCTGGCATGTTGGTTAGAATTGTTGGATATGAGTCAGAACATTTCTAGAGCAACTCTAGAAAATCACAAAATTTCTAGACCATGTCAAGAAGTGTGCTGTTGGATATTATGTTTATGAAGAAAATGGCAGCCCATTTCTAGAGTAACTCTAGAAAATCCCAAAATTTCTAGAGCAACTCTAGAACCTAGCTGAAAATATTCAATGGAAGTGTTACTCCTAGTACTCCTAACTTCTCATTACCCCAAAACCTAACTCCCCCTCTTACTCACCTAAACTACCCATCAACCCACCATCTCACCCATCACCTTCGCACGCCCCACAACCTGCGACCTCTTCCTCCACACCTTGCTTTATTTACTCTTTGCTTTAAGCACTGGGGACAGTGCTTCATCTAAGCATGGGGGGGAGTATATCACGGGGTTTGTACATATTTGCTTATTGTTTTCAAGTTTCCTTTGATTATCTCAAAAAAAAAAAAAAAAAAAAGAAGAAAAAAAAAAACAAAATTCAAACAACAAACCCAGCTATGTCGAAAACCCGAAAGGGCGACATAGGCAAGAATTTGGGGGCCCGGCTAGGTTGAAAACCCGAAAGGGCAACTTAGGCAAAAGAGTGGCTTATCATGAGTGGGTGAGTTGTGAGGCATGGAAAAGAAATGAGAGGCTAGGATGAAAACCCGAAAGGGCTCCTAGGCAAAATGAGAGACAAAAGAAAAGAGAGAAATCCATTTTTGCATCTCAATTACTTTGGAGTTGGTGTCATAAGGAGATGGAGCGATAAGGAAGGAATTCGGGAATTTTTCATCATTTGGAGGGATAAGTAGATAGCATTTGCTATGCAATTCTCATTTCTTGGAGTTATAAGGAAGTTTGTAGTCAAAGGAGTTTCACAACATAATGCTCATATTATCTATGTTGTTTGCAAGGTCGTATCTCGTTGATCTTGTTAATTTGGTTGGACTTTTGTTGTGTTTATTGTGTGTTGTTGTGTAAGCTAAGCATGGGGGAGTAAGTGGTTTGGTTCATTGGACTACTTAGCTTACACAGGGATTAGTGAAGATTAGGAAGGGAGACATAAGGAGTAATTATTGCTTTGGAGACCATGTTTAGCTCGTTATTTTCACCTAGTCACCTTGAGCTTGCTCGAGGACGAGCAAGGGTTAAGCATGGGGGAGTTTGATAAGTACATTTATTTGTACTTTTCGGTGTTGATTCAAACTCCTTTTGGGCGAGTTTCGAGTGATTTCGGGTTTATTTAACCGAATTTATGCTAAAAGTCTCTAATTATATTTCGGCTTTAATCATATCGATTATTGCTAATTTTTAAGGCTTTTTAGTATAAATGTATTTCAATAACAAAAATATGGTGAAGGTAGTATTGAATTGATGGTGAAAAATTGGGCCAAAGAAAGTGGAAAAGAAGTTTAGCCCAAAAGAAATAATAAAAAAAAAAAAAAAAAGTAAGTTCAAAAAAAAATTAAAAAAAAAAAATTAAAAAAAAAAAAAAATAAATAAAATCACGGCACTTTAGCAAGGATCAACTTCTTTAGATTTTATTTTTTTTTTTTTTATTATTTTTTTTTTTTTTTTTTATTTTTCTGAAATCTAATTAGTCTTTAATTAGGCTAGGGTTTTGAGGGGGGCACATTAATTGATTATTCTAGGATTTTTTAGGGTTTTGCCTCCTCTTCTTCCTCCTCTCTTCTTCCTCTTATTCTCTTTTACTAGGTTTTAGTTTCATGGTTGAATTTATGTAATTCTCTCTCAAAAACTTTGTTTCTCTTGAATAATCAAATTTTATTCTTAGTTCATCATCAATTTAATTCTCAAGTAAGTTTCTTCTATTCTTTTCTTTAGTTCATTATATTTTGTTGCTTTTATTCATGCCTTTTTGTTATTGAATTTAATTTCCTTATAGTTTTATGATTTCTATGTCTATGCTTGATTTTATTATTGTTTTTATGGATTTAATTATGACTAGTGAGTAATTTCTTTTCTAGGATGTTAATATATGAACCCTAGCATGTATTAAGTGGATTTTTATATCAATTCAATGTCAAATTAAGGTTGGTTTATTAGGTTGTTAAAATTAATCATTAGGTTAAATTCATTGGTTTAATTAGTCAAGAAGCGACGGCTGAGATTAATTATTTCCCTTGTCTTAATGATATTTGCTAATTAATCAAGAAGCGAGAGCTGAGATTAAGAGGGCTACACCTAATACAATTAGACTAATCAAGAAGCGAAAGTTGAGGTTAGGATAATTGAAGGGTTGTTTGATTTGATCATTGATGTTGGTGTATTTGATGAAGGTTGATGCATGTTAGTGGGGATGTATTAATATCCTAGGCTTTTCTCTTATCGATTTCACATTTTAATCTTTGCAATCTTAGTTATTAGTTTCACTAAACGATTCATTTCTAGCGTAATCTAATAGAATTGAGCTAAATTGACCCTATATTAGCTTCCTAGAGGACGACCCGTAATTGTACTGCAACAGCCGTGCACTTGCGGTTATAATTAGTGATTGAAAAATAAATCATCATTGATCCCCCAGTCTTTTTCTTAATTATTAACAACAAATATCATTTTGAAAACTCAACGTTCATTGCATCTTAAATTCATTGATATATATATGCGTCTATTTTAAAGGTTAAGTCTTTTGTGTATAGGGAACATGTTAAATATAAGAAGCACAGAATAACATAATTGAGTATCATATTACTTGGCAATTATTGTAGCTATTGCTGCTTTTGGTCCTGAAAAGACATGAAATATAAATCTACATAAAGATTGGCTGCTGTATTCCTCCTTTTCTTTGGGATGAAAGTGATATATGGAGGATATGCCAACTCAAGGATCCTACTTTAATAGCACCTCCTTTCCAAATCTCTCATGTAATCAACGATGAAGTTTGAAATCTAACCAATCCCTAATGAAAAGTACAAGGGTTAACAGAAGCTCATATAAGACAAGGTCTATAAATTAATCAATTTTTTTTTTTTACTCCATCACGATTTTAAAAATTGTTGTTATGATAAAAAAAAACACTTAACTAAGGTGCATTGTAGTAGGAGAAATCACTGACGTGGTTATAGTCATCTAGCCTTCTAAAAAAATACAATAGATATAATAAGACAGATGAGTATATATATATATATTCTAAAATTCAAGATGATTTTTTATTTATTTTTGATGGATTAGATGAAAACTTACTTTGATAAACAAAAAGTAAAAGAATTCATGAACACAACTCTATGTTACATATATAATTGTATAAATAGCAAAAATAAAAGTGTTAATTATAAACGATATATAAAAAAGGGAAAAACCGACGAGAATAATTCCAATATGAGCTATCAACTCACATATTAAGGTTGATTATTCTTGTCAATTTTTCCATAAAAAAATAGATACTTTCTATAATAGCTTTGGGCCTCTCAAGGTACTCTTAAGTTTGATGTTTTAGCCAAAGAACCTTATTTGTAACAAGAAGCATATAGACGCTAAGTAGTTAGTTTGACTCCAATACTCTTCTTTTTTTTTACTTCCTCTCCAATTCATAATGACCATTAAAATCTCCAAATTCAACCATTATTCCACCCAAAAATTACAAATTAATAGAAAAAGTGTAAGGGACGGCGAACTTCACTTATTTTTTTGATCGAACAATTGCTAATTGTTATACATTTACATAGTATACTACTTCTTTAACTTCTTCCACTAATTGATTGAAAAAAAATTCTTATTTTATTGTAAACAAATCCCAAAGATATCCTTTTTCTTTAAACTACAAAACTTTCTCCCCAAATTCCATACTTTCTTGTTGATAGTCTGATATTGTCAATTTGAAGGTTGGCGGGTGTGAAAGGAGGGAGATAAAAGAGAAGTGCTGAATTTGGTGGTTGAGTTGAATAGGATCAGAGATTGTCAACGAAATGGGTTGACCCGGTCTAGTCCTAGCCTGATTCTAAATCGACCCACTAAAAGTGTGAGTCGGTTATGAATAAAAAAAACTATAATTCAGGATAGACCGCCCCTAGCTTGGTCTAAACAGTACGAAAGAGCAAATGGAATGAAGTTGATGATAACATTGACAAGCATAACGCTCAAGTGAACTTTAGTAACTCACAAGGGTATTTAGGCTAAAACGTAAAACTTGGGGGGGTATTTTGAGAATTTGGTGAAGCCTGAAGGGTATACAACTTTTTTGTTGCATGATTAGTAGGGCAATAATGAATGCAGATAGTAAGCAATCCAGCCAGAGATCTTTAGGAATGGACATGAAAGAAAAGAGAAACTTTGGATGGTTGAGCAGAAATTTAACCCTCCATTGCAATTAAACAGCAGACCACTCAAGTGAACTTTATTCTGTTACTAGATCAGTCTTCAGTTTACCCTTGAATTTCCTACCACCAACTTATTCTTTCTTTTCCACTTTGGTCATCTCATTTCTCATTTCTCAAATCCTCAATACCCTTGGCCTTTTCCCCACTCTTTGCTTCTTTAAATAGTACACTATATTCTATTGTACGCTCATCATTTCATTACCTTCTTTCTATTAATGCTCACTCCACCCAGCTGTTATTGCAGTCCACACCTCTAACTTGCTACATTATGCCACAAAATTAAGCAACGTGACTATATACTACTCGCTAAAAGATACTCCCTTTGTAGTCCTACGAGTATTGCTCAATTTTTATTTATAGCATCAAAATTCGAAAAGTTTGACCACAAATTATTATAATCTTGTTAGAAATAATATATTCAAGTGAAATTTTATTTGATGCATCTCAATGTAAATTTTTAAAATATTAATTTTTCATAATTTTTTGCCTTACTGATTAGGAGGTAAAAATGTTTAAAGTTGTGTCTTAAAACTGCGAAAAGTCAAATAGAGCAATTTTTAATACAGACGGACTACTTGGCAATAACCCGACCATTTTTGGGTCCTTTCCTCTCACAAGTCACTCTTAAACTAGACAAGGGGTAATGGTAAAAACCATTCACAACTCACAAGCATCCTTATTACTTAAACAGTGTGGCAATTTTAATTTTCTTTATACGTGATTATCTCTATTAACTGTGGGTTGTCAGGGGTGCCAAAAAATGAAAAAGCACAAGGAAAAGTAGAGATTTATGTTCATTAGATCTGGTTGGCATGAGTAAGTGGTCCAAGCTAGTCCTTAGTCGTGTCTAACCAAACCAGGTACCAGTGTTGGCCGGGTAACACGTAGCAAAAATAGCACAGAACATAAAAATCCACTGGTTTTTGGTCCCCAACTACAAGTACGAGTTCTTCTGCCTGTCCTTTAATTTATTTGGTTTTAAGTGCAATCCTGACATCAAAACTTCACACCCATGTCCTTTTCAATCAAGGAAATCTACGTGCATGAAACATAGTCTAAAACAACACGTTAGATTCACTAGATTTCAACAGGGTTGACGACTGTCGACTTATGGTGCCCATTCATTATAAAAGACAATGTTTTCCAGAAATAAATGGTGGCCCTGGATAATGTACACACTTCCCTTTGTTATGGGATAATTACATATATGACTGAGTGAGTGGGAGGAACAGCGCTTCACTCGTAAGAAACACAAGTTACGTGTTTTTGCTACATCAGGCAGAATGAATCTTAAAACCATAGAATGAGAGAATGACAATAATGATGAGATGCTGTTAGAAGGAACCCCTGTTTGCTCTTCTACAAACAGGCAACATAGGACCATTGTCGACCCTATAATTCAAATGGAAGAGTCTAACCTTGAATTATCTCGATTTAAGTTATACAGGCACACACAAGTCAAAGGACACCTCCAGCGTACGCAATGACCTGCATATGAGACGTGGCAAGTATTTCACAGTGTAAACTGGGAAGAGTAATAATTATTATGGGTCATTGATAACGTCAGAAATGGATGCTTCATTCACTTTTTCAGACAAGAAGTTCCCTAGCAATGATCCTCCTGCCACAGCAAGCTGCATCAGACATGAGACTTCTTAATAAATGCTGGAGAAAGTGAACACACAGCAAATAATAAATTACTTAAATCAGTAAAAAAAAAAACCAATGCAAATGCACTAACAATTGTGTCAGACTGTCCGCAGCAGCTAAGATTTCAGCACCATTTCCAGAAAAGTCTGAAACTACCAGTTCACTGGCTCAAAAAGCAACACAAATTCTGTTCTTTAGCATTATTTTCCTATTCCAATCAAATGAAGAAAGACAGTCGAGCAAGCAACTGACAGCCTACACAATCCAAAAGGATGAAAGAGAGTGCAAAAGCAGTTATCAGCATAGAAAGAGAGGCCACAGGAACCTAAGTAATTTGTCAATATAGAAACGACTATTGAAAATTTGGAACATTAAATGCATGGGTAATATTTGTTCGAAAGGAGTAAAGGACATAACTTCAAAAAGTTGTATGAACAGTCTAAAGATGATACACCAGCTAAACTATTACAGAGCAACGAAAGATGAATAAAGATTTGTCGTTACTTAATTTGCAATAGCCATCAGCTATGTTTTACTTCTGAATTTTCAAAGTACAAGACACCTCCTAAACTCTTCATCCTGTCGGTTAATGTTTAATTGAAGACAAATTAAACTAGCCACGTCTATGTTCCACTCATATAAATTCATATACGAATGCAGATACGGATACAAGTAAGGAAAACGATAAAATCATTTAATTGATAGTGAAATGTTGCACCGATACAGGTACCAAAAACAGGTCATAGGTGAATACATTCCAAGTAATTCCAACTTGAAAAGCCAGAATTTCCTGACTCTGGTACACCAAGCAGATACCTAATTAGTTACCTCTTTCAGTTAATCTTCTGCCAACATGATGATAAAGAAGGTTAGCAAATGGTTAATCCCATGTTCCAAATAATTTTAATTGATAAAAAAAAAAAGGAGCATTATGGCTTTTCTTCAATTATGAGTCGAGGCCTACATGACCAAAAACTCAAAAAATCATTGCTGATTCAATTCAATTGCGCTCCAAAATCCATCAAAACCTTCCCAATTTATGTTGATAGCGTTTCAGAGTTCAGACTTTCAGTGGATTGGGACACTTCTTTCCTTGGTATTGTTATGCCAAGTACCTTCTTGTGAGCTATACTTTCCCCTATTGGGCTTATGATGGTCCAAGTCCACTATGGGTACCTTATTTAGTGTATATGAGTTTTTGAATATGAACATAGTATTTTATTTTTGATATTTTAAGATATAGTTTTATATGCAATTTGAACATATTGTTCTTTTATTTTGATGTAGACTTCTTGTTGTTCAATTTGAAAATTGTACAAGTACAAGTATAAAAAAAACTGAACATTAGCTTTCAATTTAATGTACTATTAAAATTAATATTAGTATATAAATAATGAACATTTCGATTAAAATAGTGAATAACTAATCAAAGTCATTCACCTAAAAAACCATTAACTTTAATGGGTTGATATACTTAGTGTCTTATCCTTCAAATTTGGTTATTTCAAACAATTTTAAACTCGGTTAAAGAAGATCTAAATATACTTACAATGGGTTTTATAGGTTATAGTAGGACCTATGAGTAATTGAGACCACATATTATGACACTATAAACTCATTTCAAGTGATTTTTAAAACTCCTATAATTTGGTCTAAAACTCATTTTACGCCTTTAGAGATTGGATATAAGATATTTAATAGTTACAAATCTCCTCATATGACCTTAGAAAGCATCATGTACCTTTATTTTAATTTTAATTTTTTTTGAAAATATCTCAAAAACTGAGTTTAACCTTCAAAATTTGATTATTTTAGACAATTTTAGACCTGGTAAGAGAACTATTTGATATGCTTACAATTGATCTTATAAATTCATAGTAGGTTCTAGGAATGATTGAATGAATCTAAATATCTATTTAAACCTATTTTTAAAACTCCTACAATTGGGTACTAAACTTATTTTTATGGTCTTTGGAGGTTGAATATATGGTACTGCTTATATTAAAACCACTTCATATTCTCTTAGAAAGCGTCTAATTACTTTATTTCAATTTAAAAAAAAATCAAAAAGAATATCAAAAATAGTGGGGAAATAACCTTTAAAAGTTGGTTAGTTTGAATAATTTTGGACTTAGTGAAAATATATCTTGATATTCTTATGGATCTTATTAGAATAAATTAGGCCCTAAGAGTGATTGAAACTATCCACTTTGACTTTAAACACCTATTTTAATCGTTTTTTTAAAACTCCTATATTTTGTTCTAAACGTGTTTTAGGGCATGTAGAGATCGAATATAAAGTAATGACTGATTTCTAATTTACTTAAACCCTAGAACACATTGTGTATGTTTATTTTAATTTTATTTTATTTCTAAAATATCTAATAAAAAACTGTGTATAGTAACTATGTTTAAAATTAGGTTATTTTCTATAATTTTGACTAAACTTAGTGAGAGATCGAGAAATCTTGATATGATAATATTTATTGTGAAAGTAAAGTTACAAATATTGCAAACTTAATAATATGAAATATTTCATGTTATTTTTAAAGGTAAATACGGACTTATTGGTTTACCTTCCCTTTTTAATAATTACAATAAATAAAATCATAACCAATTTTTTTTCCTACATGGTTCTCCTTACTCTCAAAAGTTTCACTTTATATATTTGGTTAGATTTTCATGTGTAAGTCATCAACAAAGTTATTTGCATTCATCTTAATTCTCTAATAATTTATTTTGGACCATATAGGTTTAAATGTTTTTTCTTATGCTTAAATTAAGGTTTTTTATGGTGTAGAAAGGAAAAAAAAAATCAAATGTCATCGAAAAATTTGGATTAAACTAAACAGGATTCGAACTTAGGGGAAAATATCTTCGGATCAGATTAAATTAATTTTGAAAAAGTTGGACCGAACTCAAACTCAAAATCCAATTCAGTCCAATTCATTTATAGCTTTCGTTCTAAGGTTTATTGACAACATTAATTTGTTATGTAGAATATTGTATCTCTCACTCTCCCCTGGATCGTTCTTGGCCTATATTCACATCTCACTCGTCTAATTCAAATGCTAATGTACGTGTTGTCTTAAATGTTTTAGTTCATACATTGCAAATGTTTGATCATTACCAATACTATCCACATTGATCAATCTAAAGTGTTTAATAACATATATGAATCTAAAGTTGGGTAAGAGTAAACTCCAAAACAAACATAATATTAAAACTATTCTCTTTTAAGTACTTTTTTTTATCCGAAAGAGGGGAAAAACTTCGAAAATAAAAAGTACTTAAAGGCCAGGTCCTCAAAGATAGATCAAAGTCATTATATATGTACGTACCTTTCGGACTTCAACCATTAAGGAACATTAGCTCCACCAAGCCTTTATCATTGATTAGAACCCTTACTAAGTCTTATGGAGTGGAACTTTGTTGACTTATTACAGGGTTTAAATGATTATAGTTGTACGTTTGATCCTAATTTTCGTTCATAGTGTTTGTTCCCAAGTCATTTGTACGTGGTATACATGTATATATGCATTGGTAGAATGAAGGAGCATGTAACACTTTAATATTCGTATTCATTACTATTGTTACATGTGTAATAATCATATCTTGTGATGCATTGTAGACAACTTAGGAGTTGTAATGGTTAAGTTCGCAAATAGTTGTATAGGTTCAATGTATCCAGGTATTTTACTCGTATTATATTATATTTAGTTATGCAAATACTATTCTTTATACTATAAGTATTTATTATAGTTGCATATCTTTACTATTCTCGATTCCAAGAATAAAGAGAAGACTAAACAAGATTGCTCAAGTAAGTCTTGGGAGAAGAAGTCTAGTAGCACAAGTGTGCTTAATAGATTTCATGTACGAGACTAAAAGTTCGAAAGTAATAGAGAACAGAGTATGAAGAATAGTGTTAAGGAACAAAGTGTTCATAATCGTTGGTAATGGTCCTAATTTGCATGTAGTATTTAGCATTGCATGAGTTTATATTCATTTCATTTTCCATATCTACCTTAAAGTTCACATTCATAACTCAAGTCTAACTAACATGTAATAAGCTAGTCTTGTCTAAAGGTTTTAGTATGATTAGGTTTATATATTTGTTAGTTGTTGGAATTTCATTAATTAATGATAAAGTTATAAGAGTCCATATTGAATTGAACTTGCATTAGGATAAGTTTATTTTTAAACTTATCAAGTCTATAAAGAGTCTTCATTTGGGACAATAATTAGCGCACAAAAAGTTTTTATTCATGCATTAGTTGGTATGCATGGGCTGTTATGAGTTTAAAAGATAGAATTATCATGGTTAGGAGTCTTCAGTCAACTAGATCAAAGAGTTCCAACTAAAATACTCCCTATGTCCCTTTTTTTTTTTTGCCCCAAGTATAAAAATCTGTTTTTTTAAGATACAATGAAAACCCTATAGCGAAACAACCCAAAATGAAAAGTTTTTAAATAAACGGGACAATCTTTAAAGGACGGATTAAAATAAAAAAATGGGGAAAAAAAAGAAGGGACAAAGGGAGTAAGAATATGGGTTTGGAAAATATTATCTAGGGTTTCGATCTTATGCATTAGTAAGTCTACGAAAATGTGTTTGACTTAGTGGAGTTGTGTTCCATTTGTGAAATATGAAACCACGTCGGCACCACCACATCAATTCCCTTTTCATTTATGTTTTAATCTTTTATCATTGAAGAGTTGAGAAAAGGGGTTTGAGCGAACCTTTGTAGTTGAGGCTTTGAGTGAAGTATTAGAGAAGAGAGACTAGTTGGAGTAGGTTGGTTAGTAAAGCCAAAACCGGTTTTATAAGATAGATAAACGAATTTAGTGTAGGATCTGATTGAAATCATATCATGGGATAGAGAGTACTCAATATTCTAAGTTTGTAAATAGATTCATTTTGACCTCTTTTCTAGTGTACTCAATATACACAATTCTAACAGTGTTCCATTCCTAAACCAAACCAATTAATAATAAAAGTAGCCTAAGTTATTTTTTTTGGCAGATAGTAGTCTAAGTTATTAGTTTTATAAGTTGGCCATCATTTCTCTATTTTCTTAATTTGAAATAATTAGTCCCAACTCATATGTAGATTTCGAACAAAATGGTTTGACGGCTATATATTACTCCTCGACAATCAAAACTAATAGACGACCTTAAGCTGTAACTTAAGGTTGCTATTTTATTTTATTGTTTTGTGAAAAAAAATGATGCATTTAACAATTATATATCATTCACTTCAACTTACTCAACTTTGTTTTTGTCTTGCTCTTCAAATTTGATGTGTTCCGTAAGCAGTTTTTCAATTTTTTCCTATCTTAACACCCAATTGTGGCTAAATTTATGATTTCATATTTTAAGTCTCATACTTAATATATGTACTTGATTTGCAATTTTATATAATATAAGCTTCAAATTTCCCATATGTAACTGTATTTCTTCATGAGCTTACATCAATTCAAGAAACATATTCTGTACGTACGTTTATTTGTCCTTTTAGCTTATATCCTATATATTGACTATTGTCAAATTGAAATGGAGTCGTACTCATATATAACCTCAATACATGTAACAACCACATGTCAAAAATAAATAAACAAAAATACATGGAGTTACTTAAAAACTAACCACTTTCCACTGTTGGTCACCATGTTTCACCTTAATCATCAGGAAATTTATGGTGGATGGGTGGTTGTAAACTCGAGATCAAATTTGGTAAACAAAAATAAAAACACTGATCTTTTCCTCTTTGAGAATGTCGTTGAAAAGAAGAATGCCATCAGCCACTTGCATGCTTTCAAACTAATCCATCTTTTTAAGTAATGTGATGTGATGTTGAAATATGAGGCTGTTTATCTTGTTACATTTTGTACAGTACATGGAAGATTACACATGAAAGGTAGATTATTTACTTGCGTCATCTCCAGCGTATTTATGATCTTTGGAGAAATTCATGTGTTGAAGCTTCGAAAACCAATAAAACATTACATTTGAATATCTTATAATACAGAAATGTCCACGATATAATGTTAATAGATTATTCTATTTATAATCATATGGTTTTAAAGTAGAACTCTCTTAATTTTATAAATAGACTCTCTCTTATAGATGGATGTGACACAAATCTGTATTTAACATAGAATAAGAGTTAAGTCTATTGACTTGGGTTATTAATATACTATGGATCAAATGAAAAATGAATCTCATGTTTGAGGGGGAGCAGAATGTTCTAGATCCATAACACATCATATATGAGTATATTGAATAAAAAGAAGAAGGATCTCACATATAAGGGAAAATATTGAAACTCTAAAAAGCAAACATTACATATGAGTATTTAAAATGACAAATTAATAGAGAAATATCTATTATATAAGATTGAGGCTCTTGAGGGACTACTCTCCTTATAGCCTTATGGTTTTAAGGTGCAACTCTCCTAATCTTGTAATATGGACTCTATCTCCTATAGACGGGTGTAAGTCAAACTCGTATTTAAGAGTATGGTGTCAAAAGTCCACGATCCATGAACAGGACTACGAATTTCATTTCTCTTGAACAAGAAGCAAAGCAACAACAAACTATGAAAGGACATATGGCCCTGATGAGAAGTTGTATATGAATCCAAGTTACAATTATTGCAAGTTTCACACTAAAAAATTCTCATGCACTGTTCACAATACCATTGCTGCTGCCTGCTGGACATACCTTGTGTTATGTCAAAAGCCACGTCGGATTGTTATGTCCTGGATTGTTACCATTGGTATTCATATGTATATGCACATCAAAAACAGAACATGGGGTAGCTTAGATTAGAGGATAACTTTATTGGATTATCACACATTCATAAAAATAAAGTACCTAGCCACTACCAAGTGATCTATATAAACATAATGCCTAGGCATGACTCTCTACACAAGTAACAAATTGAGTAAAACCTTATTCCCTCAAATCAATTGCTAGCCGGGAAAATGGCATCTCATTATTCAATTTTAACTCTTGTCCTCATCCTCTTCCTCCTTTCACCTACAAATCCCTCATTTGCTATTGAACACCCTCAAAAACCTACCCGAAGGCCAAAGGAGCCATGCAAGAGTATGGTATTCTACTTCCACGACGTACTCTACAACGGCAAGAATGCCAAAAATGCCACTTCAGCCATTGTAGGAGCGCCCGCTTGGGCTAACACAACCACCATAGCAGGGCAAAGCCATTTCGGAGATCTCGTAATTTTCGATGATCCCATTACGCTCAACAATGATTTTCACTCCACCCCAATAGGCCGCGCCCAAGGGTTCTATCTCTATGATAGGAAGGAGGTGTTCACAGCTTGGTTAGCATTCTCTTTTGTGTTCAACTCTACTGAACATAAGGGGTCCATAAACTTTGCAGGGGCTGACCCTTTGATGAACAAAACTAGGGACATTTCTGTTATTGGAGGAACTGGTGACTTCTTCATGGCTAGGGGTGTTGCTACCTTGATGACCGATGCCTACGAGGGCGATGTCTACTTTAGACTTCGTACCGATGTTAGGCTCTATGAATGTTGGTAATTCATGGTCTGATTCATACAATAAGCTCCTCTAAGATGCATTTTTAAAGCTTGCAGTATCACCCTCCTTTTCATTTTCCTATGTTTTGGCTTGTTAGTTTTGTTTCGTCAAAGATTCAGCTCAATCAGCTGAGTGTTCCTTATGCTGATGTGTGCTCCTATATATGTCTGCATTTTTCTTTTCCTGATTGTGTTCTCTTCATACTTTGTGACAAGGCCATTTGAAGTTTGATATATGGAGTAGCAAAACAAATAGTAAATGGTGCACCTAACCACCTAAATTTACGATTCAGTACTACTGCTACTACGTATAATGTTATGTTGAAATTGTTGGGGGGGAAAAACTCTTACACACAGAAAATTGTAGAGAGAAAAATGACAAAGTCGAAGCCACACACCAATTAGGGTTTTTTCATATATTTATACATGAGCTATTTACAAAATACAGAAAATGAATAAATGAGGCCCACAACTTAACTTAAATGTCTTACTATTGACCAGTACGTAACAAGAAAGAACTTTCAAAGTACGAAGAATCAAACATCAACAACAATTGCAAATGTGTTGTTTTCAATCGATCTTCATTCTTCACAAGTTGGATAAGTTCATATTCCAATCTATTCTCCACTATTTACTCTCCTTAAGATATTTTAACCAATACTAAAAATAGTTTGAGTAATTGAGTACATGTTCAAAAATTGAGAAAATCCTAAAATCCGATTGTAATCATATATAAGATTTTTTATTATAAAAAAATAAATAAAGTAAAAGTAAATGGATAGTGCCCATGCGAAAAAATATAATGCTATTTCATGTCTATTAGTACAATTTTATTTATACGTAATACAACTTTGATTCTAAATAATGCAACTTATGAAAGAACATAAAAGGCAAAAAAATGGGTCCATGTAAAAATGGTGAAATTATGTACAATTTCATTTCTTAATAGTGTAATTGCATAATTTATAAGTACAAATTTATTTATAAATAGTACAACTTCAATCCTCAAAAGAACTACTTAAAAAAATGATGACTTAAGTTCATACAAAGTAAG
Source organism: Dysphania ambrosioides (assembly GCA_026401315.1). Lineage (NCBI taxonomy): Eukaryota > Viridiplantae > Streptophyta > Magnoliopsida > Caryophyllales > Amaranthaceae > Dysphania > Dysphania ambrosioides. The sequence goes on along the minus strand of CM048659.1, from coordinate 4,333,333 downwards.
ATTGTACTGCTTGTTTAGAGCATATCATATCGTAAATCACAATTTTGCATGACAAAACGAGTGCTTAAATGACAATAGTGGATTTGAAAGCTTCAGATTAGGGCATGTTTTTGGTTTCAAGTGCAGCCAAAGTCTTATTTTGTTTATTATTATTATTTGATAGTTTATTTTGTGCATGGAAGTTCTATCAAGGAGGCGACAACTTTTGGAAACCAATAATCTTCTTCAAGGTCAGAGAATGATCAAGAAGCTCGAGGATTTCACATCTCTTTTTTGCGGATGATGCTTTGTTCTTTTTCAAAGCATCTCCATCCTTATGTTCGCTGGTAAGAGAAACAATTGATATCTTTTGTGATCTTTCACGTGAATTACTTAGCTCGGAGAAATCTTCTGTTATTTTCAGCCCAAATACCCCAAGGAAGTTTATTAAATTCCTGAGGAAACCATTAGGAGTCCCAGTAATTTTTGAGATGGGATGTTATCTAGGGACTCCAATGGATGTTGATGGACGCTCGACATCAAAGTTTTCATTCATTGTTGAGAGGATCTCCAAGAAAATTTCATCATGAAAATTCTCCTACCTTTCCCAAGCTGAGAAGCTTGTTCTTATTAATGCAATTATTGTCTCGCTGGCTTCACACATTATTTCTATCTATCTCCTTCCAAAGAAGATTCACAAGGCCATTTCCTCATTGCTTCTTAAATTTTGGTGGACGAGTTCTATAAGCAAGAAACCGATCTATTGGAAAAAGAAGGTTTATTGGAGATCCCAAATCATGAAGGAGGGCTAGGATTGCAGAAATTGAAATATCTTAATAAAGCTCTTCTCTTTAAGCAAGCTTAGAGAATATAAAAGAACTCAACTTCTCTTCTCTCTTGTGTGATCCTAGGAAAATATAAGTTGTCTCCAGCTCAAAGGGCAATGCAGAATACATCGCGAAAGGGGTGCTCATATGCCTACAAAAGTATGCTCAAAGTTGTGGCTGTGTTCAAGGGGGTATTGGAACGAAGTTAGGAAATGGGAAAGATATAAATATTCGGAACCATATTTGGCTCCCGTCTGGCCCGACTCGGTTGAAAGAAAATTCTCATCCTCAGTTTGAAGACCCCATTTGGGTGTTGGATCTCTTGGATGCAGATGGCAATTGGAATAGTTGGAAGATTTGGTATTTTTTTGAAGAAGACTTAGCTAGAAAATTTTACGTATGCATGTGTCTACAAGAGAATGTAAATATTATATGGTGTGGCAATGGTCGTCAATAGGATTGTTCTCAACAAAATCAGGATACAATTATTTGCAACTTTAAAATAAGGGGCACTTCCAAACTTTATGTTCGCGCCCTTCTCTTTTTTGGAGGAATTTATGAAAAATAAAATTTCCAACGAAGATTAAGTTGTTCATCTAGAAAGCAATCCATGGGGCGCTTCCTTTAATGTCGGCCTTAAAAGTAAGAAATATCATTAAAATGATACTTGTCTCCTTTGTCAGACTAGTCAGCAATCCTTAGCTCATGTGCTTTGAGACTGTTAGTTTGTCAAAAGAATATGGATTGCTAGTCATCTAGGAATTAATATTAATGCTCTTGAGTCAGATATAGCTTCTTGGATTACAAACTTCCTGCATGTGCTCTTTAAGGAGGAGAATAGTGATATATGGATCCAAAGAGATGTGGAGTTTTCTCTCATCATGTGAAGTATTTGTCTTCATTGAAATGAAGTAGTTCTAAATAATGCTATTCTTGATCCAAGATGAATTTTTTGCATCATGAATGACTGGAGGAGTAGATGTGAACCCCTCTTGGAAAAACCTACTCATGTAGTTATAAAAAGACCTTAGATTGAAATTTAATTATTGGGTTTCAAGAGTTCTTTAAGGAACGAACTGTCACTTCATGGGAACGGATAGAGCTTGGAAGATGGAAAAAGGAATATGGGAAAGAAGATCTAGCTCCATGGTTGGAATTGGATTTGTTCTTTACTCATATGGGCAAATTCAATTTAAAGTAGGAGGAAAGGCCTTTGCGGCATCACCTCTTCACTTAGAATTATTGGCTATTTGGAAAGGTCTATAGACATTGATTACAATGGCTCCATCATGGGTCTTGAGAACATATAGTATTATTGCAATCAATGTTTTGAAGAATCCAAAGTGCTCCGAAGGAATTTCAGAGACTTGTTGAAGACATTCTCCAATTTAAAAAGTTGTTTTATTTTATATTCTATATTAAAGTAGAAAAACAATGGGTGGCCATTGTTGGCGGTGGCAGCTAGAAAATTTAGTTAAGTTTTTTGCTACTCTCTCCTTGTCAAAAGAAAGGCATATTTCTGAACCCGAGAGTTCTTCTTTCAATATTTGATAGTGTAAAATAACATTAAATGAAGTTAGCTTACATGGTTAGACTTACATGACTTTGTATCAAAGGTTCCATTGAGGAACTCTTAGCTTTTTGCATCACTTTACACAATCACTTACTACATATATGGTAAAATTGTTATCAGCTTATTTTTAAAATTATTTTTTTAAAATTTTTTTAAAAAAAGCTTATAACAAATTGTGGCATGTAACTGCGCACTAACTAATTCCCATGTTTCTTCAATGCTAACAATATAATCAAACTCACCCCTATACTGTTCACAGATTTGGAAATAAGCTGCTAGGTGTCAGAAGGCTACTAGGGCTACCAAGCCAACCAAGGTACGAATTGGTTTTGTTCATGTTTTCAGTAACTAGCTACTTAGTGTAGGCCTTTGTGCATTCTTTTGCATCATTGCATGCTGTGGAGCTGAGCTTCCCTTTGAGAAGCATCAATTTTCTTTTGCTGCACTACTTGATTGCATGACGATGCTGGCTGAGCTGGTGTCCAGGGACTTTAGTAGCTGATTTCTATCGCAGAGACATTGACACAGGTAGGATTTGAACTTGCATCTCTTTAGAGAACTCGTGCCCTACCGATTGTGCTACTAGGCTTTATATATAAAATAACGTGAAGTTTGCAAAATTAGAAAGCTAGCTGCAGCAAATTGATGGCTTTTCAAGTAGAGCAGTAAACAGTTAAAGGTAGGAAACATACCTTTACCAAACACTCCATGTAATGTAGAAAGTCAACCAGAAAATAACTAATACAATCAAAGTGACAACCAAGCTTGATACTGATGCTTTTGACTTATTAAAATGTGATATTAGAGAATGTTAAGAAAACTTGAAACTAGAAACTCTCACTATTTAGTTTATAAAAAAAATGTATGTAAGTGCCAAACCTATCAACAAACTGTAAAGAAAGTAGGGAGGATTATGGATCATAAAAACAGCATTTAAGCTTGGCCTAAGAAAAGTAATTTACTGCCAGAGTTGATAAAAACACAAAATGCCCAAGCTTCAGAGTGACTCATCCAATCAATGAACAGAAATGTGTTGAGGCTTCATTTAGAAGCCAATCCAAGCTAGCCAGTCTTAGAAAAAGACTAAAACCCACAGAACAATTCTGGAAAACATAAATTCTTAAAACCTTCGGGTCGAGATTCTGCATCATCTACTTATATATGATAGCCTGATAGGTTCTGTGGTAAACCAACTCTAATAATGTGTTCTTATTTCTTAAGGGTACTATTCAACAAAATTCTATGAATCGGTTTCAGTCCCATCAATTTGCTCTTCCTCTTCAAGGGAAATCGGACTTGAACCATCTCTGTACTGATGAATCACTAAAACAGAAGCATTTGTTGAGACTTCCCCAGATATCAAAAACTCCCCAACTGAGCCTATTTCAGGGAACCTGGTCTTTACGTTAAGACCAAAAGTAGCAGCCACCATACCTTCTGGTGATCGTCCCACCAAAATCATATTACAACGGCTAAATTCCTTGACTATATTGAAAGTATCAGAAGTGGCTTTCACTACTCTTTCCTCATACTTAACTGACCCGTCGTTGGATTCTTTTTGCTTAATAGCGTCAATGGCTTCTTCGTCAGCTGCCTTGGAGTCTCCAAGGTTGCTGCTATTTTCATTCACTTCTATAGCCACCAAGTCACTTCCTTCCATGTAGGATTCTGCCCTGAGGTGGGCCACTATCAGAGTGATACCCGGGTGCTCAGACATCCGTTCACCGAGGGCCAATGCCTCACGGTCATCAGGTCCACCAAAGAAATAAACAGTGATGGTGGAGCTGACTTGGCTTGCTGACACGTGCGATGACCCACCAAGCCCCCTGTCTACTAGTATCCCGACCGAGCAAGGAGCATTTTCAAGGACCTTCTTGTTGACTACTCTGTATTCATTCCTTGTGGTTTCCAATGACCCGTCAAACTTCTGGTGCTTGTGGAAGGGGAGGATGATGAAGGAAGCCTTCTTATTCTCAGCAATAGCACATACGTCTTCATGCATGCTGGAGAAGTGGGAGATAGCAGTCATGGGTCTGATTTGGACCCGGCTGAGCTGTCCGTACGCCTCAAAGGCCACCACAACTTGGTCTGAATCTGAATGCATCCCCTTATTCCAGAAGGGAAGGCCATTGTTTCTAGCTTTGTGGACCATCCGTATAGCGGAAGATCTCTCTGAGAGCTCCATGAGATGCATTGCATAAATTGTGAGACCTTGCTTATTAGTCTCTGTTCCGCGGGTAGCTTCTATTAAGTTGATCATTGTTGGGATACTCTTTCCACTATGGAAGCATGCCATGATGCGAAGTTGTGAACAAGGGTCTTTCCTCTGGATCGTCCTTAGCTTATATGCACGTCTACTCTTAGCTGGTCTATATACTGCCCTCACGATTGGAGTTGTCATGAATGTTGTGACTAGAGCCATCAGGACCATAATAGCAAATGTTTGGTCATTTAGCACCTACAATGATCAACCAATGGAATTAATAGAGGGTTACCACAAGATAGATAATACACGATTATAATCATGTCATTAGTACCTTTCGGTCTTTACCAATATTTAGGACAATCAGCTCCACCAAACCTTTGCTGTTCATTAGAACTCCAAGAGAAATAGCCTCATTGAGAGGCACTTTACAAAGGCAAGAAACCACAACAGTCCCAACAACCTTGCCAAAACAGGCAGTTAGTATAACAAGAAGTAGAAGTCCCCATGACTGTGCCCCTTGAATGGTGGCTACATTTGTTTTAAGGCCACTCGAAGCAAAGTACAAAGGAAGGAGTAGGCCGGACACTAGATCCTCCACCTTTTCTACCAATGCATTGGCTAATGGGCCATCCTTAGGGGCTAAGATTCCAAGAATGAAGGCCCCGAAAAGTGCATGGATTCCAATAGTGTCAGTCACAAACCCGGCTGCCAAAACTGCAGCTAAGGTACCACAAACATAAATGTCTTCCACAGGTTCACCATCAGGGCAATGCCCTGCAATCCACTTACAGATGCGAGGTACTAAAAAAATACACAAGCCAACAAAAGCCGCTCCACACAAGAACACCCACAAGGAAATAAGTGGAGATTTTCCGGAGCCGGAGAGAGCGATGGCTAGAGCAAGGAGAATCCAGGCTGCCACATCATTGACTGCAGCAGCTGACATGGCTGTACGACCCATATCAGTGGTAAGGAGCTTAAACTCGGCTAAGATACGGGCTAAGACAGGAAGAGCGGTGATAGAGAGGGCGACCCCGATAAATACTATAAAAGCACTTTGACTTACGCCTTTTGAAATGGTTGCCCTGAAGACAAATGATGTCCCAATTCCCATAGCAAAGGGCAAACAAATGCCTGCAAGAGCAATACTCATGGCTTTCTTCCCTGTCCGGCGTAATGCTTTCGAATCCAATTCTAGGCCTACGAGGAACATAAAGAAGACGAGGCCGAGATTTGCAAGTGTATCCAATACTGGCATACTCTTGGCAGGGAATATTGTATGCAGGAACGCCTCACTACGACCAAAAGCCGATGGGCCTAGTAGTACTCCTCCCTGTTAAAATCAAAGAAATCATGGCTTTCATGTCTCACTTGTAGACTACATGTATTTCAGATAACATTACACATAAGTCATTCGTTCAAGAAAAATATTTTGGATGGCTTTAGGCATTAATCATCTAGCTTTATTTCCCACCATCACATACTGCCGACCGCAGATACATAATAGAGTGCAAATTCAGTGACAACATATCTCAATCCTCCCAGGAAAAAAGAAACATAAATAAAAAATAGTTGGACATTAGTGGTTCATTATTTGAAGGTTAAGTTGTAATTTACATAGAATTCCTATTTGTATAAAAAAGGAGAATGATGCAATACAGTTTATTACAAAAAACAAAGATCCGAAACAAAGAAGCATTACCTGTGAAGAACTCAAATTATCTACATTGATTAGGAGTCACCTAAATCAAGCAAGCATCTTTACACAATAATTATGCAGAACACTAACATGAATAAAGTTATAAGTCTAGCTTTCTGGTACACAACAATTTGTCACATCTGGAAAAAATAATGAACCTTCAACATTTTCAAGCATAGGAGCCTACTTTCTCCGAAGAACCACTACGTGTCCTGCACTTGTCTAATGATTGATTTTCGTAATGCTATTGAACACTTGCCACAGGTTATCCTTCATTGTGCGTTCATTTTTAATTAGTTGAGTTTCTGCTTTCTATTTTGTTTTCCTCTGCAATACTGCTGAGTGCTTGGATAAAAGAAACCTCTTAGTGCTTGTACATTCGTGCTTAAAACAGTCTCTAGGATGATAATTCAGAGCATCAGAATTTAACGAAAATGGAAAAAGCACTACCCCTGGACAGTATAACCTTTTCCCTGTATCAATTTCAGCCATCTCTTAAACAAAAGCAATAGGTACATCATTAACATGTACGATATTGTATTAGTTTTCACACTACGTTATTATGAGATCGTCTCATATAAAAGTTTCCATTCAACCTTATATGTCTAATACAAATCATGATCCATCAGTAATAATTAAGAGGCAATTCATAGCTAAATGTAGCTTCCTGCAAGGAAAAATTGCAAAAGATTCACAATAGTAACCTGTTAACAAGGTAAGCTAAGTAGGGAACAAAAAATTTACACGTTTATTGAATACTTACAACAATCTCAGCGATCACCCGAGGCTGCCTCAGAGGTCTAAGCAAGAATGCCAAAGTACGAGTGAGGACAATAACAAGGACTATCTGTACGATAGCAAGGGGGAGGGCGTAATCAAGAGGGTTCTCTCCTTGGAAGACTCCGGTGGAGGTGGCCTGCATGGGCTTTGGACAAGCAGTACCATTTTGAGCCATGTTGGGACAGAATTATGATCAGAACAACTGAGCAAAATTAGCAGAATCCCTCTTCAGCGCCCTAATTTATAGCCACTAGTAGAGAATGGTTCAATTGTTTCGGTTATATGGCAAAGCACTTATAGGCAAAACACTTGTCAATTTGTACAATTGCTTCATGATGAGAAGTAATTGAAGCAATTTCTACTAGCTGGCGCTATGAATCAGCCAAATAATCCATGCACAATCCTAGATGCATTGAACTTGTAATAACTTTGAATCCTGGGATAAGCTAGCTGTGCTAAGAGAAAGGAAAACCTCAAAGCAGTATTATGCACGAGAAACCAGAGAATAGTTGTCAATGCAAGAAAAGGTAGATGATTACTCTTCTCTTGATTAGATTATGATTTATAAGGCTTTTGAGCTAAAAAGTCATACACAAGCTAAGATCATGTGATCACACCCAACTAGCTAGTTTAAACTATATCTTCTGTTTTCTTTTCAGTTTTCAGTTGTTTTCACCACTTGGCATAATACTTACTTATCCTGTGACAGAACACTGTTTCTTTTGCGCAAAATTCATGAATAAAGGGTGGAGATTTTTCCAATGCGATATACGTTTCATCCATGCACATTGCACGTACTAATTGGTAAGATGGTATTGTTCCTTAATATTTGCTTTAATTTGGTTGCATAAATGACCCCTTGTCACAATCTTCACCTCAAATTTATCCATGTTGACAGTGGTTAAGGCAGAAATAGTAATGTAAGGAGAAGAATAAGGAACTGAATGAATGATGCAAACTAAACGGAGATGTGTTAAACAATGCATGTCGTTCTGTTGTGTAATTAGGATTAGTTCAGTTTTAAAATGTCATTATTGAGTAATATGATGTTGGACTACTTAATAATCTAGACATTTGTTTATAAGTAAATCACATTTGAGTTGATTATAGTTTGATTCAATCATTCTCTTTTTACAGAGGCATATATATTTAACTGTTGGCTTTGTTTCTAAGCAAAGGGAAAAAGTATAGTATTTCAATTGAAAACTTTTTTGTGACTTTCTTTTGTAACAATCTAATCTAAAAACGTGAATAGTTTAAAAAATATAGTTAGGCAAATAATAGTTTAGAAATTAAGTACACAAACGTGTTAAGAATTTACTTTGTATAAGTTCAAAGATTAGAGAAATGGAAGGTACGAAGTACTACTTCCTATTATATTGCATTTATATCTAGTTTTTGATAGAGTTGTCAAAATTAGACCCGACCCGATAAGTTATCCGAAATCGATCCGGACCCAACCTGATTATGACCCGAAAAGTGAGACCCAAAAACCGACCCAACCCGACCTGAAGTCAACCTGAAACCGATTTGACCCCATATTCGAAGACCCGAACTTGATCTGTATCCGACATGTTACAGAACTGACCCGTTACAAACCCGACCCAAATAGAACCCAAAACCGATTGAACCAGACACATAATCGATATGACCCGATTTATAACAACCCGTGACCCGAATTAACTTTATATGTTAACAATTTGAATATATGTGAATGTGACCTAATCTTATCTGACCTATTTTTAACCAATTTCTAATAATCTAGAAACCAAACATTTTTCATTAATGACCCGATGCGAACCCGATAAAACTTAAACCGAATTTCAACCGAAATCGAGGTGACCCATTACCATAATTGCCTTGACCCGAAATCTACCCAAACCCGAAATAACCCACTATAACTCGTTCAAGAACCGACCCGATTTTAGCAGAACCGACCTTGACTCAAACCGAATACAACCTGACCCGAACCCAAACCGAACCCGAGCACGCAAATAACCAATTTAACCCGATCCAACAGAACAAATTGACCCGATTTAACCCGAACCGATAAGAATCAGCCTGCAATAGATCAACTCACCACCGACCCGTTGACCCAATTTGACACCCCTAATTTTTGATGTCTCACAAGTTACCGTGAAATCGTCTCCACCAAGAGTTGCTCGATTTATTGACATGTGCTGAAATCTTTTTGGTAAAAACTGAGAATTGTGACGGAGTAATATTTACACATATGGGTGGCAATTTCGGATATGAAGTACCTAGCTTAGGTCCTCACCAGTGCACAAAGTATTTGGTACAACACGGTTTGGAAAAGGTCCAATTATCTGTACTCTAATTCTTATGAAGGGGTTATTTCTAAACTTGTGACCTAAAGAAATATGGATATACAAAAAATTTGGAGTAATGAATAATAGATGCATCGGTGAAAAGATTGAGGGTTGGGTAATAGATATCTCCAATGCAGTTAAAGCGGGAGCAAAGATAATTTGGATGAAGAGAGTTAAGAAAGATACGAGAAAGTGGGTTTACATAAAAATGTGACTCTAAATTAAAGAAAATGGAGGAGAAATATTTTTCTGAATAATACTGATCCCATTTTTGTAGGATTAAGGTTTGACTTTGCTATTTTTATTAAGATTCAAAATGAATACAACAATCATATAGTTATAACCAAAAAATAAATTTTATTGTTCAGATTTGGTTGAAGGCCTTGAAGCTAGAATAACAGATCGAGAATGTAAAATGTAAATAAGCCGAAGTATTAAACCTATCATTTTATTGGAAGAACGTAATGAGGATTCTAGAATGTAAAAAAATACTGTGTATTATTCCATTAAAGCTTAAGCAAAAGATATGAGCATACTACAAAACTTGACACAATTCTTTTCCACATATTTCGTTTATAATTTTACAGCTAGTGAAAGCCCAAGCTTCACTTCAGCTCAGTGACTTACATCTATCTCTTGTACAGATTGTCTTGAAAAAACACACAAATACTCTGTTGGAAAACCAAATCTTCCAAACTCTGATTGATATCATGTATTATTTACATATACTTGGTATATCTATATTTCTGCATTAAGGAAAGTTGCTGAGCAGGAGAATATGTTCTTAAGGACATAATATTGAACTGAATTCAATTATTCGGTTTCAGTCTCATCAGTTGGATCATTCTCTTCTAGGGATACTGGCCTTGAACCACCACTGTACTGATGCAGTACTAAAACAGAAGCATTTGTTAAGACCTCCGGAGAGATCAGCAAACTTCCAACTGGCCCTATTTCAGGGTAGTCAGTCTTTACGTCAAGGCTGAGAGTGGCAGCCGCCACACCTTCTGGCGATCGTCCTACCAAAGCCATATTACAACGGCTGAATTCCTTGACTATATTAACAGTACCTGAAGTTGCTGTTACTACTCTTTCTTCGTACCTAACTGACCCATCCTTGGACACTTTTTGCTTAATGGAATCGATGGCTTCTTCGTCAGCTGCCTTGGTGTCTCCATCGCTACTACTACTATCTTTCACGTTTATAGCCACCAATTCACCTCCTTCCATGTTGGGGTCTGCCCTGAAATGGACCACATTTAGGGTGATCCCTGGGTGCTCAGACATCCGCTGACCAAGGGCCAATGCCTCACGGTCATCAGGCCCACCGAAGAAATAAACAGTGATGGTAGAATCGACATTGCTTGCTGACACGTGCGAAGATCCACCAAGCCCCCTGTCTATTAGAATACCGACCGAGCAAGGAGCATGCTGAAGGACCTTCTTGTTAATTATTCTATATTCCTGCCTTGTGGTTTCCAGTGACCCATCCAACTTCTGGTGCTTGTGGAAGGGGAGGATAACGAAAGCAGCTTTCTTGCTCTCAGCACTAGCACATATATCTTCATGCATGTTAGAGAAGTGGGATATTGCTGTCATGGGCCTGACTTGGACATGACTGAGCTGCCCATAAGCCTCAAAAGCCACCACAACTTGGTCTGCGTCTGTCTGCATCCCTTTATTCCAGAAGGGAAGCCCATTGTTTCTGGCTTTGTGGACCATCCGAATAGCAGAAGACCTCTCAGAGAGCTCCATGAGATGCATTGCATAGACTGCAAGCCCTTCCTTTTTCTCTGTTCCCCGGGTAGCTTCAATTAAGTTGATCATTGTTGGGATGGTCCTTCCACTATGGAAGCATGCCATGATTCGAAGTTGAGAGCTGGGGTCTTTTCTTTGGATTGTCCTTACGTTATATGTGTTTCCTCTCTTTGCTGGTTTATACACCGCCATCACAATCGGTGTTGTCATGAATGTAGTAACTAGAGCCATCAGAACCATAATAGCAAATGTTTGATCATTTAACACCTAAATGATCAGCCAAATGTCAGATTCAAGTTTACTACTGGATAAACAACAACAGATCAAAACTAAGCTGAAAGAAGACATTTTACTAGTACCTTTCGATCTTTACCAATATTCAGGACAATCAGCTCCACCAAACCTTTGCTGTTCATTAGAACTCCAAGAGCAATGGCCTCATCAAAAGGCAATTGACAGAGACGAGAAACCACAACAGTCCCAACAACCTTGCCAAAACAGGCAGTTAGTATAACAAGAAGTAGAAGTCCCCATGACTGTGCCCCTTGAATGGTGGCTACATTAGTTTTTAGGCCACTCGAAGCAAAGTACAAAGGAAGGAGTAGGCCAGACACAAGGTCCTCCACCTTTTCTACCATGGCACTTGCAAACGGCCCATCCTTTGGGGCTAGAATTCCAAGAACAAATGCCCCGAAAAGTGCATGGATTCCAATAGTGTCGGTCACAAACCCAGCAGCCAAAACTGCAGCTAAGGTAGCACAAATAAAAATCTCATCCACGGGCTCTCCATCAGGGCAATGCCGAGCTATCCACTTAAAGATTGGAGGGGCAATAAGAATACACAAACCAACAAAACCCGCACCACACAAGAATACCCACAATGAAACAAGAGGTGATGAATTGGTGCCAGAGAGAGCGATTGCTAACGCAAGGAGAATCCAAGCAGCCACGTCATTGACTGCAGCAGCTGACATGGCCATACGGCCTACATCAGTAGTCAGGAGCTTGAGCTCAGCCAAAATACGGGCTAAGACAGGAAAGGCAGTGATAGATAGTGCGACCCCCATGAATACAATGAAGGGACCTTGGCTAACGCCTTTTGAAATGGTTGCCCTGAGGATAAATGACGTACCGATTCCCATACCAAAAGGTAAACAGATTCCTGCAAGAGCAATACTCATGGCTTTCTTCCCTGTCCTGCGTAATGCTTTTGGATCCAATTCTAAGCCTACGAGGAACAGAAAGAAGATGAGGCCGAGATTGGCAAGTGTGTCCAATACTGGCAGACTCTTGGCAGGGAATATTGTATGCAGGAACGCCTCACTACGACCAAAAGCAGACGGGCCTAAAAGCACTCCTCCCTGTTAGAGCAAGAGAAACACGATATTAATGTCTCACTATCAACTGAAGATTACATTCAAAACATTTCATTCAGGCACTTTCATTTAGAGAAGAGGTTTATATCTCCATGCAAATACAAACTATACAGTATCACTTTACACCAACACACGTGCAGAGACAAAACAGTCACAGTTTCAGTAGCATCAATGGAAGAAGTTGTATATATCATAATTCCACATGGGAAGGTCAATTCCAGATACGTGAAACAGATCAGTTGCAGTAAAAGGATAGTCAGGATTGCACGGAACTCCTACTTTCCAGAAAGAAAAAAGGTGAGATGATGCTGTAGAATTTACTTCATCTAAAGGCCGTCCAAATAAATATAGTTTTTGAGTACTTATTTAGGTTATCTTAATCAGTTTCAGCGCTTCAAACACCTAATGCAAGTAAAGTATCTTTTGGTGCGTCTCCCTCTTTACGATCATTAAGTGGAACACTAACACGAGCAAAATTAAGAATAAGTTTCCCATTTCAGCAATAATGGTTATATGCTTATAAAAGTAATGGCCTAAAGGCTAAAGCGCTTAGATTTTTAGAAGTGTAGGAAACATATATCTACGAAGAATCTTCTAAGACTCGTGCATGTGCAGATGTGCATAAGCTTTTTTTCGAATAATTGATCGCACCATTGTTAACTATTTAAGTTCGTGCGGCCATTGTTAACTGTTTAAGTTCGTGCTTTCTACTATTCCCAGGTTCCTGTGCAACACTGACAAACGATTACATAATAGACAAAGCTAGTGCTCAAAAGTATAACAAAAACTCACAGTGATAACGAAAACTCAATCATGATAAAAAGCACTACATAAGGCTATCAACCTTTGACAATTAAACACTTTCCAGGAATTAATTTCAGTCATCGATCACTAAAAACAAAAGCAACAGATTCTTGATTATTCTGGCACTTACTGATATCATCAGTTAACCACGACAACGAAAGGACGCAACAGACAACTCAGGTGCAAAATTCAGATAAGTGCGTGACAAACATGATATATCTTTTGACAAGCTAAGTACTTCATACAATTCTTGGATGATACCACCTTACGCTAGTTTATACTCCCTTCAACCCAATTTGTTTGCCTAATTTTCTACTTTGGTTCCCAAAAGTTTGTTATATTTTCTTTATTAATCATATTTTACATGAATATTCTTATAACACCATTTGCTTTTCCCCTACTCTTAAAAAATGTGGCTTTTTAATTTATACCTGATATATCAATATATTGAGATTTTATATATAATATTATATATAACTATTGTTATGTCAGATGTAGATATTATTATATCAGATATAAAAATAAAAAGATATAAAAATACAGAAAAACACATATTAGAAATAGATAATATAATATCAGATATAGAAAAAAAATTACAAAAATACCCCTAAAGGTTAGAAAATGCGATGAACAAATAGGGTTGGAGAGAGTAGTTAAATATGAGTAGTTACCCCGAAAATAAAGAAAGTGGCACAAAGGAATAAATTTTAACATTATAAGCCTTATACAATACCATGACCCAAAACTTAAAGCCAAGAAAATCTCCTAAAATACTTGGTAAAACATATGCTTCGAAAGGCTAATTAAGTAGCTATACATTCAGCGAGCGTATGATTATTGAAAATACTGATACTTACAATAATCTCAGCGATCACACGAGGCTGTCTCAGAGGTTTGAGCAAGAAAGCCAAGCTACGTGTAAGGACAACAACAAGGATCATTTGTACGATAATTAGAGGGAGGGCGTAGTCAAGAGGGTTTTCTCCTTGGAATACTCCGGTGGAGGTCGCTTGCATGGGCTTTGGACAAGCAGCAGTACCATTTTGAGCCATAATGTTGAGATAAAGAGTATTGATCAGAACAAGGAGCTGAAACAGCACAAGTGCTCTATAGTCCTGACCTGTTTATACCACGAAAAAGCTGTCAACAAAATCAATCCTAAATACATGAACAATTTATATATATATACCAAGGTTAGAAATCCTTGCTTATTCTTATAGAATTCCTAGAAAACTTGAAAGGAAATCCTCAAAGCAATATCATGCACGAGAAACCAGATCAGATAGTTGTTGATGATGCAAGAAAAGTGGGTAACAACTCTTCATTGGATTAAATAGACTATGATTTATAAAAAAGTCCAATACAAGCTAAGATCATGTGACTACATGCAGCTGACAAGTTAAAACTATTTTCTCTTTCTCTTTTTAACAGTAGACATCAAACTCACAATTCCTGTGACAAAATTACTTAGAAATGGACATTCCATTAATATTATTGCCTATGATTTGTATCTATATTCAAAAATATATTCACAAAGTCAAGAAAAACAACCCAAAAAAAAAAAAAACAAGGTTATCTTAGATGGTAAGATATTTAAAAATTTTATGTGGAGCAATTCCACAAATCAGGTCATCTGTGACACCTCATAACAATAATACGTCGTATCATCTCAATACTTGTTCAAATAATTGATATTTTCTGCAAATTGCAGTTTGAATTGTAAATACCTGCCACTTCACATAAATTAACTATAGTCAACTAATTACGCCGTCAAGATTCTTCATACGGAGTATCTATTAAATAAAAATATAACCCCATAATTCGTTTTTTATAAGTTTCAAAGTCTATAGCAGATTCATACCTTGTTTTTTTTTTTTTTTGAAAGGTGTTATCTATACTCATGTCACACCATAATCTTCCTATAACTATCATTAAAAAATATTTTTCAGAAAATATGAGGACGTAAGTGCTAACCCTACATATGATTCGTTGAAAATGAGAAACGCTAATTAATGAAGATTCTAATTTCTGAATTTCCTCATACCAAGCGTTTACTTGTACGGACGGCACATATTTTTCTCTCTATCCCTAAAAATTGACTAAATATGAAAAATAATTTTTTTAAATATAAATTTTTGAGGGACAATAGAAAATCTTTAACAAAAATGGTAATTTTCGGAATAACCCAAAAAAAAAAAATGGAACAATTTTTGTAAAAGACGAAAGACATTAAATTTTACGTAAATTCTTGTATCAGATCGTCCGTAGATCATTAGATCGCCAAAAGTCCACAACCCTAAAATCAGTCCAAATATTAAGAGGACTAGTCTCGCAGAAAACTACAGTTTATCTTATAAGCATAAAATTTTTAACATACTCCACATTCCCTAATTAGTAATATTTCATATTTATTAGGAAAAGTCAATAATCATTGATTTTGTAAATGTTCGTATTTATTAGGAATTAGCTCCGTATTTATTGAAGCTTTACAAAATCGATGATTATTGACTTATCGTAATAGTATTATGTACACTACTCCCTGTTTTAGTGGTGCAAATAATCTTGGGGATGATAAGGGTGTTTTCGTCAAATCAATCACAGCGATAATTTCGTCAACCGCTACCCTATCGTCCCTATGCATGATCAGCCATTAACAACTGTTCATAAAACCTACACAATGCAAATGCAATGAATACTGCATTCCCTTAAGTACCGGCCTTCTTAAGAACTTTTGGAACTCTTCAAAAGAAAAGAAAAATACGGGAAATGCTGCATTTCACAGTTTTAGCATTATTATTATTATTATTGATGGCAAAAACTTTAAAAAAAAATTAAAAATAAATACGCAGAGAGAACAAAAAAAAAAAAAAAAAAACCTGGTTTTGTTAATGCTGATGTTGTTATCCAAATTGCGCATATTTCCAAAAGAAGTGTCGCAAGTAAAAAAAAAATGGAGTATATGAATATTTTATGTTATTTTAGTATTTTTGTAATGTAGTTTTATGAATCTGAGTAGGAAGAAAGAGGAGAGAAAAATAAATTGATGAGGATGATGAGGATCTGAAAAACTTAAAATGCTCAACAATTAACAGAGATTTCCATTTAAATAGAACTGAGTAGTGTATGAAAAGACGGTTTTGCCACTCTGTTACAGGTTGTATTACCATCTTTAAAAATTCTGCGGGACTTTAAAAAACTTGGTGTAGATTTGGACGACAGTACCCCTGGGACTCTGATGTCCGAGGTTTTGGCAAAGCTTTGTTGGGTTTGATGAAAGTTTCGTATATGTGGCTTTCGTTTTCTAACTATTTTAATTAGCTAAACAAGAATAAAGCGGATTTAAGGTTACATTATTTGTTTGATTGCCCTGTCTTTTCTGATCTAATTACTAATCTTCAGCAATTATACGCCGCATGTAGCATACTAGCTAGCCTTGCAACTGACAGTACTCTAGTATGTATATACGGAGTACTTTGTATATTTACAAGGAAAGTTGGACTTTTGTAAATACTGCTTGAAAATGTCTACGTGTGTAGGGTGTCTTTAGAAGGAAAGTTAGACAAAGTTAAAGGGAGAATTTTTTTTTTTTTTTTTTTTAAAAAATCGAAATATAACTCCCATATTAAAGTATTTCAAAATATGACTCTGGAGTTAGGTTAGATTAGGTATAAAGTCGTTGTTTAAGACGACTTTGTAGACAACGA
The DNA here is from genome assembly GCA_026401315.1 of Dysphania ambrosioides. NCBI lineage: Eukaryota > Viridiplantae > Streptophyta > Magnoliopsida > Caryophyllales > Amaranthaceae > Dysphania > Dysphania ambrosioides. Next base: position 4,316,297 of record CM048659.1, on the reverse strand, counting down.
TTTTTAGTTTTTTTATTTTTAAAAAAGGTTATTTTATTAAAAAAAAAATTTAAAAGTCTTGACAACAACTTTCAAAAAATTATTTTATTTTTAAATTTTTTTATCAAAAAATAAATTTTTTTGATAAAAAAATTTTAAAAAAAAATAATTTTTATTGAAAGTCGCTGAGCAGCGACTTTCAAGAAAAAAATATTAAATTTTTTTTATAATTATTTTCATTTAACAAAATATTAATAATGTCCTGGACGACGACTTTCACATAAGACTTTATATCGAATCTAGATTCAGGATCATTTTGTTGCGCGGGTTATATTTCGAATTTTTCAAAAAAAAAAAAAGGTTAAAAAAATCAAGTTAAAGTCCTTTGTAAATGTTACACTTGGGAGGTTAAAAAAAGAAAGTGAATGATGATGTAAATTTTTGAGCTATGAGTTTTTAGACCAATGAAGAACAATTTTTAGTAAAAGACGTGGATGGATATGCTATTAAATAAAAAATGATGAGATCATAATGTATGTATCTTATATAAGTATTTCTTTATTTGTATATACTTTTTATTTTTATATATGATAGATATGACATTATCTATATGTAATATGACAATACATATAGATGAGATCTCAATATTCTAATATAATTCATATCAGGTATGAATTAGAAAAAATTCATATAAAATAGGGCATACGCTTATGTCAATTGGGTGTAGGATGAATGTGGATTTGTACTTGCACCCACTTTATACTTGTGGATTGTGGATATAAACTTGAGATATAATCATAAAAATAAAACCCAATAGTTTAGCTGACAAGTAATACGTCACACTAAGCATAAGCAGTGATTGTTACACCTAATATTTTCATTGTATTAGCTCTCAGTAAGAGTGCTAATTAACAAACATTCAATTCTATAGATTTTGCGTTTATAGTTATATTCTTACAACTACAATATATTAATTATTACTACTTGTTAGAGTTTTTATTATTAGACCGATCAGAACATACAAACAAATGATAATTTTTTTTTTTTTTTGACGAAGCTCATTCAAATTTTATACTAAAGAACCTGATTGTAAAAAAGATAAAAGACAACCACAATGAGAAAGCTCGTAAAAAAAAACAAATAAATCTTGTAATATGTTCTTAGAATGTTTGATTATTGGTTGGGACCTTCATTGGGCTATGTTGAACCCTGCGAAAATAAAGATTACCTTTGCTCATTGTCATCATCTGAAGGTGATTAATTGAGGTGTTGTCAATGTTGTATGAGAAAGTGTTGAAGTTTTTAAAAAAAAACCCTTAAAACATTATACGTGAGTATATCAGATTGACTAACTAATAGAGAATTGTTCACTATATAAGATTGAAGGACTACTCTTCTTATAGCTATAGTTTTTTAGGTGAAACTCTCTTAATCTTGTAAAGTGGAATATCTCTAATAGACGGGTGTGACCCAAACCCGTATTTAACAGAAAGTTTAGAAACTTAAGTAGAAGTCTTGACATAGAATCTTCGTGTGCCCATAAGACTTGATATTTGATACTTCCTCCATTCTTTTTTTTTTCTTCTTATTTGGAATATTATTGATTTTAGAGTCAAACTTTAAGTACGAATTCTCTTCAATCTAGAAGAAAAAACATCTTCAATTGGGAACTTGACAGATTCATCTTAATGTAAATTTTCCAAATATGAGTTTTTTTTATAAGTTTTACAAATACACAATTGATGATATTTGAGTTTTAAGTTTATACTGAAATTTGCTGGAACAAAAATGAAAGGATGAAGTAAAAAGGGTGGAACTTGGTGAGCACTACATATTGCTCACAAAATAAGCAATCTCAAGGACCTAAATATTGACTAATCACTTGGGATTCTTGGCTCATTTTAGCAACATTTTGTGGGTCAGTACACTTTTAAGAACGAACTCTTGGTGTATCATTGATTAAGATAAGACACAGCTTCGGCTCCGTTTAGTAGGGCGTAAAACATTTTCAATTGAAAATAGTTTTCCATGGAAAACTTTTTACGGTGAAAACTCATTTTCATGGAAATTTTTCGCTATTTAGTTGCATGGAAAATGATTTTACATTTAAATATTTTTCGTTGTTTGGTTGAAATGAAAATCAATTACTCCTATTAACTTTTCTAATTGTATTCTTTTGTCATTTTTTAACTTCTTTTTTTCCGTTGTATTTTTTAGTTGTTTGTCATTAGCTAATTTTTTTATGCTATAACAAATATTTTTTTTTATAAATTCTACAATATATTTCTCTAATCTATAATAACATATTACATTATACAGAATATCTTCATAAAACCATAAAACCCTAAAAAAATTTGGTTCAACATTATAAAAAGACCTTAAGCTAATTAAAAAGGAGTATTCGCAATCGAATATGCAAATCAATCAAACGGGTAAATAAATTCGCAATCAAACAGGTAAACCAATCAACCGGTTATAATGTAATAGTTTGTATTTTTACATTTTAAACTCTAACAAAAAAAATAATTTCTACTCTAATTTCAAATAAATTGTTGGTTGCCCTCATTTCATGAGAAACTTTCATGGTTGAATCGAATCGGGGAGATATCTAGGTTATTTTTTATTTTCAACAAAAATGGATAAAATTTATTCAAATTCATGATATAGTATGATAATTTAATAATCAAGACATGAGATTCGAAGAAGATGAAAAGAAATTGTGGATTTTTACCCCAATTTTTAATAAAGAGAAAGTGTGGTGCAGAGAGAGAGGTTACCGAGATGATGAGAAATAAAGAATGCGTGAATAGAGCTAAGCATGGGCCAAGCTGGCACGTGGGTCGAGCAGGCACGCTTTTGGCACAGTATGACATGAGCACGGTAATGGCACGACGCGACATGACACGTTGCGGATGACAATAAAAATTTAGGCACTAGCACGTGAGCGGCACGCCAATTTGGCACGAAGCACGACCCAAAGCATGCTATTATTTAGTATTATTTAATACTATTGTTAGTAGTAATATTATTATTAATACTATAATTAATATTACTATTATTTTTAATATTATTATATTCTTATAATATAATTTATATTATCAAAAAAAATTTCAATTCTTCTATATACTTTATTTTTATTTTTTGCTAAAAAATTAGCCTAGTACGAGACACGATACACCAAGAACGTAGGTCGTGCTAGGCCGTTGGCCAAGTTTTGGGAAAAGGTATCACAGCATAGCACGACATCACCACAATTAGGCACGGTACAACACGACAAGAGGTCAGGCACAAGCTGACATGGTCTATGACGGGCACGGTACGACCCGTCCCCGCCTCTATGCATGAGTTAGTAATGCGTGAGTTGTTTGTTAGTTGGTATTTTTTTTGGAGTGAATGGATGTAAAATTGTTTTATTCCCAATTTTGAAGGAAAATGTTTTCAATATGGTGTAAAATGAATTTACATTATAAGTTTTACAACCTATATTTTACTCCAAACCAAACAATGTAAAATGGGAAAACAATTTTCAGGGAAAATGTTTTACACCCTACTAAACGGAACCTTCTTTAGAGCACTATAAAACTCCAAAACTTTAGCTTGGGGAGCCTTTTTCACATTGAAAAAGTTAGAATTCAATAACTTAATTTCTTCATCAGAAAGTGAGAAGTTCATAAGCCTTGCCCAATAAAGGTCCCCTGAAGTTTAAGACAGTTACCGATATAAGTTTTCCTTAACATCAGATGCGAAGAAGCCATATCCAACTACCAACCACCTTGTTTTGGAAATAATAATGTCTAACCCATTTGGACGTAGCGTAGCTGTAAACCCTTATAGAGCATACACATACAAATTACTACTTTTCGTATGGACTATAAGTTTACTAATTACTAGGTTCTGTTCACTCACTCTTCCTTCAACCTTTGTACTCCCTAGTTTTTTGGACTCTTTTTTTTAGGAATTCATCAACCTTTGTATTTCTATAAAAAAAAAAAAACATTTTCTCTACCTTCATCATTAGTCCGAAAGCAACTGTGTATATATAAGATTATATTTCATGTAAAAAAAATCATTATAATAACAAAAAGAATAATTATATGTCAATAAAATAGTCTGTTCATTGAAATCTCATGCATTGTGTATATCCAACACATGACATTATCTCTGATATCTAACGCATGACATTTACATACACATAGTAACATATTTTTTTACATGTAGTAACTTAATTATTTTTTCACATAAAATCTTGTTATAATAACATTTTTTACATAAAATCTTGTGTGATGAATATTACCACCTGAAGTATTAAGATTACTTCTTGTCCTTTTCATTATATATATCTTTTCATTAATTAGATCTTTCTCCTATATATTGTATAATAAGAAAACTCTTATAAGGAGAAGGAATCTCATCTTTCCATTTCTTTGTATCAATGCATATAAAAAGAACAGTGAATCAGACAAATTTAGTTTTATTTAGTAAAAATTCATTTCTAAGAAGTAGAAACAATACTAAATAGCGCCTTAGTGAGCTAAATTTAGTCGGTTTCAGTTGCTTCTTCTTCCTCCACAAGGGACACTAGCTTTGAATCGCCACTGAACTGTTGAATCACTAAAACAGAAGCATTTGTTGAGACCTCCTGAGATGTTAACAACCCACCAACTGGCCCTAATTCAGGGGAGTCACTCTTTACATTAAGGCCCAAATTTGCAGCCACCATACCTGTTGGTGATCGTCCCACCAGAACCATGGTACAACGGCTACATTCCTTCACTAAACTTACAAGATCAGAACTTTCCTTCACCACTCTTTCCACATACTTGACTGATCCTTCCTTTGATGCTTCTTGTTCAATATAATCAATGACCTCGTCATCAAATGTTCTCGAGTCTCCCTTGCTACTGCTACTACTATCACTAACGTCGAGAGCTATCATTTCACCCCTCGCCAGGTTGGGGTCCGCTCTGAAGTGGACTACGCTTAGGATGATCCCTGGATGTTCAGACATCTGTAGACCAACGGCCAGTGCCTCACGGTCATCAGGCCCACCAAAGAAAAACACACTGATGGTAGAGTCAACCCTGCTGGCTGCTACGTGGGAAGATCCACCAAGCCCCCGGTCTACTAGAATACCAACCGAGCAAGGAGCATTTTGAAGGACCTTCTTGTTAATCAATCTGTAGTCCTGTCTCATGGCTTCTAGTGACCCATCAACCCTCTGTTGTTTGTGGAATGGGAGAATGATGAGGGCAGTCCTTTTGCTCTCAGCACTAGCACATATGTCTTTGTCTATGTCAGAGAAGTGAGATATTGCAGTCATGGACCTGATTTGGACCTGGCTGAGCTGCCCATACGCCTCAAAAGCAACTTCGACTTGGTTAGAGTCTGACTTCATTGCCTTGTTCCAGAAGGGAAGCCCATTGTTCTTGAATTTGTGGAGCATTCGGATTGCAGAAGACCTCTCGGAAAGCTCCATGAGATGCATTGCGTAGACTCTGAGCCCTTGGTTCTTCTCTACTCCCCGCATAGCTTCAATTAAGTTGATCATTGTTGGGATGTTCCATCCACTGAGGAAGCATACCATGATTCGGAGTTGAGAGCTGGGATCTTTCCTTTGGACTGTCCTCAGCTTATACTCGCGTCCTCTCCTAGCTGGCTTATACACCGCCATCACAATTGGTGTTGCCATGAAGGTGGTGACCAGGGCCATAAGAACCATGATCGCAAAAGTTTGATCATTTAACACCTTTTAGGATCAACAAATTGAACGTTAAATAAGAGATTACTACAAGAAAATTCGTTCAAAACTAATGAAGTATAATATAAATCATACATCTTAGTTGATGATAAAGTTACAATTACCTTTCGGTCTTTACCAATATTAAGAACAATCAGCTCCACCAAACCTTTGCTGTTCATTAGAAAGCCAAGAGCAACAGCCTCATTGACAGGTATCTTACAGAGGCGAGATGCAATAAAAGTTCCAGCAACCTTGCCAAAACAGGCCACTAGTATTACAAGGAGTAGAAGTCCCCATGACTGAGCCCCTTGAATGGTAGCCACGTTTGTTTTGAGACCACTCGAAACAAAGTACAAAGGAAGGAGAAGGCCAGACACTAGATCCTCAACCTTTTCTACCAGGGCAGTGGCAAGAGGCCCTTCCTTCGGTGCTAGAATCCCAAGAACAAATGCCCCGAAAAGGGCATGGATTCCAATAGTATCTGTCACAAACCCAGCTGCTAAGACTGCTGCTAATGTGGCACAAATGAAAAGCTCATCCACTGGCTCACCATCAGGGCATCGCTGATTAATCCATTTAAAGATGCGGGGGAAAATTAGAACGCACAGACCTACAAAAGCTGCTCCACACAAGAATACCCACAAGGAAATCAAAGGAGATTTACCGGTGCTAGAAAGAGCAATGGCTAGAGCAAGAAGAATCCAGGCTGCCACATCGTTGACAGCAGATGCTGACATGGCCATACGGCCCACATCAGTTGTGAGAAGCTTGAGCTCAGCTAAGATACGAGCTAATACAGGAAAGGCTGTGATAGAGAGGGCAACCCCCATAAACACAAGGAAGGGACCTTGGCTAACGCCTTTAGAAATGGTTGCCCGAAGGATAAATGATACACCAATCCCCAAAGCAAAGGGCAGAGATATTCCTGCGAGAGCAATACTCAAGGTTTTCTTTCCTGTTTGGCGTAATGCTTTTAGATCCAATTCTAGCCCCACGAGAAACAAAAAGAAGATGAGACCGAGATTGGCAAGTGTGTCCAACACCGTCAAACTCTTGGGTGGAAATACTGCATGCAGGAACGCCTTGTTACGACCAATAGCAGATGGGCCTAGTAGCACTCCTCCCTGTTATAGATACAAAATCGTGTCATTGACATATCACCGCCTGTTATAGATCAGCTTACATGAAGTGTTTTTAGACATTTATTATCTAGTTATATTGAAACGATGTATAAAAACTCTACAAGTGCAATGCAGATCCCAATTTCAGAAACATAATACGATTATCTTGTGAACAGCTCCAAGCAATACAATGAAAGAGGTCGAAGATATGTTTCATCAAGGAAAACATCAAAATCAGAATATCATAACAGTTCAGATCAGTTAAAGGCTGACCAGAGTTGCAACAAACTTAGACATAATATTCCTAAGAACAAAAACTAGTAATGGTAATGGGGATATCCTCAATCGTGTGTTTGAGGACATTATCACCAGCTTCTTGCAAAGAATCATACAATCTTTTCCAACAATTGTTTTCTAATGTGCAGTGGTCAGTGGACACACAGCACAAGGAAAACATCAAAAAAATATTTCACTATCTTAGACTTTGACAGTTAAACTCTTTCCAGAAACCAATATTGGCTAGTACTCCGTATCAAACAAATAGATTCTTCAATAGACAGGCCCTTGAAAAACAATAGTACAGGAGCTACAAGGCCAACAACAAAAGCTTTTCAGGTGCTAATGTAAGACAAGTGCTTTGTAATCAAAACATGTCCAAATATTAGACTTGGATATTGTATCAAAATTTTTTAATTTATCCAAGCTGAAGCGTAAAGTATATATTATCATCTCGGAATGTGAAGTATCAGCCATATGTTTATTATGAAGAGGTTAAACAACGAGTTGAAGTAGGCATAGGCCTGATCCAATATCATCCTCCATAACTAAAATACATCTACAAGTACTGGTGCACTGCAAAAGAACTTAATCAACACAAAACTTATAGCTGATACTTCCCTTCGTACCTTAAAAAATTGCCCCAATTACAAGAAGTAACTTTTTTAAGACAAAATGGAAAATATCGGGTGAGACAACCCAAAATGAAAAATCTTTTAAGGGAATGGGATAATTTTTGAGGGACAACCCAAAATGAAAAATGGGACAATTTTTGGAAGACCAAAGGGATTATATATTATGTCTGCTAGGGGTTTAATAGCCAAAAAGAGAGTACTTACAATAATCTCTGCGATCACACGAGGCTGCCTTAGAGGTCTAAGCAAGAAAGCCAAGGTACGAGTGAGAACGAGAACAAGGATTATTTGTATGATCAGAAGGGGGAGAGCAAAATCTAGAGGATTCTCTCCTTGAAAGATTCCGGTTGAGGTAGCCGGCATCGGCTTTGGACAAGCAGTAACATTCAGAGACATGTTGAGATGAAACTATATATGATGAGAACAAAGGTCCAAGAGCCGTGGAGTCCCTCTTTTAGCTCCCTGTTTATGAGAATGATGAAAGTGTCAGCCAACTTTTCATGCACAAAAGCATAGATACAGACATACAGTACACTGTTAAATTTCACAAAGGAACTATATATATTGACATTTTGTCCCTGGTTAGTTGCCTAATTGTTCCACAACTACGTCTTTCAAATATTTTCAATCCTTATTTACAACATGAGTTCACAACTTTTACATATCCTAGAGAAAGTCAGATATGAAATTCTTTTTTTTTTTTTTTTTTTTTATAATTTGTTCCAACTTAGTACCTTTTTTAAGGTTTCTTTAATCATTCCACCTTTGACTTGCTCATAACGTTTTCATGACTTTAATGTTGCCTTACTATTCATACTAGAACTAGAATTATCTACATACTCTTAGGGCACTTTTAATGGTGGAGAAAAAAAAAATTCTCACTAATTTCTCTCTTAACTTTATTTACCTCCCATCCATGTGTTTGTGTGCAAATTTGTGAAAATTTCATTATTTATGAATAAAACAAAATTTTCGACTCGACTATCTTTCCTATTGTGAAGTAAAATTTTAATATTCTAAAATATAACAAAATAAATGCCATTTTATAATAAATAAAAAATTATGACAATAGATATTTTTATAACTTTTACGTTTATTTATTTCAATAAATAACCATTGTAAATAATAAAACCAACTTTTTCTCTCTATTGTGAGTTTTTTTATAGGAAAGCAATCGAATTTCCTTATGCAAAGTTTTCTTTTCTTTTTCCCATGAGTATTTTCATTTCCACACCCTAGTAAGAATTTTTCCCTAAAAAATTCTCCACTCAATTTTTTTTCCATACCAATGTGAATGGCCTTTTAGCAAAGGTAAGGAAAAAAAATTTACTCATCAATCTCTCTACACTTTCCCTCTCATCGACATCATCATCTTAATCTACTAAGTTTTGGTGTGAAAGTTTCATCCCATCAATAAATAAATAAATAAAATTTCCAATAACAATCTCTTCTATTTTTGAAATAAATTTATTCTTTTAGAACATAATAAAGTGAATATCATTTTATACCAAATATAAATTATGAATATGAGTATTTTTTTATTATTCATTTATAAATTTTGAGAAATAACCATTATAAATAATAAAATAAACTTTTTTTCTCTTTCCTGCCAAGTATCACATTTCTATACATAGTTTTTTTTTTTCTTTTCCCATGTGATTATTTCCATTAACTCACTAGTGGATGCAATTTTTCCAAAAAAAATTTCCACGTAAGGAAAATTTCCCACTATTGTAATGGCTAATAAGAACCATAATTTCTTTCTTAAGAATGATAATCGTGTTGACGTGTTTCCTTTTTAAGATTTAAAAAACCATGTCCAGATTCATACTAGGCTGCACCACTATTAATTTTTAAAAAACAAATCTCAAACTATGAAGATTGCATGTGACAGCCTATCAGATATGATCCTATCTTCGCGTAATCGAAAATTTTACAGTAAACGAGGATAGGAATAATATAGAAGTATATGAAAAACACTAATAATGGCTACATAATTTGTACTATTAGAAAAAAACACATATCATACTCTTTCTACACGGACATATTATTCTAACCCTACATAAATGCCACACTTTCACCGTAGAGAAAGTCATAATTTATACCTGATATAAATATATAAAATATTCTAATATAAATTTTTCTATATTTTTATATCTGATATAACCATATATATCTGAGATCTCAATTATTAAAAAAAAAGCCTCTTTCACCATATCACTACGTTGTTTGGTGAAATCTCTGGTTTATTCCCCATACCAAAGACCATATGCGTCTATGAAGATGAATAATAACGGCAATTTATGTATAATACAAAACTTTAGCTCCCTTTTTTGAACTGATTGTCATGTAAAGATTGATATTATTAACCTAATTTTTAGAAGATTGCAAATAACAAACATCCCAAATTTTAGGAACAAGATATTTTGTACACTATCTTTAGAAGGTCCCAAAACTTAGGATTATTCTGAAATAATGGTGGGCTGAATAAACTTAACTAATTAAGATTATTCATGTCAACTTAACAACGTAACTTAATCTGAGAAATAACGAACAACTTACAGTAATCAGAAATTACAAAAAGACGCACAGATAAGTCAAACAAACGCACTGCATTTGAAAATGAACTAGGATTTGTAGTTCCTGTGAAAAACAGAAGAAGAAAAAGAGATGGGGTGAAACCAAACCTGCAGGAGAATTATGTTGAGATACTGCGCAGAATCCGAAATGCGTACGTGCTTTATTCTACCACAAAATCTGTATGAATATGTTGTTTTCAAGTTTATATGCGTAAGTCAAAGAGAAAGAGAGAGGGTAGAAAAGAGGAAGTGCAAATAGATCAAGTGCTAAACATTGGAAACAATGAACGGGGTCAGTTGTATTTATAGTGCATGCGTAGTATATGGGAAGACGGTTTTGCCTCAGTTTTTACCTTCATTTCGAAATCTATTCCTCTTAGGACACTGTAATCTCTTTTTTTTTTTTGTGTGTGTGTGTGTGTTATATTGAGCAATCCGTAGACGTGCCTAGTCTATATTCTCTATACCCGATTATAATTTGGTTTTAACTAAGTACTCTGTACTATTGTTAATTTGTAACTGTTAGGTAGAAATGGCCAATGGATCGAGTAGGCCCGGCCACTTAAAATGTGGATTGGTAACAAATCAAGAAGCCCCAACCCACCCAACCTCCCGGGCCCTTCCTGAGCCACCCTAATTCAGCCCGTTGCAAGGCCCGGTACTAGAATTCACTCGATATGTTAACAATTTGGATATATGTGAATGTGACATAATATTGCTCGACCTAGTTTTTACCCAATTTCTAATAACCTTGAAACCAAATATTTTTATTGATTTATTATTATGTATAACTTATGTTATAACTTATAAGTATATATTAACAAATGATCACACATTTATAATTTATACAAAACTAATCAGTCATGAAATACAGAACTCATTAAGTCATTGTCATCATAATTTATACTCCGTATCATTCAAGATCTAGTGACCAATAAGTTCATGTTTGATTCAAACCCATGCGATTTATTTTAACTAATCTATACTAATATGATATAACTTTACTAAGAACTTGTCTTTGTCCATTCAAACTAAACACCAGCTCTTTACTTATGTATATATAAACTTAATATCGTACGTTATAATTTTTAAGTATACTAAAAATTATGTATTTTAAATATATCTAATTACTTAGTGTTGTCTATCGATTTGATTTGATTAAATTTGTCATACTCAATTGATTATTCGAATTTGAGTTTGTTAGTATGTCTATATCTGATATTTGATATCTCTTCATATTTGATAAAATAATTCAATCATCAAATTAGTTATATATTTAAATGATATAAACGCATTAATGTAGATAATTGATATTGATAATATTCATAATACAATGATACATATCATAAATTGATACACTAAATATACATATTATATACTAGTTTGATACAATAATACACAATTAATAAGCATTACCTCATAAATATTATTTTGCTTTACAATAACTTATCGACATCATCATTGTCTAATTTATGAATTAACCATAACATAAAAATAAGTTATCGCATGAGCTGACTCGAAATGAGTCAAATAACCCGATATGGCCCGAGATGAATGCAACAAAATAGTCAAATACTGAGTCATAAATCGATGACATGTCATTAATGACCCAATGTGAACCCCGATAAATCCCAAACCAAATTTCAACCGAAATCGAGGTGACCCATTACCATAATTAACTTGACCCGAAATCTATCCGAACTCGAAATAGCCTACTATAATTCGTTCAGAAACCGACCTGATTTTACCTAAACCGATCTTGACTATAACTAAATACAACCCGATCCGAATCCGAACCGAATCCGAGCAAGCAAATAATCAACTTAACCCAACCAGATAATGACCTAAACCAACCAAACCCGACCTGATAGCCAAATTGACCCGATTTAACCCGAAACGATAAGAACCAAGCCGCAATGGATCAACTCAAAACCGACCTGTAGACCCGATTTGACACCCCCTAGCCATGGTAAGCTCACGGAAGGGATGAGCCAAGATTGTAGATGAATATTGATAAACATAAGAGAAGTATAGATTTCCAAGACAGTAATAATCTTATGAAATAATTATTTCTTTTGAAGCATATTTTTGTTTAGTTCAATATAAAATCTTCTATTTTCTTTAGGAAGTTCCACTAATCTAGGGGATAAGTAACTTCACTAATTTCCTTCGTTATGTTGGAAATGAAGTTTCTTAGGAATTTTCAATTCCTATATAATTGTCAACCAAACAATTTCTCATAAATCTATTTCTTAGGGAAATCAACTTCTCATATAAATACCACTCATATGAAGTACTACTTGTAGTTTTTTTTCTATGAAAAAATTAAAACAATTTTTTTGTCATACTTTTGTTTTGTATACATATCAATAAAAGTGCAATAAAACCTAAAGACTTAAACTTAAAATTGTAAGAGTGAGTCAAATAATATAGATGGAATTTGTTTTCAAATTTGATACATTGTCTTTAGTACTTCAAAATCTACATTGCAAAAACTTAAATTAACGAAGCCAACTGATATGTACAAAAGTGTCGCAAATAAGATCCTGCACCAGGGTGCACAATGCGCATCCTGTAAAACGCACAACATTTAACATATAACGCAAGTGTCACAGAGAAGGGGCATTGAGTGAACATTCGTAAGTAGACATTGAACATAATGATTTGTGATTTTTAGTATTACCCATGCATTTTACTTGGTAATTGGGAAAAGCAAAAGTTTTTTTTGCAGATGTTCAATGTAGTCACGTACTGTACAATGAGACAGTTCCCAAAGTTTATTAAAAATCTGATTTTTTTTGCATCGGGAATCGTAACGAATGCTGACCAAAAATAATGCACGGAAAAATCATTACACGAATGAATATCGTATATAAAACTCCTGAACATTAAGCTTTATAAGAATGAACATTTGTATTATGGAAATGAAGCTATAACATTCATTCAGAAAATTTTTTACAATAAACATTATATAATCAGACACTAAACATTTAGTAGTAAATAAATGAACATTTAGTATTATTCAATGAACATTTATATTACTTAAATGAATCAGTTAAAAAAGAATGCATTGAGATGGAGCATTAATCTGTAATGACGATGTATTGGGATTCTATTACTTTTATGTAATATTGCAACGATTTCAATGACTATTACGTACAGATAAAAGATAGCATTGCAATATTTTTTTAAATCAGATGTTTAATATTGTAATATTTAATATTGTAAAAGAATTTTTTTTTCAATGCACTATATACGTTTTAGTGAACATCTAATCAATTTCAGTGAACATTTACTCAATTTCACTGAACATGTACTTAATTTTACTAAACATTTACTCAATTTCACTGTACATTTACTCAATTTCACTGAACATCTACTTAATTTCACTGAATATCTATTCAATTTCACTAAACATCTATTCAATGTCATTTAACATCTACTTAATTTCATTGAACATTTATTCAATTTCAGTGAACATCTATTTAATTTTACTAAATATATACTTAATTTTACTGAATAATATATACTTAATTTCACTAAATATAGGTTAGAACCACCCGAGGGGATCATGGTTTGCGCTTCCTAGCCTAGTAAGATAACGTTCAACGATCTCAAAAGGCTAAAAAATGTATAACGGCTAGGCGGCTACATACATAACACGGAAAGCCTGAAAGTGAAAGGGTCGTAAAATTGGAACTCCATCCATATAAATACTCTTTTAAGTCTCCGTCGCTCGATTTCAGGGGATGGCTGACGTTTGAGGAGGGATTTTATTACAATTCCCAGCTATCTCCGCCGTCTCCGCCACCGTCTATCATCGCCCAATCCCGTCTCCGATCAGTTGGTTCGTTATTCACTTTCGCTTTGTCGGAATTTTATTTTATTTTTTGCCTATTTTTCCTAAAAAATTTGAATTTATATTTATTATAAAATTTTGCTGTTATAATTAAAAAATTTATAGTTAGGCCAGAAACTGAGCCGATTTATTGAAAATTTGACGCTTTATATGTTAAATAATATGTATGAAATAACTGTATAATAGTTAGAGTTAAAATTATGTTGTTAATATGAAAGAAGAATGTAATGTTATGTACTGAATTTCCATGTTTTAGTGTTTATGCAGCACAAGTATAGGATTGATTATAGTTTATACTTGGTATGTGATTGCAGTTTAAGAAAGTGTCTGCATAATTGGGTAGGTGGGGGACTTGTAAAATGTAGAATAGACCATGGTTTAGGTCATAATCTAATATGCACTACTCTGTAATTTTTATTAGGTTAGGTTAGGTTAGGTTAGGAGTTTGACAATCGAATTGGGGGATCACAAAAGGGTAAATAAATTCTTTTAAAAGAATCTAGATAGCATCTTTGAGAAATTTCTCTAGGTTCTAGATACCATCTTTGACAATTTCTTTTAGAAGGTACATGAGCCATAGTTCTTTTAAATTCTTTTAGAAGGTTCTAGTTACAATCTTTGAGGATTTCTTTTAGAAGGTTCTAGATACCTTCTTTGAGAATTTCTGTTACTATTTCGTTATCCTAATGAGAGTCCAATCTGTTCTTGGATGGTCCATTGGTTTTTGTGATGTCTCAATTTACTTCCCCAGTTTTCTCACCATTTTTAGGTCTTTTGCAGCTGGATTCATGGAGCTAGAACCATCTTGGGGGGATCATGGTTGTGGATTCTTGCCGATCAGTGAAGAAAACCACATAAGTGATTCCGGTACATTTGACTCGTGTATAGGACTAACTGATATCAATGACGAAGAAAAAGATGTTGCCTGTATTAACTCCATTCTCCCAGATGATATTTTAGAGCGAGTTTTTGGACATCTCCCTGTTTCAACTGTTATTAGAGTTAGTTGTGTATGTAAGAAATGGTATGTTATGTTGCAGTCAGTAAGATTTGTTCAGAACCTGCCAAGCGCTTCACCTCAAAAACCTTGGTACTTTATGTTTACGGGCGATCGTGATCCGCATGGGCATGTTTATGACCCCATGCTTTTGAAGTGGTACAGATTTAAGATTCCTAATGTTGAGAAGCCTAGTTGGAATATTGTTTCATCTTCAGGTTTGGTGTGCTTTATGGATAATGAATCCAGTAGAAGGCTATATGTTTGCAATCCAATCACAAAACATTGTCGAAAGCTTGTGGAACCTCGTGGTGCAGAATTTTCTGATTACTGTGCCCTTGCAATCTCCTTGGATAAATCATCACGGAGTTATACAGTAACAATAGTGAGATCTAAGCAAATTTCTGGAGAGCAGATATATTGGGATCTCTCAATTGATATGTATACTTCTGAAAAGAAACGATGGGTATGTTCAGTGGATGTTAATTTACAAGCTTGGAGAAGTGGAGTTGATAGTGTGATATGTTGTGGGGTTCTTTATTTTGTGGTGTATTTAACAAGGACTCTGGGATTTATACGTACTCGTTATGGTGTGCTGGCTTATGATCTTGCTTCTGAGTCCTTTGACCTCGATGTGGATGAGCGCATGATTCCAGCACCTTGTCCTGTCACATGCATGCGGTTGTTGAACATTTCAGAGGAGCTATTTATGGTGGGAGGGATCGAGAAACGAAGTCGATTTGGTGTAATCAAGGGCATTGGTATTTGGATTCTTAAAGGGATAGAGTGGGAGGAAATTTCTCGCATGCCAAACAAATTCTTCAAAGGATTTGGAGAGTTTGATGATGTGTTTGCCAGTAGTGGATTTGACAACCTCATTTACATTCAAGGTTATGGATCACCTGCTCTTATCATGTTTGATATGAATTCAAAAGAATGGAGGAGGTCACAAAGATGCCCTGTCATCAAGAAGTTTCCACTTCACCTGTTTTCTGGAATTTGTTTTGAGCCTCGGCTTGATATTTCTCCATGATTTGAGCATTCTGCGACTCTCATTTCTTGTTGATTCTGCTACATATCCCCAGAGTACTTTCCATCAATATGCAAAACCTTGGCATCAAATAATGAGCAGGTGGTATACTCTCCGAAGGTGAGTGCTTGCAGAACTACTTTGATGGTACTTCCCGTATTTATTTGAGAGTTGGTGCTTCATTATCCCGCTGCTGCTCCTAATGGAGGCAATTGGAGTAGACGAGAAAAGGGGGAGCAGTTATTAACTTAAATTATTAACCTACAATACGCAACCTACTGTGTTGTATTATTTATGATAAATTTCCCAAAATATAATAAATCTTGCTCTTTTCATGACCAATCTTTGTTCTATTTTGTGTTGTTTTCCATCTATACTGCAAGAACTTGTTGAATTTTGGAGACTTCGCCATTGAGTTCGCCAGCCTTTTTCTTTCATGGGCGATCGTATTCATGTTTATAGCTTTTAGGGCTTTCATATGTTGGCCTGAAACTTGGCGCAACTTATAGAGCATCTAGCATTCTTTGTGAGGTAATAGCTCGACGAACATGTTGGTACTTGTCCTCATTGTACAGAAATCTCTGAAGATGGTCGCCTGAAGTTTAGCAACTCATCGATGAATATTTTATCATTCAGTGTGCCCTCATGGCGTCAGTGCAGTTGTTCCTTCCTCTAAGCAGAAGGAAGCTACATTGATTACTGTTCATTCCTCTTCTCTGCAGAATGCCAACATATTCGGATTATTTTTCACGAGGTAAATGAAAATTCTACAATAGGCCCTTTCAAAAATGTTTCAGGACTACTTTCTTGAGTAATCTTGATGAGGCTTAGGTATTTTAAACACCTTGTCCTCGCCTTTTCATGTGATTGGTCCCTCCATTCAGACCAGAGCTCTGACTCTGTTGACATGTTTGGTAATTGGTATAATATTGTTTTAGTTTTTGAGTCGCAAAAAGATTATGAAAATTGATGATTGTCTTATTTACTTATTTTTAAATTCTTTATAATTAATAATATTTCAAGTAATACAGAGATATTACTATCGCATGATAAGCAATGTAATAATTATATCATAAATAGCGACAAGAACGACTAAGTAATGCTTCAATAAATTACTTAATCAAATAGTAATTCACAACCATAATAAAGTTTTTATAACTAGAATTATTAAATCCAATATCTAAACTAAAATGGTGAACGCTCTTATTGCAACCAGTCAAGTTATTCTTAATCAAATACTAAATTTAAGTCCATAAATTGGGGAAGGGATAAAACCGTCTTTTCCCTGTTCCTCCCCCTCCAGGCATGTCGTTTTTGATACGACTCTGTAAGTATGATTTTCAGCATCAAGGTTACAAAAGAATGACGGTATAACCCAATGTTTCAAATCAGGTATCCTATTGCCTTTCTATGCTTAGCTGCTGTAATTGATACTTTATGACTTTTCATAATCATTGTAAAAATAATTAATTAAGACAAAATATTATGAAAGGAAGTTATTGAATACTCCCCTTTCTCTAAATATTTTCTTCATATACCAAAAATAAATAGATTTTCTCGTACCTTAAATAATTATAAAGGACTGTATTTTTACTCTTAAAGAATTCGTGGTTCGACTAATTTTCTCTTTCGTGAATATAGTATTATTCAAACTTGTGCATAAGTACGAGTAGGGTGACAATGGGCTGGTATAAAAATTGTGACCCACCCACCAAATACGCATTGGCAGTGTTGCCATTGTCACATTTACAAGTTGCAAATGTCTTTTCATGAATTGAATACACATCATACTAAGATTAAGGAATCTTAAAAATTGCATGCTTTGTTGGCTTGTTGCTCAAGAAAATATACTTGCATATGAGCAAGGAGGGGTGCAGCGGGATTCCTACAGTGCTACTAGCCTACTAATTTTACGATTTCTACGTTTTTTTTTTCCCCTAAAATTCTTTGAAATATCGACGTTTTCACATCGTGACTTGTGAGAGTTTGTAACTTGTGGTCGATTTGCCCCAAGTTTTATTTTCCCGTAAAATAAACCATTCAACTAACTTGTTCAAGAATGAATTATTTGAAGTTTTAGTATACTTTCTGAGTCTTAATTGTTTGTTTTATTTGACTTTTTATAGTTTTTAAAACACGACTTTAAATACTTTTATATCTATAAGATAAAAAATTATGAAAATTTAAGATTATAAAATTTTACATTAAAATGAATTAAATTAGAATCTATTTAATATATTATTTATTATAATATAATTAAAATTTATGGATAAATTTTAACTTTTAACTTTCGAAATGAAAACAAATTTTGAAAACATGAAAGAAGAAACAATCTGAATGTGAATTATTCAGACCTTTTTAGGTAGACAATGAGGGCAAGACTTACATCAATACGACACGCAACAAGAGAAAGCAGTGAAGATTTGAAGGCACATCCCAGAAATCAATGTTGTATGGCAGTTTGTGCGAGAAGCAAATTGCCTTTCTGTCGGCCTTGTTTAGATGTGTCACATAAAGAACCAGAAGAGTAGTCCTATCTCTCTAGGAAAATAGACGATACATGAAACGAAAAGGGTTTTTCAATAGATTTATATTCCTTCCCTCCGTAAAATAACCCCAGTCTACTGATTAAAGTCAAAGTTTGAAAATTTTAACCACGAATTCTCGTCATATTATAAAAAATATGTAAATTTTTAAAATATTAAATTTTCATAATTTCTGCCTTACGGATTTAGACATAACAAAATTTAAAGACATATATTAGAGACAATATAAATCAAATTGGGACAATTTTTAGGGACAGAGATAGTAAAAAATTTAGCTATTGTAAATATTTTTTAAATCTTGATCCTTAACGTTTGTGGGCCAATCTCATTGATCGATTTCTTTGGCTTAAAAATTCTTAAATTAGCCTTTTAAATCTCAATTGAGTAATTATGTGTATTCTCTTTAAAATTTCATCCAAAATGGTAAAGTAGTAATTAACAAAAAAAGATAGGTCGGAAAAAGGAAAAAAACTAAAAATTATACTTTATCTTTAATTTCACTCAAATTTAGAAAATCATCCAATGTCATTTTTGCCCATAGAACAACAATTTTACAGTACTTTGTAGGTTTATCTTTCAAGAATCCTAAATTCATAGTATATCACTATATCGCTAGTTAATGATTATTTTGCGAATTACGACTTTGTTAGATGTTGACAATATATTATAGCATATTTGTGTGAATATTATTCCACATTGCATTTATGTTGAAAACGAGTTGTCCCTATGCAAGTTTGTGTTCTATAATTAAAAGTTATAATAATTGATATCTCGAAGTAAATTTTTATTCTATTATTGTTTCTTATATTTTATTTAAAATGAAAAGAAAATAATATATTGTTAGATTCAATACTTCCCATGTAAACACTATTATACGTGGCTTTTAATTTCTCCCCATAAATTATAGAATATACTACTTACAAGTATGTATTTTTATGTTCTTTCTCAAAAAAAAAAAAAAACTACTTTTATGTATCCTCATAACTACATTTACTTTTTTTTTTTCCCACTATCTAGACTATTGTGTCATAATAATAAAAAGTAAATACTCCCTCTTTCTCCCAAAAATTGCCCCATTTCTATTTATAAAGTTAAAATTTAAAAAATTTGACTACAAATTATCATTATGTTATAAGAAATAATATATTTAAGTGAGATCTTGTTGGATAAATCTCAATGTAAATTTTTATAATATCAAGTTTTCATAATTTTTTGTCTTATAAATTTGAAAATAAAAACGTTTAGAGTCGTCTCTTAGAAACCGCGAAAAGTTAAATGGTCAATCTTTAAGGGACAGAGAGTAACTAAATATGAGCATTCGAGCAACCAAAAATCTGCCTCGACTTAAGACCAACCCGATAACTAGGCCCAAAGTAGGCAAATTTTTTTAGATACATCCCGACTGGACTCAATATTTTATCAATTCTAATTCATACTATTTTTTTATTGTCAATATATTATTTAGTTGAAGATAAATGGTTAAGATTTTATACTAGAAATCACTGGTCACGCTTATAATAACAGTGGCTACAATTTTATTATATTTATTGTAAAATTGTTCCATAAATATAATCAATTCCCCAACCTGACCTAGGTATTTCGAGATCTCCATTCTCCATTTGTGGAGTAATGCATGTTGAATATGTTGTATGTGTCATGCTTATAACTCAAGTATGCAGGTTAAACTAATGGCTGGTTTTATATGTTTTTGCGTGCTTTCGCCAACAACTAAAAGCTAAGGGCACATGCATTTGCTATTTGATCGTACTAAAAATCATCATCTATGTCTATATAATTAAGAAAATGTCTTAAACAAGTGTAAATTAGGATTAAAGACTAATTATGGAGATAATATATTTAGTTGTTTTAGGTGATTATAGTATTTTGCTAAATCAATTATCATATGTATGTTAATTAGATAAAAGTACTACTAACTTTAACTGGTCCAATAAGATCACACGTATAAGTTACTGATTGGACAAATATGAAATATGATATAATTACGTGGGGATTTACAGCGAATTTAATTAAGTTAATTAAGTCACTGTGGGAATATGTGGGGATATAACTATGGGAATGACATGAATGAAGACTAAACTTACAAGAATAACTTCTCTCCTGATAGAGTAATCGTTATTGCTAACTTCAAATTTCTTACCAAATCGTCATTGTTTTTAGACTTAGAAATAAATTAAACAAGGGTTATAGTACCGGAGTTGTAAAAGGGTGATATGCAAAACTCATGTAGTGCATGAAGTAAAATTACTAGTCGTCTACGCCTATCTGGGCCTCGACAAGCTAGCCGTGAGAAATATACCATTGAAAAATCACATTTAAGGGACTAATTTTTTTACACTTTTGCAGTAATCATAATCCCTACTTTTTTGTTCCTCTCTAGAGATTACTACTTCATTACATGCAACTCTTGAAGATGACACCACCATATTTTGCCAGGTAGCAAAACCCACAATTCTATTTTTTAGAAAAGCATATCAAAAGAGATGAAAAATGAAAAATGTAGAGGGAAAAACTGAGTACATCTGACTGAAGTGAAAGTTGAGCTCATCAGACTCCCAAAATCCCCTAGAAATCAACCAAATCCTGAAAAATAGGGTGAGTTTCAGAGCATTAGTCAGAAAGGTTGAACTTCTGGCGAAAGATGAAGTCTTTAGAGAGAGAAAGGGGGAATTCTTGTGTGAGAAATGAAAGAAAAAACAGAGGAAAAAAGGAAAAAAAGTGGGGAAAAAGTGACTCGAAATTCAGCGGAAAAACAGGATAATGAATATTTAATCAGCATAAGAAGAAAGTCTCTAACTTTATTGGCTCCTGTTTGTAAAAGTGGGCCCATAAATTGTACTATTACTATGCCAGTAATCTCAAGGAAGGAGGAGGATGAGGTAGGTGTGAGTGGAGCTCAAGACATCATAATTAAAGGGTTCCACCCTTCTCCCCTTTACCCTTGAGTTTGTCTTCCCTCCTCTGGTGCTGCTGCTGCTCAGTTTTCAGCTAGGATACTTGGTTTTGTATTTTGGGAAGTTGTATCATAATAATTATAATTATTATCATTCAACTGTGAAAATGTATGTGGGTGTTAATAATCATAATCAAAGGGGTCGGAGAATTCATCATAGGTTGGAGAATAATGAGGGTTTTGATAATCACCATCTTCATCACCATCCTTCTTTACCTGTTGATCCTCATCGAGGCGGCTCTTCTGATCACCAGGTTACTTCTTTTGGTCCCCAATTCATGTTTTCCTGTTTTGGTGATTTTTTTTTCTGCCAAATTTGATGTTTTTATAGATAGACATGATCGGATCCCAGTCTTGTTTGTTTTGAATTTGGTTTTCTGATTTTGCCCATAATTTATGAATTTGATTGATTTGACTGATGGCTCATTCTGTTTGGTGTCACTTTTGCAATTTCTATTTTTAAACCCTGGTAGATAATTTTGCTGGGTATATTTGGCTCTAGCTTATAGGTTTCCTAGTGTTAGGCTTCAATAATTGAATTTGGTGACTTGGGTATGGTTTTTTTTTTGGTGACTTGCATTGTGTTGGGATGTCACATGTTTGTGAAGTGCGCAAAATTGCCACAAACTTCAGATTTTGATTTCTATAATTAGTATGCTGATTTGCGTTCTGATGTGACGTTTTCTGCTATTCCTCTCAGTTGCTTCCCTATTTTAATGTGGGTTTGTCTATTGTTATTTGTTGCAATCCTAAGTGCTTGTTTGGTACTGAGTACAAACTTATAGCACCTATTTGTAAATAAGACAACTCTTAATAAAAAATTTCATGCCAAAGCAGCAGAAAACCATGATCTGCTCTTATTGGAATCTGGATACCTTATCGCTGACCGATCAATACTTCTCCCCGGATTTTTTTTATGGGATTTTGTCTGATATGAGGCATGGATTTAGGACGGACTAATCTCTTCAATTAGTTTTCTGTCTGGCTTTGCAACTTAAGTTGAGTTCTTTGACTCTATGAACGTCTGTTCTAGTTTTTTCTGTTGAGTAGTGTATGTCATCAAAATTGTGAAAAAATTGTTTTGTTTTTTTTTTTACTTGTGAGAATGAGAACTTGGAAAAGATTGTTTCATTATATTCTTTTCTCCTAAAATAGCTGACATGAGTTCTCAGACAGACCTCATGGAAACTAGAACTTTTAGGGTTTATGTAAGCAGAAAGGCATGGAAACAAGTGGAAATCCTAGGATGCTTTTGCTATTGTTGTTAGCCTGTTCAGCAAATTTTCAAACTCTGAGGAAATTAACATAGATACGTAATCCTAGCTTTGTAACACCTCGCACAGTATGAAATTAAGGAAGGATGTTTCTTCTTCAAAATTTGAAAGGACAGGCTCATGATCCTTAACTTCAGTTTATTCAATCTGATTTATGGCAGCCTTCAAGTGCTGGGAGCTTGAGGAGACATATTGCTGCCTCGCTAATGCGGCATCATCAATCAGCAGAAAAGAATAAGCACGCTCTGCAGCCTCTCTCTCCTGCGAGCTATGGTAGTTCCTTGGAGGTACTTCTCTTTTGGTTCTTTGATTTGTTTCTCAGGCAATAAAAAAATTACGATTCCCTTTATCAAGCCAGCACAATTTTGTTTAGCATGTTCAGTTACTTAAGCATGTCCAGTTGAAATCAAAACCCATATTTGTGTAGAGTTGGGCAACAACATTTTACTTTCCTGTAGTTGCTATAATCAGAAATCAGAAAGTTAGTCCAATGAGACCTGACCTTGGAATTGGTTGTCTCTTGTAGCAAGATTGGAATGATGCTGAATAGCAGTGTCCTATAACGTAACGCCTGATTTTTGGCAGTTTCTCAACTCGTGTTTATAGATCTAACAGACTTTTCCTAGCATCAGTTCATCAAATTAGATGCCAGTTTACGCAGATTTCAAGTAGCCTTGGAGATGTTACAAATACTAAACTTGGAAATGTGTCATTCTAGGGCGACTTATAAATACATAGGCATTATTTGTCCCTACAGAGTGTCGATGCCTAGTCAATGTATTGAATATCCAACTACTTTATTTAGCCGTGAAATGAATTGGAACATGTTAGATGTTTGAGAGTTAATTAATGTTATACTTTCCCCCGTCTTCCCTGTGAACCTCGGTGAAGTTGCAAATTGGCAGGTAAGGTATACTGGAGGACTGGTTGTACAATCACAATATTATGGCTAATAATGTAGCATATTGCATCTCTTAAACTGTTTTAAGTTCCAGAATGTGCAGTAATGTACGTAAATCTGGGTTGAGTAATAGTAAGGCTAACAAGCCTTTTTAGGGGGATATGATTTTGCTTTTCATGTCAGAAATAAGTCACTTGTTTTTATGATATGGTTTGTCGTCATTGCTTAATGACATGTTGGCTATTTGTGAACATTCAGCTGGCTCCATATAACCCTGCAGCAACTCCTGATAGTTCGATTGAGTTAAGGGGAAGGATTGGTGAGCCGAATTATAGCTTTAAAACATCAACTGAATTGCTTAAGGTGTTGAACCGTATTTGGACCCTTGAAGAGCAACATGCCTCCAATGTGTCCCTGGTGAAAGCACTGAAAAATGAGCTCGATCATGCCCATAGTAGGATCAAAGAGTTGCTCAGAGATCAGCAGGCGAATCGTCATGAGATTGATGAATTGATGAAACAAATTTCTCAAGATAACCATGCAAGGAAGAGCAAAGAACAAGAGAGATTAGAGGCTGCTCTTCAATCTTTGAGAGATGAATTGGAAGATGAAAGGAAGTTACGAAAACGATCTGAAAGCTTGCACAGGAAGCTAGCCAGGGAGCTGTTTGAAATTAAGGTTTCCTTTTCAACTACTGTCAAAGAGCTTGAAAAAGAAAGAACATCAAGTGAACTCCTAGAAGAACTTTGTGATGAATTTTCCAGAAGTATTAGAGAATATGCAAGACAGTTGCATGATGTGAAACACAAGTCTGACAGGGACTGGACTGGCATCACTAGCCATGATAATTTGATCCTACACATTTCCGAATCTTGGCTTGATGAACGAGCACAGAGGAGAGACAGGGAAGCACAGAGAGCATCAGCTGTTGTTGACAAATTGAGACCTGAAATTGAGACGTTTCTCACTGCTCGACAAATAGCTAACATTGAAGCTAAGGATACTGATAATAAAGAGAGCCGTTTAAGGCGCCGTTCCCTCGAGTCAATTCCTGAGGTTGGGACTGCCCCTGTAGATTCAGCTGCCTATACTGATTCCCTCTGTGCTGAGAAAAGCAAAGTGGGCCCCAGCCACTATGAGGAGCAGGAAGAGCTTCCATTGAATGGCAGAAGGAAGGGTCAAAGTCCTCCTAGTGTAAAGAAGTCAGAACCTCAAAATACTCCTCAGGAAGTCGACCCCAGGATGAAAGCCGGTGAAGGTACCCCAACAGAAATCAGCATGCTGCAGAAGTCCGAAATTTATGATTCCTACCAAAAGAAGAAAAGCTATGGTGAAGAAGGGCATGGATCGAACTCGAAAACAGTTGACAAACTAATAAGTGAGCTGCTGCTGTCAGAAGGTGGGAGTTTCCCTCCTGAGTACAAGGAAGCTGCTTCGACTAATTCTTCTACAGCGAAGAGGAATGCAAGCCCTGTGAGACAATGGATGACAAGTATGAAATCCCCGGATCCCAAGATTTCTGAATCATCTTCAAAAATGCAGTCAGTGAGAGAGAACTCGTTGAAAGCTAAGTTACAGGAACCAAAGTCGAAGGGACAGCGTTCACGTTTGAGAATCCTAAGAGGTTCATAAGTCATAAGTTGAGTCATAAGTAACTATTGAAGAGTTGATGTATAGCTTACTGGATTTTTGGCTTGCTAACATGCTTCTAGGGATTGTTTCATTAATTATCTTCCTTCCTAAAATGCTTTGTAATATGTCCAAAATGTGATTAAATCCAGGGTCTTTTGCACATTTTTATTGATCACCTCTTGTGCAGTTTATGCCTTTAGATAAGAAATTTGAATGAAAGGAAAACTCAAAATCATAAGCTTTAAGTTGTTATACAAATTGGCAGAAGGCTTATAAACCATGTCTAGGGTGTCCTCATCAGCTTTATAAGTCTGAAGACATGGATCTAAGACTCGAACTATACCTGGATACAACTTCAAATTGCACAAAGAAAACTAAAACATAATATTATGTCTAATCTAATTTTATTTAGTCGACTCTTTTTTATAAATTAAAGCTTAACTTTGTCGTTGTTGTTTTAACCAGACAACCTTTGTGAGTTCGCCAAGATGTGATGAGATTGTACTATAACTTAAAAATGAGACAAAATAAAGTGCATGGGTTGGTGAACAGAGTTAAAACAAACTACCGCTTGGCTCTTTTGTCTAGAAGCATTTTTTTTTTTTATTGTCAAATCATCGCCTACTTTTTTCTTTAAAATATTGTCGTGGATGGTAAGGTTTAAGAGGTAAATAAGGATGGACGCGTAATATAGAGTGGGTTGAAATATTCTCTCCCATTTTGCAAGTGACTCTGTCATATTAAGGTCAAGCAATCAAGGAACCAAAGGAAAGCACTTGGTTATAGTGAGATAGATCTATAAGCAGGACTTAACGCCAACAAGCCTGCACTTTCGATCCCAATTTACTGGATAGATAAACAGGTACGGATGGCACTATTATTTACACTATCTTTACTCAAAAAGTCGCATCAGATACAATATCTTTCTCCGCTTAGCAAGGGACTCCAGCTAATTTTCCCTTCCACGGTATCACCTATAGAGAAACTACCCAGAGATGTTTGATATGCTCCACAAAGCCAGAATAATATTATTGCCTAACTGTCAGCTCAGCCTTGAGATGCAACACGCCATTGATAAAGAACTGGCTGTCCTCGACAATAAATGAGGTCCATGGTGCACCAAACAAGTTTCTGTACCCAACTGCCTTCCCTCCCGTGAAAGTGTAGTTCCCTCGATATTTGGAAATGAACTCATCAGTTGGCTTTTGCCTAGCTGAAAATTCATAATCCACAGTGAACGATACAGAACCCTTCTCCTGCATGCCCAAGAACAGTCCAAAGCATTGAAAGGAGCTCTGCTGATCCATATTACAGTGGGCAGAGAGGAAAAACCCCTGCCCACCAAGATGGAAAGCCTGGGAATATATCCGACCAGATGGAAAGAGGTTCTGACATTCCTCTCTCCTCAGATCCAAGTACACGACACACTGTGGCCGAGGCAATTCAAACTCTATCACCTTCACTGGACGATATTTGTAAGCTCGCTCAATATAACGATGACCAGAGGTACTAGCCTCATCTGCAAGCAAGGCTCGCTGACGATAAGGCGGCTCAGCCTTAAAAAAAAGTGCTTCCGACACCAGCTTGGAGGAGAGCTCCGGATCTAGATCATTGCAAGTCATGACTTTCCTTAGCTTCCTGCACGTCATATGAGGAAAACGGATCAGTCGGCAGAGTCGAGTGCCAAGTACTTTTCGTCTCTCCTCCAACTTTGAGTAGTGGGTTCTAGTCCATTTCACGGCAAAATCATAAACTGCATCTTCTGAAGCAACCTCGAGATCATCACTGCTCAACACTGCCTCAATCCCAGTAAGGGGGAGATCCATCACCTCTGCCTGATATCTGGTAAACAAATGGCCTGTCAGTTGTTACTCCCACATACATATGTTAAAGATATTCAAAAGAACTAGCGCAATAGCTAATAGCCTTGAACAATTTCAGAGCAAAAGGGAACTTGGACAAAATACAAGAGTTGCAACACTTAAAATAGGGGACAATTATTTTGAGACTTTCAATTTCCAAAACAGAAATGTGGCCTATAATGTCAGGAATCTAAGGATGAGAGAAGCATCTTTTCTCTTCAGAAAAAATAAAAATCCAATCTCAACTTAAATACATCTTATCAAAACACTCCACTCTTGATCAACTAATAATAGTCGAGTATCTTCCTTGGTCCTGGTTTTTACCTCAAGAACAGGAAAATTATAATTTTTTTAGATTTTTTTTGGCCTAATTAATTTGAAGGGGCTATAACTGACCTGCAACTACCCTTGCCACTCATTACCTCTCTTCTTCCTCCTCCCTTGCCCTCTAGTGATTCAACACATTCATCCGCTATGAAACCTACCCCTTACGACTCCTTCAAACACCAACTCCACTTAAACCCAGCCATTACCACCTCTGACTTTGATTACAAAATCAATCAAATACACAAGCCTGAGAAAAAGAGCATCATCAATCATTTCACACTCTTCATTGGATATATTTGAAAATCATAGACCCGCCTTGTATATGATAAAACTAAGGATTATGTAAAAAATTAAGAATGGGTATCACTTTCCAAATTTCACGAGTTCTATCTATATGAGGGTGTTTCTCACTATTTTTAGAATTATTTTATTGAAGGCATTGGATGTGAAGTACCACCACAATAATTCATGAAAATGAACAAGACTGAAGGTGGGTTCTCTATTACCATAGTTTCAACTTCTCTTGTTTAGCTGATCAATGGATTCACTACTGATGACAATGATAACAATTTTATCAATTTTTAGGTTAAGAATTGAAAGAGAGTAGAGCAAAACTAAAGGTTTGTGGGTGACGCTGTTTATGAAGTGGTTGATGGGGTGGTGGACAAGAAAAAGGAGCAGTTGAGGTGGCAAGTGTGTAGGCAAGAAGTATGGCTGTATAGTGATGGCTGCGGAGGAAAAACTGGTAGTCAACGTAGGACGGGGACAGGACTGAAGGCTGCACCAGGCTGACAATCTGCCAGTCACAGTGGGCAATTGGGTGCAGAAGGAATTAAGGACAGGTATGTACTGTCAAAACAATTAAAATATAAACATAGTGGTCAATAAGAGAGTGATGCATGTCATAAAAATACCTCCTTAACCAGTTAAAAATGTTTTGGGACTGGTTTGAGATAATTCCCCGTCCGTTGGAATAATTTTAAGATAATCAAAAGTTAAAAATGTTAAAAAAGAGAGTAAAGTTGGATTGTTCATATCAATATTTTCTTTTCATTTCCATACTTTATTTGGGGTAAGAATGAGGAATTTCGATAAGCTTACTTAGACATGTCTTTGAACCGCAAAGCAAGGAACTCCTTGGCTGCATCTGTCAGTGGTTTAACTGCATCAGCCATCAAGACACTTGAGGGAAGGTCCAAGTATAACAAAGCTACATCAGAAGTCATAGGAAAATTTCGCAACATCCGGCTGCAATATCTCATGCATGAAGCAACTTCAAATTTGTCGGCAGCCATCAGCACATCTAGTATACCAGGTTGCGTGTTTGATTGCAAGGTATTGCAGTACATAAAATTAAGGAGATCCATGAGGGCAGGTTCCTCTGCCCCACACAAAAAAAAGGGTCATCACTGAAAAATGCCTCCCAGCACAGTCAAAGAATAATCTTTACAAATTCAGTTTAAGGCGAAAAACTTCAATAATCAGCCATTCATTGCAAGGAACATTTGGATCAGAAAAATAACAGGGACACTCAAATTCAAGTAAAAATGAGTTTTGTGACATAATTCAAAAGGAAAACAGGATAAATTAAACATTTTTAGCCGTGCAAAAAGAAAGAAAAGCTGCCTATCCTCCTACACCAAATATGGGATTAAAAAGGAATTTTGAAACAAATTATTCAATTTGTACTTACCAGAGGCATGGATTCGTAAAGTCACATGTCGCTGTTCAGATTCCATCATTCCATTTGAAAATAACTATGGAAGAAGCTTAGAATGTTTAGAACATTTAATATAGAGAATAAATAAATAAAAGTAATAAAAAAACAATCCAGTGATGTGCGAACAGATATTTTCACCTTGTAAAAAAAAGGGCTCTTTGCTGCTAATATTGGAGAGCTAATGTGTATAGTCTTCACTTGGAGAACAGCCAAACAATCCATGCTCAAGGAAGAATCAATGTTCTGCAGAGTATCATCACCTAAAAGTTTTCACACAGATCGATAACATGAGGTAGCAGAATGCAAAGATTCCATATGAGGTTGAGCATAATGCAAAGACTCCTTAAACTAACACTCATATTGATTCACTAAGAAAGATGATCAACTTTCCATCACACTCCCTCCATCCTACTGTCCTGTTAAGTTGAATTTGGGACCAAACACATACATGTTTGACCTTTATTTTTATTTTTTTTGTTTTCTAGTTTTTGTATTTTGTAATGCAAAATTTTATTTATATCTATACATATATATTTTTTTTTTAAAAAGAGGAAAAGAATTTTCATAAAAATATAAGCCATACATGTACTTAAAGACATTAGTGCAAAGTCCACTTGACCAAAACAACATGGGACCAAAGGATTTTTCATAAAACTATTAGTTGCCGCTATCATCGAGTAAACAAATAAAATGAGTAAGATAAGAAATAATCAAGAATAAAATACCAAGCGAAAGAAACAGGGTACTTCAAATAATTTCCAGATTGCGAACCGAACAAGTCAGACTCATACCATCAATAATCGGTGACTCTTCAATCATAGAAACAGCTTCCCCATCTAGATTTTCATAGGCAACACCATCAAGATTGCAGTTTAAAAACTGTTCATCAGGCTGTAGAAGAATATCTGCACCTGAAGGTAACATATTATCAGTGTTGCGACGGAAGTCAGCAAAGGACCATGGCAACCATAACAATAATACTGTATAAGACAATTCCACATATCATTAAACCCAAGCATACAATACAAAACAAATAAGCCACAATGAATAAAAAGAAAGACACAGGAGGGCAAGGTAAAACATACATACAATCCATGAAAGAAACAACTCTACTCACTATTTACTCACATTAACAGCATCTCAGATATAGTTGACACTAAATATTCTACTCTACTCGAGTCTTACATTGACCAACTCTAGAGAAGCGCAATGTGCTCTGGCATGTTTATTTAGGCACAATAAAAATTTTCCTGCTGCAAGAAAACCACGATAATAAAGATACGGGTAAAATCTGCACAACTAATTAGATTATAATTGAAATTGTGGAAATTGTGGAACCACTTGCTACCATGTGTTCCTGGAGAAGAAAACGCCTGTTTAAAACATGAGCCTTCACTTTGTCATCAATCTACATTGATTATTTTAGTTTCTAGATTAATTACCCTATTCCGTAAGCTTAAAGTTCCAATAATCCCTCGCCTAGGTATGACTATAAAAATTTTCAGCTACTCTGTAATTTCCTAATATACATGTGTCTTCAACGGTGAAACAATGATAAAATCGGAACATTGACATTTCACAACACAAATTAACAAAAATTTAAGAAATAAATGCTGATCATCCATTTAGAAACAACCATGCCCATTACCGGAGTATGAAATTCCAGAGTCGTATCCGGAAAATGCAAGATAGTAGTCCTCCATTGAAAAAGATAATGTCCTCATACGATTGCTAAACGTTACTGCATTATTAATCAACACAAACGGACAATACTCCTAAAACTGTATAAACATTTCAAAATTACTAGTAATTGATATTTAATTGACGAATAATATGAAATGAGAAGAAAAAAACCCTAGTAAAGTGAAAACTCAATTCGGAAAATGATCTCAATTATGAAACCAATCGCATCCAATTCTCCAAACCAAAACCCTAATTCTTAAATTACATAATAATTGGAAAATGAGTTGGAAAACAAACCAGGTTCCTTTTTAATATCGTCACGCCTACGCTTGCGATTCTTATCCCACTCAGCAATGGTGGTGCAACCGTCGGCGTCGGATTTGATGTCGGGCAAATCCGGAATGATCTCGACCTTCAAAATTCGGTCGGAGAAATTGCTATCATTGAAGGCGAATCCGAAGTTTGATTCAGAGCTAGAAGGTTGATGATCATCATTCGTGGTTATGGGATCGCTACCACTCGAACTCTGCGATGATTTCATGATTGTGATTATGGCATTCGCTAATTCCATGCTCGACTGTTCCATCCAAACCCTAACCCTAATTTGTTGATTGAGATTTTAGAGTGGTGACTTGGAGAGGGAGTGGCACATAATATGATCATAACACGTCACACCACCGCTTTGGTTGAACTACTTTAAGCCCACGAGTATCTTTTATCCTTTTCTCATTTTCTTTTAATTTCCTCAACCGGGCTACGGAAACTCGTTAACACTAACCGAATCATGTTTCGGAATTCGGAATCTCCGGAGAACATGGAAGAGTCGATGATGCCGCCGCAAAATTCGGTTAGTCACCGAATATAGTGGCTGGCGTCCAAAGTATATGCCACTCCACTCCACTAGTTGTGGCTTTCAGATTGGATGCCACTCCATTGGTATTGGCTTTCAAACTTGACCCCACTTTAATGGTTGTGGCTTTCAGAGTAGACGTCACCTCACTAATTTTTTAAATAATTATATAAATAATAATAATATTTGCTTAGTATTAATATTAGTATGAATATTAACTATTAACTATTAATAATTAATATTAATTATAATATTATTTATAATTAGTAATAATAATAATACTATTAATAGGTAATAAAAATAATTAGTGCCGTGAATAATAATAATTTTCCTTAGTAATATAGTTGCTGTTATTTGTATTATGAATGTGTTAGGTGTATTTTGAGCTTACTCAAATATGTTTAGGAGTATTAATATGTATGTTTAGGAGTACTCTGAGTAATAAAACTCCGATGTATTTATTTTTTTAATACTTTTGAGTAATAAATTTTGCCTTGGGAATAAATTTCACAATAGCGCATTTAGGGACATGCATGCATTTCATTCGTCTCGACCCGTCTCCCGGAATCAATGCTGCACCAACCAAGTATGAATGGGTGGGATATTATGTATCAAGATTGGATCCAATTATGGCAACCATTAGCTGCGTTCATACCGTAGTTGAAATTTTATGTAATTGTTATATTCATACTATATAATTATGTATACTAATATAATTATTATTTAGACTGTATAATTATTATGAGTACTGCATAATTACTTGTAAAATTACTTTTCGTATAATTATTATTATGAGTATTGTAAAATAAACTACCAAGCTATCGGCATAATGTTTTTCAAACCTATTAATTCAATTTCATAATGAAAACAAACAAACACACAACCAATCAACCAATCATATATTACATCATTCATACTAACATAGTTCAAAAATCCAAAAACGAAAATTATCCAATCACTAAAATAAACCAAATACAAATTAGTATAATAAAAACACCTAAAACATCTCAGACGACATGTTCCAATCCTCGAAGAGTAGTGTAAGGCGATCAATCACCCTTTGCCCGACTACGAATGGGTGAGTCGTCCATAGCACCTTGCTCATCCACTACACACAATACGAAAGTTAGTGAAAACACACACATATATAATCGAAATATAACTAAGCTATACTACCTACGGAAGTGGGTAAGACACATACAACTTCAGTAGTAGTGCATGTCGGTACGAAATGTTCGTCAAACTCAGCTTGTATAAGACACATAAGCTTGTACGGAATGTTCTCCAAACTCTTCGTCATCGTCCTGCATGTATAGATTGCGTAAACATACGTATTAATAATACAAATAACAACAACTATATTACTAAACAAAATTATTATTCTTATTCACGATACTAATTAGTTTTATTATTTATTAATAGTATTATTATTACTAATTATTGTTAAAAATATTATAATTACTATTAATTATTAATGTAGATTGAGTGGTTGAGTTTGTTGATGATTCAAAAAGAGAGAGTGAGGAAGAGAGTGAAATATAGAGGAGGATGGGAATGTGTGGGAAGGTGAAAGGTGTATTTCGGTAGATTAAGAGAGTAGTTTTCTAATTTTAAGTTTTTGACGAAGAAGATTAGCACAATTGAAACTTGGGTGGAAGTTTATTTTTGTTTTTTTTGAAGGACTTTTATTTGATCTATAATTGTTATATTACCCTTTAAAATAGAATTGTAAAGAGAATGCATAAAAATACTTCTTTGGAATTTTGAAAGCTATACTAAAGATATTCTTATCATTAGATTGTAACTTGATACTAATACAAGAGAATAAGGGTGTAATGATAAAAATATCTTTTATATCTTCTATTACAAACCGATACAGTAATGCCACTTTTATATCTTCTATTACAAACCGATACGGTAATACCACTGATCATGTAGGAGAATCTAATGAGTAATTTAGCATTTTATCTTGCTATGACAATAGCTTTCCGGCAATAAAAATATTCTTTTCTAATTTTTGAATGCATTATGTAGTTTCCACCTTGATGAGGTTTATGATCTTTCGTGTGTTTGGATTTGTGATGGAAGTCAAAGGCCCAAACAAGCGATGATGATGCAAATGCAAGTGACCTATAGTTGGATAATGCAAAGATGTTGATAGATCAAGACTATAATCCAAGACTATAATTTTAGCAAAGTGTCCACTCATATAAGGTTATTTGATCTATTTCCCAAGTGTTGTGTCAAGAGGAAATGAACGGATTTATGGATTAGAGCCTAGTGTCTCAGTTATATTGAGAATGATTTAAGATAAAGTAGTAGCTCTCATCATTTCATTGATTTGTTGATGAGGAGATTAAAGGTTTGGATTGGAGTCCAATTATTATGGGAAGCCCATTATGGCAAGAACTACAAACACCCGACGGTAGTGAGTAGGGATGGCAACGGGTATTGGACCCGACCCGGATCCGTGGATCCATATCCGTTTTTACGGATATGGGTCTTCAAAATTTAGACCCGACGGATCCGGGTCGGATCCGGGTCCTATGACTGAAAAACGGATCCGGGTACGGGTCCAACCATAATACCCGTTTAGGACCCGTTTTGGACCCGTCTTGAAATATTTTTCGTGATACTAATATATTTACAAACCAGTAACCAACAAAGAAAGGAGAGAATGATAGTAAGATAAAGTTCGACCGTTAGTAAGAAGTATTCAAATAAGGTTGATTTGGATATCTATTAAAAAAGAATGAAAAATTGATTTTGATAACATTTTTTTAATTTGTCTAATTTAAAATACTGTAATTTTCTTTATAATTCGATCTGAAAAATAAAGTTCTTTTCTCATTAATGTCTAGGCAAATGTTCTAATGTGTATAATAAAGTCCATAATTTCAATTACAAATTCATTTTTCTAGTTACGGAGTATTATAAACAATAATATAATAGCACAAAAAATGTCTTCCCGCCTAAATTATCCCTTATGGTGGTAAATACACCTAAATATGCAAGATCCGTTTTGGACCCGTTTTGGACCCGGATCCGTTGGATCTGGATCTGGATCCTTACTTTTCATACCCAGCGGATCTGGATCTGGATCCATCCTTGAAAAACGGATCCGGATCTGGATCTATCAGGACCCGGTCCAGATCCGGTCCGTTGCCATCCCTAGTAGTGAGTATATCCTTTGACTATACACATTTAATTCTATGGTCATGTGACTGACTGCCCCAAATAGAGCTAGAATGTGGAGCTCAATACCTAAAACCTTCCATTACTTGCAATTGAGCAAAAGTAAAATTGATCATATCAATTAACTTGACTTATGAAATCCTGACAACTCAATTATTTTTTTATTTTGTACTTGGTTTAAACTAATTTTTCAAATAGAACCCATAAAAGTTAATCATGTATAGGGATCAAGCGCGAAAATGAAGACATAAGACATATATAAACACCTACTTAGTGAAAAATTTTAAACACACCTTCATGTTTGATAATGCTCTCCGGCCTATCTCTAATTGTTTGCTGTATTTTCTTTTTTTGGAGTCAAATTTTATAAATTTTGACTGTAAATTCTAATTATATTACAATAAATAATGTATCAAAATATTGGATGCGTCTTGTAAACCATTAAAAAGTCAAATATAGTAAATAAATATTAACTTATTAATTTTTCTGCAATTAATAAACTCTTACTCGGTAGTCGGTATTATCTTTACGTATTTGAAAGAGAATCCTTAGTTAAGTCAAAACTTACTTTCATCGTCTACAATGTGATTGAACATGGGTTGGGCTGAGTTTTCTCACCCAAAAAAAAAAAGTTTGGTCATTTCATGCACAATCATAAGGTAGCTAGATTTAGGCCTGAATTTTGGGCCAAAAATTTATGCTTAAGTCGGACAAATCAGAACAATCAAGATAAAATTCTTAAATTACGACATTTACAAGCTCGTCAAATTCGAAACACCTCTAAATTATACACCCTCTATCCCTGAAAAATTGCTCCAATTTGACTTTCACGGTCTTCAATATACGGCTTTAAACTTTTTAATCTCTAAATCCGTTAGACAAAAAATTATGGAAACTTGATATTTAAAAAATTTACATTAAGATATATCTAACAAGATCCCACTTAAATATATTATTTCTTATAACATGATGAGAATTCGTAGTCAAAATTTAAAACTTTGACTCCAAATAGTAGATTGGGACAATTTTTTAGTAATTGAGGAGTACTTCCTACCTTTATTATACTATCCCGCCAAACTTTACCATTTACATAATTACAGTTACTAAACAGGGAATTACATGTAATTGTAATCTTTTGGAGAGTTACTGTATGTGTGTGGCATATGATGTATGCCCCAATTAAAGATACTCCCTCACTTTCTTTTTATTCTTCTCATTTATTTTTGCACATATTTTAAAATCTCCAATTGTGTTTTAGCAAAAAATGATAATATATATATATATATATATATATATATATATATATGGGAGGGATCCAATGAGAAGAGTGCTTAAAATAAGAAGAATAAGAAGAGATCTTGGCCATTCAAATAGTAAGATCCAATGCTATAAATTTCACGTAAAAAAATATAGTTACTATAACAATAAAAAATTGTTACTATAATAATAAGAAGAGTCACTATAATAACAAAAAGTGTCATTATAAGTGAAAAAAATTATTTGGTCATTATGAGTTAAAAAATGGTCACTATGAATACATAAAATATCATCTGTTGGATTTAAGAGATGAAGAGCCAAGATGTCTTCTCATTTTAAGTATTCTTCTTATTTTAACTTTTACATATATATACGAATCTTGTAAGATCCCATATAATTATGTTTTTTCTTATAATTTAGAAAAAGAAAGAATTCAGGATCAAAATTTAACTTTAAAATCAAAATATTCCAAATGAGAAGAACAAAAATAAACCGAATGAGTATAAAAGCAAGCAGTTATTGCAAATTACAAATTACCAAAAGCCTGATAAGTACAAATTGGGGCACCTAGTAATGTGAACTGTGAAGTTCTTGTCTTCTAAACTTTTCCTATTTTAGTGGTCCACTTGTAAACCCAGTCTAACCTTATTCTTAATCAGGAAAGATGAGTTGTGTGAACGGTGGCTTAGTGTTGAGCACCCTAACATGGCATGTTTGCCTTGAGAAATGAACTTCAAAGTACAACCTTGATATTCTGATGACAGCTTTAATAGTACAATTAGTTTTACTTAATTAATTAGAGTATTTAGTTGTTTGATTTTTTTTGATGAAAGTGGCGGCTGATTGGTCAAGCTTATTGTAATTAAACATTTGTGTACGTCCATCCAGAAAAAAATATCCAGTTTGCCACCTTTTAAACATAGGTGTGTAAGCATACGTGTAGTACATTGTTGTTGGGCTCTCTGCTTACTTAATTACTTTAGGTTTTATTGATCACATCACCTCATGCATTATATTCTTACCTTCATAGAGTCACGGGTCATGATTTTCTGAGAAGATCTATAAAATCTATATAAAGTTGTAGGAATACAAACTTGAGATAGTATCAATAAGTTTATACTGTACAAACTTATATCACATTATTCAACTAAACAAAGCCTAGGCCTAAGAACTTAATTAACATGATACATACATACATACACTGCTGAGCTTAACAACACCTTACCATAAAAATTTACATGATTTCATATAAACAAATGTCAATTACTTGTATCTCCACTCTCATACCTGTACTATAAATAGTTTTCTAGCTAGTTTGAGTTACTTCTATCTCCACTTTCATATACTTCACAGCTTACTTTCCTTTTCACAATTCTTTGGATTAAACTTTGACGATATGAGTTAAGTCCGCACTAGTCAAGATAAGAAGATAATAATACATTGAGAGTTCCGCCTTAAAATCATATGATAATATGGAAAGAAGGGAATATGTTTAGTTAGCAAGAAGAAGTAGATGAATAAAATAAATACAGTTAGTTCATGAAGAAGGGCAGGGTATCAGTTAAATTCATTCATATTTTATCAAACCTTTATTTAGTACCATGCATCTTTACAACAAAAAGGCATCACTACAACAATAATCTTGAAGACCAAGTTATTCAAAGGTTTAAGTTATTGGTGTCACAGTTTCTTAGTTGGGCAGATGGAATATATATGACTCATCACAAAGCTAGATATTCTCTCTTTCTTGCGATAGATTCATTTTTTTCACCTGACCTAAAAATGTTATTGATACTCTAAATAATAAACATCATAATCAAATAAAATATTAACATATAATATTAATAATCTGTTTTTAGAATAAGAAAGCCATCTGAAACAATGCAGAATCATGGCAATGCTTTCAAGTACAATTAACAAGCAAGTATATATTAAATTAATTTCGTAATTAAGCTGACCACATTGTGCTCCATCCCTCTTATTTTTATATCAAGATAAACTTTATTATTTGTTTTGATAAGAATGAACATTAATATCTCATTGCTGATGCTTTGCACAGTTCAAAGTTGATTTTTCTGATCTTTCACTTAAATTCTATATATATAATATCTCGCAGCAGAATGTCTGACAGTGAATTGCAGATCATGCACTCCTTTCTGTAGAAATAAAAGATATATGCATAAATAATTGGTTATGAATTAAACTAAATCCTCTAATGGCGGAGTGTAGATTACAATTACTTTCCTTTAATAGCACTGTGTAATATCTTTTATTTACATGATAAAAAAAATAAAGATAAAAGATAACCTTTTCTTCATCTATGCAATAATTTAGACGACTGCAGGTAAATATCAAAGATTCATATATATCGAGTATTGTATGTTTGCCTAATAAGATTTAGTCTATTCAATTTATTTTGTCTAAATTTATATATTGTATACGTAATATAAGAATTGCTTTCTTCTAAAATAAATATTTTATAAAAACATAAGCTTCTTACAACACCTAGCTGTATAGTTTTCCAAAGTACCTTTAATTGTTATCTAATATTATTACTAAATTAGAATATTGTAAAAAAAATTTCCTCTCAAACTGTCCTCCTAATTAATAATTAAGTATTAAATCAATGCATCGGAATTATAAGCATAATCATAACTTATTTTTTAATAAAAAAATGTAATTTCTAAAGAGAGCATTTGATTTATTCAGCATGCAATACCTTGAAATTTTTTTATGTAAAATATGTTTTCGTTTATTTATGTATAAATAATTGAAAAAATTTAACATAGTTTGGCTACTATCTAGTTAATGAATAAGGAGGACACATCTAAATGATCTAATGCGGCAATGTCCCTAGTGTCTATCTATGTCTATGCTTTTAGGGTTGATCTAGACTGAAAGACATTGATTTACAAAAATAGATAAAGGAAAGAAATAAAAACCAACCCAAAAGTGAGAGATCCATCAAGATACTCCTTTCGTTTCTATTTATTTGTTAAATTTGACTTTTTACGGTTATAAGACACTTTTAATTTCTCTAAATTTTTGAAACAAAAATTATGAAAGTCTATAAAATTCTATTTAAATTTATTATATTTTATAATATAATTAAAATTTATGATCAAAATATTTAAACGTTAATTCTAAAAATAGATAAAATAAAATGACCATATTGTGTGGCCTTGCCTGCAAAGTGGAGCCAAATAAAAATCTGTTTTTTAAAATATACTTTGACAGATATGATAATACTACTGGATGACCAAACTTTCATCAGACGACTCAAATCATCAAAAGATGAGTGAAAGACTAATAAATAATTAAGAAAAATGAAAGATATATTACTGCATCTATTTGAATGCATGGCTAAGAGAGTAGTGTAAATAGAAAGAACCGAAGAAAACAGGTGTGTAAGATAAAAAAGACAGAGGCAGGAGGTCATGTCATGGGACAACCCCATTTGTCCAAAATGATCTCATAGCCAAAAAAAAATGTGTAAACAAATCACATCGATCAGGTATGCAACATCGATCAATACTTGTCCTTTTGGCAGACGAATTCTCCTAGCTGCTTTCTTTCCTCACCCATCTTTTCGCCTGTCGCCCCCTCCCATCAAGGGTGATTATTGTGTTCCTACTCCTACAGCTTCATTGCCAAGACTAGCGTTTTTCAGCACTTGTGTTTGTTGCCAACCATACATTGGATTCGCCTTGCCTCTTTTTAAACATCATATCGACAGTGTAAGGATCATGGATGTGACAAACTTACGCCTAGACTAACATTTTACGCTCTACATGATATTTTTCCTTTTAAATTTCACCGAGAAGGCTGTATATTTTGTGGTCTATGAATTATCATTCTCTAGGGCTACAGTATTTTTCTTGAACTGTATCAGCTTAGTGGATAAAGTGTTTATTGGTGTACATTCTAAGACATGGAGTAGTGAATATTTATACTCCATTCCATCTCCCTCCATTTTTGCCCTATTTCTATTTATAAAGTCAAATTTTTAAAAAGTTTCATCATAAGTTTTTATCATATTAAACATAATTTGACTTTTCCTTCGACAACGAAAAGAATAAATTGAACCTTGTTAACAGTGTATTGTTCTGCTGTTCATGAACTTCTTATCAACCTAAGCTAAATTGTATCTAGGCCTAACTAGGTTTTTCTCAAGTCATCAGACATAAGTTGAAGAAAATACACCTTTATTAAAAAGTAAAAACCATCAAAATTATGTACTGCACCAGAATAAATTGGTTTGGTCCTATTAATAGATAAGCAATCTATATTTTTTATAGAAAACTGATGGTGATGATCATTCTATTGGCTCTTTTACACATTCTCCCACCCCTCGTTGTCTCTTACTTTCTGATTATTATTTATAAGTACGCATCGAGAATCAATTTCAGACGTTTTTACACCTTTATTATAGTGATTAATAATGGGTAGGCATATGCTTATTGTCGTTGTTTCTTCTTCTTATTTTATCACTCATTAACAAGTAATATAGAGCTATTTCAAGTCCTGAATATTCACCAATCAGTGATCTTGATTATTGATTAACTGCAGTAGCTAATATGCTGAATTTTATCATTTGTATTCTACTTTTGGAGGCCATTTGCTTATTACCAGCCTTTTTTCCTGCTGCAAAAGTATTCAGGCATTACGACTTAGATATTCATGTCATTGATTCATCACTCCGGCCAAATCACGTTGCGCTTAACCCTCCTTTTACTTTTTTCCTCAACAGTATATGAAAGGAGTTCAATCCATCGTCCTATTTCCTCAAACTTATATTACTAAAGTACGACTATATGCCTACACTTCTTCTCTAGCTATATCGACACAACCCTTTACTAGCTGGAAAAAAAAACTCCCCTAAGAAGAAGAATAGCAACTTCACCCAATTATATATCAGTACCTAACAAGACTTTGAAAATTTATTTAGAGCACAAGAAGCCAAATAGGGCTAATGACCTCGTGTTGAAAGTTTAAAGAAGGACCAACGAGAATATTATGACCTATCTACATTATTGCAAGTTCAAAAGGCGACTTACACGTTGGTTTTAGGATGTAACCTTATTAGATTGTGTGTGTCCAACCTTATCCTCCGAGAATGGAATTTCACCCAATCAAAATAGTATCTGTGCCAACGATCCTAACCCAAACCCATTATAAAAAAAATTTAAAGAACTAGTCGGAGTAAAAAGGCCTAATAGATTGAATTGCGCGCGATGACCCAAGTGATTAGGTTTAAGCTCTATTAATTGAGTTGTGTGTATTGCTTGAATGAAGAAAATATATCATAATTTATAGTACAAGAGTTTCCTAAACTATAGAAACATAAATATGGAAATTTCTTATTTTCTAGCTTTGTTATCTCCAATTGATACTATTGCCTTAATCTTTTTTATTCTTTTTGCCTTATTGTGTAGGTAAATATTTACCTTCCTATTTTACACTCCCCCTCAAGATAGGTATTGGGATCCCCAATGCCTAACTTGTTTAGTATTTCTTGGAAGGATTTTGTAGGCACTGCTTTTGTTAGTATGTCTGCTAACTGTTCTTCTGATCGAATATATGGAATGGTTATGATCTTGTTTTCCAGCTTCTCTTTAATGAAATGTCGATCAATCTCGACGTGTTTTTTTCGATCATGTTGAACTGGATTTTCTGAGATGCTAATTGCAGCTTTATTATCACATAGAAGTTCACAACTTTTCTCTAGAGGAAACCCAATTTCACTTAAGAGTTTTTGTAGCCATATGATTTCTGTTATCCCTTTTGCTATACCTTTAAACTCTGCTTCAGCACTTGAAAGAGCCACTACTTTCTGTTTTTTACTTCTCCAAGTAACCAAGTTGCCTCCTACTAGTGTGAAGTATTCTGAAGTTGACCTTCTTCTTACTTTATCTCTTCCCCGGTCTGCATCGGTGTAAGCTTTCATTTCTAGGTGATCATTTTTCTGAAAGAGGATACCATATCTCATAGTTCCTTTTAGGTATCTAATGATTCTCATAACTGCTTCCATATGCTAATTTTGTGGTTGATGCATAAATTGACTAACTATTCCCACAGTATATGCTATATCAGGTCTGGTGTGTGATAGATAGAGTAGTTTACCTACCAACCGTTGGTACTTTTGTTGATCAGTTAGTTCTCCTCCTTCATTCACGTGGAGTCCATGAATCACTGTCATGGGAGTATCTGCTGGCTTACAGTCTATCATTCCTGTTTCGACAAGGAGGTCTAGGATGTATTTCTTTTGTGATATGAAGATTCCTCTTTTTGATCTCATGACTTCAATTCCTAGAAAGTATTTGAGCATTCCCAAATCTTTCATCTCAAACTCTTTAAATAACTCCTTCCTAATTTTTGAGATTTCCTAATAGTCATCTCTTGTGAGAATCATATCATCAACATAAATAATCAAGCATGTTACATGGTTTTCACTTTTTTTTCAGAAATAGGGTATGATCTGAGTTGCTCTGATGATACCCATACTTTTTCATTACCATTGTGAACCTCCCAAACCAGGCCCTTGGTGATTTCTTGACTCCATACAAAGCCTTTTTTAGTCTGCATCCTTCTCCTGTTACAAAGCCTTTAGTAATCTAGGAGGAGCTTTCATGTATACCTCTTCTTGAAGTTTGCCATGTAAAAATGCATTTTTTACATCAAACTGATACAAAGGCCAGTCTTTGTTTGCTGCTATTGAAAAAAGTACTCGTATGGTGTCAATTTTTGCAACTGGAGAGAAGGTTTCTGAATAATCAATACCATAGATCTGAGTATACCCTTTCGCTACCAGCCTTGCCTTGTATCTTTCTATGGATCCATCTACTTTGTATTTGATGGTAAACACCCATTTACATCCTACCGGGTTCTTTCCTGAAGGCACTTTACATTTTTCCCATGTACCATTTTTCTTCAAAGCTTCAATTTCGTTTTCCATGGCTTCTCTCCATACCTTATTCTCCAATGCTTCCTTCACATTTCTAGGCAATTTTTCAGAGTATAAGGAAGTTTGAAAGGCTCTTTCCTTCCTTGACGTCTTCCACTCACTAACTGTGTTGGCCATAGGATACCTAGACTGCCGAGGCTCATACTTAGGTTCATACCTTTTAGGTGGAATCCCTCTAGTGCTTCTTGGAGGTAGCTTATATGTTTCCTAAGACTGTTCTTGAAGTATCTCTGTGTCATCTTGAGTATTTTCAAGGTTAGTCAAAGGAGTAAAAAATTCAGTTACCTCATCAGGACTTTGAAGTGATAAAGAAGGCACAAGTGTGTTGGATTGCGCTATATTTTTCGATTGCTGCTCGATGGATCCGCCTACTTATTCTTATGAGACAAAATCACTTATAGGGCTAAGTAACCAATCTAGATCATCATAGTGTGTCTCCCCCTGACAGCTAGAGTGGTGTTTATAGAAGAAATTGGTTTCAAGGAAATCACAGTTTAAGGTTGTATGGACGTGTTTGGTCTTGGGGTCATAGCACCTATATCCTTTCTGATTAATCCCGTATCCCAAAAAAACACATTTTATAGCACATGGGTCTAATTTGTTTCTTTGCTGTTTAGGGATATGAACATAGACTGTGCACCCAAAGACTCTAAGATGTATGGATAAAACAGAGGGAATAGAGGCATAGGTTTTAAGATGATCAAAGGGTGTTTTGTAGTTGAGAATTTTTGTGGGTAGTCTATTAGTGAGGTATGTTGTTGTTGCAATAGCCTCAGGCCAAAAACTTGTAGGAACCTTAGAGTCAAATAAAAGAGCTCGAGCCATGTTTAGAAGGGTCCTATTTTTCCTTTCAGCAACACCATTTTGTTGAGGGGTGTAAGGACATGATGTTTGGTGAATTATTCCTTTTTCAGTGCAAAATTGACTCGTAAAATTATTAACAAATTCCCCTCCATTATCAGATCGAAGAATTTGAATCTGAGATTGGTATTGGGTTTGAACTAATG
Organism: Dysphania ambrosioides; assembly: GCA_026401315.1. Classification (NCBI taxonomy): domain Eukaryota; kingdom Viridiplantae; phylum Streptophyta; class Magnoliopsida; order Caryophyllales; family Amaranthaceae; genus Dysphania; species Dysphania ambrosioides. The sequence continues at coordinate 4,271,892 of CM048659.1, read as the reverse complement.
TGTAGAATGACATAATTTGTCAATAACTTCACTTTTATGTTTCAAAAAATACACCCAAGTCATTCTAGTACAGTCATCAATAAACAAGAGGAAATACCGAAGACCATGCTGTCCAGAATGTGGAGCAGGGCCCCATATATCAGAGTAAATAATTTGCAAAGGAGTATCAGCTTTGGAACTACTAGGTTTATATGACTGTCTATGACTCTTAGCCAAAATACATGTCTCACAAATAAAGTCTTTATTAAATTTTGCAAGGGATGGAAATAAATGATTTAAATACTCGGGAGAGGGATGACCTAAACGATGTTGCCATAGCCATACTTGTTGATCAACTGTCCCGCGAACAAGCATTGCTTTTCCTTGTTGAGTAACGTCATCAACATAGTACAATCCTCCACGTTCAGTGCCATGCCCAATCACTTTCCCAGTCTTGATGTCCTGTACCAAACAAAAGTCAGGATAAATTGTAACTGAAAAATTAAATTCCTTTGTTAAGTGACTAATAGACAAAAGTTTATGAGATAAGTCAGGAACATAAAGACAATTATTTAGTTCATTGTTTGAGAAGAAATTAATTTTCCCAATTCCATTAACCGGGGATATGTCGCCATTTGCCATCTGGATCTGAGATGTAGTCCCCTTTTTAATTTTCATGAAATCTGAAATATCATGGGTCATCGTATCTGTAGCATCACAGTCAAATATCCATGTATTATTTTTTTCAGGAAATAACCCGTTTTTCAGTGACTTGGGTTGAGCATAGTTATGAGCATTCATTGAAGCATGCAATTAGGCCTTATCAATTTTGTGAGAGGGATAGGCCGTGTGATTTTGGCATAAATTCTCTTGTTCCTTTGATACCCTAAACACAAAAGCACAAAAGTTAGGTTTAGGGTTTTTAAACCTCATCCTAACTTGAGTCATGCGGCTGCTACTGCCGTGCTTTTCTCTTGTGATGATGGTTGCTGCTCCTGTGTTTTTCCTCTCTTCGTGCTTCTCTTCATGGCCATGTCTATCTTCTTCTTGCTCCATGGTCTCCTTAAAGACAACTCCCCTATCTTCGTCCCCTTCTTCTTCGGATCTTGCCACCAATCGGGATAACCGATTATCTTGAAACACCCATCCTTTGTGTGGCTATTGCCACCACAGTGGGTGCATTTGAGATGGTTTTTGTCGGGCTGAGATGATGACCCACTTGTTTGGCTGTGGTTTCGAGCAACAAGACCACTACCGATTCCCGAATTTTGGGGATGGTTCGCCGGAGGTAACGTTTCCTGATTCATGATGTTTCTCCGAGCAATTTCACGCCTTATGGTGTTGTAAGCAACCTCAATTGACGGTAAAGGTTCTAAGTTCACAAGATCTTTGCGATCTTTATCAAGGCTTTCATCTAGCCCAGCTAGAAATTAGTATAGCCTTTGGTGTGTTATTCGGTTGTATACTGTCTTATCTTCTGCACATGACATCGGGTTAGGAATTCGATGATCTATTTCTTTCCATATTGAAATCAACTTACCATAGTATGATTCAATTGTTGTTTGGCCTTGTTTGATTCAGTTTGCTTTGACGTTGAGATCATAAACTTGCAATCCATCCCTGCCATTGTTGTATAATGCCTCGATGCCCTGCTATAGTTCTCTTGCTGTTTCAAAGTATGTTGTCAATTATCCAGGAAATAACTAGTAGATCTTGTTGAGCCCATTGTATGTATGATGGGTCGTCTGGCGGTAGAGGATCGAAAATGATGTGCCTAAGCCGACCTCTTCCACCGATGGCTATCTGCATCAATCGTGCCCATTTCGAGTAATTCTGGCTTTGTAATTTTTCAGATACATTGACTGTAGATGGTATGGAATTACTATTTTCTAGGATGGTTTTGTTGGTGTTTAACTCTTGTAGGAGTTGCAACAAACTACTCACAATGATGGTTGTTTCTGGGTTTTTAGGTGGGGAACTCATGATTCACAGGAAAGCTATGGTAAATGACGAGACTAATGGATCTCGGGTTTTAGGCTTTTCCCAATTTCCCGCTCCGATACCATGATTGTGTTTAAGCTCTATTAATTGAGTTGTGTGTATTGCTTGAATGAAGAAAATACATCATAATTTATAGTACAAGAGTTTCCTAAACTATAAACATAAATATGAAAATTTCTTATTTTCTAGCTTTGTTATTTCCAATTGATACTATTGCCTTAATCTTTTTTATTCTTTTTGTCTTATTGTATAGGTAAATATTTACCTTCCTATTTTACACCATCTTTGGGTTTAATTTGAAGCCAATGACCCTCATAATAAAAGATTAAAGAAGACTTTATTCCAACATTGTAAGATAAAAGGTTTTTACATATGACTATCATCTGAAATGGAGTTTCCTAAATATTTTTTTTTTTAAATATAAGAAACACAACAAGCAATAACTCCAATCATTACTAAAATGTGGCACTATGACCTACATGAAACTGTGGAAATAATAAAGAATATTACAGAGTAGCCTATAGATCGAAGATGTGGTAGAATTTTATACGTACTGCACCTTATACAAATTTATGGAATTATTATGGCAAAGAAAACTGATTTCAGGCCATACTGGCCAGGTAACTGGCCTTTATTTTACTAACTAATGACACCTACGTTATTTTTTTTTTTTTTGTTGGGGGGTGTGCGGGGTAGGGTCCGGGAATATAAAATACGGAAAATATGAATAGATAAATGTTAATCATGAACTAATTTGATATGAGATGCATATTACCAGTGTAATTAGTTTATTAATCAAAGTATTTAGTTACCACAGTAACCAATATAATATGAGATGCAGATTACCAGTGTAATTAGTTAATTAATCAAAGTATTTTTACTTTAAGTACTTGGAAATAGATGAGGTTTTCATCAAACACCGCCATGATAAGGCCTATAAACACGTGTTAGAAGGCTATAATATTGATCAAATCAAGGGTTACTGAACAGTGGAACTGCAAGTTGCCAAATGGAAGCTACTGTTAAAAAGTATTTCAAGCAGTATCATTTTCTTATTTAGACACGGTGAATCTTCATTTAAGGCCATTTAGCTATTAGGGTTTGTCAAACGTAGGTTAAACTTTAAGTGTAAAGGACCAAACGCTAGAGAAAGCTCTAGACTAAGCATAGGTTATAACTGGAATCTTTGGAAATTGAGCTAAACTTTAAGTGTTAAGGACCAAACGCCTGAGAAAGCTCTAGACTATGCATAGGTTATAACTGGAATCTCTAGAAATTGAGCTTCCCTGTAACCTAACCGGTACATTAAGATTTTAAGGGACCAAACCTTTTTGATAAATTTTACATCACATTGTATTTACGATTTTTTTTATGTACTCGCTCCGTTCCCTTTTGTTTGTCATATTTGATTTTTGCACAGTTTTAAAAGTACATATTATATCTATAATATCTATAAATACGTTATAAAAAAATATAAAATTTGCATATTAAAAATATATTTTAAGATGAATCAAATAAGATCCCATATAAATATTTTTTTGACTTATACATATCAATGAAAAATCATATTTAAGATTCTCACTCTTAAAATAAAATATGGACAAATAAAAGGAAACGGAGAAAGTAGGTTTAAAGCAGTAAAAGTTCTGATACCTAGGTGTGAGCGGAAATAATAGGAGAACTGATCTCTAACCCCAAAAAGCCATAGCAGGGTTTGATCGATGATCAAAATATAGGTTTCAAGAGATGAAGAAATTACGACAGTACATAAGGATTTTTATTGTAAAAAGCTTGAGCAAAATAGACGGCATATATTAACAATTTTATTTTGGAGGGGCACATCAAAATAAAAACAAAAAATGTTAAACAAAAAGTTCATGTTTATAAATAGCTGCAAAAGCAATGTAATTAAAGCGTGATTAGAGGGTTCCAAAGTTAATGTTATTTACTTGTAGTTACTATGAATTATGCGTAATTTTATCATAAATTTTAAATTTATATCACATTGGGAAAAATAATACATCAGTACTTAACAAAGTCCAATAAAAATGGAGTAAATTGTTGATGAAAATGTATATAGAAATGTAGAAAGCAAATTCACCATATATTGACCTTAAAAAAAAGCTATCTCAGGTAGGCCTGAGGTTGATTCCACCTCTATATTGGCCTATATAGATGCAGCTTCTCTCCAACTTATGTATAAGCCATCACAACTGCACCATTCCTTTACCTAATACTCCCAAACACTCTTGAAATTCTCAACTCCATTCTCATTAATCCAACAAAAATACCCCACTTAAAAAAATAAATACTCTTTCTACACTACACTACACTGTACAGTTCTTTGAGTTAGCGTTGTTCTGTTTGTTCAAATGTTTAATAATTTGGTTCATCATCTGCATTTATTTGCTAATTTATGCCTAATTTTGTAGATAAATTTATGAAGAGAGCTTTCTTCAGTCCACTCACGGAAAGGGTTGGGATTTAGCCTGCTGTCGATTCATTCAACTCACCTACTTTGCGTGTGCATATACATCAAAGGATCAGCAGCAGATCGCCGTGGTGGTGTTGATAGAACAAACGTAACTCAAGTAAAGACGCTACGCATAGTAGGTGAATGAATGAAACGAGAGTCAAGTTGGATCTTAAGCTTCCTGTGTCTTGGACTGAAGGGAGCTCCCTTTTCCTCCTCTCTTCCTTTTTTTTTTTTTTTTTAATTCAAATTAAATCTTTTTTTGCTCTTATTATTTCCATCATCCCTGTGTGTGCCCTACTAGGGTTTGAATAAATTCCACATGTCGCTATACTCTAACAATTACCTTATTAGTCCCAATAAATATGTCCACTAAAACTTTTATAAAGCTTATTTACTAATTATAATGTTCACTTTGTTTTGAATCTTAAGATTATTTGATTAAATCATATATCATGTCAATCATTTTTCAAAGATAAAAGCAGCAGGATAGTTTATATGGAAAAGGTGAGCAAAACACAAAGATGATTACTTTTAGATTGTGGCTAGTGGTTACTAGTTTTTAAACATTTTGCAAGGAATAGATGGAGAAGTACAACTGAGTTCTGCGTATCTTCATGCTTTTGCAAAATTGTATTACAAATGAAGATTAATTAGTAATTAGGTATAGTAAAAACTCAAAAAGTCTGCTATTTCGTCATTTGTATGATTTGATTTTTTGGATAGATTAGAGTGATGACTTAAAACTTTTATCAATAGAAAGGTGATGATTCAAACAAAAATTTCTAATTTATACATGATATAAATATATTAAGGGTATTTTTATAATTTCATTTTTATATATGAGATCACAGTATTTATACCTTATGTATATTTTTTTTAATATATTTTTATATCTTTTATATTTTTATATCTAATATAAAATAGCTATATTTGATATTTTAAGATCCAGAGTTATGAATTAGAAAAGTTTCTGATTTAAACTATAAGACAAGTGATAACCTGTTTGTTAGTGATATTATATATAGTCGTGTCCTAAGTATTCAACCTTTTCATTAGGTTTTTTCCGAGATATTATGTAATGACTAATTGACTATGTCCTTTCTATGCAGGGGATGCCTAAAAAATAGCAAAAAAGCTTACCGACGAGTATATTTATGGCGCTCAAGATTTGTTCTCTCCATCATGTTCTTTGAAGAAGATGATAGTTCTAATATTACATTACGATTGTTATCGGTAGAATATAATATAGATTTGGTGAATAATCTGTAAACTTATGAACTGAATAAGTTCAGCACGCTAATGATGTTACTATGTATTTCATATCCGTTTTCCACTTGATATTCATTACTCACATACTAGTCCATTATTGGGTAAGTCCTACAAATCTACGAGTAGTACTAATGTATTGGAAGTTTTATGGTTCTTGCATTGGTAAGGTTTGAAAGCTTGCATAATGCTAACGATGTTACTATGTCTTTGCAATAGAGGTACGTTCCACATATATTTTTAAACTAGTAGGTTAATAAGAGAATTGAAGTCCGATGTAATCTTAACGTAGACACTCGTGATTTGTAAATTGTACGTCAAGATATAATATTGTCAATATGTATGAGTTTGATTGTATTGCTAAGTAGCTCTAATCTTACAATTTGCAACCATTTATCAAAGACTGATTTATAATGCTTCATCCAGGTTATTGTATGTGTCATTCAGTGATAAAACATTCAGCAAATATAACTTATCATTTGAATACGTACAATCATACTCATCTGTAGAAGTTTATATCACCATAGAAAAAAGAGTTTGTGTATCTTGGGTTAATGAACTCTACCTATATATGTGATCAATAGAAAAATTAACATTTGGATTTATTAATTGATTGATTGGTACTACACGTAGTGGTGGATCCAGGGTTTTCTGTCTGGTGAGTTACAATCGATAATTAAACATATAATAAATCAATATTTAATGCTTCATGCTATTTCGTAGTTTGTCTTTCACGTGCGTCATTCCAGAAAATACCCAATCTGGACGATTTTATGGGTCGACCGATGAGTCATTTGATCTATCAGGACAAAGACTGGATTTGCCGTTGACTATACATATGCACAATAATGCCAAATATAATTATTTCAGTGATATAAAGTAATAAAAGTTATATTTAGTCCAAGAACAACTTTCATGACGAGAATAAAAACATTATATTATTAAAGATGTTTTTATGAGATTTTTAATGCAAAATTGATATGAAATATTTCATGCAAGTCAAATTTTATTTATATAAAGAGAGCTATAAGCACAAAGTAACAACTGATGTAAAACATGATTTAATCCCAAGTCATAGATACAATACTCCTAAACTTTAAATCAAAATTACATCTATAACTCTATTTCATTAACAACTTATGTTATCTAGGAGAAATATTGCTAAGATTATACGAGAAAAAAAAAATTTCTCTAAAAAACAAATTTATGAAGTGTAAGTTTAAGCTATTTAATCATAATTTTATTTCCTTTTTTCTATGCCCTCTATGTCAAGAAATTAAAGGGGTATATACTACGTTTTTACATATAACCCTTGTCAATTCTTAAAAGAAACAATTCTATTTTCCCTAAAAAAAAAAAGCAACAAATCTATTTTAATTTCGAATTCTTTAAAACTGATTGTACTGTAAACGGAAACAGAAACTGAAACTCAAAACACAAAAATAGACATTTTGAGGACAAATATCTCACACACATGCATCAGTCACAGACTCACAGCTTAAGGACACTTATTACGAGTCAGATACTGTCATACACTCATGGAGTCTAGTCAAAATCTAATATTTAAACGTGGTCCTCAAGGTCAATCTATTTTTTTAACTTTTTTTAAGCAACTATTTTTCCAATTTATTTTCTTAATTAACTAGTATGGTTTGCAAGCTTAGTACGGAGTAATTTCACCTATTTTTTTTTTTTAATATATCTTTACTTAATGGATGAATGAATTCATTGCACTAGAAGTCCTTATTGTTATTTTTTTTCAACTTTCTAGTAAACCCTAAATATAATCTACATAAATGAAAATATGGGGGATTTTAGATTTAAAACCTAAGGGCTAGAAGATTCGAACTCATTCATCCATCCTTTGAAAAAGAAAAAGAAATTCATTCATCCTCTCGACCTTTCTCTTCTTATGATGTGAAATGTCGCATACATATATGTCGGGGCTTTCATTCAAATCTTTAAACTATGATCTTTAAACTATGTTCTTTTCAATCTTTAAATACCTTGTCTTGTTATATATATGAGAAGATATCTTAACCCTTTATTACTTAGAATCAATGCATGTAATTTCACGTACATATAGTGATCAAGTTATTTTTTTTTCGTATACAGTGACCATTTTCATTGGTATGACGACCTTTTTTACGTGAAATTTCATGCGTTAAATCTTATCATTTATAGGGTCAAGATCTATTCTTATCATTCTCATTTTAAGCAATCTTCTCGTTGGATCCACTTAAAGAATACACCACTTAAACACCAATATCCAAGCACCAACCCCAAACCCTTCGAGCAATTTCCAAACAAAATTTTGTTGAAAATTTGTCTTTCATTTTTGGAAAGTTGATTAATGGATGTACAAAAACAAGAACAAGATGTATTTTCGCAAGGAAGAAAATTTAACGGTTTAAAAGATTTTTTCAAAAACCTTTGCGGTTGACTTTTTTTTTTTTTTTTTTAATAACTTTTCTAATCAAAGCTACTTTCACGAAGGGCAACTTTGAATGAAAAATTTGCTAAGATTATCACAGACAAGATAAAAAGTTTCAAGCATTACTTGGTTAGTTTGGTCCAATAATAATCATTGTATAAGGAAGAGGAAGAGGCAAGGCCATTGTGAATCCAAGAATTGTAATGTGGGCACAAAAAAAAAAAAAAAAAAAAAAAAAATTGGTCAAACAATGTAAAAGGAAAATTGATTTGCAAATGGGGAATAGCAAAAACAAATAAAAAAATGGCACAGAATACAGAAAACACCGAAAGTGGGGGTGTTTCATACGGAGTAGTTCATAGTGATTCCCTCCCAATCGCCCAATGATTGACAAGTGCCAAAGTGCCTGCCATTTCTTCTAGTCTTCCCTAATCAGCGAATCTCTTCTTTGAGCAAAAACCACATATTGGGGTGGGATTGCCTTTGCCAATTGCCACCATATTTTCTTGCTATTCTACTGCTTATCGCTTGTTTCTTTCTCTACTTGTATATTCTCTTATCTACCTCTTATGCTTTTAGTTGTTCATGCTTTTCTTCTACCTCTATTTCTATTCGCGATGTGGATCGCCTAACTTGGTATAATTTTATGGGGGAAATACTCGACAACGATGATTGAATACATCCAACATCACTAGTACTACTATTTTTGGTTAGCTTATTAGTCTATACACGGGTGTACTTAATCCATTACTCTAGGATTTGGGTCAGCCCACGTGTCCAACTGAAACCGCTGTAAGTGGCAGTGGTTTACATACGACTATGTCTTATGGATGACTTCTATATTGTTTGAAGCTTTAACTACGGATGACTAAGTGGCAGTGATTTGGAGCCTCCTATATTGTTTAAAGCCTTAACTACGGATGACTTCTTCGTCTGAAGGAGAGCTAATAATTAGAAAGACTGGCAAGAAAAAATAGAAACATATGACCTCATCACCTCGCCACAAACGCACAAAGTAGACTGCTTTCTAAGTAATTCCCAAAGATGGTAAAACTGGCAACAGTATATCTGATTCACTGGGACTGTAACACAATTGCCAAAGAATATTGTGGGAAAATGGGCTGTTTTTACAGCTTAGAAAATCAATCTTAAATATATAGAAATCAAAAAGTTTGATGCAGAAATATTATCTGTACTTTGGGGTTAGTTGTTTCAGACTTCAAGCAAACTTACATAGCAAAATCATTTTTACTTTATTTTATTTTTTATTTTGTAGAGTATTACTCTTCTCTTCGTTTTTGAGGGGTGGAAATGAAATCAGATTACTATTTTCATTCTCTAATGATTGGTACGAGAGATATAGTAACATAATCCATTTCTTAACCGTAGCCTCCACTTGTTACCTTTTCCAAACTTTTTGCAATAAAAACTCTTATGGATGGCAACGGACTGGATCCTCGTCCTTTTTTTAAGGATAGATCCAAATCCGGCGGGTATGAAAAGTAAGGATTCATATCCAAATCCAACGGTTTGGGTCCAAAACGGATTCTACATATTTTGTTTATTTTTTTTTGCGACAATAATAAATTTCAAATTTATGAATCCGCATTTTGCATGTACGACAACAGTTCAACGAAGGATGCAAGTTCAATACTTGAATACAATTTATATAGCTACTCAAATATTACAAAACAACAAAGTACAAATGAATAAAATCAAATTTTTACTTGTCTTTTGAATAACAATATAAACAAGTACGAATGAGTAAATGATCGAAAAAACGGGTAACGGATCCGGGTATTATGGTTAAACCTGTATCCGGATCCGTTTTATAGTCACAGGATCCGGATCTGTCGGGTCTAAATTTTGAAGACCTGTATCCGCAAAAAGAATATGGATCTACGAATCTGGGTCGGGTCTAATATCCGTTGTCATCTCTAATCCCAATCGAATACAATTGATTTCATTCCTTAACTATACCAATAACTAGTAATGTAAAGCTTAACATTACCTTTCTACTTCTTATTTATTTTTATTCCATATTATTTCATACATTCACACCAAACATTCTCTTATTCTGTAACATTTATTTTAATGAAAACTTATGGCGTGATATGAAAATGAAATATAACTAACGAGTGCTTCGGACGATACTTCAGATTCTAATTGTAGTAAAACTTTATCTAGTGATGAAAAAATAATGTGATTAATTAATAAAGATTTAAAGTGAATAAAAATGTATTATAGAGAAACTTTACTATATATCTTTTGAAATATTAACAAATAACATCACAATAAATCTGTGGTAACATTCTACAAGGCACATAAACACACTTATTAAATATTAATATAAATATTAATGGGGGCATGAGGGTGCATTTAGCGAAGAAAAGAGTTACCTATAAAAACGACCAAATAAGGCATGAGTGAGGCATTTTTCCGAAATTGTATCTTTCCGTCTAATTATTTATCTCGTATATTAAATAATGTTATTAATTAATATAGAAATCTTTCATACATAATTTGTTGTTATATCAATTTTCTTTCTAGTTAATAAAGTAAAGGTATGAAAATAAGATAAATGATTAGAGTCCCTTGGTAAAATTCCCTATATTCTATTCCATTTTTTAGTTGAGTGGATTTCAATGCACTTACCTATACATGGAAAGCCATACATTTTGTGAGGCAGTGAAATCTTCTTCCTAGTAGTACTTACGACTTGTCATTTCGTTTAGTACTTATATCTAACCTGAAGTCCTAAACAACGTTGCAAAGATTCCACTTGGCTGCAGCATCAGAACCAATGTGCTCTAGACCACTAGACCTCAGGTAGTCCGCTAAAAGTGTGTTTGTTGCGGAAAAGTTTACCGTCTCAAGCAACTATGGGTGTAACTGAGCAAGGATGTACCACGTTATTGTGCAACCTAAACAGAAGTCTCTTTATACTGCATATGATTCATTTGTTTGAACGGCTAATAGTTATCACTCCAATCCACTAATATTGTCCCATTTTATCTAAAAAGCTCTCACAAAAAAAGGTTAAACGGGAGCAAACTTTGGGGAGACGGGAGGACTAGTTGTTAATACACAGAATGTTGTGTGACTTGTACGAGGTTTTGGACTTAAAACTCATGACTTACCGAAAAGCAGGATTTCTAAAGTTTTGCTCCATATAATGAAAAGAGAAGAAGTAATCAAACGCTAGCAACACTATTCTCCTCAATATACTAATCTTATATGATGGCAGCTTTGATCAACTGAAGCATCTTTCTAGTTATATCTTCACACTACTCCGTTCCAACTCTAACTACATCTTCTACTGAATTCGTCGCGAATACTATACTGCTAAAGGGGCTAGTGGCTAATACACTTGGTTCTTGAACTTTTTCTATCAAAGAAGTCGTTTGTAATTTGTGATAGACTAAGTGTCATATACTTAACCAAGAATGATTGCCATCACAACAAAACCAATGACGCACATTGCAGCTGGTCATTCAAGACAATTGTATTCGCGTTCCTGGCTTCCTGCAGAGCACTGCATCCTTACCTCCAACTCGACTTTAATACAATCTAATACCATCATGAAATAGGTGTCGATCAAAATAGTGAGAAATGATTTCAACCGTGAGAGGTATGCAAAGCAGTTTACGGATATATTTAGTTGGACTTTACTGTTCACTAAACCTAAACCTGCCATTCGTTTTTGATGTGCATTTACCAGCAGAACTGACACCTAGGCCTAACATACTGTATATATTAAGACCCAAAATCAAGCTTCAAAACATAGGAGTCACAAGGGAATTAGTGATATCAAATAAATGGCCCAATAATTAGTGGGCCTTTTCAGCTTTCTTAAAGACCCAACACTTAAAGTCACAAACTCATAATACCAAAGATTTAATGCCAAAAAACAAGGGTGCAAACATACCTGAAGATATACCAGATGATTGCTCTGATGTTCTGGTAGTAAGTTATAGCATGGCCATTGCAGCTCACCATGAAGATGCAAATGTTGCTTTAATTGGTCCCACGTACATATGCATGACCCTTCTAAGTAAAAAAAATATTCAACTTCAGGTGCAAGAGTTAAGGTTAAAATAGCTGAGCTACGTAATTAGCTAACCTACCCAACAGATATCATGCAAGTACCAATAGCTTAAGACATACTCCGTATATACTAGGCAGTAACTTAGTTTCTCGACGAAGCAGTTAGTTGCTCTGTTTCATCTGTTTTGCCACCTTTGCCTGTGGTGTTGCAGGTACTTGATCCAAGCAAATTTAGGCAATGGAAATTTTATTTCAAGAGATCTGCTTGAAGCAACAAACATTGATAATGCACTCAAGGTCAAAAGCCACAAGTTATGATACTGTATCTTAGACGTCGAATAAGAAATCTTACTATTCATTCTTCATGTCTTCAGAAAATTCAATCATCAGAAGTGTCTGTTGGGCATAGCTACAAACCTCGTTGACGTACCGACTCTCAGGATTATGAATATAGAAACAGCATCAAGGAATCGATTCTCGGTCAATGAGATCCATGCAAACATGTATCTTCACCTTCAAGTTCCACAGTTACTTAACACAATGGAGCTCCATTACTAATTTAGGGGTGTAGAATATTGAGTTTGAAAATTATTATTAATTGAGGACTGTGAACCATTGTTTATTCAAGATTTATTCTTTATATTGTTTTAAGAACCTTTTATTGAGCTTATGAAGGTATCAAGGAGGTTTATGAACTAAAACATGTTTGAATTGATTTGACTTGAGATTAAATGCTCCTCTTCTCACGCGCATTATTTTACTTAGTTTTTACTTTGTATTCCCTGTTTGTTTTGTCTTTGCTCTATTTACCTTTGATAAAGGTAAATACATTAGCAGGTTATGCTTGCAATAAGGAAAATCTTCATGTAAGGGTTTGTGTGAGGAGAATTTACATGGTTTTTTTGAATCTTTGGATTTGGTTTTGGATTATTGATTTTAGAAACATTATTGTCATTTATTTATTTATTTAACATACACTTCTTAATTAAGGATTTATGGAAATGAAAACTTAGTAATTTCGTTACATATTTAGTTAAGTAGTCAGTACTTATTACCTTATACTCCCTCCGTAACCTTATACTCCCTCCGTTCTTTCTTATTCTTTAAAATTAACAAATATAGAAGACAATCTAAATTAAGGATAATAAACTACGGTAGTATTTAGGTCAAAAATTTACAAATAAACCTATACTTAGAAATTTCTACAGTGAATTAAATGGAATTATTATATACTACATAGTCTTCAAAAATAAAATACAGTTTTTTTTTTGGGAATATATGTGTGTGAAATCGAAGGTGATTGTTGCTCGGACATAAAACGCCGAAAGGGACAATTCTACAACGCCACATTTAAAGCAATAGTATTATAGCATGCATATATTATTTTACATAATTTTGCAAGAAATTAGTAATTTCAAAAGTTGTATGCAAAAATATTGCTACCTCCGTCCCAAATTAGTTTTACTCTTTTTAATTTTTTCATACTTCCTAAATTATATTTTATACTCATATTTTGGTGAAGATCCTACTATTATTTTAATTCAGCAGTCCCTCATAATCAAAAAGTTGTAGTTTTTCATCCTCTCGTATTCAATAAAAATTTAAAATATTCTCTACTAAATTGCCTATTAATTGTTTTCGTATCTATTTTTCTGATAAAGTAACAACTAATAACCAAACAATAACTTATCAACTACAAACCTACAACTATGTAAAAACTAACAGTTAAAACACGAGTCTTGGTGGTTATTGGCGTTTTAAGCATAACAGTTAGGATACGAGTCTTAGTGCCTATTGGCGTTTTCAGCATATGACCAGTACTCCCTAACAAGTTTCCCAAACGATGAATTCTTCTTGTTTATGAGCTTCGCTGGCTCGTCAAACTCTGCAACTTTCCCTGAGTAAAAGATATTTCCTTTCATTAGTTCTGAATATTCCCTCTGTAAGGCGTAGATTTCTGTACTGTAAATAAAAGAAACTCACCGTCACTGACAACCAGAACCTGGGTGCAATCCATTACAGTGGGTATTCTATGTGCCACTGTAACAACTGTACTGTTGCTAAATTCTGTTCTTATGGTTTTCTGGAGGATTGCATCAGTGGTGTTGTCGATGGATGCTGTAGCTTCATCTAGAAATAGCATCTTCCTCCTCTTCAGTATTGCTCGTCCTAGACAAAATAACTGTCGTTGTCCCGTGCTCCAATTTGATCCATCTTGTACAACTGTGTACCAAATTATCATTACTAAGTTTGCTTGTAAGAATGATGATTGATGTTCCTTTCTAATTTTCACTTTTGGTCATACCAGAGGAGTGTAGGCCGCCTTCTTTGTCCTGAACAGCATCTCGGAGATGGCACTTCTCAAGAACCTTTATGTAGATGAATCACTTTTTAAGTCAGAATTGCAAGCTAAGGTATTGTTGTTTTCACCTTTACAAAGTAAGTTTCAGCAAAACAAATTCAGATAAGCTTCAACTAAGTTCACAACTGAAATAAGATCATATATGTGTTTTGCTAGTGAAAAGAACTAGTCTGTGATATCTGTAACTTCCTGGCAGCATCAAGGCATTTCTTATGTAGATGTAACTGAGGTATTTTAAATGAATTCTAGTAAGAATTATGAAAATGTATGCTTTAGAATGCACATCACCTGCCATATCTCTTGATCTGTATGCTGTGACAAGGGATCTAGATTGTGACGAATTGAACCATTAAAAAGCGTGGGGTCCTGAGGGATGATGCTAAGGTGAGATCTAAGATCATGAAGCCCAATGGCGCAAATGTCTATTCCATCTATGATGATCTTTCCCTCTGAAGGCTCCACCAAGCGGAACAAAGTGCTAATAAGGGTTGTCTTCCCACTTCCAGTCCTCCCAACAATCCCAATTTTACTTTCACCTTCAAAGGTGCAACTGATCCCTTGAAGAACCAGTGGACCATTGGGTCTATATTTAACCTGTAGACAATCACAATTTATCTTCTGAAAACTGTGTTTGGTTAATGGTAGCTTAATAAGTGTGGTTCAAGTTTACCTTCAAATCACAGATCTCAATTTTCCCTACATTAGGCCAATTAGGTGGAGGTCTGTTATCTTGGACTACTTCACAGGCTTCTTCAGGAATGTGCATGTACTGCTCCAATCTTTCTGCTGAAACTATCATGTTGGCCAGCATGCACTGGTTTTGAACAGAACTCACAAGATAGATATTCAAGGAGAGTCCATAGGAAAGAGCCATCCCAATAAATCCTGGCACCAGAACATAACCCAATAGAAAATGTCATACAGGAACCAGTACATAACACAGATTAACCAATCTATTTACATGAGTTTTAGTAGGCGAGAAACTAACCAGAGTTGGCTTCACTAAAAGGAAACAAAGTCAGGGCACCAGCAGAGCATGAGAGAATAACTGCACATAGCATCTCTAGGCGTTGGATCAACCATTCATTGGAAGAAAAATTATGGAAGAAAGGGCTGGCATTTTTGTCTATAAGATCCACAGCCTTCATAAAGTACTGATCTTCCTTGCCAAAAGCTCGTATAGTGGTGGTTCCTGAGATAGCCTCAGCAAGATTGCTTGCTACTGTGGACTTGGTAGTTCCATTGATTCTCATCAGCTCTTTTGCTGATGCAAAATAGTATAGCTGTATTCATGAAATAATAAAATTCAGGTTTAGTATCTTATCAGATCAAGAACTCTTTCAGCTTGAACTTCCGGAATTGATCAGCAATGAATTGTCAAACAACATGGAGTGTAAGATTTGGAGGAACCTGTAAGAGTATTGTCAGATAAACTATAGGCACTATGACAAGTAACACTTGCCAGGTAACAATAACCAGAATGCTAAAGCTGAAGAAAGCTGTTAGCGTGGAAGCCAGGGTCATGCTTATCATCATCGATACATCAAGGTCAATGATACTGATATCTGAAGACACCTACAATAGGAAACATGTTAGTTTTTGACCAAAGGCTATGAATTCTCACTCATTGCTTAGAGATAATCTTACCCGACTGAGTATCCTTCCCAGAGGAGTGGCATCAAAGAAGGACATTGGTGCTCGAAAAAGGGAGTTCAACAATGTCGAGAATATTGATCGTGATGCCTCAAGACCAAGAGAAACTATAGAAAATGATCTTAAGAACAAGAAAAGAGCCACGATACATCCTATAACTGAGTATATAGTGACCAATTTCAGTTCACTAACACCAGAATTTTGAACACTAGCAGCCAGCCAATAACTTTGTATAGATTGTCCGACAAGGAATAAGACATGGGCTAAAACCGCCAAGGATGAGTATAAGAAACCTCTTCCATGACTTAGGTATTGTATATAAGGCTTAGAACCATTGTCTCCTGTTTCTCTTTCTTCTTTCTGAATCAATTGATCACCTAAAAATGTAAGTGCTTTCTCCTGATTAGAGAAATCTCGGACTTCACTTTCATGACTTTTACTTGGCAGAGGTGTATTCTCTCTATATTTGTCAGACTGAATTGCATTGTCATGCGCATTGACTAGATTTTGGAACTCAGGACTTGAAGTCATCAGTTGTTCATATGTGCCCGACTTTATAATCTGACCTTCTACCATCATCTGTAAACAAAGTGGTATATGTAAGCCCATTTTCTTAAAAAAAAAATATGCATCTATATATCTTTTCTTCTGTTCAGTTATTCCCCTGTTTAATCTGATTTCCTCATATTTCCCTTTCCTTTCTACAAACCAGACTTGAGGTAAAGATGAAGAATAGTAAGGAAAAAGAGATTGCCTCTTTTGAAACTGACCAAGACATAATCAAATGTAGGGAGGAAGTCGACTTGGTGAGTGACAAGCAGGACAGTCTTTCCTGTAAGAGCTCCCATGACATATTTCTGCAAAATGTGCTCATGTTAATAATTCAGGAAAAGATAATATGTGTTAAGATTAAGGACGAGGATTATTGATCACATTGTATAAACTAGTTGCGGTGTGAGCATCGACAGCACTGAATGGGTCATCCAGGAGATAAAGATCAGTGTCCTGGTACAAGGCACGTGCTAGTTGGACTCGCTGCTTCTGTCCACCACTGAGGTTAGCTCCTCTTTCCCCAATTACTGTGAGATCACCAAATGGAAGCATGTCAATATCTTTTACCAATGAGCATTTCTCAAGTGTGTCTTGATATCTTTGATAATCCATGGAAGAACCAAACAGAATATTTTCTCTTATAGTCCCAGTTTGAATCCATGCTGTCTGAGAGACATACGCAAGCTTTCCATAAACTTGCACCTGAAATATCAGAAGCTAATTTGTAACAAAAATCCCACTTAGCTGACAGTGCAGCTTACACAAAACATGTTTGCATACATAACTTAATAAAAAATGGTTAGCTGTTTGATTGAATCCTGCTTTCCTCATTTTTTTTTCAGTTGAAATACAGTCACTATATAGACAAAATCACTAGTAAATTGGTAAATATAACAGAAATCTGGTGAAGAGAATAGGGTCGTACAGTGCCATCAATGTTTGGAACTTCTCCTAGAATGGCTGCCAAGAGTGTGGATTTACCGGCTCCAACCTCTCCACAAATGGCTACCTTCTCTCCAGGTTTAACTAGCAAACTCACATTTCTAAGGGTTGGCTTCTCTGAGAAATCCCATGAAATTGCTTTAGTTCTGATATCTATAGACTTCTGTAGCTCGTTCCCTTTCTGATTTTGCTGGATATGTTGATTGTGAAACTCAGTTGAGTCAAGGAACCTCATGATTCTGTATAATGATACATTTGCTTGTATATATGCTCCAGCAACATCTGGGATCAACCTCACAGGCTCTTGAATTATTCTCAAAGTAGCGAGAAATGTAAAAACATTACCAGCATCCAAAGGAATGCCTAAGAAACAGCACAATCCAAAAGTAGTTATAGACATCAATATTGGAAATGACCAGAAAAGAATCATATAGTACCCTTTCTGCAGAAGCACAGCTGCCAGCCATCTGAATTCCATCTCCCTCAAGGTTTCGATACCTTTCTTGAAATGATTCTCCCAAGCGTATACCTTCAGCACCTTCATTGTCACCAAGGCTTCAGTGATTGCCCCCAATCTCTTATCCTGTTCTAACATAAGCTTTGTTTGGTATTTGTGCTGCAATTTTCCTAAGGGAGAGTTTCCAAGTACTGATATGACAACTATCACTAAAGCTGCAATTGTAGCATTCCCAATACAGTAGTAAATGATCACCAAAGCAATGCACATTTGAAGACCCACAGTCCATATCTGATGGAACCAGAAAGGGAATTCACCAATTCTGTAAGCATCAACCGTGACATAGTTGACAATCTCCCCAGGAGTGTGACATGTTTTAGCATCATTTGAGAGTCTGAATTGCTTTGCGTAAACAGCTGCAGATAACATGGATCTTATCTGGAGTCCAATCAATCTAGTCCTAAAGCACCATTGCCTCTCTGACAATGATTCTAAGCTTTTTGTCACAAAAAGCAGAAAAGTGATGGCATAACCTTTATACTTGAAGGCCTCAGTCCCCTCAGCTATGTCAATGAATACTTTGAGGAATAGAGGCCCAGTAGAGAGTGTAAGAACTTTAACCAATGCGAAGGCCCCAGAAATCACAATGCCTTTCCATTGCCAGGAAAATATAGCAGGAAGAATAGAAGTTGATCCTTTTTCTTTCCTCTTGCTAAGTCTCTCCATGAAATCGCGGTAACATGTTTCTGCCTGATCAGCATACCTTAGTTTCGGAATATCTTCATCCTCAAGAATCTTCTCTTTCCCCTTTTTCATCAGTGGATTCAGCCACCAAAATGACATTCTACTAAAGAATCCGGCTTTCGAAAACGGACTACAATTCTCATCATTGTCACAAGTACCCTCATTATCAAGTAAAGGTTCACAAGACTCATGTAAACTAACTTTCGATTCCGATTCTGATTCTTGGTTATCTATAAGCTCTCTGAAAACACAGGAAAGCAGCATAACAGCTCCTGGTAGTAATAAAACATCAAATATAACCTTAACATATCTCACTCTCCTAGTTACAGCTACCTCGTAAAGAGAAATTACAGAGACAAATGCAGCATACACGATAGAAACAGTAGCACATAACTTCATTAAGGTGAAGTGAGAACTAATTGACCTTTTGTAGCTCAGAACCAGACTCAGCAACAGCCATGAGATTCCCTGAAAGAGCAGAACCAGCCATCCATGCAGGGGTAAAGTAGTCTTTTCGATTCTTATCTTGTCCTTCAGCATCCTTGATCCCAGAACCAAGTATGCTAAGCTCAGAACAGTATTCGCAGCAGCAGATGAAATTCTGAGTACAGAAGCAGAATTCTTGGTTGTTGGAGATTTGGAAGTGGATAAAATGATGAATAAAGATAACAAAATGAGCAAAAAACCAATGGACATTACTATGATGTGATTCATGCATGAACTAGGATTGATTGTTGCTGCAAGAATTGCACCAAATTCTTCATATGGGTTGGCTGAATTTCCACAGAATATACCCCAGAAGTCATTCCCCATGTTATTGATGTTTGAGTTAGAAGTTTAAGAAAGACGTCAATCGCAGAGGTTTCACGGGGTTGAATTCGCCATGAATTTAGTGTAAGCTTATGCGGAGAAACTAGGTGAAAATGTCGAGAAACGCGAGGATTAAAAGCTTAGAATCAAGACGCCCAATGTGCTTATATTGAGATTTCCTTTTAGGGTGCAGTGAAAAGCCACAACGACCAATGATTTCTAACAAGATTTGATGATTTTTTTTTAAAAAAAAAAAATTAGAATTAATCTCAAAATCATTCAAAAGAAAAATGGCATTGGTTGAGCTTTGGACATAAAACATTATTAAGAGAGGCGGTTTCATTTAAACTCTTGAGTTGAACTTATGCTGAGAAATTGAGCCAAATTAAATCATCATGAGAGGTAGTCGTTCATGTTTGGGTGAAAACCTTAGTAGCAATTTGGTTTGTAAACTAGGTACACCATCCCCATATAGTGCTAGAACTTGGCCAAAACAAAGCTGCGATTTTAGTTAAACAAAAACAAAGGCAACAGTTTTAATTTGGCCCAACTTCTCAACATAAGTCCAGTAGGAATGACAATGGATCAAAGTCGGAGCTGATCCAACAAAATCTGAATCTGATCCAACAAGTTTGCGGACCTTAATTTAGGATCCAAATCCAACTTTAAATCCGCAGACTTTGACTCCAACTCTGACCTAGTTAGGGATTTTGGACATCCGAATCCAATCCGATCCATCGAACCCCCATCACGATTTGAAATTTAATCTATTTTCAAAGTTGCACTTTTCTTACCTATTTTTTTATTAATATTATTACTAAATAATTCCTTTATAATATATAAAGTATATTAAAAAAAATTATACAACACAAGTATAATATCATTGGTGCAAAAGTTTGACCATGTTTGGCCTTGACACTAGCCATTCGGATCTGATTCAAATCAAATTCGAGTCGGATGTAAAACAATATCCGAATCCGACCCATCTCCTCTTCGGAGTCGGAGTTTTTTATCGGATTCAGAGTTAGAGTTTTTTAAACAGGTTTGGATCTGACTTTTTCCTTTAGATCGGACTCGGTTTGGATTCGAATCGAATTGTCATCCCTAAAGGCCATTTAGGAGTTCAGATGAAACCGCTACCCTTATACCTAAAGCTAAGCTTTAGGTCATTTTTCGAATTACTTTGTCAGAGAGGTTAGTTTTCTAAAAGTTTAAAAAAAAAATTCAAGATTTGATAGTTACTAGACTTTAAGTCTATAACAAATGAAGTTACTATGCATTTAATACTAGAATAAAATAAGCTCAGATTAAAATAAGCTTAGATTAAAATAAGCTCATCAATTTGGTATTATAAATTTACAATGAAGTACTTACTACAATGAGAAAAAATTAAAAGAAAAAAAAAACCCCTTTGCCTTTTAATCTCTTTATCAAACAGTGGAAAAAAATCATAAAGGTTCATAAATATATGGCAAATTTATTTTCTATAATAAGTAAAGGGATGTGAAAAAAAAATGCTACAAATACAATCGCACAATCAAAGATGGTTACTTATGACCTATAGAAATAACAAATTTACTATTTGAAATCAAAGTTCGAAAAGTTTGATAATAAATTCCCATTATATTATAAGCAATAATATATTCAAATGAAATCTATTTGTATGCATTTCAATGTAAATTTTTAAAATATCAAATTTTCATAATATTTTGCCTTATTAATTTAGAGATAAAATTATTTAAAATAAACCATGAAAGTTAAGTGAACCTTTATTTTTTTTGGAACGTGATGACATTTCACTTATGTCAGTATGTGATGACAAGATAATGAAGGTAGGTCGCACCTCGTCACCCTATATCGTTTATTTCACTTTTGTCAGTTTGTGATGACAAGATTATGAAGTTAGGTCTTTTTCGTTTTTCACGTTTGGCAGTAACTCTGCCTTTGTTCACTTAATTTCATTACTATCACATGGAGTGGGTAAATCGGATATTAGTCCTGATTCAAACCCGTGTCTTTATACCCGTTTTTTTTTATGGATATGGGTTTTCAAAATTTAGATCCGACGGATTTGGTTCGAATTTGGGTATTGTGACTGAAAAACGAATTCGGGTACGAGTCTAATCATAATACCGGATCCAAATCCATTTCCTGTTTTTACATTTACTCATTTGTACTTGTTTGTATTGTTATTCAAAATTCATGTAAAAATTTGATTTTATTCATTTGTATTTTGTTATTTTATAATATTTGAAAAGTTATATGAATTACATTCAAATATAGAATTTACATCCTATATTGGACCATTGTTGATGTAAAATGTACCGAATAACGTTTATAGAAGGGTAAGTGTTCGGAAATGAGTGTTGAGCGGCGCCATGACTTGCACACCGCTCGGAAACTCTTGGTGCCCTCACATCTGAATTTAAGGAAACCGGGGATTATATCAACTGCATTGCTGGGAAGATCGGACCAGCTTACACAGCGACGTTGGCTACTCAGCATCTCCATCTTCAAGATTGTAGAGCTTCAAGCACAAGAATAAGAAAGGGTGTCTATGAAACATTTCACCTGATTATTATTACAATTGCTTATGCTATGCGTGAATGGTTAGATTATATGCATGCTTAGATCATAAATGTTATTATGCATATGTTTTGATAAGTTTTGACTTCCATCAAGGGGGAGATTGAAGACTCCACCTTGATGAATACATCTTGTTATATTGATGTTTATGTATATGTATATGATTAATATGTTTAATATAAGTATGGATGATGGAAGTCAAAATGGAATTATAAATATATAACTTGCCTAATACCATGCAACATATTCATGTTATATGCTTACGTTGAAGTTGAAGTTGCTTATATTAATGCTTTATACGTTCCTATACTAATGCTTATGTTTCAATCAGTTACTAACGGCTAATCTAATGCTGCTGTAAGTGGATAATGATAAATGTTTTTCAGCTAAGCAAATTCAAAAGGTTCCTTAAAATAAGGAATTTGTTACTTCAAGGACTCCAAGTGTTTGAATTAATTCAAACTCTATCAAAGATAAGGATGAAAAGATATTCAAAGTAGTCTTCCTAAGCTTAAGGAGTTGATTTGAATATATGCTGGGTTAAACAACCTTGTTGGACGTGATCTCGTAGAAGAAAGTCAGTCAACAACCGAAATGCGAGTTATCCGGAGAATCTGTTACATTTCAAGACCTTGAAGCAGTCAGTCAAGACCCTGAAGCAACGGCTTTTTGAATAAATCAGTTATGAAGCCTATCCGTTGTTCGTATGCTTATAAATTGATTGAAGCTGAAGCATTGAAGGATAAGAAGCTTTTCAACGTGATTCATATTCAAGATACAGCAAAATTACTTTCCTCTCTAGTACTTACTCTTCATTGTAATTTAGATTGAGAGAAAAAGAAAAGAAAGTCTCTTTGTGAAGTAAAAGAAAAAGATCAAAAGAGAGACATACTTTGAGTAAATTATAATACTCAAAGGTTCAAAAGAAAGAAAAAGAAAGATTTTTATTTCTAGGAATTGAGACGCTAGAGTGTAGCTAGGGAAAGCTACGGTATAGAAGATTGGGTCCCCTTGATGGAAGTCAAAACTTATCAAAACATATGCATAATAACATTTATGATCTAAGCATGCATATAATCTAACCATTCACGCATAGCATAAGCAATTGTAATAATAATCAGGTTTCTCCCCCTTTTTGACTTTCAGAAAGGGTGAGTAAGAATGTTGGATCATTTTTGGAAAAAGTTAAGAGAAAACAAAATTCAAGTAAGTTGTAAAACAGAAACATAAAAACAGAAAATCATAACCATAGGAAATAAGAAGTTAAAAGTTGTTACAAACTATAGTAAGTAAACGTTCAGCAAAGCAGGAAACATTAAAAGTTAATACAAACCATTGAAATTAAAAGTTTAGCAGAGCATTAAACATAGTAAATGAGAATAAGCATCATTTCTTCTTGGCTGGCTTCGAAGACTGGACTGCAGTAATCAAAGCATCAAATTTGTCATCCATCCTTGCACGGAAGTCAGTTAAATCTCGTCTGACACAGTCCACTTCAAATTCAATAGCTTCGAGCCTGGAGGAAAGATCCACAAGAGAGGCGCCTGTAAGACGTGAAGCACCTTTCAATGGAGGCAGGGCAGCCAATGATTCAGGGGACAAATCCTCACGCAGCATCCAGGACCCATCTGTTGAAGCACAAATGCCAATTCTATTGAAGGATTCAATGGTTACCCGGGACTGTGCACAGCTTTCGAATTCTTCATCGTGCACTGGGATTTTGAAGTAGGCAAAGATCAAAGGCAGCAAGTTCGCATATGGAAGAGGATTAGCACGAGTGGAGGATATGGTATGATTCATGTGAGAAAGGATGGTCACGGGAAGGTTGACATCAAAACCATTTAAAATCAGGAACAACAAGGCTAGACATTGGTCAGTGATAAGCTCACGAGAATTGGCCTTTGGGACAACACACCGAACCAATAGAGCATAAATAACCTTGGCTTCTACCTGTAAGACATTATGGGTAAGCTGCTTGGACAAGGGAGGGTTGGGAATAAACAAGGTCTTCTTAGCCTGGGAGACACACTCAAAATACTCAGGCTGAGACTTGGACCAGTCTTCATTGGGAACTTTCAAGATCTTGGAAAGGACCTCAGGGTTTAAGGAGACGGGAACACCCTTGACAATCGTGTTCAAGGTCAGGACACCTTGGTCACGTTTGGATTGCATATTTAGATAAAACAGTCGGGTAAGACGAGGGTAGAACCTATCACCAACATTAAGCATCCTAGCTAAGGAGGTTTCCAAGAATAAACCAACACCACCCAATTTAGAGGAACGCAGAAGAGCAGGGTCAACGAGTTCACTAACATATATACGCCTATTTCTAAACCCATCCTGCCATACTCCAGCTAATTGACAAGTTCTAAACCAGGATTGGGGAAAAGAACCAAAAGGTGTTTGAATTAAAGAAGATACCTCAAGACTGGGAGGAGAGGGGACAATGGGTTCAGCAACAATTGGGGGTTCTTCAGGAGCAGGGGGATCTTCGGGAGCTGGGGGATCTTCGGGAGGAGAAGGAGGAGAAGACTTAATGTCTGCGTCTGGGAGCGACGGACTCACATGGTCTGGAGATATTGGGGGGCTGACCTGAGACTGTTCCGGGGGAGGAGATGAAGGAGGAGTGGGTGAGGTAGAGGGCACAGAATAATCAACAGAACGAACGGAAATTTTGGATGAACGGGAAGGGAGGATCCTTCGTTTGGGTGCTGGCTTTTTGGGAGCCACTGACTTTCGTTTGGGAGCCATGAAAAGGGAAGTTTTCTGGGTGAGAATTGAATGAAATTATTGGGGTTTTGAGATGAAGTGAATAGGAGTGGCAGAGGAGTATTTAAGTAGAGGGAAATGACGGTTGAAGAGAGGAAGGAGCTGGAAGGGGTATGAAGTGACGGTTCAGGGTATTGGGAAGGGGAGAAGCACGTTAATTAAGGAGGAGAGTCAGAAAGATAATCATGAGGAATCCTAGCAGCAGTAAAATACATATAGGCACACAAAAATGCATGAACCAAACACGTATAAACATAAAACAGGTGATATAATTATCTAAGGAGATAATCATCACACCTAATGATCCATTTTTCTGAAATAACGTTTAGGCAAGAAATGTCTAATAAAACATCTTGATTTAAACGCAACAAAAAAAATTTGTAAGGCAGCATAACTAAATCACACACGCCATGTAATTCATTGGTACATATGCATAAAAACAAATTGTATAGAAAACGTACCTTAGCTCCCCCTAAATAGATGCCTCTTTATTTAGCATACCAAGCTCGAACCGAATGAAATTAAATCGTTCTTCGCTTAAGGGTTTAGTGAAAATATCGGCAAGTTGAAATTCAGTAGAAACAAATGAAATATTTACATCACCTTTTTCAACATGATCACGAATAAAATGATGTCGAACATCGATGTGCTTGGTTCGTGAATGTTGCACCGGATTTTTTGTAATTGAAATGGCACTAGTATTATCACATTTAATAGGAATGCCCTTGAAATTAAGTCCAAGGTCTTGAAGCTGTTGAGATATCCAAATGAGTTGAGCACAACAAGCACCTGCCGCAATATATTCGGCTTCGGCTGTGGATAGGGCTACAGAGTTCTGCTTCTTCGAGTGCCAACTAATAAGAGATGATCCTAGAAATTGACAACATCCGGAAGTACTCTATCTATCCACTTTATAACCTGCAAAATCGGCATCCGAATATCCCACAAGTTCAAAGTTACTATCTCTAGGATACCAAAGACCGAAGTCCTTAGTTCCATTGAGATATCTTAGTATCCTTTTTACGGCACTTAGATGAGATTCCTTGGGGTTAGCTTGAAATCGGGCACACATACACACACTAAACATAATATCGGGTCTACTTGCGGTAAGATAGAGAAGAGAGCCAATCATACCTCGATATTCCTTTTGATTAACGGACTTACCACTTTCGTCTTGATCTAATAATAAGGTGGAGCTCATAGGAGTTTTTGCTTCCTTTGATTGAGTCATATTGTACTTCTTAAGAAGATCTCTTGTATATTTTCCTTGATTAACAAAGATGCCTCCTTTTTCTTGTTTGACTTGTAGACCGAGAAAGAAATTTAATTCTCCCATTAAGCTCATTTCGAATTCCCTACACATAATCTCAGAAAATTCCTTGCATAACAAGTTATTAGTAGCACCGAATAGTATGTCATCTACATAAACTTGAACAATTAAAATATCTTTACCTTTGGTTCTTACAAAAAGAGTTTTATCAATTAAACCTCGTTTAAAATTGTTTTCCAAAAGATATTTTGACAAACGTTCATACCAAGCTCTTGGAGCTTGTTTTAGGCCATAAAGCGCTTTGTCAAGTTTGTAAACATAATTTGGAAATTGTTCATTTTCAAAACCGGGAGGTTGAGCAACATATACTTCTTCTTGTAAGTAACCATTTAGAAAGGCACATTTTACATCCATTTGAAATAGTTTAATGCGCATGAATGAGGCGAAAGCAAGTAACATACGTATAGCCTCCATTCTAGCTACAGGAGCGAATGTTTCTTCATAATCAATGCCTTCTTCTTGATTGTATCCTTGGGCAACAAGGCGTGCTTTATTCCGTACTATCTTTCCATTTTCATCAAGCTTATTTCGGAACACCCATCTTGTTCCAATGATTGAATGATTTTTAGGACGTGGAATGAGTGTCCAAACTTTATTCCTTTCAAATTCATTGAGCTCACTTTGCATTGCAATGATCCAATCCGGTTCTTGAAGAGCTTCACTAATGTTCTTTGGTTCTACAAGAGACACAAAAGCATGAAATGCACAAAGATTTTTAGCACTAGAACGAGTTTGTATACCAGACATTGGATCGGAGATGATATTGTCAATTGGGTGAGAAGAGGAGTGCTTAAATTTTCGTCTCATCATCAAGGGAGTAGAATCTGGCTGTTGAAGTACTCCTTCAAGACCTGGAGAAAGTTCTGAGGGTCTTGAAACGATTTCCATTGATTGCACTGATTCTTGAAGTGAAGTTTCCAGACTTTGAGATGGCTCGTCAGGCCTTTGAGCCAACGCATCATGGTCTTGATCTATCTCATCTGTATTTCTTATGGGATCTTGCATGTTACGAGCAGGTACTGGCCTTTCTTCATCAGATAAACTTTCATCTTCATCAGATGAAAAACCTTCATGTTTATTTAACTTTAGACCTGTGAAGATGTCACTCAAAATACCATTCTCGGTTTCATCAAAGATCACATGAATACTTTCTTCAACAATTTTTGTACGCTTATTAAACACTCTATAAGCTTTCGAATTTAAAGAGTATCCTAATAAAATTGCTTCGTCACTACGAGCATCAAATTTCCCTAGGTTATCTTTGCCATTATTATGAACAAAGCATGTACATCCGAAGGGTTTAAAATAAGAAATGTTAGGCTTTTTACCTTTAAAAACTTCTTAAGGAGTTTTCTTCAAAATAGGTCTTATTAAACAACGGTTTAAGATGTAGTTAGCTGTATTAACAGCTTCAGCCCAAAAGTACTTTGGTAAACTATTTTCTAAAAGCATAGTCCTAGACATGTCCTCAAGAGTTCGGTTCTTTCGTTCCACAACTCCATTTTGTTGAGGTGTTCTAGGAGCTGAAAAATTATGAGAGATGCCATATTTTGCACAAAATTTGTCAAAGTTAAGTTGATCAAATTCTCTACCATGGTCACTTCTTACGGCAACAATAGGTAGGTTTTTCATAGTTTGTAGCTCTTTGCAAATTTTCGAAAACTCTTGTAAAGCTTCAGATTTTTCTTTTAAAAAGGAAACCCACGTAAATCTTGAAAAGTCATCAACTACCACAAGAATGTACTGTTTTCCCTTAGGAGATTTGACACGCATAGGACCGCATAAATCAATATGAAGAAGTTCAATGGGACGAGAGGTACTTACAACCTTTTTAGCTTTAAATGAGCTTTTGGTTTGTTTACCTCTAGCGCAAGCTTTACATATTTCAAAATCTTTGAAATCCATTCTAGGGAGGCCACGTACTAATTCTTTTGATGAAAGCTTCATCATAGTATGTACGTTAATATGGCCTAGACGCCTATGCCAAAGTCTTGAGTCACCTGTCGTGGCTTTGAAACACTTCAAGCTTTCACTAGAAACTTTGTTAGTATGAAAAGCATAGACATTATTGCACCGAGGAGCTGTAAGGATTACTTTACCATTTTCTACATTTTGAACTTCACATTTATCCTTGTCAAAAGTAACTTTATTACCTTTATCACATAATTGTGAGATGCTAAGCAAGTTGTATTTTAGACCTTCGACAAGATAAACATCATCTATAGAGTTTGATTCGGTTTCACCAACTTTTCCAATGCCTATAATTCTGCATTTTCCTTTATCACCAAGAGTTATTGTTCCGGAGGATTGCTCTTTGATTATGGAAAATAACGAAGATCTTCCACTCATATGCCGAGAGCAACCGCTATCTAGAATCCACTTATGATCTTTACTCTTGGTGGTTTCCTACAAAATAAAAAAACATCAAACCTTTCTAGACCATTTTACAAATTTAGTTTCATACTCGGGATGGACCATATTAGGAGGTCTAGTCCCTTTTTGAACCCATATTTGCTTCACTTGGTCTCGAAAATACATAGGAAAAGAGTTCTTTATAATATGAGGGTCATTCCTTCTAAAAGGACATGTTAGTTTGGTATGACCCTTTTTGCAACAATAGAAACAAGTAGGTGTACTCCAAGTATCCTTTGCTTTGACAAAAGTGGTCGAATTTTTCTTTGGAAAGTTTTTATTAAAACCTAGACCGCTTTTGTTTAAGGAGGCTTGGTGTACTCCTAACAACTTATTTAAGGTTGCTTCCGAATGAGTAAATTTTATCAAGGCATTATGTTGTTCTCTACACTTCCCAGCCAGAAGCTTCTTCTCCTTCTCTAAGTTATCATTGCAATAACTTAAAGAGGCGAGCTTTCTTTTTAAAACGGTGTTTTCAGTTTTCAAGGCCTTGACCTGCGTTTCAAGAGATGACTCCGAGGCCTTGACCTTGCTTTCAAAGGCTGACTGGGTAGCTTTGAGATCACATAATTCCTTTGAGAGGCTTTTCGAAATACTTACCTGTTTGTTAAGCCTTTCTTTGAGAATTTTTGACTCAAGAATCAAACTTTCTTCATTCATTATCATACTTTGCAAAAATTCGGATAGAACGTTTGTAGGGCTTGACATTAAATTCTTCACAATTACCTCAAGGTGCTCTCCTTTTTCGCTTTCTTCGTGATTTGCCATCAAGCATAGATTTGCATGTTCTTCTTCTTCGTCACTCGATTCCGAATCACTCCATGAGGCTACCATAGCCTTCTTTTTGAAATCCTTCTTAGGATATGTCTTTCTCTTTCGTTGAGGACATTCTTTAACAAGATGGTCTGTTTCTCCACACTCATAACAAGTTAGTGTATTAACTTTATTCATTGAGTTAGAAGACTTACCTTTATACCTATTGGGACGATAGTTGTCTCTTCCTTTTGGAAATTGCTTCTTCATTTTTAAGATTTTCGCTAGGCTTCGAGCAATAAGTGCAAAAGGATCTTCATCATCCTCATCATCATCACTTTCGCCATCTTCAATGGAGACTTCTTCCTTCTTTGCTTTAAGTGCTAGATTCTTAGTTGATGAAGCTGGTTCTCCATCTTCTTCATTTAGGGACATTTCGTGGGTGATAAGTTTTCCAAGAAGATCGTCCAAGGGCAATGTTCGCAAGTCTTGAGCTTCTTCTATAGCCGTCACTTTAGGACCCCACTTCAACTTGGGAAGACAACGAAGGATCTTTCGAACCTTTTCTTCATTAGTGAATGATTTGCCAAGAGAATCCAGATTATTTACAATTTGGGTGAACCGTGTGAACATCTCCTTCACGCTTTCATTATTTGTCATTTTGAATAATTCATATTGCCGGAGATAGATACTTATCTTGGTCTCTTTCACTTGGCTAGTTCCTTCGTAAGTCACCACTAGCTTATCCCATATTTCCTTAGCACTTCTGCATGAGGAGACCCTATTGAACTCGTTAGCATCCAATCCGCAATAGAGTAAATTCATAGCACGATAGTTCTTCGCAATATTCTCCAAATCAGTTTGAGAGAAGTCGCCATCTTCTTTAGGGATTGGAACGCCACTTTCATTGTTCTTCATGGGCACCTTAGGACCTTTCTTTATGATGTCCCATAATTCAATATCTTGATCTATGAGAAACATTTGCATTAGGGAGCGCCAATGGGCAAAATTATTCCCACAAAACAATGGAGGACGATTTGAGGAACGTCCTTGAGCAAAACCACCATCACCTATTTGATTCATGATGCCTCACAGATGTTTAAATCCTTTTTAGTGAGTGTAGCTCTGATACCAATTGAAGAATCAATAGGAGATAGGATAGGATCAATATACTCTAGAGGGGGGGGTGAATAGAGTATGGTCGTTTTTCGAGATAGGCTTTCAAGGCTTTGAAACGGGTTTTGAGATGCGGAAAATGATTAAATCAGGTTTCAAGGTCTTGAAGGCTGTTTCAGGCTTTTGAGTATAATAGGTTATTACGATATGAAAGAATTAAGTAAATCAAACGAATATGTAAATGCAAATATAAAGGGGACGATTGTTTGTTACGAAGTTCGGCAATGTGCCTACGTCTCCGCCTAGGGTTTCCTACCCTTAGGATTTAACGATCTTTTATTTCTTCCCTTAGAGACCTAAAGCCACCTTCGAAGATTTTTACCCAATCTTCTATACCGTAGCTTTCCCTAGCTACACTCTAGCGTCTCAATTCCTAGAAATAAAAATCTTTCTTTTTCTTTCTTTTGAACCTTTGAGTATTATAATTTACTCAAAGTATGTCTCTCTTTTGATCTTTTTCTTTTACTTCACAAAGAGACTTTCTTTTCTTTTTCTCTCAATCTAAATTACAATGAAGAGTAAGTACTAGAGAGGAAAGTAATTTTGCTGTAGCTTGAATATGAATCACGTTGAAAAGCTTCTTATCCTTCAATGCTTCAGCTTCAATCAATTTATAAGCATACGAACAACGGATAGGCTTCATAACTGATTTATTCAAAAAGCCGTTGCTTCAGGGTCTTGACTGACTGCTTCAAGGTCTTGAAATGTAACAGATTCTCCGGATAACTCGCATTTCGGTTGTTGACTGACTTTCTTCTACGAGATCACGTCCAACAAGGTTGTTTAACCCAGCATATATTCAAATCAACTCCTTAAGCTTAGGAAGACTACTTTGAATATCTTTTCATCCTTATCTTTGATAGAGTTTGAATTAATTCAAACACTTGGAGTCCTTGAAGTAACAAATTCCTTATTTTAAGGAACCTTTTGAATTTGCTTAGCTGAAAAACATTTATCATTATCCACTTACAGCAGCATTAGATTAGCCGTTAGTAACTGATTGAAACATAAGCATTAGTATAGGAACGTATAAAGCATTAATATAAGCAACTTCAACTTCAACGTAAGCATATAACATGAATATGTTGCATGGTATTAGGCAAGTTATATATTTATAATTCCATTTTGACTTCATCATCCATACTTATATTAAATATATTAATCATATACATATACATAAACATCAATATAACAAGATGTATTCATCAAGGTGGAGTCTTCAATTTCTATTGCCCCATTTGACTTGACTTTTTTTAAAAAATAATTTGAAAAATAGGGTTTAAAATTAAAATAAGTTTAAAAATAAACTAGCTGCTATAGATTTGGATGAATAAGAGCAGTGATTTTAGATGAGCTATTACGTTATCAATTAGCTTAGTATATGATAGTCATTATGTTAGTTCATGAATGTTGTAATTAGTTCGTATTTTCTTGTTGACGATGATATATGGTATTTTAGTTTCTTCAAGAAGTGTCCATTGAAGGGGAGAACGAGGAATCCTAGCTAGTAGCTACCCACCCCTTAGGTTCTTTTTAAATGTGTTCCACGTTACAAACAGACTGCAATCTTTTTCCTCATACCATAAGACTATATGGTTTTTTCAATCTATCATTTGTTAATATAAGCTGACTTCTATTATACCAACACAATAATAATAATAATAATAATAATAATAACACTAATAATAATAACACTAATAATAATAATAATAATTGTGTTCATGTGATTGGCTAAAAAGCTTTCATTAAGAAATTTCATTAGCATTGATCCGCTTTTTATTGAATTTTGCGCATCATCAGCCACTTGATCCTCAAATATTCAACGGTGCCACATGTAATTAGTCCACTCCATTCATAATTAGGACTGTAAACACTATATTCATCAATTGTAGGCTATATCATCCAAACACTGAAACACTAACTTTTAGGGAGACCCTTGATTTTAAAATTATTCATTGACTTAAACATTGGAGTGGGTTCTCTCGGAGCATCACCCTAGAAGCTAGCTTCACTTGTCTCTTTTGCAAATTAATCGTCATGACAACTTGGAGATTAGCTCTATCAATTGGTCCAACTAGCAATCTTACGACAACTATATCCTTTCTTAGTTGCTTAACTACCATTCTACCAAGTAACTTGTTTCATTCTCCAAACACAAACAATATTTTTAAATTGTTAATAATATATAGAGAACCAACAAATAAACTATTTGCAAAAATATTTAAATAAACTCCCTTCTAAACAAGTGAATGTGTTATATTATTATTTGAATATTTTTTTTATCATGAAGTATTATAAAATATAATGTCCCCAAAAATCGACCCATTAGGAATTTTATGAGCCATAGTAAAGGTTCGAAACTCTCAAAATAAAGTGTTAAGTGGTATCTGGTATGTGATATATGAACAAACTAGCTATTTGGCCCGAAATAAAAAATTATCATTATATATGTACAAACTATTTAAATGTAACTCATACATGAGGTACATCCATAAGAAGTCATGTTGGAAAGGCTATGGATTTAATCCTATAAAGGCACTTTTTTAATGTGAGAAAATCACTTGAATATAATAATATGAAGACACCACACGTACAAATGAAAAATTGTCATCTTTTTGAGAGACAATGACATGTAGTAAAATAGAATGCTGTTGACTTAACTTTTCAAAATAGTGTACATGTAGATTTAAAGACATGAACACAATTATGTCAAATTTTTAGAAAGAATTATATAAATTATTAGGGCATTTCTAATAAAGTCACCTCATGTTATAGACCTGGATACTAATGTATATGGTGATGTCACTTTTATTTTGTCTCAAACATTCACTTTAGTTAGTATCCAAAACTTGTATAACTAAATCATAACACGTTTTTAGAGACTTTTAAGATCTAATATAAGATAATAATTAGTTTTAAATCTCTTTATTTGATCCTATGAGACACCCGATACCTTAATTATAATTTCGGAAAAAAGTATCAAAAACCAAAAGATATAATGTTTAAAATTCAATAATTATATACAAATTTGGGATTGGTAAGGGAATACCTTTATATGCTTACCATACATCTTCTATAACTTCAAACATCCACTTAATCAATTTATTTATTAAAATAGTGAATAAATATATATATATATATATGTATATATATTTAATTTATGGATAGATGACCAAGTGAGAAGTTAGATGCATTGCATATCCACCTAAATTGTCACCCCATCCATCCATCATCCATCCAAACATTAGCATATTATCAGGTTTTCATCTATTTAAGTGGATCAAGAGGATAGATATTCCAACGGTTGCGAATAAAATTGCCAGCCATATGCCTTATAGGGTTATATTAGGCAATACGAGTAATTAAAATAATTAGTTTTTGACTCTAAACTTCTATTTTAATAAATTCCAAAACTCTAATAATTGGATCCTAAACCATTATAGGTTCTTTGAAATTAAATATATGACAATGATTAGTTTAAAAGTATTTTTACATGACCCTAATAGGCACCCAATATATATTTATTTCAATTTAGGATATTTTTCAAAAACAACTCAATAAGGGTCTATAAAAACCTTCAAAATTTGATAATTTCGGACAATTATAGACATGATACGAGATCACCTGATATTCTTACCATGGCTCTTGTAGGGTCTTCTTAGGACCTAGAAGTGATTAGAAGCATCTATTTTGATTCCAAATATCTATTTCAATTGATTTCCAAAACCCTTATAATTTGATCATAAATTCGTTTTCAAGGTCATTTAAGACAGAATATAAGACAATGATTGAATCCAAATTTTCATATATGATCTTAGGAGGCATCCAATATGTCTATAATATTTATTTTGATTAGAGTTATTGAAATCTGACTCAACCCAATAAACTACCTGAAATCGACTTGGACCCGATCTGATTATGACTCGAAAAGTGAGACCCATAAACCGACCTGAAATCAACCCGAAACCGATTTGACTCGATATTCGAAGACCCAAACTCGATGTGTCTGAACTGTTACAGACCCGACCCAAAGACAAACCGAAATCGATTGCACTTGACAAATAGCCCGTTGTTGACTTAATCTTAAACTTGCTATGTCCCATCTAGGAACCGACTAGGATTGACCTAAACCGACATTGACTCGAACCAAATACGAGCTGACTCGAATCCAAGCAAGAAAATAACTGATTTGACCTGACCCGACTTGACCCGACCTGATAGGCCAAATTGGCCCAATTTAACTCTAATCGATAAGCATCGACCCGTGATGGGTCAACCCAAAACTTTCCTGTGGACCCGAATCGATACCCTAGTTTTAATATCGTGAATATATAAAAATAAAAATATTTTTATTATTAATATCAAGATTATAGTTATTCATGTTTTATTTTTGAACCAAACAAGAAAGAACTAAATCTCATACCTGTGTTAAATCAAACAACTGAAAAGGGTTTAAAACTCATCTAAAACTGATTTCATTCATCCTAGGTATCATTTCTAATTCCATTCATGCAATCCAAATAAAGCTTTAATTATGTTTGGCTTTAATGTTAGTTTGATTTTTTAAATGATTCTACTTTCTATTTAATATCTCCGTTGGATTTAGAAGATAAAGAATCAAAATTGTCTTCTCATTTTAAATACTCTTCTTATATATATATATATATATATATATATATATATATATATATATATATATATATATATATATATATATATAATACTGAAAACGAGTAAAGGAGGCCCAAATCAGGGATTTAATATTAATCAAGTTCCATAAACTAAACAGTACTGACAGATCGAATTCGTCCTCCGCGATAGGCAAACCAGAATTGAGGATCGTAGATCGTTTGATACTCATTCCCAAACACAGAAACAGTGCGTAAGGATTTGTGAGGATCTCATATTCAGCTTTGGTACCAGCAGTCGCATGCATAAGAAATACGACCTCTATGCAAGCATGCACTGGAATTGGTATTCATGCTTCACTTAACATAACCATTTAAAGGTCAAATGGCAAATGCATTTAGCATAGCAATAAAATTAGCAGTTTTTTTTTTCATATCAAACGATCTACGATCTACTCCAACTAGATTTGACAACAAGTCTTGTTAATTTAGGTGCTGACCAACAAGCATAGTCATGACTGAGACTAGTACTATGGTAACATAAACAACTCAGAATCAGCATTTTTAGATTGGTTACGTAAAGGTTTCATATCTCGGCTGCGTACCATATAGTAAAATTTGCTGAGCATAATGTGACTGAAATTCGGCTGCTACAAATTTTAACGTTTGAAACTCATACAATCGTCAATGGGAATGTTAACTAAAAGAATTCGTCTTATATGGTCATCTTTTAAGGAATTTTTAATAGTATAAATTTGTATATGGTTCTACACAAAAGTTGTTTCTCAACACTTTTTTCTTCAATAATTAACCCTAAAGTTGAGGAGGATTTTATAACCTCCAATAATACCTAAGCAAACACCAGTTACTACACAGCTAACATCACTTTACATTTCCAGAGTTGGAATAGTATTCCCAAACAAGGTGAGCAAAAAGGGAGCCCTCTCCATTCACAAGCTTTTTTGGATGATCAAATTCAACCAATTCTCCTGCATAAATTTTAACCAGTTTTTTCATAGAACGTTTTACACGCAAGATGATTAACACACACACACACAACCAACCAAACAAAGCAATAAAGAGATCAAGAAACATGCTGGTAGATATGATTCAACTCCAAAAATGGAAACTGAATACTTACCGTCACTTAAAGCAAGAACCTTGCTGCAGTCCATGAGTGTGGGAATCCTATGGGCTACAGTTATTACTGTACTGTTCTCAAATTCAGAGCATATGATTTTCTGAATGACAGAATCAGTTGCATTATCAATTGATGCAGTAGCTTCATCAAGCACTAGTATTTTGCTCCTCTTCAATAATGCACGTCCTAAGCAGAACAATTGCCGCTGTCCCAGGCTCCAGTTTGTATCTTTTAAAAACTGTAACACACTTCACATATGTTCAAAGCCATCTAAAAAAGGAAGCCTAATTAATTCTTTGTTTTCATACCTAAGGCGTCCAGGCCCTCAGGTTTGTCTTGAACAGCCTCCTTTAGTTGATAATTTTCAAGAACCTTTACACATTCAGAGCAACATGTTTCAGAGAAGCAAAACACTTAACTGAATAGCATAAACTTGCTTTATCTTTTTTTCAAAATCATAACATATTACTACGATGAATGAAACAGATACAACTAATTTACTCAAACAAGTTATATGCATATTCAAGTGTGAAATCCAAGGTTCAAATTTTCGAACACAGGAACCCTGTCATTGATTTACACAAGATGGACCGAGACACGGACAACATGGCTTCATGAACCAATTTCCTCATTCTTAAAGACTTTTGCATCTTTTCGTATAAATAAATATAAATTCATGCAATTCAGATTTGATTTATTTGCTAGCTATATATTCTTTTCACACCATAACTATATTTTCTGTTCATTTCCCTCTATTTTTTATACGGTTCTCTCAAAAAAAGTAAGGAATGACTAAGGAATCCATAGCTTTGTCTAGTCGTTTGAGTGATGGGTGTTCAACTCAGATACTAAAGAAGATTATAATAAAGTCCAGGTTACATATCTCTTCATTTAGAGGCCAATTGTTCTTCGTTTTATAGATAGAAAAAGCATGGAAGCAATTAGTATTTCTCTGCAATTTCTCTAGTATCACAACATCCCCTGATGATCTAGAATATTAGGCTGAAGGTTAATCTTGTATCCCTTCAACAGTACCCTATGATAAGGGAAGTGTACGTGTGCAGGAGAACTTTTCAGGGTACAGATAATTGTAATGATAATGCATCTGAAGGTAGTTGGACCCCCTAATATAAGTGTAGGGGAACATCATTTTAGCAATAGTGGTAAATATTTATCATAAATCACAATGGTAAAATCAAACAGAAAATGTCTATTTACCTCCCAAATAACCTCGCTGTAATCTGATAATGGATCAAGATTGAATCTAACAGATCCTTGAAAAAGTATAGGCTCCTGTGGAATGATTCCAAATTGTGATCTTAGATCATGCAGCCCAATAGTTGAAATGTCTATGCCATCTACCACAATCTTTCCCTCTGTAGGCTCTACCAAGCGAAACAATGTGCACACAAGAGTTGTTTTTCCACTTCCTGTCCTGCCTACAATCCCATATTTGCGTCCACCTTCAAAGACGCAACTAATTCCTCTAAGAACAAGGGGGGAACTGGGCCGATATCTGACCTGATCATCATTGTTGCATAAGGTCATGGTCATGTATCATACAGACAACTATTAAGAAGAGTTTCATTTTAGGAACATTTATCTTTCAGTAACCAATACCTTCACTCCATGGATACCATCATATTTGCAAGATCACACTGGCTTTGCACAGAAAAAGTGAAATGACCACTCAACGATAACCCATACATCAGAGCCACCGCGATAAAACCTGACATGAAATCCAAAGTTTAGGCTAGCTGCACTAGCTAAGTACAAAAAAAGTACTTGGTTAGGGAGATACTTCAGAGCTGGACATAAAGATTGTTATATCTCATAACTTTTCTTTTTTTCTTTCTTTACTTCATCTTTATCTTCAATATACACAACCCTGCCCCTCAAGGTACTCAACTATTATATAGGGTCAAAACTTCCTCTGAGAATGTCCAAACAGACATAGAGATAGCCAGGCAGTCAAACTAGAAAAAAAACATCATGTATCAGTTGACAACAAAAAAAAAAAAACTAACCAGATGCATGCTCTTTATGAGGAAGCATAGTCATGAAGCAGGCAGAGGCTGAAATAACAATTGCATACATTATCTCTAGATATAAAATGCACCATTCATTTGCCAAGAAACTATGGAAAGATGCACTAGCATTGTTGTCAAGAGATACAAGGTCAAAATTGATTTTCCTCTCCAAAAGCTCTGATTATCATCGCTCCTGCAGCAGTTTCAGCAAAATGACTGGCAACCAGAGACTTGGTTGTCGCCTCAAATTTCATGAGCTCTCTGGCAGAAGCAAAATAATATCCCTGAAAGTTAACTGACTCAGAATCATTTCTTGGAAATGGAAATCTATCCCGAAGAAAGGAAAATTAAGTGGGATTAAAGTAGCTTCCATCATGTAAACAAAATAACCATGGCAAATAAATTTTTCGTGCATAACCTGCAAAATGCCGACCACATATATTGTGGGGGCTATTACTATCAGAACTTCCCAAGCAAGAACACCGAATACCGCAAATCCAAAATACACAAACATAGTCATTCCAATTGCAAGGCCCAACTGTATAGGTATGTCTAAGTCAATGACACTCAAGTCGGATGATACCTAGAAGATAAAACATACAGATTGTGAGACATTTCAGACAAATATTTTGCATGTAAAACGTTGTTCCATGGCTGAGATCTCTACCCGGCTAAGAATCCTTCCCAGCGGCGCTGAATCGAAGAAAGACATTGGAGCCCTGAAAAGCGACTCCAGCAGCTGGGAGAAGATAGATGCTGAAGCCTTTTTACTAAGAATATATATGAAAAAGGTTCTAGCGAACAGAAATATTATTGTGTTACATCCAATTGCTGCATAAACTGCGATGATGATTGGTTTGCTGATGGTACCAGATTCTCGAAGGTTAGCGGCCAACAGACAACTTTGCGCAAATTGTCCAAGAAGAAACAAACAATACAAAAAAATTGACAATGAGAAGTATAGCAAAGCATTGTCATGTTTGAGATTATTGAAGATGAGACTTGATGCCAGTATCTCCCATTTCTCTTTCTTCTAGCTTAATCAATTGGTCACTTGCACTCAAATGCTCTTTAGTGGATTCATACAGTGTCTTTTCCAGGGACTTATTATTTGGCACTTCCTCGGAGTTCTGAGAAGCAGCAATATCATAATTATTGACAAGGCTTCAAAATGCTTCACATGTTGCAAGGAACTCTTGGTAATAAGCTCTAGTGATCTTTCCTTCAGATACTAGCTGAAATATCGGGAAAACCCGGGAAGTTACTTCTAGCAGAAGAAGATATATTCATAAAGCCTAATCCTTAGAGGTAGGGCCAAATGCTTACAGTTTACAACCCAGAATTTCATCAACATTATGACTTACCAAAATTGAGTCAAAGTTTGGAAGGAAGTTGAACACTCCACCTTGATGTATCTAGTCTTATTTATATATGTATGTATGATGGAAGTCAAAAACCCTATCAAACAAGCCTACGTGAACAAATGTATAAATATGTGTATGTATGTAGTTGATGTTGCAACTCTATACACGTTCCTATACTTATATTTTCTAACGTTGTTATCTAATAAGTTTGTTGTTAGTAGATTATGTTTAAATACTTTTCAGGTATAACAATTCAAATTCAAATTGGTTCCTTAAATAAAGGAGTTTGTTATGCCATGAACTTCAAAGCATTTGAATAAGATTCAAAACTCTATCAAGATAAGTTTGAATAAATTGGTCTTCCTAAGTTTATGGAGTTGAATCAAAGACATGCTGAGTTGAACAAGTTGTTGGACGTGCCTATACAGAAGAACTTCAGCCAACAAGAACATCTCAACAACAATTCAAATCTGTAACAATTAGCAAATATCATTAAAACAAAGGAAGTAATTAATCTCAACCGTCGCTTCTTGACTAATTAAACGAATGAATTTAATCTAATGATCAATTTTAACAACCTAATACACCAACCTTAAATTGACATTGAGTTGATACAAGAATTCACTTAACACATGCTAGGGTTTATATATTAACATCCTAGAAAAGAAATTACTCACTAATCACAATTAAATCCATATGAACAATAATAAAATCAAGCATAGATATAAAAATCATAAAACTATAAGGGAATTAAATTAAATAACAAAGAGGCATAAATAAATAAATATAAAGAAAACTCGAGAAAACTTACTTGAGATTGAAATTGATGAGGAAACTAGGAATAAAATTTGATTATTCAAGAGTAACAATATTTTTGAGAGAGAATTACATAAGCAAAACCATAAACTAAAACCTAGAAAAAGAGAGAAGAGAGGAAGAAGAGAAAAACTAGAATACTAGAATAGAGAATGATGAATGGAGAGCCCAAAAACCCTAGAAAACTAATTACTAAATCAGAAAATAAAATAAATCAAAAATAAAAATAAAAGAAAACAAAAAGAAAAATAACTTGATGACTTTGCCGTGAAACTTTTGGGGTACTTCAAACTTTGCCTTCCTTTTTTCTTGGTTGTCGTGCGTCATTCACTTTCTCTTTTTTTTTTTTTTTACTTTGACTTACTTTTTTTTTAATAATCTTTTGAGCTAATCTTCTTTTCCACTTTCCTTGGCCCAAATTTCACCTACAAATCAATGCTAGCTCCACCATATTTTTGTTATTGAAATGCATTTATACTAAAAAACCTTAAAAATTAGCAATAATCGATATGATTAAAGCCGAAATATAATTATGGACAAATAAATGCCGAAATATAATTATGGACAAATAAATGCCGAAAAGTACAAATAAATGTACTTATCAATTTGACTGACAGTTGGTTTAAGTAAAAGGCAAGTAATGACAGCAAAAAAATATTAAGAGAGGAATGATTTTCTGAAGTGCATGGATGATCATGTCAGGGACATTGTACTAGAACTTCTAAGAAAAAGCACCAATACCATACTGAAGACTCCAATTTAAAGACAAGGACTCAGCCTAGGAAGTTAGGAAGAGACCAACACAGAATAATTAGTCTGCACCACGCACTGATTTCATTCTTACCTTGCACTTAATATATTTTATTCAGATGAGAGCATATTAAATTCTGTGCTCCACCAAGAAAACCAGTTCACAGAATTTTCATGGTTAAATGTTGATAAATGAGAAAGCCAGGGCAGTTCTAGCTTCAACCCATGTCTAACTCAGGGTGAACTTATCAGAAGTCTCATGGATTTGCTTTTGTTATATTCTATTCAGATGAGAGCATATTAAACTCTGTGCTCCACCAAGAAAATCAGTTCACAGAATTTTCATGGTTAAACGTTGATAAATGAGAAAGCTAGGGCAGTTCTAGCTTCAACCCATCTCTAACTCAGGGTGAGCTTATCAGAAATCTAATGGATTACAACCTCCTTTTCGATCTACAATACAGCAACTAGCTTCTTTAAAATTAATGGCTTGGATTCGAGTTCTCAGTCTCATTTTTAGGCACTTTATACTGGCTTTACTGCCTGGCACCAGCAATGATGTTAAAATAAATTTTTTATCACAACTTTTCCAACAGAGCACGACAGTGGCTAAAGATTTGACAGGATCACATATTCTGTTTTTGGACCAGCACTTGCCAGTCACCAGCATAGCATGTACTCGTTAAGTAGGAGTACACTGGAATTAGTATTCAATTCATGCTTCACAGAGCAGCTGCATCACTATACATCCTCCAAGGATGAAATGCATAAGGCATGGTGAATACAGCAATCATCTAATATGGTCTGCCCCAACTAGTTTGCCACAAGGCCTGTGCTCATTCACTACTTTTGGGTACAAACCATAATCAGAGTTAAGAAATGCACCTAGATAACATATATAAAGCATAGTGACTGAGCGAGAAATATAACAATAAATGTATCCTCCCCAATGAATGGGAGAAATTCAATTTAACTTTCACGCAATGCTTACTTGTATTGATTTCAAAAGGCATGCTTTTATTAACATCAATTCCCGCTATCTTTTTTGCTGAGCTAAAACAATACTATAACAATTCCTATGCCTAACAAGGGATCATTGTCGGAGGCACAAAATCCCAATTTCAATAGGAAACAACAGAAATACATGATAAGAAAAAACAGAGCAAGGGGAAAAAGCGTAGCTCAGTGAAGGGCAGCAGCAACACCAGGGTTACTCTTACGAGCAAGCTTCGACCACTCGGTGTGGTAAGCACCAGGGCGATCCACCCTCTCATAGGTGTGAGCACCAAAGTAATCCCTCTGAGCTTGAACAAGGTTAGCCGGAAGCCTAGCACGCCTGTAGGTGTCGAAATAAGCAAGA
Organism: Dysphania ambrosioides; assembly: GCA_026401315.1. Lineage (NCBI taxonomy): Eukaryota > Viridiplantae > Streptophyta > Magnoliopsida > Caryophyllales > Amaranthaceae > Dysphania > Dysphania ambrosioides. The sequence goes on along the minus strand of CM048659.1, from coordinate 4,229,054 downwards.
CTAGCACACATTCCAGGAGTACTTATCCCAGCAGAAATCGCCAAACCCACAACCCTCCTCCAAGCTGCCTGCCTCTGTACCATCTCTTTAGCAAACTCAGGATCAACAACCAAACTAGCTAAGTTGGAATTCCTCTGATATGCCTGCTTAATTCTGTCCAAGAAAACCGCCCTAATAATACATCCACCTTTCCAAATCCTCGCCAACTCCCCCAAATTCAAATCCCATCCCTTCTCAGCACTCTTTGCCCTCAACAAATTCATCCCTTGAGCATAACTACAAATCTTTGAAGCATACAAAGCTTGCCTCACATCATTAACCAATCTCTTCTTATCAACCCCACCTCGAACTGCATGAACCTCCTCCTTCATTCCTGCAGCCTCCAATACCTTTGCTGCATTTTCCCTCTCCGCCTTCAACCCACTTAGGTACCTGCAAAGCAATGTGGTACCATCTTAATAACCAAACTACATTGATAAATTAATCGACACCCACCCCAATGTCATTCAGTACAATCAGATAATATCAAAATCACATTAACACACAATACAGAGTAATCAAAATCCACACTCAACTAAACTTCAATGATTACAAATAAGATAAATATGTCAACTACAAGCTAATATCCAATGACACCCCGTTTCCACTTCAAAAATCATATAAAACTTCTCGAGTAGTCTTCACATAAGAAAAAAAAAATTTTATTTTACATGATATCGCACAATTATAGTAATATGGCCACAAAAAATTCAATCATAAACCATTACTATTCGTAATTCACTAAGCCACAAATACTAAAAAAACATCATAGCATTATAAACAGGTACTTCATAAATCGAAAGCAGCCATATCGGGGTTACCTGCAATCCAAAGACGCAGCGATAGTAGGAGCAGCAACAGAGAGCTCAGCAGCTTGTTGAACAGTCCATTTGCCAGTACCCTTCATCCCAGTCTTATCCAAAATCTTATCAACCAACCCACCATCCTCTAAATCATCCTTCACCTTGAAGATATCAGCTGTAATCTCAACCAAGAAGCTCTCAAGCTCACTCTTGTTCCACTCATCAAAGATAGCAGCCAGCTCATCATTGCTCAACCCTCCCACATTCTTGAGTACATCATACGCTTCCGAAATCAGCTGCATATCCCCGTACTCAATCCCATTGTGTACCATCTTCACAAAATTCCCAGACCCACCTTCTCCTATGTATGTCACGCAGGGCCCATCATCCACCTGAGCCGCCACCTTCTTTAGGACCCGCTCCACGTTTTCGTACGCTTGGTAGTCGCCACCTGGCATGAGGGAAGGGCCGTGGCGGGCCCCATCCTCGCCACCCGAGACGCCCATCCCGAGGTAGAGGAGGTTATTTGAGTGGGCGTCTTGGAGGCGGCGCTCGGTGTTCTGATACCACTCGTTCCCGCCGTCGATAATGGTGTCTCCGGGCTCCATGAAGGAGGCGAGAGAGTGGATGGTTTGGTCGACGGGGGAGCCGGCCTTGACGAGGATGATGATGGATCTGGGGCGTTGGATGGAGAGGACAAAGTCGCGGGGAGTATAGTGGCCGGAGAGGGGGAGATCGCCTTCGGATTTGGCGCGGTCTAGGGTTTCGTCGACTTTTGAGGAGGTACGGTTGTAGACGGAGATGGGGAAGCCTTTCTCGGCAATGTTGAGGGCGAGATTTTGGCCCATTACAGCAAGGCCGACGAGCCCGATTTGAGCTGGAGATGCCGCCATAGTGGTTGAGAGGAGGGAGAGTGGGGAGTTGGTTGGTGGAAAGGAGGGGAAGATATAGAAATGGAGGAGAGAGATTAAGAGGGGAAAGGACGGACTCGTCGAGGGAGTGAAGAGACAGTGACCTCTTCCGATATTAGAGAGTTACGTCAGAATCAGGATTTGGTTGATGGATTCATAGACTGGTGGGCTCGTGGCTACATGGAGGAGACAGGAGACTAGGAGACTGTAGAGGTTTCAACTTTGAAGCTTGGAGGAGCCTACAATTAATTCATTTATCCATCAATACACCACTTTATGATTGTTAAACTGATAGTTCAATTTCGATCTAAGCATCATTATCGGAAATATATACGCCATTTTTTTTTAATATACACACTAATAAATCGTCAAGTGACGTCAAATTTAGTATCTTTATGATACAAATTACGGAGTTAATATGATAAGTTAGTCGTAAAAATTTATTTGGGTAAGAAGTAAAGTTTGTAATAAGAGCAATTGTGTGCATTTGTATTTTCATCAATGCAAGTAGGAGAATTAGTTGTTGTGCAAGATTATATTAGCAACAAAAGTAATTTAAAAATTAATAAAGGACTCGAATTCATTAATATTTTAAGCAGTAATAAATACATGTAATAAATCGTAAGGACTAACCTAAAGCAAGAGTCGTGTGACTTGTTTGAATGAGGAGTGCGGCTTGGACATTCAACTTGGGTGGCGCATCCACACGCATAATTGCATCATACTGATCGTATCATGCACAACTTGCATCATGGGCTCACCATCTTAGAAAAACGCCAAAGCTAAGAGAGAGAGAGAGGGGAATACGTTTTGTTGATTTGTTTAGTAATAGTTCGTCCTTTCATTTTCAAATAGCTTTTGTTACACTTTTGCAACGACTGATGACCAAAAAAAAAAAATATCAAAAGCTTCAGCAGTTGTTAAAGAAAACAATATCTTGATTACCCTTTTTTATTTATCCTGAGGTGAGTGAGGACAATAGTAGCCACCTTCGTACGAAATGGGTTCAATCCGAGCACCAAGTGTCATAATTTGGTCCTGTCGAAAGAACAATCTAACAAAAGAATCATATCTGGTAAGTTGTAAACTCTTGCTCTCTTTATGTCTCATACAAACTCTTAGCAGCTTTCAACGGACATAAAATTAGATACCTTGGAGGTTGAGAGTCATACACATCAAATAAGGATAATGTTAATTTCAGCATATATCAAGAGAATTTGAGGACGTTTTGGATAATCTTGATTAATCGGAAACTTTTTGGGAGAGAAAAATGTGAGCTTAAAGATAGATAAGAACTACCATGATAGTGATAGGGTTCAAGGGCACCTGTACCTCAAACTCTATTATTCATGTGGACAAGTTTCTATTCAAGAAGTTCAATCCTATTCTATACATTGCTCAAACAAATCTTAAGAATGTCTAACCAAGTTTCAGTTCGGTTCTGAAACTTCACTTGGCAACGTCAGTGTATTATACTACTTTGTAAAATACAGTTAATACAGCAACAAACTACCAAGTATTTCTTATTTGCAGCCCTAAATCAGAGAAAGGCACAATTAAAAGGAGAAAGGCGCAATTAAAAGGAGAAAGGCACAATTAAAAGGAGAAAGGCACAAAGTAAAAATGGACCTAAAATTCAACAATTGAATGTTCCATAATTCGTTTCATTGCTTCGTTCTATCCAAACTTACACAAGCTAATGAACGGAACCAGCTTTTCATCTGAAGCTGTCATTTATTTGACCAAATGACCAATGATCATAAGCAGGAAAAATAAGGAATTCAATACACATGATTTAATGTATGATCCAGAACACATAACACACTCATGTACTTACTAATCAACATAATGTAACTCAAATGGATAAATAGAATTTGCAGTCTCACAGCAGTAATCAAATTACCGACTCCATGACCATATCCAAAATCTCAACAGCCTCAATGACAATGACCGTACGAGTTTCTCCTGATCACAGCTCATTATGCAGCCACAACCCCAAAGAGCTGCTTGCGGATCTGCAATAGGAAGAACATACATATATAGGATTCTCTGTCAAGAGGCCGTAAAGTATAAACTTAATATCTAGTAGGAGAAAAAATTGCGTAACATAAATCTAGTTAAGGACTCAAATTAGACACCTAGACTCTCACTAGTAGCAAGGAGAAACACTTTGCACCTATAAAGCATCACATATACTATTTTACAATATCAAAAAAGCTAATCACCTTTCCTAACTAGTATTGGTTTGCCAGAGTTACTTATATACCCTTGATTAAGTGATGGACAGATGAGTCAGATGAATAAATAACCCAAGATTTTAATAGTGTTTTTTTATAAACATGTCATATCCTCAATTTTAAGGGGTTTAAAAAAAATTTAGGGGTTGGGACAATATGACAAATAATTCTTGAGGGAAGAATAAAGAATAATTTTCAAGTTGTACGGATAACACATCAGATCCACCACAAAAAAGAAAGCGCTGCCTCACAAGATATGGATTTGTTTACTATATAGTACAGGAATACATAATCATCACAAACACAAAGCATAACAAATGAGAGTGAAAGCATAAATCACCTGGGGAAGCTTCTTCCTGAATGCAACTTCCAATCTTGCATCAAGAGTGTTCTCGCACACAATTTTGCCATCTCGAGAAGCTAGGACAACACCTCCAGCACTAGAAACAACATGCAATGCAATTACACCACTTGCGGAACATTTACAATTAAATGAATACACTACAGTTCTCCAAAAATAAGTAATATCACTAATAATAATCTTTCAGTTTCAGAGCCAATTATCCAACAAACCTACACAAGGTTGCCTGCAACTTTCAAAATCAAGGTGGAAGATATTACATAGCTAATCAATTTAATCCATCCAAGAGTTGATATGCTAAAAACAAACTTACCAATGAAGACCATGTTCCTTGTGATGACTAGGACCTGGAGGGAGATAGACATCATCAATAACAATTTCAGGTTCATGTACACCTGCCTTATTAGCATATTCTTCTTTAGCTGACGCAATTACATGCTCTACCAGTTTCAAATCTTCCTTTCGGCATCGCAACAAGATGGCAGGTTCTTTCAATCTAAGCAAACTCTGTTAAAAAAAAAGGGAATATTTTCATGTGGGCAAAACAATCTCATTCCCAAAGAATATATAACTTAGCTACAGCTCAAGCTTAGCCAACAACTTCAGACAAGTTATTTCGTGAATACTAGAAATCAAAAAAGATTACGTGTATAAATGTGAAAACTCACCATTGCAGCAGTACAATCAATAATGCAAGACTAAACAGACAAAATTGAATCTATTATCAATTAACCTGAACAATTAGATCTCCCAAAAGGTTCCTGTAATGATGATGGTCACCGCTGAAATGCGGATGATGATGACTACTGACACGCAGAAGTTCTTTGGATGCTTCCTCTTTCATGGAACTAACTAAATCATCTTGAGCTTGAAGGACCTTGATCCGAGAGGCATTAAGCTGCATGGAGTACTCTCTGTCAAGAGAAGCAAACCAAAAGGTGTTAATTAATAACGTAACTAATGTTTTCCCCAGGATACAGCAATCCACAAAGCTAAAACTGGACATGCATACTGAGTTACATCACAAACTTAGGCATACAAAAAAAATACAACAAAAAGGCATCTTCCATACCTTTCCTTTTGGTTTGGACAAAATTAGTTTTATACAAGCACTTGTGATAAAAGCATCTTCTTCTTTAAACTACTTCCTTGATCCCATCTTCACCTCCCTAATTTCTGCTATTTCTAAACTCTGTGATAAAGGAAAAAGTGGATGAATTGGGGGCTGACAGAAGTATGATAACCTCAATCAAGAACCTTTATTCAAAAAATATACTTCCATTGACCTAAAATATTTTTTCCTGATGTTGTGAGTTGCAAGGTCCGAAGCAGGAAAATACAATACTCTGAGATGGAAGGAGCACAACTTTAAAGTAACCTACTTCAACCCTAATAGAGTAAAATCAAACCATCAAAGTATCTACAATTGAATGTCTGTAGGGCCTTGACTAAGATATAGTCAGAGGTGGAGCTACATGGGATATATGGGATACAACTGCACCCTGCTTCCCCCATTCCCCTAGATCCCAATAAGTATTATTGTATGAGTCAGAGTGTTGGACTTTCAAGAATGAGCACAATAAAAAGATGAGTGCGACAAAGATGTGTATGTTAAGGTGGATGACTATAAACACCTTAAGGGATAAAATTAGAAATTTGGATATCCAAAGAAAGATGGAGAAGCAAATATTGAGGATAAGGGATAATCGGTTACGTTGGTTTTGGTATGTTAAAAGCCAAACTTTAGATACAATGGTGGGAAAAGTGAAGAGCTAGTGTAATGGAAATCTCAAACGCGGATACTTAAATAAAGGGATTTAAGAATATATAGAAAAAATGTGACTATAAATAGGAGAGAATGGAGGAGGGGCATTTTTGTGGATGATCACTTGAGATAGATTTTTTATTTACATAGTCATAATGCCAAGCTTTGTTGTTGTTGTTACTGCAATTTGTTCGTTAAATTGTCGTTGTCCGTTTAGTAGCAAGGACCGCTAAGAATTATAAAGCCCATATCGCAAGAAGAGAAGGGTTCAAATTTCAATACTAGTACTGTTTTTCCTTCTTCCTTTTATTAACTCTTATGATTTTAGACAATGGACCTTTGGAACGTTATTTCTTTTTCACTTTTTCTTTTCATCACCTCACTCATACAAGTACATAATTTCTTAATTCTGGAAACAAGTTTTACTTATGACTTTATAACTAGCAACTAGAGTAAGATGCATGAATTATATCATTATTTTTTTAAAAAATAATCTTGTACCAATGCTTAGTTACTCACTGAATTATCTAATATTTACATTTCATTGATTCTTAGTATGTTCGATTTTAATAAATTTTACATCCACCATATACATCAAATTACTACTCAGTGTTAATTTCTTGGATGCATTTTTAGTACTACACATGAAGTAGTTGCTAGTAAAAACATTTAAAATATACTCCATATGATCCATCATTTTTGTAAAAATATAACCATTTAGTTGTCTTTTTCAATGGTACAATAAATAGAGCTGTTTAACATTGGTAATTTAGTAAAGTAACATAAAAAATGAATTGATTACACATTCTTATGCTTATCAAAGAAGCACAAAGATTAATAAAATGGCAAATAATACCAAGAAGGAAAATCTTCTAAATCTAATTGGCATAATATTGAACACCAAAGTCAAACCTTAATCCTAAAAATATGGGGCCGGTTACATGAATCTATAATTTATTTCACATGACCATCCATAAAAATCATCTTCCTCCATTCTTCTTTATTTAAAGTCATATCTTCTTCTATACCCAATTTCTCCCTATCTTTCTTAACTCCAAATTATCTTTGATCTAACTTGACCGCGTTTGAGGTCTTCATTACCCCACCCTCCACCTTTCTCACTTGATAATTCGACGTCTAACATGTTCAAACCAACGCAAATAATTCTTCCTTAACTTATCACAATATTCATTACAATATTCACATTTTTTTATTTTATACTTCAAAATGTTCCCACAAATCCACCTCAATATATGCATTTCTACTATACTTATCTTCTTAACATGTTTTTTTCTTAAAAGTCCAACACTATAACCCATACAATAATGCTAGTTTAATTGCCATCATAAACAACCTCTCTTTTAACCTTAAGGATACACTTTGATCACATAATAATCTAATAGCTACTCTCCATTTGAGCCACCTAGAATTTATTCTATGGATGACATCTTCATCAATGTCTTCTCTTAAAGGCAACACTTTGTCACCAAAAGTCACACTATCTTTATAGCCTCTTCTCAATGCTAAAATGACACCTTGTAGAATCTATTTTACTCCTTCTAACTATGAAACCTCTAAATTTCAACCTTGGTATCCATTGCTCTGACTTAGCATTCACCCTCGCTAGGCTTGTCCACCAGAGCAATATTGTCCATAAAAAGTAAACACTCGGGTATTTCATCTTATATCAACCTTCTTATATCAACCTTATTACTTTGTCTAGGACTATTGCGTGAAGGAAAGGGGTTAGGACAGATTTTCCGTGTAACCCAATTGTAAAATCCGTTAATCCACCACAATTTCTACCATTTATAGTAACTTCGTGACTCACATCTTTAACTAGATCAATATACTTATGTGTGTAAATATTTCTGTCCAAATTATTTAGCCCATAATGTTATATTAAACCAAAATTGGATTTGGATTTTTTTGTGTTAATATTAAGTTAAAAATTTGTTCGTGGCCCTGGATGTCCAACTCCATACCAAAGAAGATTATAACTGAACCCTGGAGTTTCATAGCTAGGCATCTGAATATAAATAAATAAATTAGTGCCTAAACGTAAATGGAGGCAGAGATGTCTAACTTCCGACCAAAGAAGATGAAAGCTGAACCCTAAAGGTTCAACGAGGGACATCATGATAACAAAAGTTTAGCTTGAAGAGACTCTTGTGTCCTTCCATTAAAATGGTGTAAAAAAAAACGAACCTTTCGTCCTTTCTAGCTACCTTGCACTACCATCCCTAGAAAGGTTCGAATTGTTTTAATGGAAGGACACAAAAAAACAAAAAACGAACCTTTATTTTACAGCCTATAGATTATGAAACAGTTGCATTTGCAATAGCGAAATTAAAGTCAACAAGATCTTCAAAAACACAAATATAAACTACATTCATCCCTTAGCAATAGCGAAATCACGCATTCATCACCATCACATTAACCTTACACATCAAACCTAGCATTGATCACATATATAGTCAATGTTTTCAATCAAATCACATAAATCAAAGTTTCAAAGATTGCGCAATGGCAGATTCAACATGAAATTCTGCGATTAATATAAAATTCAAAAGATGAATAGATAAATTACATTTTCCTGCGTATTTGAACTTGCTTCTCCTTACGCTCGTACTCTTGCCTGATCTTCTTCTTCTCCGCCTCAACTAACTGCAACTTCTCAATGTTGAACTCCTGCAATTCAAACAACCAATCAAACTAAATCAATCACAAATCCTATACAAAAACAATCAAAATTCTCAAACTAATGCGCAACAATTCACAATAAATAAAAAAATTAAAAAAGAAAATTCATAAAAAATTACTTCTTCAGCAGCAACGGAGATCTCGTTGGCCTTCTCCTCCGCTTCTTGGCGGATGAATCGGACCATCTGCTGGATCTGCTTCTGGACATCTGTGTCATTCATATTTGGATCTGTTGAGCTTTGCTTCTCTCTCCTCCTTCGACTGGTTGAAGGTGGTTGGGCGAGAGGAAGATGATGAAGATCAGTTCAAGTGTCGATGATGGAGAGATCAAAGTTTTTCTGGAATTTAATAATTGGGGCTGATAAATAAACGTGATTATTAAAATTTGGAGATAGACAACAAAGATCAATATTCAAGTGAGCTGGCAACTTGGGTTTATTCACGAGTTTGTTTGCTGTTTCATAACTTGCATTATGGGAAAGGGTGAACTCTCGTAACCGGTGACTACTTGTAACGTTTTACGTTTTTCAATATATAACTTATAATGTTTTTATCTCTAAATCAGTGGTTAATTCTTTTCTACTATCGATTTTTACTAGATGACGTCGCCCACATTTATTTATAAATTGCCTGCAAAATGGCATTGAGCATCTCATTTTGCCCTTACCTTTATTCTTATGTCTAATATTATCTATACGACACAAATATCACCACCAGCCAAAATGTTAAGTAAGATGTTAAGAACACCAAAGAAAAAGTCAGATGCACCGTAGGAAATAATTAGTAAAAATGTAATTTAAAATGTAATAATTATATTAATCAGTAAAATTATATAATCAAAGAAAATTAATCATTATAACTAAAAAACTAATAATATTAATTAGTATTATTAATATTTTGTTTATTTATTAGTGCATAATTGTTTTATAATTTAGTGGTATTATTGTTATTTGGTGCATACTGTTATAATTTATTGATAATTGTTAGTGCATAACATTATTGGCACACTATGCGAGTCAACAAGGGGGGATTCCTCATGGTGCACCACTGCCAACATTGATCTTTTGAGAAAGTATATTGTATACCCAAACACTTTTTAGGTACTAAAATTGGGTAAATTTTCAATTTTTCTTCTAGTGGTTTTGGAAAAAAATACTTGCAAAATAAGGGACTTAGGAAATATCGTGGTTGTTTATCATGTTGCATCAAAGGGGTTCAATACATGGTAAACATAACTAAATATTATGTGTAACCTTGTGGAGATGTCTATAAAATAAGACGTTAGCATTGAAGTTTACCAATAGGATTTCATCCTACAAAGAAAGAACATTGGGTATTTATCAAGTGAATCTCTAAACATTGCCAATAAATATATATCTTCCGCCCATATATATTACATATTTTGCGCATTATTTAACTCAATTATCCTTACATGGGAACACTTTATAACACCCCGGTAATTCTTTCTTTCCGAAAACCAAAACCTTGAAAGAACTACTGGTGTGCTACCAGCACGTGTTCAACGTTAAGGTTTCAAAACAGAATTTTGCAACGGCAAATAAAAGACTTTTGAAATAACATCATTCATCAAAACAAATTCCTAATATACTAAGAGCTTGAACCGATAAGGCCCTTACTGTAATTTACCAAAAAAACGTTCAACTCAAATCCAAAATCAACAATCTAAAATCATTCACAACAAATGTAATTATTATGAAAACTAAACTAAAGCAACATTCCGTTCAACCCACCCATGCATGAATGCTCAACTAGATATCTGTCAGAAATCTGCTTCCAATAATACAAGTATAAGTATTGGATCGTTACACTGTCATTGAAAGGTGAAGGCCATGACCAAAAACACACAAAAAAAACGTAATCAATAAGTTGGTTACATACGGAATTACAAAGTATAAACAAATGAAATAAAGATTTACAAAGATAAGTATAACATGATTGAATGTATTCTGTAGCATTTTATTTGATTATCTGACAAAATAATTAATTACTTGAATTAAGAAATTAAAAAATGTTGTCTCCCTCATGTCCTAGTTAGGATATCAAAATACATAAATAACTCATGCACTCCCGTCGGAGGGCATCAAAATACAGTATAAACCCAGATGGTAGACAGGCGCGACTCCGTCACAACTAGATAAGATTTCAACTAACCCTAATTTTAATTCAAAACGTTATAAAAGAGAGACTCGTAAATCACACTGCCTCCAAGAAAAGCCACCGATAATACCTCGTGAAGCCCCAACCCCTGATTGTCGGTACTCTATACGTGCACTAGCCCAGAGTTTTATTGCTTATCCTTCTTTTACTTTACGTGATTTATAGTTTAACACTTGATTGGTGGATGTGAAGTCAAAAATCAAAGAAGTTGAGACGGAGTTGCGTTTGGTGCAGGGAGGAACAATGGATGGGTGGAGGCTAGAACATTGCAGGGTCCTCTCGGAAGAATTGGATCATTTACACCTCTTAGAGGAGTCTTATTGGTATGTTAGGGTGAGATCAAATGAGATGAGGGATGGTGATAAAAACACCTCTTATTTTTATCACAAAGAGAATGCAAGGAGAAGGAAGGAGGAATACATAGAGGGTTTGGAGAATAAGGAGGGAGTATGGGTATCAAGGAAGGGATCTAATCGTTAATAATGGACTACTTTTCAAAACTCTTTGAATCTGAGGGTATTAAAGATGTTGAGGAAGCAATGAGTGGGGTTGAGAAGGTGATTATTGATGAGGCGAATGAAGCCCTCTGCAAGACTCCTACAGCTGAAGAAGTGTTCGCGACATTAAGTGATATGCACCCTAATAAGGTCCTAAGGTCTAACGGTATGCATGCTCTCTTCTATCAGAAGTTTTGGCATATCATAGGTAATGATATTGTTGAGTTCATTATTAATTGGTGGTTCGGTTATAATGACATTTTGGAAATAAGTAAAACATGAATTATTCTTATTCTGAAATGTCATAAGCCCCGCAAGATTACCGAATACAGACCGATTGGTCTGCAATTTGGCGTATAAAATTATATCTAAGATGTTAGCCAACAGGCTAAAACCGTTGTTGAAAATGGCTATCTCCCAGCAATAAAGTGCTTTTGTCCCAGGCTGATTAATAAAGGATAATGATCTGGTTGCTTTCGAAATTTTTCACCATATGAAGAGAAGAGGGGGAGGTAGAAATGGTATAATTGCTCTAAAACTTAACATGATGAAGGCCTATGACATAGTAGAGTGGAAATTTGTGGAGTGGATAATGTTAAAGTTTAGGTTTTGCAGCGCTTGGGTCTAGAGAATTATGAAGTGTCTTTCGGGTTACTCTTTTCAGTTCAAGGTAAATGACGAGACAGTTGGAAAATGTGACACCTCGGCGGGGTCTTCGATTGGGGATCCCATTTCTCCATATTTATCCCTCATTGTAGCAGATGCTTTCTCACGCCTAATCTCCAAAGCGGTGACTAAGGGGGCTATTCATGGAGTACGAATATGTAAATGGGCTCCTAGTGTATCTTACTTGTTTTTTTGCAGATGATAGTATTTTGTTTGCTAGGGCGAACGAGACTAAATGCTCACATATTGCGAGAATAATTAATCTTTATGAAGGTGCCTCGGGACAGAAAATCAACCTTAGTAAATCAGAAGTTACTTTCAGCTAAAATGTAGTGATGCAAAGAAAAAGTACTATTTGTGAGAGGCTAGGAGTTAGGGAGATGGAGAAGCATGAGAAGTATCTCGGGATACCGACACTTATTGGTAGATCAAAAAAATCTATATTTTCTAGTTTAAAGAACAAAATATGGAGAATGATACAAGGCTGGAAAGGGAAGATACTATCAAAATCGAGAAAGGAGGTTCTTATCAAAGCAATTGCCCAAGCCATCCCAACGTATCTCATGGGGGTGTTCAAGATTCCAGAAGGCCTATTAGATGAGATTCATTTGATGCTTGCACACTTTTATTGGGGCCATGGTAGGGAGAATAAAATACATTGGAAAGCTTGAGAGATCATGTGCTTTCCAAAAGCTCGAGGAGGGATGGGGTTTAGAAATCTTAATGTTTAATCAAGCTCTGCTTGCAAAACAGGGATGGAGACTTATTCATAGTGAAGACTCCCGCTTCCACCGAGTCTTAAAGGCCATATATTTCAAACACTCTTCTTTCCTTGAAGCTAGAAGAGGGTTTGACATGAGTTTTACATGGCAAAGTATGTGAGGCGCTAAGTCTTTGCTGCTAGAGGGGCTTCGATGGAGAGTCGGCAACGGGCAAAACATTAGAGTATGGAGAGATAGATGGATCCCATATGAATGAGGAAAGGGGATTCCGTTGCCTCCTCCTAATGGGCTGAATGACCCAATGTTATTGGTGGCGTCATTGATAGACACGAGAACAATGCAATGGGATAAGCATGCCCTTGAACTTCATTTGCGAGCTAAAGGTATAGCAAAGGTGTTGTCAATCCCCCTCATAGATGTCGCAGTGCTTGATAGCCACTACTGGGGCTTCACTTCGAATGGAGAATTCTCAGTTAAGTCTGCATATTGGTTGGGCATGATTTAGGGGGGGGGGGGGGGGGGGAAGGCTGTGGAACAACCGGACAATGTTGAGATTTGGAGACATTTTTGGGGGATCAAAGGGCCACTGAAGTTACAACATTTCTTATGGAGAGTGTGTTCGAAGTCGATGACTGTTATTCATGAGCTGACAAGAAGGCATTTGAGGGAAGACATAACTTGTCAAAGGTTTTCCATGCACTCCTTCAATGTAGGCTTTCGAAGAGTATTTGGAAAGGAGCCCATTCTGGAACTTGATCTCAACAGCAATAGATGAAGAGTTCTCGAATTTTTTCAAGAGCTTAGTTGGTCAACCTCACCACAACAACACTAGAATGTTTGCCACATTAACATGGGCCACATAGACATCCAAGAACAAGGAGCTATTTGAGAACTCCGACCAAGACCCATGTAAGATTACTACAAACTTTATTAAGCATGTTGCAGATTATGGGGAGTATGCAGAGAGTGTGCATGGGGTTAGAGGCAGGAGGCCATCCTTGATAGCTAATACATGGCAAAAACCGGAGGATGGGATTGTCAAGGTGAATACTGACGCGACTATACTCCATAATAACGAAATAGGGTTGGGTGTGTTAGTTAGGAACTCTCAGGGAGTGATAATCCTCACAGTTGTAAGAAGAATTAGTGGATGCTGGGATCCCAGCGTTGCAGAAGCAGCTGCAATGCGTTATGGAGTGGAGGTGCCTAAGCGTTACAATTATTCACATGCTTGGGTTGAAAGTGATGCGCTTGAGGTAGTCCAGCGAATTAACAGTAACAGTCTATTTTGATTATTTATCTCTAGTGATTAACCACATTGTTAGTTTGTTTCCGTTGTTCCAATCTATCAGGTGTAGTCACATCAAGAGAGGAGAAATACTGTAGCAAACCTGGTTGCTAGATCATGTATGTTGGGAATTTCAGAACATGTATGTTTTGGTCCGTTTCCTGCTAGTATCTTGACACTAGCGGAAATGGACATTACGTAATAATATATGTCCGACTCGCGTTTCTAAAAAAAACTAGTAAGTATGAACAAGTTCACTTAATTAATATAATTTAGTTATTTTAAAAACTAGTAGTAGGAAAAATTGAAAAAGTTTCACAATTTCCCTTCTAGAGGTTCTTTTGACAATATTAATAGGTCAAATTCCTTATAGGTATATAGAGTGTCCTAAATTTTGAAAAAATACATAATTTCCAAACAAAATTCAAGTTGTTTGAAGCCCCATCGCTAAAATTACACGGTCTCGAAATTTGTTTCATAGATACTACATGAATTAAAACAAATCGTCAATCTAACGTTTGAGCCAGAAGCTAGTCACGAAAGATAAGTAAATATTATATAAAAAACACGGGAATTCATGGATGATATTGCCCGGACAAATTTGTTAAAAGATGTACAGGAGATTTACGAATTACGATTATTTGATCATCGGTCTCTTCCAATTTCTCTTCGGATTCCGTAGATATCTCAGTTAAACCCTAGAGTGAGTCGAAACAGCAATGCGAACTCGGGGACTGAGTCACCGGCTCACTGGCTCGCTTGTTAGGTCTCGAATTTCCTCCCTTATGCTTGCCATGTTCGCTACTATGACTTCCATTTACGTTGCTGGCCGGTATACCAATAATCTCTTGCTTCTACATCACTTTTCTTCACAATTTCGTTCATCACAATCTTAATTCTGCTACTTTTGGTTGTAATTTGAGTTAATTTATGATAAAATTTTGGTAAAGTTTGTTCGAGTTTATATTTGATTAGTAGGTTATGGCAAGCATGCAAGATGCAGAGAATGGAGTTTATATGATTAAGGAACTTGATAAAAGGAATGGTGAGGTATGATCAATTGCTTACGCTTTTTGATTTTCTGTTCTGTATCTTCGAGGATAAGTTTTTACTTGTACGATTTTGTTCTTTCAGGTTTTACCGTTTTAGAATTACGATGAATATCGGTTTTAATCAGTAAAAGTTGTTTCAATTTATCGAAAATTGGGTGAAAAGAACATAGCCTAAAAGATTTGACGGTTTTAAGAGGGATTAGCGGAATGAGAGGATGCAAGAGCTCTATAATGATAATTTGATAATTTACTTCATTTCAGTTAATCTTGGCGAGTATTGAAATGAGATGATGTAAGAGTGATATAATGGTTGTAAGACTTGAAACAGATTAGAAAGCGTGATTTTAAAGGATTGGGGAGTCTTTTGGTTTGCATGAATAGCGATAAGGCATGTTCATTGTGTTGTATTTTCAGTGTGGGATATATTCTTTCAGTTGAATGATGTGAGAATGTGTTGGTAGCAAGTGGAATTGTTCTTCAGTCATTAAGAATTTTGAGTTTGTTTCTGACACGATTGTGAATGTGATGAGAGCTTAGTTGTGAGCATTCTCATGTATGAGCTTGTTAGCATGGCATTTCAAAAGTCTCAATCTCATTATAGGGTAATTTTCCTTCGATGATGTCATCAACCATAATGAGGGAATTTATTAACTTTGCTTCAGAGAGGTTTTGGGGAAGAGAGAGACCATTTCTACATATTCAAGACATCTATTCTCTTAAAGAATTGCAAAGGTTAGTGGTTGGCAATGATGTTTACTGATTGACAATTCTTATCTAGACTCGTATATAAATTTTATGGTGCACTTTTCATTTATATGGTATACTTTGGGAAAAAATGGGTAAATTTTTCATTAGTTATGAATGAAAGTTTACTGAACTTTTACTTCCAGGGGCAGTCAGCTACATCTGTTGAGGACACATTGAAAATTATAGCCTACTGGTGATTTGTCTACTCTCCTCTCCACACAAGTGTTGAGGGGTTGAATTTGTTGGTTTCACTAGGATCTAATTACAGTGTTCTAGAAACCTTTCCGTGATGTCAATGTATAATTGTTCTCAGAGAACAGGAAAAGAAATTGTCAGCCCTCAGAGACTGAAATGGCTGCTGCTATAAAAGAAGAATTTATTTCAAAATACTCAATGTGGAATGTTGTTACTGAAAAGATGAAAAAGCTTTTGGCTGTTATAGGAATCACAACACAGTTTGGTCGGAGGAAGAAGAGAGATGAAATTCGAAAAGCATGGATGCCAACTGGTAATGGACTTTGTTGTTCATAACCTCATTCCTCCTTAGCAAAGTTAGGTGCAAGTCATGTAACCTTTTATGTTAAAAAAAATATAAGGAAAATCAGATCTAAACTATAACCTTATAGTTCCATCTGTGCAAAGTTGGAGATAGAGAAGGGCATTGCCCCAAGATTTGTGATTGGAAGAAGGTCTTTGATGGTGTGAAACTATATTGAATATCTCCAATCTGTTTCCTGAAACTTAATTTAAAATTAGCAATCTTGCAGTTCAAACCGTGGGGACAGTTTGGACAGAGACATTGATGTTGAAAGCAGGCAAACCAACCATATCAGTATTCTTATATGTTGAATAACCATAATCTCAGTTTACCCGAATTTTCTCACATGTGCACTTAGCTTGATCAACTATGAGTTGAGTCCCTGTAGGATATTGTTTGTACTGGATGGCTGTGAATTGATAGTTTGTGGCATACTTCCTGGAAGTGTGCATCAATGCTCTTTTTCTCTTACAATGTGGCTGACCTTAAACCTGCAGGTGATTAGCAGATAGTAACCACCACACATTTTTTGGGCTATCTTCAGGATGATCATGTAGAGGCTCCTGAGGAGATTCCTAAAAAGACAAAATTGTTTTTTGCTCATGCTGCTGAAATGCGGGAGGCTGAGTTTTATGTCAAGGTCAATGATGATGTTTATGTAAAAGTTGGTATATGTATGCTAGAAATTACTGGTTATGGCTGTTGCGGGCTACAGACTATCCTTCAATTCGAGAGGAAGGTATCTCTCCACTACTACTATTTCACTTTACTTTATCAGTTGCCTCTATACATGCACTTCTCTCATTATTTATATTAACAAACTATGTAAACTTTCATTGCTCTCCACTACATTACCACTTCCTCCAAAAGATTCTAACTAGCTCATTATGGTTGCTGCCGTGCTCCTTTCTTCTTGCGTGCATATGTCAACTTAATAGGAGGCCTTGCTAAATTCCCTGCAGTGTACCCATTTGATTCTTGACCAGCATGTGAATACTTGTAGATACTCACATATGCTCATACACTTTTAGTTCTGAAGCAAAATCAAGCCCTAAGTTGCATATTTGCATGCTCTGTCATGCAGATGGCCTTGCAGCTATTCTTTTGGAAAATTTGGATAAGCCTCAAATCTATATTGGGTGCATGAAGTCAGGGGAAGTTTTCTCTGAACTGTAAGTGCAGTCTTTCTTTGGAATATGGAATATTGATATCTTATCTTCACTTCATCCATTCATATCATATGTTTTCTATATTTTGAAATACATACAACATACTAATCTTATTAATTTCCAGGTGTAACAAATGGTATGAACCAGATTGGTGGAAATTTGATGATGGGAAAATGTAAGTAAATCTGCCTTATCTTCTTCTACTTTTTCCCCTCTCCCTCGCTCCTTATCTGTCTGCGTTATATGTATTAAAGTTTGCGAAATCTATGCATTACACATGCTGCTATTGCTCTTGGTATTAATTTCGTCACGAACTGAAGTGCACCAAAATAAAATGGTTTAAGCACATTCATGGCATTTATAGTTTATTACACAGAGTTCCCTGTAGTTCTTTGCTTTGTTTCCTGTTTTTTATGGCTTTATGAAGTAGTGTTTTTTGAATAAAAATTTTAGGAAGCAGTAAATTTTTGGAACCAATCTTCCCTGCATTTTTCTACCTTTTGTTATTTTCCTTATATTTTGTGATTGATCTAGTTCAGTCCTTCCCGTGCTCAAAGTTTTTTTATATTTTATTTTAACTTTTTTACTTATGAAAGATTTCAAGTGGAAACAATTTTTTTCTCAAATACGGGGAAGAAACTCAATGTATTTTCTTGCATGGAGTTAAGATGTGGCCCTTTTGGAGGAGTATGAACGCTTGCGAAACAATATGAATGACGGAAAACATTTGGTACCCTCATGAATGGAGCGAGCTTGCAGTATGTATTGTGCCATTGGCTGCATCTAATGTTGATGTGGCTGTTGGTTCTTCGACTGTGTTTGTTCTGGTCCTTTGTGACCTTAATTATGCAATGATCGAAATAGTGCAATCCAAGTTGAAATATTTTGAAAGATTACTTAACCTTATTTGAAAAAAATGTAAAAGGTTATGCAATGATCAAAATTGTGCAATCCAAGTTGAAATATTTTGAAAGATTACTTAACCTTATTTGAATAAAATGTAAAAGATTATTTTTTTCATTTTTATAGAGAAGTGCCAGCGATTGAGAAGGAAATGAAAATTCAGATTCTTTGTTGCAGGAATCTGGCAAAGTTCATGAACTGGTCGAACAATTTTGAGCTGTGACCACTGCCAAAGCAGTTTCACTTTCTTTATTTTCTAGTTTTAAATCTCCACAAATGCCTTCCCCTGCCAGAGATATTAACTAAATAGGGTGATGATTACAATGTTACAACATATACCCTATCTTGCGATGCAGTTGTTGATATATACATTTGGGGGTTATTATCTTGGTTATTTGGGGATGGGGGCTGTTTTCCTTACACATTTAAAAAATATTCATTTAGATTCACTGCTAGAGAACTTTTATGTTGAAAATGAGGAGATAGATCAAGATGGAAACAGTCAAGACGGTTCAGCTAACTTACCCCCCATGCTAGAAAAGAAAATTTTGAACACATGACATGGCTATTGGTTTGTAACCCCTGTTCTTCTCCTTGCCCCCTCTTTTTATTACCCTAAAAACTTTATCATATTTCCATCCCAGAAGTTTCACCGACAAATTGTGGATGTAAAGAATTTAACATCCATACAATGACCAGAAACCAACAAATTAGTTGAGGGTACCTTACAACTACAATAGGAATTATCACATTGCTAGTCTTCTTAGTCCCTGATTTTAGTGTAATCAGATTAGAAAGGGGAAAATAAAATGTGAAATTGGCATCATGTCATCAATATTCCAAACCTCAATTAATGGTGAGTTTTCACCCTTTTTTTTTAGCGATGAGGAACAAGTACAGAATTAATTAATTTTCCTAGCCGCCACTGCCAACTGATGTGCAGTGGCCACTCTACATTTTTCAACTTTAATTCAAAAAATAAAAGAAAATGATTTTGCCAGATGGATAATGTCTTCAACAAGACCCTGGATTTCCTTCGGAGCACTTGGCGGGTTCTTTAAAGTATTAATTGCATTAATACAATCCGTCCTCACGATCCATGAAGGAGCTATTCTGAGTGCTTCTTGTATGGATTTCCTTCGGAGGACTTGCCGGGTTCTTTAAAGTATTAATTGCATTAATACAATCTGTCCTCACGATCCATGAAGGAGCTATTCTGAGTGCTTCTTGTAGACCCCGCAGATTGCCAAAAGCTCTGAGTTCAGAGGAGATGTTGCCAAGACCTTTCCCCCTTGTCAACTAAACTTGTCCTTGTGAGAAAATAGTAGCTCCAATTCCAGCCATAGAGATCTTTCCTGAGGGCCTTTTGACCATCTTCCAAGCTCCATCTATTGTTGTAAAACATCAGTTTGTTCCTTGTAGCATACCCAAAACCCAGTAATTAAAGTCACCAAGTTGTGGTCTTTTCCTAATATCCTGCGAATGACATTCAAAGAACGGTTCACATCATCCTGGAGGTGATCATGATAGAGAAGATACGCCTTGGATCAAGAGCAGCATTATTGAAAACAACTTCATTTCGATGAAGCCAAATACTCCACATAGTGAGAGCGAATTCCACGTCCCTTCGAAGCCGATCTTCACTATTCTCCTTTTAAAAAAAGACATGGAGGAAATTCATAATCCAAGACTCTATATCCAGTTCAAGCTTAGAGATGACAATTCCCAGATGGCAAGCTGCCTAAACTCTTTTGACAAATTGACAGTCACGAAGAAGGTGTGCCAAAGACGCTTGATAATGACAGAGAAGGCAAGTATCATCTTGAATAATATTTCTAACTTTTAAGGCTACCATTGAAGGAAGGGCCCCTTGGATTGTTTTCCAAATGAATATCTTGATCTTCATTGGGCATTTCATCTTCCATAAGTTCTTCCAAATGGAGGGAGGGCAAGACCATGAGCTTTGGACCTGTCCTTTGTCTTGTGTCTGCAAGTAATAGTATCCTGACTTTGTTGAGAACAACCCTGTTGACGACCAATGCTACACTGTTTTGTCTTTACACTCTCTTAGGAACATGCATACTTAAAATTTCCCTTGTTGTCTCTTCTTGAAACAAATTCCAAACCTTCCTGCTATCCCAATTGCCATCATCTTTGAGGAGGTCTGACACCTAGATAGGATCGTCTCCATGAGGGTGTGAGTTATCTTTTAGACGTGCTAGGCCTTGATGGGAGCCAGGTGTGATTACATATACTAATATCTTTCCCATTTCCTAACTTCATACCAATTCCTCCTTTAAGATTAGCTGCCGCTTTGAGCATACTTCTGTAGGCATATGAACATCCCTTCTTTGATGAATTATGCATTGCTCTTTGAATAGGAGATATTTTATATTTTCCCAACAACACACGAGCAAGAAGAGAACTAGGGTTCTTTTTAATTCTCCAGGCTTGCTTAAAAAGAAGAGATTTATTAAGATATTCTAGATTTCGCATATCAAGATGGAGGGAATTCGGTAGTTCGCCCATTAGTGATTAAGACATATGCAAGAAGGAAGACAAGGAAAGAAGCAAGGGGCAACAACATGGGCAGCAAGGGAATGATCAAGGGCAGGCAGATAAGTAGCAACGGAGAAGGGAGCTGCAGTTATTATACATGTGCAAAATATATGTAATAAGGATTAGCCTTGGGGAAGGGTGCAGTTAGTTAGGAGTCAGTAAGTTGGAGGGCAAGCAACAACAGGGAATCTTTCTATTAGGGAATAATTGTAATTATAAAGAGAGTCAGAATGAGGGGAAGAGGGAGGCATGCATTGAGCTTGATGTTTAAGTTGGAGAGTCCTTCTTCTCGAAAGAAGGGTGACTAGTGTATAAACCTTCAGTAATCAGTTATACAATATTAGCAATATTAACAATCACCTTTACATATTTCCTTGCTTACAACATTACAATTCACTGTCAATATATCTAGCGCCTTGCACAAGACCTCCTTCATGCTTAAGAATCTCCAACAGGGTCTTCTTCCTCCAATAAATCGGTTTCTTTCCTATGGAGCTTGACCACCAGAATTTTAACTGTAATGAGGAGATGGCTTTGTGAATCTTCTTTGGAAGCATGTAAATAGAAATAATATATGAGGCTAGCAAAACCAGAATTGCATTAATAAGCACGAGCTTCCCATCTTGGGAGAGAAAAGAGAACTTCCATGATGAAATTTTCTTGGAGATCCTTTCAATGATGAATGAAAACTTTGATGATGATTGGCCATCAACATCCATTGGAGTCCCTAGGTAGGACCCCATCTTGCTGAGACCCCTAAGGGTTCCCTCAGGAATTTAATGAATTTTCGTGGAGTATTCGGGCTAAAAATCACTGAGGATTTTTTTGAGCTGACAAGCTCTCCTGAAATATCACAAAAAATATCAATAGTTTCTCTCGGCATAGAGCATGAAGATGGAGAGGCTTTGAAGAAGAAAAGGGCATCATATGCAAAAAAAGAGATGCAAAATTCTCAGGCTTCTTGTTCCCATTTTTAAGACCCTGCAAAAGATTGTTAGTCTCAAACAATTGTAATCTCTTTGAAAGAACTTCCATACATAAAATAAAAATATATGGGGATAGAGGATCTTTCCCAGCTTGGGAGAGAAAAGAGAACTTCCATGATGAAATTTTCTTAGAGATCCTTTCAACAATGAATGAAAACTTTGATGCCGATCGGCCATCAACATCCATTGGAGTCCTTATGTAGGAACCCATCTTGTTGAGACCCCAAAGGGTTTCCTCAGGAATTTAATGAATTTCCTTGGAGTATTCGGGCTAAAAATCACTGACCAAGCTGACTGAAATATCACAAAAGATATCAATAGTTTCTCTCACCAGAGAGCATGAAGATGGAGAGGCTTTGAAGAAGAAAAGGGCATCATATGCAAAAAAGAGATGCGAAATTCTCGGGCTTCTTGTTCCCATTTTAAGACCCTGCAAAAGATTGTTAGTCTCTTACAGTTGTAATCTTTTTGAAAGAACTTCCATACATAAAATAAAAATATAAGGGGATAGAGGATCTCAATCCTATCTCAATTCTGCTTGGGGTTGGAAAGACTCCGATGGCTCACTGTTCACCAAAATAGAGTAAGAAACTGAAGTAATGCACGACATGATCCAGTCAATTCACAATTGTAGAAATTTCATAGCTTTAAGAGTGAAACTGATAAATTTCCAATTAAGTCTGTCATATGCCTTGTTAAGGTCAACTTTCAGAATAGCCTTGAAATTATTACAATCATTTTAGACAAAGGTTCTCGGCAATCGAAGTATAATTTTTTGACAAAAAGTATCATGCCATTATTAATCAACCCATCCCTCCAGCATTAAGAAGATATTATAAAATTATGACTTGAAATTAGGAAATGGTTGCTTTGATTGCTCCCTCACAGAGACTCTGGACCCCTGGGTGTTATTATCTCAATCAAGATACTTTAATAATGAAGAGAGAGATACTGGAGAAAGAGAGCAAATGATGTGCTGACTATCACTGTCATTAGGCATTAAGGCATTTGGGATGTTGCTACAAAGAAAACTATTTTAAAGGGGAGGCATGGAAAGGGGGCACATGGAATCCAAGTTTTGGTTTTGAAATATTTGGTTTAGAAGGTTACTGTGTTGGCCATATATATGGTGCTTCCGGGACTCTTGTCTGCCAGCTGACTGCTGAATATCATGATTTTTGAACTAATATTAGAAAAACTTAGGGAATTGGATTTGTTTAGCTACTCATTTCTCAAAATAATGAAATATACTGTCTGAAAAGTCTAAACTGTGTTGTTCCAGATGTCCTGTTAGAAAATAGAGAATTATCATTTTTTTTGAAGTTTTTTTGTGGTTGCTTCAGTATGACTTATCTTTTTAGCTTACCCAAGAAAGGATATATCAGAGTTGAGACTTGTTCACTGGTACCTGGAAATAGTGAAATGGGAATTTTTTTTTTTTTTGAAGTGAATGGGGTTTTTTTTTGTAGAGTGTTTGTTGAATGTGGACCTCTAATATGTTATTAGTTATGAAATTCAAACATCTTGCTAGCTACCAAGCAGCATTTTGTCATGCATTGCAGCATTTCTTTGGCCCTTTTGTGATTGGGGTACATAACTTATTTTACTGGGTTAACAATTCACGTTACATATTTTTAGTGTATTTCATGCTTCAGTAAAGGATACAAGTTTTTCGTTGGCCTCAGTTCAATTTTCCTAAAGGAACTGTTTGTGTATGTCAGGTACTTCTGACATGCTTCTGCCTTCTGGTGAGATATTTTCCATATCAAAGGAATTGGCTCAGTTTGTTTCAATAAAGAGGTGAAATATCTCTCTGCTGCCACCCCTTGTATGGTCTTATTTACATATACAGATGTCATGCACATGCAGGTAAGCTCTCTTTTGTGTGCTAGTGTCTGAGGCAACTGAAATAACATCAGAACCTCTGATTGATTTTGTAGATCTTTCCTTTGAACCTTTGCCCATGATGATATCAGTGCTGGTTCTTGGTTTATGGGGCTTGGTGTGAAGCACATCGATGAAGCAAAGCTTTGCTGTTCTTCTTGGTCATCAGGTGTCTTTTGTGAACTTATAATAAAGATAGGTTTGCTGGAGTGGGATTACCTTCCATTCTGTGATCCCAACACAAATTGAATGGTTCTGCTTTGCAATGTGTATGCCTTGTTCTTCTTGTCATGTTCAAATCTGTTTGACCAAAATAATAAGTTCCTTTTTAGACATTTTGTGCTGAAGTGGGCAAATTAACTTCTGTCTTCTGGAGACAAATATGTTGGCTTTAATGGCAACTATCATTGATGTGTGCTTTTTGAATTATGTGCCTGTTAGCTTGTTATGTTATGTGTTGTGAGATTGTTGAGGCATGCACTCCCTCGAAGACAAATTTCACTCTTAGAATTGGTAAACATTTTGTTTTGAAATTGGTTTATTAATCAATCTTGATTTTTGAGTATCAAATATCAGTTTTTTTTTTTGGTGAGATTGATTTTGGCTGCATTTATTCTCTGTGCTGATGAGCATGCAAATATCACAAGGCTGTTACATTTTCACAACTAAAGTGAAGTGTTTGTTTGACCTTTTGAATGGTTTCAGGTGCTGTATGTGCTGCTGTTTGACTTTAGGTATTAGACATTTTGTACCTACGCACAATATAACCTATCATGGACACCATTCTTTAACCTCAGTCGTGGGCCTTGGTTGACATTGAGAAAGACCAATTGCTGCCAATGTATGTTGATTCTGTCTATCAATTTTAATAGGTCACCACAGACCCAGTAAGACCACTGATCACAGCTTGGCATACAGGCTGTTGAGGTTACAATCATGAAGGGAAGCATTCCTGCCCCCTTATACTGCATATCATACACCAATTTTGACACAACATATACCCCCCCCCCCCCAACAGACACACACACAATCTATTACTTATATTAGAGCTTACAAGATTTGTGCATAGCGTGAGACTGAAAATTCAATCATAACAATGTGGCATATTACTCTGTTAGGTATTTGGTCATTAAATTACCTGCTCTTGTGTTCATTCCCTGTAATATTTCTTTTCTGCTTTTCTTGCTCTAAGTGTAAATTTTGGTCAGTTGAGAAGATGTTATCAGTTGATCAGAACATACAGTTCAGATGCGTAAGAATTAGATTAAATACTCCGTATTAGGTTTAAATTGCTAAGAATAGGTCTCGTCCAGAATAATCCATGTTGATAGCTATCATTCTTTCGACAATTTATGAATTACATTATCAAATATTGGGTTACAAGTGGTACCACTACCTGATTGTACGTGCCTAATTTTTTTACTGGTAGGTCAATATAGAAAATGTTCCAGCTTTAGGCTTCGGCAATTTCACTCTTCTTAAGTCTAATTTGTTGAATGGTCATTGTCAGTGTTCTAAGTTAGGTGCGTTTGGATAATTTGTGGGTGTCATTTGCTGATAATGCTGTTACCAAACTCATTCTGAGACACTTTACTTAGACAAGATCTTGCTGGTCTACCATGAAATTTTCTCTGTTTTTAGACAATGTTCTTTTGTTTGTATTTTCTATGTGTCTTTTGCCCCCAATTCGGAAGTAACCCTTTTCTGTACGATAAGTCCATTATCACCAAAAGTTTAGTTTTAGTGGTGGGCCTGGCAGGATCATTTTTTTTTCCAAGGTCATGAGTTGAGCCTACACCCCAAAGCCAGTTGTGGTGGCCTGGGTGCCTGACATGCCAACCTAGGCACAACCCACTCTTTTTGTGACAGTTTTTGGTAAACATTCCCAAGAATGCTGCCCATAGCACGATATGACTATATGAGTCGGCTGTGCATGCCGATATTTTTGAAAATGATGTCCATACTCAGCATGTTCGGTGTGTTTAGGTAACAGACTGCTGGCACAGTGGCATGCCCAACTCTAGTCATGAATTCAACTCCTCACTTGGGACTCCTAAAGTTGGATAAACCTTTCCTCATTTTC
The DNA here is from genome assembly GCA_026401315.1 of Dysphania ambrosioides. NCBI lineage: Eukaryota > Viridiplantae > Streptophyta > Magnoliopsida > Caryophyllales > Amaranthaceae > Dysphania > Dysphania ambrosioides. Next base: position 4,202,963 of record CM048659.1, on the reverse strand, counting down.
CCCTATTTAACTCAATTAAAGAGTCCTCTGCAATGGGAAGCTGGGGCTAGATTCTGTGTCGTTACGATTAAAAAAAAGCTGATTATGTAGTCCTAAAAAATACCTCCCCAGAAAGGGGACAAAGGGTAGCGTCTCGTAATCTCGCAAACAAGGAGCACACCTAAGGGAAGAGGTAATGGGGGAGGTTGTTGAAAATTACTCGTTTAGGAGACTCTTTTTGTTGGATCATGCATGCGTGTAAATGATGTGCCTAATGAAGTTTGTTCTTTTCAATCGCTTAGTGATTGAACATCTTACATTGGAATTAATCAAATTGAATGTGACATCTTATTCTTATTGCTTGGGGGTATGACAATATGGAATGACTTGTTTACATTGCTTAATTTGTCATAGAACCAGTCCATTAACTACTATCAGAAAACCCATGGAAAATTGGAGTCCAATTTACGCACCCCTTCTAAACACTTGAGTTGGTTGAATGTTTCCAAACAAAGCCTTGAATATTCCGTAAGCTCGTGCTTTGTCTACAAATGCGAGCTATTAGAAGTCAAAATTGCCATCCAATAGTAATCTTCCGGATTCAGCTTAGTATTGAAAAAAAGTGGTACCAAACAAAATGCAGCACTGCCAATTTGCCACATTTTCATGATTTTCCTTTCATCAGACCACAAAAGTAGATTATGTATGGTACCTAAGTCATTGCATACGTGTTTTATCTTTTAAGTCTACTAAAGCATGTATTAGAATAATACTCTTCTACTCTTATCTCTCAGTTAAGCAGCCCCCCTCTCTGTTGTTCCTTACACCAAAGTTCGTATTAATAAAAATACAAAAAATATATTGCTAGCATAAGTTATTAGATTAGCCATCATAGTTTGGGTCAGTTTAGTTTTGTGTGCTCAAAAAGCCATTTCAATTCAATTAGTGTCTCTCTCTATCTCTCTTTTATTTTTCATTTTGAGGCTACAAGAGTATGTTTCTGAGACAACTATCCTTCTCTTTTATATTGGTCCCTTCTTATTGGTGAAAAACAGACACTGGTTTAGACACAAATTACTTTGCCTTATCCTCCTAAAAATAGCCAGTTCCTACAAAAATAATTTCATAGCATTATAAATAGGAGAGGAAATATCAATCTTAAAGAGATACTAGAAATTTAACGTTCGTCATTTATATGAACATGCACGCCTGTGTAAACTGAGGATGGGGACTGCGAGTACTATTTTAATTTTCTGTTTTTTGAAGAAAAAAATCTCTAAGAGAAAAACTTTTAGACAATTTCAAGGGCCAAGAAAAATAGATATCAACATGACACATCTAGCTGGATGCAACCATATTAGTTAGGGGAATCTGTTTTTATTATATGTCAGCAAAACCTAGACAAATTTTTAATACACAGAGAATTTAATTTAAAAATCAATATGATCGACGCCCTTTTATAATATATGTAATCTAATTTTAGATTGCCCCTAATTTTAAAGAAATTACATACCTACATGTATATAACGTCTAAACCAATTAATAAACTATGCAAAAGGACCGATATGTTACAAAGTACTTTATATGAAGAAAAAAAAACATTTGAGAGGTTAAGAAGAAGTGAAATGGATCGAAATAAAATGCAGAACTTCATATAATATTGATATTCAAGTAACCTTTAAAAATTACTCCGTAGATTAAAGCTACGTTCCCCTTTCTTCTGTCGTGTCTTTTGGGGCCTTTAGTTGGGGTTTGTAAGATACTGGGATTAACATGAAAATAAGGGGTAAATCAAAATTAGACCAAATAAATATTAAATGAGACTTTCTTAATTAATACCTGATATAAATTATATTAAGATATTAAAATCTCAGATATTGTTATATCAGATATAGAAATACAGAATAAATAAAAATATAAAAAAATATTTATTAGGTATAAATATTATAATATTATATATAAAAATAAAATTACAAAATTATTCTCAGTAAATTTATATCATGTTTAAATTAGAAATTTCTCATCACCCAATAGATATAAAAGGAGGAAAACCGGGAAATATATGATGGCATGATGCATCCACCCTATGATTCTCACGCGTCTTATAGTTTGGTTCTTTGTGAAGAAACTAAGGGGCTATATTATCCAATGATATCCACATTTTGAGGATTTTTCCCGTCTCGAAAAATTGTCCAACATTAACGATTTTGGATATTTTGTAGCATTCTAGCTAGTGGCTAGTGAGTAGAGACATAAATACAATACCCATAATCCCGTATTGATAATCTATAGTGTACTTTTGTTTATTAGCCACATATATTTTAAAAAAAAAAATGGAGTACATAATACAAAAAAGAAAGTATAAAAACAATAGTATTTGCTCTACGTAAACCTAGTCCCTCCATTTTAAGCCCATACTGAGTGGTTAATGGTGCTTGCCAACTAGTATCCCCTCAACACCCCTGATTGATGATTTATAATCTCAACCCCAATTATTGTAAACCCACTAAATACTTGCCATTTTCTTTTCTGATTCTCGAATGGAAACAACGTGTATTATAGTTTACAAATAATAGTTACTATTTAGGGTATGACCTACTTGAAATGGTAGGAATCAAATAAGTGGGTAATGACACATTAAAATAGGGTTTATGAATCAATGAGTTAATTAGGATGTAGAGGTTAGAGTAGTGGTTGTTTAATTTGTTTTTTGTTTGACGTAAGATTGATGGTGGTTGTTAGTTGGCACTAAAAGGAAGGGAAAGTAGATTAGAAGATTATAGTTCATCCTTAATTAGAAGTAAAAATGTATGTTTTTTCTATAAGAAACATATCATTTCTAAAAGGGGTAAATTTTCATCTAATATAACATCGATCTCTATTCAAAAAAATTTGTAATAAAATATAATCGTAAAAAAATTTGTGATAGTCAACCAAAAACATAGTTTGATATATTTAGATCAATTTGATGAAATAATTCTTTTATTTTGATTATTTTACAAAAAATACATAAAATATTATACAAATACCCTCGAATATATATATAAAAATCCGATTTATAAACCGCCATTGATATTACTTATAAGGATAATTTTGTAACGGAATTTGAAGACAATAATCTTAAATCACTTAAATTTCTTTTCCAAGTTAAATGTGTCATAATCTATCTGTAAATGGAATGAATGGAGCAGAAAGGGAGCTGTTATTAACAATATACGATCAACGATTAGACACAAGCAATGCACCACAGTACAACAGCACGAAGAGGGCCTCAGCCCTCAGCTCGTACCGTAAATTGTATCTCAACAGTTCTGAATTAAGTGCATATCGATATTCAATAGTAGTATAGAAGTGGTGGGGTCAGAAGAAACAAAATTCTTTGCCATTATCCATGTAATATTTGACTGGCCGTTATTACAGGAAATCTTGTTTCATCGTCGCATTCATTCAAATTGTTTAACATGTTTGCTTACATGCATACAACAATGCTTTTAAAACGCCCTGATTAAGTCAAATGAATATAATAAGTCAAGCCCCTTTTCCTTTAATTCACACTCCTTATATTAATAGCATCGATGTAGAAGTATTCGTCCCTCCTTAAACCTCATTTTAACTTCTAAAACCAATTTTCTTGCCTAGACTACCACCATGCATGACATAGTCAATTAGGGACTTTTCCATAAAAATTACTGTTTTTGGAGTTGTAACTTGATGACTCGCATATTTCACTGAGAAAATACTAAAATTTATCATATATCATATTTTTTTTATTATAAGAAAAATCGAAAAACATTGAAAAAGTAAAAGTAAATGAACATGGCGCAACCCCCTATGCGAACAAATACAACTTTATTTTTTAATAGTGTAATTTCATGTTTATTAGTAAAACTTTATTCATGTATAAATAAAACAATTCTAAATAGTACAACTTATGTAAGAAGATAAAGGCAAAAAAATAGGCTTACGTGAAAATGGTGAAAATATGTATAATTTTTTTTTTTTTATTCTAGGTCTAAAACCTAGGGATAGACACTAGTACCCTAATCACTTATATGCTAATAAGGCGTAGGCATAAACCAATGAAACTTTTCAAATTGTAATTAATCGATTAATTAGCACTTTAATTCGACTCAATCAAAAGTTTCCTCAAGTTTGAAAGCAAGACTCCGTATTAAGATTATTTTTGTATGTAAAGAGAGCCGCAAGCGGCAAGACAACAATTGATGTAGACGGGATTTGATCTCAGGTCTTGGATACCACTCTTTAAGACTTTAACCAATCAAGCTATTAAGATTTAAGATAGCTATTTACCATGCATCTAGGAATATTTTCTTCACCTTTTCCTATAATTTTAGAAATTTAAGGAGTGAATGCTCCTAGAAGGCTAGAATAACACTCCCTGTCTAATTAGTTCTTGCCAATAATGTTTGGCTGCTAGGAAGTCTATATGTGACACTCGTCAAAACTTGCTCAGGTGTGTAATGTTTGAATAACCAGATTACACTTTGATGGGTGACCCTTTAATATAACAAAAGTTACTCCTCAACACAACGTATGTTAATTTTTATCAACTATTGATGGATAGCTTTTGTTATATTTAGTGATCATGCATGTACACAATACTTTTTTGAAACTTTTTAAGGGGGACGGACCCCCTTGTCTGACACTAAGACCCACCATTTTCTACTTGATAGAGCTCGTATTGGCTGAGTTTTTTCATGTTGATCACAAAATTATGTATTGCTCAAATTGTTATGTATTGCGGAGTATAAACGATTTGTACTGTTAAAAGAATGAGATGATAGAGCTATGGCTATTGCTTCCATTTTTCAAGGATTCAATTCCCGTAAAGAGAGGGAGGGGATTAGGGATGGCAACGGATATTGGACTCGACCTGAATTCGTGGATCCATATATGTTTTTACGGATACGGGTCTTCAAAATTTAGACCCGTCGGATTCGGGTCGGATTCAAGTCCTGTGACTGAAAAACAGATCCGGGTACAAGTCTAACCATAATACCCAGACCTGGATCCGTTACCCGTTATTTCATTTACTCATTTGTACTTGTTTTTATTGTTACTCAAAAGATATGTAAAAACATGATTTTGTTCATTTGTACTTTGTTGTTTTGTAATATTTGAATAGTTATATAAATTGTATTCAAGTATTGAATGTAGATGCAAAATGAAAATTTATAAATTTGAAACTTATTATTATTGCAAAAAATTAGACAAAATATGTAGGATTCGTTTTGGACCCGTTTGGACCCGGATCCGTTGGATTTGGATATGTATCCCTACTTTCCATACTCGTTGGATCTGAATCTGTCCTTGAAAAATGGATATGAATCCATAAGGATCCGGTTTAGATTTGGTTTGTTGCCATCCTTAGAGGGGATAAGAATATTATAGGTCAACTAATGTTATCAATATCAACACCTTATGAAATGTGTATAAGCAACCAAAGATAAAAATATATCATAATAAGATGGTGAATAATATACTTTTGGAAACTTTTTTTAATTCATACCTGATATAAATTATATTAGGATATTAAAATGTCAAATATAGATATTATTATATGAGATATAGATATAGAAAATATAGAAAAATTCATATCAAATACAAACATTATGATATCAGATATAGAAATAAAATTATGAAAATACGTTTTAGTATATTTATATCATATATAAATTATAAACTTCTTTATACTTTTGGGAAAAAAGAATTTAGAACATAACTTACAATTCCATAATATAAGCTAAGGTACATCACAACTCGAGACCATGGCAATTATCCAGAATGTTTGTTGAAATTGCATCCATATCAATTCATATCATCATCCATAAAACATCAATTGACACATTAGAATCTTGATTATAAGTAGATCAAACATATCGACACCAATGTATACTTATTATAATTGGGATCGAATGTAACGTGTTAAATGAAAGCTCAAAATATACTGCTAATCTACCAATGGTTTAGGTATCCCACACAATTTGATACTCTCTTCATTTCCCTTTATTTGTTACATATGCTTTTTGCATAATTTTCAAAACATATATTATAACTATAATATATAAATACATATTATAAAAAATATGTAAAATTTATATATTAAAAAGTATATTTGGAGTCGAATCTAAGATGATCCGACATAAATACATATTTAACTTAAATATAAATAAAAAATTATATTTAAGTTTCTTACTATTCAAATAAAATATTTTAAATAGGATAAATAAAAAGTAACTATTATAAGTTGATGACACAACATAAATGAACAAGCGATTCTAGAGTAGGCATAAAGGTGACAAGTGAGCTTCTACATCTTCAATCCTGCGGCCACTAAAACTTTCTCAATAGATCAATAAATTGAACAATATTCAAAGGATTACACGTAAGGTGCATCCTATGGCTATATATAATAATATGAGTTATGTAGGTTCTCATCATGACAACATTGTTCCTATCAAATTATCTACAACCCCAATTATTTCAAAGAACCAAACAAAAGATTCATTACCACCTCATATACTAAATAATGAACCAAATGATGTCAATGTTTATGTTCCATACTTTACTCTTATTCCCCTATTTGTTTTTTTCCTAATAATTAAATGCTAATTCACTTTCCATTAAGATTAATAAGTAAATAATAAGCCTATAATCATATACTCCCTTCGTCTCTAAAAGATCGCCCCAATCCACTATTTAGAGTCAAAGTTCGAAAAGTTTGACCACGAATTCTTATCATGTTATAAAAAATAATATGTTCAAGTGTGATCTTGTTGGATGCATCTCAATGTAAATTTTTAGAATATCAAGTTTTCATAATTTTTGCCTTACGAATTTGGAGATAAAAAAGATTAAAGACGTGTATTGGAGACCGTAAAAGTCAAATTAGAGCAATCTTTTAAGGATCGAGAGAGTATGTCTTAATTTGACCTTTCGATTACTCACTTCCCAATTCACTATGTCCATCCATCAATCAGGCAACACAAAGAAAAAGTCGTAATCAACCAAAAAAAACACACACACACAAAGTTGGGCCAATTCTAAGCGCAATGATAGGAGTTCTTGACCCTTCTTTGGGCTTCCCATTATATCTCTTTCATTTCCACCAAACTCTATTTTTATTTTTGTGGACAATACTTTGCGTAAGAGTCTTGCTTCCATCGAGCTCTTCCGCATTTCGTACAGCATACAATTTGTAATATTTGGGTCTTTATTTCATCTCTCATTTTTTTTTCACACAAATTATTTTGTAAATCATATCCCATCTTTTTGCCATCTGTCCACCAATAATTATTTTTGCTCAATATCGAGTTTTAATTTTCCTTTTTTTGTGGGATTTTTTTTTGGTCAGGAGAAAAGAAAAAAAATAGAGGGTTTGTTTTATAGTTGGAGTAAAAGTTAGTTAAAGTGGTTGTTGGAAGTCTTTTGTTTTTCCTCAAATAAATTTGTGTACAAAAAGTGAGTCCAAATTTCTCAACTTTATTTTAATTGGCGGCTTCCCTTTATATAATTCAAAGTTCTACACCCATTTTTTGGGTCCAAACTTTCTTCCCTCGTTCTCATTTCCTTGCAAAATTTTCACAAACTGTCATTGAATTCCAGTGCCTCCTCATTCATAGTCTTTTTTCTTGGGCCAGTTAGATTCAATTCACAAGTCTAAACACCGACACTTTTACAAGCTTATAGAAATATAATATATACTCTCGATCTACATGTTATAATCTCTCTTGGTTGTTGATCAAAAGATGACTAATTGTGAGGAAATTCCCCTGGAGTCAAGTGCTGGATCATATGAAGAAATCAAAGATAAAAATGGGATTAATCAAGTTATTCTTCGCAATCGAAAAGGTGCTACCGTTCGGGTACGTAAATCATCCTACCCCTTGTTTAATACTCTATATATGCTTCTAATTAATATCAGTAAGTTACTTTGACATAGTAACTACTCCCTCCTTTTCTTAAAAATCTTTCTACGCTATATCTTAGGCCGTTTCTTAAAGTTCTTCCCATTCGATACATGCAATTGTAGATTGTAATATTAATTTGGAATGTTTTGTCATATGGGTATGTAGATAAGCTTGTATGGGGGTCAGGTTCTATCATGGAAGAATGAGCATGGAGATGAGTTGTTGTTCATGAGCAGCAAGGTATGCAGCCCCCCTACATTTCTCTTCAATTACTTTTTTTTTATTTTAATTTTATTCCATTTTCATTGAAACTTCTGATATTTTTTTTCTTGATTTTTTTTTAAATGAGGAAGGTTCCTAGTAATATCTTTGAATTTTTCTTTAGTCCAAGAAATAATGAGTACTAGTCATGTTTTTGTTTAGACTTTTAGACATAATCAGTTCGAGGTGGGGTTGACTTCAAGAATCAGTCTAACAATTACTTGGTGATAAAAATTATAACTTGATGATTGATTACTCGTAAACTTGAATCTGATTCAGGCTACGTTTAAGCCGCCAAATGCAGTTCGAGGAGGGATACCCATATGTTTTCCTCAGGTAAATATGATATTCAGTTGAAACTATTGAAGGTGAAAAAGTTGGACCAAAATTTGTCACAGTTAGCTGATTATTACTGATATTCTCTGCACCTGCCCTTGTAATCTCAAGTTTGGAAGCCGTGGCCTGTTAGAGCAGCACGGATTCGCGAGGAATAGAATGTGGGTAATCGACGATCAGCCTCCTTCACCGCGTGCTAATGGATCAAAAGGTCATGCCACCGTCAATTTATTGTTGAAACCTTCTGATGAAGATCTTAAAGTGTGGCCTAACAGGTACTAGTGTACCACTGAATACTACAGTAATATGTTTATTAACCTCCATAATTCTAGTTTTCTTAGATTACTCTAGGTGGATTAAGGTCTGATAATCGATTGAATGACATTTTTAACTTGTTTCAGATTTGAAATTCGTATCAAGATTACATTATCAGAGGAAGGCAGTCTCATATTGAGATCTCGTGTTAAGAATGCTAATGGCAAGCCTTTGAGTTTCAATATTGCATTTCGTACTTACTTTGCAATCTCTGATATCAGGTAATGCCTCTTTTTATTCGATCCTAATACTTTTCTCTTTTGCTTGTTTTGTAAGAAGGAAAATTCATAATATATATTCAATAAACGAGAATAGTAATATATATATCATCCTAAAACAATAAGCGTAGAAAATAGCAAAAATGGGCCTATGAAAAGTAGAATGAAAATTTGTACAACTTTATTTTCGAATAATGCAATTTCATTGTCAAATAATTAGTACAATTTTACGAAAAACAGATTGAAATACCCATTTTACCCCATAATATATAAAAAGTAGTATATATCATATATAAATTCGAACAATCTCGGTAAGAATACCACTTGTTACGTGGCTGTGACATTTTCTTTTTACTGTTTAAATTATGCATCCACAACTTGATCAAATTGCTGGCTAATTATACAGTGAAGTTCGAGTGGAGGGATTGGAAACTCTGGACTACCTCGATTGTTTGCACGATAGAGAGCGATTCACAGAACAAGGAGATGCCTTGACATTTGAATCAGAGGTGCATAACATAATCCAGCTTTAAGATATGAGTATATAGCATTGTTGAATATTATGGAACACTATTCAGGAAAATATCCATAGCACATTCTGTATGAATATCAACCCATCTGCTTTTTCTACATACAAGTATATAACAGATATATAAACATACCAGGTTGATCGTATTTACCTCAGTTCCTCAGATGTAGTCGCGCTCTTTGATCATGGAAGCAAAAGAACATTTCAGATAAGAAAGCAAGGTCTTCCTGATGTTGGTAAGTTTTATTTTAATAGGTACGCTTTAGTATAGATGCATTACTAGTGTTTCTTAGCTAAAAAAAATACACTTACTCCAAATCATGAATTTCAAATACATTACTGCCATTACTATTCAATGAAACTTAACTAATAAGCTATATGCATACTGAGATTGGTATCTTCAGCAGCTAGAGTGGGTACAACCAAAGTTAACAATCAACCTGTAAAATTTTGGCAGCGGTGTGGAATCCATGGGATAAGAAGGCTAAGGCATTGGCAGATCTTGGAGACGACGAATACAAAAACATGTTATGTGTAGATGGAGCTGCAATTGAGAAGCCCATCCCCCTTAAGCCAGGGGAAGAATGGATTGGGCAGTTGGAGTTTTCAGTCCTATCTTCATGTTAAAGGAAAACAACATCAGATGATGATCATCAATCATCATCAAGTTCAGAATAAATAATCACGAATGTTGCTCATATTTTGTGGCAACATTCTGCTTATATACACTGACTGCTACGTATTATCTGCAGGTTCAGCTACCCTTAGAAGAGAGATTTTTTTTTTTCAATTATTGTTTGGGGGAGGGGGTGAGATATTACTAATATTTATTATGATTATGATTTTGATTTTGTGAGGAGGGCATAATTTAATTTGTTAGTTTATTATCTGCAAGTGTATATCAATTATGCTCTTTGGCCCAAAAAATATTAACTTCATGGGTCAATGAGATTGTAAAATCTGTACAATCATTATAACTACTAAATTATGTTTCTACTGGCTGACATACTTTGTTACTCAGTCTTATGATTTTTGCCTTCCTTAGGACGTATGCATCTATAGCATAGTTTTGATAAATACGGAGTGATAGATAAGGAAAGGGTAATCCTAACAGGATAACATATTCCCTTTAAATTTGTGTGATGCAAGATCTACAACCATGCTGATTATTCTCAAGGGTAGTCAAACACAAATATTTCAAGGGGCTTTTCTAGCTAATTCATACTTATTATAAATTATTGTATATATATCAAAGGTTATATTCATAATTTTATTTTTATACTTGAGATCGTTATTTCTATACCTAAAATTGTTATTTATATACCTGAGATCGTTATTTTTATACATTTACCACCTATATCTTAGATAATATCACTTATATCCAAAATAATAATATCTATATATGACTATATGAGATCTCGATGAAGCATTTGTTTTTACTTGCTTTTTTTTTACCGTGTTATTATTAATTGGCAAATTTATATTAGTTATAAATTAGAATTTTCTTGTTATTTCAATGGGACCAACAGACATAATACATTTTATAGTGCTCTGAGCACCCATTCAGTAACGATCTTCAACCAGATACTACGGAGGATGGTTTAACAATTTAACTTTGGCCCTTATTTATTGTATGTTCTATTGCATCATCATAAGTTTACCTTGGTTTTTTACTCTATTTTGAACGTTGTAAGAACCCCGACTCTTCTAGAGACAAAAATAAAAAAAAATAGTAAGGAAAATGATCGAATTTAAATTCCTGATTGAAACATGCACCATGCACACAATATAAGGATGGTTTTACAATGCAACTTGGCCCTTATTTATTGTAGTTAAGTTCTATTGCATCATCTTAGGTATACCTTGCTTCTTTTTTTTTTTCTTTGGTTTGTACGTTGTAAGAATTCCAAACGCTTCTAGGAGCATATGGTTTATGGTTAGGGTGACCATAGGGCCGATTCGAGTGGGCTGGACCGGGCCAGCCACCGAGTCGGGCTAGGAGAAGGTGGACCAGGACCAAATTGGTCAGGAGGGCGGCCAATCTTGGTTGGGGTTCGGGTCGGGGAATTTGATTCGTACCAAATCGAATCGAATCGAATTCACGAACCAAATTTCACATAATGATATTTAGAAATTAGAAAAAATGAATTGTTTCGAAAGTAATTAAACGTTTATATTCACGAATCATATAATGACATTCGTTGTAAACTTTTATATTCTACTAACCACATTCATTTTTCATTTCTTTTGTCGATATTTTTGATTTTTTCGTTACATATTTACACAAATTATAAATATTATATATAATCACAAAAAGTTATAATCATATTCGATTCATATAAACTAAATTATATTCAACTAAACTAATATTCATTGATTCATATAAACTAAACTATACTCAATTAAACTAATATTTTTTTATTTATATAATAAATAAACAAAATTATATTCAACTAAACTAACATTTGTTGATTTTTATAAACCAAATTATGTTCAACTAAATTAACACTCATATAAACTGAACTAAGATTCAAATAAACTAAGATTCATTTATTCATCCAAATTAATCTATATTCAACTAAACTAACATTCATATATATCAACTAAATTATGTTCAACTGAACTAATATTCATATAAACTAAACTATATTAAACTAAACTAATATTCACTAATTCATATAAACTAAACTATATTAAACGAAACTAACATTCATTGATTCATATAAACAAAATTATATACAATTCAACTAACCTAATATTTATTGATTCATATAAACTAATTAAATTATATTCAACTAAATTAACATTCATGTAAACTAAACTATATTAACTAAAATAATATTCATTAATTCATATAAATTAAACTATATTCAACTAAACTAACATTCATTGATTCATATAAACTAAATTATATATAATTCAACTAAACTAGCATTTATTGATTCATATAAACTAAACTAACATTCATATAAACTAAACTATACTCAATTAAACTAACATTTATATAATTAAACTAATATTCTTATAAATTAAATTATATTCAACTAAACTAACATTCATTAATTCATAGGAATTAAACTAAAGTATATTCCAATAAACTAACATTCCTATAAATTAAACTATATGCAAATCAACTAACATTCGTATAAATTAATTTATATTCATTTAAACTAACAATTATATAAACTAAACTTCACAAAATTAGAAGATTTAGGCGGGCCAAATAGGGTCGGGCCGGTTCAACAGGCTGAACGGAATCGATTCGGGGCCGAATCGAAATTTTTTGGTGGACCGAACCGAATAGGGTCAAGATTTGAAAAATCATATTCTTATTCGGCCCACCTTGCTGGCGGGCCGAACCGGACCTTTAGTGAGTCAGGCCAGACAGGCTATAAGAATTGGTGTTGGGCCGATTCAGCCCGGCCTAGTGGTCACCTCTAGGTGTACGTACTAGGAAGGAAATTAAATAACAAAGAAATAATGATCGAGCTTGAATTGCTGATTGAATGATTGATTATACAACAATTATCACTCCCGACTGCCAGAAAATTGAATGATAAAGTTTGAAACCCTCAGAAATCACTTCCGACTTTAGGGAGATGGATTGATTATTACCACCACGTACAATCAACTTTTACTCATAATATGACGACTGCATTACTATGTTTCTGAGTACCAAGCACGTACAAACCATCAAATTTCGTTTTACGAGTGAATAAAGGTCGTGCTAGTGAGCAAGAAAGTCGACAGATTAGATTGGAGCACCCAACTTGAGCACGATGTACAGCACCGGCCTACAAGCTAGTAGGCCATTCTTGAGTAGTCATAAACTTCAAAGTTTGGAGTAAGGTTTAGTGCGATCCAATCTTCACTTCAAGAAACAATAATGATTCCAACACTGCATATATGGATTGTCATTCTTCTTGACACACAAATTTAATTGGCTGTCAGATACAATAAAAAATAAAAAATAAATAAAAACTCGAGCTTCATCCCAAATATTGCAGCTCAATTTTATCTATGTGCTAAAACAAAGATCTAAGAGGGTGCAGCGGAATAAAAAAAAATTTATATTCACTCTTTCTTACTTTTTATCATACCCCATCATATTATCTAGTTTAACTAATTTTTTAGTTATAACTTATTATTATTATTTTCCTACCCATATATGTCATTATTTAATAATAATAATTAATATTAAGTCGTTCAAATAAAACTTTAAATTACAAGAAACTTAAACAAAAGACTAATACTTCTAGCAAACATAAAATAAAACCTAAGTAAATAATTAATATAAAATGACTCATTCAACTTCTAATCTTTTGGTGTCAAATCTAGATGCAATCGTCAAATTTCTTCAACGATATCTCCTTCAACATGTCTTATCTTGGGATTAGCGGTATCTTAGACAACAACAAATACTACTAATCAAATTTCAACTTTTGCTTCTCAACCTTCATTTGCTCTTTTTGGATTTGAAGATTTCTCTCCATTACCAATTGCCTCTAACTTCTCATTTCCTTTGGCCTTCTAAACTTAAGTTTTTGTTGTTTTATAGTCATATTAGAACCTTATTGATCATTGTAAGCCTTAACACGTTCACTCAGAATGGTTAAATTTTCTATTGTGACCCTCTTGCCTTTTCTTATGTCCTTGGCTTTTTTCACAACATCTGATCAAGTTATAATTGTAGATACGAAATTATCAGTTGCATCTTCTCTACTTCTCTTGCCACTATCGCTAGTACTTTTGAGATCAATTTACATCTTATGTTCAGTATCAACTAACTTTCTTATTCAGACCACACCTCATGAACTTTCTCCACTTTAGATATTTATTCACCATATTCCAAGCAATGGGATATTTGAAATTCCTTAGTAAATTTTAGCAAAACCTTCGAAACAATTTTCATGGGGCATGTTTTATGACATCACCTTTTTTATGTTCATGAGGTTTTTTTGGTGAAATTTTTTTCTCTAAACTTCAAGAAGTTTTTAAAGTTTTTTACTCCCCCCATTCCTTTTTTTTTATGTTCTAAAACAGGTAGTTTCATAAGTTATTCCTATTTAGAATCAATATTACTTTTATCCAAATTTGACAAAAATAACCTCGTTTGAAAATTGTATTTTCGAATTTGTCCTCAATTTCGCAGTAAAAGAAAGGAAATGCATTTAAATGTTGCTCCACTACTTATTCATTACAAGAAGATATTACTCCACAACTTATTAAGTGTTTAACATAGCTAGATTCACTTTGCTTCTCACTTCCATTTTTTTTACTACGATTTACAATAGAAACACCAATAAAGATTAATGGAGGAAATAGAAAAGTTCTCTATTTGGATGAATTTTACCCCAAAAAAATTCTCTCTGCGAAAAAATCATATTCTCTAGTGTAGATACTCCAAGGAGCATAACAATCATGCATGTAATTAAGTTGTTTTTTTTTTTCCTTACCCATAGGATGTATTAAGTTCGTAGGATTGGCCTAGGACCGAGCCTAATAAGGCTCTCCATATCATGATCAGTTGGCAATGAAAAGGAGTGCTTAAGTTAACAAAATCACAATGACTTGTATTTCATTTTCTTTGATGACGGACAACTTTACATACACATTCATCTATCTTGCATTACGCACAGAGTACTTTCAGCTAGAAAAATCGATTGATATTGATACTAGTATTTATTATGGAAGGTACGTGAACAATGGCAGCAATATAATTACTTGAATATAACATCCCACGATGAGATACTGCCACAGATAGACAGATAGTGCCATGCATGAAGTAAATGCCACAAGATCGAACAGCTTATTATTAGCTTAGGAAATATTTAATTTTCAATGGCCCATATCATAATTTAATTATATTCCTTTTAATACCGTGAATTGTTACTGTCCTGCGACTGTCATAATCATCTTGTCTCAGAAATAATTACAAATGTCGATTTCTCTGTCTTTTTTGGTGCAAATGTCCATTTCTATGTGATAGGTTCTTATTTTTTATTAACCAGCCATATGTATTTGAAATTTAAGGTTCAAATTATTTGGTTTGAATTAGGCATCATCTTCATGACAAAAATAATAATAATTGTTTGGTTCAATTTAAGAATTTAATTATATTAAGAAATGTCAAGTGCTTCGATTTTACTTGAACCGAAGCAATTAAGGAGAAGCAATTATACTAGTGTTTATACTCGATTGAGACATATTAAGGTCCTTCTGTTAATAATCCATGCTACTTACTATTTGAGTCAAACATTATTAGAATGTTCGGTAAATAATTAAACAACATACGTACCACGTACTAGTTTGTGATTGAGACAAGACACTTTTGAGTTCAACTCTAACACAGATTCTTAAAATTGTTATTAATCTAATTGAATATATCAAAGATGAACGTTTTAGTTGGCAAATTCATGTAAATGTTTGTCTAATTGGATTTTATTTGTCAAAAGATGTATTAGTTAAATAAAACTATATTTGGTGAAGTTAAAATAGCTAATAGGTCTTACTAAAATGTTTGAAAAGACAATCTAACACAAGACTTACTAATTAGTTCTCTAATTCATCAACCAAACCTAAATCTAATTTTGAGAAACTTTTCGAGAGTTTTGATTATTAGATAAAATGGGTGTTTATAATCAATGTAGATGGTTCCAATTACTCTCATAATCTAATAGGATCTTATAAAACATATGGTAAAAATATCAAGGTATTTAACCATCATTCCCGAAATTGTCCAAAATGATCCTATTTTTGTAAGGTTATTATACATTATTTTTGAGATATTTTTTGAATTTTTTAAAATTAAATTAAATATATTGTATGTTACTTAGGGTAATATGAGGAGATTTGAAACTATTCAATATCTTATATTCAATTGCTAAAAGCCCTAAAAATGAGTTTAGACACGATTGTAGAAGCTTTGGTATCGATTATTTGGGTATTTATTATAGTCAAAGTAGATGGTTGTAATCACTCTAAGCCTCTAAGGGTTTTATGACCCTATAAAACTCATGATAAACATATTAAAATATTTTCTAAGAGTGTCAACGGGATCCAAAAATGTACAAAATGATTAAGTTTTGGAAAAAAAAATTTAAATTTGATTGATATTCTCTAAAGTCATGTTAATAAATTTAAATATTCACATATAACAGAAAAAATCGAATCATCTGTGGAATGAATGGGCCTCAAAATCTAATTTAAGATAAAGGAAAAGCTATTTCCAATTTTACAAAACCTAGTTTAAAATAATATAGGAATAGCTATTTCAAATTTATGCAAATATTATCTATGTTTTGGAGGGAAAATTTATGCAATATATTTTTTTTCACACCAAAAAGTTAAAAATCGAAATTTTAAAAAATATACAAGAAAATAATTTCGAATATGGATACAAATCAAAGTTTAAATAATGTAAAGGATATCATATGATGTTAATGTAGTATATAAATTGTATTAGCAAATGTCATCCTTTTATTGGTTTTTTGCGTCGTTGATCTATGTGTGATCTAAAGTCATAGAATACTACTCCGTAATATGAAGATAAACTCAAACCTTCCTACAATATAATATATAGGTCCACGTGCAATGTTATAATGCATGGCTTGTATGGGTTAGCTTAAAGTAAAAGCCTACCAAATTGCATGCATTTTCTTTAAAATTAAAACGATAGCTCAATAATTGGATATCTTTTTCTCTTGAAAATTTTAGCAAATAATTACAAGCTGCCAAATCATAGAGTTTGTGTCAAATTCTAGTCACTTGCAATTGACACGCGATTTGGAATTGGAATTGACGCATCTGGCTTTTCACATAATCTTTGGGATGTTATACTTACTTTACCAACAATATTATTATAAATTTAGTTATGATTATGCTAATGATATGATGTCCACTACTTATCAACGTCTTATAATGAACATTAGTGGTTTTGTTCTTTAGTTTGTGATTTTTAAAACTTTATAATATACATTATGTTAATTCTAGCTAGTCTTATTCCTGTTTATCCCTATGAATTATCTAATTCTCACCTATATTTGGTAATGATTTTCACACGTTTGAAGTAGTGATATGATGATCATCATTCTCTTATTGTTCTCTTCACTTCTATATTTGTATTATTCTTTTCGCTTGATTTCTTTTGGGCTGGATCGAATATATTTATACTATACCAAATTTAAGCAACTTCTTTTTTTGTTTAACATTATTGATTAAATGACTCTTGCAAATTCAAACTTGATTCTATAGTGTAAAATAATAATAATAATAAAGTTAATTGTTGATGATTCACCGATTTCTTTTTGTGTGCTATCAATGTTTTTTATTACATTTATTTGGAAACTAGTTGCAATTTGAAATTTCCATCATAGTTGACCAAACTACTCCGTAATTTAGTACATACAAAATGTTTTGTTTTTATAACGTAAACAGAGCCGCCGCGATGACAAGGGGATAATT
The DNA here is from genome assembly GCA_026401315.1 of Dysphania ambrosioides. NCBI lineage: Eukaryota > Viridiplantae > Streptophyta > Magnoliopsida > Caryophyllales > Amaranthaceae > Dysphania > Dysphania ambrosioides. The sequence continues at coordinate 4,184,931 of CM048659.1, read as the reverse complement.
GACGTAGACGAGATTTGATTTCGCGTTTTGAATACCACGTTTTAAGAACTTAACCAAGTAAATTAGTTGTCATCCACAATACATATAAAATTCTCCCTATCTATAGTAGATGGATTATTTATACAAGTGTAAAATCGAATTCCATCATTAGAAATTTTTTTGAATTTCTTTTCTTCTATCGTAAGGAGTAGTAGATGACTCTCTTTTTCATTCCTTATTAAATTAAGTTGAGTAACAAGGATACCAAGCTCTTAATCTTATGTTAATATCGTACATGAGTTGCTTACTTGCATGCTTTGATCATAATAAAAACACACACCCGTAGAGATACGGTGTAATGTGTCCAGTTTTATGTCATGCACTAAATTATTTTCTTTTTCTGCTCTCAACATTACCGTGATGAATGTATATAAAGACATTCACAAAACTGGAATAAAGAATGTTATTCCGTTTTTGGATTAGCAATAGTCGAAACACGTAAACATTGAATAAATTAAAAAATTAATAAAAAAGGACAAAAAAACTTAAACTATTTAAATTTCTTTACTTTAATGAAATTAAAAAAAGGAAATTCCATGTTCACTTATATAGTTATATACTATATATATGGTGCAAATGTGCAATATGGTGCATTGAGGAGAGGAGAAGTAACATCCTAAATTAACTATATAATTCCAATATTGTATAGTTAAATTGTATGCTTTGATTGACATTAAATTTTAATTAAAACGCCATCGTTTATACCATTATTTTCTTATACTTTATATGAATTTTGTTTAATTTCTGTAAATTTATAGAAAGTTAAAGAAAATAATGGTACGTACGATTGTCACTTCAAATACAAGTGGAGTGACTTTTTTTTTATATTATGACAGAAAGTCGAATACTTAAAACAAGCTTTAGTCATATATAAACATGCTCAGAAGAGTCGATTCTTAGCCATAGAAAGGATGCTTAATCTAATGATTGAGATAATCTACTGCAAACGTCAGTATGCGACACCCAAGCTAAGATTAAATCCAATTTGAGCAAAGGAAAATTAGTTTAAGTTTTACATGCATCTAATCTAGTCTTCTAGAACAAAAACTTTGGACCTACTACGATGTATTACTTAATATTGTAGCAATAATACATAATTCATTAAGTCTTACGTCAAATAAAAAAAAAAATATTTATTAAGCACAGACGAATGATGAGTATTATACGTTTATAGCACACATGTATGTACTAGTTTATATTGGATGTTGGTTTATCGTTGACCTACTTATTTATTAGGTATAAACTTATATATAACAGTAATTGGTGTTGGTTATTTCCATTCCATGTAAGATTGGCGTGGTTGGTTTGGAAGATTCGCGAATACTGAATTCCCCGTCTAACACTAGTACACCAAATGCGTACGGACATGTCTAGCTAGATGATTGTGTAATATAACGACGTGACGACATTGGAGAGATAAGGAAGACTTTGTGAAAAATCCACCTTCACACAAAAATGCACTAAAGTTCTGTTGTAAGATTGATTGGCAACAGAAATAGTAGCCTAATTGAATTATTTTTTTAGTGGTAGCTATTTTAATCCGGAGGCCGCATACTTTATATTTCAATAATGTTGACAAAACTGCTCACCAGGATGATTATGCTTTCATATGTTTTACATTTGTGAAAGGATACAGAGGATATGGCACAAAGATGAGGTTTCAATTGTTGTAGTATATATCGTCTTGAGATACTTTGGAGTTAAGGAATATGCAAAGCGATTATAAGTTATTTGAAAATTTGTAGCACATCTTATGATTAATAAATGATATTTATATTATTTTAATTGTCTTAAAAGGTAGATTTCAAAAGGTTTCCAATAAATCACACGCCTCAAACAACGGTGCGAATCACAAGTTATAGTTGTTTAAGATGAGTAGTTCATATTAGAGAGGTAGTATCCATGCCCACTATGGCATGTCTGTGTCACTTTCTAATTTGCTACTGATTGCCTCTAGAGTCTGGACTATATAACATGTCCATTTTCACTATGACACATCTGTATTGATGAGATTTCAGCCTAATTATCTGCATTATTTCATTTAGTGTCGTTTATTTTATTTTAAGACCTATAAATATTTTCCTTAGCTTGTTTTGACATGGGACAGGTTTTTTTTCCAACAAAACTCTTAGGTTTAGGTTTGGCAGATAATACATTCCATAATCGCATCAAGAGTTGAATTTTGACAAATTTTAATATATCAATTAAGGACATGGAGTTCACAACGAGTATACGTAGAATAAAATAATTGGGGTATTTTTTTTATTCTTTAGATTGTATTAACTCATAGGACCATATATGATTGTATTATAAGGAAGTTGAAGGCACTCAAGAGAGATTTATGATATTTTTTTAGGGGTATCTATACTCCTAAATGTTTATATGAATGTATTATGGTAGAGTTTATCATCAAATTAGATTATGATAGTAGGGATATTTGACTCTAAGTATTTTTAGTAATTGTTAGTACTAGACTATATAATGACTCAACTTATTATATTCAAAGCGATTCAATATATTATCCAAACTTTTTTATGACATCGACCCTCTTACCCTAGTACATAACTATGAGAAATTGTTACTTTTTTTTATTTTTAATAGGTTAGTGACAATCTCATAAAAGAGAGTAGCATATTTCAATCCAGCACACCAATACAACGAATTCACTTGTTGGGATACTTTCAAAATTATTGTCTAAACTATAGAAGTATAATCTTATTAAATTACATTAATTACGCTAAGAGTGTAAATTAATGTGCATAAATATGATTGTCATAAAAAGTCAAATGAAACATACTAGTTAGCAGAAAGATAACAGGATACATGTATGGGCCACATGGGAGGTTCCTCTTTACACCCAGTCCATGAATAATGGATCTAATGGGCCTTCAAAAATTTTGCACTTTTAAGATGTAATTGGGCTACGTATCCCTGTCTTCGTCTATTTGTATTACTCAACCCACAATGCTCGTGCTAAGTGGACCCATTTACATATGTTTATTTTATGGAGTAGGCGTAAAAAACAATATTTAATAAAACATTCTTTGTATTTTTCTCTTTATTAATGACAAGTCAATGTCTCAATGACCTGTCTAAGTCTTGCCGGGGGTTGGTAAAATTTTTGCCCCCATTACTGGGTTCAATGAGACCCATCCCACGGTTAATAATTCATCTTGAGAGCAGCGTTGATAAGCTCCCAACTTTCCATGTGATCGTCCTCTATCCTCCATAGCAATTGGTGGATTAAAGACGATTAGTTGTCATTCTAAGATTAGGCCCGTATGACATACGGCAATAAGAATATTTTATTTTTTGAAAAAAATTATATTAAATAATTTTGTGTGATATGTGTCTTTAATTTTATAACCATGTTATTAATGACGAATTACAAAGAAGATTTGATGAGTAAAAATAGGACTCTGGATATAGTACGGCTTTGTTATTGTTTTATTTTTCACTCACTTTCTCTTTCTAAAATTGTTTTTGTCGTTCTTGTCAAACATCAATCCTGAAAATGTCGACGCCTCCAATTAACGTAAAATTCGCATGCTCATGGTAGAAACGCCTCTGATTTCTTTTTTGAATACATTGATAGTATACAAACGCCCATAGGAGATTGATGTTCGACAAGAACGTAAAAGACGGATTTAAAGAGGGAAAGTGAGGGAGTAAAATGAATAAAAATTAAAATAATGGCAAAATCTTAAATAATTTGCAGGGTTTAATGATAAATGTACGTTTAGCGTTTCACCTAAAATTTGGCTACAATAAGGAAAAATCCACACAATAATGTATAAACTCTACCAAAGGTAATTAATGGAGTAAAATTTATAAAATTATGGGGGAAATTACATAATAATACAAATAATCCATGAATGTATACAACTTAGTTGTTTTGCTTTAAGTATTACAACTTCCATTGTTTGCCATCTACGAGTAGAGCATATTTGACCCGAAAGATAACTACAAAGAGAGTTGGATCCAAAGAAAATATATTAAAATAAGGAGCACGAAAAGATAATTAAAGATATATTGCACAATGTTACACTGCACAATCTAGGAAAAGGGGTCATTTTCCTCTCATATTTACAAATTACAACAAGAATATATGTTAAATCCTCAAATATTGGAAAATTTATGCTACATAAGCCTTATAGTTTGAGATATCAAAAACAAATAAATCACTAACCAAATAAGATTATCTTAGTAATTACTCCGTATTAGCCCTACACAATCAATTGAAGACGTGTATTCAACGCCACCAAAAGGCTCCTCTAACCTAGCAAAAGTACAACAACAATGTAACTAGCATTGAATTGAATGCATTAAGTGTGAGTTATATAAGTGTCACCAAATAGGCAAATAATCTGCTTTTAACGAACACCAACTCAAATACTTGCAATGATTTAATTAAAACCAAACATATCTTGTAAATTAGAGACACCAACATCTAATACTTTTATACATGAGTATATGAGTTAGAAGTTAGAATGGCTAAAACTTGAAATTAACTTTCATTGTTTCAGATGCAAAAAAAAAATATACATTTACTCTAATATCTTCAGCATTTTAGGGAAGAAGGCAACCTACCTAGATACCGAAATAATTTGACGAGAACATAAGTTGTATTGATTAAGAAATAATCGAAGCTTGACAAAAGATGAATCTTTAAAATTAATAAAGTTAATTAAAAAAATAAGTTCAATTCAGTTAAAATAAAATTATTCTAATAAAAATAAATTAGTTTAGCAAATACAGAGTATAAGCTAACATAACCTAAGAGCATATTCACAAGAAACAAACTGCGCTTGTACTAGATACGGAGTAATTGTATTCATAACAAACTAGCATGTGCCTAGGCAATAACACAATTTTGATATTTGTTAAATGAAATTGAAAAGGTCTGATTATTAACATTACATGGATCTTGAATAAAAAAAAATTAATAGATGATTAATTGGATTATTTGAACACTAGTAGAAAAGCTTAAATATGCGGCGTCAAAGGCTAGCAGCAAATTAATCTATTTAATTTACGGCGTAAATAATACGCCGCATATTATTTACCGATTTGCGGCGTCACCTAGCCTAGAACCGCCGCTAATTGTCCATACATTTGCGGCGTCAGCTACCCTACACCCGCCGCTTATTGGCCATACATTTGCAGCGTCACCTCCCTAAAATCGCCGCTAATTGGTAGTTTTTTTTCAATAAATTGACCTGTAATATAGGAATATGCGGCGTCACCTCCCTAGAACCGCTGCATATGAGTTTTTTTTTTTTTTTGGAAACGCAAGAATCTGATCCCTACAACGCCCAAATTTCAAATTCAAAACCTGCTTATTACATTTGCAATTTCTGAAACCCAAGATACATATATACACATGATCCATCGATCTCTCATTTATGCGTACTAATAGGGTCGTAAAAATAACCATATATTAAGTGATATCAAAAATACAATCCTATTAATGAAATTGATGTATAAATTACAAAATACACAAGAATAAGGTAATGTACAAAATCTAAAAAAAGTTATATATCCAATACTTTGCAAGTTTGTTGCGGACGACGTCGATTTCTTTGTTGGAGAAGGGCTCCTCGTTGAATCCTTTGCATACCTAATATTGATTAACATATCATTAACGTGTATATAAAATGCAATGCATATGAAATCGATGTACTTGAAGTGTTTAAGTCACTTTCTACCCGGACCCGATCCCATTTGACCTATATTGACTCAAATCGATGTGTTTCAAATGTTTAGGTCACTTTGTACCTGAAACCGATCCCATTTGACCTATATTGACTCAAATCGATGCATATGAAATGTTTAGGTCACTTTCTACCTCGCCTATTTTTTAAATTTCTTATCAAAATAACCTATAACTTGCACTAACATACCAATATAGCCTAGTTACAAGTGTTCATGCAATGGAAATGACCCTTAGAAGCTTTTTACTAAGTTTTGGGACGATGTTCGTGATTTTCAAGGGAAAGGGGGCTGGAAAGGGTTCAACCTCGCCTATTTTTCACATTTCTTTTCAAAATAACCTATAACTTGCTCTAACATACCAATATAGCCTATTTACAAGTGTTCATGCATTGAAAACGAGCCTTAGAAGCATTTCACTAAGTTTTGGGACTATGTTCATGATTTTCAAGGGAAAGGGGGTCGGAAAGGGTTATACGTCGCCTATTTTCAACATTTTTTTTATCAAACTAACCTATAACTTGAACTAACATACAAATATAGCCTAGTTATAAGGGTTCATGCATTGAAAACGAACATTAGAAGCATTTCACTAAGTTTTGGGACGATGTTCATGATTTTTAAGGGAAAAGGGGCCGAAAAGGGTTCTACCTCGCCTATTTTCCACATTTCTTATCAAAATAACCTATAACTTGCACTAACATACCAATATAGCCTAATTACAAGTATTCATGCATTGAAAACAAACATTAGAAGCATTTCACTATGTTTTGGGACGATGTTCGTGATTTTCAAGGGAAAAGGGGCCGAAAAGGGTTCTACCTCGCCTATTTTCCACATTTCTTATCAAACTAACCTTTGAATTGCACTAATACAAATATAGCCTAGTTACAAGGGTTCATGCATTGAAAACGAGCTTAGAAGCATTTCACTAAGTTTTGGGACGATGTTTGTGATTTTCAAGGGAAAGGAGGCCGAAAAGAGTTCTACCTCGCCTATTTTCCACATTTCGTATCAAAGTAACCTATAACTTGAACTAACATACCAATATAGCCTAGTAACAGGGGTTCATGCATTAAAAACGAGCCTTACAAGCATTTCACTAAGTTTTGGGATGATGTTCGTGATTTTCAAGGAAAAGGGGCCGAAAAGGGTTCTATCTCGCCTATTTTCCACACAAATAGGACATGCTTTCTCTCCCTTCACCTTATACCCCGACAAGTTTAGCATGTGCCTAGGCAATAACACAATTTTGATATTTGTTAAATGAAATTGAAAAGGTCTGATTATTAACATTACATGTATCTTGAATAAAAAAAATTAATAAATGATTAATTGGATTATTTGAAGTTGTTAATATCATCTCTTAGATAATAAAATTATTCCCCCATTTGTTACACTTTTATGCCACTTCTTCTATGAAGACGATTCCATATTTCTTATAACATTACGAGAATTTATTGTCAAACTTTTTGAACTTTAACTCTATAAATAAAAATGGATATTTGAATATCTAAGGAATAGTACTTTTTACAATTTGATTAAAGAGACCAAGAACCCAAAATGAGACTATTGAAATTTACGTTTTCATTAAAATTTGCGCAAAAAGAAAACGAGAAAAAAATAGAGTTTTTAGTCAACATTCATTGGACCCTTTTCATCGAATTCTATATTTCTTTTAGCATCTTTCGTACCTTTCAAAATCAATACCCAAAAAGAAATTATACATCAAAATCATTTTCATAATTTCGTTCTTAAGACGTGAAAATCCATTGCCATTTTACTCTCTTTTTGTTTGTATCCTTCATACCTTATAGGATCAAAACAACACAAAGATACATCAAATTTGTTTTTAGAATTTCATTCTGAAAATTTGAAATTTCGTTGCCATCTTGCTGGTGATTTTCTCGCCATATAAAATTAAATTTTTAAAATTTTGGGATTTTACATAGTGTATTTATATTTTTGCGAATCATAAACATAAGTTAATTCGGTAGTTTAATTTTTGTTATTAAATTGATAAACCATCTTTTTCATAATTGAAACTAAGTTGATGGAATTTGGCATTTGAATTGTTAAGCATGTACACATCTAATTGGCTTTTGAATGATTTAAGAAGGCTGGATTAATGGGGCTTTAACTAAAACTTTTTCTAGCCTCTGAGTTGAATAAGCGTCGATAAATTTACATGCTTTAATATTCAATTTAGTGGATTTTTTTTAGTTTTTATATTTTTTAATTCTGGTTATTAAATATATTATGATTGAAATTTTCCAATAAAAAGGGAAAATTTTATAATGTAATATAGTATTAAGTTATAAATATAATACAAGAATTACATTGATTTTTAACGTGTTAGTTTTATTGATACTCTATGCATAATTAAGTGAACAATGTATAAAGTGCACGATTCATAACTTACATTAGTTTAAATTGAATAATATAGTTAGGCAATAATTATTTCCTTTTTTTTTTTTTTTTAAGATCGTACTTTTAATGGTTTGCATTCAAAATTTCAATTTCTATTTTTTTTTTCTCTTGTCTATATACTAAAAACCTATATAGATCATCAACACTTTTACAAGAAAACTTTTTTTTTTTTGCTAAATGTGTTTGTCTAACACCATACCAATTAACCTATATTCCATATTTTGATAATATATGCCAAATTTATTTAATATTTAGTTGTCAACTTACATTTACATGAGTCTTGTATCAATAGAGTGAAGGGCATAAAGAGAAATAGGAAAGAACAACCTTAGTTGGGATGCTAAATATTTCAATACTTGTATTAAAAGTTAGGGAATTTATTCCCATACAGGGCGTTAAAAATCTATTAACTACAACATAAAATAAGAAAATATTAATATATTATATTGACAAGTAAAAATATACAAGAGGAGACAAAATAAGTATATAAAAAAACACAAGTATACCATACAAATTAATTCGTAATTAGATGATATGGAAAACAAGAAAGCCAACCACAAATTAATGAATTTTGAACTAGTTAAAAGATTTTTGGTTGTAATTAACTAATTATATGAATGACAATTGATAAACCAACCTGAAATTGACATTAGGGCAAGAAGAGAGGAAGAAGGCTACTAGCTCTAAGTGAGTACGGTGACACCTTTCGAAGCACTTTCTAGTATACTTATAACATTCAAATTGATGAATTTCCAACTAATTAAAAGATTTTTGGTTGTAATTAACTAATTATACGAATGACAATAATGAATAGATCAACTTATAATATTCTCTTATAGCATGTTTATCAATGACCACAAGACTCCAAAATTTTGGTCATAATATAATTAAATGCATTATTTTTTTTTTCGCTTTCATCTCCTTTCACTTCTAAAGGGAATTGTGAAAATGCGTTGAGCAACTTATTTTCTCTATTGATGTTGAGTTCGGTCTTCTTTCCTCTATCTTTTTTCTTATTTGTTTTTATTTTTTTTTTAAAGATTATCCTCACCACCAAACTTTTGGCTATGGATAAATATACTATTACATAATATTTTATTTTCATTCAATAGTAGTTTACTAGTTAGCTTTTTGTTGCGAAAAACATCTATATTCACAAAATTTTTAGCTCACAATCTTTCTTATTATTTTAGAGATAAAGTAAATGAAAAGATAAGCCCTCGATTCTCAACTCTCATCATTTGATATTTTAGACAACAATTGTATTATTTTAAAAAAAAAAATTATACCATGAAAATACCAAATAAACAAAAATCATGAACTTTAAAAATAGTTTGTTCATCATAATTGCCTATCATATAGAATTACATCCCAGCCACCTACATCATTCCAATTATGCAAAATAAAATCATGATACCATAGCCTTAGATTTGCCTGCAGATACATATACTCCCTAATTAATTTGTTCCTCACTATAGAAAGTTGCATTCTGACTTCCCCACTAGTTGGCAAACTATTTAACCACCCCATCCAGTTAATCGATCCCCATTTCTCAATGACACACATACACACACACTCTCCCCACTCTCCTACCTCCAACATCATCATTCCTATTTTTTCATTAATCCATCATTAACTCCACTTTAATCACCTCATTTAGTCTCATTAACCCATCATTAATCCTGTCCTATCACCGTTTCCTCATTTCAACAACATATTTTTCTCTGCATTTCGCCATTCTTATCATCTTATGCTAGCTTGAGTAGCTAACAGTCTACTGCTACTCTACTGTCCGAGTTATCCGAGTTCACTCACTTTGACTCAGATCTGAGAGAATGAAGAAAAGGCAAGGTAAATGCTTGGTGCTTCGAATATCCAAAAAGCAACGCACCTTGAGATTCCATTTCATTTTCCCTTTTTTTTCTTTTCAATTTGTCCTATTTTCCCAACTTTATCCCCTCCTCCCTCACAACCTCCTCGATTTCCACACCTTTTTTTTTTTTTTTTTGCTAATTTCAATCAAAGAGAAACAAATTCAAACAGCCAGTAACTTTTCTGTAGTGTTAATATTTAGTGTATGTATATTATCAAAGAAGCTGCACTGCTTTTCACAACACCTGCTTTTTCTTGGTTGTTTTCAACATTAGCGCCAACTTTTATTTCGAAATTACCAATGTTTTAACGACGTGCATTGTTTAAATCTTGTATTAGGTGTTTGAACTTTGAAGTGTAGAAGAAATCAGAGAAAAATGAAGGGCATTGCAGTAATAGTTGGGTTAGTATGCGGTTTGCTATCAATTAGCGAAGTAGTGAATGCGAGTTTACTTGATGATGATAAGAAAGCGTTGTTGGATTTTGTGAGTAAAGTCCCACATTTACATGTTCTTAATTGGAGTGAGAGTGAACCAATCTGTAGCAATTGGACTGGGGTTACTTGTAATGCTGAATCGACCCGAGTGATAGCGGTTCGCTTGCCGGCTGTGGGGTTCAATGGGGAGATTCCGGGGGATACTATCAGTAGGCTGTCAGCTTTGCAGGTTTTGAGTCTTAGGGAGAACGGTATTAGTGGTGCATTTCCTGGTGAGTTGGGTAAGTTGAGGAATTTGTCTATGTTGTTTCTTCAGTTTAATAACTTTTCTGGTGGTTTACCTATTGATTTTTCTGGTTGGGGGAGTTTGAGTGTGCTGAATTTGTCGAATAATCGGTTTAATGGGAGTATACCTATGTCGATTTCGAAGTTGAGCCAACTTTCAGCTTTGGATCTTTCTAATAATTCCTTGTCTGGTGAGGTTCCTGACTTGGGGTTGCCTGATTTGCAACTGCTGAGTTTGGCTAATAATAATCTTACTGGGGTTGTCCCGAAGTCGTTGCGAAGGTTTCCGAGGTCTGCGTTTGTAGGGAATGATGTTAGTTCAGTGAATTCTTTGATTAACCAGTCTGCTGTGTCGCCTGTGCCTCAAGTGAGGCCCAAGGTGAGGAATTGGTGGAGGCGGGTTTGGTTCTTGGCTGTTGTGATTGGATGCGGTGTACTTGGGGTTCTGGCGTTTGGGTTTTTGTTCTTTGCTTGTTGTTTGAGAAGAAAGGGTGATGATGGTTTTACTGGGAAGTTCCCTAAGGGAAGCATGTCCCCTGAGAAGGCCATCTCGGGTGCTCAGGATTCGAAGAACAGACTCGTGTTCTTCGAGGGTTGTAATTATGCCTTTGATTTGGAGGATCTATTGAGGGCTTCTGCTGAAGTTTTGGGGAAGGGGACGTTTGGTATGTCTTATAAGGCGATTTTGGAGGATGCAAATGTTGTGGTTGTCAAGAGGCTGAAAGAGGTGAGCGCTGGGAAACGGGAGTTCGAGCAGCAGATGGAGATGATTGGTAGCATTAGGCATGAGAATGCGGTTGCACTTCGAGCTTATTACTACTCAAGGGATGAAAAACTTATGGTGAATGATCACTGCAGCCAGGGGAGTATCTCTGCAATGTTACACAGTATGTTTCTACCTAATCTCCTTTGTTCATGTTATTACTAATTCAACTCCTTTTCAATTTATTTTCCTTAGATTTTAATTGAAGATCATGACAACTGTTTATCATCATACATGTGACTTTTGGTTGATGAATCAAACAATCTCTCTCTATGCAAATATTTGGGTCTTATTTCACTTTGCAAATTTGCACATTTCCTAGGGGTGGGCTTGATTTGTCATACTGAGTACTCTTATCTAAGTTATCCTGAATTTGGCTAAAATGGTGACGGCTGTTTATCAATAAGCAACCTTATGCTATGTTCATCCTGAATTATTGGTATAGTGATTTACAGAAACAGCAGAAAGACAGACGGCAAAAGATGCAAGGTCTATTTGCGCTTTCTCTCAACAATTGATTAATTTTTATGGATTTGCCTATTCTAGTTCATTGAGTCTACCTAGGAGTCTAGTTTGCAAGATTTCGTGAACTTGAGTTGTATGAAACTCCTTTGATTGGTGTCCTTTGCCCAGAGTGGCCTTGTTCTTTTCTTAAATATGAAAATAAGTCAGATGGTCTGAAAATCATTTCTCTGGTTATGTCATTGCATCTTGCCTCTGATTCCTTTGCTTAAACTTCCTGCTCCTGGTTTTGATTCTAGTGATCATGATAAATCTATTTTCCTCTCATGTGTTATCTTTTTACAGATCAAAGAGGAGAAGATAGGATCCCTCTAGACTGGGAAACACGGTTGCGTATAGCTATTGGAGCAGCAAGAGGAATTGCTCACATCCATTCAGTCTTCGGTGGAAAATTTGTGCACGGTAACATTAGGTCTTCAAATATTTTTCTTAACTCCCAGAAATACGGCTGTGTTTCCGATTTCGGATTAGCAACAGTAATGAGCCCGTTAGCTCCGCCTATTTCCCGAGCAGCCGGTTATAGAGCTCCAGAAGTAACAGACACCCGAAAGGCAACCCAAGCATCGGATGTCTACAGTTTTGGTGTATTCTTACTCGAGCTTCTTACTGGAAAATCACCAGTACATGCCACCGGGGGTGATGAACTTGTGCATTTGGTCAGATGGGTTCATTCAGTAGTCCGAGAGGAGTGGACAGCTGAAGTCTTTGATCTTGAAATCCTGAGATATTCTCATGTTGAAGAGGAAATGGTAGAGATGCTGCAGATTGCTCTCACCTGTGTGGCCAGGGTCCCAGATCAGAGACCCAAAATGACAGATCTTTTGAAGATGATTGAGGATGTGCGGCAATCTCTTGCTGAAGTTCACCCTGAAACTACATCTGCACCAAATGCACCACATTAGCTGGTTAATTATGTTATTCTGACTCTTCGTTTGGATTCAAAGTTCTTTCATTGAGTCATACAAACCATTGGTCTTTTACGAGATTTGGCCAATGAAAATTGCCCAAACAAGATGGAACTCCTGGAAATAGTAGGGTGGTAGAAGAACCTGTTATAGTACAAGACCCTTTTTTTTTCCCTTTCGCACATTCTGGTTGTTTTTGTGATAATTGTTGGTACTCTCATTTCAAGCTGTATTGGAATGTCTTTTTTGTAATTTACTAAAAACCATTGTTTAGACTACTGCAATGCAGGATAATCGCTCCCACTTCACCAGTTCCTCTCTCTACACTGTTTTTACTATCTGATAACCCATGTTTTGCATGTTCTTAATTATTTTGGCTGTTTTGAACGCCTATTACTGTCTGATAATGCGTTTTCTGTAATCTATTTCATTACTAATATTTTAGTGAAGTCCCATCTCCCAAATCATGAGATAATCTTATATTAGTACACTTTGTAATTTCGAATAAGTATAATCCCGAGTCTTTGACATGTAAGTGAATAAGTGATTGTTTTCTCAAGGGTCAGCACTTTAAGGAGTTATCAATTTTACATTCATTGCAAGTCAAGACCATGAATAATAGATGTGGATGCTAACTATCTTAGTTGATTTAAGTTTTGGAGGAGTATATGAGATCAAATCTCGTTTGTATTATTTGTTGTTTTGGCGCTTGCGTCTCTCTTTAGTCTTTACATAAAAAAATAATAGATGGCCCAAGCCAAAGATACATATACATGATCAAATCTATCCTCCCTGATAAAGGAAGAAAAAAATGGCTTTTTTCATTGGTTCCACGTTCTAGCCGACATATCTCTGGGACTTAGAAAGCTATATAGACTAATTCTTGTATTGCTCGAATACACGAGCCCAAGATTGATAAGGAAACAATGTGCTTGTATGATGGATTTGGGCGTGAATTTGAAACTTTATGTGGCTGTGTGACATATCACAGTTGAAAAAACAGACGAATCAACCTTATCTCTGTTTGAGTTGCCTACCAATTCTTCATTGTATACCCTAGGTCTCTTGCACACATGTTAAGAAGGATTAGGTGAACAAGAAATTTTTTTTTTGAACTTTTTGGGAAGTAAGACTTCTTAAGTTTAATTCCCATAAAACGGGGGAAACAAGACGCCTAGGTGGGCTAGGTCCATAGGTAGTTGGACTTTTTGATATGTAACTAAAAAATTCTTCTACTTCTTAGGAATCGAAGATAGGCAAATTTTTTCTTTGAAAAATTCAATTTTAGTGTATTAACTTAATTTGAAGGAGAGTTATTTACATACCAATTAAGATGACAACTAGGAAAAATTTACATTTAAATATCCAATTTAAATTGGATTAGAAAGTAATTCTTTTTACAAGTGAGTATGTAATTCAACTTAGTTTAGAAAATAAATAAATTTCAAAGAATCTCAGGCTACTATTCTAAAGTATTCAGAGTCTACGCAGTGTTGTTAAGTATTAATGTCAAGTTGCCAAATTGGTATGATTCATGTGAACAACACCTTCGTGAAGGTCGATAAATGTTTGAAATGTCACTTAACTTGCAGCCACGTTGAATCGCAATATATTTTAAAATAAAAAATTAAATATTATATATTTTGCTAATCAAATATTGACTTTTATAAAAACAAAATAAATACGAAGTACATAGAAAAAGAGAGGAAGTTGTCTTTTTTGAAACTTGAATATGATGAAGCAAAACCAGAGCCCAAATCAAACACCACCAAATTAGAACCTAGTTGGTGGTAAAACGAAATCAATGAATTAAGATTTGCTGGCACATAAACGATTCATATTTCTCGACTTTACCGATTAACCTGAAAACATGAATCAAAGCAGATTATTGAATGAAATCAATGAAAAATGAAAGAAAAATAAACCCAATAGAATGAAAAACGCGAGACAAAAGAAAGACATAATAATTGAAAAATAACATTAATTTATAAGCATTATAATCATCTATTTAAATTACTGTTAAAAAACACTAACAAATATACTATTTTTTAACACTTTATATTACATTTTTAACCATATAAAAAATCCATATAACAATAAACTTAAGTGGCTGGAATAAACAACTATTCCATACCATAATGTCCATAAATGCAATTGAGCGTCCAGTGCACGCAAGAAAGACGAGCATCCTTGCCACGGGGAGTCATCACAACTCACAAGTATGAAGACGAAACGACCGATCTTGGAGCCTCGAGAAAGCCTCAACCCCTTCCACAATATAAATACCCCCCTCATCGACTAACCATTTCTCTCAACCCACTTTTCAGCTAGAGAATCTCAGCCTCTCAGGTACAACTACTGACCTACTTCGCTTTTATTTGAGAACTTTTTTTTTTTCTCTCTCCTCTCTCACCTCCCTTAGCTAACTTCTTCTTCTTCTTCTTCGTCCCAGAACTTATCGAATTCTAGGGTTTTGCGAAGCTCTTAGAATTTTCTCATGGCGTCGAAGCGCATCCTCAAGGAACTGAAGGATCTCCAGAAAGATCCTCCGACTTCCTGCAGTGCCGGTATTTTCTTTCTTCTGCTTCCTTAATTTATCGCTTTTGTTTATTTTTTTCTATATTTTGTGAATTTCGTTCAAAATTCGGATGAATTTGATGATTTTTGTTAGATAGGCCGCTGAATTCGACTTTTTGTTGCGCTAATTTGTGTATTGTGTGATTAGTGAAATGTGATGATTTTTTGTTGATTTGTTGGATTTTTCATTGATTTTTGTTGAATTCCTTTATTTTGCTATTTGAGGAGAGTTGCATGCATTTATAACGTCTATTGGTTGCTTGATGGAATACCAATATTGTCTGATGATCGTGTTTTGGCTAGTTTGTGTATCCGAAGGCGGTAAAGATCATATCAGCTTCGTGTTTTTGTTGTATAGTTTAAGTTTGATCCTTCTTATAAAATATTTGGGTTGGAAGAATTACGTTTTTATATTGATTTCTGGTGCTTCGACTATCTGTTTGGTTAATGTTTTGGAATTGTTATAGTGGTAAGCAAGCCGTGTGATTCCAGCCAGCGTCTTTTGTGTATATTGTACTGGTACGTATAGTTGAGTCATCAAACATCTAAGCATTAGGTCTCCCTCACTCAGCACATTCTTTTTCATTGTTAGATATGAAGGAAGTGTGTTGACAGAGAGTGACAGAAGAAAGTTTTGTATATCTTCTGTCCCTCTGGCTTCTTGATGCAGTCTTGCCATTTTCATGGTGATGTCGTAATTGTTTAATAAATGTCTTTCAAATTCCCAGCGGATTATCAGACATGAAGCTCATTAATCTTCAAACTACTCAACTTCTTATCTTAGTTTTGTCTTCTTGTAGGCCCAATTGGTGAAGACATGTTCCACTGGCAAGCAACAATTATGGGTCCTGGAGACAGTCCTTATGCTGGAGGGGTATTCCTTGTGAACATTCATTTCCCTCCAGATTATCCATTTAAACCACCAAAGGTGAGTCTTTCTCATTTTTGGATTAAATCTGTTATGACTTGTGTGGCTTCCTTGTAAAAATGGTGAGTAAATATAAATAAAGATACAAACCTTTAATTGGTACCATATTGTCTTTGTCCATTATTCAAGGAATGCTAGATGGTCATGGAATGATTCTGAATGAGATGAGATTGGAGATTGCGCATTTTTGTTTTGGAGTGAGGTTTGCTTTTATATTTTGATTCAATTACATGTCAGCTGAGTCAAATTTGGAAAGACTAAGTGAAAGAAAATCCTGTAGGGAATGCAATTACACACACGGGAGGTAATTAGAGAGGATTAGTATATTAGTATATTACACACACGCGAGGATTAGTATACTTCTCCTTGCTCATGTAGTATTTTGATTGTTTTCTAAAGATTTGTAATTGTTTTGTTGTTGACAAAGTATATTGCCACATATTCTTCGAAGAGTCTCCTTGTATCTACAATTACTTTCTTGTTTCTCTTTCTTATCTCCATTTCCCTGAAATATTTTTTCTTATCTACAATGACATGGTTGTTCATTATTTCATGATCCTTGTCACTTCTAACATGAACTTCAAACTTTCATGTCATGCATGATATATGTAGTTCAAGATTTAACTAGGGATGGTTGTTTCCCTTTGCCAGAGATATATGTGGACCTTTGAATTTAAGAATGAATCAACCTTGGCTATAGGAAATTTTGGACTGAGAGGCCAAAAATTATTTGGTGAAAGGAGACTAAAATAATTATAGGTGGAGAGGAAAGGAAAAATTTAAGACAAAATTGTGGAAAAGTATTAATTGAGAATGACCTGCACCAAGTGACCGTAGTGGTAAGTAGCAGAAGCTGTAAGTAGAAAGTGAATTGATTGAGGCTATTAATAATTTTTGATGGGTTTATAAAGAGCAGTATTCATCCAATGAAGGTGGGTGTTATAAATTAGAATTGAAAAAGAATTTTTTTCTGGAGCTTTATGTATTATGTTTCTTGCTTTCCGTGAAGGTAGTAGCTGTCTTGATGTTTTTTGTGTAGCTGTCTTGATGTTTCTTGGTTGGTTCCTTGGAAGGTAGTAGCTGTCTTGGTGGGTGACGAGTAGAAATTTGGTGTTGAATCTGTTGATAATTGGATAATAAAGTTTTTTAAATTCTTATGTCCAATAGGCTTGCATTTCAAATGTTTTTTCTTGGAGTGTTGGTC
Source organism: Dysphania ambrosioides (assembly GCA_026401315.1). Lineage (NCBI taxonomy): Eukaryota > Viridiplantae > Streptophyta > Magnoliopsida > Caryophyllales > Amaranthaceae > Dysphania > Dysphania ambrosioides. The sequence continues at coordinate 4,167,258 of CM048659.1, read as the reverse complement.
AATGTTGGGATTGCCTTTGGTTGTTAGTCTAAGAGTCCTTTCTTAAGACTTGTTGCTTAAGAGTCTTGGTTTTTAGTTTTGGCAAACTGCAAAGTGTAATTGGGTGTTGGAATTTTTATCTTTCATTCATGAAGTAGTGCATTATGTTTGGACTAAATTCTTCTGCTTGCTATCTTGTAGCTAGGTTGTGGCAACAGGAACTTGTATATATTGTATTTGTTGAGGGAATAAGGATTTTAATCAAGATAAGTAATATATCTTGATGTGTTTGTTAGTTAATTTGGAGATTTAATAGGATATTAGGTTTTCTTTACACAGTAGTTCAGAGCAGAGAGTTTCAAGAGTTCTTGAAAATTGATGTTTGTAGTCAAAACTCTAAGGTAATTGTAATAATATTACCTGCTACCTGCCTACCAACACCATCTGGTGTGGATGTAAAATTAGAAAGAATATACAATGTTGATCCTTGAGTAGAAACGGTGGGGAAGACCCAAGTTAAAATGTATTTTGTAGCTGGCATTAATCTCTTGTTGTGGAATTTCAAGAACTGGAATCTTTCATAGTGATCTCCTTGTGGCCAGTCATGCACGCTCACATCTTCTAGTTCCTAATCAGTTTATCTCATTTTATTCCTCTGAAGTTTGGTTCATTGTTTCTCATGGGAAAGGCATATAACCCTTTGATTTGCATTTGTTTAATTTCAAAAACTTTGCACTATCGACACCCAGTAGAAGTATAGAACATAGCTTTGAATTTAAAGAAAAGTGCAACTCCTTTTAGTACCATTGTAGTTGTTTATCATATCCTAATCAATTTCAAATCAACAATCTGAGATTTGTATTAAAGCACTACTTACATCTAAGTCTTGCGTTCCATTTGTCTGTGTGTCTATCTATGATTTGCAATGACTATTATCTCATTTTTCTAAGATGATTATGACAATTTGGGTGTTTTGGGTGTATTCTTATTCATTTATCATTTGGTTCAAATTTGGTTGGAAATATCTATGCTCACTTTCATGTAACTACTTAGATTATGTCATACTTGTTTAAGGTACCTGCATCTCCTAGATCCATCTCACAGTAAACAGCTCCAGGAGCCTACATTGTAAGCAACGTTCTTTGCTGTCATTAAGGAATAATAATACTGTGAGAGACCTCTCTCTTGGAAGTCCTTCAACGTAGCTTGCTATGTATGCCGGCTAGATAGTTAGGTTATTGACATTCAGGGCTGAAACTTATGGTCTCTAAGATTATCTCTCCTTGGGTGGAAATTTTATTGGGTATCACATCCTAAACTTAGTTGGAAGCTTACAAAGAGTGTAAAGCTGTAAACTTAATGGATCTCTCATATAGTGGTGCTAGGAAGTTGGGTTTAGAGCATAGGACTACTAATATGTTAGAATAATAATGTGTCTGGACAAAATTTACTTTCTTACTTGTTCAAGTGGAGAATTTGGTTGTATTTTGTCCTAAGTTGCCTGATAGTTTAGCGAGTACAAATTTACCCCTTTTTTTACTTATTAGAGAGCTTATCAAAATTTTATTTCCTATGGATAATGCCATTCATATTCCAAGACAACCTAGGAAATTATGAGCGGTATTGACAACCATATCATATGTATTCTTTTGAGAATAAGTTTTGATTTGAAGAGGAACTTGACATCTTTCAGTAATAGTCAAACAAGTTGTGTGCGTTTGTCAACCTAAGTTAGGTTTTTAAGGGAATGATGGAGTTTGGACTGAGATTGAGAATAGAAGATAGTAACATTGACATTCATTATAATAACTTTATCCATGACTAAGCATAGAATTTTCCTAGAACATTTTATCTACTCTGAGAGGTGGCAATATATTTCTAACTATTGGATTATTATGTATGAGGTAAAAATACATCTCTAACATTTATTTTATTTCCTGGTCTTACCACCTTCACTTTGAGTGTGTCATTGCAAGTTTTACTGCAATCTAATATGTGTCCTCTTCTTGTCCCTAAATCATATAAAGCAGTCACATTATGGTAATTGATAGGCTGGATGAATCATCTAATCCTTTATGGATCTTAACTATTTTGGTAAAATCTTTTGTGAGGCGGACTTGCAATAGTTAATTCTTTTAGTAGTGCAGACTACTTATTTAATTAGGGAGTACTATTGATCTCTCACAAAAAGTTATTGTAAGCCTGCCTCATGTATGATGTGATGGTATTTGGAAATTGTGTCATAGTTAGCGCTGCAGAAACTAAAATGTGTACATAAATTCTCTAACCAGTTGAATCAGAAGTCATCTGATCCACCAAGGTAGTTTTGGAACAAAAACCAGAGATGGTCCCAAAATATGTGTTATTCATTTGGAGGTGTAGGGACATTATTAGAATTGTCTGTGGATATTGGTATATGTTGGTTTTCTATACTCTTGATCAAATCGTGCATCTTTGATGATTTCCATCTCATATCTTTTACTCTACTGACCAGTTCTTGTAGATCTTCTATTTGGTGAAAACAAAATAGTAAGCCAACATCATTTGATTTGCACACAGACCTCTAAAAGGAAGCGTATTTTTCTAGTAATCAGGAACTTGGCAACATAGGATTGAATCCAAAGTCAACAGAATGTAATGAACTTTACCAAGGTTTTTACCCAAGGGAGAACTTGTTGGCTACTTTTTAAGTTGGTCTTTGCCTAACAATCAAAAGCAAACCCGCCGGGATGTTTAATTTGCATCACTATCCCCAGACTTGATAAGATAAATTGACCTGATTGAGTGGTACACAGTAGCAGCAAAGCAGTTATTCACAATTGGCCACAAAAATCTGGCACAAAATATTATCTTTGTAGGTTGGAGAAATTTGATTCAAAGGAATCAGTAGGCATGAGCTGTAGTCTAGCAATCAGGAACTCCCCATTTGCCAGTTGAATTCTGGTGACTTGCAAGTGCTGTTTGCACTTGAATTTGTTCTGGTCAGAACATTTCTTGTAGGACCTTTTCTATGGCATCAAACTTTCTGAACTATTGAAATTGAATATTATTGGCTTTGCAACTTCTAAACTAACCCAATGGTTAAGCGTGTATTGAGAGGGATTTTTTTATAGATGTAAAAGATGAGTATTGTGTGCTCAAAATCTGAACTTGAACCAAATTGATGCATTGAAGAGGAATTACCTTAAAAGAGGCATTTACTCATAACCTTAAATTACTGAAGTATGATTTTTATCCTTTGTTATTTTTCTAATTAGGAAAGTAACCTAAACAAGCTCGAACCTATGCCTTAAAAAACATGCTTGATCCACATAATGGCTCTTATTTCATGATTATCATGCTGTTGTAACTTGATTTTTATGATGCATTAACTTCAATTTTCATTTCCAGCTCTGGACAGTTTATGTCATAGTACTTTGGTTAGAAGACAAATGATATCAATTACTCCCTCCGCCCCCCAAAGATTGCCCCATTTTTATTTATAAAGTTAAAGTTTGAAAAGTTTGATCACAATTTCTCATTACGTTATAAGAAATAATATATTCAAGTGGATGCATCTCAATCTAAATTTTTAGAATATTTTCATATTTTTTTGCCTTATGGATTTGGAGATACAAAAACATTTAAAGTTGTGTCTTAGAGACCACGAAAAGTCAAATGGGGGGCAATCTTTGGGATAAGGAAGGAGTAGTTATCTGAATATTTTATGTGCAGAATTAATCTTATTATGTTGACTTTTCATTTTAACTACTTTTAGTTGTTTGATTACTAGCCATGGTGTATCCTTTGGATAGCTTTTTCTATTTATTATTATGGCAGTAGATTGCTGGACAATACTGGGGGATCGCAATTCTCTTTGTTTCCATGTCTTTATCTGGGCACAAATAGCCAAATTGTAATCATTTAAATGAAAGCTATTCACTCATAATTAGCGCTGGATATTGTTTCATTTTCTTTATGATTGCTTCTCCCATGCTTGTAAGTTGCATTTTCCATTCGTACATAAGCCTCACATTGCAGGGATTGGATTGTCTGCATTTTATGTCTTTTATTCACAAATCTTTTGAACTCTAAAAATTATGTTTACACTATTTTGAATAGGTAGCATTCAAGTCCAAGGTGTTCCATCCTAATATAAACAGCAATGGCAGTATCTGCCTTGATATCTTGAAGGAGCAATGGAGCCCTGCCCTGACCATTTCCAAGGTGATTATCTTAAGACATCATTTTGATTGAATGTACAATCTGGTTACAGTCTATAGAGCATAATATCTATGTAGGTCTTGAAAATGTTTGTGCTGGAGTTAACATATCTAATTTAACCCCCTAATCACTGGGTGAATCCCAATTTTAGTTGGGTAGAGATATGATTATTGACCTTGAGCTATAGTGAGCTTTTACATTTTAGTATATCTACAAAGTTGGGTGGTTCAGTGTTCAACACTAAGTACTTGCCACCTGGCAAAATAGCTAACTGTTATAGCTGAGAACTGCCTCTACCTTTTAGCACGTAATCTCCTTAATCCATTATGTCCCCCCTTCCCACCCCCAAACACACGCACCATCCCTTCTCCAGGTATAGCCGACTTGAAAGTGCTGTGGTAACTTGGCATAAGTAAATGGAAGTATTCCATAGTATTCTATGTCCATTGGTCTTCATCACGTATTTTTTCTGTTTTATGGGTCATCCAATAAAAAAAGGAAAATCCTTTGTTTGAATCACATGAAATTTCATAAAACTACACAACTCCAGATCTATAGATGATCTGCAAAATAAATTAAACATGGATGCTCATAGTTTTTCTCTTCTCCTAAGTCAAAATTGGCTAGCATTTTTCAGCATAGATACAAGAAGATTCCAACCTTCTTTTTTGCTGCCTACATCACCCCCCTTCCTTGATCCATAATTTGTGGCCAAAGAAGCGTATGATTAAATTCGCCATTGTCATTGACATAAATGTCTCATGTCCCAATTCTCCTAAAGTGAATTGAAAACATGCAGTACACATCCCCTTGTTAACAGAAGTTACAAAAGAAACAATTGATCACCATTTTACAATGTGGCATTACATGTCTTTGAGTAGTTAAGATATATGAGCCTGTCTTTGATAGTGTCTTGGACTAAAGTTTATATAAGTTGGTTAATTGTAAAAGATCTAGAAACGGAGATGGCTTACATACTGGATCATTGAGAATTATGTATAAAGTTGAAATTTGGCATTGGCTACCAAAAGTGTTACAAACCTTTGAGAACTTCTGTTAGTTTTTCATTGAGTATGGTTGAGCTCAGTAACAGGGATTTTTGTATGGTTTTGTAGCGCACTGTTTTATGTTGCTTGAATCATCTTTTTGCTTTTACATTGGTTAACGTATTTCAGTGCACCAAATATAATGCTAGTTGCTGTTTTTTGCATTGAGATCTGTACATATTGACACAATTGCTCTTGGTACAAGTACTGCATACTTACCACCAAATTTATGACAAAAAAATGGCTAATGATTCGTGATGTACATGTCTGTAGGTGTTGCTCTCCATCTGTTCTCTGCTGACAGACCCAAACCCTGATGATCCTTTGGTCCCTGAGATTGCTCATATGTACAAGACAGACAAAGTCAAGTATGAGACTACTGCCAGGAGCTGGACGCAGAAGTATGCTATGGGTTAGCAATAGGTTAGCGTGGCTATGTGAAAACTAACTCTTATGTCTTCATTAAGAAGAATGAAACTCGGATTCTATGCTTGTTGGAAATTCTGCAGCCGCTTTTGGTTTTATGCAATCTACCAGTTATCAGTATAAGATGTTTATTGCAATTCTGCATGTTTTGGTATTCTGTGCCCACTGATCAAATCATATATACCTCCCCCATCCCTGATGGGTTCGTCCAATGCGGTTGATTGAATTTCTTAATTGTCATGTGCAAGAAATCTTCTTTGCAGAGTTCATGCAAAGTGGTGCCTCTATTTGAGGAGGTAAAGAGCATCTGTCTCTCATGCTATGTTCCTGCAGTGTTAGTATGTAGCCATTACGTCTGCATCTTGAGTTGGATGATCTCACTATTCATCAAGTTGCCAGTATAGTTGCCATTTTTCTTCTCTGTTTCTTTAGCTAGTGTGCTAAAGTCAAGCTTTCTCCAAACATGAAGACGCTGTACTTGTGGGAAGCATAAGACGTGCATCCCATGGTGATGTTCTTCTATTGTTCCACATCCCTCTCATAACTCATAAGGTATTAATTAAAGGTGTACTGAAACTCTTCAGTAAGAGAAGCTTTTGTTTAAGTCACTGTAATAAAATAACACTATATTTTTGTGATCATTTAAAGTCCTGTCTGCCTAACATAATATCGGAGTACTACATTAAAAAAAAAGGCAAATATATAACTATAGTCAACTATGTGGTCTATGTCTATGGCTTCCACGACCGAAGCAGTTTCTCCTGGTACATGTGACACTGTAACACGTAGCTGTCAGTCACTGGCTTGAGGATTCAATTCTTATGAATAAGAATAATTAAAATATGATTAAATATTAAATTTCGAGGTGTATTTCTGCGATTCTTTAGATGATAACTTGGTTGTCTGTTGAAAGAAGATGGATGGCAAATGGCAAAATGGAACCTGAACTGTTAGTGAATCTGAAACAGGATCAACAAGCTTGAGTTCCTAAACGGATATGTATTGAGAAATGTGTAGACCTTGCCTTTCCTACCACATGGGTTCCCTAGATCATTTGAAACCAGGAATCGTAAGAGTAGGGTTTAGGACGGGTAAACCATCTCCCAAACGCATCTAGCGGATATAATGTTTATGAGTTACGACTAGACTAAGCTGTTTGGTTAGTTATGCATCGCTTAACGTACAGTAAGGGATACTTGCTTTTATTAACTATTTATACAAAGCTACTATAGTTCCTCGTTTCTTAAAGATTGTCCTATTTTCTTTAATATTTTCATATTGAGTTATCCCCCAAAGATTCTTCATTGTGTTTTAAAAAATTGTTTTTGGTACTTAAGGCAATATTTGGGGAACAGAGGGAGTACTTAACAGTTCGATTAATTGCCTCATGCCAAAAGTAGTAATTGATCACAATGTGTAGCCCAGATAATTAACATATTCTAGTTTAACGCTTGCAAAGTTATCTCTCTAATACAGTACTGTATTGCAACAATAGACTTGCTCTTTGTTTAAAAAAACTAGCGTGCTTTAATAGAAAGAATGGCATAATCAATTCACTTTTTAGGAGGATACTGTTAAAATATTTATTTAATGGCTTCATAAAGGGGTAGCCAAAGATCTACTCCGTAGCTAGTTTCAAAAGTGCTTTAGAAACATCTGAAAAGCACTTTAAATGTAGCCCTTCATTTCCTGGTGTCTTCCTAATTTAGTACTAGCAGTAATGTTCTCCCAATCATAGAATAGTTTTCAGCTTTCGATTTGTTTTCCTACTCGATATAGAGGTATGTCTTGGTAAACCTTTCATAAGACCCCAAAAGTTTGACCCAATTCAATCTAAGTAAAGTAGTTAAAAACTATGAAGATTGTTAGTTTGATTATGCACTTCTAACATGAAAATTGAGGTTCATTGATAATCGAAACAAATATGCTAAATATTAAGAAGTCTATTAAAAGTCCAGAATAAAATGAATATGGCAACTTGAAAATCAAAACATGTCCTTATTGGCACAGATTTTAAAATGAAATTTTTTTAATCTTGTAAAGTGAACTCTTTCTTATAGACGGATTTGCACCCGTAAGGATACTATAGTAGAGTAGTCTAAAAGGTATATATGGGCAATGGCGTGAGCAGCCTTATTAGCCGCCTAAACGCATAACAAAAAAGAAATAAACTTAAAATATCCATTAAAGGAAAGGATTTCTCTAATAATAATCCTTAACTAAGAACCATCCTATTATTTGACACTCCTATTATTTAAGTAATAACCATCCAAATTGATCTTTAATACTCCTATTATTTAAGTGGGAAAGCAAGGCCTTTAACCAAAAAAATAAAATCTAATAACACGAATGCATACGAAATCTGCTAAGGCAAAATCATTGTCATTTCTTTTACCTACTTAGTAAATTAGAAGTATTATTTGTTGTCTTCCATCTTTCACATTCTTTTTTTTAACCCCCTTTGTATTTGCAATTCAGAGGGATGAGATTATTTTAAAAAAAAAACCATGCATGGAATTCCATGATAAGATATAATTATAGAATGCTCTGATTCTCGCAAATTTGGCACCGATTGATCCTCTCTTGCACTCAAAATTCAACTACTACGACGCTACTTCACATTGAACTCGAAAGTAGGATCAGGCACGTGGCAAATCATCTTGAAGAATCATTAATGAAATGGGAGAATTAATAGGAGAATTAATAAGACAATGTAAGAATGAAGCATGTAGAGGCTAGAAGGCTACGGAGTGCTACTGTACGTGGCGTCTATCTAACTATTTTTAGTCATGTAATCACCTCCTACAAGCTACTGTGTTAAATAAAGAAAGCAGGGTAAGTGCTGAAGTTGTGGGAAATACTATATTTGTACAAATTCTGCTAAAATTAAAACTAAGAATCAACTACACGTGGGGGAGTGGCCTAAAAAACACAGAAAGTCCCACAATCTAACCTTTTGGTCAAGTGATTCAAGTCTATTTGCTTTACTAAATTTGGTTTTAGATGCTCTGACTTCTGTAATATGCCTACCCTGCAAAGTGGAGTCTAATGTAATCTTATACATGGTGCTAAGAAAAATAAGAAGAGAATTTAACCCTTTAAATGTTAAAATTCAATGCTACTATAATAATAAAAATGCTCATTATAAAAGTAAAAAGAGAATAATTATTTGGTAGCTATAAGTTAAAGACGTCACTATATATACGTAAAAGAGCCACATTTACGGTATTTGTTTCCGGTATCAACAAATTGGCTGATTGATTAGCATCTAGTGGCCTGAAAAGTAAAATGCTTGGTGTATGCACAGCACGTTCAATATTTGATACAGAAAATGAAATGGGCGTTAGCTATTCAACTCATTCAATTTGTAAAGTACTAAACTACCACCATGCCATGTTATAGCAAAACTTGTATAGGATCATCTTGTTAGATGACCCGTTAGCTTGAGGAAATGAAAAGGAAGTGTTGGGGAGATTTCCTTCCCATTTTTTTGGCACTTCTACACGTGGAAGCCTCTCACATAAAGAGAGCCAAGATCAATTTTAATAATGTGGAGAACATTTAATAAATAGTATATAGTTAAATCAAGTGGTCATATGAATATATGATCACTTCTCAATAGCAGGGAAATTGGAAGACTTGGACGGTTCATGTTTCTCATCTTTATGTTTTGTGGCTCAAGGGGAGACCTAGGAGTTGATGCTTCATTGACTTGAGTCTTGAATCAACCTAAGTGAAGCCACTACTGTTTCAATTAAATACTACATCAATAGTACAGGTACTTGGTACTTGCTAGTGGGTAGAAATTTCGTGATTTGGAATGTCTTGAATAATTCTCGTACTCTTAGTTCATACAATAATTTATTAGTACAAATTTCAGTATTAAAATTTAATTAGTTCATATTAACCATACTGGAGAGTGTTCAATTATTCAAGCCAAGTTTCCTGCTGTTTACAAAGTACGAGTAGATTATACCAAATAGGCAAATATTAATGTTTCTATGCAATGCAATGTTTTTTTTAAAAAAATAAAAATAAATACTCTATCAAATATGGCTCTATCCATATTTTTACTATTCAGAACAAAATATCCAATTCATCACTAAATAGGAATATAGGAGTGGGAAGGAAATAAGGAATAGTAAGGGAATTTCTATAATTAGGGTCTAATAGGGGTTAAGCATAAAGTTAAACCTTTACTACTAAGTCAAATTTTATTTGATGTAAACATTTTAAATCATACTCCATACGGATCGATGTGTAATAAAAGGGTTCAAGTAAAAAAATAAAAATGGTAAAATTTTGAACTTAATACTCTATATTTTAAAACCTTTAAAATACATGAAAATTTCACCTTGCACCTCACGGTCTTTCTTAATTTGTATTATGAGAAGAAAAAAAAAATGTAGACAATGATTATTGGGCTGAAATTATTCTCATATGTTGTGGTGAAGTAGATATTGCTATTAATTTTTTTCCCATTTTTCTTTATGTTTTCCAAAAAAAAAATAAGTATGAACAACATCTGTTCTCGGAAGTAATTTTTAAGAGTAGCAAGCTAGCTAATAGGCGTGTACCAATTGTTATTGTTAGAGATACGGTGAAAGATGTTTAGTATTTATCATAGTAATAGTAATAGTAATAGTTATTGAGAAAGTATGCTATAAATCTAGATTTATTTCACTAGAGGTCACTACTCACTTGTACCAGAAATTAGCTCGTATAGTTGGATACTGTCGGAAGCCCTCCGACTAGGGATGGCAACGGGTATTGGACCCGATCCGGATCCGTGGATCCATATCCGTTTTTACGGATATGGGTCTTCAAAATTTAGACCCGATGGATCCGGGTCGGATCCGGGTCCTATGACTGAAAAATGGATCCGGGTACGGGTTCAACCATAATACCCGTTTATGACCCGTTTTGGATCCGTCTTGAAATATTTTTCGTGATACTAATATATTCACAAACCAGTAACCAACAAAGAAATGAGAGAATAATAGTGAGGTAAAGTTCGACCGTTAGTAAGAAGTATTCAAATAAGGTTGATTTGGATATCTATTAAAAAAGAATGAAAAATTGATTTTGATAATATTTTTTTAATTTGTCTAATTTGAAATACTTTAATTTGCTTTATAATTCGATCTGAAAAATAAAGTTATTTTCTCATTAATGTCTAGGCAAATGTTCTAATGTGTATAATAAAGTCCATAATTTCAATTACAAATTCATTTTACTAGTTACGGAGTATTATAAACAATAATATAATAGCACAAAAAATGTCTTTCCACCCAAATTATCCCTTATGGTGGTAAATACACCTAAATATGCAAGATTCGTTTTGGACCCGTTTTGGACCCGAATCCGTTGGATCTGGATCTGGATCCTTACTTTTCATATCCAGCGGATCTGGATCTGGATCTGGATCCATCCTTGAAAAATGGATTCGGATCTGGATCTATAAGGACCCGGTCCAGATCCGGTCTGTTGCCATCCCTACCTCCGACTCAACTAATCATTTTGAAGATGCGATGCCTACCGGAGGATAATTACTGCCGAGTCAACAAACTCACAAGTCATGGATTTATGTGGTTTGCAAAATTTGACAAGGGTAGAGAAATTGGTGTTTTTTCTAGTGTTATATTTTTGGTCTTCTTTATTCATAAAAAAGAGGGTTTTTACATGATCCATCTCCTATAGGGTTTAACACAACATATGTCTATTTTTATTAACTTTTGAGAGAGTAATTTTTGTTATTTTAAGGGGTCACTTTTAATGGAGACACAATAACTTTATTGTGTCCCGTATGTATACAATATTTTGTATTAATGAAAAGGTTTGATTATACTTAATATCATTGTTTAGGAAAAACTATTTAAAGTTGTCGAATAAGGCTCATATAAAATTTGCCACCGATCTATGGCTTCAACCCCAAACAATAGATCATGTATTCAGGAATATTCAAATTTTATAGATCGTTGGTCTTTTTTCAGTAAAGATCCTTGTTTATTTTAAATAGTTGGTTATCGGAACAAATGGTTATTCTGTACTCTTGACTTCTCCTTCGTAAAAAGAGGGTAAGTTTTAGCCATATTGCTAAAGCGATAAGTTTGTAATATAAGAGTACGATGAACTTGATTTCCTTTTTGGTAGAGATATCACATGACAAATTTCTTCTTATGATTAAAACGTTAAAACTATTTTTATATAATCCAGATATGTTTACTTAGAATGTAAAATAAAAAAAAAACGTTTACTAGGTACATTTAAAAGTTGGCAATGAACCACCGTCAATTCCGTTCGGTGTTATGTTATAGGCTCATGATACCTCTATTCTTTGAAGGTAGTCTTTGTACGAGTTGCAATGCACCTAAGATGGATCAGTGGGGAGATCATGCTGTCCATTGCTCTAGTGAAGTGGGTGTGAAGTTCAGGCACGATTTGGTACGTGATACTCTTTTTGACATATACTCCAAAGTTGGGATTGTGGTGTGCAAGGAGGCTCCCATGGGCTTTCTTTCTGAGGATGGGAAAGATCTTAGACCTGCAGACCTTTTATTGTTTAATTGGTTTCAGGGCAAAGATGTATGTTTGGATGTTACTGGCATTTCTCCCTTCGCAGGTATGGGTCAGAGTTCTTCGGCTCCTGGGTTAGTCTTGAATTATGATGTGGAAAAGAAAAAGAAAAAGTATGCATCAAAATGTGAGGAGAATGGTTACAAGTTCATCCCATTTGCATTCTCTACGTTCGGAGAATTAGAGGAGGAGGCTTTGTGTACACTCTCACGTATCAAATCTCTTGCTATTAGTCATTGTAAGAATGCTAGGATTGGTGTTTTTATATTTCATCGTTTGAGCTTTTGCATTCAGAAAGGGGTGGGAGCACAACTTGTTTCAAGACTCCCATCCAACTTCATGTAATTTGTTACCACTATTAATAATAATAATTATTATAATAATAATAATAATAATATACAAGTGTAAATGCACGATGATAATTAAAAATTGACATGTATTAACAAAATATAGAAAATAGATTAACCGACAAAACTAATTTAGAAAAAGTTTAAAATTTTAAAAATGCTTAACTCAACCAAATTTCAAACTCTAATGGGTTTGGTAAGGAAAATTTGGTACCTGCCATTGCCTCTTCTAAACTCTTGTGATTTTTAGGGCAAAAAAACCTAGGGTAAATACCATTGATGGCACTATGGCAGCCATGAACATGGCCTCCATCTCAACTAAACCTATGCACTGGATCGAGTTAAGGCTGATACAGATCACATGCAAAATGAGCCGAGTCGGACAGGGCCAAAAAAGAGGCAAAACGAGCCGAATCAAATCAGGCCAAAAAAGATACAAAATGGATTGAGCCACATAAAGAGAGTATACTTTTATTTATATAGTGCTTGTATCACCTTCAATTAGGAATGACAATGGATCGGAGTCGGAGTGGATCCAACAAATTCCGAATCCGATTCGACAAGTTTAAGAACCTTAATTTTGGATCTAAATCCGCAAATTCCGACTCCAATCCGATTAGGAATTTTGGACCTTCGAATCCAATCCGTCGGACCTCCGAATTCGATAAAAAAAATTTAATATTTGTAAATTTTGCACTTTTTTATCTATATTTTTTGTTCATTTCATTATTAATACTATAATTCATTTATAATATATAAATAAAGTAATATATATATATATATATATATATATATATATATATATATATGTAAAAGTTATTATAAGAAGAGTACTTAAAATGAGAAGGATGAGAAGACATATTGACTCTTCATCTCCTAAATCCAACTGATGATATTTTATGTACTTATAGTGACTCTTTTTAACTCATAGTGACCAAATAATTTTTTTCATTTATAATAACTCTTTTTATTATTATAGTTACTCTTTTTTTTTTTTTTGAAACCGTTATAGTTACTCTTTTTATTATTATAGTGACTACTTTTTATTGTTATAGTAACCATTTTTTTACATGAAATCTCTAACGTTAGATCTTACCATTTGAATGACTAAGATCTTTTCTTATTCTTCTTATTTTAAGCACCCTTCTTATTGGATCCCTATCTATATATATATATATATATATATATATATATATATATATATATATATATATAATTGTGTTTTAATTAATAAATAAATAACATAGGCTCACATTGCTAGAAACAATAGGGATTAAAAAAAACACAATTAGACGAGCTCTATTGTTTCCCATTAACTACTTGTAATGAGGATGAGTTCATTCCCCTAATTTCCTTCATTGATTGAGTTACTTAATCTATATTGGTGATCATACTCCGAATTGTTTAAATCACGCCTAAATTACAGAATTTAAATATGATGATACACTCGCTTTTTCTCACGTACTCACGATACTTTCCACCAAACTAAAGCCAATGACATTGGGCTATACTAAGAAACCAAACATGCATGTATATCATAGCAGGGTATTTTTTTTTATGAACTCTTTCTTTCATAAAATTTGTCAAACTGATCATTTTTATCAAATTTGTTAAATTAGGCCTTCTGCTAAGAGATGATAAAGTTCAGTGTTATTTTTCATGCTAAAATACCAAGGTCGACATAGACAACACGTAATACTTAAAGAAAATAAAATACTTAATACATTGTTATTTTCAATCTTAGTATTTTAAATAAATATAGCCTTATCTTTTAATTGAAAACAACCTCCATGTCTATTATTATTATTATTATTATTATTATTATTATTATTATTATTATTATTATTATTATTTTAAAATTTCATAAATTACGATATATTTTGAAAACATAACCTTGATTAATTTGATCTCATTGGCTAAGTATACTTATGTGTCACAATAAATTTTATTTCTAAAATTATGAACATTTTTATCTTATTGGCTAGATTTTGATGTTTGTTTAAGTGGCACTAACTAGATTCTCTTAAAAAATGCTTACTTTAGTTATATAATTTATTTTTCCGTTCTTAAAATACTACATTATGTTAGTTTTTACACTATTGAATATTCGATTACCAGAAATCTATTAAAGCTCTTTTGTGAATTTTACATATAAAAAATATAATTTAACGTTATACCATTAAATTTATCTTAATTTTTACTTCGAAGATATAACTTTTTATAATCTTTAACTAAGATAATTATGTTTAAAATCATAGAAGAAAGTATACGAGATTAATGAATCTCACCCTAGACGCGATATTATCCCCAAATTACACTCGGGAAGTCTCTAGAAAGTAGAAATCCCAATGTCCAAAATATTAGCCAAGCTTTTGAGTGAGTCAGCCCTCCTCTATTTCTCCTTCTCTCCAGAGATCCCATTGGACGAGCAGTAAAACAAAAAAAGGGTCTCACAACCTGTACATAGAGTGAGATAAAGGCCGAGATAAATCACTTACATAAAGGGTCGAGCCGGGCCGATCCAAAGAAAATGCAAAACGAGCCGAATCAAATAAGATTCAAAATGGATCGAATCTTATTGGAAGATGATAGTTTGAATGTATCACCTCTAATTTTTGGCAGTAGACCATTGACAAGCAAGTGAAAAACATTCATTACTCGATTGTGTTTAAAAGCCTTAAAAACTATTAACTAATTATTGATTTGACTTAATCCTTTAAATACCTAATAAAACAAAACCATTTAAAAATCGATCCAATTAAACTCACAATTAATTACACCATTATATAAACGGGTCAATCAATGATCCTTGATAAAGCTCTTGTCATTTGAATAGCTCTACCCCACATGCTACGTGCCTCAATGGGCTTCCACCGCTTGATGCGGCGCCTTGCAAAGTATCTCGGAGCTTCACCGGAAAGAGGACACACAAGTCACACACTACCTCCCCTCGTATGACCGTATCTCAAATTAAAAGGAGAGAGAAGAAAAAAAGGGAATGCAGTATGCAGCAAGCAGAGAGACCACACTAATTTGACCCGATTCCACTCTTTACAGTGACCCATCTTTCTGTGACGAGCACTACTACAGGACTACTACACATTTTTATTTGAATAAAAAAGCAACACTATTCATGAAAGTATAAAACTTGCTTCGTATTATCATATTTTGGTACAACACTAAATTCAGTAGGTTGCTCTCTAATAAGTGACTCAAGTCTCTTATCTCTTGTTCTGTTGTTCATAATCATCGACCATCGTCGTCGCCTCCTCCTTGAGTCCTTTCTTGGTCATCCATTTTTCAGTCCCATCCATTCCCCCGTGCTCTATCAAACTGTTTGGAAACCCATTATCCTTCCTTGTTTCCTTTCCTTTCCTTTCCTTTACTAGAATAATAAAAAAAGCTCTTTCTATCTCGTCTTTCTCCCACCCTTTTTCTCCTCTGTTTCTCTCTCCTCAACTTTATCCTTTCCCTTATTAGAGAGAGAAACTGCGGGGTTTGTGCTCCGTGCTTAAACACCTCCACTACTACTCAGCTCCCCATACATTTGGAAGATATCTAACTAGCTTGTGGAAGAAGCGGTTGTGTACTTTCCACAACTTTTTCTTCTTCTTCTTCTTCTTCTTCTTCTTCTTTACCACTTTTGCTTAATATTCCTCTACTCTCTACGATTCTCTTCTCTCTTCTTCTTTCTTTCTTTCACTTTTTACTGTTTTTCTCTTCTCTTTATATCACGCTCTCTCTGCACGCCCTCCTTTTCCCCCCCTCTCTCTCTTCTCTTCTCTTCTCCTATCTTACTTGATTTAATCCAAAGACATACTGAGTAGTAGTTTCTAATTCAACGTTGCATAAAATGATGGAGTCGTCTCCTCCTCCAATTCTTTCACCAGTTAAATTCACTGACCATACAAACCAAACCATTATTCAAAAGCAATATCGAACAGAATTTACAAAGAATCATCCCTCTATTTTTCCAAAGGTCGTGAGAATATCTGTTACTGATGCGGATGCTACTGACTCATCTAGTGATGAAGAACACGGCTTCCAACGACGTCGTGTTAGGCGCTTTGTCAACGAGGTCAACATTGAACCTTGTTCTTCTTCTCATGTACCTGTTCCTACTACTTCTTCAGAGGTTTTGAGGGGGGAGAGTGGGGTTGGTGCCGAAGTGTTGGTTCCTAATGGTGTCGTTTCGAAGAAAGGGAAAAAGAGGGGGAAATGCTCCTCTTTGAAGCGGGTGCATGGGAATGGGATTGGAGGGAAGAAGTTTAGGGGAGTGAGGCAGAGACCTTGGGGGAAGTGGGCGGCAGAGATTCGAGATCCACTCCGCCGTGTCCGGCTGTGGTTGGGCACTTACGACACCGCCGAGGAGGCTGCTATGGTTTATGATAACGCAGCTATTCAGCTTCGTGGGCCCCACGCGCTCACTAACTTCTCCACTCCTCCTCAAGAACAACAAGAAATACACCAGGAAAAGCAACAGCACAAGAAGCTATCTGTCTCCACCACATCATCCTCGGTTGCTGATGACGAGGATGAAGGGTCCCACCCAATCTGCTCCCCAACCTCTGTCCTCCGCTTCCAGGCCGAACCCATCAGCCCGAGGGAGGCTATGGTGGAGGTGAAAGAGGAAGAGCTAAATGCAGAGCCGTTGTTGGGGCGGACTTCTTCTTTGCCTTACGTGTCGTGCGTAGATTCGTTGTTCCCAAGTGGGTTTTTTGATTTTGAGAGCACAGTTCCAAGCGTGCCCGACTTGTTTGAACATTCGGGTTTTGGGGATGATGGTGGACATGTGTTCGGTGAGGATTGTAAGGCTGGGATGTTTTCCAATGGTGGAGATGATCATCACGTTGATACTGATTTCTCCGGGTTGTCGGGTTGGTCAAGTAATAATCATTTCCCAGATATTGGAGATATATTTGGGTCCGACCCACTTGTTGCTCTTTGAGTCACATTTTCCTCTTTTTTAATCTTTTCTTTTTTTTTTCTTTTTTTCCGTGCTTTTTTGGCCTACTAATCGGCGAAAAGAAGGTTTTGTAATCCGCGGGAACGAGTCTAGAAAGAAAATATGTATAACAGTTGAGTATTTATGTTTAATATTTTTATTTACAAAATTTTGGTTTAATTTCATCTATCATGTGTTATCAAATGTTTAGTATTGAAGGGAATATTATACAACTGGTATTAGTCTATTACCAAGTGTATGTATCCTAAGTTACACAGCTTCGTAATATAAATGAGACTATTATTAATATCAATGCTTGCTCTCTAATTTCTTCACTTATTCATAGGATAAATCCAAAATCGGCAACAGTGGAAGTCGTGGAGACTAAGTAACTAAGTAAGTATGATTGTCTGATGAGTCCTTCATCTTATAAAGTGAAATTAGTGATAGATTGCGTGCATATAAAGAGATATCATCACTCATTTGATGGTGATAGTTTTTGGACAACACACAAAGTCATGGCTTGTGTTTGCATTGTCAAATCGTCAACTCCCTAAAAGGTATTCGTAGTACATTTTTAATGGAACAAGTGGTAAAGATTCCCCTAATAAGGTTGATGTTAAGGTCTAAATCGTAAAGGGGAAAGGCCACTTAGTAAAGGAAAGCCGCCACAATTATTAAACAAAACAATAATACAAAATCAGTCCATACCATACCACGTCTTATTCCATTCCCTACACTTGGAAAACATGATTTTTTTGAATCCTTAAAGCCGTGATTCATTTTATTGCTTAAAAAGAGGCTTAAGCTTCCAAGAAGTATCTTTAACACATTAATTACCTTATAGCCACAATATACCTTAAATATAAAGGGTTATTTTTAAATGGAAATAACTTAATATAAGGTTGTCTCAAACAATAATTTGTCGGGGTTTTTTTCTTCTTCTGTGGAGGATCCAATCCAATCATGATGTAGTACATCATGCAATATGTGTTAAAATAATGACTCATCCATATAGGGAGATTATACTTTTACATTTTATTGATATGGATTTAGAAATATGTGAAGATATCACGTGTTATTTTAATCATCGGTGCACTAAATAAAGATTAGACCAAATAAGTTTTCAATTTAAAATTCCCCCAATTTTGATTAGCAAGTTTCCAGTTAGAAGATTGGATATGTAGACCATAATCTTATTTGATTCTTATGAAACATTGGTTCTAATTTATGGTTTGATTATGACATTTCTTTCGGCATTTTTCTACTCACATTTTTTTCCCTTGAAACAAAGACAAAACATTCAAAATTGGGAAGAATTGAAGATAAAGCCTGGCCTTTGGAGGTCAAGAAACCACTTTAACATTTCTCAAGACAGAGTTGTACCAAAACTGTTAAAAAGAAGAGAATAGGGTTAACTACTTAACACTTTACTTCAAATCAAATAACGTACATACTAGGGAGTAAGTACCGAGTTCCGAGTAAAAGCGTTTGATGAAGATGGAAAAGGTTGTTTTTATCAGGCTATGTAATATCTAAATAGCTAATATCATCCGCAATTATATTTTTTCATACTATATGAAATATTCATCCACAATTACTTTTTCTTTTTAGTAACAAAAGGAAACAATTACTTTTCCTTTCTAGGAGTGAAAGGAAATCACTTTTCCTTTCTAGGAACAACATGAATCCTTCTTTTACTAACAAACCTTATGGAAGACTATTGGTACTCCTACTGGAAGAAAATTTCATGCCCTAACTCCATATTATAATATGTAATGTTTTTCTAAGGCAACCCAATATTTACTTGTGTTAGTAATTAGTTGATGGATGTGGAGTTTTCTTGAATTTAAAAAAAAAAAAAAAAGTTAGAAAACTCAAAAAAAAGGATATTTTGAAACAAAAAAAAAAAAAAAATCCTTGACCAAGTGTTTCAGTAAAAAATACAACAACAAAATTAATTAACTTTAGCAAACAAAATAAGAAAATTAAGCAAAATCCAATATGGTAAACCAAAATACTGTAGTTGTTCCGATAACAATCAAAGTATCTTCTTGAAAAGGAAAGGAAAGATATTTTGGAATAGCATATGGTAATGCAATTGGATTTAAAAGTCATAATCAGTTTTAGCTGTCTGAGGGTGGAAGGTCACGGACATGTACATATAAAAATATGGTCACAGCTCACAAACAAGAATCTAGTATTAGTGATTATACGTAGCAGTTTAAAACACCACGAAACACAACCGTCAACTTGGTAGCATTTTGATGTTCGAAGCCCCAAAAATCATCCAATTGGCCTCGCTATATACCAAAGAATTTATCTGGTAACTCTTAATAACACTATAGCACGCCCGGTACCACATTGATTTCTTTTTGACATTCTTATGTAACTTGCAACTTGTACGACAGCAAAAGGGTGTAACCTTGTAACATTTTGTAAAGCAAATCAGCCTTATTTCCCGACTATTAATTATGTCGTTTCCTATGTTTTTATTTTTCCTTTAATTACTACTTTGTCTCTTTAACCTCTGGCTATCGTAACTTTTACCCCTCCTTAAGTTGTCTTTCCAAAGGGTAATGTACATATTCCTATTCATACGTTTTTGAATTATATATTATAAGATGTAATTTAAGTTCATAAGATATTACATTAATCTTCTCGCTTAAAAAATGAAGATCAACATTAATCATTATACTTCATATTTGGTTAAAGTCTTGAAAAATGATATCCAAAACTTGAGATCAAACCTCATCTACTTCAATTGTTATCTTATCGTTTGCGGTTCTCTTTACCTCATACTTCATATTTAACTAATTCCATAGTAAAATTTGATTGAGAATAGTATTACGAGATTGAGGACAATTGACAATTTCAGTTACTATATTTGGAAAAGAATCAATATTTAGAGACAGCCTAAAACAGAAACCTATGTTTTGATTTGTGATCGAGCATGCGAAGTATGTAGTGAAGTATATTATTCTACATAATTTGTAGGTTACAACTTCCAAGAGCTTATAGACAACCTATATTTTCAACTTTCTAGTAAGGGAAAAACAAGCCTAAATTAATTGCAAATGCTCATAATACTAGCTATCAAAAGAGTGAAAATACTTAGTTAGAATTCCTTATCATTTACCATAACTTTGATGTTAACATTACTTTCCATTTTTTTAGTTAGAATTCTAGATATCCTGATTCGGAAATCAAGCCCGAACCTCGTGTAGATCCAATGGTCCATACGTCCGATAGTAAATCATTGTACAAAACATCACGTAGGAAAAATCAAGTAAACATCAAACACGAAGTAGCATTCCCTCTTTTTTTTCTCATTTATTTTTACATAGATCCCAAAATAAATTTAAATTTTAAATATTTTCAATTATATATGTGTAAAAATGATATGAAGTTGATATTTGAAAAATATACATTGAGACGAATTTTTTAAAACTCCGTGTGGTTATATTTTTCTTGTAGATTAGGAGGAATTCATAGTAAAAGTTTGGCTCTAAACTCTATTGATTCCAAATGAGAAGAACAAAAAAAAAAAAAATGGATGGAGCAGTATTATAAAACAATATAATTAATTGTAAGAAATAGTGTAAAAAGTGCAGCAGTTTGTAAAACAAATTTCCTAAGAATATAATTGTGGAAATATTTGTAGCCCATCCACTTGAAAGGGCGGCTCTTAAAGCTACGAAGTACTAAGTAACAAACTAACAACCATTCCATACGACTGAAGCAAAGATTTGTAAATGAGCTGGTTTTGGAATCAACTAAAAGCATTCAGGCAAAATTGCAAATGTATCCCTATCTACCAGCGAGGAGGCATTTTGTTATGGGTGGTGGGAACCATCTTCTTATACTCGATTACTTGGTTCAGGTTTTGTATGAGGTCCCTTTCCAGAAGATCCTTGCAATTGATAAGGCACTACCTAAGCAACAGATAATCCATATAATGTTAGATATCCCTAATCTCATTCAATTCACCTGCAAATAAATCACGTACCCTCGGTCTTATTCAGTCACTGCAAGTCTGCAATTCCATGGTATATATCTACGTTATACTGCCTAATACTCCGTAAATTATTAAGACAATGGGTCAAATGAGGGCTAGTTGTGTGATCCTCCTATAATATAATCACAATTTTATTATAGCGACTGTATTTATATCAACCTTTGCAAAATCTTGCATATGTCATATTTTGAATAAGGTATTTTAGTTGAGAAATTTCAAAAATATATCGGATATATGTTTGCAAATATATATGATGTAACACAATTTTTTCATTTTCTAATAGTACAGATTTATATTCTACAAGGATTTTTTTTTTTTTGAAAATAGTACAACTTCAATTCTTAAAAGTACAACTTCAATTAAGAAAATGAAGGTAAAACAACGAATTCACTCGAAAATAGTATAACTGAAAATAGTATAATTATGTAAAATTTATTTCCTTGTAATACAAGTTCATATACTATAAGTATATTTTCATTTGCAAATAGTACAACTCCAATTCTCAAAAGTGTAACTTCAAAAAACAAAATTAAGGTAAAACAATGAGTCAACCCAAAAATGATGAAAATATGTATAATTTTATATTAGATAAGTATATTTTTATTTAAAAATAACATATTTCAATCTCAAAAATGCAATTTAAAAAAAATATATATCATTGTACCTTTCAGTGTATGTATTGTTGTATATATTGGCTATTAATATAAATAAGCTCATATTTAGTTTGCCTCCCTCAAGGTGTACATATTTCTAGAGCGGAGAGATATATGAGAAGTAGCTAGGAGCCTAGGACCACTTGTTACTAGTGTTGTGTGATGACTCCCCAGGCCCCCCAGAACACATGCAGCTGCAATGGCCTGCAACTCAGATACGCAATGTGCATGGTTCTGCAGCACCGTATCGCACCCCCGTTCATAAGTCTTATAGCCCACAATATAGCTGCATCCAAGCTGCCTGCATGCATCTGGACAAGCTTCTCACGTCATTTTCTCCCTTGATATCCTAAATTCTGTGTCTGCCTTCTTAATTATATGGTTGATTATTAATTTCAGATCTCAAGCATAGTTATAAGTTAGTTATATTCAAGGGGGCAGGTTCGTAGTCAAACATGTTTTTGTTCAGTGTTTTGCAACTCTTGATTAGTGGATCTATTTCATGACTTCTATCCAGCTGACCAGCTATATGCCTATATATGTGGTGTCAGTGTGTCAACATTAGACCTGTTCAAATGGATGGGCGCCCGTTTAAGACCCTTGACAGATCCATTTATAATAGGGCTTAATCAATAATGGATCGGTCTCTTAAAGGGTCATCTTTTATTGCGTTTTTAATGGGTCAAGTCGGATCAATAATGAGTCTATAATTTTCAAGACTTTTAAACACTATCAGGTAATAAAATATTTTCACTTACTTATCGATGGTCCACTACTAAAGATGGGAGGTGATACATGTAAACTAACACCCTCTAAAGATAAAAACTATACTCTCTTTGGACGGTCCGACCCGTTATATATCTCCTTTGGCCCGATCCGTTTTAAATCTTCTTTGACCCGACCCGACCTGACCCTTTTTCTTGTGACCTATCCCGGCCCAATGCACAGGTCTAGTCACCACTGGAACTCTTCTATGGAAATTCTACTCCGTAATACACTAGCACTTGTTGATTTAGTACGTCACTTTTATTTATGAGAAATTCCTAATTTATACATGATATAAATATATTATAGGGTATTTTTATATTTGAGATAATAATGTCTATATCTAATATGAGTTTTTTTTTTGTATTTTTATATCTTATATATTTCTATATTTATTATAACAATACCTATATCTGAATATTAATAATAATAATTATGTATGATATAACAATATATATAATCGAGATATCAATATCCTTATATAAATTATATGAGGTATGAATTAGAAAAACATCCTTATTAATTATAGAGTACTTGCAGTTAAGATTACGACCTATAAGTTTAAAAACATATAAAATGACATGATCAGAGGCGGACCCAGGATTTTTTTATCTGCTGAGTCACAATCGATAATTAAATATGTTCAAAGAGTACAAAATACAACCAAATGTTCAAAATAGTACAAAATACAACCAAATGTTCAAATAGTACAAAATACAACCAAATGTTCAAAATAATACTATAAAATACAACTAAATAGTAATACAAACATATTACAATAGTTCTCGACGAGTTTTCATATTTTGATATCGATTTATGATATCTTCCAAGCTAACATTCAAAAACAAATCATTCTCCAAGTAAGTAATCAAACAATCATTCAACATTTGATCTCCCATGCTAGTTCGTAGTTTGTCTTTCACATGTTTCATGCCAGAAAATACCCTTTCCACACTTGCCGTTGCGACGGGAAGAAGCAACACCAACTTCAAAAGTAAATATACTCTATCATGAGTTTCATACAATCCCGTTTCAACCAATTTGATTGAAAGCTCACTAAGACCCTTCAAATTCCAAAATCTTTCATCTCCTCTAACAGCAACAATGTAATTATCAAGTGTATGATCAAACCACATAAATTCTGAATTTGGAAATTCATTAGGATAGAATTTCGCAAGCTTAATCAATTTTTCCTTATCGAACTTAGAAAATCGATCCACAGGACTCAAAGAAGACATACACACAAGTAATTCTTTAGTTATTTCGGGAAATCGATTTTCAAGTTCTTGCAATTGAAGATCAATAACACCAAAAAAAACTTCAACTCGAAAATGATGCAGATTAGACACTTGAGGGCCTTTACCTCTAAACAACCTCCTCCCTGGAACAACATATTTATCTTCCATATCTGGAACTGCAATGTCATAGTCATTAATAAAAGAAGTGACCTTTTCCATATGAGAATCCCATCCTTCATCTCTCAGTTTTTGCAAATTAATCTTGGTTACATTAACCATGGCCATTGCATTCACAATGTCCTGCTCTTGCTTTTGTAAGGCCACATTCAAGTTATTTGTTATCCCAAATATACTCACCATCAAGTGTGCCACAAACACAAAATCAAAGGACATCAACAAATTTGTAAGTGTTTGAGCTCTATTAGAATCTAGTGCATCAGATACTTTTCCAATATCATCAAGAGAACCAAGGATTACGGGGTATAAATCAAGCACATTCAAGATTGTCTTGAAGTGAGATCCCCAACGAGTATCACAAGGTCTACCTAATCCACGTTCTTGATTTAAACCTGAACCCGTTTCAAGTTCACCTAGAGACAAAGCTTCCACCACTCTTTGAACTTGATTTCCACGAAGAAACTCTTTCCTCTTTGGTGAACCCCCCACAAAATTCAAGAGAGGTGCAAGTACATCAACAAATAACCAAGCACAATCTGAATTCCTTTTAGCAAGTGCAACTTGAGTCAATTGGAGTTGGTGAGCAAAGCAGTGGACAAAATAAGCTTGTTTACACTAATTCTCTATAAGAGTCCTAAGACCATTAATGGAACCTTGCATATTACTTGCCCCATCATAACCCTGACCCCGTACTTGAGAGAAAGACAAAGAATGCTCCATTAATAAGGATTCAATAGCAGTTTTGAGAGTCAAAGAAGCAGTGTTTACAACATGCACAACACCAAGTAAACGCTCACACACTTTTCCCTTTTTATTAAGATATCTCAAACAAAGAGCCAACTGTTCCTTGTCAGAAACATCAGCAGACTCATCAGCTAGGATAGAAAACAAACCACCATCAATATCTTCAAGTATTACTTTAGTTGTTTCCTTTGCACATGCATTTATGATGTCTTTTTGGACTTTTGGAGAAGTAAGTTGACAATTACTAGGAGCATTTTTTCAAAACAACTGGAGAAAATTCAGGATTACCTTTGGAAATAAGGGCCAAAAGTGAAAGAAAGTTACCTCTTCTCAAGGAACTTTCTTTTTCATCATGACCACGAAAAGGCAACCCTTGGAGTAAAAGCCATTGGATTGATTCAATTGAAGCTTCAAGTCGCTTCCTATATGCATTTGTACTCTCCGCTGATTGTTTTGTCAAGGCTTGTGTAATACTTGCTTTTTGTTTCTTGAATAAATCCATAGCTAACACTGCATTATTATGCGCACTCAAATGTTTACCCACATGATTTCTTATTAAATCCGATCGATTCCATGATTTGAATCCATCACTAACAAAAGCATTACCTCCAAATGCATTTTCATCCTTGAATAGATAACAAGGGAAACAATAGGCAGCATCTTTTTCCACACTATACTCAAGCCAAGTCCAAGTATCAAACTACTTGGCACAAAAGCGATGCTTTTTGCCAAAAATAGAAGTTTGAGGAAATACAAAGTCTTTGGGCTGACAAGGCTTTCTTTGAATGTAAATTCTTCTCACTAAATCTCTATCATCTTTATGAAATTGACTCATCTTTCTCCTCTTTCCCGGATCTTGTGGAAGATTGGCAAATTCATATTCACTTAATCTTTCACCAAAGATTGGGGCAATAGGAGAACATTGGCCTTGTTCATTTTGAGGGGAATTTTGAGTTGAATAGTGAGATGGAGATGAATGTTGTTCACTTTCTTGAGCTGGAGATAAAATTTGTTCATTTTGTGTTGGATTTGGAAGAGAATTTGGAGTAGGATTCGTTTTAGCAAAGAAGCTAGCAATGTTTTGCATTTTGTTTGGAGTGCGTTTTCTCTTCATTCTGAAAGTTGAGTAAATATTCAACTAAATCAAGCAATATTTTGATACTAATATTGAAAGTTTGAAACATATCCAAATATCCAATTATTCCAAACATTGAAACATATCACTAACAAAAGCATCACCACAACTTTCCGATAATCCAAACATTGAAACATATCCAATTATTCTAATTATCCAAACATGAAACATATGAAATTATGATCACATATTCACATATAACAATATAACATATTAACAAAAATAACAATTAACAATTTAACATATTCTGATATAGTGATTAGTGATAAAACATATTAACAATTACCATATAAACATATTTACATATTATACAAATTTACAAATAATTGAAATAAGTAGTTAAAACCTAATTATCAAATTCAAATAAGAGTTATAAGAATAAGACATTAATAGTTTAAAACATTACCTAAATACCTAATTGTGTGGATTGTGGCCTTGTGGAGTTGTGGGGGCGTGGGGCAGCCGGGCAGTGGGGGGCCGGGGGCGTGCCGGCGTCGGCGGCGTGGCTGTAGGCATGTAGCTGTTGGGTAGTAGGGTCGTAGCCTCGTAGGGACTACCGGACTAGCCGACTAGGGAGTAGCCGAGACGCCGAGTGGGGCTGTGGCCTGTGGGGAGTGGGGACTGCCGGTCTGCTGCCTGCCGGAAGTGGGGACTGGGGAGTGCCGGACTGTCGTCTCTCGTCTGTCGGGAGTGGGGAGCCGGGAGGGAGTGGGCGGCCGACCAGATTTGTGGAAGCAAGGAGGTTAGGAGGAAGGAGCCAAGGAAGGAACTAGGGTTAGGGAAGAAGCTGAAGGAAGGAAGGAAGGAGGGGAGGGAGTGGGCGGCCAGATTTTTGAATTTTTTTTTTTTTTTTTTAAATGCTTCACATTTTTTTTGGGCCCTGGTGAGTCATGTGACTCACCAGGCACTGACCCAGTTCCGCCTCTGGATCAGTAATCTACAAGCTAGTTCGTTTCACCTATCTCCTCTATTTCTAATATCCATCCACCTTATTTCGACTAGTTATAAATAATGCAAAGTTATGGGGATACCTTATCAAGATACAAATTGAGTAGCAAAGATGTCTGTAGCATAATGAGAGTTTTTACCTTTTCTCAATAAATGAGTGTAGGACTATTTCAACCAATAGTATTCGTTGGTGATCGTAAGTTTTATTAATGTCAAGTGTACTTCACCTTTATTGTATTGGGCGTGTTAAGCTGAATCAATAGTTGTGCATCTGTGAGAGTCATTAACTGTAGTAACATATAGTTTGTTCACTAATCTATTCGTGAGATGGCTAATGCATGCATGCTGTACGTGTTCGGCTCAATGCTCAAACGAGTAGTCACAAGACCATGTTACAGTATGAAACACTCGACCTGTAATGAACATATGGTAATTTCATCATTCATGTAGTTATCCGTGAAAATGGTGGTACATTAAGCACTCTCACAGTAGACTTTAGAGTAGCTACGTACAAAATCAATCAGAGACAGAGAATGCAGGGATAAAATGGGAGCAAGTAGGTCCCACAAATGAAGGGGTCCTTTTAAATTTACCTACCGACAACGACATAACGGGGTGATATGGAGGGAGTGTGATTTTCCATTTTCCATCCATCCTTACAATTTCCCATTATTATTCCTTAAATTTTTTATATCATCTGATCCCATGCATCTTGCCTGCCATGTACTCACACTTGCATTCTCACATACATTTTGTGATTGTTCTTCATTTCGCCCTGCCTGTAAAACTAGCTAGCACACCCCAATTCAATTGACTACCCCAAAGATATCTATAATATATTCTTGTAGGCCAAGCATACAGTACTTCACTTAAGGAGTGTGCTCCCCAGTACATTTGGAGACAGTAATGCATGCAAATCGCCAGTGCTTTTGTAAACTTGGCTTTGCTACTTGTTGATCTTCAAAAGTTATTTGACTTCAAAACACGAAAGAGCAAGCATATGAAAGATGCCCGTACCATGCGGACTGAGAACATGCCCACTAGTCCACTACTGTACACCTTTCTAGCATTTACCAACTTACCATTCTCTAGATAATTTCTCAATTTTCTCCTACAATTTTACATGTGTGTATTAGAAACTTCTTCACAGGCTTGGCTTGTCCAGGGGTGTCATAACTCCCATACTGATCCATATTGCAATGGCATCAAACAAGAAGCTTAAGTGCCATGGCGTGTCAACTAGTTTAATTTTTATTTTGCAAAGTCTATAATGTTGGGAATCTTGGTATTTAAGACTTGACCTAGGATTAAATTCCGCCTACTTAATTCATTGCTTTTGGTGGCTATCCACACATCATTAAAAAGAACTAAAAATGACTATGGAGTAAGTTTTAGTCTTGTTACAAAATAGAATTATGTATTTTTTCTCAATCTTTCTCCTTTTCAATCTCCTTTTTTCACTCTACATCTCTCTCTTCATCACACAAGTTCTTAAAAATTTGTGTCTATCTTAAATATCGCAATTTGAAGAGAATATGAGAAATTATATATATATATATATATATATATATATATATATATATATATATATATATATATATATATATATATTATATAATTTCTTCAAATTATTATTAATACAAAAAACCTTTAGTTTCAAATTGGGAGATAATCCAACTTAGGTCAAGGGAGAGGGAGATAAATGAGTAGATATATAATTGGACTAGTGTGTGACTTTCACTTCTGCAGGCTTATAAATCTTTTCCCGCAGCTGATGATGGACTGGCGGCCCAGCTCATAACTTTTCTAATCCCTCAAGTTCGACTTACGGGTTTTAATTTTAAAAAAAAAAACGAATTTGTGTTTTCTGTTTCGAAAGAACAACGGCCCAACCTTTTCTACACAGTTACAAGACTTACAACCGATAAACCGGGCATATAGGATTCATAGGAATATAGGATGGTATGACCAATTTCACGGGCATTATAACGTAGGGGTGTTTGTTTATAGAGAAGTCAAATGAAGGGGATTATGCAATGTCAACATGCCACAACTGTCAGTTGTCAGGTTAGCTTGGGTGTTGATAGTGGTCACGTTAGTGACCTGCTTCTTACCAAGCCTATTTCTCTGTTAATGGCCGGGGACAGTCGTCTGTAGCTTTTTAGGGTATTGTTAATTTCTGTTTGTTCTTAAACATTTGACTATTTAGATTATTAAAGATTGATTTATACCTATAATGCAATTTGCTCAAATAATATTCAAAATACTTATTTTATAAAAGGCAATAAGTAGAGATTTACGAGCGCTAAACATCTCATGTGATTCCCCATTTCTCCCATTCCAAGCGATCCCCAAATGTAATAGCAATCAACTTGACAAATTTTCTAACTTCAATTAATTACTAGCCTATCCTGCAAGAATCCTAATTAACACTCCTCCCTCCAATTCTCGAACCACCCACACCACCTCCTCTCATCTTGGCTATACTATCCCAGTCTGACCACCTCGTAGGGCTTGTCCACCCCAACCAGCACCAACCAACCCAACCAAATGGACCCAGGGCCTTCAAGGTTTGGGAAGAAAATCACGGCCAAAATTTCCAAGGGCTGAAAAAATTTCCGAACATTGCAAATAGTTTGCAAAAACTTCATCCGTGTAAGTTCAATTTCAAAATAAAATTTAGCGACAAAATGATGATTTGAACTTTGTTATGGATTAGATAATGAACGTATTTTAAGAAGCGGGTAGGTTGCTAGAAGTTTGTGATGACGTTGTTGATGATGGTAAAAAACATCAAACGAGAAGGGTGTTGAGGGTAAGATATTGAAGAAATCTGGTCTATCATGGTCTTTAAAATAAAATATCACAAACAAATAGTATTTGTTGAAGATATTCACCTGCAATGAATCAATGATGCTGTCTTTCTTTTCTCAAATCGTCTACTAGTGGTTCATTGTCATGGAAGCTAGGAGTAGAATTAACTAATAGGGTAAGTTAGTAATTTACTATTTAAGGTTAGAAAATTAGTTTAGCTAACTGTTGATACAATTAGGACACCCTAATGACATCAGACTAGGGATGGATATGAGCCGAGCTAGATCGCGAGCTACTCGGGATCGGATCGCCTAAAGCTCGGCTTGAGCTCGAAATTAAGCGAGCCCGAGCCGAGCTCGAGCTTTACAAAAGCGAGCCCGAGCTTGAGCTCAAACAATTCAGGCTTGAGGGCTCGACAAGCCTAAACGAGCCGAGCTTAATTAAGGGCGTAGTTGAAACCAATCTTTAAACAGAATAGAGCTTAATTACTCGAATAAGCATTCGACAAATTTGAGTTAAGTGACGAGCTTATACCGAGCCGAGCCGAGTCACGAGCCTTTGTCGAACCGAGCCCGAGCTCAAATTTTAAAACTCGGCGAGTTACGAGCCTGAGCTTTATGAGTCTTAGGCGAGCTGAGCCACGAGCTTTTCGAGCTCAGGCTCGGTTCTGCTCATTTCTAACTCTACATAAGACAATCCATAAGGTCAATATATAGTAGTCAATATTTCTTTCTCATCATTACAAAGGTACCGCGTAAATATTTCATTTTTCCAACACATTTATTAAGTAACGCTACCAAGTTTAGAAATCAACAAAGCAAATTTTCATACAATGAGGGCAAGTTGTTCTCTAGCAAAAATCTACTATTGTGTCAAAACCAAAATTACAATCCTCAGATCAAGCAATGAAATTATGCAAAATCTAATTGACATAAACTTGAAATTGCACTGACAAAAGAACAATTACAAAAGCATAATTTATGCATATATACTAAAAGTTTCCTGATCATATGAAGAGCACAACCATAAAAAAACAAGCCAACAAGCTCAAGAATGGGAGGGCAGTGGTGCTAGGGCCTGCGTTGTGAGGAGCAGAAGGGGCGAGAGCACGGGAAAACACTTCTAGGAAGCGGTGCCCTTGGCCGGAGTAGCCACGACCGGGAACAACGTGTACGTGAAGCTTTTGGCCGAGCTCGCAGTGGGTCCCAACGCTGCTGTAGAAGTAGTAATCGCCGGTGGCGTTAAGCTGGATCATGGTTGGACCCTTAGAGAACATGTTGATTACATTCTCATGCCCACATTTGTCAAAGTCTGCTTTTGTTACTTGTATCACGTTGTGTGCTCCCATCCTGTATGGAAACACTGCATTTTGCCCCATTCATTTTAATTATATTTCTTTGTTCTTTAAAACTTATAATATGATTTTGCTAATATAAAAATTTGAGAAGAAAAATCGAAAATATGTTGAATAATGCATAGCATTTGAGCAAGGTTAAACATCTATATATGTCAACGTCAAAAGCCTGGTTCAATGTAGTTTAGGAGGTTTAAATTAATGTTGAAAATGTTAGAAATTGAGGCTTTTCTAATTTAAACCTGAGGATATTGAGATCTAAGATATAGATATTGTTATACCAATTATAACTATTGTTATATAAGATATAAGTATTGTTATATCAGATATAAAAATACAAACAAACGTTTATCAAGTATAGATATTATGATCTTATGTGTAAAAATAAAATTATGAAAATAACCCTTGATATATTATATCAGAAATAAAGTAGAAATTTCTCGTCAGGAATTTATTTTATCTATATACTTTATACACATTTAAACATTTCAATAGATCTAACGTGAGAATTCAACACAAAGTTATAAAATAATGCACAACAATTCAATGCTTTGTAAGGAACTAAAATCGATAAATCAAAGTCATATAGCTAGGGTTTTTATAAGTTTCTGACATGGATATATTGGTAGATTATCAAGGATAAAGAATTAAAGAATACATAAGTTTCAAAAACTTACCTAATTTGTCACCAACGCCAAAAGTTCTAGGCTTAGCCCACTCCTCATAGAATTTGACATTAGGGGGGATTTCCCAACCATCAATTCCTCCAACAACATGGATCAATGCACTAGCAGATTGAAGCAAAACGCAGCACATTACAGCCAGCAATGGCAATGCGACGCGTACCACAGCCATCTTTTACACCAACAAAAATGTTTATTCTCAACCTGTTTAAAAAGCCTTGACCAGGTCGAACTTTTATAACAAGCTTAAGAATTAAAATGGGGTGAGAAGTTCTTGTTTAAAATGGGGTAATTGTCCTTCTCAACAGAATAATAAACAGAAGATTAGGATAAATGCATTTGAGACTATCTTTAAATAAGATCGACACTATTATTAGAATAAATACTTATTAAAACCAACTGTATGAATAAGAGGTGACCAAATTGTTGTTTTAACTTTTTTTAGGAGAAAAGTTTTGTTTTAACTAAGCATGCCTACGAATTTTAGAATGGTAATGTAGCACCTCACATGCTCATATGCAAACAGCTTAACTATCACGAGCCACTTATATGATAATATAATTGATGATAAGTTCTCTGGTTGGTCGAGATTATTGTACGAGGTATTATGACTTGTCATTGAATCCTAATTTCGATGAGGTTTATTATCCATTGGATCAAGAATGAGTTACCGTATAAAGAGCTATGTCTAATATGACATATGAAGCATGGTTATAGCTTGTTCAAGGGGATTGAATATTCATTTCAATCAATTTTCAAAATATTATTCTAATGAAGCGTGGAATATCAGTTCTTACAGCCAGCAAGAATCACATTTATTGTGAGAGAGAGAAGAGGGTTTGGAGAGAGAAAGGAATAGAAAGTATGTATTTTCATAACATGTAAAAAACATAACAGATTACAGGAGTAGAAGGAATATTTATAAAGAGAAAGTGGCGGGAAGTAACAAACTCTCCCTAACTAACCTTTTGAACCTAAAACTGATCTTTACAAAAACTAACTATATTTCCAACATATTCAAGAGTGGTTGAAATCATATTCTTTGATATTAAACATCTATTTCAATCGATTTTCAAAACATTTGTAATTGGGTTATAAACTCATTTTCAAGGTCTTTTAAGACTGAAGATAAGGTAATATTTGGTTCTAAATTTACTTATATGATTCTAGGAATCACCTAGTATGTACCTTTATTTTAATTTTTGAAAATTTTGAAAATATCTCAAATTCGGCTTATAATAATTTTTAAAATTCGGTAATTATAGAGAATTATGGATCCGGTGTGAGAAAATCTTGATATGATTATCATGGGTCTTATTATGCCATAATAGTTTCTAGAAGTGATTGGGAGTTCAATCTAAACATTATTTTCAATGAAATTATAATAGGCTTACAAACTCATTTTCAACTCTATACCTTTATTTTGGTGCCTCTCTATCCAAAAGTTTTCTTATAAGATTGCTGCTCAGAATTTCATGTTGTGACTTGGATGAAGGTTAAGGCGATGGAGACTTGGATGAAGGTTAAGGCGTTTGAGTTTGGAGATATTTTTCATTTTTCGATGTGCTCCTCATATTCCTTATTCTACATTGCAATTCCATGATATTACGTACGGAGATAAATAAACGTACAAGTTTCCAACCCCTTGGTCGATCAATGTTCTTGTGTCTTGCTCAAATTGCAGTTTGGATTTGTTATACAGAGAATGATTTAATGCAGCAAGTTATCCTCTGGTATGCCGCATGACAATATTCCCATTTAATTAACTGAAGAATTTGCAGGAAGAAAACGTGGATAAAAAAGTTAATCACTTGGAGAAGATTCAAAGGGTACAAAACTGGGTTGGCAGCTAAACAAGACAACAATATAATTTCCATCATCTACTTACAATTTGGCAAGGAATAACTGCTCAATAAATAACAAAGGCATACGAAGTATCCTACAGGACTAACCAAATATTCCCTTTTTGCAACCACAGATGAAATCCCACCCACTTCTGTCAAGAATAATTACCAGCTCTTTCTCCTGCGGAACCCTTGTATAGGGAGCACCTCTATTTCCCGAAATAATCAGAAAAAGCATCACCTCGAAGAGCATAAATCAGAATGATCAGGAAATCAACCACTTTCTTCTCAAACTATGACTTAGTGCTGAGGAAGATGAGCATATTCTTTCAAGCCAAGTAGAGTCATGAATTCACCCTTTCTACAGCAACTTCTTTCAGATTCTCATGCTCTGGTTTAGCCATCACAGGTAGATCCACAAGCACATTTGGAGGAGAAAAATACATGTGTAATGACATCATGCATATAATGATACCCAAGAAAAGCTGCAAAAGTGCAATGGGGAAGAAGGTTGTTAACAAATCTTTGAACATGAAAAAAAACCCAACACAATTTTTAAGAGGTGTGTGACCATCCTAGAATAAATGTCTCCTTTTTCTGTAAGATTTGAACGCGTAGTAGATTCAAAAAATTTAAAAGGAACATGCACTGTAAAGTACAGTCTTCACCAGTGAATAATAACACATTCCATGTAATGTTTAAGATGTTCAAAAGTAAAAAATGATCATAATTCTTACGATACACTTAGAATAAACCAACTGTAGATATTGTTTTGGTGAATTTGTATGAAGAGTTATACACAGCAGGTTGGGCAATGTCACATTTAATATCTACAAAGGGGGCTGAAACATTAAATGCTAAATCCTATTATAGGACAGATTTATATAACTGTCCTAAGAAACTATTAGTCCTTGTATGGTTCAACTTAATCACTTTATATACTGTTCATTTCTAGGCAGCCATCTGGTTCAAATAATCACTACACAGATAACAAAAAGCACACAAAACATGTTTGTTGCTTAATTTTTTGGAGGTGGGTTTAGGAGTTCACTCTGTAATTCCATTTTCCCCTCGGAAGTTCATGTCAGGGAACAAACAAACCTTCAGAAGATAAGTTATACTTTTAAGATACTCCATACAATACAAATTTTTTTTTTTTTGGACCACTTACAATCAACAAAATCATGATCTAACTGAGATCTGCCCAACAAATATGAATATTGGCTTTGGCAGAAGGAATGCATGGAAAATTAAATTCCCTATTTGCTAGAAAGAGCAAGCAGAAGATCACCCACTATTTGCTAAAATACAGCTTTATTCTAGGTGCAAAGGAATGATGAATAATAATTAAAACCATAATTTTATCATGGTTAAACTAAGCAACAAGAAGAACGTCAAATGTCCCCTCCCCCCTCTATTTTTTAATATATTTTGAGCCAGGTGTGGAGGGTGAAGAAGGAGATAAGGGGTTCAGTCCTTTGAAACATAGATGAAAATCGATTAGGAAGAGTAAGATGAACGTGTATGCGCAGAGACAAACCTGTAAAGTTGGCTTAAAATTGAACAGGTAGACAGACAAGATCATTGTCAGCAGCATTGCCATTGAAGTAGAATAAACCTGAAAATGTAATTCATCATCATGAAACAGAAGCTTACCTGTGATATACTAAGAAATTGCAATTAAGCAAGCTATTGTTCAATTACATGGACCTTTTCAATTTTAAGCCATGAAACTAGAAAGATACATCCTATCTTACATGGACCTTTGGTTTCAAAAGTCAGATATTCCAAGAAAATAATTTACCTTTACAATGTTATCTGCATACTTCATTAGCCATGAAACTAGCAGCCCTGAAGACCCCAAATTTAGAACCACAAGCCAGGTTGCCAAACTATATCCATTAAAAAGCCGTTGCCACCATGGCCCCTTTTCAAAACCACTCGTGAAATCATCCAAAACTAGACGTGCCAAGTTG
This sequence comes from Dysphania ambrosioides, assembly GCA_026401315.1. Lineage (NCBI taxonomy): Eukaryota > Viridiplantae > Streptophyta > Magnoliopsida > Caryophyllales > Amaranthaceae > Dysphania > Dysphania ambrosioides. Next base: position 4,131,387 of record CM048659.1, on the reverse strand, counting down.
AATATTGTGCCAAATCTGGGGAAGAAAAAAAATAATAAACTGAAATACTGTCTGACACCTAATAAAGTTCAATAGAGTACTAAAACACCACTTAGCCACCTCCGTAAAATGGAAAACTGCTACCATATCTTTTCCTTATTTTATTAATTTATTAAATATTTTTTCGGAGGGATATGAAGGTGCACAGATGACTAACATGAAACAGAGATTGTAATCAGAAATCAAAAATGTAAATGAAGACCTTCGAAGACATTTACATGTTTACCTGGACTGGATATTTCTCAAAGTAAAGCACAGGTAATTCCTATTGTAGTCATTTACATATAAGTAAATGCCCCTAAGGCTGGAAAAACATCATTACAGTACAAAAGCGACTATCAAGTAATCTAGGAACAAAAAAGCAGGCAAACTTGGGGTGGGTTACTATTAAGTAAATGCCACTGGAGGTCTGTTAAAGTGAATCAACAACGACTCAGTATGCATGATAACATAAAAATAAATGCAAGTTTAAGCATGCAAATCAAATAGAGATACTTACGTATAAAGTTGTACATTCTGCCAGTACAGGCTGTCATTATTCTTCTTCATGAGGAATTCGGTATAGACACCAGCTAATGCTGATAGGCAAGCTGACAAGACCCCAAACATATACCCCTGGATTGGCGCTGAGAGAATTGAATCACACGATGACTCTCCACAGCCTTTGACCTATAGTGAAAGAGGGACAAAACAGAATAACTAATCCTTCAGATTAACCTTTTCAATGACAAGTCACAAATGAATTCCTACAGATCTTTAACAGAAAGTTTTGTCATCAAATTCCATTTTCTACCTTCTCCCCTCCCCTCTGTTCTATTTCTTTTGCTTTTTTTTCTTTTACTTTTTTTCAGGAAAGATTGGGAGTTCGGAATGAATTCTGTGTTGATTGGCTAGCCATGAAGATTGGAAGCATGTACCAGACCCCTGGTAGTGTGGTAGACAACCATTCTCAGTCTCAACAACTTTCTTAAACGCTGGACACAATTAAATTCAAGAGGACTTTCAGCACAACCAATTTGTCTTAAATGTATAAAACTATACAGGTATTAGCATGCACCTTCATAAAAAAAATTCAGAACTGCACTCGAAAAAAAAAGGAGCATACTGGCTTTGGAGGATCACCTGGCTTGTGGTTGTCCCAACAGCTAACAAAATAATAGCCATCCACTGCAAGTTTGATAGCTTTTTCTTTAAAAATAACCTGCATGACAAGAAATCTTCAGAACTCAACTCCCTCATAAATTAAAACAAAATGAGCCCTGTAAAAAACACAATTAAAATTCAAAAGTTTGTCGCATATTCAATTAACATTAACGTGAGAATATGTGAACCAAGTAGTTCGGGCAATGGAGGAAGCACCTGAACAGTATCCCTGTGGTAACAATCTTGAGATTGCCCATGATTTGGTAGGTAGATGTGTCCACATAAGTGAGTGTGGCAAATTGAACATTGTTGTGAATCAGATATATAACTGAGGGGATTGGAAACATTCGCACAGTTTTCCAATCAGTGGTCATCCTTACAGAAGGTGAACTCTGGACCTCCCTCCAAAGAAGTATGCTAGATACCAGCAACTAGGATTACCAACACAAGGAAGTAAAAATGTAAGTGAAAAGCAAAGTTGAGCCATGAAACCACAGAAGAGGCTTGAAATTCAACTATCCAAGTTATAAGAAGGGGAAGAGAAGAAAAACCTTGAAAACCTCAGCGAGAAATGGAACAGTTGCATAATCATACTTATAACTACCATTGCTCTGTGATAAAGTAGTTAAAATTCCCTGCCACACACAAAGTAGAGGCTTAACATATGATACAGGTCACAGCTCATTTGTGAATGTACAATCTTCAAATGAAAAACCAAGTTCTTAATATGACAATTGTCAGAAGATAATATTGAGAACGGCACTAAGGCAAAGAATGCTGATGAACATTAAACCCAACATCCCAAGAAAGACTGCATGAGCAGGCTCCCTTTTATCTGGATGGTGCAGGGTATCATATACTGTTACAATTTTGAAAGTGTTCCTGTAGCCAACTCTAAGGGATGAATTTCAAAAGAGCTTCTGGATGACCATAGGCTGCTACCAACTAAAGTGCATACTTAAATTTATTAATGTGCAAATACAAATCGTATGCCACCACTAATAAACACCAGAATAAGCAACACATACAATCCAAGCTAAATCCAAGCAAAAAGCTTCAACTTTAGATGAAACAACAAACACATGAGCAAAATACGGTAACTAAGAATACATTATAGCAACATAACATACATAGTAGGAACTTTTGTAAGTTTTAAATCCTCAATTCCTCCAACAATCTTCCCATAAGTTTATAACAATAACAAAGTAACTTTTGTTGTAATGATTACAGTGTTATAAAAACCATTTTGGGTATCAACTAGATGTCACTTCCATCATATTTATTTTCAAGACTCCAGAATCTACAAATAACACATATAATCTGATATGAAAAGATAGCCAAAACAATTCTGCATGGATAACAAATGCTATATAATTGGCTCAATCACAAGTCTATAAGAAAAATAAGTTAAATCCATAAGGCTTTTCCTGGAATAAAAGGGTCTTTTGAAAATGATCCTTTCACCCAAGGTTCCCCCATTGTCTATGAAGAAATTTTCACTGGTGTTGGAAGGGGTCTCACGACTACTAAAATGGCTTCAGTTAGAGTTGGCCAATTTTGGATAAATCAGGAAATATGCTTATTATAAGCCATGTAATGTACAATAAAGATTTTTAAATAGAACCAAAGGAAGTCAACCAGCTTCAAGAAATCACTCAATAGAGATATCACTCCCTTTCTTACATGTTATCCATGAAATCTAACAGAATGTAAAATCCTGAATGTAGAGCATAGTTTACAGCGGATTACTACTCCATCTATAGCATGAGAATTCAGTAATCAGAACAGCTTATAAAGATGCATCTCAACTCACAATAAATAAATCCATCCTTACTCGAAGAGCTATAGACAATTTCTCTAAGTCTAAGCCACAATTGAACTCGCAATATGTAGATAAAATTAGAAAAACGAGAATGACTTCATTAGAGACACACACCTTATTCAGCTGAAGAAACTTAAGAATTTAGAGGTAAACAACCGAAACTTTCCCTAAAACAAAATACTCCCTCTGTGAGGAGACAACAGTCGAACAGTCACAACACTCTGAGATTAAAAATATGACACAGTTTTGCTGAAAGATCCTTTGTAGTAGTTACTACATTACCAGTTTCCCACACTGGCACACTCCCCCGATCACTCCATCAAAGTAGAGCCATCTCAGAACATATCCAATCTATTCATGAATCCATAACTATTTCTAAAAATAGGACAATTTTTCCATACATCCCAAGTTAGCATATGTGACTATTATCTCTAGACATAAGGGTACCCGCACCGAGGTTCTGCACACATAAATGAATAGACTTGATTCCAATAACTGCTTTAGGGTAATTCTCGTTACAACGCCACCTCCTCAATATGCACTAGGATGTAATTGGCAAGAACGAAAGGCTAACACAGGAAGATAGGCGTGGGTACTATTGTTGGGTGAAAACCCCACTAAAAATCAGACCTAAAATTGCATTCCCAAAGTGCCCATTAAATTAAAGAACGCAATCATATAAATTACGCAAGAAACTTCAATACCCAACAAAATCATATGATGATTAGCAATAAATTGCAGAAAATCTTATGAAAACGCAACTAAAAAGAGAAAATAGAAACACCCCAAAAACAGAAAAGTATTTAAAATGAAAACGAAGATGACCTGAGAACTGGTGAGGATGGTGAGAAGAGCAGCTACGAAGTACCACTGCATTGTGATCTAACTTTGTACTATTTTCCTCTCCTCCTAATCAATCCTATCCTGATTTTTTCTACTAATTTTATAAATATTGCTTCTCAAATTAGGGAAAGTTAGAGGTAACTTTGTGAATCAACAAATTCGTTGTTTTTTCAAGAAATTACAGTAGAATTCAACAGACGAACTCGCAGAGTGAAAATTGCCAAGTGAAGTGTGAAGCAAGCTGTGATTTGAGAGGAGATCCTGAAATTTTTATTTTTTAATTTGACGAATGAATTAGACAATTGTAAGTGAGTCTCATGGAACCATGATTTTTAATTTAAATTTTAAGTGGCAATTGGTTCACTTATTTGGTAAATGTGCTTTGAATTTATTTATATCTCATGTCTTAGGAATTTTAAATATTATTCATTCCCTAGTTATCTCATATTAGGAAAGATATTGAACAGAGTCCGGAGTGTACCCAACAAAATATGAATCTGATCCAATAAATTTACGAACTTTAATCTAGAATTCGAATCCGACTCTACAGACTCCGACTCTGGCCAAATTAGGGATTTTGAACCTCTAAATCCGATTCGATCTGTCAGACTTCCATCATGATATGAAATATAATCTATTTTGAATTTTGCACTTTTCTTACGTATTTTTTTTTTGTTAATTTCATTACTAATACTATAATTAATTTATAATATATAAAGTAAATTAAGAAAAAATATACAACACAATCATAATACCACTAGTGTAAAAGTTTGACCTTGTTTGGCCTTGAACTAGCCATTCAAATCAAACCCAGGTCATATTCGGGTTGGATGTAATACAATATCCAAATTCGACTCATCTCCTATTTGGAGTCGGAGTTTTTTTTTTTTATCTAAGTCGGAGTTTTCTTAAACCGGTTTAGATCGAAATTTTTCCTTCGTATCAGATCAGACTCGAAATGAATTGACATCCCTAACTATCTCATATATATCCTATCCCAAAGATTTACATTCCAATCCAAAAAAAAAAAAATCCAACAACTTCACTATGGTACGAGAATATGAATATATATCTCAATGCTATGAATCGTGTGTTTTGCTCCACAGACTTTAATTTGTGGTGTTTCGTGGTGATGTATGGTGGTTGGCGGTGATTAGTGGAATTTGATTGAGTTATTGTGTGTATAGGGAGATTATTAAAGACGTATTTCCTTTGCTTTCTTCCATGTATTGGGAGATAAATACGAGAATTTTTTTTCTTGGCGGTGCTTCCAAGTTCTGTTGAGCGTGTGTCTTTCTGGCAGTGTATTGTTCCTCACGCTAATTGCTGCCATGGAGAGTGGGGTAAGATTGATCCATCTTCTCCTTTTTTTCTGAATTCGGGTGATCAACCCGGTAGTCTCATCACTCACGTTATTTTACGTGGGGATAATTACACTGCATGGGCTCGTGCTATGACCCTTGCACTAACATCCCGCCGTAAATTTGTCTTCGTGGATGGCACAATCACGGAGCCATTCGAGCCGACTAGGTTGTTGGATTGGGAAACTGTCAATTCGATGTGTATCTTGGATGTTACGTAGCATGGAGGCTAAGATCGCATCTACTCTTCCTTATCTTGATGATGCTAAACAATTATGGGATGCAGTGGCCAAGAAGTATCAAGTTTCCAACGGTCCACGCATCCAGCAAATTTGTTCAGCTATAACAGAGTGTAAACATTCCAAGGACATGACCTTGGAGGATTTTTATTCCAAGCTTTTGGGACTATATGATGACTTGCTTCAATTGAAACCTTTTCGGGTATGTGCTTGTGGTCAATGCTCGTGTGATATTGCTCGTATGGTTGCCACTGATCATGATGAGGAAATGATGCATCAATTTCTCATTAGCGTGGATGATGATATGTATTCAGTGGTGCGTTCGAATCTGCTGGCTATAGACCCGCTGCCTACACTTGACGAAGCCTACGTCACACTACTACAAGAGGAAAGATCAAAGGGGATTGTTCGGGACAAGGCAGCCAAGTAGTCAGTGTATACCCAAGGTGTCTTCACAGTGCGTACGGCTGGTCGTCAATCTCGGTTGGACAAGCAAGATAAGTCCAAATTGGTGTGCTCGCATTGTAATCAAAAGGGCCATGAGAAGAGCTCATGTTTTAAGCTATATGGTTACCCGGATTGGTATGAAGATATAAAGGCTCGTCGTACGAAGATAAGATCATCTTTGGGTGCTACAACTCTTGCTCCTGTCAAAGCTCATGCCATTACAGGTACCGATGCTCCCTCGGCTTTGTCAAACACTCCCTCATTGGCAGAGCTTCGACCCGATCAGATTCAGGTGCTTTTTAACATGATCAATAAACATCAGACTGATCATATGACCGGTGAGCCTTCATCCTCTTGTTCTTGGATTATAGATTCTGGTGCATCACATCATATGACTGGAAATGCAGCGGCTTTGGTTACTGCGACTTTGATTCGTTCTTGCCTCATTGATTTACCTAATGGGCTGCATGTCATAGCTCGTAAAATGGGTTAAGTTGTCTTGTCTCCTCATCTTACTCTTGATAATGTGCTATTTGTTCCATCTTTGCATTCCATCTTATATCGGTGTCTCAATTATCCCGGGTGTCTGATTGTGATATTTTTACTAATGATCTTTGTGCAATTCAGGACTGTCGCTCGAGGAACCTGATTGGAGCCGGTGAACAAAAAGGAGGACTCTATTATTTTCGAAAAATTCCTATAGTGTGTGTAGTGGCTACAGTCCCGGGTTTGACTCCTTTCGAATTATGGCATTGTTGTCTTGGTCATCCGTCTGATAAAGTTCTTAAGTCAGTTTCAGTTCTTTGAGATACTTTATCTACTACTAATAAGTTACCGCAATCTTGTCTTATCTGTCCTCAAGCTAAACATTCTAGGTCGAGTTTTCCAATTAGTAATAGTAGGGCTAGTTGTTGCTTTGAACTTATGCATTGTGACTTGTAGGGCGCATATTCTACTCCCTCTATAACTGGTGCTTGTTATTTTGTGACTTTAGTTGATGATTATTCTAGAGTTGTTTGGGTGTATCTGTTGCATTCCAAAACTGAAGTTTATAAAAGTTTCTGTCATTTCTTTGCTATGATTAAGTGTCAATTTGGATCTATTGTGAAAACTGTGCGTAGTGATAATGGCACTGAGTTTAAATGCATGTTACCTTACTTTGAAACCAACGACATTGTTTTTCAAACATCTTGTGTGGGTACTCCGCAACAAAATGGTCGTGTTGAGCAAAAACATCGCCATATTCTTAATGTCGCTCGTGCCTTGATGTTTCAAGGACATCTGCCTATCTCGTTTTGGGGTGAGTGTGTTTTGGGGGTTGTTTACTTGATTAATCGCACTCCATCGTCTGTTTTGCTCAATAAGTCCCCAATTCAGGTTCTTTGTGGTAAGGAGCCTTGTCTTGATCATTTACGAGTTTTTGGATGTTTGTGCTTTGCTCGTAACCAACGTTCGAAGGGTGACAAGTTTGCCTCTCAGAGTCATCGGTGTGTATTTCTTGGTTATCCGTATAGTCAGAAGGGATGGAAGTTGTATGATCTGGACAAGGGTGAGTTTTTTGTGTCACGGGATATTGTTTTTCACGAGACTGTTTTCCCGTTTTCCAGACTGCCAGTTGCCTCCCCATCTCCCGATGGGGTAGCCCTGCTTCCGGTTTTGGAGGACTTTGACGATCATTCAGTTGAGAATGTTGATGCTTCTGCAACTTCGGTGGACTCGGCTGATCTGCATGATCTAAGGACTGAGGCCGATAGTCCAGTCTCTTCTTCCTCTAGGTCGCATAGTTCACCTAGAGGGGTGTCTTCACCTCCTCTTCCTCTGTTCGTATCAGATAATGGGCCTAACAACGAGGCCTTGGGATGCGGGTTCCGTAATAAGACCCAATCTGTTTGGCTGAAAGACTACATTGCACACACTGTCGTCGCTTCGAGTCCTCCTTCTAGTTCCCGGCTGCCTTCCGGTTCCTCTGGTAACCCGTTTCCTATTGCCCATTTCATTAACTGTGATTGATTTTCTATACGACACCGTGTTTTCCTTACAGCAATTACCGATGGTCATGAACCTCGTTCATTCACTGAGGCCATGAGGCATCCAGGTTGGCGTGAAGCCATGCGCCAGGAGATTAGTGCACTTGAGTCTAATGCTACTTGGGTGATGGAGTCTCTTCCTACTAGGAAAAAGGCTTTGGGTTGCAAATGGATATACAAGATCAAATATAATGCTAATGGGAGTGTTGAGAGGCTCAAAGCTCGTTTGGTGATCCTCGATAATCATCAGGTAGAAGGCATTGACTACAATGAAACCTTTGCCCCCTTCGCCAAAATGGTCACGGTTTGGGTTTTTCTGGCTGTTGCTGCGGCCAAGAAATGGGAATTGCACCAGATGGATGTCCATAATGCTTTTCTTCACGGTGATCTCAATGAAGCTGTGTATATGAAGCTGCCTCCTGGTTTCGATGTGGCGACTCCAGGTATGGTGTGTTGACTGAAGAAATCATTGTATGGACTCAAACAGGTTCCTCGTTGTTGGTTTGCGAAATTGGCCGCATCCTTGAAGACTTATGGCTTTGTACAGCCGTATGCTGATTATTCTCTATTTACTTATCCCCGTGGGACTGTGCAGCTTAATGTCCTAATATATGTTGATGATCTTATTGTTTTGGGAAATGATTCTTCTGCAATTGTGTCATTTAAGGAGTATTTGGGTACTTGCTTTCATATGAAGGATTTAGGAGCTCTGAAATACTTTCTTGGCATTGAGGTCGCACAGAGTATTGATGGGATTTATCTATGTCAGCGAAAATATATTCTTGATATTCTTAGTGAGACTGGTCTTCTAGGCTCTAAGCCTGCGACTTTCCTTATTGAGCAAAATCATCACCTAGCCTCATCGACCAGCCCACTTCTGGACGATCCTGAGCCTTATCGGCGACTTGTTGGTCGCTTAATCTATTTGTCCTTCACCAGACCCGATTTAGCATATGTGGTTCATCTGTTGGCCCAATTTATGCATACTCCACGAAGTGATCATTGGGATGCTGCATTGAGAGTTGTTCGGTACTTGAAAGGCTCACCAGGTCATGGCATATTGCTACGAGCTAATGGTGATCTCACTATTTCAGGTTGGTGTGACTCCGATTGGGCCAGTTCTCCATTGACTCGCCGATCAATTATAGGTTGGCTCGTTTTTCTTGGTGATTCTCCTGTGTCATGGATCACAAAGAAACAACACATTGTCTCTCGTTCTTCTGCTGAAGCTGAATATAGATCTATGGCAGCTATAACCTCTGAGTTAAAATGGCTAAAATCACTTCTTCATAGCTTAGGCGTGGATCATTCTCGTCCCATACAATTATTTTGTGACAGACAATCTGCTATTCATATAGCACAAAACCCGGTGTTCCACGAACGCATGAAGCATATAGAAGTTGACTGTCATTATGTTCGTGATGCTATTCGGGATGGAATCATTGTCCCTAGTCATGTTGCGAAGTCTGAGCAGTTGGCTGATATTTTCACTAAGGCTTTGGGAAAGCGTCAATTTTTGTACCTACTTCGCAAGTTGGGCGTTCATGATCTTCACGCTCCAACTTGAGAGGGGGTAATATGGCTAGGATTATCTTTAATACAGCTAGGGTTAGCTTGTAGAAAAGATAAGATAAACTAAGAGTTCTAAGTAGACTAAACCACAAATAGATAAGATAAACTAAGAGTTCTAAGTAGACTAAACCACAAATACATATATCTATAAATATACTTGTACACATGAACACAATTGATCAATGAAAAATATTAACCCTAAAATTCTACAATCTCCGTACCATCTAACTCCTTCTTTGACAAGCCTTTAGTTTTTGGATGGTGGAGAGCCTTTAGGCGATTTTGTACTTTGTATAAGTTAACCTGATCCACGTTAATATCTCAAAATCATTATCATTAAAAAAAAATCATGTGAATATAAATTAGTTTAATTGGTTAAAATTTGAATGACAGTACTCAAAATTTAAAATCAATATCGTCTAAATTATTTGTCGTTACTCTCTACATCCAAACAAAAGAGGGCAAAGTAGCTAGGAAAGAGAACGAAAATTAACTTACTTTGGTGACTTCATATATTCTCCTAAACCACTGAAAACATCCGAGAGAAAAATTGGATGACCGAAAGACATCATGATAATAATTGGGTGAGTGAAATGTTTCGTGGAATTAAGGCTAGATACTCCTTATAAGAAATATTATGCGTAGTATGTTAACCCTGAAGAACAACTTCATACTCCTCAAGTCAACGCTTAAATGAATTAAGTGTAAGTTACTATCCACGTTGAAAATGTTGCCTTGTGCATTCGAATAGCTTCTGCGCCCCTCTCTGCATACAAATCATACACAAACAAGAGTTAAAATACAGAGCATTTCCTGCAACTAGGTGAGTAGGAGACATTTCAACCATCACATAAGCATACTTGCGCAGTCTTTAGTGTGCTTAGGTTATTCTACTGCCCTAAAGAATTATGAGAGAATACTGGGCCATTGATCTTTCCATTCATAACATACGAGAGTCCACATCAGACCTGTAAAGAAAAGCAACTAATTATGTTCTATATTTGGTCATGCATAGGCGGTTTTAGACATATGCAAGGTGTCTGATGGAACATGATCCTCAAATTTGAGGTACCTTAAAATTCAAATATATTTATAATAGTTTTTTTATAGTAACATAAAAGTGTATTTGAAGTAGTGGTTTGAATTCTTATGCTGACATATATGAGAGAAGATGAAGAAGAGGGTTTGTGATTCTTTTTACTAACTTACATTTTATAATCTCAATACGATATTAGATTATCCAATTTTCGAAAGACCCTTTTTTCTGCACTTACCTCAATCCATTGTAAGTGACTAACTAGTCAACATATCACTTTTATATTTTAATCCACTTGTAGCTTTCACCAAAACCTACACACTAGATGCTTAATCAGTCTAAATCCAATTTTGGGTTATTATGGCTGATAGATACTCCATGCTAAGCAACAACTATTACTTTTTGCAACCTATGGTCACTTGCTTCACATTTAATTGGACACATAAAGAAAAGCCTCACTAACTTTATTTTATGTTCACTCTTTTTTCCCTCTTACCCCTATTTTAGCAAACCTAGCATTCACGAGACGCTCCTGATTTCTCTCCTTTGAATTCATCTTTTCCCTCTCCCCCCTAATCTACTTCTCCAGGATTACAAAACCGTGAGTTTCTCCTACACTCCATTTTTATTTTCCTTCTTTCTTGAGCCTTCCATTGTTTCGTCGAAAAGTCCAGTCCAATCCAACCCAACGTAAGCTGCTTTCGTATTCCGTCTTTTGTAACCATGCAATTCAATAATCCACAGCTGAATCGATTCCTTTCTTTGCTATTCATTGATCTAAGCATGTTCCAATAGTATTATTCTTTCTAAACTTCCCCTGTTTTCTTTCTTTTCATTTTTATACTCTTCCACTATGGAACTATTCATTGTGTTTCCCTTTCTCGTATAAATTTTTAAGGGGCATACCGGGGTTTCGAAAACTCAAAAAGCCATGCATCTCAATCAGTTCATGAAGTTCCTAAAGTTTTTTCAAACATACAGAAGGAAAATCCCAATTATTATTCAAACCATCCTATAATCCATAAACATTTTCCTACAATTTTTTTTTTCCTACACATAAGTTTACCAAAATTATCAGAAATGGAAACATCATGTTTCCCTTCATCATTAAGCTGTTTAAACCTCCGGAGGAGGAGGAGGAAGTCACTGGCCATTCGCTCGATGGCGAAAGCACCAAGAAGAAACTGGGATTTAGACTCTGAAGGCACGGAGAGGAAACGTTTCGACAGCCTCGAATCGTGGTCGATGATACTGGACTCAGAGAATGTGGAGGCTTTAGAGTCGTCAAATCAAGAAGAAATTGAAGAGTGGACAGCTGATCTTTCACAGCTGTTTATAGGAAATAAGTTTGCATCAGGAGCTCACAGTAGGATTTATAGAGGGATTTATAAGCAGAGAGCAGTTGCTGTTAAAATGGTGAGAATTCCAACGCATAAAGATGAAGCTAGAGCTAAGCTTGAACAGCAGTTTACTTCTGAAGTTGCCTTGCTTTCCCGCCTTTACCACCCCAATATAGTTCAGGTAAATTATTTTTTTTACTATTAATCTTAAGGAAAGTTATTAAGATGAGTAGAAGGGGTGAAAAATATTGGCAAGGGAGTGGAAGAAATAATACTACTAGGCGAATAGTGCAATTGAAATTTCCAAGGTTTTAGGTAAAAGTAGTATTGACACTTTCAAATACCCTCAGGTCTCAACTCTCAACCACTTAGGTTTAAGAGTCAAAAATAAATTATCAGATACACACTTTGAAGTAATCCAACCAAAAAAAGGTACTTCAACCAAAAAGTACTGCAGTAATTATTTTTGTGGACAGAAGACTCTAACTAATGCAAGCCATAAGCTGAGATCTAACTCAGAGATGATCTATCACGCACAATCCGAAGTGTTGAGCTCCTAATCCTCCAAGGCTGAAACATATCAACATATGCACGTGTGTAGTAGCAGAAGAAGTCATCAAGTGTAACAAGATATAGTGATTAAGATTTATTTTTCTTCTTTTTGCAGTTTATTGCTGCCTGCAAGAAACCACCAGTGTACTGCATAATCACTGAATACATGTCTCAAGGGACCCTGAGGATGTACCTAAACAAGAAGGAGCCTTATTCCCTGTCAACGGAAACAATACTACGATTAGCCCTCGACATTTCGAGAGGAATGGAGTACCTTCATTCACAAGGGGTGATCCACAGGGACCTTAAATCCAACAACCTGCTCCTCAACGACGAGATGAGGGTAAAGGTGGCGGATTTTGGCACGTCATGCTTGGAAACGCAGTGCCAAGAAACCAAAGGAAACATGGGAACGTATCGTTGGATGGCCCCCGAGATGATCAAGGAGAAGCCTTACACAAGGAAGGTTGATGTGTATAGTTTTGGGATTGTTCTTTGGGAACTCACTACTGCTTTGCTTCCTTTCCAGGGTATGACCCCTGTGCAAGCTGCATTTGCTGTTGCTGAGAAGGTTAGTCCTTTATTTTTCTTACCAAAATAGTGATAAATGGGGGGTGGGGGATGGGATGTTAATAATCTGTTTACCACACGACAAGAGAGTCTGAAATCTAGTAGTAGTGCATAGCATAATGTATGATTCTTACTCTATCGGGATGTTCCTAATTCATACCTAATATAAATTATATCATAACATTGAAATTTCAGATATAGATATTGTTATATCAGATATAAATATTGTTATATCATATATAGAAATAAAAAGATATAAAAATATAGAAAAACTCATATAAGATATAAATATTATGATATCAGATATAGAAATGAAATTATGAAAATACTCCTTAATATATTTATATATTAGGAATTTCTGTAGCTAGATATAGTTGGTAGTTTGATGAGTAGGATCAACGTGACAACTAACTAATACTAGAAGGAGGGTGTAAAATTTCAAATGAGTTTAGATTGACCTTCAATTTGATCTGAAGTTTAATTATGTGATTGTATCGGCAGAATGCTCGGCCACCTTTGCCAGCAAGTTGCCAGCCAGCCTTGGCACATCTAATAAAGAGATGCTGGGCAGCAAACCCTAACAAAAGGCCAGATTTTAGCTACATAGTGGCAGCTCTTGAGGAATATGATGAGTGTGTAAAGGAAGGTCTCCCTCTAGCATCACGCCGCCGATTGGTCAGCCGTAATGCAGATGCTTTAGCTCATCGCTTCAAAGCTTGCTTCAGTCCCCCCTCCTCTATACCTGTAAATGCATGACCTTCAACAACAATATAATATCAACAAACAAAACGAAAAAACAGGTCATTCATCATTAACGATCTTGATTAGTGTTCATTATTTATTTTTTTTATTTGAATTACTAAAGATTATTACCGCTTGCCTAATTTAGTAGCAATTATTTACTCATATCAATCTATATAAGTCGATTATGTGTACATATGCATCTATTGCTTCCATTTTGTTACTCCGCAATTAGGGTATATATGATTGTATTTGTTAATACTTTTGATTTGTGCCATTATATTGTTCGATTAGATCACTAGTATTAATCATATATAGTAACGAAATAGTTTAGGACTCACGGAATGCACGAATGCTACCAAATTTATTTATTATGAATTTAACGGTAATTCTGAAAAAAATGTAGAATGAAATTAACTTGAATTTGGACTAAATTTTTTTTATAAAAAGCCCTAATTGTCTTCGTTTCTCTAGGGTTTTAATTCTGAAAGTTCTTTAGGCTGAAAATGGCCAATTTTTTCGCTATTTCCTGCCCTTTCTCTTCATTTTGTAAATAGTTCGTTGTCTGATTTCAATAAAGCTACATCATTTAAGTGTAGTCAGTGCTCTTGTTAGTTGATTATTGTAAATTGTTGTTTGTATCGACAAGAAACGTTGGTACATTTCATGCTGAAAATGGATGAGCAATTTTCAAAGACAATCTCAAATATGAAATGATTTCTAATATTAAAAGAAGTAATAATGTTAAGAAAACCTATTCCAACGTGCTGCATGGGTGTTATGTATCACATGATTTCAGAGAAATCTTAAGTATGTTTAACATTCGTTATTTTGAAGTAGAAAGTTTTTATATTTTCATCTATTCTTATATAGGGAGAATTTTGACTTTAATTATAGATATATTATGACTTTATTCTTATTAAATTTCAATTTTTCTTTTAAATAAAACTTGAATTTTGACTTACATGTTAGGTAGAGACATACATTCACGATGTATAAATACTTTTAAAATCCAAATTGTACCTAAATTGAATAGCTTAAAGCCAAAGAGACTTGAGGTGAACCAACCCAATCAAAATCAAATGTTAAAAAATTAATTTATTTTACACAAAAAAAATTACAAACATTCTGAGACCCAAAATTGACCAAATTAACACAAAATCGACTATTGGGCAACTAAAATGACAAGCAGCAGCAAGGATAGACGACAATATGAGGTCAAAAGTTGCTCTTGACTTGCCAGGTAGGTCAAATTCTGGGTTTGTAACGTGGAGCTGAAAGTGAAGATAAGACTGGAATTTTGCGTTGTTGCCTTTCTGGGAGTGTTTAAATAGAACACTGCTAAGTATTGCTTTTGCCAAATATCAATAAAATCTCTTTTTGCTATCCTCCTTAAGCCAGATATATAGTGGAGCAAGGTTTGGTGTCTTTGTTAGTTGCTAGGCCTAAATAATCCCAAACAAATAATGTCTAATGTACATACACTTATTATATATATACCAAGTATATATTTAAATCACAAAAAATTTAATATAGTGGAAAATATTAATGATATTGATCTAGACCCTTATGAAATCAATTGTATTAAATTGAATGTGATTTTTATTATATTAAAGGATAACTTTGTTTGGGATAACTATTATATAATATAATCATCATTTTTTCTAAATATATCTCCACCTATATCAATCGAAATCTAGAGGTGACTTTTATTGTATTGAAGAATATCTTTTCTTAGCTAGATAATATATCCCTCGCATATACAAAATCTTCGGTATTTAAATATACAGAATGGTATAATGTATACTAAAATATGACTAAAAAATACAGAGTATTACAAAAATCAACAAAACTGGCATATGCTGCAAAGTTTTCTCGTGAAGAACAACCAAAATTGAGCTTAGGAATTGTGGCACACAAAAGGATTTGACAGAACGAAAAGAAGATAATTGCATGCTGCAACCATCAAGATGAGAAGAGGAGGAACCTGCAAAAAAAAAATTATCAGCATTTAACACAATACACGATTCCATTTTCTACGAGTGAGAATGGTATTTTTATGACATTAAGTGCCAATCGCATATACAAAATAGAGTAATTTATACAGATTAAAGTTTTTCAATTTACAAGATCATAGCAATAAACCTTTCAGATGCTTCAAAAAAGGAGTGACAATAGCAGGAAACGGAATTTCACAACCTAAGAAAAATTTGGAAGCTCAAAAAGAAAAAGTAAAAAAACTTTGTTCTGCAAATATTTCAACACATCTAGGGGGCAAATCGGTAAGAGACAACCAGGAACAGGAGGAGACAAGTACAAAAAGAAAAAACAGCACACGAACAATTTCATTTCCACATAATTAGCATGGTATATGGTAGGCTTTTGCTTTAAAACTAGAACTGATACCAGTCAGAATGCAAAGAAGCCAGGACAATCTATGAATAAGATCTCTTTAAAAAAAATGCTCTGTAACTATTAAAAGTGAGGGGAAATCACAGTATTGTAAACGTCGAAGTAACAAAAGTGCATGTCAATTACAATAGAGTAAGAACATTTGTTACACAAGAAATGATCTGATCTGTCCATTCATCTACAAAGACAAATTTTAGGGCAAACCTATATAAACTTCATGGTCTTAGAGTATAAAAACATGGACATAGAGCTCCTTGAAAAGGACTGCAGAGTAAGTTTATCTTTATCAAAAATAGGACAATGTTGAAATGTTGAATATTATGAATATATAAAATAGCTTCATAAATCATACTATAGTATTAAATAAGTTGAAAGGTGGAAACAAAAAGTAGTTTTCAAGAGAGTTTATTCAAGGCATTAATAATACAGACTATCAAATTTTTAAAAATTTAGACTGGACATCAGACTCCAGTGCCTTCTAATTTGGTCAGAAGAAACGGATTTTACAGGATTGATTTAAATATCAAGAGGAATTGGAAAGATGAAAATTACAGATGGTAGAATTGGACATCACAATTAATCATAAGCTCACTCTCTCTGGATATACATGTATTCAATTCGTTGTCTGTGTTATCTCTCCTTTCTACAAAATGTCAACGAAGTTCTGTAGTAAGTTATGCTGAGTGTAAAATTTAACATGAACAGAGTAAATTCCAGTATCCCAAGTATTTAGCCTTTTTAGCATATTCAAGAAAACAAATAAGTTAATGAGCAACTGCCGATTATTACTCTTAGCAGAGTTGAAAAGAAAAACCAAACACAATTCCCATCCCCTCCTGGAGTAAACTTGGAAACCCACTATCATGACCAGTCCTCTACTCCTCAGCTACTTGCATCAACCACCATTGTCATAATGCTCTGCAGTCCACTCTCCTCTGCTCCAATTTCCCTTTCCCCTATCTCTTTTCCCTCCTTCAGCACCACATCACCAAATCAGCAGATCTCACTCCCACATATGTTATAGCATTTCTTCTCATCTAACGTTTTTCTTTGTTGCGAATCAAATCAAGTCACTCTCTTCCAATTGAGGATCATCAGCATTCAACTAGATCTACAAATCAAGCACTAGTCACATCAATCCACCAACACCTCCTACAGAAACTTCTAACATCTAAGAATAAAGGAGAGGTGAGTAAGAGGGAATGAAGGTAACACTAGAGGCCATACATGGTGGCACTGGTGAATGCAAAGTGGTCAGGGGACCAGGCACTAAAAGGTTAAATCAATTCTGGCCTTTATTATCAAACAAATTTTGTACCCGAACAATGTTCTGGATTGTTGAAAGGATAACAAGTACAACCAAATCAAAGTCACACAACTTTGATTAAAATTGAGTGAATCCTTTGTTCAAACATTTTCGCTAGTTGATTTGTTTAGATTTAATATTTAACAGAGTAATTTTGATTTAAAATATTTTCAGACTGATTGATTCAAATTAAAAGCTAAACAACAATGAATTAGCATAAAATTTAATCTTGGAATGTTTTATGGCTTATTGAGTTTTAATACTGCCAACCGATCAAGTATATAATATAAATTTACTTTGAAAAGTTCATACCCCGTATCTTTTCTAGGCTCGTATAACTTTTGGTCCACTCAATTCCCCCCTTAAGAAAAAAAGGTTTACTCAATTCTCCTTGATGGTAACTTGATGAGACCTCATATTTTGAAGAAGAGTTAAGATAAAATATATATTTAACAACCTTAAAGTCAGAAGGGGACTATAGATGAATGGATAATCTTAATGTTTGTAAGTGTTTTGTTCTAGTACCTTTGTAGGAATTATAGTCAATGAAAACTTCTAAAATTCATATTATTCATCATTAAATTTCAAGGTATTTGCCATGTATAATAGTTACATGAAGGTACTCAAGGAAATAAACTTATCTATGCATCTCTAACCATCCCCATAGTTACGCTCATAATAATTTAAGATTAAAAATTATATTGCTTGCAAGTTGTGATAGATAGTTATTACACTAGATAATCCCAAAGGTGCTTGTTTAAAATTAATATATGAAGAACATATTTGATAATTTTATATTATTATTATTATTATTATTATTGGGATTTACAAAATAAAAATCTACTAAAGAAATCACATTTTTGATGAATGATTATTGTTCATTGATACTCATACTCATAATTCCAATGCAATCATTTATTAAGTCTATATTGTGTTTAGGCGGGAATTTTGGGAGGCAAACCTTAGTGTACTATCTTTTAGTATTAGTTTATAGATTGCTTCTCAAACACCGACATATTTATAAAAAATTATACATTAATACTAATTTTGCTACTTTCTTCCACTTTAATCACAATATCCTTTTAAAACAAAAACCAATTCGGTTAAAATAATTCAAATTTAGTTACTTATTTTTATAAAAAATTAATCATTTGTTTATCAAAGCATAAAGAGTAACCCTACCTTCAAGCTCCATTTGGCTTTTCTCACACTTCAAAACCCACAGAATCTGACATCACCATAGCTCATCAACCTTAACTACCAAATTAACCATCACTTGAGAGAACTCAAGTGCTTTTACAAAATGCTCTTTATGAAGATGAGGCTGATCTCACAATAATTCATGATGGTCTCAAGTTAACAACTCCCAATTAAAGGATTGGGTTTGTTATTTGTGTATCATCAATCTTATTGTCCTGCTAAAAGTTGTATATGCATGGTAAATATAATGTCAAAATCATTAAAATCGGCTCTAATTTTATTTTTTTTGAACTTAACAATTATCTTAACAAATTAAACACTACACACAGCTAGATGTAGTATATATTTTTTTATAACAAAATATATTATAAATGGATCTTGTTTTAAATTATTATATATGAAAAATTAATTTATGATACAAGTCGGAAAAGTTAAGACATGTTTTACACGTGCAAAATTTTTGTAATTATCAAAATCCGAACTCTTGTTCCATATTTTAATCCTATTATTATTTTATAATAAATTTGATCATCACAACAAATAAGAAAATGATTATTTCTTAATCTAACTTAACTTTATTTGTTTTCTATTTTAAGATGAATTATATGCTTATAAAAAAAATATCCTTAACTAAATTATACTACCTCCATATTTTCATACAAAGTTGAGAGATCTAGTCAGGAGAGTCAAAAATAAGGAAAAGTGAAAAGGGAGACTATACATGTTGAGGAGAAAGAAATTACGAGAATTATTATATATTATGAGATCCCCCTAGGTGAGATATAAGATGATAAAAAATGAATATAAGGTTGTCCTAAAAGGAATAAAGTAAAAGTGAGTAAAACTTAGAAAAACGGATGAAACAAAAAAGTGAGGAAAACACAGAAAAACGATGGTAGTATTAATTTAATTTTTTGCTACTATGTAAATTTTTCTTTGTCATCCTAGATAGCGTAACCAGAGGCGGACCCAGGATTTTCCGCCTGGTGAGTCACAATCGATAATCAAATATGTAATAATTTTTTTTACCAAACCAAATAATAATACTAAAAAATATATCTAAAATTTCAAAGTGAGAAATTTAAAATAATAGAACTTAATACTTTGCATAACAATATGAATTAGGAAAGCCCATTAATGTCTAACACGAAATACATAATTAGCTATCCCTAAAACAAAAAATGAAAGAAATAATATTTTGTTCTACCCCTCGTGACTCCTACCTTTCCCAGTTCTATTCTACCCCTTTCTTTCTTCCCTCGTGACTCCTCCCTTTCCCACTCTATCTCCTCCTATAGTCAACTATTTTGTTCAATTGTTCCATACACAAATTGCGAATGCGAGATGGGTACTTGATGAGAAAAGAAGAGTCACAAGTAACACATGAGACAATAAACACAACTGGGTATCACGCATTCATGCCCACACATTTAATTGTAACAACAATAGCAAAACCATAGATTAAAAAAAAAAAAAAAAAAAGATGAACCCAGAATCAAAGTACCAAAATAAAAGGGAAACAGAGAGGAAGAGAATGAGAGAGAGACCTTGGAGGTGATAGTAGAAGCGTAAAACAACTTCGTTCGAGTGTAAAGGTATTTATGGGGCAGCAAGAGATGATCCCACTTCATCAAGTTTCAGTAGATTGAAAATTCCTTTAATTTAATAACAAAAATGAAAAATCAAGAATGAAAAGCGGGGTTCTGTCAATAAACAACCTTCAACGGAGTTATAGCTGCAATTTCTGTGTTTTAGAGAACACGAAAGACATAATAGGAGTGGAGATGTGCAGGATAAGTTGCAGGCGGAAGATCGAGGAAGCGCAGAATGTGCCAATTGCCATATAGTCCTACACCTCAAAAAAAATTTTGCCCCTGGTGAGTCACGTGACTCACCAGGCACAATGCCCGGTCCCCCCTGAGCGTAACATATGTTAACGGCAATGTCAAAACATGAAGGCTCTCCTTCCTCTCCTTTAAGTTAATACTTCCTCCACCCGAAATTAAAATTTACATAAATCAATGCACATAGTTTTAGACAATAAGGTGTTTGGATACCCATTGTTATTTAAAAAGTTGCTGTAAAAGAAGTGGTTGATATTCTATTGAAAAAGTAAATGAAATGGGAAAGAATGGAGAATATTTTAATTGAATTTGAGAGTGGAAGATATTTTAATTGAATTTGAGAGTGGAGGACCAAAAACTTTTTAAAAGTAGGAAGAGAGCTGAATTAAACTATTAATGGGGCATTTTCCAAAATAAAAGTAAAACAATAACAAAGTCAAGCCTCAAATCCAAAAAGATTGGATCGGCTACATAAACCATAAGTTTGATGTGATCATCCAGAAAAATCCTCTTCCACAATTCCATCCAATTTAGAGTAATATCTTCATGCAAAACCATTTTCTCCATATCTATGTTAATTCCCTCCATTTAAGTCATCTTTGATCCCCCTTGACTATGTTTGAGATCTCCATTGCCCAAACCTCCACCTTTCTCACTAGTACATCTATTGCTCGACATCTTAAATGCTCAAACAATCATAACTAGTTATCCATATCTTATAAAAATATATGCTACTAACCTTTCTTCCAGTTATCCTTATTTCTAATTTTACTCCTCAACGTGTTTGGGAAAGATGAAAAAGAAAATTGTAAAAACTAAACTGGGACAGAGAGAGAGAAATTTTATGACATTAAATCATTAGAAGATCAACTCTAACCCTGTTCAACTAGAAAAAGAAAAAACAATCACCTCAAACCTGAACTACATATACAAAAGAATGAAGCTAAGCTGACTCAGGAACAGACCTTGAGACCTGAACAGAGCCTAGACCGTCAAGGTTTTTACCAAGCCGATTCACTGCAAGTGGCCACATACAGGCTAGATGGAGTAGATGGTGTATTGGATAAATAACTCCCTTTCCTCTTTTTCCTACTGATTCCAATTCTATACCAGAATTTCCAATCTTCTGTAAAAAAAAAAGTATTATTTGGCATAAATAGGAAATTAACTAGTAATATAAAGGCTATAGTTAGTAACGTTAGAAGCAAATTCCTAGGTGTATATCCTAGGACCCATCAATACTCGAACAACGTATTACATCAATATTCTTACGAGCAAGAAATTGAAAACCAGAAGTTATGACATGGCTAACAAAGAAAATAAATTTCCATATACCTAGGACCCATCAATACTCGAACAACGTATTACATCAATATTCTTACGAGCAAGAAATTGAAAACCAGAAGTTATGACATGGCTAACAAAGAAAATAAATTTCCATATACAAAACAAGAATATTGATAATCGAAGTTTGCTCACATATTCAAATATTATGGAAAATAAATCTCCATGCTTTAGAACTTGTATAACAATTGAAAATAATCAGTCAAAAAGTTACCTTTGTGCTCAAGCCTTCCAAATGAATTATGCAGCTTCTCTTCTATATTCAGTATCTGAAAGTATAATCGTCCAACTCTAAGTCACAATATTAAAGTCAAAGGTGAATACTCTTCAAAAAGTTCTCTTGTGTTTGAATTCAAAACAACTTGTTTCTAAGCCCAGTCAAAAGTCCCACAAGAAAGAGTAATTGCGTAAATGATGGTCATTTACTATATATGCTTGTTAGAGAAGAATTAGGATTCAGTGGGTTGAACATCCTCTATATTCTATTTTCTTGATCAGAAAATATATAATGATGAAAATTTTGCAGAGGAAAAGTGTGAACAAACAAAACCAACTTGACTGTCGGGCAAAAGTGCAAAATTATTATTATTATTTTTTGGCAGAAAAAGAGCAAATTTTAAGTTGGGTGTTTGTGTCTAATAAATCTGATAAGTACTATAAATTCCTACTAGCATGTTCAATAAAAAGAGAACTATATATATAGACTTGAATGTAATGTTTACCTATCAAGATTGAATAGAAAGCCAGAATCAAATGTAAATCTGAGCATCCAAGACCATGATCAACTGCCAAAAAAAAAAAAAGAAATTTTACATGCATTGGTTCACTACAGCAAAATCTAAGATACATCCAAGCACTCCTTTCATCCAAGGAAAATTTGTCCTTGAGAAAATTATTACTTGGAAATTAACAGTCATACCATGTGAGTCAGGGTCAAGCATGTCAAAAGATGGTCTCTCCTCCATCTCTCTTCACCACAAGCATTTCATGACAGTAATTCACTTCATTCATTAAGAGACCCTTCAGCCCAGAAACTTTTGTTACCTGCCACACTGAATGAGATGATTTACACCTTCGGGTGCTTCATTCAGCCAGAGATTTATCAGTAACATCAGGATAAATTCATTAACAATCCATCCCCACAGCAGCAATACTGAGGTTTTTGTCACTTGGCCAAATGCAACATTGTTGAGGCACACCCCTTCATTAAAAAAGAGTGCATAACTATATTAAGTCAACCTTCACAGCAACAGTCATCAGGGGACTCCAATACAGAACAAAATGGACTGCAAAGAACATGGTAAATCCTTGACTGGTTTTTAGTTATGAATCCTTAAACCATCTCTAACACTTTAATACACCCGCTGGAGTTGGCAGCAACAACCACGTTAGATTTCCCTTTCCAGCACACACTAGAAACAAACTGCCCATTGCCATCGTCAGTCTCTTTTCCAGATATAGGATCAATTGAGCCAAACTTGTGTGAGGTGATTGGCATAGGAAGAGATTTATAGTAAGTATAAACCTAAGCAAGAAGAAAGCGAGATGTCAGACAAGTACCATAATATATAAAGTTAACAATTTTTCACTTCTCTGAAAATGTGTGAATAAGAATAAACCTACGCCAGAAGACTTTGGTCAATTGTTATTGTCTTAAAATAGATACCTCTATGAAGGGGGAAAATATTACAAAACTAAAAAGAATACCTCATTGGTTTCTGAACCACAAGCAATGTACCCTTCACCAACAGACAAACCGACAAAATTCTGCAGAAAAGGCCGAACATTAACCAAAATTTTCAACTTAACATCCAAATGGCAAAAGTTCCTAATCTGTAATAGAGCAACATTTTGATTCAAGCAGACTTTACCAACCTTCTCATTCTTATGCCCACCAAGTGTTAAGCTGCAAGCATTGTAGGACAAGTCAGCAGGACTAGATTTGTTAAGGTCCCAAAGCTTCAATGTGTTATCCGTGGATGCAGAAACAAGGGTTGTAGAGTCAATAAACTTAACATAACTGACAGCTTTTTCATGACCAGCTAATATACACCATGGAGCATTAGCATTGCGGAGATCGTAACAATAAATCTTGAAATCAGCAGAACCAAAGGCCAGCAGATGGGATGAGTGAGCAGAAAACTGAACACAGCAGACATTGGCAATGTTCCGGATTGTATGTAAACAATTTCTCTGTCAGATTTAAGGAAAGATGAGATACTATTTTTTTGTTCCTTATACAAAGTTCACAGTGCACTCATAAGTAATAACTACTTTTCGGTGACTGAGCACAGGAAAACGGCCATATAAACAAGGATAGTATAATAACAATAGAACCCGATTGTATATTACAGGGAGTGGGATGTGGATTAGTTTGAAAATTACCTCATTGACGCTCCACAATTTTACAGAGCAGTCATCACTTCCAGTAGCCAATTTCATGGGATCCAACAGAGAAAAGTCAACAGACCATGCCCTTTTCTCATGTTCGGTATACTGAGTAAACTCTTGACCAGTACTTGCATCCCATAACTGGAATTCATGAGAAGTAATTGATCAACACCATAAAATTGAAAAATCCAAAGTAAGAAAAGTTTGCAGGTCAGTTATAGTTAACGAAAAGGCATTTGAAGAAAAGTTTGCAGGTCAGTGATAGTTAACGAAAAGGCATTTAACCCAACAAGGATAAAAAAAAATCCCAAAATTGTGAATAAATAAAAAATAATTAGTTCACCATTTGTAGTTCAATGAAACAACAATTTTCACACTTTTTATGTAATCAATACAAAGCAAACAAAACTAATTTTTCCAAAAAATTGCTTTAAACTTTAAACCAGCCACCATCATCAATATAGTTCCTGCTGTTGACAGGTCAGGGAAGGTCAAATATACAATGCCTTATCTCTAATCTCAACTAGTGATGAATCTGATAATAATTTTCAGAGGATGCCTCAATTCCATGAACTCATAATACGTTCTGAATACATTACTAATTCAGGAAAAGGAACACACACATGATCAAACAGGATCATATGACACTGTCCAGATTACTTCGGATCTTAATCAGTAAAAATTTCAGGAGAAGCCAGCAATCAAGAAAAAACAACAAACACTAAAGTGTCAAGCAATGTAGAGAGAAAAGAACTGATGCAAGAGATGTACCAACCTTGACAATACCTTCGTAATCTGTTGAAGCCAAATAATTCCTGATATAACTATTCCAGCAGACACAACTTAGTTTTGACTTGTTTGACATCTCTAAGGCAGGATAATGAATGTCAACAGAATTGTCATAAAGCGCCTGAAAATCAAAAATCTTAATTTTCTTTGACACTCCAGCTGCAGCAAAGTAGTCCTCATCCCGGTCAAAACTTAGAGAGCAAACAACATTAGTAGAGTTGGTAATTATATCCCTATTTCTTATAGTCCCACAAAGTTTGAGCTTGCTGTAACGAGCATATTTGCACAGACCATCAAAGAAAGCACCTCGAGTGTCGAAGGATTCCTGTTTTACTTCACCATCTTGATCTGAATACCAATTGTCCCGGTTTTTAAGGATATAGTTGTCTGCACGAACCCTTGAATCATTTACAGCGACATGGATTTGAGATTGTGCAGAAAAGTAGGCACTTTCGAGCTGAGAAACATTCTTGATGAACCTTGAGTCTTCTCCATCATAAACAGGAATATCTCCATCTCCTTGGTATAGGAAACCTCTCTCTTTTGCATATGGCAATTTCTCCCCTGAGGAAAAAACATTCATGGATTTCTTCAACAGGTTCCTCTTCTCCAGTTCTTTAATATCTGAATCTATGCACCCAAGTTCTTCAACCAAATTCGAGGCATGCTTTTGCTTCTGTTCTTTCACAGACAAAAGAAAATGTAATAACAGCTCAGATTCACCTTCATCTTGCTGAATAGTAGACAATTTGTCATCCCCATGCAATGCTTGCACTTCACTCACAACTTCTGATTGTAAAATATCTCTAACCAAATGACAATGATTACCAAATTAGCATGACAAGACAAAAAGTTATCAAATCAAATGCTATGGAATCCAATATAAGAAGCACAAAGATGTCTATCTGTTTTTCCTAGCTTAAATGCCAATATCATTACTACAATTAAGGGGTACCCTGCAATACTTAACCAGAACGCAATTGTTATGGGGGCCAAATAGAGGAGGGAAATATTTTTTGGATGGTCCAATGCATTTATCTTGCCATTTAATACTTCACAGTTTCCATTCACTAACAAACAGCAGAAAGGCATTGAGAAGAAATAGTAGATTGGGGAAGAGAGAAAGGGAGAACTGAAGAGAGATAAGGGATGAATAGAGTTGTTGATCATGATGGTCAGATGAATGGGATTCAGAAAATTTTTGCAAGTTTGCTAATTACTTGTATTTTTTAACAGATAATTTATGTCAGGGGCCTCAGGCTATGCAAATTAAATATATCCACTGATAATTTTTGGTCAAATAGGTCAGTTTGCAACATTGGCAATACTTTTTGTCAGCAAAATTATTATGCTACATCAGCATCCTCATGCTGAATGGTATAGATTATATAGCTATACAAACTCAGTTGTAACATGTTTGTTTAAAACACAAAATATCTTCCTATAATATTAAAAAACTTCAATCCCTCAGGATACTAAGTTGAAATGTATCTTACTGGTATTATATTTCAACAATTTTTTGCCCCAACTAAGTGTTTCAAAAATGCCCTTACAAAAGAATTCCTACAGCGTCAGGTTAGATTTACAATACCTAGCTGTGGGCCGAAGTGAAGCTTCAGGGTGAAGAAGCCACAGACAAAACCCAGCTTCCTTAGGGTTTTCTGATAAAAAGTTGGGCGGAAGAATCCTATGGCGCAGATTAGACATAGCCGTAGCTTGCACTTTCCCTGAGTCAAAACTGCAGAGTAACTGAAACAATAAGGCAGAAACCAATCTCATTAGCCTATGTGCTTAATCCTGTTAAGAATTAACACAGCAAAAGCATAAAGACAAAAGTACACAAAGACACAAGATTCAGAAAAATCTGCTAGAAGCTTAAACAGCTAAATTTTTTAAGTAAAGGAATATGGCCCTTCCCATAAAAGAATTGGGTGCAAAACAGTTTTGAAGAGATAAATTATTTCTTACTTCTCGAAACAAAATACATGGTCATGTAAGGTGACCATACATATTCCAGTTCAACACCTCTATCACTGCAGTGAAAAACAAGAATTTCGAGTGCAATTATGGCAGTTCTTGAGTTAAAGAGTTCGGTCATGCACCAAAAAGGGAGAAAGGAAAAAGAAACATAGACACGGAAGCTCCCATTTATTGCAATGTTGAATGTAATATAATCACATCAAATGATTCATATCATATCATAAATGCTAGTGCATGGAGTGTGTTTATGTATCCAAAAAAACTTAGCTAGGCAAAGTTAACTACGAAAAGCTAAGTAAGGAAAGATGAATTTAGAGAGAGAAGAGTACTTGAAAGAATGCTTGTATTGCTGCGAAAGAGTAAGATTTCAAGGCACTTGAGGTTGTGTTGCAAAAATGAGGGGAGTGCCCTATTTATAGGCCTCCTTGCCCCTAATTCTAGAACACCCCGATTCTAGATTATAAGGCTTTCTAGAAGTTTCTATATACTTCCCTATGTATAAGATTTTTACATAGATGCTTCTCCATAGGCCTAGAGCCTTCCGGAGGACACTAGGCTGCCCTAGGACATTCCGGAACTTTCTGGAACCTTCCAATGGGAAATAACACATCCAACCCCTTCTTTTATCCATTTTAGGAGGATTCCCAAAGTTATAGCCTGATCCGATATCGTTTCGGTCTCCGGATCCTCCATTATTATATTACTGTCATTTGATCACTTAAAGCAGCCAAGTTGCTCAATAAGCCTATATAGGGGAAGGGTGCTGCTTAGCAGCCATGGGTGCCCATAGGGCCCATGTTGGACAGCACGCACATACAGAGGGAGGGGGCAATTTTTGTGACATCTGATTAAGTTAAAAATGTATGATCTACAGTGAATTGTCTGTAAGGTTTGCCTGAGCAAACAGCTTACAATAATCCAAAGAAAGCTAGACAAAGCCATGCCAAAACAGAGAGATGCCTAAAGATGAAATAAAATTGTTTCCAAACCTCAAAAAATAAGACCCCGAGACTGTAAATATTAGAAGAATAAGTGCAGCCCATGCCAACAAGCTCCTCAGGACTTCTGTACCACTTCTCTTCTTGCTGTTCAATTACAGAAACTGCATGCTGCTGCACTGGAGTTGGAAGATGTACCCTGCCTAAGATCTTAGAATCTCCTGGACCAGCATGATTGGCATCAATTTCTCTCATTGTTGGTTTCAGGCCAAAACCTGGTTGAAACTGTGTCTTCATCTTGAAAGTATTAACATTATCGACGGATTTCTGGTACTTTGCACCCAAATAAAATTGTGGTGACATACCCTGCTCTAGTGGTCTTTTCAAAGCCTGTGGCTTCAAAAAATCCTTATGAACGACACCCCCCTGCATTTCGTTCGGTGCACAAATGCGCCCACAGTACTCCATCTTTCTAGACAACAACTTGAAACA
Organism: Dysphania ambrosioides; assembly: GCA_026401315.1. Taxonomy (NCBI): domain Eukaryota; kingdom Viridiplantae; phylum Streptophyta; class Magnoliopsida; order Caryophyllales; family Amaranthaceae; genus Dysphania; species Dysphania ambrosioides. The sequence goes on along the minus strand of CM048659.1, from coordinate 4,102,959 downwards.
AGATGGGCGTAAGTCCACCAAGACCTTGCCATCCGAGTGAAGTGAATACACCAGATCCAAAATCCCCCTGAAAGTATAAAGACTCTCAGCTTTATGCATTTTGTTCTGCCTTGATCCCATCCACTGCCTAAAATTCATCAGACAGTTCACAGATTCACAACTAGCAGAAGCAGCAACGCCACAATTAGAAGAAAGAGGAGATTTGTGTCTTGTATCAGCTGATGGAATGGAGGCTGCTGAACGCGCCGCAGAAGCCTTCACAGTGTTCTGGCGCTTAAACTCAGCAGCTGCTGAAACCGGGCCTCTACATACCACCCCCTTACCCTTCAGAGTACTCTTAATAAAATATTCTGGATATTCAGAAGATCTTGATATGATCTTCATTCTCATAGCCCCAGATGAATAGGCATGCTGTAAAACTGCATCACTTCCATCGTGGTTTGACAGGTTGGGACTGACATTGGCATTGGGATCAAATCCTTGCTCAGCCAAGGCATAGGTAAGTCTTGAGTCCTTCCGATCACTTGATGCTGAGAGGGGTTTATCCTTGTGCGCTAACAGCTCAAGTGAAGTTTCAGCTTCAGATCCAATCCCTGGTTGATTCCCATGCTGCCACTCATTTAGAATTGTATCCATCACCTCACCCTGCTCTATCGTACTAAAGCCCGTATTGTAACCCCCTAAAGTTAACTCCTGAACCATGACCTCCCCACCTACATGGTAACTTGTACATGGGTCTCGAGACAAATCCACTACATTTACATCACTACTGACATCAGTTCCACCTAATATATCCACAAATTGCTGAATTGAGCTTCTTTGAAAATCTCCCTCCCTAAGAATAACCCTCTCTCGCGGTTCCAATCCATTGTAGCTCTCCACCAAATTTTCACTTTCTTTACCATGGGCTCGAATATCTTCTCCTCGACTAACCGCAGCCACATCCTCAGCATCCCCTTCATCCATCGTGCCCGAATACATTCTATTTGATCCTCAATGCATCAAAAACATCTAAAATAAAGGACCATTGAGTTGTAAACCACCACCATAACTATAAATCCCTGTTGCAATACAAATCCAATACCAATAAAGAAATAAGAATTCAATATTTCCTTTAAACCCATTCAAACATAAAAATCACATCAAGCAATACATTCATGGTAACGGCAGTCGTGATGGATTCAGCTCATAAATATCCAAAACCTTTATTCAACAACCATAGTACAAGAAAAATTAATAAATTCAACAACATTTCCCGCTGATTTTTACATTTTTGCAACAATTCTTGACACAAAATGCAGAAAAAAACTCAAACATCACACACAGAACACATCCATTTTCAACCGACAAACAATTCAAAGATTTCATACTCAACCAAATTTAGATACAAACAACAGCGCATGCACTAGAACCCACAAATTAAATTAAATTAAAAAAAATCAATACCCACAACTTAAATTTGAAAATAAAATATAGAAGTTGGTCAAAATTGGAGAACTTATGACACACCCAGAATTCGAAATCAACGTCAAAGACTTACCAGAATCAAACATTAACACCAGAAATGAATTTCATGAACTGGGTATTGTAAATTGAACTAGGAAAAAAACCCTAAATATGATTCAAATAGAACTTTTTGCACAAATCAAACTTTCCTAAAATGGAAAGATGCCAATATATCTTGGTTTCAAATTTCACAGATGCTCAAGTACAATATTAAATAATAAAATAGTAAAATTTTGTTTCATGACAAAATCATCAGACTAATAAATCAAATTAATTTTATGTTTATATAATTGTTTTCAAGCCTGGGCGAGAGAGGGGGTTTTGTGGCTGCAAAATATACCAGAAATAGAATATTACCTTTAAAATGATGTCTGATTCCTGAAGACTGAAGTCCCCTCCTTTCTTCGCAATATGGTCTATTTTCATTATTAAGCGAGGAGATGTTGCTTAATTATTTTTGCTTTCTGTTTCACTTTTTTTTAATAGGGATGTCACGTGTAGGACACGTGAATGTTGTATGTTTTGGATTTACCTTTTCCTCGCACAGAAGAATGAAGGATATTTTTTAAGAAAATTGATTAAGTTATGCCGGAGTTAAAATACTCAATTTGATCTTTCTAGCTAGTTTCCATTATGGAATTTTCGTGTCCGCATAAACGTAGCTTTTTCAAGTGAATCTGCGAAATAAAATTACTACGAAATACGATGCATATCATGGTTTTTTAAATGTTAAAGTATTTTCTTCTACTCTATCTATTTTATATTACTCATGATTTATTTATTAGTTGCAAATAATTCTTCTAATATATTGAAAATGATTATTAGTGGAGGTGCTTTATGGATGGTCTTGTAGAAACCTTATACCATGCTTATCGGTGTGGAAAAATCTCTCAATTTTCTGCTTTATTCATTTTATCTCACATCCACATCAAATTTATTATTGACAAAATTTTTTATCTATAACTTTTTCCATCAATAGGCTAAAAATCTCTCCATCACACTCCCTCTTACTTTTCACTATACCTCACCCCCCCCTCTCATTTGTCACGTGTCAAGTGTTGATTTGATCATGTCATCAATCAATTTAACAAAAGAAAAAAAAAATGAATCACATGGGGCCCCACTTTACGTGGTTAAATTGATTGGGCAACAAAATGCATTTAACCACGTAAAGTGGGGCCCCATGATTTACATTGAGTAATTATAAGAGTATATCTTATAACTGGTGTTATAGAATAAGTTGTTAAGGACAACCAATCAATTTACTCAAGTTAATAAATGTGTTCAAAACAAAAATATTACAAATAAGTTCAGTGGGACATAATTAAAAATACATTATTAAAAAATATTTAGCTTTTTCAAAACTTTATTTTTTCGATTATAAGAGACATTACAATTAAACCATTACTAGTAAACATTCGTAGAATGTTCTCACATAAAATGCATACTTATCATCTCGCCCCATGTTTTGAATACCACGTTCACTGTTTTTTTTTTTAAAAAAAAAATTGTTCCAAGGCTAGGGATAATCATACACGTAATTGAATAAAAATAAAAGTAGACTAATGAAAGATGAACATTAGGAAATGGAAAAGATGAGAAATGGGAGATGGCAATTGCATGAAATACGAAGGTATGGACGTATGGTGTGTGTGTGGCAATTCAATAACATAAGTAGCCTAATTCATCACCGCACACCCCCACTTGCTGGTTACTTAGAATAAATTAATAAAGCAAGTTTGCAAATACATGGTGATCAATAATCCACGTCGGAGTTAAGCAGCAAATATCTGCGCAGGTGATCATCACGTGTACCTGCATGGTTCTACAGTCCAGACCATTTTTATTCCCTACTCACGAATTCATGACCTCTGGTCAGCCACTCCCCACGTCAAGTTTTCCCATACCAAGATTGACAGCCTCACATCTACTGTTTAAGATGTTTTATATTAATACATTCCAAATTTCCAATACAGGATAAATTTGTTATAAAAAACACTACAACTTATTTAGGATGTGCCTATTGTCCATGTACACTCAAGTTAGTAGGACCTTTTAAATGGTGAATTGGCGGCATAATGAGAATATTCCGAATATTTATTTTTTGTAACCATTTAATTATATTATTTTTTGTAATAATGAGAATTTATAGTTAAATTTTTTAAATTATGATTTTTAATTAAACGACGGACCCACCCAGGGAGGAAGTATATCTTTACATTCATTAACGTGACCGAGCTCTCTAGGAACAATCCGATGAGTCGACAGAGATGCGGGCTTCATCATATTGTAGCATCATGAACGACCACAAGTATTATTTAAGTGTACTTAAATAAAGGGTTGCTATATATATATCAGTGTCTTCTGAATACCATAGATGGCAAGTTGGCAACCCTAGCAATACCAATACATCCGTTTACACAGTAGCCTCGACAGAGATAGATCAAAAAAAGTGGATCACCTGCATCAAATGTGCGACATCAAAGAACCTTACTATGAGAACAGAGCTATTACTTAATGGCAATAGTGGGTTGTCAATAATGCATGGTCTCTTAAGACTTGCACAGTCAACTTCTAACAGAAAAACAAGGTCACCAGCAAAGAAATCAGAGTATCTTTCCCATTATTGTATCAAACAGCCGCCTGGAATGAGCCACTGCTATCTTTTGACAATCATCTGCTGCTGCTTCCGGACGAAAACTTCTTCAAATCAACAATTGTCAGTGAGAAATTTGGCCAAATAACCACTTTTTCCCAAAGAATAACACCGTGTGGCAGAGTCAGAGAATTTTTTCTTTTTTGGGTAACGAGCAGAGATTATTCAGCAAATGCTGCACAAAACTTCACTGTGTGACTAATTCGAAAATGCAAACAAAGCATCTGTGTCCTTTCAATAAGGCTTCTAAGTTATTGATTTAGTTTGAAGAAAATACCTGAGTGCCTGACACAGTTGAAGTTAACATAGTACTGTATGTGATATGTCTAAGATTGATCAGTTGAGAAAGGGGGGTTGAGGAGATTTATAAGAAATGATGCCTTCTCGGAGTATTGGTACTGTCTTTTACGTGTCAATTGCTACTCCCTCCTTTCTTTTTACAAGGCACGTACAAATTTTGAGCTTGAATTTTGACCATTGATGAGCTTTATTACATTGTAAAATATATATAAAAAAAAAAAACAGTTTTATGAAATTATTTTATCAACATAAGTCAAGTATATTATCTATCAGAGTAAAATATTGAAAACTGCGGGTAGTTATAGATCTGTAGCCACCAGTTTAGAATGTAAAAGGTGACAGAATTTGAAGAGTGTATATCCCAAGTTTTAAATCTACTAAGGAATGAAGAATTATTAAACTTGTAAGTAATCTAATTCTATATTATTAGGAGGCCATGCCTAAAAACAAATTATTTGAAATCATATGATTCTTTAAATCCTAACAATATTTTTGATACAAGGAGTTCCGAATTACTTGGATTGGGCAAGCTAAACATAATGCAATAGTACATGTCATATGGGATCCTTATAGAAGGCTCAAGGAGTCTAATTTTGAAGATCTTGGAAGCAGCTTACAAATGGATGAAGCAAAAAGCTGCAGCTGATGATAATTAAAAACACTTGTTTTCTCATAAAAATTTCGAGAATTATTTAAATATTGAAAGTCGTCTGTAGACAGAAAACTATTCTTTCATGTAGAATTGTAAGAAAGGGTTGGAACCCAAGTATGAAATGAAACTGTTCTGCATTTTCATATTGGTCATCACAATAACAACTCTCTGTATGAGACTTCAGCATATCACAGGCAAAAAGTTCCAAGTTGTTCCATTATTTATTCTGGTATTACCAAATTGCTCATATTTCGTGAAACTACCAAGTCTTTCGTTTCAATTGCTCATGTAGCATTGATGTTTATTATTAACAACTCTAAGTTTTTTGGCTCCTGTAAGTTGACAAAGTCTCAAATAAGCGTAGTCAGTGAAGATTAAACCAAGTTTCATCAATGATATACGAGCCTTACTGCCTTAGTCTTGTTCCTGAGCTCGCACCTGATTCTCCTCACTTGGCGAGCTCGCGGGATCCAATGGCAAATCTATGTAATTAAGCGCAAAATGCAAGGGCAATTGTGGAATCATCGTCACTAATTAATAAGTCTTTTGATTTCCGTAATTCCATTAGTGGGTAACCACTCGCACCATGATCTAGGAAGCGCAAACAATTCCTTCATATTTATTAAAATTTTTTATTAATTGCTACTCCACTTGTTTAACTTGGTAAATAAATACACGAAGTTGTGAGCATGATCCGCTTCATATTCCGGCCACCCCTTTTTCTTTTTTCATTTAAATGTTTTATGTATTTAAAGAAGATATACATATATATATTTTTTTTTTCAAATACAAATTTCCAAATTCTCCTCTCTAAAATTTCATTGTCCTATTGCTAGCAGTTTTCATTGTGTGTCAACTATTTTTGGGGCTTGCGATTTCCGATTGTGTAATTGATTTCCTGGAAGACAAATGTTTAAGCTGTTGGGATTTCATTCATCAAAAAAATTCAGGTAATTCGAGACTTAATGACTTTCTCATTCATCAAAAAAAACGTCATAGAGTTTGCTTTTTCCAATTTCTTTTTTGAATTAATGACTTTCTCTTTCTATAAGGTAAAGGTGGTTAGATTACAAGTATTTGCCGCTCTACATTTTGTCTTATATTTGAATGTGATGCAATTTCTTGTGTTTGGGTTTTTGTTGTTGGTGGGTGTTATGGTCCATTGTAACGAATGAGACTTAGTCAGTAATATGGGGTTAATACGGTATTTATATAAAATATTAGATTCTCCTCCTTATGAGTTAGCTTTTGAAACGACTTTCTTATTATTTGGTATTAGTGGGGTGGTTTAATGATTTTCCTTTTGGTGATTTTGATTTTGACAATCGTTTGTAAGCGATGTGTGCAGTCGAAGAAGTATCGGTTAACCTTTGAGAATTTTGAATAATGCAATATTGTAAGATTTGGATATTTGGGCATCTAGTAAGATGAATTACGTATAATGTTATCAAGATACGGCATTTTATATGGAGATTAACCTATCATCTCTCGCTATATAATTTGAATATTTGATCATCTCCTGAATTTACAGAAGTGGGGACTTAATTACATATGTTTATTAAATTGTTGATCAGCTAGTTGTCTTTCAAAAGTTGAAACCAATCAGTAAATCCAAGTGGTTTGTTGTTTAAGTGGCTCAAATATATTTGTGGGGTCCTCCTGAACAAATCATGGAGAATCTCAGACTATTTTTTTATTTGATTCCCTCCCTATTAATTGTACGAAGTGTGAGGTATTCTGTTTGAGTTTACCAGACTTGTTTCTTGTATGTCACAAAAGACATGAAAAAGATGGTTGGTTTTGAGGATCGTTCTAAAAGTTTGGTCTTTTTTGGTTCAATGGCATCTTTTTTCTTTTCCCTATTCGATTAGTTGTGTTGATATAAGGTTCCCTTGGTTTTGGTAAATGTCATTTCAATTTTGATGATTCATCAATGAAGACTTTGAACCATTGACGAAATTGAAGGAATTGTATCAAAGATATGTCAGTATATATGCTGTCAAGTTTGACACTAGCTTTGTTTGTTTAAATTGAGCCATACTATTACTATACATGAACATTTTGACCTATTTGTGTTGCTTTTTATGTAGGAGACTTTTGATATTTTCCTTTTCCTTCATCTCCTTTCTGCGGGAGGATGGGAATAACAACGTTATTTTCCCATTTTGAATACAGATGCTACCATTAAATTTCGCTGGAACAGCACTAGAAATGACAAAGCGCCGCTGGAAGGACTTTATGCAGCATACTTTGCATGAGAATCACTTTGATCCAAGAAAAGTTGAAGAGCTGAACAAGTCTAAAACAGGTGATCGAAGAATTCTTTCTGACAGAAAGTAAAATGATGGAATTACATTTTTACACATTCATAAGAGACACATTCCTGTGATATGAGAGGCTTACTAACATCTTAGGCTATGGTTAACCTTGTTAGCCGTTTATCTTTATGTTGTACAGTTATTATGGCGGTTTCTACAATACTTAAAGAAATTATAAAAATATGACCTATCTTATTCAGCAAAATCAACGTGAAGAACAGAAGAAGCAATAAGTTGTGCTTAGTTTGAACAAAATTTCTTTTAGTACCATTAATTTTGCAATGGTATAAATATATTAAGCTGTTAAAAGTAAATAGCCATTTGACCAACTAATGCTAAGAGATGGCTATTAAATAACAGAATTGGAGGGAAGAAGTAAATGTGAGGCTTAGCTGCTTATTGGAGCCTGTCTATGTGAATAAGGAGGATGAAAAAATAATGTCAAAATTCATAAGGAACTTACTGTGGAAGAGTAATGCGCTGTAAGAAAATTCCGGTACCTTGAGACTTGGACCAATCTTCCGTTATGCAAGTTTATATTCATTAGCTTTACAAGGTTCTAGTCATTTCAACAGTCGTGGGTTGACATACTGCATGTTTGAGCATAATTTAGTTCCATCTTACATGACATGCACTGGCACTATCTGGATTAACGCGAATCTGCTCTTTTTCAGATATAGAAATCAAACTGCCAAAGATCATAAAGCTCGTAAAAGAGAGACGTCAGAACAGGAGAAACAGAAATACTGAAGTACTTTTGAGAAAAGAATCGGAACTTATTGAGCTGATTGAAAATATCCACAAACAATATGAGTTTGTTTATGGCCAGTATGATAATCTCAGAGGACAGCTATCTCATACTGTTGATGGTATAAAAGAAGATGAAGGATACTTTACAGCCACCTCAAGTTCAGACTCAGAGACAGAGTCCGAGAAGGATGTAAAGACTGAAGATCGCAGCCGCCTGAACCAAGTAAAGGCATCCTTTATTTCTGAACACGTGGGAACCATGAACAAATCGCAGAAAAATGAGAACATTGTGCAAGAATTGAAAGAAAAACTCGATGAAAAGGATAGAGGAATTTCATCCCTTGCTCGGATACAGAAGCTTTGTCAGAGGGAAATTTCAAGTATGATGAAGGAACTCGAGTCTGAAGTCTCTTCCGTAAATGTCAAGTTGGAAGGTATGTGCTCCGAGAAAAAGACATCAGAACAGCAAGTGCAAAGCAGGAAACTGAAAGATCAGTTTTCAAAACTTGAAGAGCTAGCAGAAGAGATGGATAAAGAGATCTCTCAACTGGTGAAAACAGGAGTTGTGGGTGCTATTCAAGAAGACGGTTTGTTATCTGAAGTGTCTAAAATGAAAGGGTTGACAGTACAGGTTAACAATCTGAATTATAATGTAGATTGTCTGATTAATGCTCAGAAAAGGGATTCTGAACAACAAAAGGCGCGTCAAAGTAATAGTACTAATGGCTTTGCTAAGCATGAGAACTTGCTGGATCAAGTGAACAAAATGAAACTTGATCTGGGGCTCATGAGAAAGAACAACACAGAACTAGAATCAAATATCAAGAAGAAAGCCCGAGGAAATTCAGAATTTTTGTCACAGATAGCTTACCTCAAGAAGGAAGTAGCAAAAATGGCTGACGATCTTCAGAATATGCAGAAAGAAAAAGAGGATTTACTTGCAACAGTGAAGAACTTAGAATCTGTAGCTCAGGATTCAAGCAGCCATAGCAAAGAAAGAGAGAAGCTTATTGCGAGAATAGAACTAGAAAAGTTTCAGTTAACACAGGAAATAGAGGTAATGCAAGGAAATTTGGTGAAGATGGAGAAGATGTTGAAAAAGAGAGAGGATCAATTCACTGCACCCCAAAAGAGACTTGAGAATGGAGAGGGTGATAAATCTTCTCAGATCATGACTTTGATCACTCCTATCAACCGCATCGAGCAGGAGCTTGAACTGAAGAATTTATCTGACATCCAGATCAAGATTAAGAACAATGATATCAGTAAGCTAACTGAAGAAAAGGAGTCACTTCAAGGGAGGATATTAGAACTAGAGAAGAAACTGAACAATAGAGAAGACGAGTTTTCTACTTTGCAGAATGACATGTCTACTCAAATAGTAGCCTTGACCAAAGAAGTAAGCCATGACCCGCAAGAAAACGACCTGAGAAGGAAGTTTGAGGAGCAGATAAGTCTGCGTGACAGAGAGATTACTGAGTTAGGAGAGGAGAGAGAAAGCCTGCAAGCCAAAATTTTGGAGCTGGAAGTTATATTGAAAGATAAAGAAGATCAAATTGCTGATCTTCTTAGAAAGAGTCAAGTGGGGGAGAATGAGATAAGTTGTTTGCAGGAGGAATTGTCTGCTGAATGGAAAAAGTTTTCAGAGAGACTTTTCCAGCTGGAAAAACAAAACGATGAGCTGATCTTCAAGAATTCAGATCAGCAATTTATGCTCAAACAACATGAAGATACAATCGACAAATTAAGAAAGGACTGTAAATTGATGAAAGGACGATTCCTTCAGACTGCAGACAGGAAGATGGATGAAATGGCAGAAGAATTCAGAAAGAATTTTGAGGATAAGCTTCGTATATTAAGCCAGAGGATCAAAGTATCCGAGCAACTTCATGCTGAGAACAAAGAAAGCTGCAAGAAGATGCAAGAGCAGTGTCAGCAACAACATCCAGGTCTAGAGAAAAGAATTACTCAAACAAACTCAGTGGATGAATCTGAGTTACAGGTAGTTTCTCGAGCAGTCGATGAAATGACGAGGGGAACGGAGTGTTTTCTAAGAAACTTCGAGAGCAAGGTAGTTAGCTTCACTCAAAGGTTGTCTAGGGTGTCTAATGAGGTTGAGGTTGCCAAGAACTGGGTGTGTTGGACAGTAAATGAGGTCAAACCATGGAAAAATAACGAGCCTCAAGGCTCGCCGTTTTCGTTTACAATGGATGATGGACAAGATAAAGTATTGAAGGAGAAGGTAAGGAGGTTAGAGGCAAAGGTGAATAAGGAGCAGAATGATAATTTGAGTCTAATGAGAGGTATGAATGAGCTGCAAAAGAAGGTGTTGGATTTGGAGAAGGTGGTAGAAGAGAAGGAAGAAGGGTTGTTGAGACTAGGAAATGAGAAGGTAGAGGCCATAAGGCAATTATGTATGTGGGTTGATCATGAACAGAGCCGCATTGATCAACTCAAGGAGATGATGTTAGTGAAGAAGAGTAAAGGCAGAGGAAGAGCTTAAAATGCATGACTCCTCCCTGTTTATAATACTCTTAAGCCACCTCGTGAATTTTGTACAATTTTTCTTTCATTGATTTTTTTCTGATATTTCAAATCCCAAACATCCCTTACTTTTTGAGGGTAGGGGATTAATTTTTTTTTAGTAGAGATGTTATATATGTATAATGTAAAATTAATACTCCATTCGTTCTTTTTTATTCTTCTCATTTTACCTATTCGGAAATTTCAAAATGTTGTTCTCATTTGGAATCCTTCTATTTTAGTTTAATATTGTGATTGGTTGAAAAAGTTTGGTTATGATCACTATCCATGTGATATGTAGCCCATTGGTTGATTTTTTAATTGTTTAATGTCATAGTCTTTAAAAATTCTACTATTTATTTAATGCTCAACTCACTTGCATTATTTTTTAATAGAATATATTCTTAGTTTTAGATTAACATTGTGTGGCAGCTTGAAGTCTGCAAACCCAGAACCGACCCGCTGACCCGATTTGACACCCCTAGATGCAAGTGCATAGCCACAATAAGAAAAATTCTGTTTTGCACATTTGAGTTGATGATATGACGTTGCCAGGAAAGGAAGTTGAATTCTTATAATGTGCAAGAGTACGTAAAATGGTGCGCAATGGCATATACTGCTAGACCTATTTAAATGGGTGGGAAACGGGCCCTTGACCGACCCGTTTGTAAAAGGGTCTAATTAATAATGAGCTTAATGAGTCGGTCTTTTAAAGGGTCATGTTTTTATTGGGTTTTTAATGGGTCAACTCGGGTCAATAATGGGTCTATAGTTTTCAAAACTTTTAAACACTATATGGTAACGAATTATTTCCACTTACTTGCCGATAATCTACTACCAAAGATTGAAGGTGATACACGTAAATTATCCCCCTCTATAAATAAAAACTATACTATCTTTAGACGGCCTGACTCGGCCCGTTATATGTCTCCTTTGGCCCGACCCGTTTTGCATCTTCTTTGACCCGTCCCTCCCCGGCCCGTTTTGCTTGTGACCCATCCTGACCCTAACCCGCCACTAATACACAGGTCTATATACTACTGCGTCCACATGTCCACATGTCCACATGCATGACTCGTCCAGAATTGACAACTGCATATGGTAGAAATTTACATGGTAAAAGATCATATCATGTACCACGACGACATGACGTCAATGAGAATATGACTATATGAGATTAGTATTGGTGTGTCCCTTGTGTGTTGCACTGTTGCAAAGCATTCAATATCTTCACTCGAATGGGTGAATGAAGGTGCACATCCAAAAAGATATAAATATATTTTTAGGATGTAGTACATCATGTATGGTATTTTGTTGGCAAATTTTTATATGTTTTTATATATTTGTAGTAGTGTAGTCAATTTATCATTTTATGTTAGGATTTCTATATTTTTTCATTATATGGATTGGTTAACATCATGAGACATAGAGCTCGACATTTCGGGGCGACTTGCGAGCCGAGCAGGCACTACACGCTTTACGCATAGTACGACACAAGCACGGTCGCACGACGCGACACGTTGTCTGTGGGTGGGCCGCAGGCTAGGCTACGGATAATAAAAAAATTAGGCACAAGCGACATCCCAATTTGACACGAAGCAAGGCTCATAAGCACGGTATGAAGCACGTTGTTAATAAGTATATTTTAATAATATTATTAGTAATAACGTTATTATTACTATTACATTTAATATTACTATTGTTTTTTATATGATTATATTCATTTAAAGTATCTAAAATTATTTTTTAATTCTATTATATACTCTATTTTATTTTATTTTGTTAAAAAAATTAGGCCAGCAAGAAGCAAGGCACGTGGGCCGTGCTAGGCCATGGGCCGAGTTTTAGGGAAGGCACGACACGACCTAAGACACGGTACGACACAACACGATTAGAGGCTAGGTTTTGGGTGGTACAGTTTATGACGGGCACGACACGGTCAATATCTACCTCTAGTGAGACTAACAGTGACTATAATTCATCGTTCTCTCATTGTAATCATTATAAAAGTTTCTTTACCTTAATATATATATAAAATGTATTTTTCTGCTCGTTTTATAAATTAATTTCTGAAATCAAGCCTCATCAGAATCAAAATAAAAAGGAATATATCTGCTTCACTAGATTTCGAAATTTTTGAAATTAAAATTATTTTTTTAGAGAATGAAATGGAAATAGGAGAGTCCCACTCTTTTAGGAAGGATATGCCAATTTGTAAAATGGGTTAGAGAATGTAAACTTGTCAACAAAACCTCACAATCATAGAAAAGACAGGGCATGCAAAAAGATGATATAATCATTACCAAACAACGCGCGGGAAAGTTGCCCACCTGGCATCATCAAACCAAAATAATTCAAACTTGACTTTTCAAAAAATTAATATGAAAATAGAAAGGTGGACATACAATGATAGAATCATACAAAGAAATAAATCCGGCGATGAGGAAATTTTTCAATTTCAATTGGACAAGTGGTCAATTCTATGTTAAATTATGAGGAAAATTTCAAAAAATCCATATTTGTATTTTTCAAATTAATTTTAAGCCATACGTAGATTTTGTAAATACAACGGAAAAAAGTTAAAAAATGACAAGGGAATATAATTAGAAAAGTTAATAAGAGTAATTGATTTTCAATTCAACCAAATAATGAAAAATGTTTAAATGTAAAATCATTTTCCATTCAACTAAACAACGGAAAAGTTTCATTGAAATGAGTTTTCCACCGTAAAAAAGTTTTTATGGAAAATCATTTTCAGTTGAAAACGTTTTACACCCTACTAAACGGAGCCTAAGTGAAAGAAAGTGAACAAAACTAGGCCTAAACTTTGAGGAAGCAAAATCCGGATATTAAACCAAAAGATTGAAAATACGAGAGTATACTAATTAACAAAGTCAAGTTACAAAATTCAAATGATTTGAGTAATATAAATAACTGTTCTACCATATTAATCACTCAGTTTTTTTTTATTTCTCTTGCTTAAATATAATTGTTCGTAGATATATATAAAGTATAATATATTCATGTGGGATATTGTTAGATTCGACTTGAAGTAATTTTTAATATGTAAATTTTATATTTTTTTATGATACATATTTACTAATGTTATAACTATGATATGCGTATTAAAAATGTAAAAAAAGTAAATATGATAAACAAAAAAGAATTGAGAAATTATTACATTCAATTTCATGCAACATTCCCATCAATAAAAAAATCATAACCTCAAATTACAAATCCATTTTTACTAGGCTACTTTGCCCAAGAGTATTACTTTGATAATTTGAAATCTCTAACAGTGTAACTAAGTGGCATTAATGAACGAGCACAATAAATATCATATATTATTTCGATCATAACTCCCAAGTATTACACAGACGGCCAGACCCAAATACGAGACAGAGGGTTTTGAATCGAAATCTCTTGGCAGGCTTACCATGTTACATGCCTCTTGCCAGGTTGCCAAGCAATAAGCCAATAAATAACAAAACTCAGGTAGTAACAACAAAAAAAGTGAAGGGTAATTTAGACAATAAATTTAAACGCCAAAGATTCCCATTACTAAATAGTAAAATACGGAGTAGCCGAGTAGGAAGTACTCCGTAGTAGAAAATATATTTGGTTTTTGTGAAGCTCCAAATCATGTACTACCTGTCATTTTTTTAATTAATATTATTTAGCCTCCAAATCAGACAAATCATCTTCCCTATTACTCATTTTACTTTCTCTCTAATTCAACCTTCTCCTCTTCGGTGGCTCAACTACAACTTCAACTTCTGCTGAGTGTTTGAGCAACTATTGCTCAGGTAGTCTCCGAATTCCTGCGAGATTTACAGCTTCGATTCTTCAATTATTATTAGATGATTTTAGTCTTGAATTCCGATTTTTCAGCTTCAAATTTTCGGGTAATTAATCAAAAAATCTGTTGATTTCAGCTTCAATTCTACAAGAATCAGATTTTTTTTGCGTTAAATTTTGTTGTTTGAACAGCTTCTTTCAATTTCTTTTTTTAAACATCAAATTTCTAAAAGCATTAATCGAAGAATCGCTGATATCGGCTTGAGTTCTAAGATTATCAGATTACTTTCTGCTGAACTTCGTCGTTTGAGCGTTTCTTCTTCTTCTTCTGCTAATCTTTTTCTGGAAAATTAATCGAAAAAGTCACAGAGTTAAGCTTCAATTATAGTATTACACGAAAAAAGGTAAGATGAATTTCAGTTGATTCCGATTAATTTTCGATGTTCTATCAATTTTGATTTGAATTTCTTCGCTGTTAGTGTGTCGATCTTTTGAAATTACGAAAAGTTTTTTAGTTTTTTGAATTACCTTTTCCTTTTTTCCCTTCTTTTTTTGTTGCTGAGTGAAGTTGCTCTGCTTAGGTGTAAAGTTAGTGTTCCTTTTATTTTCTCTCCTTCTTGTTGAAGATTTCCATCAGATTTGTGATTTCTGAAATCATGATTCATTTTTTTTTTCTTTGGCTGTCCTACAAAATTTGAGCGTAATTCTGACGGTTATTGCATGTGAACTGGAAATTCCTGATTTACAGGTGCATGAGGTGAAATCGTTGCTGATTTTCATAATCGAGGTGAATTTTGTCATCCTTTCTATATTTAGCATTTTAGCGTCAGAATTTTGATGAATCGTATCTGATGTGCCATGTATTGTGTGTCATATCGCGATTTTATTGATCAATTTCGCTAAATTATGATGTAATTTTGGTATGATATTTTTACTTATATTGAAATTTTGAGTGTAGTAGTAATTAGGTCAGGTGTTTGGAGAAGTGAAATTTAGGTTTATTTATTTGCGAGTTAACCGCGGTTAAGTTTTACAGTAGTTTTTTTTTATTTACTCCATTGGTTCGGATTACGGAGGGTAGTATAGGTTATTGATAGAACTTTTTTTCTTTTTTTTTTGTGAGTTTAACCGCGGTGAAGTATGTATGATATTTTTTTTGTATGTTTAAAGAACTAATCTCGAAAACTACGTAGAGAAAGTAGATAATTACAAAAAAGAACAACTCACTTTTGTCATGCTCAAGCTGTTTCATGGAGTCATAACTTTTTATATTTTATTTTAAGATCTAAGTGTTCATACTTCACTTGAGTTATTAAGATCTCGAAAACTATTTGTTCTGCAACTAGTGGCACCGCATGATGTTTGTCAATTTTAGTACACCAGTCAATGATTTTGATTAAATATGCTGAAATGTTGAACAAATGAAGGGAACTTAGGATCCATAAACTATTATTTAAGCTGGACTATGATGGCCAGAACATTTGCTTAAGATATTTGCTTATTTTTGTGTTTAGGGGTACCGATGCATGTCAGCTGGTTGTTTAGATTTGCGTTTATATAATATGTTTTAACTTGTTAAAAATCTAATAAAATATGACCATTTAAGATATGGACTCATTAGGCCTATTATTAATTTGACTCTTTTACAAACGGGTCGGAATTAACATGTCTAGTTGCGAGTTCAGTTCAGATTTGTGTTCAATTGGAATAAATGTTTCAATATATCTGTGTCTATTTGTTCAATATGTATCATAGTTAAGTTTAAGTAAATATGGTTGAACTGTTAACCACATCACCGCATCATTTCTAAATGTGTGGTACAAAAAATATGAAACTTAATTTGTACAACGTGCTCGCGTTTATGTGAAACTTCATCGTATTTACTTATATTGGCAAACCTACCCTCAATTTGCCGAGTTTGGTTCTGACCAACTCACAACCAGGTGGGTCTGACACGTAAATGCAATTCTATTCTATTTGAGGATCGTTAGAACTTAGAAATCTTTGAATCTAAATATATCCCTTGGATAAATGATTAATTCCAGTGGGTGATAACTGATAAGTAGGTGTTTTCTGGTAGATGAAAGAACTTACAGAAAGCATACAAAATGTAATGCAAAATCTTCCCATCTTTATAAAACCAAAAATATAAATTTTCTATTTGCTGCTGATAGTAATAAAACTTACTATTTTATTTGTTTGACCCAGGTAGTAAGTCTTTCTCGTCTTGGGCCTCATCAGATGTATAGAAGCTGAGAAAATTCTGAGGTGAAAAGGTAGTAAAAAAAAACTCTAAATGACAAAGAAAAATCACCGCATGAGAAATTCAATTAAATCCTTTTTCGAGAAGCATACTGATCCTGAACAACATGAGAAGCTGAAGGAAATAAAACAAGGTATGCTCCATTGGCACTGTCATAACTCACAAGTCATAAGTACTGCCGGACAATTAAGTTTTCCTCTGATTTCCCCTTGTTTTCGGTGGCCTATGGGCAATCTGTAAATTTTGAGTCTGCCCGGTTAAGGTGTTAGGGCCTAGCTATTCCATAGCAAAGATGAGAGGTGTACTTGGTAAAGCTGAGAATTTCTTGATTTCTCGGTCATTGAAAAGAAATATTTACCATCTATCTTATTGTAAGTCCATGGATTGAACAATTTGAAAACTTCTTGCTACCTCTCGTTTGCAACTATAGTAGTTGTGTCCTCTTGTCAAGGGTGTTTAAATAAGTCAAGCTAAAACAGATCATTAGTAGATTCCTCTGCCAAAATAAGGAATTGTAGCCAGGTATAATTTAAATGCCTTAAGTAATGAGTTTCTTGTATGTTTTATAGATATGGAGGAGAAGAAGAAAAAATTACTAAACCTTGTGGAGAGCAATGAAGAAAATGATGAATCAAAAAGAGGACCTCTGGTTGAACTCATTAAAGATTTCCATAAACAATATGAATCACTGTTTTCTCACTATGATCATCTCACTGGAAAACTGAAGGAGAAAGTTAACAAACCACAGCAAAAGAAGAAGCTCTCTTCCTCAGAGTCGGAGTCAGACTCTGACTCCGATCAGTCGTCCAAGGGTAAAGACAGCAAAAATGGAAAGGCGGAAGATGGAAATAAATCCTCTGATGGACTCCAGCAAGAGCTTGAAGCTGCGCAACGTGAAGTTGCAGATCTCAAGAATGAACTGGCAGCAATATGCAATGAGAAAATGGCTCTGGAATCAGAGTACAAGGCACTATTAACAAAACAAGAAGATTCAGACAGCACAGTGGAAGATTGGAAAGCAAAGGTTCAAAGATTGGATTCTGAGAAATCAGAACTCCTTGACGAGAAAGAAGAACTGAAGTCAATAGTAGAGAACTCTGTCAAAGAAGCAACCAAACTGAGCCAACAAATTGAAGAACTGATCAGAGATAGAGATAATCTGGCCACTGAGAAAGAAGACTTCATGAAAGGACTTGAAGTAGGGAACCAAAATGTAGAAAACTTGAAAGGTGAGATCAATCAGCTCCAGAGTGAGAAAAAAAGCCTTGAGCTTGAATTAGAGACCGTTGCACTGGAAACTTCTCGTATAAAAGTGGAATTAGACTCATCGAAGCAGGAGACAGAAAACTTGAAGGAGATTCTTAAAGTTGCTGAAGAGGAAAACACATCTCTTTCTCTGAAAATGACACATATGACTGATGAACTCAAGCAGGAACGAGATACCATGGAAGAGCTGAAAGCAGAGTCTAACAGCTTAAAAGATGAATTGGCTGAGAGGGGAAGTGATTTTTCATCTCTTAAGGAGATGCACAATGCACATACAGCTGGAGCATTGGAACAAATTAAGGCTTTGGAGGAACAGACAGCCAGTTTAAAACTTGAGCTGGACACGTCAAAACAGGAAACAGAAAGCTTGAAGAACTCCATGAAAGCTGCTGAAGAAGAAAACAGTTCTCTCTCTCTGAAAATTTCACTAATGTCTGATGAACTCAAAGAGGCACAGCATACCCTGGAAGAGCTGAAAGCAGAGCATAGCAATTCACAAGAAAAGTTGGCTGTGAGGGAAAGGGAATTCTCATCCCTAAAGGAGATGCATGATGTACATACAACTGGAGCTTCAGAACAAATCAAGGCACTTGAGGAGGAGATAAATAGTTTAAAACTCAGATTAGAGACATTGGTTACTGAGAAAAAAGAAAAGGAAGAGAAATTCGAGAGTAAATCAGAAGAAGCGAGACAGTTGGGTGAGGAGGTTGCCGAATTAAAGGCACAGATCTCACAATTGGAGATGATGTCAAAGGAAAGGAAGGATCAGATATCTGCCATCCAGGACACTCTGGAAGTTAGGGAGAATGAGTCAAATTCCAGAATTGAAGCCCTCACAGCCCAAGTCAATGACTTTACTCAAGAAATAGAAAATTTATCTGCTGAGAAAAGTCAACTGGAAAAACAGATGGCCGGAAGCAGCCACGAAGCTTCAGCTCAAATCAAGGAATTACAGGACCAAATCAGCTCATTGGAACATGAAATGAATATCTTACAGGTTCAGGAAAGGGAAATGAAATTAGACCTTGAGAGGAAAGATGAAGATATTGCAGAGTATCGGATGCAGATAGAAGGTTTGCATGAGAAATTATCTAGCTGTGATACACTTTTGAAACAATTCAGTGAAGAGAAGGAAACTTTGGGATCGAAGTTAATGGATCGAGAACTGGAAGTAGAAACTCTAAACAGACACAAAACAGGTTTGGAAGAGCAAACTAAATCAAGCAGTAACGAGGCCAATCAACTAAGGGAGGAGATTGCGAGGTTGCAAGACAGGATTCAGGAGTTGGATAACGCATTACAAGAGAGAGAAGAGGAGTCATCCACCATCCAGAGAAGGCTTGAAGATGAAAAGATTGAAGCATCTTCCAAGATTACAGCCTTAATGATGGACATCAGCAATTTGAAGCTTGAATTGGAAGCAGTTCAGACCATTAGAAGCCAGCTGGAGACGCAGATAGAGAAGGAGAAACAGGAATATTTCGAAGGTCTGGACCTACTACAAACTGAAAATGCTGCGCTGAAATACAAAATAGAAGATCATCTCAGGATTGTAAAAGAATTAGAGGATGAATTGACTTATAGAAAGGAGCAGTGTGAACAACTTGAAACTCGTGTTCAAGAGTATGAAGCAGATCTCCAAGAAGCAAATAGGATAATTAAGGATCTTAAAGAGGATTTGAGCATGAGTGCTGAATCAAAAGATCAGAAGATTTTGGAGCTTGAGATTGTAGTTGAAGATTTGAAAAGAGATCTAGAGGTGGCTACAGATGAAGAAAAGACTGCCTGGGAGAAAACTCAAACAATCGAAGTTCAGCTTCGTCTAGCAAACCAAAAGCTCCGAATAACAGAGCAACTACTGAGCGAAAAAGAAGAAAGTTACAAGATTGCAGAAATGAAATATCAAGAAGAGTGCAGAGGTCTAGAAGACAAAGTCACTAGGCTCTCTCAAGTTCTTGCTGAAAATAATGAAGCTTATCGTGGAATGATAATGAACATATCAGAGAATGTGAACCAATCATTGACTGGAATGGAGTATATCATGGGGAAGTTTGAGGAGGATCACAAGAATTTCTCAAACAGCATCTTCAATATGTCTGAAGAGGTTCAGATTTTGAAGCACTGTGCAATAGGAAAAAATGTTGAGGGAGATCAGTTGAAAGAACAATTGGGCAATCTAATTGAGCAGTTGAAAAATGAGAAAGAACAGGGAATAATGATGAGAGATAAGATTGGTAAGATGGAGGTTGATATTGAGAGTGAAAGAGGACAAAAAGAAAAGTTGGTTTATGCAGTAAACAGGCTAAAGATTGCAACAGGAGAGATGGATGTGGCATTGAAAGAGAAAGATGAGCGCCTATCAACTCTTGGGGAAGAGAAACGTCAAGCCATAAGGCAGCTTTGCTTGTGGTGCGATACTGTGCATTCCCAGTATGTGGAGCTCAAGAAGATTGCCTTGCCCAAGGCAACTTCACAGAGAAAGTAGGGTAGATAGAAAACATTTTTTTTCTATTCTTTTTTTTTTTGGGGGGGGGGGGGGGGGGGGGGGGTGGGGAGGGGGAGGAATGATTTTATTGTTTCATTGCCTTCGGTAGGGGGGTCAATTCTGTCATCTCATGGGTGTATTACAGTCTGTAGAGCGTATATCCTTGTGTCCGTCTTTCATGTAAGTAGACATTTATGGTGTGTTTCACTTGGATCCAGATATTTGGAGATTTATTGTTAAACTTTTTATCACAATATATGTGATATTTATAATTCTTTGAGTCCTCTATCTTCTCTCCAAACAATTTAGGATTAAAACATATTTCTGGGGTAAAGTAAACGTACTCTTCTCACCATAGTGCCTGATCGGGTTCATCAAAATTAATAATGCGCATGCAAAGATGCGCTATAGTGCCCTTTTGCACCAATATATAAACTGACTCCGCAAAAAAAATTAAATTTATATGGCCAACAACACAGCAAATTGACATCAGCAAGATAACACGATCTATAAGTTATTGATAGAAGGTTACGGTTTAATATATCTCCTAGCAAATCTAGAATAATACAAGCTATTTTTATTGGAAATACCAAATAAATGAAAGGGGCAAACCAAAAGGGAGATTAAGATGATAACTTGACGGCAAATACAGCTCTTGTAGCCATAGAGGCACGGCTTTCGAAATGAATGTGAACAGCAAAAGAATTTTCCCTCATAATTTACCTTACTGTGTGCCCT
Organism: Dysphania ambrosioides; assembly: GCA_026401315.1. Taxonomy (NCBI): domain Eukaryota; kingdom Viridiplantae; phylum Streptophyta; class Magnoliopsida; order Caryophyllales; family Amaranthaceae; genus Dysphania; species Dysphania ambrosioides. The sequence goes on along the minus strand of CM048659.1, from coordinate 4,081,704 downwards.
CAAACACTAATGCAAAACTAAAAAAATTTCATCCGCTTCACTCTGATATTCTCATCTCTACCCCAAGTAAATCTTTAACAACTTCATATGTGACAAATGCAATTGAAATGGATGGGACCACCTGAAGTATTTATCATTTCCAAAGTGAGACAATGACCAAAACAAGAAATGTAATATCAAAACATGCAGAAAGGGGAAAGAGTTCCATTCCAGAGAGGTAAAGAACGACCATACTTGCCTTAACAGAATTCGGAACCAAACCCTTGTATAAGGCCTGAAAACCCTCGTATCGAACTGTCTTCCTGAAAGCATCAACCATACCTGTATACTCGAGAGAAACCTTTTTCCCATCTCCAGTAATAACAGTAGATGCATCTTTCCAGCCGACCATCTGCATTCTTCTGCGTACAACATCAAGAGGATAAGCAACAGTCTGGCCAACAGTCCCAGCAGCAGCACCACAAGCAAGCCTCGTTGTTACACTCAACTCATTGTCCTGAACAAGCCCAAATGCTTTTTCTTTGATCAACCAGTCTTTCAGAGATTCATATACAGCAAAATTGAGACCCACATAAGGTACCTGCAGATAACAGGAATCATAGAAATGGAAGATTCTAATTATTACTACCTCTTTGCTACTTAAAGCCACAAAAAACACGCATAAAATATGTACAACAGCAACAATGCTATTATATCAGCAACCAAATAACAAGTCGAATCTAATAAACACAACACCAAAACCAATGAACAATTCACATTCTAATTCAAGCTTGGGCTTGCATTAACAAGGAAAGACTATTAATGTCCTGAGACTTCACATGAAGCATATACCATAATATAAGCACCAAGACTTTTTGAAGGATTGTATCATAAGCCTTAGTATATTGGATATACATAAATGCTTAAATAGTACATAGTAAATAGATCTAGTATCTTGAAGAAAAAGGCATAATTTTCTTCTTAATACTAATTCCAGCGAGTCAGATCCAAACAACTAATAGAAGCTCCAGGCCACCAGCACACAGTGACAATGCCATATAGTAATAACCATAAAATATATATATATAACTCGTACACAAAAACGGCACCAAGCCAGCTAAGAACACTCCAAAAGTCCAAATGTATCTCCAAAATATTTAGGATAGTATGATTTGTACCTAAAGATGGGACTCAGCAAAAACAGAAACATCAAAAATCATAGGGCCTATTAGGTACCACAGCCAGATTTCAGTTTTTGATTTTATGAGTTAAAATACAGACCATATACATTCACCAGATTTCTCTTACAGGTATATGCTGATGAATATCAACATACACCATTATATGAAAATATATTCAAGAACAGAGTAACATACACCAGAAGCATCAGGCTTGGATTCCAAGAAGCATGCAAAAGATTAGTCTACAGATGGCCTACTCAAATTATCTACACAAGATCATTTTGCAAAATCAACATCTACTCATTAATATGTGTGATACATCTCATTTCTCTACGGAACAAGTTGACAAGAATCCTAGGAAATTCAATGTGGAACCCATCAGAATTTTACACTTTCATTTAGAGGTTGGCTACGCAATACATTCTTTCTTTCTTGTAACTTACAGATATTTATCGGTCTTGAGGACATCAAGGTATGGATGACAGTCAAACAATAACCGACAATTGTTTGGTGAAAATTGAAAAATTGGCGCCAATAAAAGTGCAGAAGTTAGGGTTACTGCTTAGAATGTCCCTAGATACAATAATGCGAAATATATTAACACAAAATATACTACTTACAACACCAATAACTGAAGGAAGCCATCCTTTGTACAAGGCCTGGGCGCCCTCTTCACGGAAAACAGTTGTGAGAGCATGATATATCCCTCTATACTGTTGAGGAGATTGGGCAGTCTGCAAATGAAAACAACAGCAGAATAAAAAAGTGACCAACACTCCAAGAGGAGTACATATTACTAGTGGTTGGTAAAGAAAAGCTCAGTACAATACCTGAACAGTCAGCCGGCCTCGTACCATATCCATTGGGTAAGTTGCTGACATAGCAATAATTCCAGCACATGCTCCAGCCCCGAGACGCAAAAGAGGAGTCAATTCCGCATCCTCTGCAATGTACAATGAAAGAATAAATCCAAAGCTCCATGACATAACCATTTATCAACATACAATCCGCTCAAAGTAAATTTAATGCATTTTCAATAAACAAGGATTGCTCCTTTACAGAACCACCCATCAACGTACAATCTGTTAAAGGTAAATTCAATGCATCTTCACTAAAAATGATCTTGTACTAGTCAAACAGGCAATAAAATCATACCAAAGATATTGCCATGTAGTAACATAATCATCAAATCAGAAAATAGCTGAATGCTTCGGTCAAAGATAACACTTACTACACTTTTCAAGCAAAGCAGCAAAGGGTATATCAAAACCCAGAAGCATATTCCTAATATAATGATTTACTGAAGTCCACCAATTTTTTCTCCCCTCTCCATCTTTGATCGGATCGAAGCACATTTTGACTGGGCTAGACATCTCTAATTGAACATATATTTGAACTAAATAAGACATTGATATGGTGGTAAATCTGTATGACATATAGATGGAATACTAACAAAAATAGTCAAACTGCTAACTAAAAAGGAAAAGGAGGGAGGGAGGGAGCGGGAGAGGCACAAGTCACAGCACTAAAGAGAGGATAGTAGCTAGCTGAAGACAAATAAAAGTTGTCCTTCAAAAAACGTAATCTCACAACTCCACCCACCACCCTCTTTCTCTGTCGCCCACTAGCTCGCTCTTTCTTGCATGTGGCTGTGGCCTACTCCAACAGCTATGTTAAGTTGACACCAGCAGTGACATGTAAGCTGCAACTGCACAAGTGTTGCCAAATGCTGTAACTCAGCCACCAGAAAGGGTGTTCTACACCAATGCAGTGGTGTCACTATAGGTTCTGAGCCCCACTCTCCACCAGCAATGATGATCCCACCCTCTTGCACAAATATCTGCCCACTAATACACCACCAAGTCCACTACTGTTTCTGCCTGATTACCTCATGTACCTAATAACTGCAGCAACTCCTTGAGTAATTGTCTATCTGGGAGCCATTAAAAAGATTAATCTAACCTATGTATGTATTCTGACACTCACAATTCCATTGGATAAGCAAAAACCCTCGCACTGCCTCTGTGCAATCGACCAGGCAGCATTTTCCTCGAGCTGGAAACTTTTGCTTTATACAAATTCAACAGAATCTTTCCACAATAATTCATTATCTACAAGGGAAAAGATTCAACTAAAAAATAATATTATTTTATGGGAGTAATTACTATTTGGACTAGTAAAATCGAATTTTTATACTAACAATTCAAGCTCACGCTCAGTTCAAGCATCGAGTATCAAGCAGAGTCAAGCCAATAGTAAGTTTCTCGGGCTCAGCAATGCTTGTTTGCACACCCCAACATCTGACATGACCACAAATTAAAAGGTTTAAAAGGGTCTCTCAGATGCTCTTCAAGTGACAAATTTAAAGGGTTACTACACATGAAAAGAGGTCACTTTTGTATGGTCCTTTTTCCTTATCTCCCTTTCTCATAAACCTATGACTTTATCTGTAACATCCTGTAAATGGAAAAAAGGCAGCAGCTTGGCATGAAAACTTGCAAAATCCAAAAAATTCTAGGTAAGGCTGCCTATGATCAGACTGGCAGCTATATGCAACAGAAAATGCTGTTGCTCATACCATTTCCAGTTTGCTGCTGATAAAGCCACAGAATTCCCCTGTTTGAAAAAACTGCCATCAGTATATTCAAAGAAACTATCTTCTGAAATCAATGCAATAACAGTAAATGATACGCTCTCAGCTTCAAAATTTTCCACAATTCACAACAGGTTTCATTGTGAAGGTTTATATAAGCTTCTACCTAATTGCCTACAAAGAAAAGTCTATAGTTGACAGTTTTGGTTGAGTTATCTGCAAATTCAGGAAATTTTCTCACAAGTTTTTGTTTCAAGAAAATAGTTTACTCAGTCAAGATATGGGACAATTACCTGCAGAAATAAAACCCTTCGTTTCCTAATTGTTAAGTTCATGCTCGATTTAAAGCATGAAAAAGGGGAAACGGTCAAACCAAATAAAAACAATTAAAAGAACCACTATATGAACAGTTCGGTGTGAAACATACTTGGATGCCTGCTCGTAACTAAAGAATTTGACTGCTGAATTTGGAACTATACGAGCACAGTTAGTGCCGTTGCCTTTGAACAGTCCACGAAATCCTTCAGTCTGCCATATATATTTCAAACCCTGAACTGTTCCATTGTATTTGATGCTGTGAGGATTTTGAACCTAAATTAAACAAAATCACAATATTGTCAAATGAGAAGTAACTTTAATTTTTTAAGTCTACTACATTGATATTGACAAGATTGAAGCTAAGCTCTGATAGGATATCCAACAAGACAATAACTGCTCTGATAGGATATCCAACAAGACAATAATTGCTATTAACAAACTAATTACAAGACTGTCAATAAAGTATCACAGCTGAAATCAGTGTTCGATACAGATAAGCTATCATCAATCTTCTAATTGTTCTAATGAAATTGATAAACATCAAAACAACAAATAGTATATGAAATTATGATCTCGAAAAGTGATTTATAAGTTTCTAAATTGCAGAGAGCCTGTTTATGTTTCCCAGGCTCCAATTAATGCTCTTGTAAAATGAATCACATTATAGAAACTCGTGTTCTAACAAATATCAGTCATTAGGTACAGTTCAACGAACCACGAATTGTAACAGCTTTGCAATGAGATCTGCAGAAATTAAATGGCTCAATCAAGCAAAAAGTTTCTTTCTTCACTTTTCCATTATGATAAATCAAGCCTCTATCAACCATATAACAACAAATACACTCTTGACGCTAGACGACAAGCTATCATCAAATTTTCTATTGATTTCACATTAAAGAGGACCTGATAAGCATTTACAGACAGAGCAGTGACTACATAAAGTACATCCTAATAACAACTTATACTACAATTTACACATTCTAAGCAGATGCACCAGCAACACTGCAAAAAAAATACTATAATATAAAAAAAAAATAAAAGAAAGAAAGAAACTCATGTATCAAAGTGAAAGCAGCACTGTTCGTGAACTCACCTGCAGCAAAATTTTCAACCGTTCTAGAGGAGCGACAGCTGTCCGTGACCTGCAATGAAATCAATAATAGGTAAGTCAACAATAGGTAAAAAAACTCACGTTAGTCTAAAACATTCTCCATTTTCTTTTTCACAAACGATTCATTAAACAATTATCGCGTTACCAAACTTACCAGAACTCAAATCACATCAATTATCATACGAGGTCAAAAAATATCAGCGATACTAGACTGCAGACAAGTACATCCAGAATCAATAAAAGCAAAACTAGAATCTATAATCACACACGAATACACAGATCAAAATGTCGAAAATTGATTCAACTTCTTCATCTCTGAAGACATCCGATACAACACATGCAAGCACACAATGAAAAATTCATAGAAAATCAAAAGCTCAGCAGTCTCTTATTTTAAATTACAGGAAAATCTCATCAATGTTCTTCATTTTCTGTCAGTCATTTCGTCGGAACACTTAGCGCGCGCTACAAGTAGCAATCACATATTCGATTCCACAACATGAACTAATAAATACATTAAATACATCAAATACACAAACACTTAACACTGATTAGAGTAATCAGTCACTAATAAAACGCCCGAAAAAGGTGAAAATTTCAAAAGATTCAAATCAAACGCAGCCAAAATGAAGCTCAAAATAAAACGGCAATGGAGGAGAGAGATAGAGAGAGAACTTACACTCCGCCGGCGATACCGCCAGCAGCGAGAGACTTAGAAATGCTAAGAAGAGCATGAGTAGGAGATTTAGCGCTAACGCCTTCAGTAGCAGCCTTTGCTTCTTCCGCCAAATTCACGATCGTCGTCACTGCAGCCGCCTCGCCGCGCTGCTTCACATCCTCCGACGCCATTCCGCTCTCTCTCTCTCTGAAAACGTGCAAATCAACGACAATTCGGAACCCTAGGAGACGAAGACAATCGAAGAAATGTTCAGGAGGCGGAGGGATTGAACAAACGCAGGTATTTTAAGGTGATAGAGAGGCCAGAGAGGTGAGAGAGAAGGAGGAGGGCAACAGAGAAGGAGGAGGCAGGAAGTATTTATATACTTTGCATTTTCTTTGGTTTTTCCTTTTTAGTTGAGAGAAGTGAAAAGAAATGAGGGCGGTTGGATGTAGGTGGTTTTCACGGTTGCCGCGTTCCGGCGCTAGTTAAACCCCGAGGAAGATGTTTGCATTTCTAGGGGACCACTGTAATATGGGATTTTTTTTTATTTTGTTGGGGTGATTTTATGTTAGGAACTTAGGATAATCGAGTCATTTTTTTGAAGTCATCGTCCATTTCCTTTATTTTTATTTATAGAATCAAATATAATAAAATTTAAATGTAAATTTATAGATACATTTAAATATAAATTTTTAAATTATTAAATTTTTATAATTTTTTAACTTATAAATTTAAAAATTAAAATGGTTTAAATTGTATTTTATAGACTATGAAAAGTCAAATAAGACAAAAATTCATAAAAAGAGCCACAAAGGTACTACATTTTTTGGTAATATCTTCAACGACTTTTCCCATTTTGATGATGCATCGAATAAGCTATTTACGAAGTAATCTTGTTTTCCAAGAAACTATTTACATGACAATATCATATAATGACCTATTGTACTAAATACTTTTCTTTGCTCACTTAAACCCCTCAAAAATTTAGCCAATGAACAAAAAGACACATTTTGGTTGTACTAAAGGCATATTACAATTAATTATATAATGAAAATCATCATACTAAGATGATTCGTATCCATATTAATTTAGTATAAATACAATGATTTAAAAAAATATTATAAAAATAACAATAAAAAAAGATGACCAAAAAATGTGCATTAGGCTATTTTTAATCGAAAGTTTGAGGATTGATTCCTTTAAGTATCCAAAACACTAAATTAGTCGATGTTACATATTTTTGAAGATAATCCTAGTAGACTAGCAGTACCTCTAGTAAGCCCTTAGTTGTCTTGTAACACTAATCAAGGTATATGCTAAGACTACTTGTTTAGTTCAATTGAAGATTTGAAAGAATTTAACATTCAATCCTAACGTGATTTTAAGAGCACTAATAGTGTATGTGTACTTTTTCAGTTGAAAAATATTAAAATATAGAGCCATTTAAGGACCAAGGACCAAGGTCCACGGTTTATCCAAGATACACTTTTGAACTTATCATGGGCTTATTTAGATATGCTAGGATTATTATGGCATTCTTGTTTATTTCATAGAGTTGTGTTATATTTGTCTCGTTGACATGTCCTTAACATGTTAAATTTGTCATAGGATCATGTCACCATGGTCATATTAGTCTCTAACTTGAAGAAGTGTAGGTTCATTCCATATCAAATTAACTATTAATTTGTCATCCACTAAACATAAATCGACCATGTTTCTATCAAAAAGAAAAAAAAATGTTTTATTCACAACAATCACAAGCAACAGGTGTCTGTATATGTAGGTGTGTCAAATCGGCTCAACGGGTCGATTCTGGGTTGACCCATCGTGGGTCGGTTCTTATTGGGCCAATTTTGCCTATCGGATCGGTTCCGGTTTGGATCGGGTCATTATCGGGTAGGGTTAAATCGGTTATTTGCTTGGTCGGGTTCGGTTCGGGTTGTATTCGGTTTGGGTCAATGTCGGTTCGGGTTGTATTCGGTTCGGGTCAAGGTCGGTTCCAGTACAATCGGGTCGGTTCCTAAACGGGGTTATATCGGGTTATTTCGGATTCGGGTCAAGGTCGGTTTTGGTAAAATCGGGTCGGTTACAGAACAGGTTATAGCAAGGTTATTTCGGATTCGGATCTAGGTTGGTTCTGGTAAAATCAGATCGATCCCTGAACGGGTTATTCGGGTCTAGGTCGATTTCGATAAAATCGGACAACGATGATGGTTAATTCATAAATTGGACAATGATGATGTCGATAAGTCATTTAAAAATAAAATATTTATGAGGTAATGATTATTAAATGTGTATTATCCTATCAAACTAGTCTATAACATACGATGTTAAGTTTATATATACATAAAAACTTGTAATATGTTTAGTTTGAATCGACAATGACAAGTTTGGTTTCAAAGTTATTAGATATTAGGTAAAAAATAGGTCTGTCAAAATTAGGTCATATTCATATATATTCATATTATTAACACATCTAGTGAATTCGGGTAACGAATTGTTATAAATCGAGTTATATTGGTTATGTGTCGGTTTCAATCGGTTTCAAGTTATTTTCGGGTTGGGTCCGTAACGGGTCGGGTCTGCAACGGGTCGGGTCCCTAATGGGTTGGACACGGATCGGGTTCGGGTCTTTGAATATCGGGTCAAATCGCTTTCAGGTTAACTTCAGGTCGGGTTGGGTCGGTTTTCGGGTCTCACTTTTCGGGTCATAATCAGGTCGGGTCCGGGTCGGTTTAGGGTAACTTATCGGGTCAGGTCTGATTCTGACATCTCTATGTATATGCAACTTATATATGATATTAAAATGAGTTGGCATTAGGATAATCTTTGTTAGGGTAAAATCTACACATCTCATCTCACGCAACAAGTGTCTAAATGTCACGATCAAGCAACAAAAAATTCAAGCGCTTCGACCAAGAGACGTAAATATAAGCGCTACGCTTAAGCATCATGAACCGACCAACGATGGTTTGAGAAGTTAGTTGAAAAATCTTAAAGTCTACTAATGGATAGCCATAGAATATTTCTCGAAAGTTGCGCCTGATCGAGTAAAAATAAGGCCCCATCAACATCAACATGTAGCAAAATCATGGCGAGGTGGTTAAAACAGCTCATAAATTCAAGGCAATCTGACTCTCAACCACATAGACATTACTAACGTTAAGGAGCAACTATAAAAAGGAAAATAAAGCCAAAATTTAAAACAAGGACCAAAAAACTTACTACAACTCATCACTTATTACTTCATCTTCACTCCTCAACCACTATTTTTACAATTATATTTGTTATCACTTAACAACTATTTCTTTTCAATAATCCTTGTACTTAAGTAGCAATCACACAAAAAATAACTTTTACATAGTGGAATAGCGAACTAATCAACCCTTACGATTTTTATCTTCTTTTGGGTTCCGAGTCAATAAATATATATCCGTGTAGCTTGCATTAATTATTATATTTTATTTTGTTTGTTATTCCCTACCCTTCATTCAACTAATTGTTTTAGGCCATAATCATAAATTGTCTCTAGATGACAATTTTGGCGGAAATAATCTCTATTAGTTTATTTACTGAAACTCATAGAATTATCAATTGTTTAGTTTAGTGATGTTTTTACAATCAAATACCATAAAAACTTTATCAAATAGCAAATTTGGTTACTTCTATACTTGCAAAAGTTAACATAGTGTTATTAGTGTTCTTGTACTCTAATGATTCAACTTTGCTTACTTTTATCGATCCGTATTGGTCTATAAGTATGTAAGAAAATGATTGAGTGTTACATTTAGTTTTTTTTTTCCAATATATATATATATGGTTTGTTTTAGTGGACATAAAAATTTTTCCAAAAAATTGATTTTCACCCTTTTTCTATCTTCCTTTGTTTGGTTTGTAAAGAGGTATAAAATTGTTGTCCCATGAGTGACAAATAGTTCTTACAGCTTATATTTATATCAAGCTTTCTGACTCATTTTGCCAGTTCAGCCTATTACACTTTATTATACATATTGGCTTAATATATTGATATCCCCTTTTCCCTCCAATTATCCTGCCTACTTTCTTAGCAATCACATCCATACCCCATCATTGACCTAGCACCATCCATCGCCATTGATGGTAGCCCACTAGCCCCCTTTTCGCAGTTGAGACTTATCTCGCTTAATGCCTTACTGTTCCAAGTGCATTAATCTAAAATTGCTTAAATCCAATGCTAAAACTTCTACTCGTAAGTGCCTAAACCCCTATTTGATTCGTAGAGTGCACTTGTCAACTACTCTCTATTAGTAACTCCCTCCATTTTATAAAATTCTTTTTGTTACTATAACTAAAAAGACTACAGAATAATATTAACTTATTGTAAATAGTATTTTTCTTACTTTAAAAAAAAAAAGAAATAATTATATGGACAAAAGTTATAAAAGAAATAAAGTCGGAAAAGAAATAGTTTTATAAAATAAAAGTACAATTTTAGTCGATATCCTAAACTAATTATATTTTGACTTTTTGATGGTTGTAAGATGTCTAACTTTTAAGCTAGTAGAATGTGTTTAATTGATCAACTCAAAACTTCAATGATAGTTGTATAATTTTTTTTTAAAGTACCTTACAAAATGTTTAGTCAAACACTTGACGTAGCTAAATGACGAAAGCATTGCTCTCCAGAAACAAACGTGGCGGCCTTTCAGCTACGTTTCACTCGTGTATGACGCAATACCTTTACACTTAGATCTTGCTGACTTCCTGAAACGCGACGTTTTAGGCCAAAAACTTAGTCGTTCGAAATGACATTTGACGTTGTCGGGAATACGAATACGAGTACAGTTGACGAATTCCTATTGCCCTCCAAAATTAAAATTTTCTGACTCGAAGATTTCAGCTCTCTCCTCCCCCCAACCCCACTAAACTCTTCCTTTTCTAACCCTAATCATTTCAATCAACCTTCAAAAGGGAAGAATTTTTTCACTAACGTTCGAAGATTTCAGAAAGTTTTTCCACTTTTGTTGTATTTTGGGTAAGTCTTCCATAATTCCAGATCACCTGGAAAACATATTTGGAAACGTTTCTGTTCAATATGAAGGTCAAATGCTGAAAATTGGAACATTCAACTTTGTTTTTCTTTGATTATTATGATTTTGGTTGAGTTTTGAATGATGGGTTTGTTGAAATTTTGAGTATTGTTGTGCATCTTTTATTGGGGGTTAGTTGTTGTTAATGGTTTATGGGGTGTGAAATTTACTGGGGAATTTGTGTTAAATGTAGAAAATTCGATTAGTTCAATGCCGAAATGCGATAAGGTGTTGCCGGAGCCTCATGCGTTTACTGTCTACCAATGTGGTGGTTGTGGTGCTTCGCTTAAAGGTGAATTTCATTTTTTTTTTTTTGTCATGCGTACAATTTGTTTGTTGAAATATCTGACGATTTTTTTTTTTTTTTTAATTTTGGATTGTGTTTTGTTGATGTGATGGAATGAACACCTTAGAGGTCATCTTGTACTGAGAAATTGGTGAGTTCTGATAAGGGGTTAGAGGGGGTTAAGGATAGTGGTGGGTTGGGGGAGGTTGAGGGGGTATCGTTGAGAAAGGTTCTTTTGATATGGGTGGGAAGTCACCAGTGAGATCCGCGTTTGGAGATGGGGATGGAAAAGAGTCACCGGTGGAAGAGAGTGATTTTGCTGAGTTTCGTGGGGGGTTTCCAAAATCGCCTTTGAGGGACAGATTTTTGAATGATCTTAGTTCTTCACCAGTGAGGTCAAGAAATGTTAACCCATCATCTATTGGGAGGAAGGGTTCCGGTGATGTAGATTTTGATGGTTTTGGTATGTCACCAGCCAGGTCAAGAAATATTAGTAAGTCACCTGTGAGGGAGCGAGGGAGTAGATCCCCAATGAGTGTGAGAACGAGACATGTAAGCAGGTCACCCATAAGGGGGAGGGATGATGCTATATATAGATCTCCTGCTAGGACAACGAATGGAGATATTTCCTTTACACCGTCGAGGGGAGGTGTTGTCTCTGATATGGATGAATGTGCTGAGAAAGAACAAGAGGGGATGGGGGTTGATAGTGATGGGCTTGAGGAAAGCGTGAGACTTGACAAGATGTCTCTGAAAACTTCATTTAATACATGGCTTCCTGATGATAATCATCCTAAAGAATCTAATGATTCCATATTAGGTAGAAGAACCAAGTGGAGAGACCAAATTGGTGATGATACTGATCGAATCAGTGAAGGGAAGGAATCTGTCTTCGCTGATGAACATGAAGGATTAATTGATGATTCCATTCATGGAAGTGGCTCTATTAAGGGAGAAATAGACAGAGATTTGAGATATAGGGATGATTATGCTCGTGGAAATGGAAGGGTAGTTGTTGGGAGTAGGAGAAAATCAGCTTCTTCAAGTTCAGTTGATGAACCTTCGAGCTATCATCCAGACTCCATTCATGGTAATGGCCACTCAAGGCACAGTTTTGAAACTCGGAGAGAACCTGCTAACATTCTCTATTTGGATCGCCATGAATTCAGTCAGAAATACCAGGGATCTAGGCAGGAATATCCTTTAAATCAAAGGAGTGAGTTTGATGACAAACTGTTTTCTTTTCCTGGGTCTTATAATAATGCTGATGATTATTCTGAAGAAGAGCAATTGAGATTTCGGTGGGGATTGAAGCAGCAGTTTTTGCCAGAGAAATGTATGCCGAGGTCTTCTTACTTCAATCATGGACATGGTTTGGTTCAGGAGATGGAAAATACGCATAATCACCCCCTTTTATATGATGATCCATTTGCTGGACATGTGAAAAGGGATTGTCGCCCTAAGCATACACAACATTCACATCATACAATGCATGGTTATGTTCCTGGGAAGTCCTTGGACTTTCATCAGGAGTTCATAAAATCTTATAGCAATGAGACTCGTAGTCATCGTGATGTCATTGATTGGCAAGGACATGATCTACCAAGTTCTTTTGGCCACAGGTTGTCTCCCAATCATGTAGACCGTCGAACATCCCGCCATAGTATGGATCTCCATAGTTATGCCCCACGGACCTATGATCCTAGAATGGCACATACTAGTCCTCAAGAACGACCATCCCACCTTGCTCCTCATGCTAGGAGAGTTCTGCTGGCTAGCCAGAACAAACGGATTTGCCTTCCAATCGCTGGTGGTGCCCCCTTTGTATTGTGCCGCAAATGCTTTGAGTTGCTCAAATTGCCCGTGAAGTTCATGACCAAGCATAAGAAAGACTATCAATTGCAATGTGGTTCTTGCTCTTATGTAATGTCATTTGATCTTCAGAATGGGTCTTTTGGTGTTCTCCCTTCACAAAAGAAACAAGATCCTGTCAAGGTTGCTAGTGGCTTTGGTGAAGTGAATGACTCGAGTCCTAAACAACACCGTGATAGCTTTACTGCTATGAGGACAAATCTTGGATCTGATGATTTTGATGCAATAGGACATTGCTTCCATTCTATGGGATCAGTAGCCAATGAACCCACAAGAGGGTGGAGATTGGTTTCAAATTTAAATGAATCTAGTCAAGCATCTCAATCTTCTAAAGATGAACGCGTTTCAGCCAGTGCAAGCGTACGAAGCAGCCGACCCAATTCTTCAGAGATGCCCTTGAATATACGTCCTCCTCCTGGTTCACCTTTGCAGGAACATCTTGATTACTCTACCAAATTCCACATTGCTGCGGCAGAAAATGCAATAAATGACACTGGGACAAAGAATCCTGTTCTTGAAGTTCATTCCCATGAGTTATCAACTAGTTTATCTGATTCTGGGGATACTCCTAGAGAAAACAAAGATGCAACCAAACATTCCTCTAGATCTCCTTTCTGGAGATCCTTTGGACCAAGAGCTGGTCTTGCCTCCCCTGGAAAAGGTGAGGTGTATGTCAATGGTCAGCAGGTACCAGTTCATGTAATAAAAAAGGCAGAGAAGCTTGCTGGACCTATTGAATCTGGAGACTACTGGTAACTCTCTGCAATTGTTTCTAACTACATATATTTTATTAAAAATAAAATGATGTACGTATGCACCCAAACTATTACTTGGACGTTTTATCTTATTTTGGGAGGTAGCAGAATGATCCTTATTAATTTATTATTATTATTATTATTATTTTGTTTCATGTCAGGTACGATCCCATAGCCGGTTTTTGGGGTGTAATGGGCCATCATTGCCTAGGAATAATTCCAGTGAGTTAGAGTGTTAGAAAATTCATTTACTTCTTTACAGTATGAATAATTTCCTTGCCAATTTACCCTTAATATGTAAGTAATCTATGGAACTGGCATTTATTATTTGTCGTGCAGCCATCTATTCAAGAATTTTGTTTTCCCATGCCAGCAAGTTGTTCTGGAGGGGACACTGCTGTTTATATAAATGGCAGAGAACTTCAAAAAAGAGATCTTGATTTACTTTCTAGTCGAGGACTTCCAACTGTGAGGGATAAGAGATATATCATTGATATATCTGGAAAAGTCGTGGAGGAGCAGAGCAAAGACTTCATTGCTAACCTTGGAAAACTTGCTCCCACGTGAGTATCTCTGAAGCTTTTATTTGTTCAGTTGGGCTGTATGTTATTACTTACAAAACTGTGAGTTGAACATACTAAAAACTATGCTACATGGATCATCTAGTAAGAGTCCCATAGCTCTATCTGTTTCTGCTTCTTGTAGCAAATTGCATCTGTTTGGATTCCATCCGTTAATTCTCGAGGCAAACAAACTGTCTTGTTGTTTTATGGAATTCCTGGCCAAGTACATTAATATCTGCTGAAAATGGTTGTCTAATATTCTAAAATCCTGTCATGGAACCACCATTGACCGTTTATCAAGTCCCCTAAATTACACTCACACCCTGGAATTGAATTTTTCAGCCTCCCATATGGTATCGTGTCATCCTTTCCCAAACTTAACACAAGGGTAAAACTAAAATCAAATAAAAAATTTAAGTTAAATTAGAAAACAGAATTTGAATTTTTTCCATTGGGATATTGCACCAGGTACCCCTGAAGTTTTAAAAAATTAACAAGATATCCTTTTGTTTTGAAAAATGCACCATGTACCCCTAAGTTTGCAATAAATCTCTCATATACCATTTGCTAACAACGTACATCATCAATAATGTTGAAAAGTCCCCTCAAAAATTGTTGAGATTGGTGGAAGTGACAAGTGAAACAATACGAGTAGCACATTTAGGGGTTCGGATACCATTTTGGGGGTTTAGTTAATATTTTTGACTTTTATTGGTCATTACATGTGTACCTGTGATTTTTTGCAAACCTCAGGGGAATATGGTGCATTCTTGCCATGAGGGTACTTCTTGCCCTCTGGGGTACCTGGTGCAATTTCCCTTTCCCTTTTGTGCACTGTACGATTGGACATTCCCTGTCACCTTTTGCATAAGATTTTTCATTTGTGACATGATCAGCTGGCCAAAGTATGTAAAAGAACACTTCTGAAAGCTGTGATTCTGTACTTCATGGTTAGATTGAATTGATTTGTCCTTGACAAGAATCTTTTCCTATGGAAAATGAGTTCACATTTGCATTGGATTTAGTTGTCCTATTGTTTGTTTTTTAGTCAATGATTTTTACGCTTCTGTATCTTTAACTTTGAAATTTGGCTACATATTTCAGAAGTTTAGTATTGTTAGATTTTCGTCTTCTTCCTGTAATTTTAGCTGCAGACATTATCATTACCCTGCAAACATTATAGGTTCATTTTGGGCCGCTCACAGAGTCAGTAGTATCGAGTGGTTAAACCAATAATTTGGTACTATCTTAGCTTTTGGAAATCAGGATGTGCTGAGAGCAATGTCCTGTGGAACACCCAAAATTCTGATGAATCTAGAGAAATGAATCCTCCCCCTTGAATTAGTAAATGCCAGTTTGTCTAACAAGTAAAGTAACTTACGGGGAGTGATATGTTCTATATGTCCTTGGTGAGCAAATTGTTAGAGGACTTGGTTAAGTTACGGGCACTTGTCTAGATTCTTGTACGAATACTAACTTATTAAATGCTTCAGCAACTCAACGTTAAATGTCTCTCTCGATCTTTTTTTTTTTTTTTGGCTTAGTTATTGCTAGCTGCAGTGGAGTACTACTAACCATTCTTCTTTGTGGGTTTTTTTTTCTACCTTATAGAGTTGAGAAGAACAAGCGTGGATTTGGCATGCGCGTACCAGAGGAATTCAAACACTAATAGTTTTGGGGTCTGGTATATTGAATTAGGTTGAAAGAAACGACCATAGTGATCGATACGGTGACTTTTAGCATCAAATTTTGGTATGTAAAGTGCAAGATTTTTCATAGGAATTTTTGGGGTAAAACATTAATTTCCTCATCATTGTGGTATATAGTATGTAGAATATTCCATTCTTGTATATGTTAAATTCGTGAAATTACATTCATTCTTTTAAGTTTATTACTGACAGGTTAAGTCAAGTCTGTAAATTGGTCTTAGTCATCGTCATATTATTCATGGTAGTATTTCTATATTCTAAGTCTTGGAGTGCTAGACGAGAAGTGTGAGTCTGTTTGTGTCTGACATACATGTTTTCGAGGATAGATCATTCAGTGGTAATCTGACTGTAACTCCGTAAGATCAGCACAAAAACGACCTGTTGGAGATTTTCCACCTTTTTTGTAATTCTTTGATCTTTCTATAATTTATATAACTCTTGTACTTTAGAAATATTAGTCTGTTCATTCACTTCACTCTTTCACGTCAACTCTGTTTAAGTTGTATTTTAAGCGACTAAAAATGCGCAAATAGGATAGTGCACCCTGTGCAAAACGCAGGGGGAAATAACATAAAACGCAGAGTGACTGGACGTGCTTGTGCAATGGAAGACAGGTCAGCATGTGGTGGAAAACATGTGAAAATGATTTCTTGCAAAAGTTGGTAAAAGTGAAAAAGTTGTACTTGGTAAACGTGAAAAGAAAAGATTTTTTGCAGAAGCCACTGTAGTGTATGGACAGTATGTTTTTTATGCATCGGGAATCATGAAAAGAGACTAGAATTAATGATACAATACACGAATGAACATTATGTAGTCATTCACTGAACATTTAGTTGTACACCACTGAACATGTGAGGAGAACCCAATGAACATTCAAAATAATTCATTGAAAGTTTTTACAATGAACATTTTATAACGAGCCACTGAACATTTAAGTGTAAACGAATGAACATACAAGTGTAAACGAATGAACATTTACGGTTTTGTTTTGAATGAACATTACATATCAGTACAAAAATCTAAGATATTGCATTGGGAGGAGTATTTTTTTGTAATGATGATGCGTGGTTTTTTTTGCAGAGATCTTATACATTTTCGATTCATCATTCACATAATTCCACTAACCATTATCAATGACCATTTAGTAAATCTCACTTACCATTTAGCTTATTCTACTGAACATTTGTCCATTTTCACTGATCATTCACATAATTCCACTGAACAATTCATTCATTTCACTGAACATTTGCATAATTCCACAGAATATCTTCCTCTTTTCACTGAACATCTACTAAATCTCAATGACCATTTACTAAATCTCACTATATCATTTACCTTATTCTACTTAATATTTCTCCATTTCCAATGACCATTTACATAATTCTACTGAACATTTCATTCATTTCCCTGACCATTTACTAAATTATTTATCTATCATTAAGCCAATTCCACTAAACATTTTACTCCCATTTTACTGAACATTTTAGTCAATTGCAATGAACATCTAATTACATTCAATGATCATGTTCTTCATTTTCAATAACCATTTTTTAACTCTCACTAAACATTTAGTTATGTACACTGACCATCTAGATAATTCCACTAAACATCCATTCTGACTCCACTGAACATGTCTTTAACTTCAATTAGCATTTTAGTAATCTCACTGAATATTAAATTAACTATACTAAACAAGTCCTTAATCTCAATGACCAATTAGTTAATTGAAATGAAGGGAAGCACCGGGAGAGAGAGAGAGAGTGAAATAGTAGTGGAAAGGTTGGAAGTGAAAATGTTTGTCTTTTTTATTTGGGAAAATGGCGAGAAAAATGATGACAGTTGTATGGAGAATGCACAACTGCTGTATTCCTTGAAACGAGACACGTACAGTCATGCCCAGATATGACGATTTATGGGGAACTGCAAATGGTCACTGGGTTGGGGTAAATGGTCAGTGCATTATCTGACGTGTAAAAGCCCCTCCAGCCACTTGCGTTTTGTGTTATTTTGGGCTGCGTTTTACACATGGTGCACGATGCGCATCGTGCACCTGAGTGTAACGTCCACATATCAGGCGTTGTGATTATTTACGAAGTTTAAAGAATCGTAAACTTCTAACATAAACATTTTAACTTAATAATTTTAAATTTTTTAGTTTGGAAAGAACTTTTTATTATGGAATTCTTTTTTAGTATTTTTTTTTTTTTGGAATTTTGAACTGACCGAGATTTATTTTTCTTTTCCTCTCCCTCTTTTGAAGGAGAGTATGATTAACTTTAACTCCATTATCTTATGAGGAGACCCACAGGATGATTGATGATGATATTACGTTAGTCTAAATTACTGTTGTTCTAACTTAGTGGGGCATACACAAATCTATTGAAGATATTGGATTTACTGTAAAATATATTTAATAAGATGTCATAATAAGCGCATCGGATTGCAACCTTTGCGGACATACGGAATACGGAGTAGTAGATTATTAGCCGTGTATATTTATTAGTGAAGCACCATCTGAGGATTCTAACTTCTAAGTGACTTGGGACACAATACCGATGCGACGATGCTTTCTAGTGTTGGAATTCGGAAAGCCATTAAAATTGTTGCTTTCTAAAGTAAATTATTTCATAAGGCTGTATATGAGTATATGAGTATATGAGTATATGAGATAAACTATTTCTCGTATTTTAAAGTTTTTAGATTTTGTTATCAATGTCCACATCTTCACTGTAACGGCTAAATTGAAATATCTTTATTGTACACCGTTTTAATTATTCATTATAAAAAACACAGCTCATTTGCCATTTTAACATAATTTCCATTATAGTCCATACCAAAAAAGTGTGAAAATTTGTAAACGTGGCCTTTTAAATTATAGTAAAACCCAAAGAAGGGAATAATTAAATTCTTGTTTATGAATCTAACCCCTTCATTTATAATTTCTTGAATTCAATTATGATATTGTGACAATTTAGGATAAAAAAAAAAAAATTATGATATTGTGACAATGAGTGGGGGAGCTTATGTCGGTATCAACCCAACTCACGGCAGTGGCTCCCCACATCTTCTTCTTACTCCATTTAATCAGAAAGACTTCAACAAAACAGAGAAAGAAGTGGTAGCTAAGTTGAGAAATTTATGCAGAAAAAAAAATGAAGTGGTACTCCAAAATGTGGGCACTTCACAAGCACAAATCATCATTCATAAAACTAGGAGTAATGATCTTTGCTACTATTCTTGCTCTTCGAGTCTTCCTCAACAATACTCCTGCTTTTATCTCTCAATCCCAACTTCAAACTGATTCAATCCAAACCTCATCGTCCTCATTCCCTCAACCCAGTTCTGGGGTTTCTGATTCCAGAATTTTTAATGATTTTCCTGAAAAAACAGGTATTTATTCGATCTTAATCTTGGTTATTTATTTATTTTTATTTTTTATGTTCAACTGAATTGTTCTTTTATCAATATAGTATGATTTGTGATTGTTTTTCGTGTTTGGCGTTGAGTAATGATTAAGGATCTGAAAAATTGTCTGAAAAATCTGGGTTCTGCTTCAGAAACCTCAATTTCTTTAATGGGCATTGCTTGGGTTTCATAAAAGTTGGTATGATAACACAAAATAGACAAAAAAAACCAGCTGAGATTAAGTTAAAGGATGGGTCTTGCAGCAAAAGATCTCATTTTGTGTTATGAATTAATCAATATAATGGAGAATCATAGGAGATAAGTTATTGATTCATGCATCCGAACCCGGGCTTTGGGCTTCGCGATCATTGTCATTGTTGTCGTTGCTCATAGTTCATTTTAGTGGTGAATTGTTCTGTCATTGTCTTTACCAGATTTGCAGTTTGCCTTTCAACGACAAGCTCTTGGTTAGTTTCTTTAGGTTTGCATCAAGTTCGATGAGAATGTAGCGTAAATTATGACTGTTTGGCTGCCAATTAGCTTAGCTGGAGAGTGTTTATCATGAATTGGGGAATTAATATTCAATGGGTTGATCACAAATGTTAGTGTTTTTGGTGAGTTTGAGATCTAGTTAGGTAATTAGGTGGGAAACTACATGGATTTGGAATTTTTTCATTGTTTCAACCAGATTTGCAATATTCCTTTCAGTATGAACTCTTGGTTAGGTTCTTGAGTTTTACATTGTATTGGATGAGAATGTAGCAAGGTTATGTTTATTTGGATGGCAGTTAGCTTAGTTGGAGGGTGTTTTTCATGAATGGGGAAAGTTGTCTTCAATGGATTAGGTGGCCAACTGCATGGATTTGGAAGTTCAAAGCTGGCCATTTGATCTTACTAATTTTCAATTTTGAAACACTGAGAGCTTATTTGGTTTCAGTTGATAAGTTAGCGGGAATGGCAATGAATTGATAAGTAAAATGCTTTCTCAAGTGTCGTAGATATCACATTGCAGTCTTTTATCGTACACTCTACTCTACTCACCTTCCTGGTTTCGTACTTTCTCCGTGATAATGTAAACAAGTGGGATAGATTATGTTCGTTTATCACTAGGGTTTGTTTACATGATATATTACAAGGATCTCCAATTGAGTCTGTTTTATTTATTTATTTATTTATTTATCACGACTTACCTAAGTGACATGATGGTCTGTGGTTTCCCTTTAATTGGTTTATTTGGTTATGAAAGTGTTCCTCTGATCTAAATTCAGGAAAGTGTGATCTGTTTGCTGGGGATTGGATCCCAAATCCAGCTGGACCTGCATATATCAATGAAACTTGCAATTTCATTGAAGAACATCAGAACTGCATGAAGAATGGGAGGCCTGATTCGGAATATCTATACTGGAAGTGGAGGCCAAGAACTTGTGAGTTACCTCAGTTCAATGCAATGAGGTTCCTTGAGATGATGAAGAACAAAACATGGGCATTTATTGGTGACTCAATCTCTCGAAACCACGTGCAGTCCTTTATTTGTATGCTCTCGAAGGTATGTTAATCACTTTAGCAATTTGAAGCAATTGCCTTTCTTTTGTTCTTATTGCTGTTTCCTTGCTTTTTTTTTCTTTCTCCAAAATCATTTTTCTTTTCTAAAGGCTTTCCGGAGGGGTAGGGGTGGGGCTGTGGGAGATGGCTCGAGACTAATCTTATGCATAGCATAATATCATCACCGACTCTTGAGATAAAGTTGTCATATTTCTAGTTCTTACGACACTTTTGCAGAGACAATACTCCCCAATGGAGGGAGTTAATTTTTAGTTTTCAATGCTTAATATTAACTATATTTTGAATGCTTTAATATTATGAACATTATAGGAGCCCTGTGGATATAAGTAATGTTATTCCTAGAAACGCATTTAGCAGCTTGTTATATCCTTTTAATTGTTTAACTATTTGAGGAAGGGACTCATATATATTGCTGCTAATCTATGCCCTCCAAACTAATTCTTCTTTTGGCACGCTTGTTTATGTGCAAACATAAATTGTACTGTGAGGAACTGTCAATATATGATGCTATGCAATCTGATGTTCTTCAGGTGGAAGAAGCAGAATTGTTTTATCATGATGAAGGATATAAGTCTAAAGGATGGCGCTTCCCATCCTACAACTTGACTGTATATGTTATGTGGTCTCCCTTTCTCATAGAAGCAGCTATTTTTGAAGACATCAATGGTGTCTCATCTCAGGATATTGAACTGCACCTTGACAGACTTGATAAGACATGGACTAATTTATACAAAAACCTGGACTACATGATCTTCTCCTCTGGAAAGTGGTTTTTCAAGACAGCAATATATTATGAGAATGAAACAGTTTTGGGATGTCATGGTTGTCAGAAGAACCTAACTGACATCAATTTAGATTTTGCGTACCACAAAACTCTGCAGTTGGTGCTCAATTTTATCGCTACATCTGATCATAAAGGGTTAATTTTTTACCGTACATCAACCCCTGATCATTTTGAAGGTGGAGAATGGTCCAGTGGAGGAAAGTGCAATAGAACTGTCCCGTTTAAAGAAGGGGATATTGAGATGAAGTACATGCAGAAATTACTGAGACAAATTGAGTTAGAGGAATTTGAGAAAGCGGTGGCAAAAGCTTCAGAAAATGGTGTGCGGTTAAGACTTCTTGATTTCATGCAGCTTTCCTTGTTAAGGGCTGATGGACACCCTGGTCCATATAGACAATATTACCCTTTTGCAACTGATGAAAACGCAGAAGTCCAGTATGATTGTTTGCATTGGTGCTTGCCTGGGCCAATAGATTCTTGGAATGATGTAATTATGCAAATGGTAGTGAATGGATGAGTTTTTTTTTTAAAAAAAAGAGGGGGGGGGGGGGGGGGGGGCAGAAAAAAAGAGAAGGGAACAGTAAAATACTAGATGAACAACATCAGACGTGAGTAAATAGAGGACAGTACCTGGTGGGAGGTCATACATAAGGGATTTCAATTTTTTTTTCTTCTGGTTTTCCAAGGTGTTGGTCCTAATTTTGTGATTCTCTTGGCTGATATATTGTATGTCATATGTAATGGGTAGATGAGAACTATCTGAAAGGTTATTGCAGCTGTTATGTGTAGTGATGTAGATTTCATTCCTAATTCAATGGTTCGGATGTCATTCTCTGAATGTTGAAGAAGCAACCCTGCAATGAAAGGGCCATACTTTCAGCTGTTATTTATAGGGCATGTAGGAGCTTGAAAAGCTACACTGTGACTTCGCATATTTTTCATCGTATGGGAGTGCCTCTTTTCATCTTGCAAGAGTCTGAAATTCATACTGATAGACAACGAAGAATTCCTTGTTTCGATGCCTGGTTGCTAGACTAGTATAACACCGGGAACTCAAGACAATGATAGAATCAGAGGAATGCTGCGCATTATTTTTATAGGGTGTGAACTTGACAGGAAATCATTCACCGGATTCTAGCTTCTTTTTTTTTCGTCCTTTTTTCTGGAGTACCCGTCTAGAGAGAGGGTACATTTCTAAATTTTGACAGGATGTTCTAGTATTATACCATGTCGAGTAAGCATGTATGTATCACACAAATGTACTTTGAAATTGAAGGTAGATGTCTTTTTTCTCTATGATGCAGACTTTAGCTACTAGAGTCAATGTTTCTGTCATTGAACTTAACTATGGTGGTGATATTTGATACAAATATATCGGTTAGACGGACACTGGACATTACTGGCTGTAATTTGTCATTTGGACGTCAACTTTGAACCGCTGAAACGAATGTGACTGCAAATAATGCAATTCACTCCATTTTGTGTTCAGATTTCTGGTATAATCACATGAGAATCTAGGGAGGAGTAGTAAGTGGACTAGAATGAATTACCAAGTTCAATTTAGTCCGTTATTCTTTGCACCTCAAAGATTGAGTTTGAGTCCGATTTAAGGTTATTTCCCGGGTCAATCCAATTTTTTTTTTTATTGTGTTTGAATCCAATACAATCCAAATATTTTTTATGCCACTTATATTTTAGCTTTTTAATAACTGAACATTAATATAAACTTGATAATAACATAGGTAATAAGATAAAATAACAAATATTGTTTGTGAATTATATTATACATAGAAATACTTATAATTTTAACTTAAAACTTCAATTCTTAAAAGATTAGGTACATAGTTAACTTGATGCAAACGACTATTTCGCTCATACTTTAAAGCATCTAATTAGAAAATCTTCATTAACATATTGGTTGACTCACTTATGGAATGAAATTTGAAAGCCTTCAAAAGAAACGATAGAGGGTGAGAAAAGTTGAGGACAATTGTCAATAGAGTGAAAATAATTTTAGGGTGATACATGAGGTGTTATATCACTATATGGTACAGTTATGAAAATACTCTCAAATTTATGCACAATAACCTACTCTTAGACAATCAAGGTATAGCCTCTGAATATCTTTAATCACTAAATCTTTTTATTTTGTTGTTTTTTACTAACCCATTTTTCTCATCAATTAGGCATGTAAAAGACTTTCTTAGTATGATTGTGCATAGTTTCTCTATAAGTTTTATTATTTATTATTTAACATGATTAATGGCCTCAAACCATATTTTCTTCTGAGTCTTTTAATATATTGTTTATAACTATTGTTCTTACATGTTTTTATGATTGATTTATGGTTTTCTTCATATTAATTGTATATACATGTTCCACATTTACTTATTCACCAATTATGATTGAGTAACGAAGTGATCATCAATTACTACTCTTTCATATGCTTTAAATTAGCCTACCACTCAATAATTTATAGTTATGTTAAAAATGAAGAGTTTTAATATAATTATTTAATTATAAGTCTTGAAACTTGTGATACATATTGAATCGAAATAGAGTAGTTTACAAGTGGATTATGACTCAAGGTCAAAGTCATATCTCATCCTCAATCTACTTTGGTTTTATACCATGTAACAATGCCATGTTTCTTAAGGATTCATAATAAGAAAATCTTTACAATGGATATATCCCTATAAATCTCTATTTATCAATTCTTTAGTAAATATATATGAATTTTCCTTTAAGATTTTTTGACGACTCATACTTTATTATTATTGTTGTCCTTTTCGATGAGTCAACCAAGCAACCTCTTATGTGCCAAACACGACATACATGTAAAGAACCAATACCTACATTACCTTATAATCCTTGTACCCATTTAATAATTTGGAAAAAATTATCTTTACAATTTTCATTCTATATTCGAGTATAATTTTATAACTTTACACTTGGAAACATAGCCAGATCGGGCGGAAAATTCAGAACTGGGGAATGAATGTAACAGAAAAATGATTGAGGATATGGATATGGATATGTAATGTAAACCAATAATTTTATCCAACAAAATAAGTACGTCACTTTTGTTATTTGAGAATCAACCCAAATTAGAAAGATATTTGGAGCAAGACCCATTGGGCTTATGAGGCGTATCTATTTTTATGGAAACAAAAATCAGCACTGATTCTCTCCAACGGTCCACTATTCACTAACGAAAACCAAACGAGTCAAACCCACACAGTATTTTGAATTTGAATTTGAATTTGGAAAAAATACAACCGTTACACCTTCAACCCGCCTTTAAAACCCTACCATTTTTCCATTTGTAAATATTCAAGATAAATCAACGGAAGCTCTTCATTCAAACCCCTAAATTCCATCTTCTCAAATCTCCCATGGCTTCAATAGCAACATCCGATCTCCCATTGGCTTCTGGCCCGGTCCCTACAAAGAAGGGAAGAAGCCGAAAAGCCTTGAAAGACAAAAACCCATCAACAAATGAAACCAACATTTTGGCCGGAAAATCATCTGAAACGTTGGATTTGCAGGCGTTGGAGCTGGAATCTGAGCCGTTAAAGGAGAATCATGATGCTCTGTCTCAGCCCCGGTCAGAGAAGAAGAAACCGAAGGCAAAAGCAAAGGCGAAGAAGGGTGTTGCTGCTGAAGAGAGTAATTTTGAGAAGGACTTGCAAGAGTTGCAAGAAATGTTGGAGAAGATGAAGATTGAGAAGGAAAAAACAGAGGAGATGTTGAAGGAGAAGGATGAGATTCTCAAGAAGAGAGATGAAGAGCAGTTGAAGATGAAGTTGGAGCTCAAGAAGTTGCAGAAGATGAAGGAGTTTAAGCCTACTATGGTTTGTTACCCTTTTGCCCCCCTTGTTTTTTATTACAGAAGATGATGCTTCTTGAATTTTTAGGTTTTAATCAAGTGAAATCTGCTTCAACTTAGGCTTTTGAATTTGGGAGCTTCCTGAGTTGGATGAATTCAGGGTTTTGAAATTTGGGGTTTCCTGATATTGATGATGAATATGATTAATAATTTAGGGTTCTATGATTTGGGGGATTTCAGATTGTGACGACATTGTTAATTTTTTAGGTTTTTAAATATGCAGGTTGTCTAATGTTGATGACTTGATTATTAGCTTGAATTATGTTCCAATTTAGGGGTTCGAATTTGGATGTTTTCTTATGTTGATGAATTTGTTGAATCTAATATGTTTCACATTTTGGGTTTTGGAGTTGGGGTTTTTCGGAAATCTGCTTCAGTACCTTGTTTTATAAATATTCGGGGCTTGTTCAAATTTTTATGAATTGCGAACTGTGATCAGACTTTGCCAATCTTAAAAGACCAAGAATTCGAGAAGAAGGATAAGAATAAAAAGGAACATCCAGAAAGGAAAAGGCCAGCTGCAGCATATGCTTTATGGTGCAAAGATCAATGGAATGAGGTAAAAAGTTGCTCCTAATTTGAGCATTTAATGTTATTTGTTGGACCAATTGTTAGATCAAGTTTGCATAATGTAGCATATATTATAAGTTTATTTGAAAGTCATTGGGTTTTTGTGTTATGAATTAGATCAAGAAAGAGAATCCAGATGCTGATTTCAAGGAAGTCTCGAACATAATGGGTGCAAAATGGAAGAGCCTTACTCCTGAAGAGAAGAAGCCTTATGAAGAAAAGTACCAAGCTGAGAAAGAAGCTTATTTGCAGATAGTCAGCAAAGAAAAGCGTGAAATTGAAGCAATGAAATTGTTGGAGGAAGAACAGAAACAGAGGACTGCAATGGAGCTACTTAATCAGTACCTTGAGTTCAAGCAAGAAGCAGACAAGGAGACTAAAAAACCCAAGTACTGGTTGCTCATTTCGCCCCCCTGTATTACTGTTTGAACTTGGAATTGACTTTGGTTAACCCTTAGTTTTTACTTGGATTTTCTCAGGAAAGAGAAGGACCCGTTGAAGCCAAAACAACCAATGAGTGCTTACTTCTTGTACTCGAACGAGAGGCGAGCTGATTTGCTCGGAGAGGGGAAGAATTTGCTTGAGGTAATTGAATTACGGATCAAATTGGAATTACAGTCTTTCTGTAGCATTAATTCTCATGATGATGATGTAATTTGAGCTAGTGTTTTGGCCACTTGATGCATAGATGGTTAAATGACTGGAGAGAGATTTGATGTGGTATAATATGTGATGATATGATAGGCTTCAAAGATCATTGGTGAAGAGTGGAAAAGCATGTCAGAGGAGCAAAAGAGACCTTATGAAGAGGTTAGCTTCTGTCCTGTACATCAATATACAGTTCATTTTGTCTCTCATTTTCTGTTGTTGTAAATAAAGTTCAGTCGTTGACATTGTTTTCTTTCAGATTGCCAAGGAAAACAAGGGAAAATACCAACAGGAGATGGAAGTGTACAAGCAGAAGAAAGAAGAAGAAGCTGCCAACTTGAAAAAAGAAGAGGATGAGTTCATGAAAATTCAGAAAGTTGAGGCTTTACAGCTGCTTAAGAAGAAAGAAAAGACAGAGAACATCATCAAGGTAGTTTACCTACGATTGAAAAAAACAAGTGTTATGTATTCTTGGCTTAAAAATTAAAAGGTGAACTTGGGTTTATATCTAAATGCAGAAAACCAAGGAGATGAAGAAGAAGACTAAGGAAGAGAAAAAGGCAGATCCAAACAAGCCGAAAAGGCCTCCATCTTCTTTCTTTCTGTTCAGGTAAAATGTAATCTCAAGCTTGGTTTGTTGAAGCTTAAAAGACGAAGATTACCTCTAAGATGATGTAAAATGTTTTACTGGATTATGAATGAATGCAGTATGGAGGAGAGGAAAAACTTGGCCAAAGAGAGGTCTGAAACCAACTACTCTACCATCAACGCACTTATTTCTTTGAAATGGAAGGTAATTTTTTAGTGTTTTATCAGTTCAGTTCATTCAATCTGTCATTTTGTTTTGGGAAATGCGTGAATTGTATTACAATCATAGCATATCAACGACTTGTGTTTTAATTTTGTGATTCACAGGAACTGAGTGAAGAAGAGAAAAAGATTTGGAATGATAAGGCTGCAGAGAGCATGAAAGCATATAAGATTGAGCTGGAAGAATACAACAAACAATACGAAGCAGGAGCTGCAGCCAAGCAAGGCAGCAAATGAGAATGTTGAAACATCTAGGTCTGCGCTGATGTTCAAGTGGCACGGTTGAACTTAAAAGTGCTTAGCTTCTACCTTTGTTTTAGCCTTTGATTAGCAGCTAGTCACATTAGAGAGTAACTTTTGCTTCAGATGGTGTACTAACTTAGTGGGTTGCTTTAGTGCTCACTAATTTACAACTATAGTATTAGCTACTGAAGTTGGTATCTAACCTACCTACCATCAACTCTTGAATGAGTTTCTCATTTTCTTTATCTAGTTCAATATACTATATTGTCTCTAATAATTTGCCTTATTTATATACATTCATTTTATTAAATTTTGGTTTGATAAAATTAATGAGAGAAAAAAAAATAAATGGGACCACAAATTATATATGTGAATGTGAGAATAAAATTTGTATCTCCAATGATTAGGGATAGAGAAAACACTTAATTTGTTTTTAATTTCTACAATTGTACTTAAATTTTTTTGTGCAATGACAAGAACAACAAAAGGACAAATCCTTCGAAGTTGAAAGGTACACTTGTGAAAGTGGGAGGCACATCTCATTCTCTAGTTCAGTGTACTATATCCGGTTATTAAAAATTCTATTCTCTCTCTGTTTTATCAAATGTATATCTCCTAAATACCATTATCAAATTTTGCGTAGGATTCCGTATTTTATATGTTTGTTACAACTTATACTAATTGGAGGTAGTATTTTTTTTTCCTGCAAAAAAGCACTTATTTTTTTTTCAACGACAAGAACAAGAAGAAGACAATTCCTTCAAAGCTCAAATAATAACATAGTCTATATAGAAAACATAGTCAAAGAAGTGGGAGGCACTTACCCATTCATATATTAAAAGTATGATGTGATAAGATTTGTTTAGTTTAAACTTGTGCTCCTATCACATTTATAAAACATGTAGGAGATACTCAAAAAAAACATGGGACTCTCCATATATTCTACACAAGTTTATAAACCACAATAGACATGAGACTTCTCTCAAAAATTTCTGACACCCTTCATATACTCTTAACATCAAATTAGTGGATTTCATTTAAATGGCGTCCATCATAGGAATACCAAGTTAAAGAAAAAAAAAAAATGACTGGAACTACTAATAACATAAGAATGGCCTAATCACAAACAATTTCTTCTTCTTTTTCTTTTTTTTTTTAACATGATCACGAACATCTAAGTTAATACCAAAATTATGTACCTATATGAAACTTGAGTATTTTGTTGATTCCTATGTGCTTTACTAGAATATTAGATGGAAGGGTAAAAACAATATTGAAAAGCGAGGAGAAAAATTAAGCCTTTTATTTTGTTGTTCGTGATACCTCGAGCTTTAATATTAATTATTGTACCGTATTAAAAAAGAAGAGAGTTATTTATAAAAGAATATAAACCGAGAGAGTTAATCATAAGTTTCATTTACTACATATTTTTAAAGAAAATTTATACACTATTATAATAAATAATCACCTAATTTATGAAAAATTATGCTCTTTAAATTATACTTAAAATATAGATAGACACTTAATTATTTTGTCAACATTGTTGTATTGGTTCCATGATTTATGAACCAAGACAGTAAGACCATAACAATGACATCTCACCAAACTTTAACTAATCCAACTTGTACTTATTCCAAGTTGCCCGCCGTACTTCATTCTTGTACACTTCATAAGCCCACTTGCAAGAAATTCTTGACAAAGTTAATTAATGAAGACGTGGTGGGTCATTCAATACTTGAGCCCTATTTTAATTCCAAACTTTTATTATTATTGCATTAAAATGTTTCAAAAATTTATCTCTAAACATACATCTAAAATCTTCAAAAAAAAAAAAAGTTACTAGCATCAAGATATGACTTACTATTCACTATTCAGCAATATCCAGCAAAGTTAATCAGTTTACTTAAATTAAATTAATTAATTGCATTTGAATGAAGTTTTATGTTAAAACGATGATTTGCAAACCGAAGTTTGGCATCCTTCCCATATAAACAACCGCAACCCAACCCCCATAAGTTTCCCGCTATTTTAGTTTACAGATTCTGCTTAAATTGACAACTACCGATACTCTTCTACTTTTCACAATTTCACCCTACTAATCTCTCTACTTCTCTTCATAAATCAATGACACAAGGCTTAATTAGATCAATCAACCCCAATCCCACCTTCACTAAGCAAATCAACTCAAGCAAAGAATTTTTATACAAAATCTCATTCTTCCTTCCTTGCTATATTTTACAGAAAAGAATAGTACATATTACTGAGTAAGTCAGGCTGTCAGGAATAGTTGTATTTAAAGGCTGATTCTGTGTTGTTAAGGTTTCCAACTTCTCCCAAAATTCAGCATGCCTCCGGAAGATCCTATGGCTACGAAGGGTTATGTAGGGCTGATCTCAACCTCATCCTCCTTCTCCGACATCCAACCCGATGCCGGAGCCCAATTCGTCCTCGAGTCTAAAGGTACCGCACTAACACCACATTACTACTTCATGTTACCCTTTTCCGGTATTGGTAATTTATAAAAATCATCAAGTGCAGGAAAGTGGTGGCACGCGGGGTACCATTTAACCACGGCTATTGTGGGGCCTACGATATTGACTCTACCCTACGTGTTCAGGGGATTAGGATGGGGGTTAGGGTTCTTCTGTTTAACGGTCATGGGGTTGGTGACGTTTTATGCGTATTATCTGATGTCACTTGTTCTGGATCACTGCGAGAGGCAAGGTCGCCGTCACATTCGTTTCCGTGAACTCGCCGCTGATGTCTTAGGTACTTGTTTCTTTCTCTCCTCGATTTGTGTTTTTTTTTAAATTTTTTAAACATTGAATTTAGTGGTCATGTGAGTATATGATTAGTGTACCAATTGGGTTTACTTTCTTGAAAACCTTGAGAGTTGTTGAATGCCTTCATTTTGGGATCAGTCTTGGGGTGTCAATTCATATCCTATGTTGGTTTTGAGTCGATCCATCTTGGTTTTGGGTTTTGGATCGATGTTTACCGATTCGGATTAAATCGGGACAATCTTATCTTTTGGCTCATTTCGTATCATTCTAGAATCGAGTTAAATCGGTTATTTGATTGTTCTGATTTAGGGTTCAGGTCAAGTTGTATTCAGTTCTGATCATGGTCAATTTGAGTTAATTTGAATCGGTTCCTGGATGGATCATAACTAGTTGCTTGGGTTTTTGTATATTTCGGGTAAGGTCGTTTATCGTTATGAGTCGTCTCGATTTCATTTGAAATTCGGGTCAGGCCTTATTGGTTTCAAATTGGGTCATTAACTGCAAATTTATCAAATTGTGTTGAACAGTATGAACACATACAATAGATGTGTGGCGATTTTTTCTATCTTATTGGAAAGGTTTTGTATTGAAATGTGACTTTTGCTTGGATATAGAGCGCGTAAATTCTCCGGAACACACATAGTCATATACTGCTTACAATATAGTATGATTAGAATAATCGTGAATAGGGAACACAGATCACGTTGCGTGCAAATTAATATCCGTAAAAGGAATATCAAGAACGCATTTTTGTTTGAACAATGGCTCTTGATGATAAGAAAACATAGAATAAGTTTTCGAGCAACTCGTCCCATAGTATAAATAGACCTATTAATATTTAAAAATATGCCATGAGATGCGCATTTTGAGAAGTATTGTGACAAAAAAGTTAAAAAAAAAGACCGAGAAAGTACAATCTTATGTTTTGTATTATGAGAACCAGAGATCCCAAATTTGCGATGAGGATTTGAGGTTTTTTAAATGCCAAAACTAATAACAGCGAGCACGCGCATACACACACACCCTTGATAGAGCATTGTTTGTTTGACTAAAAACATTAAGTAGTCCAAGTATGAAGTAAAAGACAATATCATGACAATAATGTTGTTATGGCATAAAAAAAACTTGGATGATTCAAATTGGTTTATTTAAGTACAGCCTATGATAGTAGTATATATGGAGCCTATGATAAAATATTATTGTAGACTTGTACTGCTAATATTCTACGAAGTACCATTTTGAGTACAAATCTACTTAATTCTCATCTATCACATTTATGTATGAACATTAATTACTAATAGTAGGATTATGATCATTACAAACACAGTATTATGCCTGCATAGCCTTTCTTTTTTTTTTTTTTTTTTTTTTTTTTGTTGGTTCTCGTCTAGCTCTCAGTGCATAGATCCTTAATTCGTAGCTTATAGCTAGGTTTTAAGCAATAATTAGAAGTCCAATTTATTAAAGCTGAAATGAGCATGAGCAAGACATACCAAAAGAGGATTAAGAGAATTGTGAGTGATCAAACAAACATAAAATTCATGCATATTCTTTTGTGAGGAATTGGACATTATCCAAGAGTAGTTTTGGAGTATAAGTGAAGGGTACTATGAAGGCATTGCATATTCTTAAGATCTTTGTTGGTGGCAAGTATATCCCATTGCAAGTATAAGTAGAAATGGCAAGTATCCCATTTCTACTTGTAATGAAAGTAGATTATCAAACATATTATAGTAATAATCAAACAGTTTGAGCAAGCAAGAGATATACCTAGGCTAATTAAAGTGAAGATGTTATTTGTTATCAATGCATTATACATTAGTATAGAATCTGAAGATTGATAGAGTTAGTTCCGTACTCACTTAGGCAACAAAAGTTCTTGATTCTCGCTTGACATGCACTTGAAGAATAGCCATTTATTTTAATCATTTATGAAATTAAGGATTATGGAAACTGCATTTTATGTAGTACGTACTTACAATTTGCAAACAATTACATGTAGTACTTAGTACTCCGTAATTAGTTAAAAGCAATTTCTTATAGAGAATTCAATCAATCAACCTTATTATTTGATGGTTTTCACAAACTTCTAGTAGAAAGGTTCATAAAACATGTACTCACTCTTTCACTCCTTACTAGTTACTACCACTCATTGTCATGATATTTTTTATTATATCTAATTATCTATGCATGAAGTTCGGGGTCATATATTTTTTTGATGTAAAGAGAGCCATAACCTGTAAGCGGCAAGACAACAACTGATGTAGACGAGATTTGATCCTAGGTTTTGGATACCGCCCTCCAAAATTTTAACCAACTAAACTAGTTGACATCCACAGCTCAAAGTCGTATATTATTGTTAATTGAACAAACTTTTTAATAGGGTGTTACATAACTGTTTGATCAATAGTGATCTGGAACATTTGATTGAAATTCGAAAGGTATGCAGTTTTCTACATTTTTTTCATTTTTATAGTGTCAACATTGTACAGTATACTAGAGCTTCATGACTTGCAATGAACCATCAGGATATGTTTTTACCAACTATTTCTTATTATGTATTTATCAGAAATTATATGACTAATTATTGTTTTTCATGTACAAAAAAAACTTTGACCAGGGAAGAGCTGGATGTTTTATTTCGTAGTATTCATTCAAACGGCCATTAATACTGGAATAAGTATTGGAGCTATCCTCTTTGCT
Source organism: Dysphania ambrosioides (assembly GCA_026401315.1). NCBI lineage: Eukaryota > Viridiplantae > Streptophyta > Magnoliopsida > Caryophyllales > Amaranthaceae > Dysphania > Dysphania ambrosioides. Next base: position 4,048,209 of record CM048659.1, on the reverse strand, counting down.
GGGCAATGCCTTCAGGTATATGTTACCAGTAGTCAACAGTACTATATCTCAACGCACCTTGTACTATTAAAAGTCAATCATGGTTTGTGATTAGCTTTTATTTTCCAAATCTATGCGCGTCAACTTACGGCACTTTTTGCTGCTTCGCTGACTGCTAGTCTTATATTATCGCATTCACGTCAGAAGTTGTAGCTTTCTTCTAGAGATCAGCTTTTGGCTTTGCTAACAAAATAATTAGTATGCCTAGTTTGAATTGGTCATAAGGCTTTCGATCTGCTTTTCTGGTGATGTTAGCTGAATAAAGGGACTTTAAATAGTGACTTTGTCAGTTGACTATTGTTTTGCTTTACGAAACAATCAAGGAGAATTTATTGAGGAAGGGAATCACTCTTTGGATATCATCTTTAAAACAGTATCACTGTGTATATTTCATCAGAACAGAGTTTGGTGAGGTCTAGATATATGCTACTTCATCCCTAAATAGTTGAAACTATTGGGATAATATAGGGGATATTATGAACTACTAAAGTATGTAAAACTAGTAGCTCACCTTTGATCCGTTGATGATAACGAATGTATTAAAGAACTTGTCTATAATTGGGTTTATTTTGATTTCTGATTCATATTTTTATTACAGAATTAAACATACGAAATACTTGAATTTCTTAGCTCATTTACGTTAAGGAAGGAGATTTCAGTTTATAATCCTTAAGGTTTTAAATCTTCAACTTGCTCTTTTTATGCTTAATATACTTTTATGAAATTGCGAAAACAGTCCTTGTCCATCTTTGAAACGGTGACGTTCATTGATGTAAATCAAACTTAACCCGGTGAACATTCTTATCACATAAATGCAGGAGATTTCATATGTATTACAAGCTAAATCACACCACAGATTAGGTCCACTTAAAATCTCGAAATTGCTCTGTTAATGCTAATACAGTCCTTGTAGAAACATACATCACAAAAACTGCCTGCTTCCATATTGTTCATATGTGATATATTTGCCAGTATTACATATACCATGATACTGAATGTTCTTTTGTTTATTTGGATTGGAAGATCATGTACTTGAGTCTCTCGCAACATGGCTCATTACAGTTATATCAGTTCATAGCAATGGTGACAGTGGTGTTTATTGTACTCTCTCAGTTCCCATCGTTCCACTCTCTCAGATACATTAACTTAGGTTCATTGGTTCTGAGTTTAGGCTACACGTTCCTGGTTGTTGGTGCATGTGCTTATACAGGTATGAGAATCCAAACCGTTTGATATGTACTTTAGTCCTATGACTTCTCACACTGCAAAATAGCTGAACACTATAAACGTTTCAGGAAACTGAACTATGTCTCAATGCTGGACTGTTCTTCATTTTCTAGGTTCTTGACACAAATTTGAAAACTTATAGAATCGTTCTTCTATGTTGGTATACGCTCAAAGTCCACTTACATTGGTTTCTTTACATGAAAATTTGCAAGTATAATCCTTTCAAAAATATGTGAAACCAAATAGCCATGAGCTCTTTGAGCTTGCATGAGTTATGAGAAAAACATACTGAGAGGCTTGTTTTGCAGCTACCTCAAAACGTGCCCCCCCTAGGGATTATTCTTTGGAACCTTCAGAAGCCGTCAGAGTTTTCAATGCCTTCAATTCCATTTCCATTATAGCTGCAATATTCGGGAATGGTATACTGCCAGAAATACAGGTAAGTAGTTTCGCACTTCTCTACTTCATTAAATTTGCATCATTCATGAATATAGGTTTTTGTATAAGATGATTAATCATGATTTTCGGAACATCTTGGTTAGGCAACGTTGGCTCCACCAGCAACAGGGAAAATGTTTAAAGGCCTTCTGATGTGCTACTCTGTCATTTTTGTCACTTTCTACACAATTGCTGTGGCTGGATATTATGTGTTTGGTAACAAATCTACATCTAACATACTTATGAGCTTCCTGCCTGATAATGGACCTGCTTTGGCTCCAGATTGGGTTTTAGGACTCGCTGTTATCTTCATTCTTCTCCAGCTTTTCGCGATTGGCTTGGTAAACTCAAGTACCATCATGCTTTGTTTTTTTGTTTATTTTACTTTTTTTGGCTTTTAAGTGCAAACTTTAGAATTATTGTACGCATCAAAGAATTTAGTACTGATTAGTTGCTTACCACGATGACTGGAAGGAACAAATGCTTCTCTGAATATTACATGTGGGGTGTTAGGACTTAGGACTTAGGACTTAGGACTTAGGACTTTATACTATAATTATAAAGTGTATTCTTATAGATTACATACAGTGCATAAGTTAGTGCAGTAGGTAGAAATAGGTAGAATCGGTTTGTTAATCTTTTTTGTAGGAGTTCATAATTTGGTCCACGGGAGACATGAAGGTCAGTATATACATTTATATAAATATATATAGAGTCAAAGATAAACATATTTGGAAGTATCATAATTGTTTTTGTGAAATCATGGTGAATTTCTAATTATAAGTGGTGTGGACAATGTGATTATTATTTTGGACAGAGGGACTAGGAGTTTGTACCAATTAACGAGATACATATTAATTGATTTGATTCAGCCAATTTTGTGACTTGTGATGCGAGAAATTGCTTCTTAAGCCATAAATTATGCATACATATTAATTGATTTGAATCAACCAATTTTGACAGGTTTACTCTCAAGTAGCTTTTGAGCTCTTAGAGAAGAAATCAGCAGATACAAATCAAGGGATGTTCTCAAAGAGAAACTTGATCCCAAGGATCATACTTCGTACAGCATACATGGTAGTCTGTGGATTCTTTGCAGCAATGCTTCCATTTTTCGGGGACATCAGCAGTGTTGTAGGGGCCATTGGCTTCATTCCCTTAGACTTCATACTTCCTATGCTTCTCTACAACATGACTCATAAACCATCGAAATCATCAGCTGTGTATTTGGTAAACATTTCCATCATCATCATATTCACTGGTGTTGGACTTTTAGGGGCCCTCTCTTCGTTCAGGAAGTTGGTTCTCGATGCCAAAGAATTCAAGCTCTTTAGCAACAATATAGTGGATTAGTATTGGATCTTGAAGTGACGACTAACCAATTGACAACGCTGATCCTTTTTTTCCCCCTTAACTATCCGGGTTCATAAGGCTACACTCTCAGATTATATTTGTTTCTGTTACACACTCAGACGAGTCTGCAGTTCTGCACAGTCAAGCATCTTAGGCTGTAATTTGTAGTTTGTTACGTCATATATCCTTTCGCTAATTGTTAAGTTTGTTGAGCAAATTTGTGTAGTTTCTGTGTATTTTAGAGGTTTGTTATGCAAGAACAGTGGGGACTGTTTTTTGTAGAGAAAATATATGTGCAAGTGAAACTCTATGCACCAATCATAGTGTGACTTGTCCCTTTAGTGTATACTCTAAGCTAGCCTTGCCAAAATTTGACATAAATCAGCTTAAATATTTATATCAAACGGTCGTTTGCCATGAATTTTAATGAGATTGTCTTTCCGGGTTTTATGTATCTCTAATTCAGTTAGTTGACGTATCTGTTCAAGAGGTTAGGAGGTTTCTAATATAATACTTGTCTTCGTTTAATGTAACTATTTGGTTTGGGCCTGACAATGCCAAGGTATATTATATACGAAGGACAATATTTATAGAAAATAAGTATGAAATTTCTTTCAAAAGTAAATCATAAGAATAATATGAGCATGTACTGTTTTATTCGAGTTTAACTAAACCCGATAAATATTGATCTAATAGAGATTAGAATGACCATAATTCTTTAAATTGTTATTTGAGAAATACATTTCAAAGAGAAATTCGAATGTTGCTAACTAAACTAACCTTAAAAAATAATAAAAATTTACTTTGTACTCCCTCCATTCTTTTTTGTTCTTCTCATTTTCCCATCCGAAAATTTCAAAATGTTTTTCTCATTTGAAATCCTTCTATTTTAGTTTAATATTGTGATTGGGTGAAAAAGTTTGGTTAAGATAACTATTCATGAAATATGTATCTCATTGGTTGATTTTTTAATTATTTAAAGTAATGAACATTAGATATTCCACTACTTATTTAATGTCCGATCCACTTGCATTATTTTTTAATAGAATCTATTTTTATTTTTAAATTAATTTAAATTATTTTATAGAATCTTTTTTTTATTTTAAGATTAATTTAAATTATTTTATAGAATCTTTTTTTATTTTAAGATTAATTTAAATTATTTTATAGAATCTTTTTTTTATTTTAAGATTAATTTAAATTATTTTATAGAATCTTAATGATATTTAATATTATCTTGATTTCTTTCCTAATTCTAAATGAGAAGGAAAAAAAGAACAGGGGAGTACCTAATTGTGACCCTCGGTGAAACTTGCCATATGTGTGTGATATGTCATCATATTAACTTGTCATATTTTTTACTTAATCATAATTAAAGATATTTATTAAATTGTGTGTTAGTGGACAAACCTGATAAACAAATCATTACTACTAGAACACGAAGTAAATTATTTTGGTGTAATAGAAGCTTGTGTGTTAGTTAATGAAGTAATTTATTTTGGTGTAATCGATATTTATTAAATTGTGTGTTAGTTAATGAAGCTTGTTTTAAATTAATTTTTAAAATAAATTAACAATAATAAAATTTAATTTCTATAATATTAGTTGTAAAAGTTAAAATTAATTTTATATGAAAAATAATTAAAAATAATTGTATAATTGGTACAAAATTGTTTTGTAACCGAGTAAAAATTTATTTATTTTCTTACTACGTATAATTGTCTGCTTGCTTGAGTCATGTATTTTATATAACATAACATATTAGACAATAATAATATCTAGTGACGTAAAAAATAACTCTAATTTCAATTCATAGATAGACTTCAAACCCATGAAATAAGCGAAATAAGAAAAAAATAAAATAAAAGGGTAAAAGTAGCAGAGTAAGTGGAATTATGCATAGACTACAAGTCTACAATTACCATACTGAAGAAGAAAGTCTCTCTTATTTGAAGGCTCAACGAGTGGGCCTGATAGTCATTAATAAGAAGTTATCGGCCCAATCTTTAGGTAATGAGTCTTTGACTAAAAGTTTAGGAATAAATTTTCCGGGCAATTGGTCTGTACATCTCATCCTGCCCTGATTATCTGTACAAGGTGTAAACGAGAAATTAGCTAATAGTGGAATCTTAGTGGACAAGTTGTTTAATTTTTTAAGCAACTGGTCTTATATTGTGTTCTGAACTACTGATAACTATCAATAATCTAACCAGATTTTTGTAATCTTGGTCTTGGCAAAAATGTTATCAATATGTCATCTGGTGTGAACTCAATCACCAATGACAATAGCAAAAATGTTATCAATAAGTCATCCCCAATAAAATTTAGAAGCTTTTAAATTTGAGTATTACCTTTTATTGTGAGTCATTGACTCAAATAATAAATAAAAAGACTCATATTTTTGGTCGAAATGAGAGTTAATGACAACTCACACCATTTTATTGGTGTAACAAAACTAATTTAAACACATCTAAACTCACTGACAAAAATCTATAAATGATTCTATATATCTTGTATATCTTACATATATACATTAGTATACCTAAGGGTTATTTTTGTAAGTGTGATATTAGAATTTTTTTTGCCTGATATTAAAATGTCTATATCTTAGAATATAATTTTATATTGAGATCTTTATTTATACATCTAAGACCTTTATTTGTATACCTGAGACCTTTTATTTGTATACCTAAGATCTTTATTTGTATACCTGAGACCTTTATTTGTATACCTGAGATATTTACTTGAGACATTTATTTGTATACCCAGATCTTTATTTGTATAATTGAGACCTTTATTTGTATACATGATATTTTTATTTGTATACATGATACCTTTATTTGTATACTTGAGATCTTTATTTGTATACATGATACCTTTATTTGTATACCTGAGATTTTTATTTGTATATTTGAGACCTTTATTTGTATACATGATATCTTTATTTGTATATTTGAGACCTTTTATTTGTATACATGATATCTTTATTTGTATATTTGAGACCTTTTATTTGTATATCTAATATCTTTATTTGTATATCTGATACATTTATTTGTATATCTGATACCTTTAACATGTTACTTCTTGTTTTTGTTAAAGACGATAGTTTGATGGCGATTTAGATGAGATTCATATTACGATGATATTTTTGGAGCCATTGATATAAGTCGAAGTGTGAAGATTTGGATCACTAGTTGCCCAAGTGTCTTCTTGGTTTTAGACCCACTGATAGAAGTCGAAGTGTGAAGATTTGGAAGATCACTAGCCCAAAGTGTCTCCTTTCATGCCTTAATGAAAAGTATATGATTATTTGAAAATATATATTGAAACAAATCTTCTACGACATTATATGATTTTTTTTTATTATAGATTAAAAAAAATTATAATCAAAGTTTAGCTCTATAAATTCCAAACGAAAAGAAAAAGAAAAAAAAGGAGAAAGTATAGGGTAATCATGTACTGTTCAAATTAAATGGTAGTGTTGGATAGCTTCTTGCACTTGATTTGACTGCCCTAATATAATAGGTGGATTAGGATTAGTTTTGGGCATGGATTGTTGCAAACGAACGCATCATCCGCAAATATTAGCGGTTCCCTACTGGTCACGCATGGCTGGTCCTGAATCGTTTCTATTCATGCATGCATGCTCTAAAGCTGCTTGCAAAGTCGGATCGGCTGTCAAGGGGATAATTTTCGCGTAGAATTAATCACGGCCTTATTATACAGATAATCTGGATGATACTATCGATGTCATCGTTAGGTTAATTAATACGAATATATGTTCTCACAGACACACAACTGTAGGTCAAATAATTTAATTTACAATCTTTCTCACATGACTCTTTTATGGTCTAACACTTGAGTAGTAATCCATACATATATTTGACTATGGCTCAGATCAAGTAAATTTATGACCAATCAAGTAGTATAAAAATGTTAGTTAACTGACCATTTAGTAATTTTTGAACCCAAGAAAATTACATTTATTCTATTTATGTTATATAGTTGTAAAAGGATTAAACTGAATAACCGCAACACTACTTGTGATTTTTATTGCTTCCTCCAAAAACCGCAGCACTATTTCTATTGTTTCGTCAATAAGTGTTTCTTACTAATAACCGCAATATTTAAACATAAAAAACCGCAACATTAGATATTTTTCTACCAGTAAAAGAAGCATGACTGCAGAAAACCACCTTTTGTTTACTCATGATAAACCTTGATTCAACATGTATATTCATGATATGTAGAAAATGGCCGGGAAAAAACTACTTTAATATAAAACTATTACTGTATGATCGAGGTTCATGTCAAAAGGGAAAACTTTTGTAAAAATACTTCTATATATGATTCATCATCCAAAATAAAGTTATAGGTAAAGAAAGTGATAACATTATTGGACACTCATCCTAAATTTAAAGTGTCAAACACTCACATGTCACATCTGAAGATCATAGCTTTATATTCTTAGGTACTAATCAAGGAAAATGAACAGAAAATACAAGAGAGAAAAATCCATGCGCAGTGGTCAAACTGTGAAAGATAATGTTACAACTTAAAATCATTCTACACCTAATTAGTTCTCCACATATATCCTCGGTCAAATTTTCTCAACAAGAAAAGAAATTTCAAGTATTATAATCAAAGTAGGTGACCAATAAATGACATGATATTGACTTGGTCATTCCATCGATGACATGATTACTTTAATCTATATGTCTGCTAAGGGCCTTAGGGGCGATAAACAGAGGTTCGGGTCGCTTATTTTCGAGTTAGCTATCTCTCAACTCGAATCCAATCCATTTAAATTTTCGGGTTAAAAATCTCAACCCAACCTAACCTATTTAATTTCGAGTCGGGTTCGTGTCAAAGTTTTTGTGTCGAAAATATCAACCCTACCCGCTATTTTCGGGTCATTTTTTGTCACCCTTGATATGTGGTTATTCAATAGAGTGACTGAAAAAAAAAACTTTTAGACTTGAGATGAAACGACTGACAATTTGACAAGACGTAGAAGTTTAATTGTCCTTTAGGGTTTTAATTTGGGCTTGGGGTTTGGGCAGAGTGGGTGAATGACCAAGTAATTTTTTTAATCTACTTAATATAGTTTGGTTATAAGATCGGGTTCGGGTTGACCCAACCTGATTATGACCCGAAAATAATTTCGGGTTCCGTGGGTCATTTTCGGGTTGAAATTTCCAATCTTAACCTAACCCATTTAATTTCGAGTCGGGTTCGTGTCTACCTGTTTAAGTTTTCGTGTCGCAAATTTCAACCATAACCCGCTATTTTTGGATCGGATTTTTTGGTCGGGTCAATTTTTGCCCCCCTATGTTTATTATAAGTATTTATTCTTTGATTTAGGTCCTAATGCCTATCTGCAATAATTTAATAATCCTAATTTCATATATAGATGTTTAACAACTAACAAGTAAGTGTTCATTACTGATTAATCAAATTCTCTTGATTAGCTGCATCACTGATCAGATTTGAGTATTTGACTACTCGTATTTGACAAGAGTACATATATAACGTGCATGTGAATTATGATTATAAAAAGGCATCAAAAGACTACTCCACATATTTTATATTTATGTGTCATCATCAATCATCTCAATTCACAGTGAAGATTGTTAGAGGAAACACAACCATGAGGATAAAATAGGGTCAAAGTACTCTCTCTTGTAACCTTGAGAATGTAAAGAGGATATGAGTATTTACAATGAAGATTGGGTTGATTCTCTTGGTGAAGAGAGGATGAATTGTGTAGGGAAAAAGTGAAGAAAAGTGATTTTCACAATTAAATTTAAATTCCCTTTGTCAATTACTTTTCATTTGAGTCGGTTTCTTTTTTAGAGCTTTTACTATGAAGATAATTTATTTTTATATATATAATATATATAAATATAAAAGAGTGCAAAATAAAAAAGGATATATTTAACCAAAGTTTAAAATTCTTTTTCTTTAGGCCATAATCTAGAAGTTTCTAAAACATTCCCAGAAACATACGAGTCAATTTGCATATATATTATGGAGTAACGGTAATTTAAATTGTAACGTGTACAATAGAGACAAAGTATTCCCAATATTTAATGCATTCTCCAGACTCAGTTCGAAGCTAGTGTGTCTAATTTAAGGGTTAAGAAACCTCGTCGCCATCGTTTCCACTTTTAAGAGTTTTAAGTTTTGACGCGTCAATCTCTTGGCCAGACTCAGTTCGAACTTCGAAGCTAGTGGCCTAGTGGGTCTATTTATGCGTTAAGGCATGGACAATTTTAATATAATTATGATACCAAACTACGAAATACTGAGTATTGAGTAATAAGCATTCTGTGTACTTTCTTTGTATCTCAAGATATCCCTCTAATTCAGAGGACTAATCCTCCGTCCTTCTGCAATCGTAGCAATCGTATTAAGCGGTCGAAGAATACTTAAACACTCATTAGGACATTTTCGCATGTGTTGTCTGTTTCGGCACATACTGTGAACGACAAGCAAATCTGAAAAGGTCAAATAGTGAACAAAGCACTCCTCAATTAAGTACCCAACACCGTAAGGAAAATGGTGCGTCGAGTCAACATGAGAATCCTGAAAAAATATTAAGTTCCTTATAAATGAACCGCTGAATGTGGCACCCTATTAATTTGCTTAACTAACACCCCCACTCTCCTTCCAATTCCCTCCGTATTTCTTACCTACCTTGCACTTTTTTAGGAGATCACATCTCGTCTTTTTATCCTCATTTGACAAAAGCATGGAGCAGAAGCTTCAACGTCAACTTCCACCTCAACCTCAAACTCATCACCATTCACAAAATACTACAAAAAGTGATCAAGAAAAACTACGAAACCTTAAACCCGACATCAAGAAGAGAGCAATGTGGGATTGTGAGAGCACACTCTATGACTCGTTCGAACTAAACTCATTCCAAAAACAACTCGACTCTGCCATCATCAACTCCTCTAGGACCTTTTCCATGCCTCGTCTTCCCTCCGAAGACCGACGTGCTCCACCACCACAACCGGCCAAGAAGCCGGTATCCTCCAAGGTGTCTAGATCATTCCAGAAGCTTCTACGGTTTGTATTTAGGGCTGCTCCGAAATCCAACAACCATTCGAACCCCGACTACGACAGTAGTAGGACTAGGAGCCCTGATCCGTGGTTTATGGATCACGAGGTCCATGAAAAGGAGTTGGTTGAAAGTGGTGGAAGGTACTTTGTTGTCTATGATAAGCCCAAAGGGCTTGCTATTATTCCTGAAGTCCCGGAAGTAGGGCTTTCGCCTGAGATTAGTTCGTTGGTCAGGAAAACGATGTCTGACCGTTTCACGGCTATTCGTACTGGTATTTACTGTGTTTAACTTTATATTAAGGTTTAGAATACCGGAGCTTATTAATTATGATGTACTTGTTATAATACAATATATGGACAATTGCTAGTATTTTACAATTGTATCATGGTCATAGCCTCATAAGCCTAACGCCTAAATAGATTCATGTTAATATAGTTTGAATCAACATGATTTTCCAGCAGAGAGTTGACTTTGAGGGTTCTTTTTCGCAAAGTGACATTGCTTTAGCAGAACTTAATTATTTGCAATAATATAATATGTTTTTTTTATATACACGGGATATAATAAAATTATTGTATAATTTTTGTTGGGTACAATAATCTTATTACGTATCCTTACAATATCTGCTCTATTGCTTTAGATGAATTTGATTTCTTGCAATAATAATCCCCCTGTACGTCCTTCACCTTAAATTATGTCTTTTATTTTGTATTTAATTACGTTTGTGATATTGCATTGAATATATTCGTTGAACATCAATGCATTTGATCATGGTTCGTGGACCTTCCTATTTCAGTCGTCAGAGACATGCCATAAGTTGTGATTTGTGAATAGTGATTCATCTTTGCCATTCAGACATATATATTATGTAACTCATGATGCCAACTCAGTATTTGCACCAACTAAGGAGTTAGTTACGTGACGATAGCTCAACAATTAGTTAGTTTGGGAGCTTTTATGTATTTTCCCATTTTGTTCTCTCTCTCTAAACTGCACCTTCATCTTCAAGCTCAGACTTATGCAACAATGGTCACACCATCTTACTTTAGGATTGGAAATTTGGTATTAAAGCTGTTGAAGCTCATTCTAATCGCTCCACTTTAGTCAATTTTGTGAGAAATTCAATTTTCCCTGATCCTTTTTGACCTAGGACTAAACAATATTCCCGAGACTTCAAGTACCTTAGAGCTAGCACAGGATCTGAGTAGTGTATAAACTTCTTACATCTAGCTGACAAACATATTGCAACAATCTATTTCACTTGTGTTTGATGGAGAAGGTTATGGTGATTGGAAGATGATGATGACCAATCTTAGTTGTAAGAATAAGATGTGCTTTGTGGATAGCGACACTCTGCCAAGCCGACTGATTCAACTGAGGCTTAGGCTTGGGAACGCTGCAACAATATAGTCAAAGGATGGTTGATCAGGCCCCTAGGACCAATGACGGCAAGGAGTGTGCTATACAACTGATAGAGAAATTTGGTAAGATTTGGAAGAAAAAAGATTTGCAGCCTTAAATAGCACAATTCTATTCTTTGCAGCAGGATTTGATGATCTAATTCGAAATAATGAAGAAGTTGGAGTGTTCTTACTAAAATCATGTCTTTATGGGACCAGTTGGATGATCCCTATCCCCTTCCGTCTTGTGAATGTGGTGGTAGTAGGTGCAATCTGACTCGGAAATTCTTAAAAATGCAACAAGAGAAAAGATAAGTTAACTTCTTGAGAAGCCGAAGGATAGTTACCAGAATGTGAGATCTAACATATTGATAATGGAGAGACCGAGAGACTACAAACTCCGTCTCAAACATACATAAGCATTCTTCAAGAATGGAGGCACCAAAAATTAAGTTCTTTGCAGAACAAGTTTTTTGATATCATGGTCGTTGTAGCTAACAAAATAACTTCTCACGAAGGACTCAGTCGTAGAGTTCAAAGCAGGGTTCATACTCAACAGCACCCTACAAGCAAAAGACTACAATAAATTCAGGTGAAAAGAAGAGCTCTTACTACTACTACTACTACTACTACACTCACCGCAACCTTCCTGGTCACAACATTAGTAGATGCTTCAAGATTCATGGCTATCTAGCCGACTTTAAGGGTAATTAGAACAAAATATATTTTCCGAGTTGACACTCAAATTGATGATGCTAAGGAAATTCAGCAAGCTACCAGAAACACCAGATTAGTACAATCATTTGCTGAAACTTCTAGAGGAATTACATGCGGGTGTCTAGGGGCCTCTTAGGCATGCTACTAAAATGGGTCTTATGTTGAATATCAATTTCATTGTGTTGATCATTGTTTAAGATCTGAAATACCAAAGAGCTGCATGGAGGGAGTTATTGCAATTTATTCAGGCTAAGGGTATTGAACATCAAAAGAGTTGTCCTGAAACTCCCCAGCAAAACGGAGCAGTTGAAAGGAAACATAGGCACCTTCTTGAGACAACCAAGGCATTATTCTTTCAGTCTCAACTACCATTCATTAATAGAGAGAGTGTATTCTTACTGGCTACTCACATCATTAACAGACTGTCTATCTCAAAACATGCCCGATACTTCATATTTCCTGGTTTTTGACTGCTTGTGTTTTGTATCCACCTCAAAACAAAACATATCAAAGTTTGACCCTAGAGTCAAACCCTATGTCTTTATTAGTTAATATCTTCATTTGGCCTTCTTCTAATGTTAAAATGACACTTTGTACAATCTATTTTACTCCTACTAACTCTAAAACCTCTAAATTTCAATCTTATTGTTGCTCTAACTTAGCATTAACCCTTGTGCTAGTCTCATCCACTTTAGCAATATCATTCTAAAAAAGTAAACATAGAATCTAATCTTATATTAACCTTGTTATTTCATCTAGGACTACGGCAAAAATAAAAGGGGTTTAAGACATATCTTTGGTGTAATCTAATTGTAATAAGAAAGCCTTTTGTTACTCTACCATAACTTTAACATTTGTTAGAACTTCCTGATTCTTATCCTTAACTTGGTCGATATACTTATGTAGTATGCTTTTCTTAGTCATTATCCACCAAAGTACTTTTCTTGGTACCTTATCATACACCTTCTCCAAATCAATGAACACTATGTATAAATATTTTTTTCTTGAACAATAGTACTCCATTGTTTGCCTAATAAGGTGAATAGCTTATATGGTAGATCGGCTTAACATTAATCCAACTAATGTTCCAAAATATTGGCACACTTCATTAAATTTTGCTCAATCGCTCTCCTTCACAATTTTATGGTATGACTCATGCGATTTATTCCTCAATAGTTTGGACGTTCTATTCCTCACGTGACCATTTAAGTCTCCTCTAACAATTTTTTTTTATTTGGGGAATATCTTGCACCACTTCATCTAAATCCTCCCATAATTGACATTTAACTGCTTTCTCAACACCTGCTTAGAGTGCGTAACTCATGATATTCACAATCTCTCTTCTATAACCGATCTTCACCTTCAAAATCCTATCACCCTTTTATATATTTTAATAGCATTATTTTGCTAGTCCATTATCTACTTTTCCATTCTTTACTTGTCATGATTCTTGAATACCACAACTTATAACTAAAAGGTTTACTAATTTTATCTTTTTCTCCATCCCACTTTGTCTCTTAAAAAAAGCAATATTACTGCTTCAAAATGTAGTTTGTAAAATTTTTGGGTTTAAAAGTCTTCTCCTAAAGTATGTTCAGTATAGAATTGGAAAATTATTAATCTCACCCACTTCACTTTTCCCCAAATGCCTCATATTTTAGAGAAAACATGTACTGAAGTAGTGAAGTGTTTGATTCTAGCAATGAAAATAAGTTTAGATAAAGCGTACATAATTCATGATTCCATGTTAATTACTTAGGTGAAAAAAAATGAACCGCAGTAATCGTGTCTGCCATTTGAAGGCAATAGTTGTTGGGGAAAAGAAAATCATTAGAGTATTTGATATATCTCTCAAAAACATTTTCCAAGCCAAACGGTAGAATTGATTTTCTCTTCTCTTTCCAAATCAAGATCACAACTTTTGCCCTACAGAATCGTTTCGTTCTTCGTATTATTTATAAGCTCGATTTTAAAGTTTAATTAAGAGTGCGAATAGGCCCATGGTTAATTGGGTTGTCCACACTAGACTCAAGCTTTCAATCAACCAAACAATGGATATATATCTGGATCTACAGAATCCAAGTCATTGTTAGTAGGCAAGTTCATATGGTCTTCATTTCCTGGCCCAAAAGGTATATTGGGCCCCTACTTCTCCTGAATGAACAGCCTCTTGTCAATCAAAGTGGAATACTGTACTCTGTAATGATTAGTAATATGAACTGTCACCTTTTCAAAAATTATTCCAAGCCCGAAGATCATTGTGCAGTTAGCCTTTAAGTTAGCAAGTTTGAGGTGCATTGGCAAAACTATATAGTTCAGGCTAGGGGTCGGTTTTGGGTTGACTCATTACAGGTTGTTCGGGTTAAATTGGGTCAATTTGGCTTATCGGGTCGGGTTGGGTCAGGTCATTATCGGGTTGGGTTAAATCGGTTATTTGCTTGTTTGGGTTCAGTTTGGATTCGGGTCATGTTGTATTCGGTTCGGGTCAAAGTCGGTTTAGGTAAACTCGGATCGGTTCTTGAACAGGTTATAGCGAATTATTTCGAGTTCGGGTAGATTTTGGGTCAAGTCAATTATGATAATGGGTCGCCTCGATTTTGGCTGAAATCATGTTTGGGCTTTATTGGATTCGCATCGATTCATTAATGAAAAATGTTTGGTTTCAAGGTTATAAGAAATTGGGTAAAAAATAAGTCGGGCAAGATTATGTCACATTCACATATATTCATATTATTTACATATAGAGTGAATTCGAGTCACGAGTTGGTTATAAATCGAGTCATATCGATTATGTGTCGGGTTCATCGGTTTCGGGTTCTCTTCGGGTCAGGCATATAACGGGTCAGGTCTTTAACGAGTCTGGTCCCTAACAGGTCGAACACGGATCGGGTTTGGGTGTTCGAATATCGGGTCAAATCGGTTTCTAGTTGATTTCAGGCTGGGTTGGGTCGTTTTTTGGGTCTAACTTGGGTCATAATCAGGTCGGATCTGAGTTGGTTCGAGTAATTTATCGAATCGGATCTGATTTAGAAGTAGGGCAAAATTGTATTCTGTCAAATTTCTTGTTCCTTTAGGCCTCTACGGATTACGATCATAACTAGAAAACGGGAATCAAACCGGCCAGGGTTGGAAATAAACCTACAATTAAGCAAAATTTCAAAGATACTCTTAATGTGATCTCTTACCAAAACCAGCAACACAGAATCCTTGATGCTTTCAGGATCAGATTGTTGGGATATGTTTCCTTCTGTATGACATTTACTACCCCACACCCCATCAGATTTCGCAAGCTTTTCATTTGAATCGTTCTTTATATTAAGCACAAACTACAACAAGCAGCAGAGCAGGGTAATTAAATTGGCACTATCCTAGGGGAAGTAAATGCTATTGGAGCCATTGGTCAATTCCAAAGGTCACTGGACACCAGCTTTGTTACTATATATCCAAAATTTTGAATATTATTATTATGAATATGTAAATCAAATAAATACACATACGTAGTACGTTATTTTATTACTGTTCTCCTTTTAAACTTCTTTTTACAAATTTAATAATTATTTTTTATTGTTCGTTGTAACCCACTGCTATTTATTTCCATGCCAATGTTGTAAAACAAGATTTTTTTTTTTTTTCCTGTGATCTGCATTGATTTACTTCTTTATCAATCTCCTCCTGACCTCCTTATATAATAACTCCGGCAGCATGCAGAATGCAGCAAACACATAATAATACTCCGTTCAACACTTCCAGCATGCAAGAGGCGCTACCTCCTCCACACATAGCAATCATCCCCACACCAGGGATGGGTCATCTCATCCCACTCACTGAGTTAGCAAAGCGATTCACTGAGTTCAACTTCAACGTAACAATCCTCATCCTCAATGATAGCTCCCCTCCCCCAAAATCCCAACTCGCTCTCCTTCGAAACCTCCCACCCTCCGTTTCCCACCTCTTTCTCAACCCTGTCGACGTAACTAGCCTTTACCCTAATACCCCACTTGAGACTCGGATTACACTCACCATGACACGATCTACCCAAGAGGTTCGCGACTCGCTCCGAGTCTTATCCGAGTCAACTCGTCTGGTTGCCGTTGTTGTTGATCTTTTGGGCTCCTCAATCTTGAATGTAGCCCAAGAATTTGGGGTTTTGTCCTACGTTTTTTACCTCACTAGTGCTTTGGGCTTATGCAGCAATTATCATCTTCCAAAACTAGATAAGATGCATACGTGTGAATATAGAGATTTGCCTGAACCGGTTCAGTTCTGCCCCGGTTCAGTTCCGGTTCATGGAGCCGACTTTCCGGAACCATATCAACATAAGAAGCTTGGAGTTTACAAGTTCTTTCTTGAACTGGTAGAACAATATTCTAAGGCCAATGGAATTTTGGTCAATAGTTTCTTTGACCTTGAACCTGTCGCTTTTAAATACTTGATGGAAAACCAAGGTCATAATCCACCGGTTTATCCAATCGGACCCGTGATTCGGACAGGTTCAGAAGGTGAGTCGTTAGATGGGTCGAATCCCCTAGAATGGCTAGATGAGCAACCAAATGATTCGGTCCTATTTGTGTCATTTGGTAGTGGTGGTAATATTTCTTATGAGCAACTCATAGAATTAGCAGTAGGACTTGAGTTGAGTGGTCAAAGATTTTTGTGGGTTGTCAAAGCACCAAATGATAAATCTAGTGCTTCATATTTTGGTGTCAGTATTGCTGATAATCCACTTGAGTATTTGCCTGAAGGGTTCTTAGATAGGACTAAAGGGTTAGGTTTAGTAACGCCCACTTGGGCTCCCCAAGTCCAAATATTGAGCCACGGCTCAACAGGTGGGTTCCTAACTCATTGCGGCTGGAACTCGATTTTGGAGAGTATGGCTCATGGGGTGCCCTTGATTGCATGGCCACTTTATGCCGAACAAAGGCTGAATTCAGTGCTAGTAACCGAAGATTTGAAAGTTGCACTGAGGGTAAAACCAAATGAGAAGGGTTTGATAGAAAGACAGCAAATTGCTCAATATGCACAATGCTTGATTCAAGGAGACCAAGGGAAAGTACTACGAGAGAAAATGGGAGTTCTGAAGGATGCTGCTAAAGATGCTTTAAACAAAAATGGGTCGTCAAAACAATCATTATCAAAGGTAGCTCAAGAAATAATGAAGCACAATATCATCTAGATTAGGTGTAATATCCATATATTGGATGTAAATGGCATGATAAATGATGCCATAATTGTCTGATTAATGTATTTTTTTGTTTGTTATTTGAAAATTAAAAAAAAAATTCGTATGTTTTAATATTATATGATGAAGATTATCATGGGAAACCGTTACCCTAATTCCAAAATTCTCATCATCAACAACTCAAATTGTCACAAATGCTTGCACCAAAAAAAATTTGTCCACCATATGTCAAAAAAATAAAATAAAAAATTTGCCCAAATTCAGGCATAATCTGCTCAAGAATTTGATTAATATCCACTAATTACAACCTCGAGATTATATTCCAATATACTACTTTCTCTGTTCTTTTTTTTTTCTTTTTATTTTTTTCATCTGTAAATTTAAAAATGTTATTCTCATGTGAAATCATTTTATTTTAGTCTAATATTGTAATTGAGTGAAAAAATTTAGTTGGGATCATTATCCATGTGATACGTAGCTCATTGGTTATTTTTTAATTTATTAATGTCATGAACTTTAGAAATTCCGCCCACTTGCATTATTTTTTAATGGAATCTAATCTTATATTTTTTTTGATTAATTTAAATTATTTTATAGAATCTTAATGATATTTAATATTATCTTGGTTTCTTCCCTTTTTCAAAATGGAAAGAAAAAAAAACAAAGGGAGTATTACCTAACAATATAAATACAACCATAGAGATCGACTTAACTCGAGCAATACGTAGCGCACTTACAAAATTATGAGGTAGGCTTCAAGGCTAGGGGTGTCAATTCGGGTTGTCGGTAAGGGTTCAGTTCAGTAATAACGGATTCACTATTGTCAGGTTGGGTTGAACGGGTTGTTAATTAATTTCAAATCAACTCGGTTTGATTTCAGGTTAATAATCGGATCGGATTCAATTGATTATTTACTTAATCGGTTTTGTTCGAATTTGAACAGTTTGGCTTTGAACGATTCGGGTTTAAACGAGTTAAGACGGTTTATTTCGGATTTGACTCGACATTGGGCTAAGTCCAATTTGGATGGGGTAAAACATTTTATTTCAGGTCATTTCGAGACAATTCGATTTGATTCATGATTATTTTACAATTATATTGTAAATCACATTTTACAAGTTATCTTAAATTCTTAATTCTTTAGTTTCTATTATGCACTTGTCAATTCATAGACAATAACCAATTTTATTAAAATCATAATTTTATTTTAATATGTTGAGCTTGATAGGATTTGGTCGAATAGTAGAATCGATGTAATACAACGTATTTAAAGTTAAAATTTCAACCTTATTCAACAACTATGGCAATCTCACAAGAACAATCGTGAAAAGGAAAGGTGGAATTGTGTGCGGTTTCGGGTTTCCTACCGGCGGATCCGTGGGCACCTAACATTGGTTCTCAGCTATTCGCTTTCTCTCTCTTCCTTTACCAGGGTTCATCACCAAGTCTAAGTCTGCCCCTAAACTCACCGTTTTTGGGTTCTATTGCTTGCTTGCTTGCTTTTGTGGGGGCTACTAGTATGCTCTTCTTCCTTTTCTTTTACTCTTCATTTTCTTTTAATATCAGTGTTGAATCATTATGCTATTGTTGATAAATTTGGATTTTTTGCTGTTAATTTTGATGTTAACTAGGACCCAATTTGTGTGGCAAGTGTTAGTTTGATTAGGTAGTTGTTTGTTTAGTTGATATATGTTAGTTTAAGTTAAGAAGAAGAAGCTAGGATGATTTCCAAGGACTTTGAACTTAAGTGATGCTTCTGGATTAGTAGGGATGGAAATCAAAATGCCCTCAAGTTGAACCGAGGAAAAGACATGGCTAGGTGCACCCGGGTGCATAGCAGTTGCTCTGCACTAGTTTGGGGTTGATTTTTCTGTTTGAAAACTTAAGGAAGTGCTTTTGGAGTAGAAGAAATGGGACTAAGTTTGCCTGAATGGAGGAAGAAGAGAAAGCTACTCGCTTTGTGGTTGGTGATTGTTATCTAGTTTTTACCTTTCTGCAAATCATCGATATTTTGAAAGTGCTTGTAGTTTGGTGCACCGTAGCTTTATAATATCCACATAACTATTTGATGTGTAGACTAAAGTTTGCTTTGTGAGTGTTGTGACTTTGTGCCTGCAAAGGCTTGGGTTTAAGAAAAATTATATTATCTTCAAAGATGCGCATACTTTGTGTGAGGTCGCTAGAATCTGATTCCCTATGTGGGGTTTTAGTAGAAATTGGATTCTCCAAGGCAGGACAAGCGCTCCTTTTAGACTGCTATTATTGAGGGCTAGGTGTTGATAAAATATTGTAAGAATCTGAGCAAGCACGGTATAATGTTATGTTGAAGTTCTATATAACATCGCTTGGCCAAGTTCTTGAATTTTTGCAATAAGGTCTTTGCATTCTTCACTTTTTATTACAAAACCCACCTAGGGTCAAGAAAACATGAATGCCTCAAACTCCAAGTTCCAAGAGGCAAGTATAGATGAAGTGCAGCTGAGGGCAATATTCAGGAAACATGATATCAATGGTGATGGACATTTGAATAAGGAAGAATTAAAGGAAGCCTTTCGTAGACTGGGTGCATTTATGCCTAGTTGGAGAGCAGACCGTGCAATCTATTACACTGATATTGATATTGATGGCGTTATAAGTGAAGAGGAAATTGATCACCTAGTGGCTTACGCTGTGGAATATGGTTATGCACTTGATTGAGATTACTACATATTGGTCTGGAGCATTCTATGTATCTAGTATGTACAGAAGATTAAAAACAAACAAATTTCCATTATCTTAATCTTGATGACGTAGCTTTACAATTTTCTCAATTATGGGCTTTCTTTTATAGTAGAAGTTCTATCTATTATATTTTTCTAAAGAAGTCTACCACCCACCTAGAATTTCTTACATGCAACACGGTGTACTACACCTAAGGGTATGTTTTTGCTCATTTGAAATCCCAAAGAGCTAAAATTTAGCAAATGAGCAAAATACACCATTGGTTGCACCTAGCTCTAGATGCACTTGGGTGCATGTCAGATGCTATACACTCCTCCTCCCTCTTTTTTTCTTGGACCATGTTGGCGATGCTTATCTTTTATGGGCATTGGTTTTAACAACTGGTTCAGAGGACATTGATAATATACCACTTTTTTTTATATTTTTTTTTTATTTTTTGTATGTCAAATATTAAATCTACATCCTGTTATCCTTGAAGCATTGCACTGATAGTTTCCCAGCTTCAGTGCATAGTATTTAGAACCTACTAATAGATCTCAGGGAATATGATGGTATTTTCTTAAAAACTGATCTTTAAACTAGGATTGTTCTCCTAGCTATGTTAGAAAATTCTCTGTTTCGCCAATGTCTAGAGGTATTATAGTTCTTTAATTCTCAAACCAAAAGCACTTTGATCTGAGACGCTATGTGGATTGCGTACAAGGTTTATGAGTGGGATTGGGTTAAGACGAATACCCTAATAAAAACGGACCTAACAGAACTTTTGTTTGTTTCTAAGGGGTTGATGCAACTTACATGAAAACGAGTTAATCGAGTGTCTGTGTTTGGTGTGGTGGCCATTGATAGTGAGAGGCTGATGCAAGTACATGAAAATGAGTTAATCAAGTGTCTGTGTTTGGTGTTGTGGCCATTGGTAGTGAGGAAACAAGCTGGAAGACACTGGAAGGTCATATGAAATGTGTTAGGAATATTTAAGTCGGAGGCTTATCTACAAGATGATCAGGAGGTTTCATAGTGCAATAATATGATCCCTTGAAGAGTTCTAGTGACATCTATGGCATCAATGGCAATGGGTATCCTGGTCCCTGGAGATTACCCTTTGTACATATATTCCATGGGCCACTAATAAAGGTCTCAATAGCAAAAGTTGTGGCTTTTGATGGCATTCACTCATTCATTGTTCCTGTGGCTTTTGGGATGTCAAGTGAACTTTCCTTAAGCATCCATCGATAATTTTTGAATGACCTTATAGAGGTTTTCAGGGGTAAAGTTAGAACCTTTCTGTTGACAATTCTTGGCTAATTTTGAGTCTCACACTCACTGTAATCCTAAGGAGCAGAAAACCTTAAACACAGTTACTGCTGTGTTTTTTCCAAGCCTACATGATTCATAGGTACTTCTTTTCTTTCTTCTATGTTGTTTACCTTGTTCACTTGTCTATGTGGGAGTGTGGGACTAGGTAAACTTCCTCCATTATGTAGGATTAGGAAGTAGAATTTCCTAAGAACGTCCACTTTTTATAAAAATGTCGATCAAATAATTTCTCATGTTTCTACTTCTTAGGAAAATCAACTTCTCATATGTTCCTATGTTAATCAAATAAGCACTTGATATTTGCCATTTGAAGTTCAACCAAATCAAAATATATTGAATTAAGTTGAACTCAACCCCTAATTAATACTATATTGTGTGATGGTAACCAGTATTTGGAGCGATATAACCCAATTTGTTTTGAATATCTCTAATTGGATTAAGACTAATATACCCAAACATTTTTAAAAAATTTATTGGGATTTTCTCACATGAAGATTTATGTTTACGTATTGATTCAATGTCTCCATTCTCTTCATTGTGAGTTCAATTTTCATATAATTATAAAATGATAAACCAACATATACATAATTCTACGGAATCGTTAAATCTTACATAAAGTATGGTATACATATGGGACACAATAAAATTGTGTTTTCAGTAAAAGTGACTCTTTAATATAACAAAAGTTATCCTTTAAAATTGATAAATAATGGCATATGTTATGTTGACGAATAACTTTGTTATATTAAGGGGATCATTTTTACTAGTGACTCAATAACTTTATTGTGTTTCGTGTGTAAGCAATATTTTTTGTAAATTTTATCCTATTATTCCTTATTATCACCTAAATAAAGTACAATTATTTTATTATCCTCTACTATCTCACTCTCCTCTCCTCTCCTTCCCTGTGCATAAGCAACTCAACATATTTCACCTATCACCATATTTCAACAAATTATTCTTTTAATTATGTGTTTTAATTGCAGTGTAAATGTAGAGTAAGTAGTCATCATAAAGTAATTTTTGCCTCAGAGGCGGAAATATATTTTTGCCTCATAATAAGGTGTGTCGAAATTATTTTCCCTTCGCCATCTGATCGGACAAAACTAAATTTCTGCCTTACCATATGGTGAAGCTAAAGTGAATTTTTGCTTCACCATATGGTGAAGTGAAACTAAATTTTGCCTAACAAAAAATGGTAGGTGTTTATTTTTTTCCCTTTTTAAAAATTTTATTTCATACATGAAATATAAATAATTTAAGAAAAAGGATAATTATTGATATAAAGTGAATATTATTTTTTGAAAATAACATGAAAAAATTTAATAAAATTTAGGAAATATCAAGGGCTTAAACATGTAAACTATAATTAGTATAACTAAAAAGCCCTCGGTTTGACATCATGAATCAGTTTTTGCACTTATCCATGCATAAGGTTTTAGGTGATAAGTTGTTATTTGGTTATCAATTGTTATTTTATTTAAAATAGATGTGAAAGAATTAGCGGTAATTTTTTTTTATTGAAAAGTAGATGTAATGACAAATAGTGAAAGGATATTTTAATTTAATTTGAGAGAGATATTACTCTATAACTTTTGGTAATGAGAAATAGATGAATTAATATAATAGTGATACATTTTTTATAGAAGTGTGAAAACTAAAAGGGAACAAATGAAAAGAATAGTGTAGAAACTAATATGGAATGGTAAGAGTATAATTATAATAATACTAAAAATAATAATAATAATAATAATTATTATAGTAATTAGTATTTACAAAAGTAAAGTAATTTCGAAACTAAAATTCAAATAGGGCAATAATTTTTTTTCCCGCTATAGTAAATTGAAAATTTTATTTCCTCCTTAATATTAGAAGCTTTAATTTCACTTCTCATATGGTGGAGTGAAAGTAATAAATTCATATGTTTATATTTCCCACGTAAGTATCCATTCTAAATTAATCGGAGGTGGTGGTTGTTTGTGGTAGTGGTAGTGGTGTTGCTCCAATTGGTGGTGGTGCTAAGTAACAACTACCAATTGTGATAGTGTTTGATGGTGTTAATCAAGGAGGCGAGAGTGTAATTCAAGTAGCGAGAGTGAGAGTGAGGCCAAGAGAGTAAGGGTAGGAGGGTGATGACATGATTTAAAATTTCACTAATTTTAATATGATAAACATATGTTTGAAACTTGAAAGCACACATGATTTGGAAGTGATTTTGGACAAAAAAGTCTATACTTAACTGGTGGTGGAGAATGCTAGTTAGGGTCATAGAAAGGTTGTTTGGAAGCATTCATGGCCCTAAAAGTATGTCTTTAAAGGCCTTAGAGTAAAAGTTTTGTTCCTAATAGAATACATTATGAAAATTGGTTGTTTTTGAAATAAATAGTTAAAAAAACTAATTTGAACCACCAAATAAACCTTTTTTGGGGTCTTATAAGGGTTAGGATAAGCACCTTAAATTGTAACTTCACTATGTGCAAAGAGTCATCAATGTTTAAAATTCAAATGCTAATACAATCACACAAATTCAAAGTGATTTTGGAAAAAAAAAATTGAAACTTGATTGGTTAGAAGGGATTCTTGTCTGGGTTATTAAAAGCAATTTTGTAGTTTCATATATAACCTATTGGTTGGTGCCTATAGGATTGAGAAATGAGTTCACGTAGCGACATAAAACATAAAAGACCGATTAATAAGTTTCTAAAGGTTTGATAACAAGTCACATATGAGGTACTTCCAAAAATAGCTAGTTGGATGCGTAGTTGAGACCTAAAAGCTATGGTTTCAATAACCTAAAAAGGCCTCTAAAAGTCCTAAAGGGTTCACGAATAACACCTTAAAATCTTCTCATTTTGGGTTTAAAAAAGAAAAATATATCCAAATTTATAAGTTGTAAGCCTGAAAACTTTGCATCTTATAGAGTACTTTATTATTCTATAAAATTAATTAATGATTCTTCAACTCTTTAACAATTTTGAATGTCTAAGGTTTCATTTTCCTAAAAAATGAGTTCTAGCAAAATTAAGTTAAAATTTTCAAAATTATTTATATAGGAAAGATTGTTGAAAATAAGCAAATTTTTATCGGATTCGCTAAAAATAATCAAATATTTTAATTATTCCTAAATAAATAACCTTTGACATTATTTTTTAGAATAGGTAAAATTATTGGTTACTTGTTAGGGGAATATGTATGAGGTTAATCTTAACCTTCAATTTTAATTTCTCTCCCAAAATCATAGGCATCCCCAAATATAATTTAAAGCTTCCAAATTGAACTGCCTTCCTCTCTATCCCCAAATATAATTTAAAGCCCCATCGTGAAGTTACCGGCGATCATCACAAGGTCAGCTACCGCCGCCGTTCTTGTCTTGGCGCAGCAACCACACATCAACCAAGTAAGGATAAGTGGATCAACGCAACACTTGCAGCCATGGCTCGCCACCTCTCCCATCCATAAGTACCTGTTGTTCACCATCATCAGTAACCCCCCATCTCTTCGAATTCATGCACTTCATCATCCTACTCTTCTTCCCCTTCCCAATAACTCTTCCGTTTCTTCAAAATTCTTGCATTTCCTCCTTGGTTAGGTTTTCTTCAAGCTGAAGGATGTCCTTCAATAATATGATCACTTTATGCATTTAAGGAAACTAGGAAGGCTGATCACATAACTCAAATCCAACTAGCTAGCTAGACTGATCTGGGTCATTTGATAAGTCTAACTCTTGAGCATGACCCAAATTGCAGTAGGATTCTATGTATTTAGATAATTTATGTTTTTATCAAGGTCAAGACCTATAGTCATAGCCTCTATTAAATCTTAATATGTATGTATTAATGCACAGTCCATGCATACTCGTAAATTTTACATGTATCTCTTCCAATCTAACAAGTTAATTGCAACAAAAAAGAAACTTAAAGGTACGTGGTTGATCAGCAAGATAGTGATCTGACCTAATTCAGTGGAAGTAGTTTTCGTTATCTAAGAACAAGTTCTAATATAACGACGTCCATAAAAGGTGCAATTTTTATAAATTTGGCACTCATAATACCGTTCAATTTTCATACCAAATGCTTCTTAACTGGAAATATCAAAGGAATAAAAATCCACTTCTTAAAGTGAAATGGGGAAAACAGGAAGAATAAAATCTAACTTAATCTATTCTAGGAAAATAAAGTTAGATTCGACTATGAGTTTCTCTATTTCTGCCTTGCTTCCAAGTTATTATCTATTGGATTTCAGGTGTATTTTGTATAAGGGAAACAAAATCTGACCAAATATACAAAAGACAAACTTTTCAAGAGTACAAAGAAGGCCCCATTGAAAAGAAATTACTTATTATTTATATTTATTTAATTTAAACACGAATTTATGATTCGTAGGAGATTTAAAACACGAATTTATGATTCGTAGGAGATTTAAAAATCAGTTGAAGATCGATTTTTGGCTATTAAACAATATTTTAGAGATTTATTCGAAAACTTTGCGAAAAGTGAAATAAATGTACTAAATACTTCCTATGGTCAAATAAGGAATTACACACTTTTTTTTTCTTCTAAATAGGGATATTGAAATAAAGGCACAAGATGCTTTCTTTGGTAGTATGATTTGGCTTGTAATCATTAAATGTCTTATATTTGGTTTCTAAAGGCACTAAAACTGAGTTTAATAAACCAATTTAGGAATCTTAGAACTCGATATAAAATGAGTGTCTAGAGTTAAAATAGACGATTTCAATCACTTATTAGGCCTGATATGATGATGTAAAACCCAAGGTAAGTTTATCAATATATTCTCTCATGGTAAAATGAGGAGGTTTGGAATCATTCAATACTTTAATTCAATCTCACAAACCATATATATGATTCAATTGTTGGTGATTTGAAAATATGTTAAAATGGATGTTTAAAATTGAAGTAGATGATTACAATCATAGGGCCTACTATGACCTTATAGACTCTTGGGTTGCATATCAACAATCAAGATATTCTCTTACCATAGTTGAACTTTTTTAGTTTTTTCTTGAAATTATTCTAATGGTATTGGATGTCTCATAAAGTTATAATGATGAGGTTTGAAATCATTTATTGTTAATAATGTATTTTCAAAGCCATATTAAATGTTCAAACTACAATTATATGCATATTGGAATATGACTGAAATGATATTTTAAGAGTGATTGTGAGGCTTCCTAGGGCCTCTAGCACTATGATATATTTTCTTTCCATGACCAATAATTTGAAAATTGTCCTTAATTTAAAGGCTATAACACATAACTTTGGAGACTCATGTCCTTTCTTGAAAACTTAAAAAACACATTGCTTCATGTTGAACTATCAAAAGCTTCATAAAGTCGTACATAGTTGTTGCGAACCATAAACAACCATCAATTCGATCGGTAAATGCCACTTAATTTCTTAAGTTGTCTCATGACTCAAATTTCACAGTTAAAATTTTATTGAAGAAGGTCAAGGTCCAAGTTTAGTGATATAATGTACTCTATAGACAGAACTTCTCAAGAAAATGCATGTTTGAGATTTAGAATATACCTAAAAAACCTCTACTTATAGTCTTTTACATCGTAGCAAGATTCTCGATACAAAAACTCGTATCATCATCAATATATCATAGTTGTAATTGTAGTTGGTATGTTGTAATTGTAGTTGGAGCTAGTCATGAATATACCGATTATAACATGACTTATGGTGCAAACTCAGGTTGTTGATCTTGTACGTATCCTTCATACGCATCGAGCTTGTAAATTGGCTGTCTACGCTATACGGAGTACAATATACTTTAGATAGGTGGGTCAGGCTCAAAGTTGATGTAACTGACTAAGAAAAAAAAAACACAATTTATCTTATATGCCTATGTGTCAATGATAATGCTCAAATCTACGTCATGAAGGATGAAAATAAGCTCAAAATATTCCCATTTTCACCTCTATATAACTACTCCATAGGCATTGCTCATTTGCATCTCACTCAACCAAAGCAAAACAATCACTCATAGTAGTAAAATCCCCTAAGCGAACTCCGCATCAATGGAATACATCAACCGCCCCTACGGAAACAACTACTATGAGGCACAGAGGGAGGTCATCCGTGAGGGTCCATATGACTCCTACGCTGCTGAATATAGGGTGGATGAATATGGAAACCGCATCCACCACCACCGTAATGGAAATGGAAACGTCATAACTGAGGTTGTGCGTGAGGTTGTCCCTGGCAACCACCGCCACCACCAACACCTTCATGGTGCACCTGCTGAGATCATTGAGAGGAGGGAAGAGCGCATTGTTGACAGTTCCTATGATCCATACAGGAGGGTATGTGTTTCTTAGTTCTTAGCCTCATTTTGAAGGTGTAGCTTTTGGTCTGAACTAGGCACTAGCATAACCTATTCTGTTTTCCTCTTGGTTTCTTTGCGTATCAGCTAATGACTCTTTTCTACTGCAGATGTACTAAAGCTGGGTGCCTACGTAATCCAGAGAATGGACAGCAACCATGATATAAGTAGAATAAAACGCCCCCTTAGCCTCCAGGCATATAGGCTGGATGCTACAGATCCAGTACTATGTATGGTTTGCTTTCCTGTATCGTAACTGTTGGAACTTTTGTTTTCATCAGTAACCATACTTTGTTCGTCTATGTATTGGTTCTATTATGAAGTTATAATAGTGTTTTCCTTCTAGAAAAGAAATTATGTCATGTATCTGCACTACTACTAGCTGTACACATCAAACAATGGTAATGATATGGTGGAGACCGATTTGATACTAACTATTTTGTACAAAGAATACCATCCCCTGCATCTTCAAAAGCTTGCTTCTAAAAATCGTACGATTACTAGTTCTAAGACACAACAGCAAGAAACATGAACTAGCAAGTCTCTTCTCTGAGGCAGTCTAGAAAAGACAAGATATACACAATCTTGGCACATATATTATCTTTACAGCTCATTATCTGTGAATAACGAATTGAGTAGTTAGAACTTATTTGAATTACAGATGCAATTTAATGTGTCAAATGCACGCATAAATCAGCAATTACATGCTATGCACATCTCCGAAACAACCAACAAAGTAATTAAATTGTAGTTCTAAAAGTGCCAGACTTCTGCACAAAGTTATGGACATATGTATACATATCCCACGTATTTAATAGCATAATTGCAACAACCATATTTTATGTTGCAGTTACAACTATTACAAGTTCAGCAGAAAATAGTACAGAACTTTGATTAAAATGATTTTAAGTTCGTTCATAAGATGGAACAAGATATCTGTCAACATCTCACTGCCGACAATGAACAGACTCAGAATATAATCAGAAAGGCAAAAAATAACCTATTACATAATTTACATCACAAGGAAAACACAGAAAATACAGAAAACAATAATCAATTACGTCCAGTATGAGTTCTTTGAAGTCATTTGGATCTAGCTTCAGGGGTGAAGAACTAGCTGATCCAGATTCGTCTGCCCTAAGTCTTGATTAAGCTAATGACATCATGTTGGAGTTTTTTGAGTTGGTTCATTCATGAATTGCATCCTAAAGATCAATGCTTGAAGACCCACACTTAAATGGTGCCAAAATTTTACAGGGATTTATCCAACATTTAATAGATTTAGTGCACTAGAAACAAGTAATCAATAATTTAACTAGCCACTTGAGTGCATGACACCCAAGTTTGTACACAAAAGTGCACAACTCAGCAAAATATAGACCAGAAGCTACTCTTGGACTCCCATAAACAACTCTCACTTTTCAACTTCTTTACTTTTAGGCAAGTTTCCAAATGCGGTTAATGAGAAAAGGAAAAAGTATGGGAAACAAAGAGAGAATGAATGAACAAAGTTCATAATTGTTTTTTCTAAATCCCCCAGCTAAATTCGACAAAATTCACAAACTACGAAGAAAAATGAGATTGAAATGGCAGTAAAACTAAAAACCAACAGCCCATCTTAATTGGTATCATATAATCATATTAATCCTGCTCCTCTGCTGACTTTGTGGCAGAAGTAGTGTTCAGTGCAGAAATTTATTCGAAAGGGACGATTAGATTCTCCATCAGTAAGAAAAAAGGATGAATGTGCATTTAGAACATCATCTTTCACGGAGTTCGCTTTTGAAGAAAAACCTCCAAACCTCACTTTAAGGCAGTGTGATCACAGGTAGATGTTTTTAGCAAATTTTTAGTTTCAGATCATAAAATTGCAGGCTTGCAGAGGCTAGGAGCTGCGTGACACAAACCTTTGTAGTCAGATCACATCCACTCATTTTTGAATCATGAAATATGTTCAATCTTCTAAGAATGATAGCATTGGATGTAATCTGATTAATGAGCAATCTTAATTTGATTTTAAATGCCAAATTTCTCAGCTAATTTGATGACATGAACATAACAGAACATATTCATCACCTTTGGATAAAGATGCGAGTCAGAAAGATATATTAGATGGTCGAGAATCACAGTCTCCTAAAAACATACCCCTTTTCCAAGGATCGCTTCCAAAACAACTGCCAGGACCATTGTCTGAAAAGTTACCAAGCGAATCCAAGAGAGTTGTGAGGCATATTGCTTGCTAAAATATTCTGATTCTATGCATCTGAGATGAGGGGCTGCACGTCTACCTTCACATTTCTTTTATGAAGCACCTACTTTAGTTTATCTAAATGGAATCTTCACCAATAGTGATTCGACATAAACCTATCATTAACAGTATGCTGGAAGTTTACTCACCAATCACTCAGAACAATAAATATTTTAGGTTTCCTGAGTAAGCTACTAAATAACAGCTTCACACAAATGATTTTCTTTGCTAGTTGGCAAGAATTAGTGCCAACAAGGATATACAATTATACAGAATTTACAACGCCATGTTTCTAACAGAGTAGTTAATAGAAAAGAGCATTTTGGAGCCTTATCAGTTATTTGAAGTTTTGAAGAAGTTAGATACAGAATTTCAAATGCTTAATATATATGTTGGTATTAATAGCAATTTGGACCTAATGAGAAAGAGAATCAATCATAATACGAGCTTGGTTAAAGGGGATGACCTTCATTATCTCCAGAGTCTAGAATAGGTTATAAATAGTGACAGCTCAGTAGTGGGAGTCCTCAGCAAGTCAGCATCTGCAACTTCACCTCATAGATGCCACATTTCTCAGCATGAAGAGATTTAAAGTACAAAAGGAGCAATTCAAACTGCTTTTTGCCAAGAGATTTCAATATTTTTTAATTTGCTTCAGGAAAAGAAAGTGATTTAGAAGAAGATACTGAAGCAGAAATGGACAAAATTATTCCCTGCTTTCACAACTGGAGGACCTTCTCACCACAACTTGACCTCATAGTGTCATATTAATCTCCATCGACATTTCAAGCATCAATCATTAATCCATGCGTTGACGTGGTTATTCAATAAAGTGGCTGAAAAAAAAGAGTTATGAAATGGCTGTCAAGTTAACAATAGTAGTT
This sequence comes from Dysphania ambrosioides, assembly GCA_026401315.1. Classification (NCBI taxonomy): domain Eukaryota; kingdom Viridiplantae; phylum Streptophyta; class Magnoliopsida; order Caryophyllales; family Amaranthaceae; genus Dysphania; species Dysphania ambrosioides. Next base: position 4,017,269 of record CM048659.1, on the reverse strand, counting down.
TAATTGTCTTTAGGGTTTTAATTTGGACTTGGGATTTAGGCAGAGGGGGTGACCAACCAAGTAAAGTTTTTTTTAATCTACTTAATATAGTTTGGTTATATGGTTGGACCCAAATTGACCCGACCTGATTGTGACTCGAAAATAATTTCGGGTTCGCAGGTTATTTTCGGGTTGGAATTTTCAACTTTAACCTAATCCATTTAATTTCGGGTCGGGTTCGTATTAACCCATTTAAGTTTTCTACTATTTCGGGTTGGGTCATTTTTTCCCATCCTTATCCACGACATCCTTTACCACAAAAAGAGAATTAAAAAAAAAAAAAATCGATGTAAGACTATAAGAGTAAAAACTAGCAAATATACCTGAAAATATTCCAATATTTACCACTATATAAGCACAACATGAGATTGCTTATTTGCATCTCATCCAAAGCATACCAAGACATAACCAACTAAACCCAAATCACTTCTAAGCCAATCAACAACAATGTCATACCTTAACCGCCCCTATGGAAATGAGTACTGTGAGGCAGAGAGGGAGGTCATCCGTGAGGGTCCATATGGAAGCTACTCAGCTGAGTACAGGGTCAATGAATATGAAAACCATGTACCCCACCACAAGCGCGACAATGGTGTAGTCGGAGTTGTAAAAGAGATTGTGAGAGATGTTGTCTCTGGGGGCAGCCACAGCCACAATCACCACCACCACCCCGGGGCACCAGCTGAGTACATTGAAAGGAGGGAAGAGCGCATTGTTGACAGTTCCTATGATCCATACAGGAGGGTATGTGTCTCATAGCTTCTACTCATCTTAGTTAGGTTTAATTATTTAGTATCAAATGCTTAATTTCACTGTCAACTAGTCCTATCTTTTAGGAGTCGAAAACGTTTACATACTACCATTTCTATCAAGAACTTAAATTTTTTTAACTGAGAAACGTAATGAACCCATGAAATTGCTCAGAAAACATTATTGTAGTCTTTTACATATTTTGGTAAGAAATTTGACACCAAAAAACTCGTAAATGTACCAAGTAGAGCCCTATTGTAGCTTTAAATTAATAATTTTTTTTTTGCCTTTTTTCTGTATGATTATTTGTCACCAAGTTTGCTATTTTCATATGGCTCTATGACTTTCTACAGATGTACTGAGAAATGCAAATGCCTGCTGCCAACAATATCCAGGAAAAGAGACAACTATCTATTAGTGGAATAAAATGCTCCCCATGGCCTTAGCCGCTTGACATGGGCTAGTCTGTAGGGTTCGTGGCGTGCTGTAACTTTACTTTGTTTGATGATGTACCCCAGTTTTAATTAAGTTCTAATATATGCTGATCTTTGAAGGAAATTTAGAGTTAAGGATGTTAAGCAACAGATGAGGGAGATATCGTAATGTTGTTTTAGGCATGTGAGAGAAGTTGATAAGAATATGCATTGGTAAGGAAGGAGAAGGTTTGGGTTGATGGAGATTTCAAGCGGAGCCAAACACGGCCAAAAATGACTTGGTAGGAGTGAGTTATTAAGGACATGAAAAAATTAGATTGGAGGATTTCGTACTAGGCAGAAGCAAAAGCAGGAGAGGGTCTTTGGATGACCATAGGAGATTGATTTCTGGTTCATGCATTCAACCCCATATTTTTGGAAATAAGGCTTTGGTTTTGTTGTTTATTTGTTGCGGTATGTCGGAGAATTCTACCATAAACTATTTTTCTTTTAGGAAATGTTATATCTGTGTCCTGACACCATAATAGTATATCTGACCATTACTTTTAGCAGTAAGTAGTATTTTGGAACAGAGTGAGGACGTTGTAAAGCTGAAATAGATATAGCAGTCTTAGTAGTTAACGAAGCAAAAAGAAAATAAGATACTGTTTTAGTGCTGCAATATACACTCTGTTGGACTAATACTCTTTCTGTTTTCATCATAGAGTGAAGGGCTGTTGGAGTTAACTAAAGAATTTATGGTAAAAGGAAAAGAAAAAAATAATTGTCGTCAACTAGCATGAAGCGTTTTGCTTGTACCAGTGACTCATTGTATGTGTAGCACAAGCTTACTGTCCTCTATTCTGTTATATTAGGTATTAACCCAATTTGTTTCCTAGATGCTAGTTATGAAATGATTTACACTTCAATAATAACTCCATTGTTTATCCTCCCTGCTTGTCTAATCTGATCAAATAATAATACTGAATGGAACTTACCCAAAAACAGCCAGTTCTGGGATTTCATGCTAAACTGTTTTCTTGTTGTAGATAACTATTCTTTAGCTTCAGAGAAGCTGGTGGGAAATGTTTGGTTATCAGACAGAAAACCCTCCCACTGATTTAGTGGAAAATCAATGCCTACTATTGGGGAGTTGGTTCCTGAAGTAGTGGCTGAGATTATCTCTGTGATATCTGATTCAAAATATTTTCCACCGTTTACTCCTCCAAAGTTACTCATCTTGCAGGTTGATGTGGAGAAGTAGGTTGACTCAGAGGTGGCTGGTGATTGTACAAATGACTGGGGAAAACTGATACTAGGTTGACTGTTGTTGAGTGATGATGGCTCAATGGCTTGGTTTTCATATCCAAATTCACTTGTAGGAAAGAAAAATCCTGTCTCTTGATTATCTAAGTTTTGTATGTCAACTGTTAGCCCTGTCTGAAAATTTAGCAGCATATCGGGCCGTTGCTGGTATTGCATGATGGGAAAATTGTTTTGTTTGTTGCATTCTTGTTTTTGTGGTGATGTTGGTGCAGACTTTGAACGTGGAGGCAATGTGCAAGTATGAGTCCCTTTGTAGGTGATGTTGAATTGCATGGGATCTTCATCATTTCGCTGCACTTGCTTGGTAGCACAGCAGCCTTGAATTTTGCGGTACGTGCATCTGTAGTAGTTTCTGTAAATGCAGAAAGTTATCTTACTGTTAGCTTCTAAATTTATCTCTTTACCAACTATTTTTACTGCTTGATGACCTGGGAGTTGATTGTTTCGATGTAAGTGTTAAGTTTGTGTATTACAGTATTCTAACTGCTTTTAGAATCTGAGATCTCATTGTAAACTTTGTAACTGTACTTATGACTTTGACAAGATTTTGGTCAAATTAAAGTAGTATCACTCTTGGATAGTCAGTTTTGTCAGGCTATGTTTATTCCTGCTTTTCCGTACATTGATTATGTGGTGTTTCTTTTGGTACATGTTATCCTTTTTTTCTGTCAAACACCTTGTCTGGTGACATAAATGCGTGATCTGATAGACTAGCTGCTAAAAGTGTGAATAGAAAAATTACCTAGGATATTTGGCTTTCAGGATCTCTTTCTGACCATACTTCCTCCAGCTAAACCCATCCTCAGGTGCTCTTTCAGCTGCATTGTCAGTGCTTGCTTTGGCTTGGTCTGTCCAAGTGGGCATCATCTTCCTGCAACAAGTATCTCAAAAATTAAAGCAAATTCTTGATGTTTCTTTGAAACCTAGAAATGTAATACCATTCTTGAGGAAAAACAGGCAATGCTTATAAAAAAACAGCTCGAAATTTTACCTCTTTCTTGACAAATTTCGGCTATCTTGTTGAACATGAAACCTGGGGTTCATATCTACGCTCTTAGGACTTCCAATGACCGAAAGTGGTGATTCGGGCATCGTCATTGATGGGACTACATGCGGGTGAAACTGATCCATTGACCGGCCCCATTTCATAATTAAGAGGGCCTTCTCCAAGCAAGAATATATCCTTTCTGCCAACATTCCCTTAGTTTCACCTGCTCGTACTTCTGGACTCATTTGAGCTTTTAGCTGTTTTGCTAGCTCAATCCCCTGGGTCAACTCATGGACCAACGAATCTTGCTCGTAACTCCCGCATCCATTGAGCTCCATCTTCCTTTCCCTATAGCTTGTAATCTTTCAGAAAGGAATAATGCAGAACGCCAGTTCTGTTATCTGAACCGCCTGATGTGTAGTCGTATTGCAGCTATAATCATTTACTCTCTTGATGTTACGTGCATGTTTTAGTTGTAACACACAGGTGTATTACATGTATACATATGTTAGTGTAAGTATATTTGCAAGACGAAGCTGATGAAAAGAAACTAGGAAATGGCAGCTGAAACAAAGTGGAAGTCAACAGATAAGGATGACTGAGATAGGAGAGAATAACAGAAGTGAAGGTTTGATGCTCCAAATGGAGTAGGATGGTGTTGGTTTTATAGGAAATTTTCGTTGGAGTGGCAAGACAGGAAAAGAAATTAACTGTAAAGAGAGGTGTTGACTAATGATAGGAAGACTAGTCATTGGTCATTGGTCATTGGTCATTGGTCAATAGAAAATGAGAGTATAGAACAAGGGATGGAAAAATAAGTTAAAAATGGAGGGGTCTTTAGTGTTGAGTGCTGACTAATTCAAACTTTGTTGTGATTGGTTCATAATTCATATAGCAAGATTGGATATGATTTTATATGAATAGTTGAGTTAAAAATATGAGGGCTTGGACTAGTTCAAACTTTCGTTTACGCGTGTATTTCATTTAATTTTCTTACTTTGAGAGCAATGATTAGGACCCACTATTTTTGTGATTGTGGAATTTTCTTATTGAGTAAATCTTCGAGTTCTTTGTAATTTACACCAACGGAATCAGCAGTTGCTGCTGTGTTTTTTTCCAAGCCTACATGATTCATAGGTACTTCTTTTCTTTCTTCTATGTTGTTTACCTTGTTCACTTGTCTATGTGGGAGTGTGGGACTAGGTAAACTTCCTCCATTATGTAGGATTAGGAAGTAGAATTTCCTAAGAACGTCCACTTTTTATAAAAATGTCGATCAAATAATTTCTCATGTTTCTACTTCTTAGGAAAATCAACTTCAATTCTCATATGTTCCTATGTTAATCAAATAAGCACTTGTTATTTGCCATTTGAAGTTCAACCAAATCAAAATATATTGAATTAAGTTGAACTCAACCCCTAATTAATATTATATTGTGTGATGGTAACCAGTATTTAAAGCGATCTAACCCAATTTGTTTTGAATATCTCTAATTGGATTAAGACTAATATATACCCAAACATTTACAAAAATTTATTGGGATTTTCTCGCATGAAGATTTATGTTTACGTATTGATTCAATGTCTCCGTTCTCTTCATTGTGAGTTCAATTTTCATATAATTATAAAATGATAAACCAACATATACATAATTCTACGGAATCGTTAAATCTTACATAAAGTATGGTATACATATGGGACACAATAAAATTATTGTGTTTTCAGTAAAAGTAACTCTTTAATATAACAAAAGTTATCCTTTAAAATTGATAAATAATGGCATATGTTATGTTGACGAATAACTTTGTTATATTAAGGGGATCATTTTTACTAGTGACTCAATAACTTTATTGTGTTTCGTGTGTAAGCAGTATTTTTTGTAAATTTTATCCTATTATTCCTTATTATCACCTAAATAAAGTACAATTATTTTATTATCCTCTGCTATCTCACTCTCCTCTCCTCTCCTTCCCTGTGCATAAGCAACTCAACATATTTCACCTATCACCATATTTCAACAAATTATTCTTTTAATTATGTGTTTTAATTGCAGTGTAAATGTAGAATAAGTAGTCATCATAAAGTAATTTTTGCCTCACCTTATGATGAGGCGGAAATATAATTTTGCCTCATAATAAGGTGTATCGAAATTATTTTCCCTTCGCCGTATGATTGGACCAAACTAAATTTCTGCCTTGTCATATGGTGAACCTAAAGTGAATTTTACTAAAGTTTGCCTAACAAAAAATGATAGGCGTTTATTTTTTCCCTTTTTAAAAAATTTATTTCATACATGAAATATAAATAATTTAAGAAAAAGGAAAATTACTGTTATAAAGTGAATATTTTAATTTGAAAATAACATGAAAAAATTTAATAAAATTTAGGAAATATTAGGAGCTTAAACATGTAAACTATAATTAGTATAACTAAAAAGCCCTCGGTTTGACATTATGAATTAGTTTTTGCACTTATCAATGCATAAGGTTTTAGGTGATAAGTTGTTATTTGGTTATCAACTGTTATTTTATTAAAAAATAGATTTGAAAGAATTAGTGGTAATTTTTTTTTATTGAAAAGTAGTTGTAATGACAAATAGTGAAAGGATATTTTAATTTAATTTGAGAGAGATATGACTATAACTTTTGGTAATGAGAAAATAGATGAATTAATATAATAGTGATACATTTTTTATAGAAGTGTGAAAACTAAAAGGGAAGAGATGAAAAGAATAGTGTGAAAACTAATATGGAACGATGAGAGTATAATAATAATAATTATTATAATAATAATAATAATTATTATTATTATTATTATCATCATCGTAATTATTATTTACAAACATAAAGTAAAAATTTTTGAAACTAAAATTCAAATAGGACAATTATTTTTTTAACTTCTATAGTGAATTGAAAAATTTATTTCCTCCTTAATATTAGAAGCTTTAAATTCACTTCTCATATGGTGGAGTGAAAGTAATAAATTCAATTGTTTATATTTCCAACGAAAGTATCCATACTAAATCAACCGGAGGTGGTGGTTGTTAGTGGTAGTGGTAGTGGTGTGGCTCCAATTGGTGGTGGTGCCAAGTAACGACTACCAATTGTGATAGTGTTTGATGATGTTAATCAAGGAGGCGAGAGTGTAATTCAAGTAGCGAGAGTGAGAGTGAGGCCAAGAGAGTAAGAGTAGGATGTTGATGGCATGATTTAAAATTTCACTAATTTTTTATGATGAACATATGTTTGAAACTTGAAAGCACGCATGATTTGAAAGTGATTTTAGACAAAAAGTCTATACATAACCGATGGTGAAGAATGCCATTTAGGGTAATAGAAAGGTTGTTTGGAAGCATTCATGGCCCTAAAAGTACATCTTTAAAGGTCTTAGAGTAAAAGTTTTGTTCCCAAGAGAATACATTATGAAAATTAGTTGTTTTTGAAATAAATAGTTAAAAAAAAACTAATTTGAACTACCAAACAAACCTTTTGGGGTCTTATAAGGGTAGGATAAGCACCTTAAATTGTAACTTAACTATGTGCAAAGAGTTATCAATGTTTAAAATTCAAATGCTAATACAAGCACACAATTTCAAAGTGATTTTGGAAAAAAAAATTGAAACTTGATTGGTTAGAAGGGATGCTTTTCTGGGTTATTAAAAGTAATTTTGTAGTTTCATAACCTATTGGTTGGTGCCTATAGGATTGAGAAATGAGTTTACGTAGCAACATAAAAACATAAAAGACCGATTAGTCAGTCTCTAAAGGTTTGATAACAAGTCACATATGAGGTACTACCAAAAATAGCTAGTTGGATGGGTAGTTGAGAGCTAAAAGCTATGGTTTCAATAACCTAAAAGGGCCTCTAAAAGTCCTCAAGGGTTCACGAATAACACCTTAAGATCTTCTCATTTCGGGTTTAAAAAAGAAAAATATATTCAAATTTCTAAGTTGTAAGCCTGAAAACTTTGCATCTTATAGAGTACTTTATTATTCTATAAAATAATGATTCTTCAACTCTTTATTTAAATGAGTTTTAATGTCTAAGGTTTCATTTTCCTAAATTTATTTAAATGAGTTCTAGCAAAACTCAGTTAAAATTTGCAAAATTATTTATATAGGAAAGATTGTTGAAAATAAGCAAATTTTTATCGGATTCGCTAAAAATAATCAAATATTTTAATTATTCCTAAATAAACAACCTTTGACATTATTTTTTAGAATAGGTAAAATTATTGGTTACTTGTTAGGTGAATATGTAGAGGTTAACCATAACCTTCAATTTTAATTTCCCTTCCAAAATCATAGGCATCCCCAAATATAATTTAAAGCTTCCAAATTAAACTGCCTTCCTCTCTATCCTCTCAAATTCTCCATCACTGACCCCTTCCCTATGTAGCCCCATCGTGAAGTTACCGGCAATCATCACAAGGTCAGCTACCGCCTATGTTCTTGTCTTGGTGCAGCAGCCAAGCTAGGCTAAGTAGCTCAACGCAACACTTGCAGCCATGGCTCGTCACCTCTCCCAGCCATAAGTACCTGTTGTTCACCATCATCAGTAACCCCCCATCTCTTCGAATTCATGCTCTTCATCATCCTACTCTTCTTCCCCTTCCCCTTCCCAATAACTCTTCCGTTTCTTCAAATTTCTCGCATTCCCTCCTTTGTTAGGTTGTCTTCAATCTGAAGGATGGCCTTCAATAATATGATCACTTTATGCATTTAAGGAAACTAGGGAGACTGATCACATAACTCAAATTCGACTAGCTAGCTAGACTGATCCGAGTCATTTGACAAGTCTAACTCTTGAGCATGACCCAAATTGCAGCAGGGTTCTATATATTTAGATGATTTATGTTTTTCAACAAGGTCAAGACCTATAGTCATAGCTTCTATTAAATCTTAATATGTATGTATTAATGCACAATTCATGCTTCCTAGTAAATTTTACATGTATCTCTTCCAATCTAACAAGTTAATTGCAACAAAAAAGAAACTTAAAGGTACCTGGTTGATCAACAAGATAGCGATCTAACCTATTTCAGTGGAAGTAGTTTTCATTATCTGAGAACAAGTTCTAATACAATGACAACAGATCAGAATCATCAATCATCCTCAAGCAGCTCAAACCATCTAGAAAAGGTGCAATATTTTATAAATTTGGCACTCATAATACTGTTCAATTTGGCATTTACAAATGTTCATACCTAATGCTTCTTAACTGGAAAGATCAAAGGAATAAAAATCCACTTTTTAAAGTGAAATGGGGAAAACTGGAAGAATAATCCAACTTAATCTATTTCAGGAAAATAAAGTTAGATTCGACTATGAGTTTCTCTATTTCTGCCTCGCTTCCAAGTTGGTATCTATTGGATTTCAGATGTATTTTGTATAAGGGAAACAAAATCTGACCAAATATACAAAAGATAAACTTTTCAAGAGTATAAAGAAGGCTACATTGAAAAGAAATTACTTATTATTTGTATTCATTTAATTTAAATATGAATTTATGATTCGTAGGAGATTTAAAAATCAATTGCAGATTGTTTTTGGCTGTTATATAATATTTTTCAGATTTATTCGAAAACTTTGCGAAAATTGAAATATATGGTCAAATAAGGCATTACACACTTTTTTTTGATAAATTTTCTAAATAGGGATATTGAAATAAAGGCACAAGATGCTTTCTTTGGTATATGGTGTGGCTTGTAATCATTAAATGTCTTATATTTGATTTCTAAATGTACTAAAAATGAGTTTAATAAACCAATTTAGGAATCTTAGAACTCGATATAAAATGAGTGTCTAGAGTTAAAATAGACGGTTTCAATCACTTATTAGGCTTGCTATGATGATGTAAAACCCAAGGTAAATTTATTAATATATTCTCTCATGGTCAAATGATGAGGTTTGGAATCATTCAATACTTTAATTCATTCTTGAAAACCATATATTTGATTCAATTGTTGGTGATTTGAAAATATGTTAAAATGAATGTTTAAAATTAAAGTAGATGATTTCAATCATAAGGCCTATTATGACCTTATAGACTCTTGGGTTTCATATCAAGATATTCGCTCTCTTACCATATCTGAACTTTTTTTAGTTTTTTCTATAAATTATTGTAATGTTATTGGATGTCTCATAAAGTTATATGATGAGGTTTGTAATCATTCATTGTTAAATAATGAATTTTTAAAGCCATATTAAATGTTCAAACTACAATTACATGCATATCGGAATATGACTGAAATGATATTTTAAGGGTGATTGTGAGTGTTCCTAGGGCCTCTAGCCCTATGAGATATTTTCTTTCCATGACCGATAACATGAAAAATGTCTTAGCTATAACACATAATTTTGGAGACTCATGCCCTTTCTTGATTCATGTTGAAATATCAAAAGTTTCATAAAGTCGTACATAGTTGTTTCGAACCATAAACAACCATCGATTCGATCGGTAAATGCCACTTAATTTTTTAAGTTGTCTCATGGCTCAAATTTCACAGATAAAATTTTATTGAAGAAGGTCAAGGTCCAAGTTTAGTGATATAATGTACTCTATAGATAGAACATCTTACGGAAATGCATGTTCGAGATTTAGAATATACCTAAACAACCTCTACTTTTAGTCTTTTACATTGTAGCAAAATTCTCGATACAAAAACTCGTATCATCATCAATATATCATAGTTGTAATTGTAGTTGGTATGTAATTAAAGTATTGGAGCTAGTCATGAATATTCCAAGTATAACATGACTTATGGTGCGAACTCAGGTTGTTGATCTTGTACGTATCCTTCATACGCATCGAGCTTATAAATGAGCTGTCTACGCTATACGGAGTACAATATACTTTAGATAGGTGGGTCAGGCTCAAAGTTGATGTAACTGACCAAGAAAAAAGAACATAATTTATCTTATATGCCTATATATCACTGATAATGCTCAAATCAACGTCATGAAGGATGAAAATGAGCTCAAAATATTCCCATTTTCACCACTATATACTACTCAAGAGGCATTGCTCATTTGCATCTCACTCAACCAAAGCAAAGCAATCACTCATAGTAGAAAAAATCCCCTAAGCAAACTCCGTATCAATGGAATACATCAACCGCCCCTACGGAAACAACTACTATGAGGCACAGAGAGAGGTCATCCGTGAGGGTCCATATGACTCCTACGCTGCTGAATATAGGGTGGATGAATATGGAAACCGCATCCACCACCACCGTAATGGAAATGGAAACGTCATAACTGAAGTTGTGCGTGAGGTTGTCCCTGGAAACCACCACCACCACCATCACCTTCATGGTGCACCTGCTGAGATCATTGAGAGGAGGGAAGAGCGCATTGTTGACAGTTCCTATGATCCATACAGGAGGGTATGTGTTTCTTAATTCTAAGCCTCATTTTGAAGGTGTAGCTTTAGGTCTGAACTAGGCACTAGCATAACCTATTCTGTTTTCCTCTAAGTTTCTATGCGTATCAGCTATTGACTCTTTTCTACTGCAGATGTACTAAAGATGGGTGCCTACGTAATCCAGAGAATGGACAGCAACCATGATATAAGTAGAATAAAACGCCCCCTTAGCCTCCAGGCATATAGGCTGGATGCTACAGATCCAGTACTATGTATGGTTTGCTTTCCTGTATCGTAACTGTTGGAACTTTTGTTTTCAACAGTAACCATACTTTGTTCGTCTATGTATTGGTTCTATTATGAAGTTATAATATAGTGTTTTCCTTCTAGAAAAGAAATTATGTCATGTATCTGCACTACTACTAGCTGTACACATCAAACAATGGTAATGATATGGTGGAGACCGATTTGATACTAACTATTTTGTACAAAGAATACCATCCCCTGCATCTTCAAAAGCTTGCTTCTAAAAATCGTACGATTACTAGTTCTAAGACACAACAGCAAGAAACATGAACTAGCAAGTCTCTTCTCTAAGGCAGTCTAGAGAAGACAAGATATACACAATCTTGGCACATATATTATCTTTACGGATCTAATTTTGAGAGATCCAAAGGAATTGAATTTTGAGAATAATTAAGAGACAACTAATGCTAAATACAGTGTTTGATTAGCATAAAACAATCTAAACACTTTCAGATTGTAGTAACAGCATCAGTAAGAACTTGTGCAGAGCTTGTGTGATTTTCTAGCAGAAAAATAATATTTAGATCAAATATGAAATAAAATGTCTTTCGATATAGCTCATTATCTGTGAATAACGAATTGAGTAGTTAGAACTTATTTGAATTACAGCTGCAATTTAATGTGTCAAATGCACTTCGCATAAATCAGCAATTACATGCTATATGCACATCTCCGAAACAACCAACAAAATAATTAAATTGTAGTTCTCAAAGTGCCAGACTTCTGCACAAAGTTATGGACATATGTATACAGATCCCATGTATTTAATACCATAAGAGCAACAACCAAATTTTATGTTGCAGTTACAACTATTACAAGTTGAGCAGAAAATAGTACATAACTTATGATTAAAATGATTTTAAGCTCGTTCATAAGATGGAACAAGATATTTGTCAACATCTCACTGCCGACAATGAACAGACTCAGAATTTGATCAGAAAGGCAAAAAATAACCTATTACATAATTTACATCACAAGGAAAACACAGAAAATCCAGAAAACAATAATCAATTACGTCCAGTATGAGTTCTTTGAAGTCATTTGGATCTAGCTTCAGGGGTGCAGAACTAGCTGATCCAGATTCATCTGCCCTAAGTCTTGATTAAGCTAATGATATCATGTTGGAGTTTTTTGAGTTGGTTCATTCATGAATTGCATCCTAAAGATCAATGCTTGAAGACCCACACTTAAATGGTACCAAAATTTTACAGGGATTCATCCAACATTTTAATAGATTTAGTGCACTACAAACAAGTAATCAATAATTTAACTAGCCACTTGAGTGCATGACACCCAAGTTTCTAAACAAAAGTGCACAACTCAGCAAATTATAGACCAGAAGCTACTCTTGGACTTCCATAAACAACTCTCACTTTTCAACTTCTTTACTTTTAGGCAAGTTTCCAAATGCGGTTAATGGGAGAAGGAAAAAGTATGGAAAACAAAGAGAGAATGAATGAACAAAGTTCATAATTATTTTTTCTAAATCCCCCAGCTAAAATCGACAAAATCCGCAAAACTACGAAGCAAAATGAGATTGAAATGGCAGTAAAACTAAAAACCAACAGCCCATCTTAATTGGTATCATATAATCATATTAATCCTGCTCCTCTGCTGACTTTGTGACAGAAGTAGTGTTCAGCGCAGAAATTTATTCGAAGGGGACGATTAGATTCTCCATCAGTAAGAAAAAAGGATGAATGTGCTTTTAGAACATCATCTTTCACGGAGTTCGCTTTTGAAGAAAAACCTCCAAACCTCACTTTAAGGCAGAGTGATCACAGGTAGATGTTTTTAGCAAATTTTTAGTTTCAGATCATAAACTTGCAGGCTTGCAGAGGCTAGGAGTTGCGTGACACAAACCTTTGTAGTCAGAACACATCCACTCATATATGAATCTTGAAATATGTTCAATCTTCTAAGAATGATAGCATTGGGATGTAATCTGATTAATGAGCAATCTTAATTTGATTTTAAATGGCAAATTTCTCAGCTAATTTGATGACATGAACATAATAGAACATATACATCACCTTTGGATAAAGACGTGAGTCAGAAAGATATATTAGATGGTCGAGAATCACAATCTCCTTAAAACATACCCCTTTTCCAAGGATCGCTTCCAAAACAACTGCCAGTGTCTGAAAAGTTACCAAGCGAATCCAAGAGAGTTGTGAGGCATATTGCTTGCTAAAATATTCTGATTCTATGCATCTGAGATGAGGGGCTGCACGTCTACCTTCACATTTCTTTTATGAAGCACCTACTTTAGTTTATCTAAATGGAATCTTCACCAATAGTGATTCGACATAAACCTATCATTAACAGTATGCTGGAAGTTTACTCACCAATCACTCAGAACAATAAATATTTTAGGTTTCCTGAGTAAGCTACTAAATAACAGCTTCACACAAATGATTTTCTTTGCTAGTTGGCAAGAATTAGTGCCAATAAGGATATACAATAATACAGAATTTACAACGCCATGTTTCTTACAGAGTAGTTAATAGAAAAGAGCATTTTGGAGCCTTATCAGTTATTTGAAGTTTTGAAGAAGTTGATACAGAATTTCAAATGCTTAATACATATGTTGGTATTAATAGCAATTTGGGCGTGATGAGAAAGAGAATCAATCATAATACGAGCTTGATTAAAGGGGATGACCTTCATTATCTCTAGAGTGTAGAATAGGTTGTAAATAGTGACAGCTCAGTAGTGGGAGTCCTCAGCAAGTCAGCATCTGCAACTTCACCTCAAAGATGCCACATTTCTTAGCATGAAGAGATTTTAAGTACAAAAGGAGCAATTCAAACTGCTTTTTTCCAAGAGATTGCAATATACTTTAATTTGATTCAGGAAAAGAAATTGATTTAAAAGAAGATACTGAAGCAGAAATGGACAAAATTATTCCCTACTTTCACAACTGGAGGACCTTCTCACCACAACTTGAACTCATAGAAGTCATATTAAACTCCATCGACATTTCAAGCATCTAACATCAATCCACGTCGACGTGGTTATTTAATAAAGTGGTTGAAGAAAAAGAAAACTTTTAGAGTTGATGAAACGAGAGATAAGTTGACAATATTAGTTTAATTATTTTTTAAAGCTTTAATTTGGGTTTGGGGTTTGGGCAGAGGGGTGACTTGAGCAAGTAATTTTTTTAATTTACTTAATATAGTTTGGTTATAAGGTTGGACTTGAATTGACCCGACCTGATTGTGACTCGAAAATAATTTTGGGATACGTAAGTCATTTTTGGGTTGGAATTTTCAATATTAACATAACTCAATTAATTTCGGGTCGTTTTAGTGTCAACCCATTTAAGTTTTCGTGATGAAAATACCAATACTAACCTACTATTTTCGGGTCGGTAAGATTTTCCCATCCTTATCCACGACATCCTTTACCACAAGAAGAGAATTAAAAAAAAAGATCGATCTAGAATAAGAGTAAAAACTAGCAAATATACCTGAAAATATTCCAATATTTACCACTATATAAGCACAACATGAGAATGCTTATTTGCGTCTCATCCAAAGCATACCAAGACATAACCAACTAAACCCAAAGCACTTCTAAGCCAATCAACAACAATGTCATACCTTAACCGCCCCTATGGAAATGAGTACTGTGAGGCAGAGAGGGAGGTCATCCGTGAGGGTCCATATGGAAGCTACTCAGCTGAGTACAGGGTCAATGAATATGAAAACCATGTACCCCACCACAAGCGCGACAATGGTGTAGTCGGAGTTGTAAAAGAGATTGTGAGAGATGTTGTCTCTGGGGGCAGCCACAGCCACAATCACCACCACCACCCCGGGGCACCAGCTGAGTACATTGAAAGGAGGGAAGAGCGCATTGTTGACAGTTCCTATGATCCATACAGGAGGGTATGTGTCTCATAGCTTCTACTCATCTTAGTTAGGTTTAATTATTTAGTATCAAATGCTTAATTTCACTGTCAACTAGTCCTATCTTTTAGGAGTCGAAAACGTTTACATACTACCATTTCTATCAAGAACTTAAATTTTTTTAACTGAGAAACGTAATGAACCCATGAAATTGCTCAGAAAACATTATTGTAGTCTTTTACATATTTTGGTAAGAAATTTGACACCAAAAAACTCGTAAATGTACCAAGTAGAGCCCTATTGTAGCTTTAAATTATTTTTTTTTTCCTTTTTTCTGTATGATTATTTGTCACCAAGTCTGCTATTTTCATATGGCTCTAAGACTTTTTACAGATGTACTGAGAAATGCAAATGCCTGCTGCCAACAATATCCAGGAAAAGAGACAACTATATATTAGTGGAATAAAGTGCTCCCCAAGGCCTTAGCCGCTTGACATGGGCTAGCTGTAGGGTTCGTGGCGTGCTGTAACTTTACTTTGTTTGATGATGTACCCCAGTTTTAATTAAGTTCTAATATATGATATTTTCCCTTTTAAAAAAGTATTGTGTCCTGTGACCTCAGTCCCCTGATGACCTGATGTGGACTTATACTACTCCGTGATTACTTTATGTACAACATAAGTAGATCATGTAGACAACCATCTTATAGCAAATATTTGTAAGATGGTTACATGCATACAAAAAATTTTCCTGAAATCTGCACCAAATAAACTTTGCTTCTTAAAATGAGTCATGAAGCTCTGAGTTAAACTATATCAGTTCTATGACCTAGACTTTCCTGTCATTAACGAAGATATGAAGTCTGCGAGGACAAGATGTAAACGATACCAATTGTTGGATTTGTCTCCGACAGAGAGCTAATAACACCATTTATTCAACAGCATCACATTATGTATAAGTGGAATATAAAATGCAGGACTTCTATGTAGAGAATTTTGGCTGATAAAATGATGATCAAGTTTGTTAAGAGAGCACAACAAGATAACTATCAACAATTTCTTACTTTAGAAGTTACTTTAGATCTCATCGTCTATGATGAAAACAATATTAAATGAAATATCAGTTGTGGCGAATAGTTTCACCTAGAAATTTCAGTCAAAGAGGCAGATATGATCTTTTTACAATCTTTCTTAACCTTTAAGATGTCAGTTCTTAGCACTTGCTGCTGGAAGGCATCAGTGCATCTTCATTAGTCTCAAAAGACCTCAATAGAATTCACACTGGGCTTCAAATCTGCAATAGAAATTAAGAGAAGCCCAGTATCATGTGTTGACAATCATTACAGACTCTAAATCTGAATTTCAGCTAATGCTCAAGTTCTTTTTTGGTTGGCGTATTCATGAAATACCTTCACAAGATCAATGCTTGGAGACAATGCTAAACTGTTCTAAAGAAAACAAGCAAAGCCACTGTACTCCTTTAGCTTGACATCTACCTAGTCTACCACTAACTACTGCAGAGTAGTGGTTTTAGCTTTCAGCATCTTTTCTGCTAGAGGTACTTTTTAGTGAGGGCTTTTTTTTTTTTTTTTTTGCGATTGGGTGAGGACCCTTTATATAATACACCAATTACTCTGCACCAAAGTCTAGTCTATCTGAACACACCAAATACTTTGCAAGCCTACAATTTTGCTTATCTTATCAAAACATGATAGGAAAATTGCAAAGCAGATTACAAACTTGCAGCAAGACCGGACACAAGGCTAAGTGGAATATGTTCTAACTTCTAATCATGAGAAGATCAGACTGTTTTTTCATTAAGTACCAAAGTTATTTAGATAATATTCCTCAACTTGCAATGTCATGGACATCAACATATGCACCATCTAAGGATAGAGAAGTCTAATGACCCGAAAGTGGTCAAGTCTTCTAGAAGAAAATCTATTCTAAGATAAGTGTTGGGAGTATTGCTTTTGTTCAGAATTAAGAATTACAGGCAAAAGTACTCGAAAATTTAAAATTGAAAATTGAACGCTAACCTGATAAATACAAGAGAGTTGTAAGGAATCCAGCAAGCTAAGGAGATAGTGGGTGAAGCTTTCCCAATTCTCTAAAGAAACACCAACTTCAGATAATCTGAATGGGTTTGCACTCTACACAATTGCTCATCTTGGATCACTCATCAATGTGACAGACAATTTTTGACCTGTCAATCAAAATAGAGGAGATTTTAGGTCTCCAAAGTAGGCTAGTGAATTAAAGCTTTGCAAAATTGATTCTTCTTATTGATTGTTAAAAAAGAAGACACGAGTGGCCATTTTTAATAAACAATATAATAGCATTTTATGCTTTATTAGTACAATAATTTCTGACCATGTCAAAAATATTATCTCTACGATTGATGCATTGATAACACGATATTGTTCATGGTTTTAATGCCTTAATCGATCTCATTTTATTAATTATTTTCCATATGTACCTCTTTTATGAGCTTTTATTTCGTATATTTCGATATTGCTCCTCTCCGGTATGCTTTATTTTGTTTTGTAGGATTTTGACGTAATAAGAGCTCTCATGATTTTGTAAGCCTGTCGTTCGACTCATGATAGAAGCATTCATGTCAATTATTAGCCTTATTTCGGGAACTTTTGGAGGCCTTGCAACGTGACTTTAACTAGTTGTCGATCCACCCATGCAAGGTGCGGCTAGTGAAAATCACCAAGCAAAAGTCAATTTTCTACAGCAAATACCGCAGCTTCTTGGCGGTCCTTAACCTCGCGCCGCAACACCTTGGCGGCCACTTTGAAATAATATTTGTGTAGCCCTAAACCCTAAGCATTAGTACTAGCTAAGTGGGGGGAATTTAGGGAATTGAGGACTCTTTGGGAGCATGTTTTGGACGCCACTTTTGATGAGCAAAAAGGAATTTTCTGATTTTCCTCCTCTTAGATTTCATTATTCATTGTTTTTGCTTTAGACTTTTCATAGCTTTATTTTGGGTTCTCTCTTTGGCACTCATTGAAGAAGGCTTTGGTGTTCAACATTACTTTGATATTTTCAATCAATCTCAAGTATTATTTTCTCTTCTCCCTTCTCTTATTGTTATTGTTAATCATGTTTTCAAATTTTTTTGCTTTTGTTATTTTATTCAATATGCTAGAGTAGTTTTCTTATTATAGGGTTAGGTTGAACCCTAGCATGGAATGATGTGTTATTGATTCTCAATTCCCGATTTGATTAGTTGCAATTCATTTATCTTAGGGTTGGTTTTATTATCAATGAATGACTAGAAATAGTATTGGTTGAATGTGGTTAGGTTACAACGAAAGTTTATCCTTAATCGAATCTAGAACCCTAATTTAAGATAAAGGAAATCACTATAAAAGTATCGATGGAATTTGTTAGAATGTTAAGATGTTATGCTTAAAGTCTTTGAATTGCATGAGTCCATGAAAATAGGTATGATTGCATTGTTGAAGAAGCCATTGATTGATCGAAAGAAATCACTGGTATTGATTAGGGCGTATCTATCCTATGAATTGTTAGTAATTGAATTAGGGAAGGAGGAATCGTTGGTGCATTAATTCATGCTAGTGGGGATACTTGACTCTAGAAGCCTTTAAACCTTGATTATTTCATATAAATCTTGCTCATTTTAGTCTTTAGATTAGATCATCACTATTCATTTTGGTTACTAGCTTAGTTTAGTTCAAATCATTCTAGCTAATTGAACCATTAGTCTCTTGGGATTCGACCCTTACTTGCCCTGCTACATAGTTAGGAGGTACAGTTAGGTTTATTTTTGTTAGGTGCGCGACACGTCTTTCATGCATAACATTATTGATCAGCATTATGGATCCTAAATGCTATGTGAACAGCCACTTTTGCATTAACGATTTGGTCCCCAATCAGAAAATTGACCATTGAGGATGAAAACGAGGAGCACAGAGAATAGAAGATGGTAACCATTGACCTAGCTGATCAAAAGAGTGATTAGGAAGCTTTCTTCATTACCTCAAGTGTCAAGAATAGGTTCTGAAGAGAGGCAGGCCACATTAGCAAGTCCTCACTCTCAGCAACTAAACCTTAAAGATGTCATTTCAGTATGAAGGTCATAAGCGCCAAAGGAAACAATTCAATTGTCCTACACCAAAAGAATGGAATAAGTCAGAATTTGCCTAATTCAGGAAAATAAAGAAGGATTCAAACAAGACATAAAGCTAGCAGATGGATGATTATTCCCCATTTTAACTACAATACCTCATCTTGGCAACATGATTTCGTTGGCATCTAAAACACTAGTCCAAGAGATCATCACAATAACGTCTATAAGAGCAGAACAACAAGATTCGATTATGGCATAAGCAACCCCAAAGGATTCTCTTTTTCACCACTAAAGAGCACGCCATCTTTCTCCCTTCAATCTCACCAAGCACAGAAAAAACAAAACCACAGGGTATCAGTGTATCACAGTACTGCTAGGCTAATTTAACAACAATGGCATACTATCAAGAGAACTACTATGAGAGGGAGGTCATCCGTGACAGCCCATGTGACTCTTACTCTGAATTCAGCAGAGTTGAGGCTGTAAATGGGAGCCCTGGCTAACCAGTGGGCAGCCACCACCACAACAATGACATACTATCAAGAGACCAGTGTTAATTACTAATTTGAGTACCCACCATAGTTTCACAAATTGGTAAATAAGTGAATGCTCTACGAGGAAGACACAGAAAGAAATTACCAGTCAAAGTCAAGGAATGCATTCTTGCTTACCTCCAATACTGTCAATTTACTTAACAATCAAGGAATAACACTGGTCCAACTGTATAACTATTACACCTTATAGAATGATCAACGACGGAACTGATTTTCAATTTAGTTCCCAGCTTTAATTGATTCAGAAGTTAAAGACCAACTGAACTGATTTATCTCACCATTGTACAATGATTGCTGTTTGCAAACTACAGAACCTGCTCATCTCCTCAAAATATGACGAAATTCAAAGCAGACCTATATGTCTGGAATCTGCTAAATCCTGAGACGTCTTGATTATAAGAAGATTAATAGCTTTCCTTAGTCACCACCTTCATTTGAGTTAAGCAACCATATGTTATGCACAACCAAATCATGATCGGGAACACACAGACTCAACATCCATATGGATAAATGATCCAAATTTAAGTGCATACCCAACTTCTATTGTCAGCCTTTTCAGGAGGCTAGTACTCAGTGGTACAGGTTAAAAGGATCAAAAAAGGGTAAAGGAAGAAAAGAGAGCTGACCTGAAAGACCTAGGGAGGTTGGAAGAGTGACTTGAAACATTCTTTCATTGCCTCAAAAATGTGTGCCCAATAGCGACAGATAACAAATGGAAATTCTAGCCTCTTCATCTCAGAGATGCCATATTTCTCTCAGGAAAGACGAAGAGGACCTAAGACTTAATAATGTAAAGCGTCCTACTCCCAAAGAGAAGAACACATCTGAATTTACCTGCTTCACGAAAAGGAAGTTGGATCCAACTATGAGTCAATAGCACAAAAGAAAACAATAGACTCATACACCCAATTTCACCACAATTTCTTCAGCTAAGCAACTTGAACGGAAACATGCCACATTGTTTACCAAGGTATAAGTTCCTGATTTTAAAATAAATTTTACTGAAAAAGAAAGATAAGATTCAACCAAGACTATATTAAAAGGCAAATGGAGTCGAAAATATTCCACTTCCATCAGTTTCCAAGACATTTCTCTTACATATCATCAAGCCAAGCACAAAAACAAGAAAATGTGTCACTAACCAAGTCTCACTATAATGGTGGATTGCCATAGAAACAGGTATTTCTGTGAGGTTGATAGCCATTGTGATTCTCATCTGGGACCTGGGCAGAGCAAGGTCAAGGTTGGAATGGAAGATCCAGCTACCTAAATGGCCTCCACCAACATAATGTGCTGGAGCCATGTTGTGTACAGGATCACAAATCCAACACTACTCCCAGGTAGCATAGCCACCAAGGTGAACTGCCGAGGCTGTCAATGAGGATTAGTATATTTAACTAACCTTGAGCTTGAGCCCCCCTTACAATGGACTTATCTGTTACCACCTTAGAGTATTATGTGCCATGATCCACATAACTTATTAGAAGATAAGAAATTTTTAAAAAAAACTATGGCCTGACATATGGCACAATTTGGATATGGATCCATTAGAAGAGACCATTGATTAGAGATTTCGTCTTTATGAGCATAAGATTCAAAGACGGGAAAAATTACAGGGTAAAAGCAAAACTTTGCCAGAATAGCTCTGAAGAAGATGATTAGACTAGTAAATTTATTATTTAACCCTACATCTAAGTCTCTACTAGACATGATCTATCATGCCATCACCACAAACTCTTTTAGTATTAAAAAAATCTGTACAGATTCTAAAACGTGACCTAATATGGAACAATGGGATAGGGATTCTTTAATAAGGCAATACCTTTTGATATTCAATCTGTGTGTACAAGATTCACAAATAATTTAGGGAAAAATGAGGAAAAAGATGTTATTCTCCACTACATTTTTTACTACTATATAACTATAACCGATTTGTACTCGCTTCCAGATATGAGCTAAGGCAATCAAGCACCAATTTGCAAGGCTATAGGATCAAAACTAGCAAGTGATCACCATGGCCTTCCGCTACCAAAGCTCTTACAGTGAGGCTGAGAATGAAGAATTCTCCTCATACAGCTCAATGGGGCACATGGGCCACATGGGCCACAGTGCCCACAACAGCCACCTTGGGTTCGGGAGTGATATGGGTAATAGCCACTCTGGCCAGATGGCTGCTTACTCCAACTATGGCCATGCCAATGCAGGATATGGACTCGGCCACCACCATGGACAGGGCTTCCACCACAACCACCATGGTGGTGGCGGGTATGGCTCCAATTATGCCGTGAACCAGGGTAGCTTTTACTCTGCCAATGCCTGCGACCCATGCAAGAGGGTAATCTTTCACAATGAAAACATTTTTCAAATTAGACTTGATCATATTAATTCATTAGTATAAGCTTGTTTGTTAGTATTCTATCCTAACAATAAATTCGTTATTTGCCTTTTTTGTGGTGGTTTTGCAGTTTTTCTGAGTTGAAGAATGTCTCCAAGATCAGTAATCAAGAATTAATATGCACTATGTAATTTCTAAATAAAAATCTGTAAGCCGTGGGTGCTCTACAATTATATTGTCTCATTAACTTTTTCGCAACTGTGTCTTAATTAAGCTTATGATATCTGTATGTGTAATATAATCACGCTTAGCTATCCTGATAATTCTACAATACCCCTAAACATACTGAACTACATGCCCATATTAATCCCCTTCTGCTCTAGCTTATGCAATTCCCCTTCTAAATGTCAGTAAACCAATTGAGGAAATAACCTATCCATTACATACATATCAGTTGGGTCCATTCTCAAATATGTTAATTTTTGGTGAGGTATGTTTTGCATAGAACTAAAACACATTTAACAAGCACTCTGTACTTCGTACTTCTTTACTTTGCACTAATGCAAACAGGAATTCGACTTGGTTTTTAGTCCAACAATCTATAAGAGCAGTGGTCTGGGGGCTGGTGGAGGTGAAGTATCTGCAAGTAAAAGGAAAAGCAAAATAAAGCTATTCAACAATAGCATAGATCAAAATGCAAACAGGAATTCAACTCGATTTCAAGGGACATATATGCATTTAGACAACCATTTCTTAACATATCGAATGAAAGTTGCAAACTTGCAATCCACAGAACCAACCTTCCACAGGTTCCATACCATATAACTTCACAACCAACCAAAGACCTCTCCTCCAAACTGAAAAGTAAAAGGGAAAAGCCTAAAAAAATAACTGAAGCTTTTTCCTACAGGATAGATCAAAATGCGAACAGGAATTCGACTCGATTTTAAGAGACATATAGGCATCTAGACAATCATTTCTTAACATACCAAATAAAAGTTGCAAACTTGCAATCCACAGAACCAACCTTCCACAAGTTCCATACCATAATAAATTATTTCCCAACCAACCAAATACCTCTCCTCCAAACTGAAAAGTAAAAGGGAAAAGAATAAAAAAATAATTGAAGATTTTTCCTCGTCCCAGAATAGTTTCTACAAAGATTTAGTAATATAGTATATTAACCTTCAGCTTTGAACCCCCACTTACAATGGCCTTGTCATTTTGTGCTATCATCCACCAAACACATCAGTAATAAGAAATAAGAAAGAATCCAAAATAACCAGACATATAGAATAATTTGGATATGGAACCAACCAGAAGAGGCCACCGATTATAAATTTAGTCTCAACTCTCAATGAGCATAAGATTTAAATATATAAGGGAACCAAACTATACAACTACTAGCAAAACTTCTGCCAGGATAAGTTCTAAAGAATATGATTCGAATTATTATTATACCAATTATTTAGCTCTACACATAAATCTGTACTCTGCCAGACAAGATATATTATGCCATCACCACAAACTAAATTAGTAAGAAGAAAACGAAAAGATCCTGAAACATTGTCAAATATGCCAATTTGGGATACGAATTATGTGGGAAAATAGGATAAAGACATATTAGCATAAGATAAGATAAATGTTAGATTAAATATGGAAAAGATAGATTATGACTAGAAAAGATAAGATAGACTTGACTGAGAGTTGCAAACACAATCAAACAAGGCCAAGAACCCATTGAAGTATACTATGAAAAATTAGTTACACTTTAGAAGGAAATTGACAGAAGATTACCTAATCCAATGACATGCCCAAATGATATCACAACATTCAACAAATTAACCCAGCAAAACAGACTATATCAGTTTGTGACAGGACTCGATGAGTCACTGGACAAGGATCGCAAAAAACTAGTAAATCAAGATCCACTTCTAACAGTGGAACAATGGAAGGGCATACAGTACCATTCGCAAAGAGATGGCGAGACGAGAAATAATGGGAGCAACCTTATCTCACTTACCTAAATCGGAGATTCATGGAATTGGGAGTGGGCTCGCCACCCAAGGTCGGTCAGGAGCATATCATCACGGCGCAACAATGATAAGGCAAACCTCAAGTGTACCCACTGTGGTTACACGTCATACAAAGAAGGGATGCTTTCGGTTTATCGGCTACTCAGAACGGTGACAGGAAGGTAAGAGAAAGGGACAACAGCGGAGCTCCGATGAAGAATCCAAGAAAAGAGGAAGCACAACCACCGTGAAAGTGGAGGTAGAGAAGGGAACCCAAGAGAAGGAACCAATCGAAGGACGAAGCCACAAAGGAGAGTGCAAAGGTAAGAGACATTGGGGTTGTGGGTTGCTAGACTTAAAGACAGAGAGGATCAAAGGAGGCAGCTAAGAAACGGAGGAGAGGCACCGAATTTTTTAAGGGTTAAGAGAACAAAACCCTAAGCTCAAAGGAGGCAGCCAGGAAAGGGAGGAGAGGCACCGAGATTTTTTAGGGTTAAAGGAAAACCCTAAGGGTACCTCTTATAGCCCAAACATTGAAGTCTTTCCCAAAGGCAAACCAAGCCCAAAATTGGGTGAGGAGTGCCCCCGTGTCTTCCAAAGGAATCTTGGGTCATCTGTCATTGACTCACTCAATGACAACCCAAAAACCCAAGAAAAAAATTGTCAAAAATACGGGAGTTACGTACCAAGTCAAATCCGAGAGCCAGTGGATTTTTTACTGTAGTGCAACCCATACAATGACTTATGATTTGAATGATTTTGTAAAACCTATTTCCTCACAAAAAACTTTGATTCAGACCGCAAATGGTGATTTCATGGAAGTCATTGGGGTTGGAACAGTCAAAATTGGAGCTTATATGACGCTTACTGATTGTCTTTATATTCCAGCTTTATCATATAAATTACTATCCATTAGCCAATTGACAAAAGAATTAAGTTGTACAGTTTTAATGGGATTCTAGTTATTGTACAGTGCAGGATACTCAGACAAGAAAGACCATTGGACGTGGTTTTGAGAAAGATGGATTGTACTACGTGAAGGAGTTGACTCAACCAGGGTGAGCATTTGTGAGTGACTCAGTAGCAGCGCAATTACGACTATGGCATCGACGTTTGGGTCATCCCTCAGTAGGGTATTTAGAACATTTTTTTCCTTCTTTAGCAGGGTCAAAATTAAATCTAAACTATGAAGCTTGTTATTTGTCTAAAAGTTACAAACATAACTATCCTATTAGCATGAGTAGATCAAATAAACCATTTTATCTAGTACATTCTGATGTATGAGGACATGCCCTATTAACTAGAAAACATAATTTTTCATATTATGTTCTTTTTATTAATGACTTTACCTGAATGAGTTGGATTTATTTAATACAATAAAAACCTGAGGTTTATGATATATTTGTGACATTTTATCAAATGATCCTTACACAATACCAGACTAAGATCAGTATTCTCTGATCGGATAATGGAAGAGAATACGTTAACCATAATATGAGTGCATTTTTTCATACCCATGGTATTATCCATCAAACTACCTGTCCAAATACTCCCTAACAGAATGGGGTTGTTGAAAGGAAAAAACGTACCCTATTGAATATAACTCAAGTCATGATGATAGAACCCTGTGTTCCTAACCTTTTTTGGCCTGAAGCTATAGCAACGGCGAATTACCTCACTAATCGACTTCCTACAAAACCACTAAAATATGAAAACCCATTAGAAGTCATGTGTTCTCTTGTACCTGCTTCATCCTTTCACTCCTTACCCCCAAAATCTTTAGATGTGTGGTGTATGTTCATCTTCCAAAACGGAGTCGACATAAACTAGAATCCAAGGTTGCTAAATGTATTTTTGTTGGTTATGGAGTATTTCAAAAAGGATACAGGTGTTATGACCCGGTTGAAAACCATTTGTATACTTCTATGGATTGTGAGTTTATAGAAGAAGTGTACTTTTATCCCCAACATAGGTCTCAGGGGGAGAAAGAAAGAGATGATCTAAGTTGGTTAATATGGTCTTCTCCTACAGTAAATCAGTTAGTAAAGTCCTCACTGCCAACGCTAAACCCAATGCCTACTCTGTCTGAGAATCCTGAGAATGAGGTAAGTTCTCCTGATCACTTATTAAATTCTAACAGTATTACTACTGTGGAGATCATGCAAGAGAGTAGTAGTACTCAGGAGGGGATTGAAAATAGTAACAGGGGATATCAACTCCCGCCAAGAAGTACCAGAGGTATTCCACCTCGGCGATATGATCCAGATTATGGGGCACTGAGGTCAAGATACCCTATGAGTCATGAAAATAATGTCTTATCAAATGCAGCTATTTATACAGAAAAATTCCATCAAAAGTAGATGAGGCCCTACGAAGTAAAAAATGGAGAAAGACAATTGAAGAAGAAACTGAGGCTCTCACTAAGAATGGGACATTGATTAAATGTACCATTCTTGAAGGGAAGAAGGCAGTAGGATGTCGTTGGGTATTCACTGTCAAGTATAAAGCAGATGAGAGCATCGAGAGATACAAAGAGAGGCTTGTAGCCAAAGGATACACTCGGGTGTATGGGATAGACTATTCAGAGACCTTCTCCCCTGTGACAAAAATTGACACAATTAGGGTTTTGTTTTCAGTTGCTGCAAACAAAGAATGGCCCCTATATCAGTTTGATGTCAAGAATGCATTTTTGCATGGAGAAATTAGTGAATAAGTATACACGGAAGGTCCTCTAGGATTTTCTAAAGGTTTCAGTGAGGGAGAAGGATGCAAATTGAAGAAGGCGTTGTATGGTCTCAAGAAGTCACCAAGAGCCTCATTCGGTAGGTTCACATCAGCAATGAGGAAGTTTGGGTATAAACAAAGTAACTAGGATCATACACTCTTCCATAAGAGAAATGGTGATTTGACAATTTGTCTTATCATATATGTTGACGATATGATTATCACTAGAGATGATACAGAAGAATTAGGTCACTGAAAGATAGACTGTTTCGAGAATTTGAAATAAAGGATCTTGGACAACTTAAATACTTCCTTGGGATTGAAGTCTTTAGGAATAATGAGGGAATTTTCATTTCTCAACATAATTACATTCTTGATCTGTTAGTAGAAGCTGGTATGATAGACTATAAGCCTTCAGAAATACCTATCATAGTAAACCATGGACTGCATATAGCTGAAAATGCTGAACTAACAGATCAGGCACAGTACCAGAGGCTTGTGAGTAAATTGATTTATCTAGCCCATACTCGTCTAGATATTGCTACATCAGGGTATTTTGCCCTGGTGGGAGGGAATCTGGTGACATGAAGAAGTAAAATACAGAAGGTGGTTTCTATATCAAGTGCTGAAGCTGAATTTCGAAGAATAGCAAAAGGAGTGACTGAATCATTATGGCTCGGAAAACTTATGAGAGAGCTAGGACTTGATACTAAGAAAGGGTGTGAGTTATGTTGTGATAACAAGGCAGCTATAAGCATTTCAGAAAATCCAGTACAACATGATCGAACGAAACATATGAAGATTGATAGGCACTTTGTAAAAGATAATTCAGAGTCTAATATCATCAATCTGAAATTTGTTCGTTCGGAAGAACAATTAGCAGATATTTTAACTAAATGTGTCAACACTCGAACAGTTGATACATTATGCAAGTTGGGTATTGGAAAGATTCAATACTCAACTTGAGGGGGAGTGTGGGAAAATAGGATAAAGACATATTAGCATAAGATAAGATAAATATTAGATTAAATATGAAAAATATAGATTATAATTAGAAAAGATAAGATAGACTTGACTGAGAGTTTGTTCTCAGATCAAAGTATGATACTCATAGTATACAACAGTATAAATAGTAGTGTATATGCAAACAATTGAATATATGAAAAATATATTAACACAATTCTTTCTAGTTAATTGATTCACTAGTAATAAACCTAATGGCCACACTATTTGGAAATCACTCTTTTTGAGTATAAGACTAATAAGTCCATATGGGTTGTACAAAGCCAAAAAAAGAGATTCTCCTCCGTATAAGTATACCCACTTGGTACTGCCTTCCATCATATGGGTAACTTTTCACATTGAAAATATTTTCAAATATCACTATTTCATAGAACTTCATATCTTTAAGCTTGTTCATGTGCGTTTTGCAGTATTATGTAAAATTAAAAAAATCTGCAAGGCGTGGGCTCTTAGCCGAGGAACGCAGTTTGCTAGTGGTGTGCTACAATTGTACTGTCACTATATTGTGTCTTAATTAAGCTTATGATATCCAGAATGAGTAATATAATCATGTCTATCTGTACTGGTATTTGCTGCAATGCCCCAAACAAACAAAACTACATGCCCACTTAAACCCTCTTCAGCCCTTGCATTTGCAACTCATCTTCAAAACCAATTACGTAAATTAGACTATCACAAACAAATCAATTATGTCCATTCTCAAATTACTATGCATTTATTTAATTAGTACTGATGCAAACAGGAATTCGAGTCTGTAAGAGTTTACCAATAAAGCTAGTTAACATAAACATAGGTTAAAATTTAAAATCAATCCTAATCCAAGTAAATGTAGACTTCTCAACCTTACACGAGGAGTTGTTAACTTGTAATTCAAAGTCACCAGAGTTCAGCTTCTTCTTCTTGGGGAACAAGTTTTTCCATCAAACCCAAACACATCCCTAACCTATATAAACTAAGCAAAATCTTCATTTCCTTGAAAATCAAATCAAAACAAAACCAACCCCAGATCAATCATGGCCAACCTCCCACCCCAATCCCTCCCTCTCCTCCTCTTCATCACTCTCCTTTTGCGGTTCCTAGCCTCCGAAGCCCGAGATCTCCACACCATCAAATTCCGATCACCGGGCCTTTACCCGGAAGGATTAACCTACGACGCCTCCTCCCAACACTTCATCGTCGCGTCGCTCCGCGGCGACACGACTTTCTTCGCCGTCTCCGACGCCGGTGTCACCGAAACCCTTACCCAAACCTCCTCTCAGCTCCCCCCAAATTCCACCATCCTCGGCCTCGCCGTCGACCACCGCCATCGCCGTCTCCTCGCCGCCGTCAATTCCGAATCTAGTCCCTTTCTCGCCTCCTTCCACCTCCATCGCTCCTCACTCGACCTCCAATTTCTCTCTCCTCTTCCTTCGACCGGAATCGCCAACGGCGTCGCTCTAGACCCGTACGGAAACGCTTATGTCTCCAACTCTGAGGAGAACTTCATCTGGAAAGTCGACCAAAACGGCGCCGTTTCAGTCCTCTCGAAATCGCCTCTATTCACGCATTACACTGTGGATCTCACCTCACCATACTCCTACTGTGGACTTAACGGCGTCGCTTACGTCAGCACGAAAGGCTATCTTCTCGCCGTCCAGACAAACACCGGGAAAATGTTCAAAATTGACACCGTTGACGGCACCGCCCGAACGGTCGTCTTGCCGGAAGACTTAACGTTAGCAGATGGTATTACAGTTAGAGATGACGGCGTCGTGGTTGTAGTTTCTATGAATAGCGCGTGGTTCTTGAAGAGCGATGACAGTTGGGCCCAAGCTGTAGTAATTGACAAAATTGACCTTGATAAAGAAGGGTATCCTACTTCTGTTACAGTAGGAGGTGGAGGGAGGGTATATGTGGTATATGGGTATGTTCAGGAGGTTATAAAGGGAATTTCGGAGGATAAGGAGTGGTTTAGGATTGAGGAGATACGGTCGACAAGAGAGAGTGAGGCGGAGGAGAGTGGATTGTGGCCCTTTTTGTTGATTGGGCTGGGCTTGGCTTATTTTGTGTTTTGGAAATTGCAAATGGGCCAGCTTGTTAATAACATGGATAGGAAACGTGCTTAACTTGGCTCTATTTTTTATTTTATTTTTTTTGTGTTTCCACTATTTATGGTTTTTTTAATTATTGTTTCGGACTTTTTTGCTCAATACACTTCAGTAAATCTGATGGCTAGTGCTTTTATCTCTAAGATGTTCTAATTATGCAATATGGAGTAGTTTTATTTGCTATTAGTCCTCCAATATTGTAACCTTCGACTCTTGCTTTAAAATTTATATTGTGAGAAAGGATTCTTTCAATCGATGGAGTATACTATTTATGGAATAATTGCTTAGCAAATAGCTATGTCATCGCTACAATTATAAGTTGTTAGCAATTTCTCACTTCAAATCATGTTTATACAAAGTGTAAGACATAGAGAAATTTACTAATGACATACCCATTTATAAAGTGCATTCAACATCATAATCATCATTCAACACCTCTCTTCATATGTTCTTGATGATTCATTGTTCAAATAAGATTATTTACAGCGAAGCAACAAACTAACTCAGTCTGAGGCCTTACTGAAGATGAAGCTCTCTTGTATGGTCAACTGTGTAGGAATGTAGATACACAAATTGGAATTTCAAGACACAATTTCTTGCATCTACTACAGGATCTCATGCACATTTCAATACGAATTATATGACTAGAATTTCATACCCTTAAAGCGTGATTTCCATAAAGCAATGAGCGATCGACACTTATATATGGAGATCCTTAGAACACCAAATATTGCTCCTCTAGTGTTGGTCCACGAGCAACGATTGAATCCCCACGTATGCTAGTACGGAATAAGAAACAATTCCTTATTGCTTTTCTTGGTGATGGCAAAGAGAGGGGAAAATAGAGCTTTGAGAATATGGCTAAGTATGAGTGTCTCTTTGTTGCTCATGACCATGCTTATTTATAAGTAACATCCATATGTTACAAAAACAAACTCTTTAGTCCATACTTCACATAAGCATGACCATTTAGCTTCTTAACCTCTTTTGCATTTTAATTCAATCATATACTTATATGTGTGACATCATAGGACCGGTTTATTACTAGCCGTGCACTAATCAAATTAGTTCATAAATCATAGTCGGTTTCTAGCAAAACACTATAATCACCTAAAATAACTGATCATAGATATCTCCATAAATTTTTCCATGTTATACTTAATCGTTACACTTGATCAAAGGACATTTTCCTTCAATCTCCCACTTGTCCTAGAACAAGTGTGTAACCACAAATTCCTTAAGTCTCTTAGTGTCGAATTTGATAATATGATAACATCACATGTTATTTATATTAATATTCAAATCATTTCTTGTCGCCTGGATTCGATTGGTATCTTCTACACATACGCAAATCATATGAGACATCTGGTCGAGTACAAATCATGGCATACATAATTGACCCTATAGCCGAAGTATAAGGTACATTACTCATTCGCCTAATCTCATCAATGTTTGAAGGACATTGAGTCTTACTTAGAGACAAACCATGTTGCATGGGGAGGAAACTTCTTTTTGAGTTTTCTATATTAAACCTAGTAAGAACCTTATCAATACAAGTTCTTTTACTAAGTCCAATTAATCTCTTAGATCTATCTCTATAGATCTTGTTCCCCAAAATGTACTCAGCCTTTCCAAGGTCTTTCATAGAGAAACAATTCTTTAGTTATTCTTTGACTGAGTCAAACATGGGAATATCGTTTCCTATGAGTAATATGTCATCTACATATAAAACCAAGAAGACAATGCTACTCCCACTAAACTTCTTGTATACACAAGATTCTTCTTCATTTTTTAGAAAACCAAACTGTTTGATAGCCTCATCAAATCGAAGTTTCTAACTCCGAGATGCTTGCTTTAGCCCTTAAATAGATTTTTGAAGCTTGCATACCTTCCTAGGATTCTCAGGATCCATAAAATCCTTAGTACACACATCCTCTTTCAAGAATCCATTCAAGAACGCGGTTTTGACATCCATTTGCCAAATTTCATAATCAAAAAAGGCAGTAATACATTGCAACTGGTGAAAAGATCTCATCATAGTCAATACCATGAATCTACCTAAACCCTTTTGCAACCAATCTAGCTTTGAAAATATCAATGTTTTCATCCTTGTCTGTTTTTAATTTGAAAATCCATTTGCAACCAGTAGGGGTAACCCCATCAGGAAAATCAACCAAGTCCCATACTTGATTCACATACATGGATTCCATTTCAAATTTTATGGCTCCAAGCTATTTTTCGGAGTCTTGACTTGCCAAGGCATCTTTGTAGCTAGTAGGTTCCTCATGTTCTAAAATAATTATTTCAGAACTTTCAGTTAACAAGAAGTCCACAAACCTCTTTGGTGGATTTCTTGGTCTACTAGATCTACGAGAGGCAACAACAGGAGAAATTTCCTTCTCAACGATTTGAGAATTTTCACTCGAATTAGATTCGAGTGGAGTAATAGGAGGTTCAACTATTAAATGTTCTTCCTCCAACACAAGGTCATGCATGGGAGAGGATTCATGCATTGGATGCACTACCTCTACTGCAGGAAATGGCATAAATACCTCTACTTCTGACATGGGTTGAACCACATCCGTTTGTTGTGCTTCTCGAACTTCTTTGAGAAATACATCACTCCCACTTACCTTTTGGAAATGAAATCCTTTTCCAGAAAGGTACCATCCTTAGCAACAAACACTTTGTTTTCATGACGGTTGTAGAAGTAATAGCCCCTTGTTTCTTTAGGATAACCTACGAAGAAACATTTGTCGGCTTTGGGAGCGAGCTTCTCAAGCTGTAAACATTTTACATAAGCCTCGTAGCCCCAAATACGTAAATAAGTCAGGCTAGGAATTCCTCCTCTCCATAACTCATATGTTGTCTTATCGACTGCCTTGGACGGAGTCCTATTTAGTGTAAAAGCAGCAGTTTTGAGAGCATATCCCCAAAAGGATACTGGAAGGTCAGCAAGACTCATCATAGATCGAACCATATCTAATAGAGTTTGATTTCTCCTCTGAGACACACCATTCATTTGAGGTGTTCTAAGTGGAGTCCGTTGTGAAAGAATCCCACAACTATTCAAATGATCACTAAACTCTTAGCTCAAATATTCTCCACCATGATCTGATTGTAGTGCTTTTTATTGTCTTACCAAGTTGGTTCTCCACTTTATTTTGAAACTCTTTGAACTTTTCAAAGGATTCTGACTTATATTTCATTAAATAAATATAGTCATACCTACTTAAATAATTAGTAAAAGTTATGAAGTAGCTATAACCACCCCTTGCTTTTGTGCTAATTGGTCCACACACATCAGTATGTATGAGGCTTAATAATTCGTTGGCTCTTTCACCTTTTCCAGAAAAAGGTGATCTTGTCATTTTACCCATCAAACATGACTCGCATGCATCAAATGATTCAAAATAAAAAGATGTTAGAAGTTCATCTTTATGTAACTTCTGAATGCAATTTTGGTTTAAATGACCCAATCGACAACGCCATAGATAGGTGGGGTTTATATCATTTGATTTATGTTTCTTTCTTTCTATGTTAAGGATGGGCTTATCTTGGTGAAATAGATACAACACATTCGTATTGTTAGCACTAGCATAAAACATGTCATCCTTATAAATAGAGAAACGACCTTTCTTTATTGTAAAAGAGTACCCTTCATGATCTAATACATGAATTGAAATAATGTTTTTATTAATATTAGGTACAAAATAACAATTATTTAGTTCTAATACTAATCCAGAAGGCATAGGTAAATAATAAGTTCCAACTGTTGTGGCAGCAATCTTCGCTCCATTAGCTACATGCATTTCTACCTCCCCTTTTGCCAGCTTTTTACTCCTTTTAAGTCCCTACACATTTGAACAAATGTGAGAAACACAACCGATATCAAATACCCAAGAAGAAGTAGAAGTTGCTAAATTAATTTCTATAACATAGATACCTGAAGTAGAAGCACTAGACTTCTTGTTCTTCAAGTATTTGGGGCAATTCCTCTTCCAATGACCAATCACGTCACAGTAGAAGCATTTTCTCTCAGCAGCCACCCTTGGCTTAGCTGTAACCTTTGGCTTTACAGAAGCTTTGGCAATAACTCCTTGTTTGCCCTTCTTTTTGCCAGCCCCAACCTTCTTAAACCCTTTCCCTTTTTGAACCATAAGAACATATTTCTTAGGTTTAAATTGGATGTTTTCAAAATTTATATGAAAATTCAACCTAAAGTTTTTGAATCCATCATGAAGTGAATAGAGCACGATGTTAGTAGCCAACTTTTGGCTATAAGGAAAGTCTATTCTTTTCATATTTTAAAAATGACCTATCATTTTGAAGACATGTTCTCCCACTAGCTTGCCCATCTATAGCTAACACTCAAGGATAGCCTTGTGAGTCTCATACCTCTCAACTCTTGCTTACAGTCAAAACATAGTTTTCAATTGCTGGATGATGCTATATGCATCCATTTTCTCAAACCTCTTTTGGAGGGAAGAGTCCATAGAGGCCAGCATGAGGCAGGTAACAATTACCGACCTCTCTAAGACAGCCTTATGAAAAGCTATATCAGCATCCGTAGGTGTTGAGCTTAGCATTGGGATAGGGGTTTCGAGAACATCCTCTCTACCTTCAGACCTTAGGACAATTCGTAGGTTCCGTTCCCAATTAAGGAAGTTTTTCCTGTTCAATTTATCCTTCTCAAGGATTGTACGTAAGTTGAAAAGTGATGGACTGTTGTTGTTGTTACTAGACATGATATCTACAATATAAAAAACGCAAAATTCATTATGTTTATCATAATAAACTTTAAGTATTTAACAATTTAAATAATAAAAGCTATGCACACTTAATTCAAGTTAAAAGCATAATGTCCCTTTTGAATTAAGTAATTCCAAGATCTCTTTTAAAATAATTCTAAGCAGACTTGGGCCCTACTCTTAAAGTTATTTTATCAGGGTAAGTAAACTGTTTTACTAATTACAATATTTATAATTCTTGGTTGACAGGTGGTAACTCCTTACCCAATACCCATCTTTATGCTTCAAAATCCAAAACCCTTTTGATGATTTTGTTGAGTATAATCAATCAAACATGTAAATTTCCCAAATTTACCCTATTTAATCCTATATCAATTAGTGGCACCCTGCTTAGGCAGAATCTACCACTAATGATTATGGCTTCCATTGGTGTTTGTATTTGGAAAAGCAAATTAACTCAATATTATATTAGGGACCTAAGTTCTGTGTTGATTTATTATTAAATGAACACATGCAATAAATAAACAACATAAAACTTAGTAAAGCATATTAAAGTAATAAAAAGTTGAAATATAAATATGATCCTAGTATGGCCCCTAAAACCCTAAGACTACTCTTCATGGGCTTCATCCTTGAACCATCATGGATCTCCATCCTTTATCATTATTGGATCGTCACTCCATGGATCTCCATCCATAGAGAATACATAATATTTTTTGAAATTTAAAATAATAAATTAAAATAAATTACAAAAATACAAACGATACGCAGATTGTATTTATGATACAAAAAAACTTTAACGATTCGTATATCGTATTTTCTATCCTAATTTGGGTCATACCAGTCATCTCATGTAATCACAATATCAAATATTATAAATTGCATATAATAATAACAATAATAATATCATATATTATTAAAAGCATATAATTAAATAATAATATCACATATTATTAATCATAATGCATAATAAAAATTATTAAACATTAAAGTAATTAACATGCCATTTAAAACAAAAATAACATATTAATCCTAATTTAATTAATCAAATTAAGCATTAACAAAAACAATTATTAATAATGTCATTATTTAACTTTATTAATCAAATTAATAAAATAAAATAATGATAATAATAAAACAAACCATTAACTACCAAATTTATTAATCACATTAAAAAGTTAATTAAAAACAACCATTAATCATCCATATCATTAATAAAATTAATAAAGGTGATAATAAAAAAAAAAATTCCATTAACTACAATTTTATTATTCAAATTAATAAAATCCTAGTAATAATGGCCATCAATAGAAATCAGTTAATGGATTAATTAACCAAAAAATATTATATTGATTCAATTCAAGGTTAAAATGTGGTATTAATGCAGTTAATTAAGGAAATTAAATGGCTAAAGGCAACGCATAACAATCATAGTGAAACACACCAGCCTGGCGTGGCCCATTGTGGCCCGCGAAAGCTGCCCAACAACATTCTTCACTCACACACGCCCAGCCACGCACGAAAAGGCTCTCACCGACAACAAACGCCGGTGACCAATCGAAAAAGAACCCCACCCCTGAATCCCCCGGTGACCGCAAGTCAACCAGACCGAACTCCTTGGCCCGATGACCACCGGAGCACCACCACTGACGCTGCAAAAGTAGGGGGTACTTTCGCATGGTTTTGGAGAAATTTGAGCATCATATGTTCAAATTTGATCTCCAAATCATGGGAAAAATGTTTTACTATCATATAATAACATTTTGTGATTGTTTAATTGTGAAATTGTGTGAATTAATCAATTTGGGGATGAATTTTAGGGTTCTTTAAGTTCGATTGTGAATGGCCATGTATTGGTCAAATTTCTACATTAAAACTCAATAAAATTGTGATTACATTCGATTCAAACAACAATACACAAGAATTTGAACATTAATCATGCCAAAATTCACAATTTCATGCATAATAGATTCGAAATTGGGGTTATGCCTTGAACACGAAATTAATAAGATAATTTCTAATTAAAACCGTGCTTAATATGATTAATCTAAGCATCAAAATGCATTAAACTAATCAATACCAATTGATCAAAATACAATTTTAATCAAGTATTTTTAATACCACATATTAAACCTCTCCTAAGTGAATCAAAATAATCAATCATAATCATATCAAAATATGCAATAGGCTACTAATACCACTGTAGGAATGTAGATACACAAAGCAGAATTTCAAGAAACAATTCCTTGCATCTACAACAGGATCTCATGCACATTTCAATACGAATTATAGGATTAGAATCCATACCCTTGAAGCGTGATTTCTACAAAGCAATGAGCGATTCACACTTCTATATGGAGATCCTTAGAACACCAAATATTGCTCCTCTAGTGTTAGTCCACAAGCAACGATTGAATCCCCATGTATGCTAGTACGGAATAAGAAACAATTCCTTATTGCTTTTCTTGGTGATGGCAAAGAGAGGGGAAAAGAGAACTTTGAGAATATGGCTAAGTATGAGTGTCTCTTTGTTGCTCATGATCATGCTTATTTATAAGTAACATCCATATGTTACGAAAACAAACTCTTTAGTCCATACTTCACATAAGCATGATCATTTAGCTTCTTAACCTCTTTTGCATTTTAGTTCAAACATATACTTATATGTGTGACCTCATAGGACCGGTTTATTATTAGCCGTGCACTAATCAAATTAGTTCACAAATCATAATCGGTTTCTAGCAAAACACTATAATCACTTAAAATTATCGATTATAGATATCTCCATAAATTTGTCCATGTTATACTTGATCATTATACTTGATCAAAGGACATTTTCCTTCAAACTAATGAACAAAACACTTGTTCCAGGACTGAATTACCAAAATCTAGCCACGTATTATATAATGAACTGTGATGGATCATATTGACATAGTAAGAATAGTTTTTCGTATTAATACATGATTGGGTAATATTACGATTATTAAGTATTAATCAACTTTGACAATCCAATTACAGACTTATGTATCGCTTCATGGTTAAAAACTCAAAAATTCACAACCTGCATCAATAAGCATGGAATCAACACTCTCTGTTACAGCAGCTCTGACACTGATATATGTCCACATACTGGAGATTCCAACCTTAACCCATTATATGAGTTTTAGAGTTATCAAGAGTTTGAGATATGTCTGACGCATCTCCAAATAAATAACGGATGCTGTACCCATGATTTGTCACAACTTTTTGTGTTCATGATCACATATATGGAAGACGTCTATCAGTTGATTGTCTCAAAATTTCGACCTCAGAGATCTAACACATTAGAGAAAATTTAAATAGATACTACTATTGTTGCATAACACATTCGAGAAAATTTAGTCATATAACACGCTAACACATCACTGCTTTCTGTTCACATGAGTTGTTCACACTAGAAACATCATATCATCGCTGGATGTGAAGCAATACATCAGAGGTATTGTTATATCCATGTTCTACACTGTTAGAGTAGATTTTCTGTTGTTGAACACGTGGCCAAGCAACACAACTAGGTTCAGTTATCCAAGTGATGCGGGAAGGTAGCGGCTTCCACTAAGCGTTAAAATGAGATCATTGAGATACAATGAACCTGGACACATGTGCAAGTGGGTTCAACAATTACTAAATTCTCCCATTATCCGGTAGTTGCACAAAGGAATTTTTTTTCTAAGTTTTTTTTAAAAAAAATTTGCAAAAATAAGTCACTTTCGAAACTATTTTAAAAAATAAGCTGACTTTGGTCCGGACTAAAATTGTCACCTAAGGCAACGATTTGTAGTAAGCTGGATTATGGGAGAAAGTTGGGCCAAGAGAAATTGTTGCTTATGGCAACGATTTTAGCTCAAAAAAAATC
Source organism: Dysphania ambrosioides (assembly GCA_026401315.1). Lineage (NCBI taxonomy): Eukaryota > Viridiplantae > Streptophyta > Magnoliopsida > Caryophyllales > Amaranthaceae > Dysphania > Dysphania ambrosioides. The sequence goes on along the minus strand of CM048659.1, from coordinate 3,978,740 downwards.
CTTGCTTGGGGCAACAATTTTATTAAAAAAAAATTATAAAATCGTTGCCTTTAGCTTGACTAAAATTGTTGCCCAGGACAACGATTCTGGTATTGAAATCGTTGCCTTGGGCAACGATTTATTTCCAAACCAAAAGTGGCTTATTTTTAAAAATAGTTTGGGAACCAGCTTATTTTTTCAAATATTTAAAAAAAAGCTTATAAATAAAAAAAATTCTGCACAAAGAACAATTTGAATGAGAGATAGGCACTGGGAAGTTGCAACAAAGGGATAAGCATAGCTTAGAAATAGGGAGAAGCAGTTATACATTTGACCAAAGATAAACCAAGATATGCGGGAAGTGAATATTTTATAAAGAGGATGGTTGAATAAGAAAAGAGATGATCAGCTACCCAACTCTAGTCTTTTACTCTACACTAAAAAGCATTGAGCTCGCTCCTATTTACATTTATGTTTACATCAATAGTTGCATTTACATTTTTATTCAATAGCACTTGTAATCTGTAACATCTAAGGCTTAGCCCTTGACATAGTGAAACAATGGCCTAAATAAGCCCCCCGCGGTTTTTCACGATTTGGGTTTTCCGCGTCACCAACTTGCTATGTCGCTTGCATATTATTCTTTCTTTGCGTATCGCTTATCGATTCAACCTTCACGTAATAGAGCTAATTGTTACACATCCCTAACCTTAAATTGTCACGTAGTCAGCAATTTTTGTCAGAAACATAAACTGGGTTCACAACTTGTATTTTTAGTGAAATCACTACCTATGGGGTAATTAATGTTTGCGATAAACAGTGATTAATGTCCCTGTTTACTCCTCAAATAGCTCAATAACCCCCTCACCTCACATCCTTCTTTATGATAAAATAGGAAGTATGAATGTTGAAAATATACATGCTACACTCATATTCATTTATTCATGAAACTATATAGAACAGATTTTCTTCTGGATCTTAACTATAGATCACAACTAGCCATAGTAATAGCCAAGGGAATAAAATGTGGTTCCAAAGCTCTTCAAGGAAAGATCATAAGATGATTGGATTAAAATGAAGTAAACAATGATCAATATCTCATTAGACTGTCTGCAATATCTATTAAACTGAAATTCTGAATATCAAACTAAGTTTAACTCGAAACGACCTCCTTATTATGACGGGGCTTGGATGCTGTACTGCAAGGATTCGAGTATGACTTGTTATTTTCCATACCCATAACCATATACGTAACTGTATCTGAATTCGTATCGGTGCAACACTTCAATAGCGATTAAATAATTTTATCGTTTTCTGTACTCGTATTTATATCGATATCCAAATCGGTACAACATAGCTAGATTGGTTACATCATACTGGAATAAATTCAGAAGTTTTGAGACAAATTTCATAGTTGTTTTAATGGTTGCTCATATTTTTTTATTATCTACACCGTCCAAACTGGTATATTCCTCTTTTCCATTACAATTATCCTCTATAGCTAATCTCTTGCAGTTACTCAGATTCTCTTTCGCTCCATAGAAAATAAAGAATCTTACTGCTTTGGACCACCTAGAAATTGTTACAGTTTTCTCAACATCATCTAGCAAGAAAAATCTCCTAAACAAAAACCGTCAACATTCTCAATATAATGGCCTTAGCCAAACAACAAAAGACAACAGAAGAACACAAATTACCACAGATGCCAGAGATGACCGCTTGGGGATGTAGGATATTTGGGCATAAATAACAGGAGCACCAAGCAGGGGCAGTTTTAATATGGGTTTAGTGGATTCAGCTGAATTTATACTAAAACTTTATATATTCTTTGCAACATTTTCTATTATACATTCAACTTCTAGCTTACTGGTAAAACACTCTCATTTCCACACTCAGCTCCCAGGTTCGATTCCTATTACTCCCCTCTTTTTTTTTTTTTTGCTTCTTTCCCTGTTTCTTTCTCATTTCTCCTCCAACAGCCCTAAGCCCCATAGGTTAACCTTATTCCCTAACCCCAAGCCCCAAAGCTTGCCTCTTGCCGGCACGTACTCCCCCTAGCCCCACCCAACCCGTTAGACGTCGTGTCGTCATCTCCATCCATTAAAAAATACCAATACTATATGTCCATCTCTGTCAATTTCAACCCTGTTTTCTCAACTCCCATCTTCCTTGAAAATCAAACAAAAAACAAATTCACACTCTACAACACCAAACTCAGCTTTTCATATCTTTTCAATTATAGCAAAGTCAGCTACTTAAGGTCATCAACAATGGAGGGTATCTCCCAATTAAAGCCCGCTTATTTAGAGGCAACGCAAGGGAAGTATTTTGCTGAATTGGATGTTGCTCTTAAAGCTATTCAAATGGCTTGTTCATTGTGTCAAAGGGTGCAAGAAGGTTTGATTTCTAAGTTCGATTCTCTTGTTCAATCCAAGCTTGATAATTCTCTTGTCACTATTGTAGCTAACTTTGATGGGTTTGTCGTTTCTTGCTATTTTTTTAAATGTTTTTAGTGGGTAGTTAATAAATTTTTATTTGAGTTCATAGTTTGGTTAAATTTGACTACTTTTACTAATTAGTGAGATGGATTTGTATTTTCTTGTAAATTTTTTACTGTTTTGTATTATGTGGTAAAAATATGTTCTTTGAGTTCATAGTTGGAATTTGAATTTGTTGTTTCTATTTCGGAGGCATGAGTCGTGAAAACATGCATAATGGTAAGCAACTTTAAGATTTTAAAGTTGTCGAACATGTGTGGCTAAATTAGGATGTGTGTCGTTGGGTATATTATCTTTAGTAGATTCCGAACCCATAACTTTAAAATTCTGACATCGCCACTGGCACCAAGCAGTGGACAAACAATGTACCAAGTGCCAATGTTCAGCACTTAAGGACACATGAAATCTGTGCAGGGAGATAAAGAACGAGAAGGATAAGCATGCAAGTACAGTCCATAAGGATGGCAAACACGCTACTAGCATTGAGATGAAGGAAAAGCAGCAAACAACAACTGTTCAAACAAAGATTCTTAGCAGCATTCTGGTGCAAAGGTGAAGAAGGAAAAGGAGGAACAACATGCAAAAGGCAACACAACTAACGCAAGCAGCCCATTGAGCAAGAAAGAACACAAGAACGGGCCAACCAACCACTGCTTTTCAAGCATGGCAGATCATTGTTAGGAGAAGATCATGATGATGAAGATAGCAGCTGCAGCAGTGACAGCGACAGTGAAGATGAGTCCTGTGGGATTAAAGGTAGATATTCAAAATTATGATACTCCGAATATCATCAAACATGTCACACTTTAAATTTCCACACTAACTTTTCAGCGTGATTCTCACAAACTACCCGCATAAAATGAAGAACGATGGACTTTGTAGTGTTGCTATTAGTAATACTAGTTCCTAAAATTGGATGCTGAATGGAAATTAATCTTTCATTCCTTCTCCATGAGACTTCCAATTAATACACAAAACTCAACCAGAAGTTAAAATGCATAAACTCCATTACTTCTGCATATATCATTACACAATTGCAATATCTTACAAGTTAAACTAACTGACAAAACTAGTAGCGATCTCCACTACTAACTTGCAAAAACATATGAACATAAAACAGTAAGGAAATGTCATGAATCAGAGTGCCTATGACATATAGCCCCTATTATGAGTACAAAAGAAGAAAAATGGACTGATCATGCCAAGTAGAAATAGATAGCAGAATTGGATTGAACTTTTATCATCTATGGCCCATTCAACGACAATCAACACACTAAAGAGCATCGCTCTGCTGATACTGGAAGAACAGAAAATTATCATGATTCGCAAAGGATACTGGAAACAAATGAGGCAATAGACTGGACAGCAGACTCCTCCGCATCATTTTGACTAGTTTGAGTTGATTCCAGATGCTTCTTAGCAATTTTGAACGAGTGATCACCGCCTTCAATCACATGCAAGTCATTAAAGGGCTTGATCTTTTTCCGAACAGCTTCGAACTTATCCAGAGGACATAACCCATCTTTGCTACCCTTCAACCCCATCCCAATAAAAATAAAAATAAAAAGAAACACACACACACAATTAGAAATATGCAAACAACACAATATTTTCACACAACTGATTTCCAACATCTTCGTGAGCAAAGGAACCTGAACATGTAGACGAGAACTAACAAACTCATACCTGCACAAACATGACAGGAACTGTGAGCTCAACAAGTATCTCATCCCTTATCGCTCCCTTCATTCCCTGAAAAGACAAGTTCTATCAAAGTTCACGTTTACATGTTTTATACATCACGAGTTACGTTCATCTGAAAACCTTTGTGGTTTATCATTTTAAGCCTACATCAAGAACAAAATATCAATATAATAGTTTTATGCAGACGATAAGACAACGACAAACCTTCAATGGATATCCCAAACAAACAACTGCTGATGCAGAAATGTCCTCTAGACTGGCCACCATGCAGCTAACTCTACATCAAAATTTCAAAAAGATTAAGAAAAAACATTCTGATCACAAAAAAGATGCAGCGAGTCTCCACACTAAAAACTATGAATCGACACTCATTTTTAGTGATTATTTCAATCACCACACTGTTTACACAATAATATATAACAAAATAAAGGTATACAACACACATCAAACAGCACCTTGAGCCCATTGATTTTCCAGCCAAAATTAGAGGATGATCAGGGTATTCAGAAACAGCTTTCTTAACAATATCTGCATGAAAATCCACCAACTTTTCTGCCTTCGGAGGAGCTCTTTTCTTCCCACCAGCCATATCTAACAATACAATAGCTATTCATAAGATTCAGGCAATAAATAGCATAGATAACTATACCATAAAAAGACCCTTGAATGCATTTCTGGCTCGAAATCGAAAACTATGAAATTTTTAGGAAATGGATGAAGTTTAACTCACAGGGATAGTCGAATGTAACTACTTCAACAGCATCCAACGCCTTTCCTAGCATATCTTTCCATCTGTACAAATTATATAATTTGCCCTACTCAATTGTGACTGTAGTAATAGAATAATGTTATAGGAATATAATCTACACTCCTTATTCCTACGTACAAGGAAAGACTGAATCATCCTTTCGTTTAATGATATACAGTAATCTGTATTTCCTATGTTTCAAAATTACTTTAAACAATCTATTAAACAGGTTTAAGCCGCTCCTTTCTACTTTTCCTCCCTCTTTTTCTTCTTGAGATTCTTCGTTTCTAGGGTTTCTTGGGCCAAAATAGCAAAAAAAATTCGGAAATTTGGCTATTTCTAACCGATTTTCTAAATTCAGTTCGGTTTTGGTTGCTATAAGTGCAGTGTTCTAGTTTCTGATAGTCTCTCCAATTTTTTTTAACGGTCAAAATCTGTTTATTTTCCCAATTCCACAATTTCCATCAAATTAATTTAAGGGCAAAATAATTGCAACCAACAAACAGAAATTAGGAGGAAAATTAGAGAGATGAGGGAGAGCCTGATCATCCAATCTGAAGAGGAATGGGCGCCAGCACCGTGAGCGAATACAACTAGCGGGGACAAATTCTTGCGATTCGGTGATTCAACGGCGTCGTTACCTTGAGCTTCTGGCTGGTCAGTACGACGTCGTTTTGGGAGTGATGCCGCCATTCTTCGGAAAGCAGCGTTGCTGAAATGAAACGGAAAAGGATATGCCTAAAAATAAATACGACCCTTCGAGTAGTTGCTAAATCAGTTTCGCGCCAAAATTAATGGTTTAGTGGACCAAGGCCTGTTCATGGCCCAGATGTGATAGTGTATGAGACTTACTGGGCTGGGCCGACTACGCATACGAGTCATTTCCTTTTTTATTTCAACATTTACTCCTATTTTTTATTAGATGATACTACGGTTTTATTGATTTCTAAGGATAGTAATTATAAGGTGAGAAGAAAAGGGTATAATAAGGTATTTGGTGCAATCTTTTCATTAATTAGTGTCAAAGGGAAAGCTCTTAAAAATATTTTCTCGGTCCCCCAAAGAATCCACTAAGTATAAAAAGTAGCTTTTTTATAAGATACAATGAAAAATTTTTGTGGAACAACTTAAAATGAAAAACCTTTAAGAAAATTGGATAATATTTAAAGGACAATGCAAACTGAAAAATAAGGCGATATTCAAAATACAGAAAGTACTTGAAGTGGAGTCAACAAAAAAAAATTATGGAAAGGCCGGGATAAATAGGATACAATTTTTTTTTTATTTGTGTTTGGGCTCAGAATTCAGAAGGCTACGTGCTCGATCGGCTACTACAAACAAAGTCTACAACAATGCGATTCGAAAATTATTGAAGACTGGTGCATGTGATGCGATGACAATAAAAGAGCATTTACCCACAATTGTCAGGATTTGAGTCTATCTTTCAAAAGATTTTTAATAAAAAATATTGATGCCATTTCAAGTGTCTAGCCTAGGGCTTCTGATCGCAACCTTAACTGGATGAAGTGGCTATGCATTTTCTCAAGCCAATCAATGAACGAAACCAAGTGAATTTTGTAACACATCAAATCACATACATTTCCTTTTCGTCAATTTGCCTATACCACCAGTCTACTGCTAGTCTTTTTTGGAATCTTTCTTTCATTGTTGTTCTGCATGGTTGCATGTGGGGGCAATGGAATTTAATGACCCATTCATGTACATTTTGTGCACTCATTGAACTCTAAATTTATCTTCTTTTTTTTTTTGGTATGTGATGCAAATTTGAATACAGTAAAAGTTTTTTTTTCTTGACAAGAAGTAAAAGGTAGAATGCTTAATTAATGAGCATGACTTTATGCCTTAATGGTTAATGGTTAATGGTTAATGGTTAATGGTTAATGGTTAATGGTTAATGGTTTGTAACTTTTAAGTAAGGTAGGACTTTATTCTATGCAAATGTATAAACCTTTTACTTCCATAGTCACACACAAAAAAAATTCTTAATTTGTTATATTTTATTTGTACCAAAAATAATTTCATTTACACTTAGTATAATATTACACTTTTCACTTTTCAGATTATTTTTCCTCTCCCACCTTAGTAAATGATAGTAATAATTTACTTTTTTTTATTCACTTTTATTCAACAAAATTTTATCGTAAAAACTCTCCTACAACTCTATACTCTGAATGAGATATTTTTTGAGAAATGAAGGAGGCATTTTAATATTATACTTTAAATTAACTTGAATTTATTCAAGCATGTCCATAATTAACTTATGTATTAAAAAAGTGTTGCATTACTTGGTACCCGAACATGCAATGTACTAATTATGTTGTGAATTTGTGACATATAAATACTTCAGTATTGAGGTATTAAGTACTAGGGAATTAAAGGGAATTCGAGAAAATATTTTTTTTATCGTTTCTCTTACATATATAATCAAATGAATACTCTGTATTTAATTCATGCCTACCATGTATTATATTAACATATAAAAATAAAAAATAGATAGAAATTTAAAATAGCTTCAATATAATACGTCCAATCATTCTAAGGAAACATCCTTATCTATATACATATGCCGTTCTTATTAAGTAGCACCATCATTAAAACGTAAATACCTTAAAAATAGGCCAATACTACGCCAAATTATATCATAAATCAAACCAACCCTCCCAAACAATTAGGCCTTAATATCGACGGCATATATGATTGTTAAAATCTTAATAATGATGACCAAACTTCTGAAATCGCAGAAAATGACTAAGCCAACTCTTGATTCTTCTCCACTACCCTCACTTCCGCTGCAGATCTAAGCAACTTTGCCTGGAAATATAAATGCATAAAAAATCATCAGCATTCAAATTATTGTGCAAATCAACAGCGTTGCAATGCTAATCAACAACATGGGTAACATTACACTGCCAATAGTGAAGTTGTATATTAGCGTACATTGGGAGAAGTAGATTATAGTAAGGACCTCTAAGGTCATGAACAATAATTATGGAGAGAAATGGACGGACATATATATGACAATGTACGTAATATAATAAGTGTGCTTAAATTTACCTGATCATCAGTGATTTCAACAGCAAAACCATCAACAATAACGAGAGACAGAGTCTTGTTGTAGGACCCAGGTTGGAGGGTTCGAGCTAGAAGCTCATCATGTTTTCTACTTAGATACATGTCTAGCTCGTACGCACCTCTCTTCGACCTGTTTCATCATTTTGTAGCAAGTTTTAGCTTCATACCTCTTCCAACATACACTTGTATATATAGAGCAATCGAATATAATACACAGTACATTGAGAAAGGACTAAGTAAACATGATTAATGGTTCATTATATATGCACATTTGCTGGAGAAAATCAGATATTAATTACTAGTACTCTGTATAATACTCGTACTTACCTATCGGCCCGAAGGCGCTCGTACTCAGGATCGAAGTTCATGAACACGAAATACAGCTCATTTTGCTTGCTAGCCATTCTACCCCAAAAAATGCGTCTCGCTGTCTCTCTCCCTAAGCTGTGTTTTGAGTAGTTTGGGAAAATTTTGGCTCTGCAATGAGTATGAACTTCACATGCTAGCTATTTATAGTGAAGAATACCCCCACAAAGTCACTGCTTAAAGTCAAGCTAGTAATAAAATTCTACATACCCCTTTGCTGAACTTTTTGGCTTTAGTAACATCTTCGCTCCATAGTATAATAATTGGAGGTAACTTTTCATACAATCATATGCGATGAAGAAGTCTAAAACCAACACGATGTGTATACCCATACGCTATACATCTTCTATTAACTTTTATTTATTAAGGTTCGAGAAAATGTCATTATAAGATCGGAATTCTTTGAGTCAACCCGACATGTGTTTGTAAGTTAGGCTTTTCTTGGGTCAAATGCCTTAATGAGATTTGAACCTCTAATTATAAAGATGAAAGATAAAAATCTTTCTGCTATACCAAACTTAGCTCGGTAACACCTTTTATTAACTTACATGCTGGATCGATTTCTTTTTTATGCATAGGGATTGTTTATGATATATGATTTGGAGTTATTTGACTATTTCAAGTAGCTTTATGAATTGTATCGCATACTCTACACTTGTACGTTGTACCATGAGAAAATCAAGTCAAACAATGGTTAAAAGTCAAGAATCTAATACAACTACTAGATTGACTAATCAAGCTTGACCCAGTCGTCATGAACTCATGATGACCATTCTTTTTTTTTTTTTTTCTTTAATAACTTCCTAGGAGTAAAAAGTAAAATTATTTATCTTCTTCTCAACTTGCAAGATTAGTGAAGAACACAGATAAAGGACTTGAAAGTACAGTATCAAAGTGCCACGATTCCTGCGAGAAGCTTCCATGCATTTCTATAATCTAAAAAAATAGATGCACACGCTTACACTGCCGGGAAGGCAGGTACTAATCTGACTACAAATTAATACTCCGTAGGATTCATCAGATAATGCATGGGCATAAACAACGACATTAATAAGAACTTACGGGACCTTATTATAGTACGTACTACGGTAATATTATGTTTGGCTATTAACTCCTTACGTAAAATGATCGAGTTAATTATCTTGCTAGTTGTTTGTGATTGAATGTCATTTTGTTCTTTGTTTTATTTGAGGGGTGTTAGAATTAATAATGTTCTACGTTGTTATTATGGTTAAATATAAGGTATAAGACTTGATTCCTTCATTGAGTATAAAGAGTTAATTTGACTTGAGATTTATATAAGATGATAGATTGTCCTTTCTTTAAACTAGCGTTCGGAGATGATTCTCTCGTTGAATTGTCTCATAAAGTATTTATACTATATTATACAAGTTTTTCAATCATATATATATACTAATTAAGTATAAGGTATGCAAATATAAAAATACAAAATATATGATAAGAGAAAAATTCCCACTGACTTTGTCAAGTCAAAGATGCAATGAACAAGTGATTAACAAGTTCTTCGTCAAATGTATGATATCTTCATCTTGCACGTGAGTTCCACCCACGTAGATACCTTGAATTTCCCAACACAAATCGAGTGAAGCTATTGGTTGGCAACACTAATGGTAACCATACTAATCTCTGTTTATTTAATTTAATAATCTATCAATCAAAGGCATAATCATAGCACACTCTTTTTTGAGAGAGAGAGAGAGAGAGAGATTGATAATCATACGCTTATATAATTCAGAATAATATCCAATGGACTCCATTTTTACTAATAATCCTCAAATCATTTGTCTTTTAAAGTATACTTCGGTGTTCTTTCGTTCATAGGTAATAAGAAAATAAATACATAGTACTTAGTATTATACAGTACATTAAGATGCTCTCTTTAAGTGGGGAAAACTTAGATTTTTTATTATTAAGCCTTTTTTTAAATAATTACAAAAATAAGTTTCAAACCAAAATAATTTAATAAATAAGCTTATTTTGCCGCTTCAGGTAGAAATCGTAGCCCTAGGCAGCGATTTCTAATGGCCAACTAAATTCTAACTTACCAAAATCGCTATCTAGGGCAGTAATTTTTATCCGAAATAAAATAAGCTTATTTTTGTAATTATTTTGGTCTGAAACTTATTTTTATAATTATTTTAAAAAAAATAATTTTCCAAAATTCTAATCAGACAATAAGGTAAAATCCTACTAGTTTAAAGTATGGAATGATATAATTATCAAATGAACATATACACGAATGCCAAAAAAAAAAACTTAATTATTTCTATTTGTCATTTTGCTATTTGATTCACTTTTCACATATTCTTTCACGTTTACATTTTTAATAAAATAACAATCCATAAAATATTAACTTATTACATAATTATGTGCATTGATAAATAGTGTAAAGAGTAATTCGAACTGATGGAGCATTATGTTTGAGCAATTCTACTCTACACCAATTCATATAACTAAGTACTTAAAAATCATGTGTGAAGTCCTTCCCTGTTTGGATTTGACGGTCCATTATTGCATGTACTAGGACGATTGATGTTTAAATGTGAATGCTAGCTAAGCTGTGCACCGTCCAATCCTGAACCAAATATGAATTAATGATTGTATAGTAATAGTAAGAAGGAAGACTTGTGTGCTAATCAATGCTAGCTAAGTTAAATGAATAATATAGTTGGCCTTAGGGATGTAAGGATTAGGTGTCACAATATTCCTTATCACGGAGCACACTGTCTTACCACTTACCAATGTAAGTAGCTCCTCATTTCTTGCTAGAAATTTAGAATGAATGATGTAGGGCCTATGGTAAGATGGAAAAGGAAAAATTTAATATAAAGGTGGGATATATCTTATTTCATCGATGGAAGAAAATAAATACATATTCTCTATTGAGTATAGCGGTCAAATCCTTTTAAAATCTAAATTATTCCTCATTTATAAATGTCCAACTATTGGATGAGATTGATTTACAATAACTTATCGTGATTTTAAAGCATAAAAATGAAAGTAACACTATGATATACTTTATTGTTATTTAAAAAGTCACTTCTTAATCAACTTTATAAGCCTCGTGCAAGGCTTTCCTTGATGTAGTTAACAATGAGTTATTCACGTGTTCATGCTACTTACTACTACATTTTTTATCTAATGCAACGGTATAAAAGAAGCTAATACAACGGCTCTTATATTACCGTTGCATTAGACAAGGCTAATACAACGACACCAAATTCATTATACTAAAAAGTGGGCTAATACAACGGTTTTAAAAGTAGTCATGCTAATCCAACGACACATACAATCTAATCCAACGGCAAAATTGTCTAATCCAACGGCAATAATATAATCCAACGGCAATAAATTGTCTAATCCAACGGCAATAATATAATCCAAGGCAATAATATAATCCAACGGCAATAATAAATTGTCCATGAAAATATGATTTGGTAAAGCAAAATGCAGAACTAATGGTAACCAGCCAAGAGGAAGCCATTCGTAGAAAATGCAGTCAAATATTATTACAGTTCTTTCTCAATTATCAACGTTCTCGGAAACGCAGGCAACAGCTTCTTGATTTCGTCATTGTTCACCTGAGGCAAGATAACATATATTTACTTGTTGTCTACAAAGAAATATTGTTCTTGTATTTCCCCTTTGGCTACTTTACCTGATGTAGATTTTATTGGCAGGTATGAGCATGCCACTGGGAGGCTGCTACATTGGCCAATCGAAAATGCTCAAAACAATTATCAAAAGGTTTCCTGAGAGCATAATATGTGAGCAATTAGAGAAAATCTTTCTCCATTTGGTGCTTGCTTTGGCCAATGATCATGATGAACAAGTCTGGTCCTTAATAGGCATAGTTATAAAGCATCTTATTAGGCGCATAAACTCACAACAGCTCGAGTCCCTTTTGAATATCTGCCTTGCTTGGTATTTGGGTGAGAAACAACAGCTGCAGAGCCCACCAACACATGTAATGATGTACATGGTAAAAATAGTTTATTGGTTTAATGTTTACCTGATGATTTTTATCTCATTTGTAAAAGGTTAAGTGCATTCTATAATAATTTTTGGGATTATGTAGTGGGGGTTGGATAATTTGGATGTCTCAATGTAAGAATGAGCCTTTGGCACTTTGATATTAGTTTATTTTGTTCTTATAAAGTTGTGTGATTGTTTGCTAGAATATATAAAGCTTTTAACCTCTAAAAATTGGTTGGTAGATGCAATTTGTAATTGGAACTTGTTGATAAACATTCTTTATTGGATATATGTCCCTCATTTTCGTTATTATTGGTGAACTAGTTCTGTTTCTTCTATTAAGGCATGCTTTCTAGGGTTAAGCTGCATGTGGTTAAATGTTATCTTTCTGTACAATGGCGTTGCTCTTGCTCGAGTCTAGTGATGTTGTTATGCCTAGCGTACTATGCTTATGATATTACTGAAGTGTTGTTGTCCAGAAACATATTTAAGATATTAGAATTGATGCACATAATGTTCTTAATGTCAATGTACTCTTTGTGTATGTCCTTGAATTTATTGTTGAAGTGTTGAAGAAAGGATTTTAGAAACACATTAATGATGTTCTGCCGGTTATGAAAATGATTGTCCATTCTACTATTGATATGTTGAATGACAGGCAGCTAAATCTAACTAACCCAAAAATAATTTCCTTTTGGAAGGATACTTATTACTCATTCATTTTGTTGGAAATAATTCTTACACAGATTCCATATTTATGGGGATATTGAAGTAAGTTTGTATTATCAGTCCATGATCCCTTTATTTTTGCAAAATCATATTTTAGACAGGATTCACATGAAGCATATACATATATTTGTAAATATGATATCCACTTATCATATACTTGTTTACCAAGTCGCATTGGTAAGAATGTTGATGTTTTGTTATGATTATCTCCAATTGGATGTTGGTGTCAATCTTGATTAGTGCTTGAATTGGTAAGAATTGAGTAATGTTGAGACTAATTTGTGGATGGTTGAATCTCGCAAGTTGTTTGGAGAACTTCATGCTTCTGCTGCTTAGAAACTTCTAAATAGTAAATTGCTTTCCTAAAATTTAATGGATCAGAGTCCAGTTTTATTTTATTAATCTTTTTAAAAATGATATTTGGCATGATGGCATCTAGCTAGTTGCACTTGTTTGCATTAACAAGGATAACAATGTGCAGCAATGATCCTCAATCATTTAACTACTTTCCTTTTTTCCAGGATATTTGACAAGTAGTATATGAGCTTCTAGTTCATCCACACCCATGAATTTGTAACATATATAGCCGTCTTATGGCTTTATATTTTGAGCAGATGGGAAAGCAAAGAAAGAAAATAAGAATGACTTGCTTGACGAGCCCAAGTAGAATGTTCCTAATAGCTTCGTATCTATGTTGTCGATTAAAGGTTCAACTCCCTGATAAAGGCGTAAAAAGACTTTTTAAGTGTAATCTTGCATTTGCTTATGTTGTATTGTTAAGGCTTGCATACATAAAACACTAAGATAGTATCAATATATATATAATGATAATGCGTGTCATACATATATATGGGACAATATTTGATTTTGTAATGTAATGCTATATATATATATATATATATATATATATATATATACATATATATATATAATATACTTCTATTATAGTTATAAATAAATATCATGCTACATTTTATATTTATTGTTATCTTATTAAAAAATTATATATAAAATGCTATATTTATATTCTATTTATAATAATGCTACATCCTAATTTAATTAAAAAAAAGTAATCTAATACAACGGCACAAGTAATCTAATACAACGGCACAAGTAATCTAATACAACGGCATCAATAATGTCGTTGGATTAGGTACAACCTAATCCAACGGCTGCCATTGTACTAGGTTGTATCTAATCCAACGGCAACTGTTGTATTAGGTTGTATCTAATCTAATGGCAGCCGTTGTATTAGGTTGTACCTAATCCAATGGCATTATTGATGCCGTTGTATTAGATGTCTTGTGTCGTTGGATTAGGTCTAATACAATGCCATCAGATGTGACGGTACAAAGGTGTTGGATTAGGTCTAATACAATGGTTTTTGATACCTAATACAACGGAATTTGCTGTTGGATTAGATTGAAAATGTAGTAGTGTTATGAAGGTCATTATAGAAGTTACACGATGGCCACTCCTTGTTTCAGAAGCAACGCATAATGAATAAAAGGAAATCATCTAAGGCAAAAATATATAACGTTGGTTTTTTTTCCTTTATTTTGCTTACTCGTATTGAGAATTACGTATTATTAATTAAATTCAAATCTATTAAAACCCGAATCCCACATAAAGGAATAATAACGATGCAAATTTTCATTCTAATCTAACATCAAAATAAGCACAATAAATTAAATAAGAACGAAGAAATAGTTAAATTGGAGTTTAAAGTAGGGCTCAAAAAAACATTAAATATAAACTATGAAGAATCAATAGGAGATAGAATAGGATTAATATACTCTAGAGGGGAGGTGAATAGAGTATGGTTGTTTTTCGCAATTAGGCTTTCAAAGCTTTAAAACGTCTTTCAGGTGTGAAAAAATAATAAAACTAGTTTCAAGGGCTTTGAAGTTGGTTTCACGATTTTGACTTGAATAGGCTATTACGAGAAGTATGAATTAAGTAAAGCAAATTAAGTACGAAAGTGCAAATGTAAAGGGGACGAGTATTTGTTACGAAGTTTGGCAATGAGCCTACGTCTCCGCCTAGGGTTTCCTACCCTTAGGATTTAACGATTTTTATTTCTTCCCATAGAGATCTAAAGCCACCTTCGAAGATATTCACCCTATCTTCTTTACCATAGCTACTTTAACATCTCAGTTCCTAGAAATAAAAATCAACTCACTTTTATGAACCTTTGAGTATTATAATTTCTACTCAAGGTATATCTCTCTTTTCTTTTGATATTTCTTTTTCACACTCAAGAGATACTTATTTTCTTTTCTTTCAAAACTAAATTACAATGAAGAGGTAAGTACTAGAGAGAAAGATATTTGCTTGAGTTTGTTGTGGCTTGATTATATATCACGTTGAAAGCTTGTGTTTTCTTCAATGCTTCAGCTTACTCTTTTATAGGAGCAATTTGCAACGAATACATTTAAACATCAAGGCGACCGTTGCTTTTGAATCAAAGCTTCATTTGACTGACTGCTTCAAAGTTGTTTCCATATTTCCCAGGCAGTTATGAAAGTTGTTTCAAGGGACGTTGACCCTTTGAGATTTTTTCAAAATTTGCAAAACTAACTCCACGAATATAGGGGACATTGTTGAAGCAACTGAGTCTTGTTGTTTGAATAATTTGACTTGTTTAGAATTTGAATAACTTCAAACTCTCTTAGTAGACATCCTTATCTTGTTTAACTAAATCACGAAACAAGGAGCCAATGCATGAAGACTTCAACCATGATTTATCCCATGAAAATAGTAACCAAGCTTGTTTGAATTTTGGTGTTTGAATTACAACAAACACTTCATCCTTATCTTGGCTCGATCATAGAATATGGTTCCTGAAAAAGAGCAATACATACAACAACAAACGCAACAGTAACAATAGCAATACATAACATTATACATTTGTAATATGACCAAGTGTATGACTTCCATCACCTACAAAATAGAACAAGTTAGAATATATCAAGGTGGAGTCTTCAAACTATTCTATTATAATTAAAGGAACAAAACAAAGTATAAAAGAAATATACAAGAGAAAGAAAAAAGAAAAAAAATAATACTTGAATTAAAAGTTAAAGATCTTGAAAAACAATAAAATCCCTCAATTTTTTCTTCCCAAAACCTAAACCTAAGAGTAAAGCTATAGAATATACACACTAACCCTAAAAAGCTAAGCTAAAATAATAAAACAACCGAAATAAGATAAGCCCATACAACCCAATGTGGCATAGACATTCTAGGCAAAGGCATGTATGTGTCTCTTTAGTTTCGAAAAATAGTAACTCATTGAAAACTAAAAATATATGAGACATGTACGTGCCTTACTTTACATGGTACATCGATCCATGTCACCTAATTGAAGAATTACTCCTCTTTAAACAACCATAACTTGAGATCCAAACTTTTTTTTCGAGGCACGTAGGATTTTGTTGGAAACTCTTGGAATCTACTTTTCAACCCAATTGAAATAACATATATATTATTTTTACATCTTGAGTTTGGTTAAAATAGTGAAACATGGATTATTTTCAAGCAACTTCCATATCTACTTTGCATATTCCTTAACTCCAAAGTGCATTGGAATTATGTTATTCCTTGGTCGCTGATTTCATGTACTTCCATAAATACTTTAAACATGTAAAAATCATATATATATATATATATATATATATATATATATATATATATATAAAGCAATCCGCGAAATTGACAGTGGAATAAAGATAAATCAAATTATGTAACATTAAGTCTAAATTCTTAATATTTATATCAAATTTTATCCTAATATGAGTATAAAACATGTTATAATTATAACACATCAAGCCTTGCCGTAGCTCCTTTATGACAGATATTTCTCTAACCTTATAACCGTGCATATTCACTTTATAGTAAGAGATCACAATTTAGAGTGTTTGCGGATGGTTGATGGGGTTGCTCGGTGGACTATGAACGGAGGCGGAGCTACGTTGAAGTTGATGGCTATGCATAAGGGAACAATCAGGAGAGGAGGAAGAACAATGAAGGTGGCTGTGTTTATGGAGCCGTGAATGAATAAGGACAATGGGGGTATGAGGGAGTTGGATTTATAGATTAGTTGCATGGTAGAATAAGGGAAAAGTTTAGGATAGTTTGGTCTTTTGAGTTGATCATGCAAGCTTGTCTTGTTGTCTCTGGCCAAAATCGGTTGGTCCAAGAAATCGTCTGTTTTGAGTAGAAATTTTGGGCAAATTTTGTTTGAATTTTTTTTTTTAAAAAAAAGTGATTTTTCAGATAATCCAAACTAACATTTCACACCAAACATTTGGTTCAAATCGAAAACCACACTTTTTTAAACCTGAAATTATATATTTGTGAAAATTAAAATCGGCCTAACATAAGGTTTGCCCTAATTGTAGGGCCCGAAAAGGTAAAAAAAAATTGAGTCAAACTCTACCCATAATTCAATCACCTGATCACCTCTAATATTTCGCAACTTTGATTATACACGTATTCTCTTCATATAAAATCCACATATATGTAATACTTATTTTCTAAAGATGAATAAGTACCTTTCTACTTTTTGAATTATAAATAAATTGAACTCAATAAAAGTTTAATTTATGAAATTATGGACTTTTAAAAACTAACTTTTAAATCAAAATATTTTACCCCACAATATTTAAAAATAAAAAGGTATTATAATTTAAAAAGACAATTAACAATTTAAACTAATTATTATTTAATTAATATGCTTAATTGGGTTATTGCAGTAGACTATCTATGCCATTTTTCCAACCCTTTTGATTCATCCAGAAAGCCCTATGACTACAGTTTCCAGCTCCGACGCATGTGTCCTTGACTCCTTGTATAGGAAGAACACGAGGCAAAAACTAACCTCTATACAGACACGACGCACGGCGGCACGGGAGTAGTACGGTAACTACAAGGGTGGTCTTTTATAGGTAATTCCAAACAAACTGTATAGGGTTGTACTTAATACTCTTTGGAATGGAGCATTGATTTTCATTTGCTTGCTTTTCTGTAAACATCACTCCAAGTGTCCAACATAGGCAACATTAAGGGAAAAAGCAAGAAAGAGATGATAAATGACTATTGGCTTGCACGTCCAAGTACGCAGCAAATGGTCTAAATTGACAGTTCAGTTGGTCCCCTCTTGGCTTCGGCCCCCTCTTTCCCACTTCTCTGCATTTCCGTGACTTCTGGGCGTTGTGGGCACGTAGCTATGAAAATATGTCCGCATCTGTCACACACTCAGGTAATCACTATATAACGGAGTATTATATGTTATTTACTTACAGATGTACATGTACTTTACTACTTCTACGATTCTACCATACTTAGCTTTTAGCTGGACGTGAGCCATAACATTTTGAGTAATAACCAACCCATAGGTGGATTATATCTTTGTACAAGGCCTAGGGAAAGGGCTCATAATTAATTTTAAAATTATTATTTTAATTTTTTTTAATAAAAATCTTAACTAAGTTTTTAATGATAATTAATTTAAAATATTTATGATATTAAATGTTTTAATTTTTAATAAAAATATATAACTTTATCCCTATTTTTAATAATTGTTCTCTATTTTTCTAATTGCTAAAATTATGCTCTATAAATTATTAAGTTTATGGAGTCTTGCAATGAATAAATTTTCTCTTTTGTCAATCTAATTGTGTTATATAACTATATAAATATCTCAAATTTAAGATTTTTAGTTTTAGTTTTTTTATAAAATACAATCAAAATTTTATCTTTGTGGATATTAGGTATAATGATTATGGTAGGTGTGTATGTAGTAGCATATTGGATATTAAAATATATATCGTGTACTACATATATGCTCTGGTATTAAAATTGGGTTTTCAAGTATTGCAATTTTAAGAATTGTTAAATATACCTTTAGTATTCAATGAGACACTCAACTATTTGAGGATATAAGTTTTCTATTAACACTTATTTAGAGACATTGTCATTATTCTTCTCTTTTTGATTAGTTTGCTTCTTAAAAAATATTATTTCATTAGTAGACCTTGTGTATACCTTTTTTTTTAATAATTTTTTCCCAGTTATTTTTACAATGGTTGAATTAGTTTACGGAAGAAATTAATAATATAAAATAAAATAATCATATTCTATATAATCATGCGTTTACTACTCTGAAATGGATAAATGAAAATTTTTACGCGTAGAACATAAGAGGTTTATAAATATTATTATGACTAGAGCCTCTAAAATATTAGAACCAATGCTGCTTGCACCCACTACTCAAGTAGTCAATCTCTAACACTCAATGAAGGAATTCAATGGTATGATGTATGTAAAATTTTACATCTCCAATATATGCATATAACGAGATTTATATGCCTGCTTTTATGTAATTATTTTCCGTTATAATAATAAGTTTGGATATAATTCTTCCATAGTAATAAAACAATTTACATCTCTAACATGTGTAGTTCATTATTTTTTTCATACCACTCAATGTATAACACCTTAATACCTCAAATATAAATAAACAAGCGTTATCATGTACACTACCTTGTGACGTTTCTGCCGAGATTACATGCTCAAGTGCTCAACCACTTGGGACTAGTTAATGCTTACCAACTAGCTTTAAGAGTACAACAGAATTTTACAACACCACATACCTTAAATCGGGCTCTAGTATGTGGTTGGCAAAAGCCTTGGAAGAGTTGGAACGACCCTAAAGTTCGAGCTATAGTAGTGGGCTGGTAGTTACCTGAAAGAGAAATGATTCGATGAGTAGTGTCTGCTATACGACTAATAAAAGGTGATATGGCCCGTGTTATGTGGCCCAAAGTAGACCTGTTCAAATGGATATGGGCCTGTTAAGGGCCCTTAACCGACCCGCTTACAAAAAGGGTCTAATCAATAATGGACTTAATTGGTCGCTCTTAAAGGGTCGGTCTCTTAAAAGGTCATGTTTTATTGGGTTTTTAATGGGTCAAGTCGGGTTAATAATGGGCCTTTAGTTTCTAAACTTTTAAACACTATAAGATAACGAATTATTTCCACTTACTTGTCAATGATTCACTATCAAAGATTGGAGGTGATACTCGTAAATTATCCCCCTTTATAGATAAAAATTATACTCTCTTTGGACGGCCCGTTATATATCTCCTCTAGCCCGACCCGTTTTGTATCTTCTTTGACCCGGTCCGACCCATTTTGCTTGTGACCCATCCCCGCCCTGACCCGCCCCAATGCACAGGTCTAGCCCAAAGATATGGCACTTGATATTGCTAATGTCTTTTCTAACAGTGTCGCTGTGTCGCACACATAATAGCCCAATAAACGAACCCAAAACCCGTTATAATAGCCCAGATCAAAAAGAACATAGTCCAAGAATTTGAACCCCCGCTTTTCTCGATACTCCCACTTCCCCAAATATAATCAACACACAACTCACACAGTCACACTTCCTTCCTCTTAAACACAGGACTCAACCCATTCCTATTCACAAAATCACCATGAAACACGTAGTTTTCTCTCTATCCTTCTTCCTCCTCACCTTCTCTAGTGCTTTCCACTTTGATCAAACTCGACCTTGCTCAAGCTGCCAAGCTCTTTGATCATTATCATGATCACATCAAACCCTCATCTAACGGTAAAGTTATATCCATGATCCTCCTCCCCACTGAGTCATTCCCTGTACCCGACCACACCAAAGCCTCCCCCTTTGAGGAGAAAGAGGAGTTACAAGACGACGAATTTACCCCGGGTGAGTTGGTCAAACCTAGTGTCCTCACACCTCTGGACCGGACTCCGGTCCAGATGAACGCCCGGTTCAATCGATATCCTTTGCAAGGTTTGCGGTTCAAACACCTCAGATGCCTCGGTCGCAACCAGCGGTTCACCCGTAACCCTCACCGTTTCGTTGGGGTTAATGAGCTTGGAGCTGCTCCGGTTCACAAGATGGACTTTGATATGATCTCCAACAAGGATGGGGTTCATGGAGAAGTTGTTTGGTATCGCCACCGTCCACGTCATCACCACTGCCACCATCACCATCACCATCACCGTGATCATGACGTTGAGGAGGAGCATGAGCATGAGAATAGGGAGGTACATCTTACGAAAAGATTGCGCAAGTTCTTGGGTTACTTATAAAAATAGAAATGATGGCACACAAAAACTAGATACTATAAATAAGTGTTTGTGAGGTATCGTTACGTGTAATACGAATTTACTAAGTATGAGTATGTAATATTATGAGCTGCTAAAGTGCTAAGGAGAGTTGTGATGTGTAATATGAAGAAGATGCGACCTTCTGATGTTTGCATCCATTTGATGAAGATTTGTAGTAATTCTTTGATGATATATAAGTTACATATATTTTCTAATCGATGATATATTTCCCTTTTGTTAGTTGTGTATTGTAATCTAGTTGGTAAGATGGTGTTGCTACTTGCTAGACCTTTGAAGTATGAGGAATAATCAGAGTTGTCAAAAAACGACCCAAATTGAATTGTTTCGAAAAGGAACCAAATCGTTAAGAACCCATTTGTTAAAAACCAAAAATCGAATTGACCCGATTAGATAAAATCTGAAATTGGACCGAACCGTATTTTGGAAAATCGTTAATGACCCGTAACTATTATCAGGCCGAACTGTTACAACCCGAACCGAAAACAACCCAAACCGATTACGTCCAAATCCGATAGTAAATCGAACTGATATAAACCGAAATCGTTAGAACCCGACAAAAAACCGAGCCATTTACTACCCGTAAACCATTATGATCAAATCGTTTCCAACCCGGAACCCGTTATGACCGAACCATTTACAACCCGGAACCCGTTATGACCTAATCATTTAAAAACGTTACCTCCACTCTACATTTTGTATTGTTTAACACATTTGAATATTTGATATATCATATATATTCCTTGAAAATGATCTTTCCACCTAGTTCTAATCTAATTATGACATACATTAATATATATGTTGGTCTTTCATTGTGAACATTATAGCCTGATTTTGAGAGTCTTTTCTTATATACTACAATTATGTAATAGCGTGGAATTGAACCATTACAAAGCTAGTAAAACGTTAGGATTTGAACAAATAGTGAGTCACAAAAATCAGTACATCAAATCTAGAACATTACATTAAAAGCACCTAAAAGCGCTTAATCAATACGTTAGATTTGGAATATTACATTCCATCAATAGATAAAGTCAAGACTATAACTTGCTTTCATAATACTCACAAAAATCAGATCCACAAAATTGATTAGTTATAACACTAAGTTGCTCTGGAACATTACATTAAAAGCATCTAATTCAACCTAAATCGATTATGACCTAAACTAATTTTACCAATTTTTTTGAACCAAAATTTGATTTCAAACAAGCGATATCAACCCGAACAGATTATAATTCGACCTGAATATTACCTGAGCCGATTATGACCCGAACTAATTATGACTCGAATTGATTATGACCCGAACCGTCTAGTACCCAAACTGTTTTGACCGAAAAATCGCTTCAAATCAGCACAACCAATTTTCAAACCGAACCGATAATGACCCAAACCGATTACAAGTCGATCTGATCAGAACCCGAACTGAATAGAAACCACAATAAAAAAAACTAAATCGACCCAATAATTTTTAAAATCGACCCGTTAATAACATAAAACTCATAAACCGAACCTAAAATCGAACCGTATAACCGATTGACCACCTAAGAGTAATGCATAAAGATGTTTATGGTCAAAACATTATGGGACAAAGGTGTAAAATATGGATTTAAGGAGGAATAAGGGTATTGAAAATCCGAGGATCATTTACATTTGGAATGGACGGGCGTTTTCTCACAAAATTACATATGAGAGAACAAATGAAATAATTTTATAGTTGTTTCAACTGTTCGAGTGGAAGTGTTTAGGTTGTTGGTTGATAAACTTTTCCTTAATTTTAAGATATGTAATACGAACATGTTAATTGTCATTGAGGTAGTTGTGAGGGAACGTCCTTCAATGGTAAAGTCGAAAATAATTCCAAAGGCTCTAATAAGAGTGTCAGTGTATTAAACAAAGAAAAGTAGGTTTATAAAAGAATATTTCAAACGTAAGAGAAACTTTACTTATAGACATAATCACATAAAGCCTATGCCTACATAACACGAGGATCATGGCATTTGTAGGGGTGTTAGACATTGATGCTAAACTGGGGAGATCCGAGTGCCTCATTTCCTGTTTCGGGCTGATTTATGTTCTCATGCACTCATATATGTTGGAATGGAGAAGAGAAGTGTGATATGCTCTTGGGAGACCCGCGTATGTCACTACCTAGACTCAGAAATTGGGCTTTGCATGTTGCAATGCCTATATTAGTAGGATGAAAGGTAATCACAATAGCGTCTGCATTGCAAGGTTATAGGCCTTACAGCTTATCATCAACAAATATTAGCAGGCCAAACCAATGAAAACAATGACTCTAAATCTTATTATCAACAAATACTAGCAGACCAACCAATGAAACAGATGTTCTTGAATCTTGATCACCTTAAACAAATGAAATGGATTCTAGTAATAACCCTGACTCAATCAATAATTTTTCCCGGGTAACAGATTATCGGCCTCATCAGATGCTTCCCCCACAATCACCTGCCAATCTGTTACCCAAGCTGATACGTTGGGACTAGCTCGTAAGACATGGTAATGGCATAGCTACAATGTTACAGTAATCTAGTGTCAATTAGTGGGTAAAGACGATGATGGTTAAAGATTGAGGGGCGGAGGGCTTGTGTGTGCCAAAACCGGACAAAACATAATTCCAAGTTGTAACATTTTTGCATCTTATATGCAGCAGTCCTGGTTTCATGCAACTCAAGGGAAGGATCTAGAAACAGAATAAGAGTAACGCAGTAGGAGGTTTATGCTTATGTGATTCAACATTTCAACATCACTTAATCTGTTATACACTAACAGAGTAAAAAACATTTTGCAAGAATTGTTTTGATCAAACAATATGGCAGCTTCTTTTGGAAAAGAATTAACTGACAATCTACTGCAAGCTCCTAGTTGAACTCAAAATAATAAGCGTCCTAATAACAATAGGATAAAAGAATATGCACATGAATTCAAGAATTAATACTATTGGAGACGAATGAGCAATCACCTTTAGAAAGTGTTTATTTATATTACTAGAGAATTGAAGGTTCCCACGACGTATACTACACAGCATAAACATGTAGCTATAACTCAAGTTTCAGTGAACAGAGCCATCATGAGAGCTAATCAGTTCAGAGCAAGGCCATGGACTTACCTTCAAAGAAGATCCCTTGACATCAGAACACTCCCAAGGTCTCGTTTTCGCTTTAAATGAGCCACCAAGATCTATATCAGAAAGACAGATGTTAGTAAAGGGGGCATTTTTTAACCCCTTCACCAGTCCCGGCTGTAAAATCTTCTCGCCCCATATGCTTTTCATTGTGATATCCCTGACATCAGGAAGAGCGTTTGGATCAAACTTGTTATCTGGGTGATCACCAACATCACCAGCAATTTTGATGCCTTTCCTGGCTTTCTCAATGTAGACATTGGAGAATGTTACATTTCTTATGTACCCTCCTCTTCCAACATTGGTCTTTAAATGAATTCCGACCCCCATATTGAAAAGGTTTATATGTTCTGCCAACACGTTCTCCACACCGCCAGACATCTCACTGCCAATAGCAATGCCAGCAAATGGCGATGATCCGGTTATCCTTCGAATGGTGATGTCAGAGCTAGGGCGACCAAAAGCAAGTCCATACTCATCCCATCCACTTTTTATGGCTATCATATCATCACCATTAGAAATGTACAAATCTTCGAGGCAGACATTGGAGCTTGAATCTGAAATAAAAGTTAAGAAAACTGAGTTATGGATGCCATTTTTCAGTTGTACCTAGAAGTGTACAGAACATAGTTTAACACGGCCAACCTACTCAGGAGACTTTGGTATAAAACGGAAAAATTAGAAGTGGAAAAAATGTATGCATGGTAGTGAGGACTCAATGGCTTGTATGAGTTTACGGAGTACATCAAAACTTCAATGAAAAAGCTACCTCAACTATATTAGATGCATCACTACAGTGGATGCATTATTAAGTGTTTAATTTAATTACCCTCACACTTGCAGAACTCGAAAACAATCTGGTAACTGAGATAAAGAGGATTTTGTTAAGAAGAGAGACTAATTGGAGAAAAGGGAGGGAAGATTATGAAGATTCTATGTTCCCTTAATTAGATGTAGAATGTAGGAGGATGGGAATTATAGATAACAAAGGATCTCTTTTCCTTTCCCTTTTGATCAACCAAGTCCTTTTGGATCTCATAAATATATCCTTCTATTGAAGAAGATCATGAAGGAAAATGCAACTTTCTTCCTTTCTCTGTCTTATCCTTCCCCCTCTTCCTCCTTTCCATTCCCTTTCCCCACCAATATTATATATTCAAACACTATAAAGGAAGCATAAACAAGCAGTATTGGGAGCTTTCATTAGTCAAGCCCAATGTTTAGATGGGCTCTGGAGACTCATATTGGCTTGTCAAACATCCCAAGAACAGGAGACCACATAGCATTTCCTTCTAAACATACTAATACTCTTAATGTTGCCAGATTATATCATTTCAAGTGTAATATATTTTCAAGGAGAAACATTTTGATAACAGGCATCTATCATCAAGCAACAACATAGCACTGCGTTCTATAGAGTACCAGTTGTGTTGCCAGCTTATCTCATTTCGTGTAAATATGTTGCAAAGAATGAAAATTTGATAGTTGCAAAGAAACAAGATTGGACAAGTACCTGGGTCGACACCATCAGTATTGGGAGAGTCAGCTGGAGCTAAAATGGTCACATATCGAACAACAACATTGCTGAGAAAACCAAATAAGCATCACTTTAGCTTGAGTCAAGTACTAGCTGTTTAATTTATTGACGTGACTGAACTAAAAACACATTCTATCACTGTCATGAAAGATGAAAATCATGTCAAATCGTCTTCTAAATCAACAAATACTGACATGTAAAATACCAAAACCTAGGCCACCAAAACTGATAGCTTGTGCTGGCTGAGAAACCTATAGCTAGCAACTCCTACAGTGTTTACAAAGGCTTGAGCCAGAAGATCCTCACCCTCATATTTGGTAAGGAGAAAGGTGAATAAATTATTGTCACTTTAGACCCCATAATTGCAGCCATAAAGTAGTACACAAATAAATGGCTGAACAAATACAGTCCATAGCATGCTCTAGTGTAAAAGATAGCGATATCTACCTGCAATAAACAGGATGAATATTCCAAAATGGAGAATTCTTGAATATCACATTAGATATAATAATGTCTTTGGAATTCATGAATTCAACAAGATGTGGTCTAGTATATTGAAGAGTCCTTTGTTTCCACATGTTCCACCAAACATCTCCTTGACCATCAATTGTTCCATTTTCACCTGTAAATAAAAAAATAGGGACTATGAGACATGTATGCTCTGTAAAACAAATCTAATCATGACGGACAAGGATAATCGAACTCACCAGTAATTATGACATCATGGACTCCATCCCCTAGGATGAAGCTCATGTACCTCCCTCCTTCCCGCTCCCTTCCTCTTCCATAAGAAGGCAATGGATCAGCTAGAGGCCAAATCGAAGTATCCTGAGGCATTGGACCCCAAATTAAATCAAGATAGGCAGCATCAAAGTCATGTGGGACGGATTCAAAGTGAATGCCATGTCCCAGGGAAGCAGTTTAAAACCTTTGAAGCTCAATTAAAATCTTTCATACACAAAATTTCTGAAAGTTGTAATAGGATAACCACGCAACTGTACATCATGATTTCATGAATACATTGGAGGAAACTGAACGTCTTCATCTCTTTGGTTTGTTCTTGTAAAGAAACTAAAAACACGTCTAAGACCCATAGCAGACCATTGAAACAACACAAGGTATGGCTACAAAAAACCACTAATCTAAATTCAGGATTCAGTGTTTAAGAACTTGTATTAATAAATCGTCGAAAGTAATTAATGCAAGTTCTTGTCCACCCATTAGCATATTCAAACTCCAAATTGAAATCATGGGATATCAGGAGTCATATGACATATCAAAAACTTTCGAAAAAAAGTCCGTTGATTTTTTACATAGAGATTTGCATTCCATCTTAGATCTTACGCGCACTTAAAATTCTAATCATGTTTTCAAGTCTTTAGGGATACAATGGTGCACAAATCATGTTTTCAAGATGTGTGTTGTGTAACGTCACGTTTATCTCTTCTTCTTGGCAAGAATTAGTGGTGGGTCACACCAGGAAAGCACATAAAAAAACACTATGAAGTACAGAAAAATAAGGTCTACTTGACCAACATTCTACTCAGTATGAGGAAGGCTGAACACAGTAAAAGCGGCATTTTGTTACCTTTATCACAAAGCAACGCACCAGATACTATTGAAAGTGGCCTTTAGTCTCTGCAAAGGAATATCTGGGCCTGATAAGGGACACAGATGCATTATCTTGTAATCTTATCTACATACTCTTTGATCCTTCTTTTTACTTTCCTTTCTGGAGAGCTCTACATACTCTATCTAGCTAATTATATACGAGTACTTTGCAATAGAGGTGTTTAAATAGGAGGGAGCTCATTAAGGGCTCTTGACCGGCTCGTTTGTAAAAAGAGCCATCAATAATTGGTCAATATCTTGGTTAATATCTTAAAAGGTCATGTTTTATTAAGTCTTTAATGAGTCAAGTCGAGTCAATAATAGGCTATAGTTTTCTAGACTTTTAAATATTATTAGGTAATAAATTATTTTCACATACTTATCAATAGTCTACTACAAAATACTAAAGGTGGTATATGTAAATTATCGCCCTTTATAAATAAAAATTATATTTCTTCTTTGATCTGGTCTAAATTATTCATTTTATAACGTGTCAACTGTAAAGTAGAGTCAAGTCTCAAGTGCTCCCACTTACTTAAACTGGCTCCGCCACAGGTACGCACTAGTATACTGCTTCCTCTGTCCCAAAATTATGGGTCGCATACTCCCATTTCACTTGAACTTCGCTGAATAGTTTAACTCAGTTTATTTATGTGAGATTAATCATTTACAGAAATAAACAAGCCTGTGAATCTGTGATGCAGGACACTAATGATCAAAGTTGACATAGTTTGACCACATATATCAAATGGGTTATGTTATTATTTTTTTTTTTTTTTATGCTAAGGGTTATGTTATTATGAAAATGATAACATAACATAACCGAAGTCCGTAGAACAGACCTAAATGGTCAATTTAACCAGACTAGCAAACTGTACCGAGAAAACATAAGGACCAATGGACCATACAAAACAAAATGGACCTCAATGTCCTACTATTAATTAAATATTGAACAACCTACTACTACCCAACAAGATCCCACCTCCCAGAAGTCCAGATTTAGCACAAGGAATTATTAGTAATTACCACCACGAAACTTTACGACCTCTACGAAATGCGGCCTTACGACTAGCAATAAGTTTCCCATTTCCAGTTGGTTCCGATTATTTGATCATGACATCCAACAACATAAACTTTTAGAAATTCAAAGGAAATTTTCACGATACAATCAGACGTAAAATAAAATATTACTACATGTAATAAAGCAAGCATCATGTTCCCTTAGTAAGGCTCTTTAGTATGATATGCTAATCGCATTTATCTTTTCTTTATGGATTTCATTCCATACTCCCACCGTCCCCCATTAAACTTCCTAAGTTTAAGTTGTGACATATTTCTCTCTATAAACTCGGTGTTATTAAATTTAATTGATGAATGAGTTGAAAAATTAATTATATTTGAAATAAGGAGACTACCTGAGTGGCTTTGATGACAGCACCAGTAGCCAAGTAAAGAGTCATACGGCTAGTTAAGTTAAACCTGTCGGTTAAGTAAACTCCAGGAGGTATATACAACAGCGTCCCACCTCGCCTCCTCAAATGCGCTATCCTAAATATCGCCGCCCTAAACGCCTTTGTGTTAACCGTCACTCCGTCGCCGACACCACCGAAGTCCGTTATTGATATCTTGTCGAAGCGTGTGCGCATCGGCACGATTCCCGAGCACGTTACCGCATCGTCGGCCCCAGCGGAAATCGCAGACAGGTAAAGAATAATGATTGGTAAGGAAATTTTGTACATTTCTGCCTATTTTTTGTGAAAAAAATAGGGGAATTTTACAGGTGATGTATGTTAAAGGTGGAGGAGATAAGTTTTAGTAGGAAACAGGGGAAAATGTCGGCAAATAATTGCCGTTGGCCGAGGTGGAGGAGTGAGAGTGAGGGGTGTGAAAGGAGGACGTGTGCATAGGATGATAGGAATATGAGCTGGAGACGTTTGTATTTGTTCTGAAGTTGAGCGTCACGGGACAGGTATGGGGAAAGGAGATGCTGCGTGCCGGGACAGGATTGAATTCTTTGATGACCCAGTCCAACTGCACTAACGTACCATAACTAATGCTCTACTTGCCTCTACATGGTCACATACTCACATGGGTTGGTACTTGGTAGGTGTGGGACTGTGGGTTAGATTAGTGTGATTTTGGACCGGGTAGTCATGGGCAGGAATGCGGGCTGGTGGACAGTTCGGCCTAGTCCAGAAATGCGATGCTGGCCCAACCTGAACGTGGAAAGTTTCGTATCTATTCCTTTTGTGTAGTATCTCCCATTACTAGTATTTTAGGTGTATAGTAATTAGACCTGATCAAATGGCGGGCTAGGTCGGGTTTGGGTCGGGCCAAGTGTTGGTTTCTAACCATTCTTCGAACCGGGTTTGAGCCGAGATTGTATATGGGCCTAATTTTGCACCCATATCCGATATAAATTGGGCTTTAGGTTTTTTTCGGGGTTTGCCAGGTCTATTTTACTACGCTAATATAGGAACTGCCAGATCTTTAATTCTATTGAGTTGCTCAACTAAAGGCTTAAGTTGCTCATGTAAGTAATTACATTATGTTATTCCCAAAAAAACGTAGAAATATTGTAGCTCAAAAACTGTTCTTAGGGAGAGAATTGCCTATCAAAGATCCAAGAGCAAGATGCTATCTTCTATGAAGCTAAACAAGTGCACCTTTGTTATTCTGCTTCCTTGATAAAAGCAACATCACCACAATCAGGTCTTGGTGATAGCAGCATAACTTTATCTTGATTAGTATCTTCACTTTCAGTATGCTCACGAGGACTGTCGACTGAGGATGATTCCATTCCATCTTCAAATTCACATCAACCCATAAGCTAAAGTAAATCTAACAATACCTCTGTTTCAAAATAGTAGGCTATAATTTTAAGTATAGTAACTTGAATTTTGAACGTTCTCATTTTACTCCTAATGAGAGATTATAATTTAATGAAATATTACATTTTTCTTTGGTAATTTTAGCATGTGTAATGAATCAGGAATTAGGGGAAGAAGAACTTTAGGTAAAGTCAAGCATGTTCCTAAGATTTCGGAGGCTTAGGGCGAAATAAAAATGGAGGCCCTAATTAACAAGTATAAAAAAATCCAAATTAAGGGATTCTAACTAGTACAACATATGCACTTTTGTAGTGATTGGATAAATATGTCTGCATGTCCATATATATCAGATTCAATAACACTGCACATGACTAGAAAACTTAAAATAATACGGAGACTGAGCTGAGCTTAGAGTATTGTCATGTGCATACAACATACTACCCCAAAGAATACACAACTAACTTGTCTGCCATAAGAAGGCTTATTCTTGAGAGCATTATAAATAGAGTTGGTATAAGTTGTCAGCAAGTCCTCAGGTATAGTCAGTATATATAAGTTGTCGGTGTTAAAGAATCGATTGTTGTCCTTTTTATTGTGCTAAGTTTGGATACTCGCTACCAATATATTATGAGCCGATAAGGATTGAAGACCCTATGAATGAGCTGGCTATACCTAGGGAAGCTTTATTTTGAGGTTCAGATAACAAGGATTGGTTAATAGGCTCTAAAGATTCGATACTGGGCCAAAATGGGTGGCATGACACCAATAATATGTCACAGAATAGAAGGAAATCAAAGACTATCATTGAGCTATTGGGATTGGACACAAAAGATGAGTTGGAGAAAACATGTACAAAACGGGAGACTCACAATCAGTGGAGAATGTTTATCATGATTGGACACAAAATATCAATAGAATGTACAAAACATGTAGCAGATAATGTGATGAGTACTCGATCAAGCAATAGGAAGAAGAAAGAGAACCTGGAATGTATAACCACTGATTCTTGCATAAAACAATCCCAAAAACATATCTTATAATTCATTATTTATTTTCTTTGATTTGTTGTTCTTTTAAAAAAAAAGGTAAATGATATATGAGATACAATCTAATTCTGCAATCAGCATAGGCAGATTTATTTTTGAAGAAAGAGATTGTTTATAATTATGGAAGTTGAATATGTATGTAGCTAGTGTTAATAGTATGAATTATAGCTTTCTGTTTTGGGACCCTGGGCATCCACCCCGCCTATTCTGCCTCAGGGACGGGGCTGGGTAAAGCTAGTAAGTTAGTTATGGTTAGCTTGGGATGGAAGCTAAGGCAAGGAGGTATTGTTGAATAGAGAGAAAAGGATGTTGAATGATCGTAAATGTTATAAAATTAGTATTGGAGAGTACAATCCACTCGAATTCTCTCATAACACTCATCATTTTAGTGTAGATTCCATCTATTTACTTAATTAGTTTCTTCCTTTAAATTTCTACACATATAAATATGGTGGAGATGTCTAATTCGGGCAAACATTACTACCCAAATCCATTTCAATAATTTTTAGGTCAAACCCTTTTTTCGGGCTAATTTATAGTGTTCACACTCGAACTTTTTCAGGTTGAATCAGCCGGACTAACGGGTCGGGTCATTGTTGATCAGGTTTAAATAGTAATGTACATCTAGAGGTGACCAATGGGCCCATCCGGGCCAGCACTATCCCAGTCCGCTTTGTGGCCCGGTCAACCTGGCCCATTTTGAGCTCGTTATGGCCCACTCAAAAGTGGCCTGATACAATTTGAAATTGCCCGTTCGCCACCTCTACATATCAATGATTAATGGATCCGACAATCATACTTTACTGGATCATTACAAAACGGCCAAGCCCTATAACACCAAACTCCATACAGGCATACACCTCCCGCCGAGGGGCGCCAATTTTATCCCGCCATTTTGAAACCCTCACTCTGAATAACGGACTCAAATCTCTCCCAATCTCCACAACTAACATCAAACCTACCATCAATACCTCAGGTAGACGCTCTCAATCTCACTAATCGTGCTGCAATTTCGCGACATTACCAGAAAATTCTACTAAATTACTGATTTCATAACTACGGAACAATTCATCTTACAATTCGGTAAAGTTGACGTAGAAATCGAGGATGTCGCGTGAAGAAGCTGAAAATGGGAGAGATGACATGCTAATCGACGGTCCCGAAAATAAAAACCCTAGCCCTAATCCGATTAACGACGGCTATAATGCTAATTAACTCAAAAAATTTTATTGTGAGTACTTAATTATTTTCCTTTTATATTTAATTTCATCAATCTGTTAGTTAATTGCATAATGTAATTAATTATGTTTGTGTTATGGTTCCAGCAAAACTATTTCCTTATTCAGATATGTTCAAATGGCTGTCGTATGGAAATGGTAATCTATAATGACAAGTATAATTTTATAATAAAGTATGATAATGGACATCCAAATATCGTTAGGATTGCGAAATGATTTTGGATTACTTGATGTGTTGGTAGATGGAAAGCATCCAGGGTGTGATGAGTCGTACATAGGAAGGAGGGAGTTTGCATTCACGTTGGGAGAGGATAAGTTTCTGCGGTATCAAGCGTTCAAGAGTGCTTCAGAATTCGAAGGTGATGTCAAGAGTAAATTCCCCTCTAAAATTGACATTGGTCCTGTTGTCAGTGTTAATGTAAGCCCTCACTCCTTTTCTATTTTTTGAAATTGCTTTTTATCATCCGCCTTTGAGATTTGATTGTGATGTTATTAGTGGCTGTCGTGGTGGTTACGACATTTTGATTGTCGTTTTACGCCAAACAGTTGATTGCATTTTGGTGCAGCCGTCCAAGAGACTAACCTATGCACAAACTGGGGACAGTGTCTTCAAACCTTTGGAAAGAGAGCTCATATTTGATATCGTAGGATCCTAACTCTTATATTTCGCTATCTAGTTTAGGTTGATTAGGTGGTTTGTCGGTTTAACATGGTTTTCGTTTCTGCAGGATATGACGGATTATGATGATGTCAGATATTGCTGCTCCGTAGCAGATGTGTGCCGGGACTGTTGGCCTTTGATGACTGCTGCTATTAAAATTATTGACACTGCTCTCAGATGTATGGCCACCACTTTTCTGTTAGTTCGTGTTTGTGTAACCTTTTGTGGTGTCTTTTTCTGTGTCTCATGGTGATTGCAGGAGCCATTTAATTAGAGTTTGAATCTTCTTAGTTTGCCAAAAATTGTCAGAAAGAACTCATTGAAATTTATTTCTGCTATGCAAGCTGTCAGTTGCATCTGGCAGTGTTCAATGTCCTTGCTTGTAATCAAGTAAATTTATCTTGTGATTTGCTAGATTTAGAAGTTTATGTTTGATCAAAATATCAAACTGTGTCTGATCATATGCAAAACTATTGTAATTTCTAATAATAATGCATTTTGCATAGAGACATGTCTGTAAGGAGATCCAAGGATATCATATGAATTTTTTTTGTTTATTTTGAAATGTTGTCACTGTTTCCATATGCAGATGATTTTGGTTTCAATCATAACCTTTGGGTATTCAGTGGTCGGCGTGGTTAACACTGCTGGGTTTATGATGCAAAAGCAAGAAGGTTAAGATAAATAAAAAGATCTTTACTTGTGTTGTGCAAATAATGTAATACAAAATCCTTGTGTTTAGAAATATGTTTTCTCTGCAGGTTAACCAATGAACAAAGAGCTGCTATTGCCGAGTATTTCCACGTGTACAAGGTAATTTTACTCTTGACTTGAGAATGAGGCATTATAGTTCTGTTGTCTGGTCTCAAAAAAGTGTCTGATTGAATTTGTTACCTCTATATTGTCCTCCAGGGCAATGAGAATTGTGAGAAAAATGTTTCTTTAGGAGGTCCCGCTCTCCATCCATTTCTTGTGTAAGTTGGATCTTCATATTATTCTCTCTCTCTCTCTCTCTGATATGATCTAATCCTTAGTCTTGTCAATATTGCAGGAGGCATACTCTGAAGTTCTTCAGAAATTCTTTGAGGAAACATATCTTAGTAGTCAGAAGCTACTTTCTGCTGAAGAGAGATATGAGAAGGTTTTGGAGATGATTCCTGATGAATGTATGCAATCAGAAATTTTGTCAATACCTACTTATTCTTGTCAGTTGTGAAGCTGCTTCGTTATAGCCTTTTGGTTTTGTCATTTCCACTGTATTCAATATTGGATTTGATATATTTGTAGCTATTACGGCTGAGTTCAGGGGGAAATGGCAGGACAATAGACGATCATCCAGTAGTAGAGAAAACACCAATGTTGTTCGCTGGGCTCAACTAAAGCATGCCCTTCAATCTGGGAAGCAGAAGGTACTGCTCTCTTGAGTTTAGCCACACAATTCTTTTATGCATAGGTGATAGAAAAAATGTGATGCAACATATCTACAGAGTACAATTCTATAGGCAGGCCACAAATGGTGCATAAGGTCATGCTAATTGTTTTCTACTAAAGATCTCAAATCTTTACGATCTTCAAATAAAAACTGTTTTGTGCAATTTTCATTTCTTTTTGCTGAAGGAGTAATGTGACTAATAAAGAAATCTTCTATGCCCCTCTGTCTCGTCAACATTAAAAGTGTGATCATCTTATCAGCTTAAATCTAGGTAAAATTATGCAGTTGTAATTTCTTGGTTAGAGATGATGATGATATGGATAGCATTTAAATTGGTCAACCAGAATAACCAGTTGAAGTCAATTAAAGCTCATAATGTTTCAGGAACAGGGACTTCGCAGGTGTGTTGAAGATATTATTTTCGCTTATACATACCCAAGGTTCGTTGACTCCTGTTCTCACCATATTATGTTAATACCTCAAATTAGAGCAAGTGCTCCCCTCAAATTGTGACAAGCATGACATAGACTAAGAAAATACGTTTCAACAACTCAGGTCTCAAAACACATGAACCATTTATTGAAAGCATCATTCTGTGTACACCCAAAAACAGGTTAGTAGCCATCTCGCTTGTTAAGTCTTTTCTGTTAAGGGATATTTTATCAGGTACTGGGGCAATGCCAATATTTGAGTTGATAATATTGAGAACTTCTGTTCTATATGTGTGTCTGATATATATGTCTTCCCTGCTGGTAAAATTCAACGGATTTCCTTAATCTGTTTCTTTGGGTTATCGAATTAAGATTCTGTGCATTCTGGGCCTTGTATAAAATTTCGTATTGATGGAAATCTATAACATGTTTAGGTCGTGTATGTGTTCCTATTGGTACCAGTGTGAGGACTTTGATCCCACCAGCATACCAACCCTTTCCCAGGTGAGCTTGTTAGCCCTACAATATGCTTCTTTGCAGATGGGTCTGCTATATTATGCTAGTTTCTTAAAAGTTTTAAATGCTAAACTAGTCAACTAATTTGTCATTAACTTTTCCTTTGAATCACGGTGCTAATGTACACCAACTTTTGTTTCACTCTTTTGTGGACTACCACCTCACATGTTTATTATCTGGAAAACTGCAGCTTTTGGAAGAACTTAACAGGGGAGGTCTTGGTGGAGATGGTGAAACTGGTAAGTATTTTGATCTCTTTTTTAGTGCTAATGACAAGGCAGTGATAAGACTCACATGTATGTGCAGTTTGTCTCTTTAGCTGCCATTAGAATATATTGACATATACGTAAACCTTGTTTTTCTTCGTGTGGAATAACTTTTATATTTGTAGTTTTAAATCTTCTTCAGGATGCAGGAGAAATTGAATATGATTTCTTGTTAAAAAAAGGTTTAGTAATTTTTGTCAGGCTTTTCTGTTGTCTTTAAAGAAATTAAAAAGTGCCTGTTTTCATCGTGAGGCAGACTTGGAGAGAACTTCGCTTGGCAAGTCAATTGCATTCTTCAGGTCATTATTCTTGCAGCCCCTGTTGAAATCATGCAAGGTAACTTCTAATCTTTAAAAATATTCAGTATTCACAATTTTTCTTTATTGACAGAAAACCTTCAGCCAATTGCCATAGCCATGGCCCATGGTGAATCAAAGAACATGAATGATGATTGTTAGGTTACTGTTGAAGTAGTGTTTGGATGCAGTGGTTGACAACTCTGCAGAACTCTGTTTAGTAGTAAATTTTCATTCAATATGGGGGCTCGTATGAGCAGGAGTTTGCAGGATTCTTCACATTCCATTTACCTACAGAGTATATGTTAAGGGTCCAATTTAAACTTTTGCATAAAGAGATTGAGATGTTAATGAGCGGGTGCATGTTGTTGTAACTTATGGATTGTCAATGTATGTTAGTTTATCACTGCTTAAGTGAAAATAGTACCCTTTTTTGTTTTGGTTTTTGTGGATGGTCTTGTGTACTTCCCATTTTTCGTCAAATGTATAGCAGGTTGATTACTGTAACATTACAGGGAGTCAAGGACTGAAGATTTAAGCTTTCCCTAAGTTATTGGTTGTTGCCATTATCTATTTATTTTCAATAGTGTATTGGCCGGCCAAGTCTATGATGGGGTTATGAATCATTACAACAACTGGGTCTCCTAAATGAACAATTTAGTCTTGCATTTTTATTCGAACTTTCAGAAATATATATTATGGAAGAAGGGTACTGTGTGTTTGCACTTGAACGTTTTTTTCCTGGATAAAATTGTACCTTAAATATGTTAAATACTCGTATGGTAGCTGTTTGAGGCTCAGTGAAATCCATGAAAAGTATAAATACTTGCATACTAGAGCTGACTTATGCTTTGAATGTTGCAGGAAGAATTGGAAGATTCCTATAACAAAAAGCTTTAGCAGAGCAAGGATTCGCTGACTTGGTAGGTGTTTCCTTCGTGTTTATCTGGATTCTTGAATTTTCTTCTGTTCGCTACTGTGGCTATGTTAGCATCTAAATTCATGTGTAAATTTATTATTTAGTCATTAGGAGATAAGTTGTACTGTACAAATTCCCTGCAGTCCAGGTTACTATGTTTGATAGATGCTCCTGTATAAATCTATGGCAATATAAAGCCGTGAATCTGTAGGACCTCATTGTACAATTTTAATTTACTTCATGACTTTGAGTGCCATTCTCTCTATTAGAGTTTGTTGCATACTAGAGGAGCTCTACCTTGGTAAAATTGACAAGGGCTTATACAGTTGTACATTGTTTTATTGACTGTTAATGTTTACTGGGCATCAAACTCCTGATTATTATTGTTTTATGGGCATCAAACTACTGATTATTATCGTTTTTTGGGCATCAAACTTCCGACTTTTTTATGTAAAGCTGGTAAGATTTGCAAATCCTAGTAGGAGATTAAATCATAAATAGTTAATTTTTTGAGGGGCATTCTTAGCAGGAGAATTAAATTTATCTATATTTCGAGGTACAAATGTTGTTTTTGCTTATGTTAGAACGCCGGCTGCTAAAACTCCTTCAATTTTAAGCTTCCTGTTTTCCCATCACTCTCAAGTTAAATCCGCAGCAAATGGCGTGGTACCAACTAGAAAGGATGACACAGCTTGAATCTGTTTCGTTATGTGCTGTCGTTTTATACGGGATGGTCATTCCAAATCATAAGCTGTTTCTACACCTCCTAATGTAGTGATTGCTAAGGACAGGACCACCACGTGAAATCATAGCTTCTAAGCCTCCAAATGATGCCAGAGTGGCGAGCCATTGTGCCCCTCTTCTAACTTTGCTAATAAGAGGATCAGATCATCGGCCTCTTCACCAAGACTTGTTTCCAGGTACATATTTAGTTTTACTCGTGATTTGATGCCCAATGTTGTCTCACTCACTATATATGCATGCTATTTGGATTTGATAGTCTTGAAAGTACGGGATTTTGCCTACAAGAAAGGTTAACGGCACACTTTCCTGGTATTTTTTTCTGGTTTATAAATGTTTCTGTGGCACGTATTTTGATTTTCAGGTGATTATTGTTCTCTGCCTTATACGTTATGTGGTTAATTGTGACTAGGGATACCGTGTCACCTGAACTTTAGAGGCGCAATGCGACAATGCCAATCGCTGTTTGTTACCGTTGATCTAAACCATGCGCTCATGTAGAAACTGATTACGTGATTAGGGGTGCTTATGAGCCGAGTCGAGCTCAAGTTAGGCTAAGCTCGACTCGAGCTTGATAACTAAAACTCGAGCTCGAAAGCTCGTGAGCTAAAAAATCAAAGCTCAAGCTCGACTCGAAAACTCAATTTTCGAGCTCGAGCTCGATTAAAGCTCGTTTTAAGCTCGATTTGAGCTTGATTAAAGCTCATTTCAAGCTTGATTAAAGCTCGTTTCAAACTCGACTCGACCTCGATTAAAGCTCGATTAAAACTCATTTAAAGCTCGAGCTCGATTAAAGCTCATTTTAATTTAATGTGAGACTTTTGGTTTATATCAAACCATCTTTTATATCTAAGTTTATTTTTCTATAAATATATATTATAAATAAAAATTCGAGTTTCTCACGAGCTTTTCGAGTCGAGCTTTGATTCGCTTGACTTGGCTTGTTAACTTATCGAGTCGAGTTCAATCGAGTCGAGCATTGACCGAGCCGAGTCCGAGTTGCTCGCGAGTAGCTCTATTCAATAAACACCCCTATACGTGATACATGGTGAACCAACATGGTTCTGCTTGAAAATTTGCGACCCTCATGTGTAGCAGCCTTAAAAAAATTGTGAAGAAATAAAATAAGCCTCAATAATATATCATTGTCTACATAGACTGTAAATTTGGTAATAGTGCTAGATTTATCATGGTTGATTATCACAAGTGTAGTTGGATCCTGGGTTGGGATGTTCATAGAACACGCACATTTGCACCATTAGTGAAATTGTCACTACCACATTCTTGCCAGGCAACCTGAATCAATCAGCATCCAAGCCACCTCACTGCCATCATTATTAATCAGGATATGAAGTGGTATTTCACACTTGGAAAGTTTGGGATAGATCGTCTCATCTTAATTTTCTGCGAGAAATCAGGACTCGTCCACTAAAAAGTAAGAAGTCATCTCTAAAATAGAAAGAACATTAATCTCTCATTAAAATTTAATGTGAGATGAACTCGTAGGGGACTTTGCCGTTATAGATTTGATTGGTTCAGTGATACATTCTACCCTTGGGGGCAAAGGCAATATCTCCGGATTTGCCCAGCCAAGCAAAAATGAGCAAGGCTATTTTGCTAAATGTTAGCCATCAAGTAATGAAAATAAGAAATCGTAGCTTGGCGATCTAAGGGTTGTTTCTAGGTCATTAGGGGGAGATGTTCATTTGCTAAATATTAGGGACACAACATTTTGTCATTTAGAGGTTTTCAACTAAAACATATGACTAATACTTCCTTTACCATCCAAACATCCATAACTTGTCAAACAAATACAAGGACAAGCAACATGCTCTGGGGAGTCCTACTAAATAGACTACCAAGTTCACTTCTAAACATCTTAATTAATTTATATTACATAGCCACTAAAACATCCGAAATATATTGACTCTGTTCTAATTAGCTAGAACTTCCCAGATCAACTCTGGATCAAAAGATGGCATTTTTTCTAAGGAACAGTCATTAAAACCAAAATCATCTGTCATCATAGGATAGCTGCTGGTCATTGAATCTGAAGACGGTGAGGCTCCATTGCCACTGCTCCACCACCCCTCTTCAGAAATGGCTGGTGAAACCATGCCACTGTCGGTAACTATTGTTGAACAGAATGAAGAAGACGGTGAAGAATATGTATCTTTACTCAAACTATCATTCTCATTCTGGCTGACATCACCACTATGAGTAGTGTTACTATTCCCTTCACCACCACCACCACTCTCATTAGTGCTCGCGTCTTTCTGTTTCTTTTTCATGATTCTGCTGGCTCTTTCCCTCTTCAATCTCTGGCAAATGGCTTGGATTTTGGTATCCACAGCTGTCTTGACTGCATTCATCCTAGCTGTATCCCCGAACCTGAGTTTTGATGCATCCTTAAGGTTTGGGAAATTAAGCCGAGCGTACTCCCCTCGGAGCTTGTAAGCTGCACGATCATAAGCGTAAGCAGCAGTTTCTGCTGTTTCATAAGTACCCAACCAAACCCTCATTCTGTTCTGAGGTAGTCTGATTTCAGCCACCCATTTCCCCCAATGCCTCTGCCTCACTCCCCTGTAAAGCTTCTTCTTCCCAGGGTTGTTCACTTGTGACCTGAGACTAGAGTTATTAGTTGGGAACAACGGGTTGCTCAAGGAAGAAGAGTTGTAAATCCCGGCCTTATCTGACCGGTTATCGAGCCAGAATTTCTGGAGTTGATCCTTTTGTTTGAGGTAAACAGAAGAACCTAGTGGCTCAAGCAAGGAATTGTTGTCGTTAGGAATAAGGTTTGAAGGTTGGCAGTATAAAAAGACTGAATCCAAAGTGTTGGTGTTGTTAGCACCTGCCATTAAGATAAGTGCTGATACTGAGTCTCTAATGTCAATTGGTGTTGTAAATGAAGATGATTGGTAGTTGTACTCTTCCATTTCTTGGTTTTTTGGGTACCAGAAACAATAAAAACAGAGGATTTTCTGTAAGAGATTGGCGTTAAAAAAATTCTGAAATTTGGTCACTTCAAAAAATTTGGACCCTTTTGTTGAACTGACTATATTAGATGTTGTAAAATCAGAGGAAAATTGAAAAACCAGTGATCCCACCAAATAATGAGGAGCACTAGATTGTGATTCTTGCAGGATATTTTTTGCAGATACTATGATTGCAGAAGATTTTTTTT
Source organism: Dysphania ambrosioides (assembly GCA_026401315.1). Lineage (NCBI taxonomy): Eukaryota > Viridiplantae > Streptophyta > Magnoliopsida > Caryophyllales > Amaranthaceae > Dysphania > Dysphania ambrosioides. The sequence goes on along the minus strand of CM048659.1, from coordinate 3,937,601 downwards.
TAGTATAGAAAGAGAGGGAGAGAAGTCTTAAAAATTAATGTGATAGAAGCTGAGTTTCGTTTGGTTTGTGTCTGGGTGTTCAGTGTATGTGTATTTATAAAGGGTAAAAGCAGAAATGATAGTGTAGCGTGGACTTTGGAAAGCTATGTTCACAACTTGCTTGCGACTTTGCACAAGAGGACAATTTTGCCCTTTATAAGTGGTAAAAAGTTTCACCTTTTGTAGCAACTTGATTTTTAAGTTTTCCATTCACACATTGCATTTAGAGCATTCAATGCGGGTCCCACGAGTTAAGTCATCTTTTTTTTTCCTTTTCTATTAAAAAAATCATCAATAGTTCCGGAAAATTTTCCCCATGACACCTATTTTATTTTGGCTCACAATAAAAATCATTATTTTTCTCGGGGTAATTTGCAAAAAATTATTATGTAAAAATATCATTTCGTAAAAAACTAACCTATAAAATAATTATGAAAACCTAGCATACAAAAAATTTCAATTATACGAAACTATCATCTAGTGATTTTCTAGCTGTTGATCTAGTTTTGCGAGATTGATTACTCATCAAAGTTAAAGTAATTTTTTCTCCTACCTTTCTTTTCCCCTCTTTGTTTCCCTCACTTTCCTTCCCTCCCTTAGTGATTTCTTTCACATTAAACCTATAAATCTAAGATTGTAGGTTTCGGCTTTTCCTTCTTTCTTCTCAGCTTATTTCTTATGGTTTTTCTTCTTCTCAACTTTTCAACCTTGTTAAGCAACCTCTACTTCTCATGCTCAATACAACAAAGCATGTTTTTCACTACACTCAATTCACAAGTCAGCCTCTGTTTTCTAGTAACAAGGACAATTATGACATCCTTTTGCTAATCAATGGGATTCTCAAGACTAGTTCACTCAAAAAAAGGTATACCCCCTTCGATCAATCTCATGATTATTGAACTTGCAAACTATGAACTTCCTTCATATGTTTTCTTGTATTTAAGATGTTCTTTATACAACATCAAATCTATACCCACATTTTTTAGCTTTATTTCATGAAGGACTTGTCCATCTTACCTTCCAAACAATTTTCAAAACAAAAGGACAAAATTTAGACCTTAATTCAAAGGAATTTTACACCCTAACTAATAAAACACAAAAATTAAGGAGATAAGATGGGATTCACTATATTACCTTAGTCAAATTTGATAGCTAATCTTATTGAAGTGTATGATTTGAGTAAAAAGATGAGTGAAGATAGCAGGCAAGAGGTATAACAATGGAGAGAAGTAAGGGGCAAAGACAAATAATGAGTTCTATAGAAGAGGGAGGGAAGTAATTAAAGGGAGGAAAATAAAGAGGGAAAAGAAAGAAAAAAAAAGTTCAACTAAATACGTGTCACTTACATGAGTAGTTTGAGTAGTTAACCCTGCATAATCAGGTCGAAAATCACTAGGTGGTGGCCTTGTGCAATTAAAATTTTTATATGATAATTTTTCACAAGATTTTTTTACAGGGTAGTTTTTGTGTTTTTACATGATAATTTAATATTTTGCAAATTACCCTTTTTCTCTTTAAATTAATTAAAAATTACTATTCAAGTGTTTATTACGAATATTATATATAGAAAATTAAAGTTATATAAATTTTATTTGTTTAGAGAAAAAATATTTTCCATCCAAAAAAATTATTACTTAATTTGTAGTTTTGATTTATAATTTTACTTACTAGTTATTTTCTTTGTTTGATTAATTTGTCCAAACAAAAAATTTGTGTTATTTTGTTTAAATTTTGTAAAAATTGGATCCTAATAATCCTCATGACTCACCAGTCAATTAATAACTAAAACTAATTTAATAATTATTATTTAATTACTCTATAATTAATTACTAAATATTAATTATTTTGATTAATTATTTTCAAGTATATAGGTAGAAAATATGTTAATTTTAATATATAGTAAATAAAAGTTAGAAAAAAAGTAGTAGAGAGAATATGACAAGTATGGGAAAAAGTATAAGAGACTACGTAGAAATAAATTTAAAATTTATTATTAATGAGATTAAAAAATTATCTCAAAAACTATGGTACGGAGGAAAGAAAAATATAGAAAGTGATAAATTTTCTTATTATATACTTTGTTACTATGTAAGTCCGTATAAAGTATATAAATTTATGTTATCTTTTCATTCTAGATTCCTTCATTATCGAACTTTACGCCAAGAAAGGTACAAGGTAGAAATCAACAGGCAGAAATAGTGTTATACCTGGACGTTATCCATTGTTTTGGAGGCTGATGTAATGGGGCTTTAGACTTGTGTTCTATTTAAATGTGTGACATGGTAGAACTTTCAACGACTTTTAATGCAAGCTTTGTACTTTGATTGGGGAAGGGAGTAGCCGATTAGGGTTGGCCAAGTAATTGTAATGACACTCATCTAGAAACTTAGGTATTCTTTTGTCATTTATGTTATCTTTCAAATACACCCACGGTTGAATAGTGTAATTCTCCCTTACTTGGACAATTGTCATTAGTTATGTATAAATAGTTAAATACAAGAGAGTCCAAGAAACTTAAAACATATGGTAAACCTATCTTTACAAGAATAATCACAAGATAATAAATCTTATTATCTATCTTATCTATCACACCCCCTCAGTTGAAGCGGGAGGTGGTCGGACACTTAGACTGGATCTAAAGTCTAGAAACAATTCTCTCGGCGAACCTTTGGTGAAACTATATGCGTACTGCGATTAGGCTGGAACATGAAAAACATTTATAAGGGTGGACTTATCCCGCACAAAGTGGATATCCAACTCAATATGTTTGGTAAGCTGATGATGTACAAGATTACATGAAAAATAGACAGTAGAAACATCATCACAGAAAACCAGAGAAGCTCGTTGTAGAGGACAACAAAGCTCAAGAAGAAGATTGCGCAACCAACATAATTCAGCCACAACATTGGCAACCCCACGATATTTAGCCTCAGCACTAGAGCGGGACAAAGTTGTTTGACGTTTTGCTGACCAAGAAACTAAATTATCTCCCATAAAGTAGACACAATACCCAGACGTAGATCGGCACCCATTCAGCATCCATGTAAGAAGTGAGACCTATAGGTGCCGACCTATACAAGTGCAGCCCATAATTCAATGTGCCTTTGACGTACCGAACGATACGCTTTAGAGCATTAAAATGAGGTTCCCTTGGGGTGTGCATGAACAGACAAATCTGTTGAACAACATACGCAATGTCTGGTCTGATGAAGGTGAGATACTGTAGGGCACCGGCAAGACTTCGATAGAGAGTTGGGCCGCTCATAGGCATACCATCGTGAGCACCAAGTTTGGCTTTAGTGTCAACTGGAGTAGCAACTAGTTTGCAATTATCCGTCTCGACCCTGTAATTCTCCCTTACTTGGAGAGTTGTCATTAGTTATGTATAAATAGGTAAATACAATAGAGTCCAAGAAACTCAAAACATATGCTAAACCTATATTACAAGAATAATCACAAGATAATAAAACCTATTATCTATCTTATCTATCACCCACCATTGACACATACAAAAATAACTAAGGTTACAACTTTTTGTAAGAAATGGCTTGGAGATCAATGAGCATTAAGAGCATATGTATATTTCCATACTCCAATATGTTAATTTTGTACGTATCTGTCAATTTTGTATTCATCAAAAGTAAGTTTGCATAGGCATAGATGGAAGTATTTTCTGCACTTAGGATATGAATTAGGTAAACTCTTTATTTCTCTCGTAAGTGAAGTGCATAATATGATATTTTACTATTGAATTTGTGAAATACCATTTTTTAAAACGTGTGACAATGCATTTTCTATGTATATTGAGGGAGATTAAACCAGACAAAATAGAAGTTTAATTAGATTGATTTGTGGCTCGAACCATATTGGTGGAGTCAACTTAGTCTAGCAACCACCTTTACCTAAAATCTACTATTCGTATAAACATATTATATACTTTGAAAATTTTAATAATTTTTGATTAAATATATTAAACACGTAAACTTATAAGTTTATAATATGTTGTGCCTTTTTCCTTCGTGTGAAAAATTGAGTTCTACATAAGCACAACTCCATTTTGTTAACATCATATTGGCCATTAATGTATACTATCTCACACTTCTGGCGGTTTTCAGGTAAAACAAGTGGGAACGCAACTGTTCTTTTGCAGCTGAACACGTACAATACCAATATATCCTACGACATAGAATATATCCCTCAAGTATCATGGCAGTGGCGGTTTTAGAGTGGATTCAACTAAATCCATACTAAACACCTAGACCCGACAGCGGGCACTCCAGCTTGGCAGCCCTCAGCCCACTGCTTCATTATGCGCTCCCCAACCCAGTCCCACTGGTTCATGAGTTCGCGCCTTCACGTAAGTCGCATCTTCTCTGCCTCTCCGATACTGCGGTGCTTCGACTGCTCCCACCATCCCACACCACTCCCACTCCATAAGGTACTCCTTTTCTGCTCATTCCTCAATTAAAATTATGTAAATTGTTCATTTGTGAATTGAATGATTGTTATTGATTACTTTGTTATTTTGAAATGTTGAATTGTTGATTTACTTGAGTGATTGCTATTGATTACTTATTTTACTTGATTTATTGTTGACTTTATTGTGATATTCAATTCGAGAAATAGAGACATAAGGTCATAAGTTGATTATTTGATTGTTGTTAATTAGAGAAAAATAGTTAGTATATTAATTGTTGTTTACTTGATTCATGTTAGTCTCTTGAAAGATTAATGGTTGTTGAAGAGATTAGAATGTTAGTTAGTTAACTAGTTTATTGCTATGTTTGTTAATTAGTTTATTGTTAAAGAATGTTGATTACTTGGTGAAGCTTATATTGTCTTTAAATTTGCATTTTGAATATGAAGATATTAGAATATTTTTGGAAAGATCATGTATCAAAATCCCGAAGTATCAAGTTTGTGTTTATTTTTAGCATCCGTATTGGTAAATTTGTGTTATCCATGATATCAACATTGTGTATTTGTGATGTTTGTAATGTGTTTTGGGGTGTTTGATTGTGTGGTGCAAGTGTAGAGTGTACTAAGATCTGTTGAATAATAATCGAGTGTAAATTTGATTGGATTATTGATATGATATGTTGAAATGATTATGACTAAGAATGGATTATTTTGTATGTATGATTTTAAATTGAGCCTCTTTAGGATTTTAAAGTTGTTGAACAAGTGTGTCTAAACTAACAAGTGTGTCGTTGTGTATATATATCATTTGATAGATTCCGAACCCATAGCGCCAAAATCCTTGCACCGCCACTGCATTATGGCTTAGTTGGAGAATGCTATTTGGGTAAGGTAAAGACCCGAATGAGGTACTACCTTGATAAGAGATGAGCTTGTAGCAAAATTGTGAGGTTTAAAGATAATAGATAGAGTCATAGAGGGGTGGACACACCTTTATTTATTTTTATTTTTTTTAAGATAATAGGTAGTGTAATCTTTCATAGTAGTGTTATGTAATTATTTATGAATTGTGATATGAAAAACATGAATTACTACGTGTAAGTGGAATTTATTATTATCTTAATAAACAAAACTAGATAATGTATATCATTGTAAAACCAAAAATCTCCAAAGTAATTTAGAAAACATTCAACTGGTCTGAATTGCTCATGAAAAACATTCTAATGTTGGGATCAACAGCTATAAGTGATCCGTATTAATATGATATTGTTCACTTTGGACCAAGTCCTTACGAATTTTTTTTGGACATCTCTCGAAAAACCTCGTACTAATGTGAAATTACCTCGCTTAAAACCTTGACAAGAATAGTCTTGATTTTAATCCGGGAAATTGGAGGCAAGCCTTACTCGTGAGTAGTGTGGTTCGTTTTGCTAAATTGACCCTGTGACCCTGTCCATCACGTCGGTTCTGGATAAGAAGTTTCATTTTGACTTTGAACCGAAAGTGTAGTGCTGCTTCTGCTATTCCATATCCTTTGTGTTTTGGTCCCTAAATTTGACAACAGATATATAATTTAGAGGGCATGGCATCAACTACGTACTGTGGCCACGCGTCGTATTCTTTATTGCATCAACTCCCTTTGCATGACAAGTGTAACATTTATTACATCCTCTTTTTGTAAATGCTATTGTTGTAAACTCTTGTTTGTTAAATTTCTAGAATATCAAATCAAAAGTTCGTTTCAGCTAGCTGAGCTCTGTTAAATGCTACTCCAGCAGGAAGGTAGGAGTAATTATATTTGCCTTATTCTTGTACAGTAAATTGAATGGTTCTGTACTTCCGCCATCTATATGGTCCAATATTTTCTAGTGTAGTGTAGTAAAAAAAATGATCCCACCTCATTTTGGCAATGTTGAAAGACTTGGTCAATTTTGTCTTTCTTGGTAGTTGTCTGAAGGGCATCATAAGCCTCTACCAAAATGTTTAGTTCCCTTCTAAATTTGTCAACTTTCATGACCGTCAAAAGACATGGACACAATTAGGTGGAGAGTCAAATGAGTTTTCAAAGCTTTCCCACAAAACACTACTCTAGACTCATAATTTTATTATTCTTGCCTTATCTGCTATAATTTGATTATTCTTGCCATATCTGTGAGGTTCGTGATCTTTAACTGTTTTACATTACACTAAGTGCAAAAAGGTTCCTTTTGTGGATTAGTTTCATTACATTGAGGAATTCTATTATCAATAAATTAGAAAATAGATGGTTCATACGTGTTTTTCACAACCAAGTTATATTTATATTATTTTGTTTACAATATAAATTGCACGAAGTCTAAAGTATCCTTCTGTTATCCTTGTAGGAACGTAGATACGTAAAGCGGAATTTCAAGAAACATTTTCTTACATCTACAACAGGATCTCATGCACATTTCAATACGAATTACAGGATTAGAATTCCATACCCTTGAAGCGTGTTTTTCACAAAGCGAAGAACAATTCACACTTTTATATGGAGATCCTTAGAACACCAAATGTTGCTCCTCTAGTGTTGGTCCACAAGCAACGATTGAAACACCACGTATGCTAGTACGGAATAAGGAACAATTCCTTATTGCTTTTGTTGGTGATGGCAAAGAGAGGGGAAGAAAGCTTTTGGAGTATATGGTTAAGTATGAAGAAGAAGTGGTACATACATGTTTCATACTTATTCATATTTATAAGTAACATCTATATGTTACAAATAACCTCTTTAGTCCATACTTCACATAAGCATGACCATTTAGCTTCTTAACCTCTTTTGCATTTTAATTCAATCATATATTTATATGTGTGACCTCATAGGACCGGTTTATTATTAGTCGTGCACTAATCAAATTAGTTCACAAATCATAGTCGGTTTCTAGCAAAACACTATGATCACCTAAAATAACCGATTATATATATCTCCATAAATTTGTCCATGTTATACTTAATTGTTACACTTGATCAAATGACATTTTCCTTCAATCCTTTTAACAATGAAAATTCCACCTTCAGTTTCATAAAAAATAGATTAGTTGGCAACCAGGATTTGTAGGCAAAATAGTCTCATAGGGGAATTCATTGGATTAAGAAATCAGTGTTCAATGCCCGAAAGGTATGGGAGGATTGGGAGGCCATTGTGTTTTTTACCTAATAACTCTTATCTGATAAAGCAGGTGTGGCATACGGCACATAATCCGCAACTACTTGCGTCTAAATTTTTCTCGGCTACTTCTCCTTTTGTCTTGGTTTCGAAAAAATAAATGATATTCAAAATTCTAGATTATCTTGGGGTTTTCGAGGTTTGCGAAGAGCGGAAAATGTTATCCTCAAAGGTTGTTTTTGGAAAGTCAACAATGGGAAGTCAATTCTGCCTGTTCTGATAAGTGGGAGAAGGGTCATGTTCCGATTTGTAAATCCTCACTCTCCTTAGGTGACGCCTCTTGCTTTTGGATCAGTAATTTTCTAGGAATAGTCCATTGGTAATTGAAAATTAGTCAAGGAATTCTTGTTTTTTATTTAGTTTCAGCAAAGGAAATTCAGAGCCTTGACTCTCCTTTCCCTACGGAGAAAGATACTTTGTGTTGGTAGTTCCATAAATCGAGCAACTTAACCATGAAATAATGCTACACATTTCTTCAGAAGCACAAGGCCTCCCATGAGTCTATTTCTACTTGGACGACTAACCAAGCTTTTTTCGTTGTTATGACACATTTTGGTAAGACTTGCCTGGCTAATTTTTATGAGGAAAATAGCTTATGAAGCCCCTCCCAATTTTGTTTCAAATTTCTAAATGTGGGTGGATAATTTCCAGTTATCTTGTATTGAGTGTGTTCGGATCATGAAAGTGTTGATCGTGTTTTTCTTTTGTGCCCCTTTGCAATTCAAGTTTGGCGAAGTAGCTCATTAGTAATTCCTTCATATTCTCATAGACATCAATCCATTAGGGAGTGGTTGTCTACTAATAATTGGTTTAACTATAGCATAGATGGTTTAGGTGGTTCAAAACTTTTGCAATTTGCTGCTACCCTTTGGGCATTAGGGAACATAAGAAACAATTTGGTTTTCAACAATATTAGAAAATACCTCCCCTCATGCTTGGACTTAATTAAAAAATATCTTTTTGACCAATCTGTTTATTTGGACGGTCTTTATCATAATTTACGATTTCTACATCCGCCGAAATTGGTTAGCTATCCACCATCGGGTTTCAACTTAGTATCTCTAGCTAAGACATCTAGTTTCCATGCCCCAATAAAGGTGTAGGTTGATGGTGCTTGGAAATGGGACTCAGAAAAGTCATCAAGTGGTTAGGAGATATGCATTACAGAAATGGATCCCTCGGAGTGAATATGGTGGAATGTATGTTGGTTTTGCATCATCAGCTCTCCCTGCGAAATCTTTAGCCTTCTTCCACGCTCTACAATGGTAATTATCTAAGGGTTTATTATCTTGTATAATTCTGACAGATTCGTCAGAAGGGTTGGTATGAATATTGTGGAAATATCAAATACGACAGTCCCATAAAGTCGATTGCAGCTCAATTCGAGGTTTGTCTCAGTCACAAAATGGACCGCTCTAAAGTTTGCAAAGCACATTTAAGGGCGACGTGCGCCCTAGCCTCGTTTTCATTTTGTTTTTCTTTGTTGGTTAGTTTACGGCAAGTCAAAAAAAAGTCTGAAGTATCGTAGATAATTATTATTTATATACAAAGCTTATATTTATAATTCTAGAAAACATACTTCATAACATCACTTTCATGTAAAAAGCTTACGTGGGTGGAATGCAAAGAACACACAAATTTCTTGTAAAAAGAATTTATAAGTACACTAAAATAAGATCAAGTATAATGTTTATCATGTTCTATACTTACGTGATATTTCTAAAAAAAAAAAAAAAAAGTGCACCAGAGCCATAACGATGTTATGTAGGATTGTAACTTTGTTACCAAAAGTTAAAAAGGAGTATTAGATTAGTAAAATAGGTCATGATACGCTCATTAAAGCAGAAAGGCAAATATCACATTCATATAGGAGGATTGAGAGAGTGAAAGGCGCCCTTCATTAGTAAGAAGAGAGGTATTAATATTGTAAAGGTGAACCTTGGAAAGATGAGGGCCTCTCAAAGGACAAGGCTCGTGAATCACCCAATCTTTTAGTGGCCTAAAGCCACTTAATAATTATCTATATGAAATGTAAAGCCTAACCACTACAAAAGTCAATCCTTGGTGTGTTCCCATGTCTTGCACTTTCTCCCATTTTCATCTTTCTTCTCAGTCATTATCGTAGGGTTTTTTTTTTTTTTTTTTTTTTTTTTTTTTTAAGCGAAGGTGTCCCTCCCCATCTTAGTTGTACGTCTATTTCAAAAGATATATTTCATATTTACTACATGATTAACAAGTGATTATAGTGTCTCTTTTACTGGACCAAGATGCATAGATGCAGAAGAGTAAACACCATATTATCCTAAATATACTTGTACTCCGTATTTGATTAAGGTTAGAACTTGCATACTATAGCTTAAACACGAATAGATTTTAAAGTATCACCAAGTTTTTAATTTTATTGATTCTAGTTTAATTACCCATTTATATACACATTTAGTTTATTTTTCCTACAAGTTGATATCTTGAAATCTAGTAGACATATTTAATAATTGATTCATACACTAGTTATCATTCTTTATTTCGATAAAGACTGCATCATTACTTAGGAATCAGTTGAAAAGTACCATGGCATATCGGTTGAAACTTTATATATTCATAAAATATTACATTCGAAAATCATATATTAATAAATTAATAAAGAAATATACACTATATAGGGTTAAGGAATACTTTTTTTATTGCCGTATGATTTAAAGTTAGATATATCTTAAGTTTATTAATTGGACTATCTCTTATAGACGGACGTGACCTAAATCCATGTTTAACAATACCAATAAAAAAATTCTAATTAAGAAGTATAATATAATTCAAACATGTCTACATATGTTTTTACTAAAATGTCAAATAACTTCAAAACTAAGATGGACACAATTATTAATGAGAATCTAAGTACTATTCGTTCATGTCACAGACATTTTCCACTGATGGGTGTATATTTGTCACAATGAACACCACGATTGAGAGTTCCAGTCATCTAGATGAACTAACACGAAATTGATTCATATATACTATTATCCTGCTTTTACAATGGAAAAAGATATTGACATTATAGAAATTAATAGTATATGTAGAAGAGAACTCAGGGGCCAAATTATTCAAAATTTTCAATTGATCACTCCTTTTATATTCCCCAATTTCATATATGAGATGTAAGGCAATTCTCCCTCAACTTGTATGATTTTTTGAGAAAATAATACCTCCATATTGAATTTACTAAGTAGAAATATACCAATAAATCTCAGATTTCCATTTATAAGCAAAGAAAGTTATGCTGGCAAAAATTAGGAACTTATTGAAATCTGGTCATCTTCCTCTCTATCTTATATCATCCTAGCATTTTATATGCCTCTCTGATTTTTCAACATGAAGAAAAAGTACACGCAACTTTCATCCTAATCTTATTGCAAAGAGGACAACAATTGAAGATAGAGAAGTTCACAAATGAGAGTTTTGGCAGTATAAGCGGTTTGGTCATACTAATACAGAAGCAACTGGGCCCACAAGTAGCCGACTAAGGCGGTGCAGTGAGTAGTGGTCCTTACGCCAGGGTGTCCAACGGCCCAAATGCTTATCACATTAACACTTTTGAAGTAAACCAAAGAGGAAATCAAGAGGCCCACTATAAACAATATGCCACGCGTCATACTGCAAGGCCATTTTAAAAAGCCAGATTTTACAAGATCTTGTTGGCAGGAAACTCGGGAAGCCTTCACGGGTCGTTTTGCTGGTTTAATAGAATAAAACGCAGCGTTTTGTTTTAATTGTGGATGATCTTTGAAAGTGTGAAGTCATAGTGATATCATGGAGGCATAGGGCGTGGGGATATATTCTAGTCCTTATCATGGAAACATGCAGTGCTACTTGCATGATTTATGATTGTGGTTTTGTTACGTGTTTTATTATCTAACAGCAAGATGAGCATGATCCATCACAGTCTACTCCACTGATTCATTCTCATTGAGAATTGTTACGGAGTGCCGAAAAAGTGCATGCTAGTCCATCCATATAGAAGTGCCAAGTTAACATTAACATTAATTGTTTAGGTAGAACCGTAGACGCCCTAGAAGCGGTGGCCATCAGCTCATCACCCGACTATGTTTCGGGTTCAAAATAGCGGGTTATTCGGTTCTCCATCTATGATGGGCCAAGGTTGGTTGGGCCTTTTGTTCTATTTGAGCCTAGTTGGGAAGTGTCGAGAAAGTATATGTATGAGTGTATGACAACGATTAGCTCGATTGAGAAGGCTAAAGATTAGAGATTAAAAGCAAGTGGATGAAAGTGGCTAGCAATTGTATTTTTTATTTATTTTCTTTAATGAAGGTAATTAAAAATAAAGTTAATTAGAAAACCCTTCTAGTCATGGTATGAAATTATGTAAAGAGATCAGAGTGGAAAATTGACAGATGGTATAAAGTACCATATTAGCTTCCTTCAAAAATTATATAAAAAAAAAAGAAAAGAAAAAGAAAAATAGTAAAATATTAGCTTTGTCCTAGAACATCCTAAAATAGAATGGAGTATCTGTTAGGTTTGCTAAGCACTGAAAGATCAACAACAAATAAATCACCATACAAATTTATTTGGCAAGACACTTAGCATTCAGCATACATAATCAATCATTATTACTTGATGTAAACGGTTATACTTAACGCAATTCTTTATATTCTCCAAATACAATCAAGTACTGATGATGTGTCTAGTTAAATTACTAAATGACTCTAATCATATTAGAATAATTCCCCTATTATTAAATACCTTTGTTTGTTGATGTGCATAATATCTTTAAGCAAAACTTGCTCCAAATCCAGATGGATAATCAGATTATATATGGCCACTGATCATTAAAATATTTTTATAAAAAAAAAAGAACAATAGTTGAAAAATGGGAAATAGAGAAGCCTCAAAAACTTAACATTCAAAGGCACATGGCTGATGGGTATGGTATTGGATTTTGTTCCCTTTAGAGCTGGGAGAGGTCTTATTAAAGACACTTGATCGGCCCATTTTAAACGGGTTTGTTCAATTATGAACTTAATTGAGTAGGTCTTTTAAAGGGTCATGTTTTGATAGGTCTTTAAAGGGTGAAATCGGGTCATTATTTTTCATGACTTTTAAACACTATCAGATAATGAATACTTCTCACTTGTCTGCCAATGGTTCACTGCTAAAAATCTAAGGTGATACGGATAGACCATCATTTTCCATAGATATAATTATACTCTTTTAGGACCAAACCGGCCCGACTCGGCCCGTTTTGTATCTTCTTTGGCCCGGCCAAACCCAATTCGTTTAGCATCTTATTTATGCTGCCCCAACCCAATCTTTTTGTACGTGACTCATCTCGACCTTGACCCAACCCAATACACATATCACATGTCTAGTTCACTTCATGACATGAATGGTAGATTTCAGTATTTGTAAAACGCGTCTGTGCAGCGCTCGCTGCTTAAATAGAAGAATGAGAGATAAGAGTACTACACAGCTCAGCTAAGCCAAGTATTAATTAAGGAAGTTCAAGTTTCACGGTAAAACTTGTTCATTTTTAGGATTGACTTTATGAGGCGATATGCGCAATGAATAGATAATTAGAGGATGAGTACGTAACTCTTCGATTCTGGAGTTCTTACCATAAGTCCATAATGGAAGGCAAGGATGGAGTTAGACTGTTAGAGAACATAAAAGTGCTGCAGATGATTTTCGTCAAAGGATGACACATGACACATACATACGAATGATATGATAATATATGCATGGATTATGGTCCCTCCTATATGGATATGGTCTTGATGTTGTCTGTTCTGACTTTGAATGTTATGGGTCCAGCATCATTTTTCCCTTCATTTTCCAACAAATTTGATAGTTATTGAAGGATATAAATGAATATAACGCACATTAATACTGATTAATCATGCTCTATTTTCTCTGTGACTGTTGTAATTCGCAATAATGATGCCCGCTCGTTTGTGATAATGTAGTCGCCTAATAGTTGAACAGGTCAAGTTTTATTAAATTGTCGTGGACTTTTTTGGCAAGTTGGCCCTGAAAATGATGGAGCCATGGAGGTGCTAGAATTGGCAGAAGTCCATTTTTTTTTTATTTGGACAAATAATAATGGTTGGAAGCTAAGTAACAAATAGAATATGATAATATTCTAGATATTGTGTATATATTAAGTTTTCTATATTGAGAAGAATTTCTAATTCATTAGGATTCGGTTGTACGTACACATATATATTTTGAATTAATGGAAACGTCGATCTTTAAGGGGAATCACACAATCTATTATGATATCAGAGTCACACCTAGTATTTAAGTAATATTTTGGATTTTTTTTATGTACAATCGAGTCATGCATAATGAATTAGGAATTCTACACATTATATAGGAAACTTAACATATACACAATATCTAGAATATTATCATATATATATATATATATATATATATATATATATATATATATATATATGTTTCAGATTTGCTTTATAATTTTTGTGATTATCACTATTTGTTCAAATCCAATCATTTTACTAGCTTTGTAATGGTTTAATTTCACGCTATTACATAATTGAAGTATCTAAGAAAAGGCTCTTAAAATCAGGTTCTATTGCTAACAGTGAAAGAACAACATATAATATATATTAATGTATGTCATAATTATATATAGAACTAGGTGAAAAGATCATTTTCAAGGAATATAGATAATATATCAAATATTCAAATGTGTTAAATAATACAACATGTAGAGTGGAGGTGCTGTTTTTAAACGATTCGGTCATAACGGGTTGTAAACGGTTCGGTCATAATGGTTTACGGGTTTTAAACGATTCGGGTTTATCAGATTTTTGTTGGGTTTTAACGGTTTCGATTTACATCGGTTCGAGTTACCATCAAGTTCAAACGTAATCGGCTCGGGTTGTTCTCGGTTCGTGTTGTAACGGTTTGACCTGATAACAGTTACTGGTCATTATCGGTTTTTCAAAATACGATTCGGTTCAGTTTCGTATTTCATCTAATCGGATCGGTTCGGTTTTCAACAAACGGGTCTCAAGAGCTCGATTCCTTTTCAAAACAGTTCGGAACAATTCGATTTCACCAGTTCGGTTCGATTTTTTACAGCTCTATGCTCACTTGAGGGATTGGTTGAGAACGTAACATCATAATTGCAATTAGGGCCGGCAATTTAAACCGCCATCACTCAAGTAATCAGATGAAATGCCATGTGTAATGCTTAATTAGAATGGGTCAAATATTAGCAAGCATTGGTCGAAATGTAAGAGACTAATGGTGACCTCAAGGTCGTATGCTCGTATCAGTCACGTTAAGGTCCCTCCAAAATTCTTTCAAAAAAATGTCAATCTAATGAGCTGTCCTAATCTTTTGGAATATTTCTGCAAAAAAAAGAATGGACGGTTTGACAAAATACCCAATAATATTAATTTTTTCTAGACGTAGCTAGAAATGATAAATATAATGCAACCTATATGTTGACTTCCTCTTCTAAGTACATATTCTCATACAGATGCGAGGCTTCATTAATTATTGCAAGGAGGAGAGTTAATCATCATAGATAAACGAACAACCAATAACCAAAGTTGGAAAGTAGAATTTGAAAGTAATCAATGCATATTGTATAAAGTGGATTTTTAATAAGTTTTTACGTACGTACAATTATGTGCTGCATGCATGGCTTGTCACAATCTTCTTCACCCTGAAATGTGGGTAAGATGACTTATTGCTGGCTTGCCATGTGGCAAAAAAAAAAGTTCAGCACAAGAGCCAAGTAGGACATTTTAAAAAAAAAATTATATATACGTAACACAATAAAGTTATTATATTATTTATTAAAAGTGACCCTTTAATATAATAAAAATGATCGCTCAACACAATATATATCAATATTTATTAACTTTAAAGGATAACTTTTGTTAGTTCAAAGAGTCACTTTTATTAGAGATACAATACTTTATTGTGTCATGTGTATATACAATACTTTGTGTTTCATCTATTGTGCCAAATCAGTGGAATATAAGGATCAATATGTATTAACAGTAATTTTACTAAAATAATCCCACTAACCAATGCCTCATTGCCTCGGGTGTTAGATAAAAAAATATACTTTGGTTAATATATTAATTATATAAGGCAAAATAATAATTTACACATTTTTCGTAGAAAATATTTCAATTTTTTTTATCTTCCCATACTAACTCTAAAAATATAGTTCAATTTCCATAATTAATTACTACCTTAATCTTTTTTCTTTTTCCCGTATTCTCTGTCCCTTAAGTTGATCTGAGTAGCAGATGGGAATTGGAAATACTATAACGGCAGAGACATTGAGACAAAAGATGGTGTAAAATTATCTTCCATTTACACAAATCCTCAAGTTGAATTACACCAATACGTCGTTTCTCTCACTTCCACAACAAACATGCATGAGACTGATCTAATTCATCCAAAGAAAGCCAAACCAAAAACTAGCAACTTTTCAAAAGTTTTTTTTTATAAAAAGGAAAAATAACAGAGGGAGAGTGAAATACATAAAACAAACATATTTTAAAACTGAGATATCAACCTTAATATCAACGCTCCTTAAAAAAAATTCCTATCAGATGAATCAATATTGACCACTGCATTATATTTTCATATCTTTAAGCTGGCTAATCTAACATTCAACAGAAAAATTGGGCTCAACTCATCCGTATTTTCAACAACATTTGGGTCTGGATTTGCCTGGGCTTCTTACACTTGGAAGTTAGAACAACATGTCGGTTTCTTTGCCAGTTCTATTCCACTCTTTAGCCGCTTGTTTTGGATGTCCTTTGGGCTTTGATTGCTTCCATATTTCAGGAAAAAGTATCTCTTGTTTTTCATTCCTACTTTCACACGAATTAATACTATGATCACATTTCGAACAGCATAAATGGAGCATCCATAGGATGACTTCCGTCTTGAAAGTTATTTGGTTTTTTATACGATATCCGTTATTTCTCTCGAGTTGTAATCCAATACAAAAATCAATTGGTTCCGTCAAGCTAGTTATATACATTGTGTTATTAACTATTTCTACATAAGGTGACAAGATGATATCTTGAGCCGTTATACTTTTGGGACCCCTAACGCAAATAGACGCTTCATAGGTTCCATCTAGATTACTTCTGAATACTAATTCTTTCAATTTCATTAAATTTTCGTGTACGAATTCTTGAATACCTAATATGGTAGAGTATTGGTGTGGTACTTTTTCAAGACATGATATCTCTTCACCATCTTCACCGTCTATCAACTATTTACAATGTAAAGTCTGATCATCTAAAATCTCAGTTGGACTTAATCTGTTTGGAAGTGCACATTCATCCCGGGAGATTTTGTGACTTCGATCCTTTTCAACTTCATAATATCTAATAACGTCCATTGCCCAAAAAAAAAATCTAACAACAAAGTCATATCCATTCGTAAAAATTATTGAATATATCAACCTAATCAAACAAGTACCACACAACTCTTGACTGGTTCGTGTAGAATAGATGTACTTGAACGTAATCTACTTTAATTTAAGTTGATAGATCTGCCAATGAAGCGCATTCATGAGTTGAGATCAAAAGCCAATCATGGTGATTTGGTATTGATCCAAAATTCCTGAGAAACCCTAACATAAGTTAATTTAAGCCGTTTTTTTGCTTTTATTTAGAGGAAATTCAAGCTTATGTCTTAATCGCCGGATAAAGCCTTTAGGTAGTTTATTACTACTAAGTTGCTCTCTTCTTATTAAATTTTTTTTTGACAGGTTTATTATTAAGTAACTTGAGATATTTTGCCGAACTGTTTCCCCTTTCCACCTTTCCTTGATTTGTTACATCCTCAACCCTCCCTCTTACTATAATAAGTTACATTTCTATCTTGGAATATCAAAATTAGGCCACTCTTCATAGAAGTTGCATTATGACTTAACCTTACTAATATTGCAAGTTTCATACTTTGATGTGTAGTCTATAGTGTCTTGTTATCGTTCTTAAAAAATTAAGTTCATAAACAAAATAAAGAAAATGCCCCCCCCCCCCCCCCCCCCCCCCCCCCCCCCCCTCTCTCTCTCTCCCTCCATGATTGTCCAACCTTCTTAATTCTGTCAAATCATAATTCAATTCTATTTACCCTACTTTTTCTGGGTTACCTTCAAATTTCCCTGAAATTTACTGGTGTGATCTCTCTCTCTCTCTCTCTCTCTCACACACACACACACACACACACACACACACACATACAGTGAGTTTTGGACTTCTGAAGATTGAAGCTTAACGGTTACTGTTTCCATGATTGTCTATCCTTTTTAATTTTGTCATATCATAATTCAGCTCTATTTACCCTACTTTTTCTGGGTGACCTTCAAATTTCCCAAAATTTACTGGTGTGACCTCTCTCTCTCTCTCTCACACACACACATACACTGAGTTTTGGACATCTGAAGATTGAAGTTTAACAGTTAATGTTTCCATGATTGTCCAGCCTTTTTAATTTTGTCATATCATAATTCAACTCTATTTACCCTACTTTTTCTAGGTTACCTCTAGAAAAGATAAAGATAAGCGTGAGTTAAGATAAGTATAGGTTAATGTTTTAGATAATGTAAAACATTAACAGTACAAGATAAGATAAGAAAAGAAGAGTACAGGGCAAAGTCCAATACCTAGCTGACAGGTTTGTATAAATATATACCTGAACTATTGTATCCAATAATTCAGTATTCAATAATAAAAATACAGTACAAAAATACAAGTATTCAATTCTTCTTGGTATCATAGCCAACCGATAGATAGTAGTTTTGTGGTGTTTTCCGGCTATAAGGGATCATCACTTACCAAGGTCCTTACCTTACAATGTTCGAACTACAAAATAAACTCAGATGAGGCACCTGTAACCATGGCCCAACTATTGCAACTCTTTGGAAAATTGAATAATAGGGGCCAAGAGGGTTACGGATCTGCCTTGAGTGTCTCCAAAAAATTAAGTCCCGAAAACTATGCAAAATGGTCCAGGCTAATATTAATGGCGATCGAAGGGAGGGGGAGGCTCACACACATTACTGCCTTACCCCCCCCCCCCCCCCCCCCCCCCCCCCCCTCCACTGACACCAAAAAACATGGCCAGTGGAACAAAAAAGACGCAATAGTTTGAACGTGGATCATCGAAAACATCGACCAAGAATTAATTAATTAATTTCTGGATTTCAACACAGCAGGGGAATTATGACAAGGAATCGAAGCAGTGTATGGGAGTGGGAGAGATGGGCTACAAACCTTTGACCTAGCCACCCGTGCAAATACAATCAAGCAAGGTCAGGACACAATAGAGACATACTACAACAAATTAAACGTTCTCTGGAAAGAAATTGATCGGCGCATGCCAACCCAATGGAGTGCCCAAATGACATAACAATTTTCAACAAACTCCAATAACAGACACGGTTGTACCAATTTCTCGCAGGTTTAGATGAGTCATTTGAAAAACATCGTAAAGATCTGGTCAATTTAGACCCATTACCCACGGTAGAGATGGCCTACAACACAATCCGGAGGGAAGTGACAAGAAGAGGAGTAATGAAACCAAGCTTACCTCACATACCTGTAGCCGAAGGCATTGGAGGAGGACTCGCCACCACGAAGAACCGGTCAGACAAAGCATCATTCCAGTGAAACGAGGTGGACAAATCGAAACTCCGGTGTACACACTACGGAGGAACACGACACACCAAGGATGGGTGTTTCAAGTTGATAGGATACCCAGATTGGTGGTCGAAGAACAAGAGGAAGATAAACTGAGGTGATGAGAGTCAGAAGCAATCCTTGGTGACTAAGAGAAACACCAAGCCAGAAGGGAACGAAGAACCGGCGGAAGAAAAGGGAGGTAAGGAGGAGATGGGAACAAACCCTAGAGAAATAAGGGAATGCAAAGAAGTATCCAGCTGCGCCTTACCAATACCCAAAAAACCTAGGAGTAGATGCACCCCATTAATACCCCAAAACCCTAAAGCCAGCTGTACCCCACTACTACCTAAAAGCACTAACCCCACTAACCCTAGCCGTGTCTTCATAACACCCAAAGAAAACCCCCTTACTCCACAAATATCCCAAGCCCAATTCCCACAGAAGCCCAACTCCCAGGGTTTATTTGCCCAAAAAGAATGCGCCCCATCCTTGACCATAAAAAAATAAACCAAAAATAATAACCCGACTGTATTTAAGCCTAGAGTCGTGTGCCAAGTCGATTTAAAAAGTCCATGGATATTCTGTGGGGCAACTGATACAATGACCAATGACAGGAGTGACCTACTCAATTTTACCAAGACCGATAAAACCTTAATCCAAACCCCTAA
Source organism: Dysphania ambrosioides (assembly GCA_026401315.1). Taxonomy (NCBI): domain Eukaryota; kingdom Viridiplantae; phylum Streptophyta; class Magnoliopsida; order Caryophyllales; family Amaranthaceae; genus Dysphania; species Dysphania ambrosioides. The sequence continues at coordinate 3,917,580 of CM048659.1, read as the reverse complement.
TGGGGAATATATGGAAGTCGCGGGATCCGGCTACATTAAATTTGGGGACAATTTTGTGCTGGATAATTGTCTTTTTTTACCTAATCTTTCCTATAAACTTCTCTCCATTAGTCATATCACAAAAAAATGAAATATAACGTTATACTTACTTTAGATACGTGTATTGTGTAGGATGCTCAAACCGGGATGACCCTTGGGCATGGTACTGAGCGGGATGGATTATATTACTTGGATGACATATCTGGGCAAGGCAGTGCGGCGGTCGTTTCTAATTCAACTGAAGCACATATCAAATTATGGCATCGTCTTCTGGGTCATCCATCTCTAGGGTACTTGCAACATCTTTTTCCTTTAGCGTCTAAGTCTAAAATAAGTCTCAACTGTGAGGCATGTTTTCTGCTAAGAGCCATAAATAGTCGTATTCTGATAGTAGGAATCATAGCAAAACACCTTTTTATTTAGTTCATTCTGTGTCTGGGGGCCTACCCCCGAACTTGGTAACCACGATTTTGCGTAATATGTTTTGTTTATTGACTATTGTACCCGAATGAGTTGGGTTTATTTTATGAAGCAGAAGTCTGATTTTTTCGGATATTTTCTGGTTTTTACTATATGATTTTAAATCAATTCAAAACTAAAATAAGCATTCTTAGATCTGATAATAGTGGAGACTACATGAACGTTGATATGCATACTTTTTGTACTACCCATGGCCTTCTTCATCAAACTACTTGCCCAGATACTCCCCAATAAAATGGAGTCGCAGGACGAAAAAATCGTACCCTTCTAGAAATAACTCGAGCAATGATGTTTGACTCCAATGTACCTAAATCTTTCTGGCCTGAAGCCATTGTCACAACAAACTATCTGACTAATCGCTTACTTACAAAAAAACTTAACTATCGCACCCCTATTGCCACAATACGCAACCTTGGGATTACCCCTTCCGTCCATTTCTTACCACCTAAGGTCTTCGGGTGTACTGTCTATGTCCATCTTTCGAAATGTTATAGGCATAAATTAGAACCCCGGGCTATTAAATGTGTATTTTTTGGTTATGGGGTATCACAAAAGAGATATAGGTGCTTTGACCTGGTGTCAAAAAGGATGTATACCACTATGGACTGTGATTTTGTGAAACATGTATATTGGTATTGTCAACCTGACCTTCGACGTCAAGGGGAGAGTTTGAGGGACGATCTCAGTTGGTTGACTAGAAATGTTGAAACCGGCACAGATATTGCAGGGATTCCCACTCAAGCCCCAAGTGAAGCTGATATAATACATCCTTCCCCAGTACTATCTCCAAGAACTACTCCTAGGCCCGAGCATCCGTCTCAATCATCTGAGGTAAGTAACACTTCCCTTATTATGACTAATCTCCATGATATAAGTAATACTGGAATATCACAAGAGGAGGCATGTACTAGCGACCTGTTGGAAAGATACCAGCTACCTCTAAGAAGTACAAAGGGGGTCCCACCAAAAAGGTATGACCCTTCCTTTGTAGCTCAGAAGACAAAATACCCAATTCAGAAGCAGTCTTTAGGGAACATGTCCCTAACAACTGTAGCCTTCAATGTTGCCGTATACTTAGAAAAAATTCCAGCAACAGTTGAAGAAGCCCTAAAAGATAGAAATTGGAGGAAAGAAATGAATGCTGAAATTGATGATTTATCTCAAAATAAGACTTGGGAACGATGTGTCATCCCTGAGAACAAGAATGCGGTAGGATGTAGATGGGTCTTTACTGTAAAATATAGAGCTGATGGAAGTATTGAATGATGCAAAGCCAGGTTAGTAGCAAAGGGCTACACTCAGGTTTATGGTATCGACTACTTAAAGACTTTTTAACCTATTGCAAAGATCGATACCATTAGAGTTCTCTTCTCAGTAGCTGCCAATAGAGGCCGCTGTATCAGTTTGACGTAAAAAATGCTTTTCTTCATGGTGAAATATCTGAAGAAGTATATATGGAGGCACCTCTGGGTTTTTCACAGAATTACAGCCCAGGGGAAGGGTGTAGGTTAAAAAAGGCTCTCTATAGCTTGAAACAGTCTCCGAGAGCTTGGTTTGGAAGATTCACACTAGCTATGAAGAAATTTGGTTACCGTCAAAGTAATTCTGACCATACATTGTTCTTAAAAAGAAGAGGCAAGCTGACTACATGCCTTATTATTTACGTTGATGATGTGATTATTACAGGAGATGATAAGGAAGAGGTCTAGTTACTAAAGGAAAAACTTTTTCAAGAATTTGAAATGAAAGATTTGGGGAGGTTGAAATATTTCCTTGGAATTGAAGTGCTTAGGTCAAAGAAGGGCATTTTTATTTCTCAGGGAAAGTATATTCTAGACTTATTAGCAGAAATGGGTATGCTAGATTGCAAACCTCCTAATACACCAATGATTGTAAATCATAGGTTACAGATTGATGAGGAAGGAGAGCTAACTGATCAAGGTCAATATGAGAAACTAGTGGGAAAACTTATTTACTTGTCACATATTCGACCTGATATAGCATACGCAATTGGGGTGGTAAGTAGGTTCATGCATAAGCCCCAAGTCTCTCATCTAGAAGCTATATTTAGGATACTGAGGTATCTTAAGAAGACACCAGGAAAAGGAGTGATGTTTAGCAACAATGGTCATCTGAGACTTCAAGCATATACTAATGCTGATTGGGCAGGAGACGGGGATAGCAGGAAATCGACCTCCGGATATGTTACCTTAGTGGGGGGGTAACTTAGTCACTTGGAAGAGTAAAAAACAGAAGGTAGTTGCAATGTCTAGTGCTGAAGCTGAATTTAGAGGAATTGCAAAAGGAGTTATGGAAGTTTTGTGGTTAAAAAGGTTGTTGACAAAGCTGGGGTATGGTCTGGACAATGGTTGTGACTTGTTCAGTGGCAATAAGGTAGCGATTAGCATGTCCGAAAATCCTGTTCAACATGACAGAACGAAACACGTGGAAGTGGATAGGCACTTTATAAAAGATAATTTGGAGGAAGGGAATATCAGGCTTCAGTTTTGTCGATTAGGAGATCAGCTAGCGGATATGTTAACAAAAGCAGTTGGAGGAGACATGTTTGAAGATCTGTCATACAAGTTGGGTGTTGAAGATTTGACCACCCAACTTAAGGGGGAGTGTAGAAAAGATAAAGATAAGCATGAGTTAATATAAGTATAGGTTAATATTTTAGATAATGTAAAACATTAATAGTACAAGATACGATAAGAAAAGAAGAGTACAGGGCAAAGTCCAATACCTAGCTGATAGGTTTGTATAAATACATACCGGAACTATTGTATCCAATAATTCAGTATTCAATAATAAAAATATAGTACAAAAATACAAGTATTCAATTCTTCTTTACCTTCATCAAATTTCCCTAAAATTTATTGGTTTTAATTATATGTTGTACACCAGTTCTAGAGCTTTCGTGTAGTTTAAGCAGATAGATACTGCTCAATTTTTCAAAATATTCATTCTTTTTGGAATTATGTTGCTTATGCTCATTCTTGTTCACTCTTCTAATGTAAACGTCCTAGTAAAAAAATTTCACTTTCTTGAATAAATATATGCTGCTTCTTTCAGTAGTTGCTCACTTCTGTTAGATTTTATTATAATTAATATGTATGTGATTATGTAATTAGGTAAATGGTGATGTGAATGTCAAGAGACCTTTAAATGCTTCTGTGAGTTCAAATGAGCAAGTGGATGGGGCCAAATTTGATTCTGATTCTGTTATAAAAGTGGAGAAGGGAGAACATTTTGATGATTCAAAAGGGGTTCATGAGAACGATCTTGCTTAGAGCAATAGTAGTGAGTCATTACAGTCTAAAGAAGGTGAGGATTAGAAAATTCATGATGATAGTAGCAATGATGAGTTGAAAGATAAGGGTGAAGTGTTTAATTCTAAAAGGGAGGCTAAGAAGGGTGGGATAGAGGAGACAAATGGCTCTTTGATAGGGATAGGGATCGGGATAGAGAAGGAGAAATCGCGGGACGAGGAATGTGATCTATCAATTATGTGTGTTGATCAGAAGAAGAATTTAACTACCTGTTTAAGAGTTCCAGGCAATGATGAGTGGTGTTTGATTGAATTTTTGTTTTACTATAGGGTTTTTGCATTTGAAGCTCTGTAATTGTTTCTGTTTTTTGATTTTGCAATCAAACATTGTTCCATAGGCAGCAATTTTATTCTTACCCTCTCAGTGCAATTATGTGATATGGCCTAATTGTTGTGCTTATATCTTAGGTAGAAACTGTGAGTTCGTGTTTGTTGGTATGAATGTTTGGTTTAAACATGTTCCCAAGCATACTTTTTCCTATGAACCATTGAAGTCGTGTATGTACTCTATGTAGGATCAATTTTTGCAAAGAAAAGCTAGGCTAAAGAGATTGATATTGCCTTTGTGACTTGTGAGATTAGGTGGCTTCGGTGGTTCCTTTTGGGGTATCACTAGTACTAGTGTACATGAATAGAAACACAAATTACTATTCTTTGGGTGTATTTTATTCAGCAATTAGAGTGTGAAGTATCATTGAAGCCTTAAGAGTTATTATGGCGGGGTATTCAATGGTAATTTATCACCTTTCTTTTTACCTCGTTTTCTAGGGATGGGGGAACAAGGAGGATGACAAAGAAATTATCTTTTTTTTTTTTTGGACATATGGACAATGAAATTATCTTGCTGAAGCAAAGTAATGGGATTCCTGACTTGTTTGAGGGTAATCTTTTTGTGGGCATACATTCTTTTCTTTCAAATGAATTTGAGCTTTTCTAGGATTCTATGAAGCTTTTGTTAAAGAAACAACTAAGCGATCCCCTGTTTCTTAATTCTTGCAACATTTGACTTTTTTGGACATATATAATCATATATTGCAAGATAATTACAAAAAGTTGATGTAAAATAAACATTAAGATCAATCCAACAACAATTGAATTAGTGACTTATATTTTTGTTTGTCAGTAATAAAGTAAAGGTCAAACTAGTGTAAAAGAAGTAAAATGTTGCAAGAATTAAGTAGTAAAGTAAGTATATGTTATTAGTTTTCTCATAAATAATTAAAATGCAAATGTCACTTTATGAATTATGATAGAACATTTGTAAGTAGTCCATAACTTATCAACCCTTAGATAAAGGATTCAATTAATGTTTTTGAGAATCAGAATGTTATTTTGTATTTCCTGCGACAACATTAATATCAACATTGACGTTAATGTCTCTAAGGAGGCTCTTGCCTAGGGTTGGGGGATTGGATGTAAACACTCTTGCGACGGAATTATGAAATGGGAAATATCTTGGGCTTCTGTATTTCATAGTCCTTTTAGTTGGATGGTTGATGATGGCTGTAAGCCTGCAAGTGTTTGTTGTGGCCTTAGTGGGCTTCTAATGGCCTACCCAAACCTAACGTATGTGGGCCAATACCAAAATTATTAGGCCTTAACAACCTCCATGATTGTAGTGGGTCAGTGCTGAATATTGATCATCATTTTGGGCCTATTCTCACGTGCACATGTGGTGGGCCATGAGTGTTTTAATTAGATGCTTGGCTAGTTGGCTTCGTGCGGTGCTAGTCAAGATTTAAATGGACATGTTAAATCATTAGATAATGTCGGATCCTCTTCAACTCTCGTCACTTATCATGTGAACTGTGAAGCAGGATTCGGCTATCTTGGTAACATGTGCTGCCCGATAGTTCAAAAAATGCCGTTGGATGATCAAATATCTTTGCCTAACGTTTTATTGTCACCCAAAAATGCAAAATCTAACAAAATAAAAAATGGAGCAACAAGAAACAAAGTTCACGGGGCCTAGAAATCTATCGCAGTTCAAGGGGACGTTTCTCTCAGATTTGAGTGTCGGCCTTGTGAAATTTTCATAAAATTGGAAAGATTTTCATACACCAGAGGGAGGTTTAAAATTCCACTTGTACGTTACTTTTACGAAAAATTTTCAATATATTTATATAAATAATTTAAATTAAATACTCTTTCTATTTCTATTAGATGTTCTGCATTGACTTTTAACCCTATTGGTCTTATTATCTTTGACCATTTTATAACCATGTTAATTTTTTTTAGATTCGTCTCACTATATAATTTTAGAATATCAAATGTTTTAAATTTTACTTGTGTATAGTTATAATTATTTAGTATTAGCAAATATGTAAAGTCAAAATGAAACAACTAAAAAAAATAACTTTTTTTAAGTTAATGAAAAATTGCTAATTGAATTAGATGTCGTAAAGTATATCGCTAACTGAATTTAGTGATTCATAATGTTATTCTATGAAAAAAAGCACATATTTGGAATTGTGGTTTCTTTTCTACGTTATTATGGACATCATTATAAATGTAATTTTGTTATTAGACATAAATATAATTACAATTCAGCCTCTTTTTATTTTTCTTCTCGTTGGTGATAAAGGAAATCAGTACGTTTGATTGATATCGTTTTATTACTTAACTGACCACCTCCACTATACGGGTAGCTTTTTCAAAACAAAACTATGATTTTGACTTTTTATCTTATTTTGTTGGACTTAATTTATATCTACTATACTTCATAAGTTAATTTAGTTTAACTGGAATTTATTTAAATTATTTGAAGAGAACAACTCCTAATACCTACTCTATAATATATTAGTTAGTGTAAGCTTGTAACTAAGCTACATTCATTAAATATTTTTAGTTTGAGTTTATTATAAATTTGAGTATAGTAATTTTTTTTTTCCTAATAATATTAGTATTTATAGAGTACTTTTCATTGTATTCAAGCTAAGCACATGTGGAGCATATGTAACTACTAAAGTTACATTATTCAAACTAAGCATATACATAGTATATGTAACTACCAACTTACTTACTCTAATCAAATTTTACCAATTTTAATTTGGCTTAAAATAAAAAATTCAGCTTAAGATTTAAAACTCAGTATATATTAAGATTGCAATAAAAATAGATTTTAAAATTTTGTGAAAAGAAAAACTTTCTAACTCTATATATTATTAAAATTATACTCCTTCTATTTGTCCTATTTGACTTTTCAGTATATAAGAAATGACTTTAAACGTTTTTATATTTAAATTTATAAGGTAAAAAATTATGAAAACTTAATATTCTAAAAAATTATATTAAAATGCATTCAATAAAATTTTACTTTAATATATTATTTCTTATAGTATGATGAGAATTTATAGTCAAATTTTTTAATTTTTGACTTTATAAATACAAATATGACAAAAAGTAAGTAGACTAGTAAGTTACTCTAACGATGTAAGACAAGCGACATTAGTGCCCATCATCGTGGGGCTATATGACGGATCGTAGACATCGTAACTGAACAAGACTTCCTGATTTGTGCATGTCAGTCAATCTTTCTTGGCTCGTTTGTTTCTGGCTTTCAGCTCTTATCTCTTGATATGTTACAGAGATACACGTACTTTCTTGAATTTGGAGTGATTTAACGCATTTTTATTTTTGTGCAGATATAGATATACACATCTACAAGTTGAGTATGGGCTTGTGGACATCGTACTCGTCCATATCAAGGTTTCTGATATTTTAGAGGCTTTATACGTAATAATATTTATGGGTCCTTTATGTTATATGCGTAAAATTTTCCCTTATCTATTTTGGGATCGTAAACGCATGGTTATACATAATATATTTATTTTATTTTATTTTATTTTATTTTATATTACTAATTTTATCCGTAAACTAATTTAACCATTGTGAAAATAATTGAAAAAATTATTAAAAAAAGGTACACACAAAAGATATACTAATGAAATTATATTTTTTTAAAGCAAACTAATCAAGTAGAGTAGAATATTTATGATATCTTTAAATAAGTATTAAAAGAATACTTATAACCTCCAATAGTTGGGTGTGTCCATTGAACACAAAACTCGACAAACCCAACTTTAATACTAGAAATAGTATACATGCAGTACACAATATATATTTTAATACCCAAGATACTACTATATACAAATCTACCATTATCATTATACCCAATATCCATCAAGATAAAAATTTGATTGCATTATATAAAAAAACTAAAAATAAAAATCTTAAATTTGAGATATTGTTTAGTTATATGACACAATTAGATTGATAAGAGAGTAAATTTATTCATTGTAAGACTCCACAAACTAAATAATTAATAGAGCATAATTTTAGGAATTAAAAAATAGAGAATAATAATTAGAAATAGGGATAAAGGTACACATTTTCATCAAAAATTAAAACTTTTAATGTTATAAATATTTTAAACTAATTATCATTAAAAATTTAATTAAAATTTTTATAAAATTATTTAAACAATAGTTTTAAAATTATTTAGTGGGCCCTTTCGAGCCTTGGGCCCTAGGCGATCACAATTCTTGCCTAGGCCCCGAAGGCACTTATGACTATTTCATGGCACAAATTCTTAAGAAGCAAGAGTAAATAGTGAAGGTATTAGGGTTATTTGTTGTTATTCTCCCGATCCTATCTTTGCTACTATTGTTATCATGTCTAACCTGGACAGTAGGACCGATACTCGGTAGCCTTGGGGTCGATCATCCTAAGGCAATGACTTTATTATGTGACAACAAATCGACATTACATATTGCCCAAAATCTTGTATTTCATGAAAGAACGAAGCATATTGAGATTGATTGCCACTATGTTCGGGATGCCATATAGGAATGAATCATTGCCTCGTGTCATGTCTTCACTAATGAGCAGCTTGCAGACATTTTTACAAAGTCGTTAAGGAAGCGTCAATTTTTATACTTACTTTCCAAGTTGGGCATTTATGATCTTCATGCTTCAACTTGAGGGGGGTATTAGGGTTATTTAGGGTTATATGGTAAATAACTTATTAACATATAAGTATTTGAGTATTGTTAGGACACCTCTTATGAACATATATGCGTTTGATTATAACTAGGACACCTTTTATATACATACAGAGCTATTGATATCAATGAAAAACACAAGGGAAAATAATTTCTCTAAATTCTTCCAGAAAGAGATCCCTTACTTTCACAAGGGTTTAATGTAGTTGGTGAGATTAAAACTCGTGACATTGAAGCTATAGATGAGTTTTCCACCAAGCCCAGTATGGCTTTCGTAACCATACAAATAACATAACAGACTTTTAGGGGTGCATAAAGACATTCCCTTAATTGTAAGAACTAAGACGACCAGTATACCAGTAATACATTTTCAATAGCATCCTTGACACCAAAGGTCTAACCGAAATCTAAAGGAATACATTATATTTTAACATACTTACCCAATCACGTTATCATGTTCACCTTATCATAATGAAAAATATGTCATTGAATTATCACATTCATCTGTAAAAACTTTAATTTACGTTGCCTCTTGGTCTATACACATATGTGAATGATTTTTACTCCAACTCCTCTTAAAAACACTAAACCAAAAGCAATGTTGTTTGAAAAAAGTTACATCTCCAAGTAGTTCATCAAATGATCAATATGAAAAAATTGATGATTTTGTCATCAATCATTTACCCTCAATACTGTTTCACCGTCTCCACCTTCAACACAACCCCCTACTAAATAAATATGACAATGTTGTTCAATATTTAGAGGTTTTGAAGAAGGGCACAATTAGTTGTTCAGATGTTACTTTGCGGATCCTTTACTATACGATGAAAACTGATTAGTGTTTTAGTTTGAGGATCCTGAAAATATTAATGCATTCCTACTTCATTTTTTGCCTTTAAAATCAAAATCTTCGTAAGAAAAAAAACACTTATAATTATTTTAGTTTGAATGTTTAGTTGTTTGATTTTGATAAATTAGAATCACTGTTAACAAAAGTCAAGGGTGTAACATGTATTATTGTTGGTGATTAACTGATTATAACAGCTACCCTATCTTTTTGGCTGATCCAATTTTTTCTATATACTAATGAATTCATAAATATGAACATGTATTATTCAATTATCTATCGTAAAACCTATCGTTTTGGTTGATCCAATTTTTTTTCTATATACTAATGAATTCATAAATATGAACATGTATTATTCAATTATCTATCGTAAAACCTATGGTTTTGGTTGATCCAATTTTTTTTTCTATATACTAATGAATTCGTAAATATGTACATGTATTATTCGAGAAAGTAGTATAATATATGGTAAAACAGAGTGGGAAAAAGGGGGTAAACTAACTAAAAGAGCAAAAGAGAACACAATACGCGAAAAAGCGTAAAAAAAGCAATAAGTTGCAAGTAATATAATTAATGCATGCGGTTACACTTTTGGTGTGGTGAGTTCATAAAGAATAATTTATGGGTATCTCATTCTCGTAAAAACAAAAAAAGAAAGTAGATAATAGAGTAGCAATGTAGCATACATCATGGCTATTTGGCATGCCTCATGGACCATCTTGATTGTAGTAATGCCAAGTACTAGATAATCCTGTATGCTATAACAACTACTACTTGATACCTCTACTATGCATGGGAGCCAATCAAAAGCGTGCACGTAAGTAGGCAGCTAGTTTTGGAGGTTGAAACTCACGGTCAAAATATTCAGGGATAATCACATGTTCTGTGGCCTATTTTGTTGGACACCTCGTCAGCTTTTCAATCAATGATAATGGGTCATGGCATGGGAGCTATTTTCACTTTTTTAATGGAACATAACATTGATCATGCTCTAGTACTTCGTACTTGTGAGTTGTGAACTTGTTTAAGTTACTTGATATATGTTTATAAGTGTATAAAATTTTATCTTGCAAAGGTAAATAAGTAACTATGTTAACCGGATAATATTTTGGAGATCGAGTTTTAAGGTAAGTCAATCTATTATAAGAAACCCAAAAGCGTCTAATTGATTTTTTTTTTTGGTAAACTTGATGTGCTTATAAATGAAAGGCTATACTCGTTTATAAGTGCTTGAAACACACAAATTTTCATTTGACATGAAATGAATGGTGACAAACTTATATAATTTTACCTTTAATTTTTTTAAAAAAATTTAATCATCCTAAAATTTAGTTGTCAGCTTGATATGAGAAAGTCATCTCTCTATTGCCTATTGGTATGCCTCGCGTCTTCATATGCTTGGTAAAATCCTAAACTAGCAAGAGAGTGAATTTCTAACCCTAATTCAATAAATTGCAACCTTTTTTAGGGGTTGGAGGGGATGGCGTAGAATTGAACTATCTGATTCTTATTCTCAACAAATTATGTACAAGGAGCAATCAAGATTTGAGTTTTAATATTTTTGCCAACAATATAAAGAAGACAAAGGCGATATGTCCGGATAAACATGAACGTTGTATCTTTATTAATATAAAGTACATTCTTCCATTACAAATAAAACGAGAAAAAAAAAATAAGCTAATGATTTTCATTCACCAATTCTCACTAACAATATATTAGAGAATTTTGTATGGAGTAACTTTCATTCCCACTCAACAAATGAAATACCCCATAAAAACAATAATTGTACCCGTAGTATAAGGGGAACACAACAATTACGGCCTCGGGACGGCATCTTTAAGAGAGGTGGTCCATAACCATGAGAGAACTGAATCACAATATCTGTGTAGGTAAAAGTTTGCAATCACCATTGCCCAATCTAAGATGTGCATTAATGTTTACGATTTCACAAAAGCAGCTAACTATCCTTCGCTCTTTTGTACTTGAAAAAGAATCCTTTGCTTTATTATCACTTCACACCGTGCATCTTTGTGAAGTCCACAAACGTTGTTATTTTATCAAATCTTTCTCATATTGCTCATCAAATTTAGAGTAACAACCAAAGAAGAGTATCAAGTTATGTTACCACATTCACCGGTTTATTTTTGTCCAATTTTTATTTATAAAGTCTAAATTTTAAAAATTTAATCATAAATTTTATCATATTATAAAACATAATATATTTATATGAAATTTTATTGAACATGTTCACAACTTCTTTAATTTTTATCGCGCAATTGACCTTAATTCTGTGAAGATGCACCATGCACCCACAATGGTTCCCACCCCAAACCCACGATCATGGGATCAATCAGTGTTTTGGTTATGTAAAAAGAACAAACTCTTAATGGTATTTTTTTGTAAAATATTGTGTTGTACACGCTGATCCGTATTAATCATTTAGAAATAGAACGAAAGATTTATAGTAGATCAGAGTATTACAAATATATATATATATATATATATATATATATATATATATATAGGGGAGGGATCCAATGAGAATAGTGCTTAAAATAAAAAGAATGAGAAGGGATCTTGACCCTTTAAGTGGTAAGATTCAATGCATGAGATTTCACATAAAAAAAATTTAGTTACTATAACAATGAAAATAATCACTATAACAATGAAAATAGTCACTATAACGATGAATATGGTTACTATAAGTGAAAAAATATTTTAGTCACTACGAGTTAAAAAAAATGTCACTATACGTATATAAAATGTCATGTGTTGGATCTATGAGATGAAGAGTCAATATCTTCTCATCCTTCTCATTATATATATATATATATATATATATATATATATATATATATAGATAGATAGATAGATAGATAGATAGATAGATAGATAGATAGATAGATAGATAAAAGTTAAAATAAGAAGGGTCCTTAAAATGAGAAGATATTTTGACTCTTCATCTCATAAATCCAACACATGACATTTTATGTACTCATAGTGACCCTTTTTTAATTCATAGTGACCAAATAATTTTTTTTAACTTATAATGATTCTTTTTATTATTATAGTTACACTTTTTATTATTATAGTGACCATTTTTTATTGTTATATTTACCATTTTTTTTTATGTGAAATCTCTAGCGTTGGATCTTACCATTCATTTGAATGGCCAAGATTTCTTCTTATTCTTCTTCTTTTAAGCACCCTTCTCATTGGATCCTTCTCCTATATATGTAAAAGTTAAAATGAGAAGAATGATAAGACATCTTGACTCTTCATCTCCTAAATCCAACGGATGATATTTTACGTACTTATATGACCCTTTTTAACTCATAGTCACCAAATACTTTTTTCACTTATAATGACTCTTTTTATAATTATAGTTACTCTTTTTATTATTATAGTGACTATTTTTTATAGTTATAATAATCATTTTTTTTACGTGAAATCTCTATCATTTGATCTTACCATTTGAATGACCAAGATCTCTTCTTATGTTAAGCACCATTCTCATTAAATCCCTTTCATATATGTGTATTTTAAACATAAAAAGAATGGAGTATGTTATTTTTGGATAAGGACATTGCTAATTAAAAAAGGTCGCAATTTTTGGATAAACACATGGATTTTCTTCGTCACCTGATCCAAACTAAAATGAGCACCTGAATCTTACAAGTTCCAGACTGTTTTGCGTAAAATAAATTTAATTTATCGTTCTATCAGCAATTTAATGTCAAAATTCATAAGCGTGACATTGTGCTTAGTGACGATACTCCCACAAAATAAGCGTCAATAATATAGGAATATTGAAATGCTAAATGCGGCCTAACTAAACTATATTTAGGTATTTTATTTTGATGTATAAATCGGTTCATTTTGTAGCCTTACGAGGACAAATTAGAGCATAAGATTATTATAAAGACCTTTGTCTTTATTATATTCTTAATCCTTAGATTCTTGAACTTGTTTTTATTGTTTTACTTTTCTAATCATGGATTTTTGGCTAGAATGATTAATTATTAGATGATAAATTATATAATATGATAGAGGATGTCGGTCCTGTGAACATTTGGGGTTGGATTAAAGCATTCATTCAATGGCAGTTCATGAATCTTGAGGTATTTGTATATCTTTGTATGTGTAACGCTGCACGTGATCCGACTCCACGGTTATTTTGCATCCAAAACAAGTTTTGGTGGATTAATTTTTTCAACAAACTATTATTTGTTGCCGAAACCATCTTAATGATTATTTTTGTGTATGAAGATTTACCTAAAATAATTATCTACGTCGTTTATTAGAGAGAGGGATTTTTACATGGTTTAATCTTCGTGATCACTAGTGTTTACCAAATCTTTGTGAATTTATCCTAAAACTTTACCTCAAATTGAAGAGAAAGGTAGTGAAAACTAATACTATATATTTGTTCATTTAAAAAGTCCCAACTAAAACTCTTCATCCACCTATGCTCAATCACTCTATCCCATAATTCCATGATATGACTCATAAGCTTTATATCTCATTTGTACTTATAAATACGTATTGGTGTGATTTCCCTTCAATCTTGCATCATCTTACTTATCTACCGAACTTTGTTCAATATTTATTAACAATTCAATACCAATCTTGACTAGGTATCTTCAAATCTCAATATAAATACTGACCATATGACCAAACACCTTTCTTTATGTTCTTCATCTTCATGCATTTTCTACTTTAACTTATTGTATCCTCTTGATATACTCAAAGTTAACTTCATTATCCTTAATAGTGGTGTCATCTATAGCCCCAACTTGACTTCTGTTAAACAATTTGCCGAAAATCCGAAGTAGGAGAACTGATGAGTTAAATTAGATGATGGTCCAACGTTGCTCCAAAACTGATGCTGCCACATATTACATGTTAGTTGTACATAAAATACAATAATTTCAATCATTCAAAATTTTAACTATCATCATAAGATGTGCGGTGAATAATTTTAACATTACCAGTAGGAAACTAACGAAATCTTTCAGGAGATGGTCAATGCGTAGTGGAAGCTTGGTATTGGTGCTTGTACACCTATTGTGAAACATTAATCCTCAACTAACTGATGATGGTCGTTAGCTTTTTACTTCAAACCAACTTCAGTGTGTTCAAACAATTATTACAGCTTTCCATTCCTTTGACCTTCTATCTCTCCTTATTTTTAGGGGTGGAGATTCAAGGAAGTTTGTTGATAATAATTACAGCAAATATTCATTTTGTAGAACTCAAGGAAGATGAGGTTATTGTCGTACCCTCGTCCACTTTGCAATTAATCATGAAAGGTAATCCAACTTTTTCATACAATCGCTTTACATAAGAATCACTATTTCTAAACTTAATACACATTTTACATTTTTACCTTTTTATTATAAGAAAATTGGGAAAAAAATTGCAGCCTTTTGATTATCATTGTATGTGCAAAAAAAAGGTTAATTGTTGGATTTCTAAATACTATATTGTGAAAAATAATTCGATAAATCACCATTAGTAGAATATTCATGTATGTGTGGTAGGAGGATTGGTATCTTGGGAATGGTGTTATTATGGGTTAAGTATGAGTTTGGATCATATTCATCTATATAAAATAGTCCCACCTTAAAATCATACGATAATAAGAATGAGCATATACATATGTAATATTTATGCACTTTTTAGAACTTCAACATTATGCACCTCATCTAATTTGGAAATTGCCAAGTACTCCGTACGCCCTAGTGTTAAATAATTAACTTATCAAGTGATTGATATTTGAGTAGTGTGAATAGTGAAAAAGCATCCAAAGGTCTCTTAAAGTCCTCAAGTGTGAAACCCACAATGTAGACATTGCTATTTATGAGGATAAAGGGAAAAACGTTGTGTCTTTTTAAGGTACAGAGCCAAAAGATTTGAATCGACTATCCGCTCTTATTTCATTTGGAAAGCGAATGTGACCTCACTCTCAACTTCTTTTCATACGAAACTTAAATACGGAGTACTGCTGTATTATAAATTTGTAACTATCGCTTCTAATAAGTCAAACTGTGAATAAGATTTTTGGAGTTGGAGGATTTGAACATGTATATTATATACATGAAAAATGTACATAGTACACATGTGTTTACATTCCATATAACTGACATGTGTATTATGAACATTTTTCATGTACGTAATGTATATATTTTTGGAGCAGGTGCGCCATGCTCATGGTGCACCCGGGTGCACTGTCCACCCATTGATATGTATATATATGGTGTAGGATCAATGACTACACATTCCTTTCACAATTGTTAATTATAGGGTTTAACTTATTGAAGGTCACTTTTACTAGTTTTTGAATTATAAATGTTTATCAAGGTAATCAATCCAAACTTTAAAATGCATTGGATAGGTACGTTGAGAATCTCTTCATTCCTTTTTATTTGTCTTATTTATTTTTTATACAGTTTTCAAAGCACATATTATAGCTATAATATCTATAAATATGTATTATAAAAAAATATAAAATTTGCATATCAAAAAAGTATATTTCGAGACGAATCTAATACGATATCATATGAATCTATTTTAACTAATATATATTAACAAAAAATTCACATTTAAGTTTCTCACTATTTAAATGATATATGCTAAATAGGATAAATAAAAGAAAATGAAGGGAGTAGTATATTTTGAGGTGGGTTACAAAACGTGCATGATTAAATACATTTTCAAGTTGTTACTTAGGATGATGTCCCCCTCAAATATACAGTACTCCATGATAAATATCATATGTCTTATCTTCTTAACTGGAATCATTTCACCAATTTCCTCAAGAAAAAAGTCAAAAGATATTTGAAATATAATTTTGAAGTGAAACAAAGTATGAATTGCGGTTAGGCTTTAGGGAACAATGACATTGGCAAAGAGGGTCTAAGAGGAAGAAGCATAACTGTGTAAGTGTTATAAAACCAATTATCAAGTATCTAATAAGCAAGGGGAAGGTTGTCATACACGTAATGTAATACATACACATGCATAATTTTGAAACAAGACTTTTTGATATTGTTGGAACAATGCCCTCTCATCTTTGTAGATTCACATAAACCACAAACACAGTGTAGCCACCAAGCTATTATGGGGATCATCATATGGTTCATATCCCCACCCCCTTTCTTTGATGCTCAAGCTACCAAAAGAATATATATTGTTCTTCATTATTTCCAAGAGTGAGTGAGTTCCAAATTATGTGGATCTTATTTATTTTAGTTGATAAAAATATTGATGAGGGATTTAATTCGGCAATTCACCTCTTATTGATTGCCTTTAGACTAAATAAATAAACCGTAGCTAAATATCAATATGCTAAAAGCCATACACATTCAATTATATTTTTCATTAATTTTTATGGTGCATGAAAGAGTTATATTTAATTTTTGAGTAATTAAAAACCCGGTTTAAAAGTTATTGCGACGTAATTTCAACAAAAGTAGTGCAATACTCACGTAATCAACTAATTATAAGTATGAGTAATTATTTATCAATCATATTAAAATTGAAAGTTGTTCATAATGTTGATTATATATATATATATATATATATGTATATATATATATTAAAAAAAAAAACCGGAGTATTACAAAAGTAATTTAGTACAAAGTAAAATAAAATTCGTGCTCTAGAAAGGGCTAAGGGAGATGTGAAGTTATGTCAGGTTGGATCTCGTGTTATCGTTTATATTGAGGTACAGAATAGATTTGAAGTTTAAATTGCAGCTCAAGTTAGGGGTACAAGGTCTAAATATTTTTGTAAATCTTCTGTCATTAAGGGGGGTGAGCTGTGGAAATTAATGTACACAAAAAATACCAAAAATCAAAGACAATCAACAGGAAAATCTGTTGGAAATTGTAAGCGCGCAGTCAGGAATCAACTCAATAAATTTCATATAATTTCCTAGAACTTTCTAAAAAATACGTTTCATATTAAACAAAAACATGTAATTCAGATTACAAGAAATTATAAAAGAGAGCAGCATCATGGAAATAGCCTAATTAAAATGTTGCATAGGCAATAGGCTCACTTGGCTGGCAGTCTGGCATTGCCTGTCAGAAAATCACACAAATTTTATTAAAAAAATAAATAAAAATGAAGCCAGCAAATAGTAGGCAATTAATATAATTATGAGAGCAATTAGTGAAGGGGAGTAGTAAACTTGAAATACCAGAACATCCGGTGACGGCGCAAGTGCAAATGCGCTGCCGTGGACGTTACATAACTGGCGTTTGCCGGTCGTTGCGGAGTTTTGCCTGTGTTAGACGTCCCGCTTTCCTCCTGTCTTTCCTAGCTTGTATTATAATGCTGCATGGGGTATGGGGGTGAACTATTATATTAAACCCCAAATGCAAAGGAATTATGGCGTATGAAATTTCGAATTGTACATCTGGAGACTGGAGTGAGGTGAATTTTAGAGTATTAAATGATGGTAATTGGCTAATTGCTTTGCCAGAAAAATGTTATTATTATTATTATTATTATTATTATTATTATTATTATTATTATTATTATTATTATTATTATTATTATTATTATTATTATTATAGATAACAAATTACATGAGGTTGGATGGGAGTCTTAAAACAAGTTGTGCTCCCACCCCTTTCTGAATGCAAAAGCTCAAACGATGAAAATTAAAAACACCAATCCTAGCATTGTTACAATAACTAATAGTAAGAGATTTGATACGTGAGAGTGTACACAAAGCCTCCTCCTCTAATTCTCCGAATGTAGAGAAAGCAAATGGGATGAACTTGTAACCATTCTCCTCACATTTTGACGCATACTTCTTCTTTTTCTTTTCCACAGCATAATTCAAGGCTAACCTAGGAGCCCAAGAACTCTGACCCATACCTACGAAGGGAGAAATGCCAGTAACATCCAAACATACATTTTTGCCCCGAAACCAATTAAACAATAAAAGGTCCGGAGGTCTAAGATCCTTCCCATCCTCAGAAAGGAAGCCCATGGGAGCCTCCTTGCGCGCCACAATCCCAACTTTGGAGCATATGTCAAAAAGAGTATCACCTACCAAATCGTGCCTGAACTTCACACCCACTTCACTAGAGCAATGGACAGCATGATCTCCCCACTGATCCATCTTAGGTGCATTGTAGCTCGTACAAAGACTACCTTCAGAGAATAGAGGTATCATGAGCCTATAGCATAACACCAAACGAAATTGACAGTGGTTCATCGTCTGCCCTAAGCCCTCAATGGAGATAGTGAATAAGAAGTCTTGTGCGTGGGGGGCACGAATACTACTAAGAACTGTAACTTGCCTGGTGCTAAGCATGTATCTATCAACGAGGCCGTTCTGAATGACACCAAAATAGCACTTTGCCAAAGTTTTCATGGTTTGGGGGGCAGAAGAACTAGTAGTGGTGAGAGGAAGTATATCAACCTTGCAAATAGCATGAAAATCATCAAGAGCAAGCTAAAAGGAAGGGCCATAGGAGACCATACCCGCATTCGAAAGTATTTGGGCCTGCAGGGCACTCGTTTGAAGGAGAGAAGCTAGAAAGGTATAATGAATGACATCTCCAACCGAAAAGACACCTAAACCACCCAACTTGATTGGGAGGGTAGCAAGCCGCCATTGCCAATCACCAAACCCCGGCCCTGAAGCAGTAACAATCTTCTCCAAGGAGATACGTAAGGCCTGATCAAACTTATCTTGAGCATCAAGGAAAAATGGAGGGGGAAAGTCCTCAAAGCCTAGGATAATTTACCGACTCCAGCACAATTGCGAAGAAGAAGGATCTCACATTGGGGATCATGAAGACTGTTGATAACTTCCATCAAAGCAATGGTTTTGGAAACCCTATGTGAAGCTAGATCCTTACAGAACCCCCCATCCAAACTGACAGATCCACCAAGAAGTTTGACTCCAATGCGAGGGCGAGAAATGTTAACAGGAAAAACACCATCCACCCTACCTCTGGGATCCTCCACAGGCCAAAAGAGGTCAGTCTTATCCACATTCAAAAACAAACCACGAGCCAGTCCATCATCCCTGATGATGTCAAGCGCCTTGGCAACCATGAGAGTGTATCCAACAATAGTACCATCATCGAGGTACCAGGAATGAAGGGTAAGCTTACAGGCTTGATTAATGGATTAAACTAAGGGATGCAGAGCTAAGAAGAATAGAAGAGGGCCCAAGGAATCACCTTGCTGAACACCTTGGCAAGACCAAAGGACAGAATCGTCATAGTAGAGCCTAGCAGGTTGACATAGCAGAACTCAACCCATGGGGCAATGGAAGGACACTGCGGCCTAGTTTCCTGCAGTAAAACACTCTATCGACAAGATTGAAAGCATTCTTGAAATCCACCAAAAGCATAGAAAGCCCAAGTTCATTACCCCTAGCCTCAACAAGCTTATTCATTGAATGCAGAATAGCCTCACAGCCCCCAGAAACACCCACACCAAACTGAAAATCCTGCAAGTAATTAGCCATGGAGCTTCCAACAGAAGAAGAAGCAACCTTGGAGACAAGCCTCCTCCACACGGTAGTACAGTACCAACAACAATAGGGCGTATACTACCCCCCGGTTTTACCAAGGGAGTCAAGGGGGCACTAGCAACGAACTCGCCAAGCTGGCTAGGACACAAACCACTAAAAAACAGGTTGACAACCCCCGTGATGGATACGAGGAGATCATCCGCAATAGCAAAAGCAGCTCCCTCAAGAATGTCGACCAAATGTTGAGCTCTAAGCCCATCACGGCCACAAGAAGTCCCTTTAGGAAAGCTATGGATCCTCTTTAACACCAAAACTTTATGGACAGAAAGAGTATCTCCATCATGAGAACAAGAAGGTAAGACTGGAGGATGGGCATGGGGGTGTTTGGCTTCCAAATCAGAGAGAGTTTCCGAGTTGGAAGGAGAAACACCTGATGACGTAAGAACCTTAATAGCAGTAGTAAAGTGTCCATCACTCAACTTTTGCTTGCATTGAAAAATATTTGCATCTTCTGGGCTCTTGGTTATTATTATTATTATTATTATTATTATTATTATTATTATTATTATTATTATTATTATTATTATTTGGGCAAAAGAAAATAAACACGGAATCTACCCTCCCATTTTAGTTGCAATAGCCAGCTTATGGGTGCAACTTATAAGTTGCCTAGAGAGCTTAAAGCATGAGAAAAAAAAAATTTAAGCATTCGATCTAATGTCTCCTACTAGGTTACGTTCCTTAGCTCTATTAGGGCCTTGGATGGATTTGTGTGTATTTTCACTGCTGATGAACAGTCTGGATGACCAAAGCATGTCTCTCCTAGTTTGCGTATTTCACTTATTCCCTTCTAGATATCTAGTAGTTCTGTATGGATAATTAGATGTAGTATGTAGTGTAGTTGAAATGTGTACAAATATACCATTGGAAAATAGATTTAAAATTGTACATAGTTGTGAAATAATAATTTTTTTTTGTTTTCTCTACAACAAGTGAACTTGTATTCAAAGACAATATGTTTTATACTTTTTTTTTGTTTTCATTATCTATTTCAGATTTTCGATCCCTGGGATATTTAAAACTAATATCAAAGGGAAATCTCTTAAGAATAATGTGAGCAAAAGGCGGCATATAAGTAATATATAACTAATTAACTACTACTCATTCAATCTCATTTTATTTGCTACATTTGACTATTTACAGTCTCCAAAACACAATTTAAAATATTTTTTCTTAAAATTCGTAAGACAAAAAATTTAAAAAACTTAATAATCTAAAAATTTACATCGAGATGCATCCAAAAAAATTTCACTTGAATATATTATTTGTTATAATATAATTAGAATTTATTGATAAAATTTTTAAACTTTGAATACCAAAATTGAAATATAACAACTAATATGAAACAGATGGAATATGTAAATGTGTAAATTATTCATAACTTGGCAATCTGACTAACTCAAATTCACAATTACACTTTATTGTACGTAATTTAGCTTTACCTTATACGACATATAAGTATCCATCATACTTGTAAAGCCCTCGGAATATTTCCACACCCTTTTAAAATTCTCTTAATGTATAAACAATTATAGTTGAAAGTAGCCTAAAAGAAAATTGTAATTGTCGTACCGCCAAAAAAAAAAAAAAGAGTAAAAATTTCCCTCCAAAATGTTGGAAATAGGAGTTGAAACTTTGTGGTAAGTGGTAACTACGGACTACGTTCTCAGCCTTTTCCAAATTTTAAATCAGCTTACGGAAACCTTTAGGGTGAAAAAATAAAGTAGAAGAATAAAAAAGGAAGAAAACTATTGTTTATAGAGATTTGAGGACGATGGCCGTTGATTACAGTTAGGAATAAAGCGCTAATCTGACATTAGAGACCACGTCTCCCTTTGTACGTACTCTGGACTGTTCCTCTTTCTTTAGAATTTTCAAAATTACCTTTAAATATACCTTGAAAATTACCTTTAAAAATTACTTCAAATTTAAAAAGCAAAATTTTTAAAAATAAAGTAAAAAATATTTGAGAAACAATCAAAAACGAAATTTTTTTTGACAATGGAATAATATTTAAAGACAATTCAAAATGAAAAAATAAGATAATTTTTAAGAAAACGAGAGAGTATCATTTTTCAACTTATTTACCAAAAATATACCATGAAATTTAAAACATAATAATTATAATAAAAAGTAAACACAATAATCATTTTTCATGCCACCCCCCAAAAAAAAAAAAAAATATCATCAGGGATACTGTAGGCTGGTACTTGTAAATTAGGAAGCTATGTTAAGTGGAATAACAATGGAAATAATGAAAAATGAATGATATGGTTGAAGACTTGAAGTATTGTTTGTCGAGCTGTTGGTTATTCATCAGGTGTTCAGTTACAGAGCAGGTGTTATTATCAGAGCGCTTATCGCGGCTCAAACAGTCTATCTTCTATTTGTATTTTTTCCACTTTGCATAATTATAATTTATAAATAACATTAAACATTATGATCAAAATTCTGAATTATTTTAGAGGGTATGCCTTAGCCCATGTAGTCATGCTAGAGTACAGATGAATTGAAATACGGTAGACGTGGTTTTTGTTGGAAATATATGTTGGACCACGTCTTCTATGCCCACGCCGCCCACCCCATAAGTTGAATGGTTAGTATGGACTATGTAACTAGGAATGCTTATTAAGTTGAACTATTCGGATTCGAATCGGTCAAAGCTCGACTTGATAAATTAACGAGTCAAGTTGAACAAATAAAAGTTTGACTCGAAAAGTTTGTGAGAAGCTCAAATTTTTTATAGCATATATATTTGTAGAAAAATATACTTAAGATATAAAATTGAAATAAAATAGAATATGATTTGATATATAAAACAAAAGTCTCAGATTGGATTAAAATGAAAGATGGCTATAGAGAGTTTTATATATAAACTCAAAGTCCCACATTAATCAAAATGGTAGATAGTTTGAAGCAATTAGTATATATATAAACTCAATAGTGTTATCCACCTAAAACCAAATCAAGCTTATTAAAGCTAAATTTTAGCCTCTTATTGGCCCAATTCGATATAAGTGCTTAGGTTTATTGAGCTTTAATCTAGCTCGAGTTAAAGTCGAGTTCGAGAATTGAATTTTCGAGATCGAGCTTCGATTTTTTAGCTCCTGAGCTTTCGATCTCGAGTTTGAGTTATCGAGCTTGAGTCAAGCTCACCCAAACTCGAGCTCAACTCGGCTCTAAGCACCCCTATACGGAACTATGGATTCACATTATCACATAATTGTTTTGATGGAAACGGATTCACATAATTTCAAGGCATGTGTTTAGTTAATTGTAATATTTCTTTCTTTCTTTTTAAATGAAAGATTAATTGGTACTCAGGTACTTTTTTTAGGGGACTGTTTGATTAGTATTTGTCAAGGTCAACAGTTATCATCAAAAATAAAATTACCATAGGGATTACACACTTGCTTAGTAAATAGTAAATAATAACTAGTGATAAAAAAAAGTCATAATAAATGCGTATCAACTAAGTCAACCATTCACTTGAGTCATTTTTATGGACAAATATGGGAAAATAAGCCACTAACATTCTAGCAAATATTGCCAAAAAAAATAAAAACATTATGGGCTCTAATGAGGTTTCAACTTTCGAGTCTTTAATGATATATACTGAAGTATCGAAAAATGATATTAACACATCCCATATTGATAATGGCATACCCACTTAGACAGTAAACATATGCAATAGCAGTTGTAAGATTGTTGGCGATCTAATGACAAAGCTAATTCTTAAGATACAACGGATGAATAACTTGCAAAAGATATAATTAAACTATATATATACTGGGGTGTTACTCCGAAAAAATCTGCTCTAATGTGCCATTGTATTATTTTAGAATTAAGTGCCCCAATCATTATTTGTGATTAGTTTTGATGCTTAACAATTATTATGTAGGTGTAAATGAAGATATTCAAAATAATAATAAATAATGCTGAACAATTATGTTGATTCATGCTTGATTTTGTCATGCATCTTAAATTATTGCTTTTTTTTTTTCAATTTCAAGGTCTGTAACAAAAAAGGAAAAAAAAATGAAAGCAAAATTAATTAATTTTGTTATTAAAAAACATGTAAGACTAGTATTAAATTCTTTTGACCATGTATTCCCACAACTGATTAACTGAAATGTGAAACTCCCTTCAAAAACAAAGAATACATAGGGGCATCTCTCTCTCCGTTGACAATAGTAATAAATTCTCCACAAACAGAGGTAAAATTAATGCTCCAATTCATTTTCAACGACTGAACTTTGTTAATTGCTACCATTTGTCTATTCCTAACCTAAAAACTGTATTTTTGGTATTTTTTTTAACAGCAGTAAATTTATGACCCCCTCCTATCTCAGTTAAGTCCACACCGACCCTTCCCAGTAAAGATGAGAGAACCATACCCACATCACCACATGACTCTGCCCCTTTCCTCAACCGTTTTCTCCATATTCCAATTTTTCTCACATCCCCACTTCTAAAAATAAAAGTAAAATATACTTTAAAATCATTATTCAATTAAATAAAATATTTAATAATATGTGCCTGTTTTTCTGCACAATTGGCACCTTCCTTTGGCCGGTTATCCCTCACCCTTATATATACCCCTTCACGGCTTCACCTCCTCCTTGTATTCCTCACTTTTCTCACTCTTCACTTTATCTGTTCTCTCTCTAATTTACTCCCAATTTTCTTGGGTGGTTTATAATTTTTAGTGATAAACCAAACCAACATTGTGCTTGAAAATCATATTACATAACATTATCACGTCACATCACATAACTATACACTACATTGCATTGCATTAAACCTTTTAGTTTTTTGGATTTTTTACCAGAATTTGGAAGGGAAAAGCATAAGAAAAGACAACAGTTGAAAGTGTATAGTTCTGAGGTGTAATGGGGAAGCTAGTGAGTATGACTGCTTTGTGTGTAGTGATGCTGCTGTGTGTCCCATTGGCATTGGCTGGTCATAACTATGGCGAGGCCTTAAGTAAGGGTATTCTGTTTTATGAAGCTCAAAGATCTGGGTACCTTCCCCATAATCAAAGGGTTACTTGGAGATCTCATTCCGGTTTAAATGATGGCAAGACAAGTGGGGTAATTTCTTTTTTTCTTTTTTTACTTTTACGTATTGCTGATTACGTTCGGATTTAGTTGTGTAGTTGATAATGTAAATTATATCAGAATTTGACATAAAGGAATTGTACGGCAGATGGATCTGGTGGGAGGATACTATGATGCAGGTGACAATGTGAAGTTTGGACTACCAATGGCATTCACCGTAACAATGATGTCATGGAGTGTGATCGAGTATGGAAGACAAATGGCTACTAATGGTGAGCTTGGCCATGCTCTTGAAGCTATCAAGTGGGGCACTGACTACTTCATTAAGGCCCACCCTGAGCCCAATGTCCTTTATGGAGAGGTCACTATTATTCTTTTTCAAATTTTTACTGATAATTATAACTATTATTACTTTATAATTCGTCCAATTTTTTACTGGTTGATATTAAGGATTATTTACAATTACTTGCTGAAAATAAAAAAAAAAAGTAACTAATGAAGCAGGGTGCTCTGTTTTACTTCAAAATTGAAAAAACCAAACACACTGTTCAACAACAGTATTCTGTCTAGTAAATGTTTTTCTTTGGATTTGGAGTGCATTTTTGGCTCGTGAATTAATTATTAGACATATTAAGTGGTGCAAAAATTGTGTTTAAATTACAAGTATCCTCTGTGTCACTGTATCCTTATTGTTTTCTTAACAGAAATTAGGTATAGGCATTGGAAAGTTAGCTTAAATTTGAAAAGGTGAAAAAACAAAGTTTGGTTTGAGTTGGACTGCATTGGAAATGGTTATTTAGTAGTTTGTGAAGTTTAAGTGGAATGTTAACGGTTGATTATGGTTTTATTTTGACTAAATATAGGTTGGAGATGGTAACACGGACCACTACTGTTGGCAAAGGCCGGAGGATATGACCACTGACCGATCCGCCTACAAGATTGACCCCAGTAGGCCCGGTTCGGATCTCGCCGGAGAAACAGCCGCCGCCATGGCTGCTGCCTCTATAGTCTTTCATCGGTCTAACCCTGCCTATGCCAGTCAGCTCCTCACACACGCCCGTCAGGTATACTTTTTTCTCCTAGGAACAAATAATTACTGTTGATCATAGCACGATATGTATATTAACGTGTGTTAGCTCGTTCAATTTGTGAAGTAACCAACAATTACTGGGTTAAAGATGATAAATGACGAGCTAAGTTCAAAATGGTCCCTTCCCCTACTAGAGTACTAATATTTAGCTTAATTTAGTGGTGTGAGTGTCACTGTGTCAGTTGTGACTTGATGTCCTTAAGGTCTTATTTCAATTACATTAAGTATAGGGCGGCCCACCTATTTAATATTCTGAAGACACTGACTTCTGGCTAGGAAATAACTGCTAAACATTACTTCTTTTTTTTTGGTAAATTACATTAGAAACCTTTTATTCAAAATGGTACGAACAAAAATTACTCATATTCGTTATTTAAACATATTAGTATAATTTACTTAAATTAGTTGGATAATTACAAATGGAGGGAGTAGTTGAAGAGAAAATTAATTGTAACATGTAACCTACCACAAGAGTTAAGAATGTACTGAGGAATGAGGAGTGAAAGCGTGGGCGTCTGGGCGACATATATACGTGCGTGGTGTGTGTGGTGTTTCTGTGTTTGTGCGTTTCACTTTCAAAGATTATGATGTGAAATTGATAAGCGGAAGTTATGAGATGGGATACTGTGTCAGTGCACTTTTCTCTTTCAGTGTCAGGCGTAGCGTAGGACGTCGTGTTGCTTAGAGTGGGCTACTTCGCCAAAACTTCCCTCCATTGATTTCCTAATCGCTTGGCCAATGCTTTTAGAAAGTGGTCAACCTTACTGAAGAAATTAATAACAGGAAAACTAAACGGAAAATTTTACGGAGTATCTCATAGCCTACTAGCCTAGCATGAACAATTGAACAACCGTTATAACGATTATTGGAAAAGGCTAATCGTAATTATACCGTTAATAGATGGTAACGGTCGTTAACCGTTTCATTCCATTTTTATACACTTATATACCTAAAATTTTGAAATTATTTTTATAATTTCTTAGCTCATTTGAGTTTTCTATAATAGTAATAACACATATTTATATAAGGTATGATCATGCGTAAAAAAATTTGTGATAATTATTCATATTTTAGACTTTTAAGTTTAGTTTTTTTAAAAAATATTAATAACGGTTAACCGTTACAAAAATTTCATAACCGTAATTGTTAACCGTTAAGGTTAACGGTTCTGTAATCGTAACCGTTATTTCTTAAAGGTTCGGTAAAATAACCGTTAATATGAACCGGTTATACACGGTTAACGGTTACGGTTATTTTGTACACCCCTATTGAACATTGTGAAGTCTTTTTTTTTTAAGTAAATTAAAAATTGTACTCCTCATTTTATTTGTTACATTTGACTTTTTACGGTTTTAAAACATAACTTAAAACTTTTTTTTTCTATATTCGTTAATTTTTTTTTGTGAAAACTTAATATTTTAAAAATTTATATCGAGATGCATCCAACAAGATCTTATTTGAATATATTATTTGTTATGATATAACTAAAATTTATGGTCAAATTTTTTTAACTTTGACTCTAAAAATTGAAATGTGATTCTTATGAAGTGGCTTTAGTTTTGTAATAAAACTACCTGAATTGAATATAAGAGATTTAAGTGCGCATATCTAAATTTTAAGGTCTCACCTTACATTTTACATTTGACTAACCTTGAACCATTTTTATTTCTATAATCTACCTTTAAATAATAGTTTGTTACTTTTTTTTTTGTTCTTATTGACTTTGTTGTACTTAAACGTAAAATTTAAGTGTTTTCAATTATGTGTTCATAAATCAATGTTTTACATTATTATGTTTTTCTCCTATAAATTGTGAACAATTTATTGTTAAAGTTTAGATTAATATCTATAATTTCAATTCAGAAAATGTATAAAAAAAGCATAGGGAGTATGATAATGCCATAAGTTGTAATTTATGTCTTTTACACATTACCAAATGTACTTGATTGGTTTCAAAGATGAATCCGGTATATAGATATTAAAGTTATGTGTCATTTAAACTTGTAATATGACTAATGAGACACATGATGCATATACTATGATTAATTTCGCATCAAATTTTGAAATCAAGTATAACTAGACAATGTGCCATTAAATGAGGAAGACATTTCGGCGGGTATATGGGAGAGATAAGTCTATCCAAGCCGTACAAATTTAGTTGTTGGGTTCGAGACCGTATCAGATCTACACCGTAGGTTCTACGATAGGCTAAAAATCCCCAAGTTAGATCTCAGCCGTAAGATCAACGATCTGATGCAAGTGCGAATTCTTGAAACGGTCACGTGACATCAACTGTCGGTAGCATATTGTAACAAATTTGAGACATCCTATTTTTACATAATTACCCCTTCGCTTTATTATTTATTGATAATTTCATACATGTCATTGTTGAATCTTCTCTGATTTTTTTTTGACAAGGAATCTTCTCTGATGTGAGTGAATTTGTTGCGCAGCTTTTTGAGTTTGCTGATAAGTACAGGGGCAAATATGACAGCAGCATCACTGTGGCCCAAAAATATTACCGATCAGTCAGTGGTTATGCGGTACGATTTCTCTACTTCATCACAATTTGGTTAATGGTATTTTCAAGTTTTCAACTAAATTGGCTACTCTATTATGGAAATTAACTTAATGCACGTTACCATAGTCGGACGACATTATTATTTCATACTTACGGAGTTACGGCGTATGATGCAATACCAATTTTCTTATGCAAAGAATTGACATCCCACATGGGAAAACATTTGGCTGTTTGTACACTCGTTTGTTGTTGTCGTTGTCCTTGTTGAAATATAACTTTGTTTTATGGTATGATTGTTTATGAGGAATAAAACTATTAAAAAAGAAACTTAGTTTAAGTACTAGTTATGTATAATGTGTACGCATAAATGTTATTCAACTGGATACGTCTTAAACTGATAACAAGGGATTTATAAATTTAAAAATTTGTATAGGTTTTGGTTAAATCACATTGATACGGAATTTGTGTTAATCTTTGTAGGATGAGCTCCTCTGGGCTGCTGCTTGGATGTACAAGGCAACCAACGACCTATACTACTTGGGCTACCTTGCCAAAAATGCCGACTCTTTGGGCGGAACTGGCTGGGCAATGACTGAGTTTGGGTGGGATGTCAAATATGCTGGTGTTCAAGTCCTCGTTTCCAAGGTAAATTCTGTCTGTCTGATGGAAACAGATTCGGTTACATCTATGCATCCAATTTTGTCACAGTTCAGTATATGCTGAAGTATTTGTCTAATTGATGATAATTTTTTCATGTGAAGTTCTTAATGCAAGGCAAGGCAGGACCTTACAGAGCAGTATTTGAGAGGTATCAGCAGAAGGCAGAATACTTCTTGTGTGCATGCCTTGGCAAGGGCAGCAAAAATGTTCAGAAAACACCTGGTGGCCTGATCTTCCGTCAGAGGTGGAACAACTTGCAGTTTGTCACCAGTGCTTCCTTCCTTCTTACTGTTTACTCTGACTACCTTTCCTCTGCTCGCTCGAGCATGCAGTGCTCTGCTGGCCGTGTTGCCCCATCTGAGCTCTTCACCTTTGCCAAGTCTCAGGTATGATTATATGCTTCATGCGTACTCCTAAGTGAGGGGTTTTGATGAGTTTGTCCGTGTTTTAAGACATCACGTCTGACGTAGACTGGTTTTGTTAATCATTGAAACATCAGATTGACTACATTCTTGGTGACAACCCAAGAGCAACCAGTTACATGGTGGGATATGGAAGCAACTACCCACAACATGTTCATCACCGAGCTTCATCCATCGTTTCCTACAAAAAGAACCCCACATTTGTGACTTGCAGGGGAGGATATGCAGCTTGGTATGGCATGAAGTCTAGTGATCCCAATGTTCTTACTGGTGCTACTGTTGGTGGGCCTGATGCCTATGACAACTTTGCTGATGAAAGAGACAATTACGAGCAAACTGAGCCAGCTACCTATAACAATGCTCCTCTTATTGGTGTTCTGGCTCGTTTGACTGGTCACAGTGGTTATAGCCAGCTCCTTCCAGGTAAATTTAATGGCTGCAATCAATCTAAAACGAGTATAAAATCTAGTGGATCCAAGGGAAGTATTTAACTATGGTTTCGGATGTCTTGCAGTTGCAGTACCAATTGTTAAGCCAACTCCTGCACCGCGGGCAAAATCAACTCCTGCAGCAAAGGCAAAGCCTAATCCAGTGAAGAAGTACTATCCTAATCCAGCCTCAAAACCCAAACCAGTTCATGCTCCAGGTACTGTCTTGGTTTTCTTTAACTAACCTTTGTAAATTAGACCTGATCTTGGGTCAGTACCCGGCATAATGTAGGGTTTTAGCTTTAAGGATATATTTTTCTGCATTGCAGCTTCATCTGCTCATGTTTCCATCAATCAAAAGGTTACGACTTCCTGGGTTCACCAAGGAAGAACATACTACCGATACTCCACAACAGTGACTAACAAGTCTGACAAGACAATGACGGACATGAGGCTGTCTATTAACAAGCTTTACGGTCCTGTTTGGGGTCTTACAAAGTTTGGAAATACTTACAGCTTCCCAGCCTGGATGAGTGCTTTACCAGCTGGAAAGAGCCTTGAATTTGTTTACATCCATCCTTCGACCCCTGCTCGTGTTTCTGTCTCAAGTTACAAGCTCTTCCAAGGCGAATAGGCTTTGGGTTAAGCAAGTTACCAGCTCGTGTTTAAGCAAGAAAGGAGCCCAGGTTTACTTTTCATAGACTCTGGGTTGTGGATGTAACAATTGTGCAGCTTACACTAGAATCCAGTCATGACAATATCTTTTTTTTTTTTTTTCCTTTTTCTTTTTGAGTTACTGGTTCTACATATTTCACTGGATGATGATAGGGCTGTAGAAGAAGAAAGCTTTAGAGTGTAAGGTTGGAGGGTGAAAGGTGTGAAGAGACGAATCAAAATATGAGTGCTCATCCTCTTTCTCCTCGACTTCACTCTTATATATATAGAATTTGCGAAAAGTAAGATGTTTAGAAAGAGAGAACAGTCATTGAGTGATGTTATGATAGAAAATTTGCTTCTCAATCGAAAACTTGTTGGGAGTCTTTTTAGTTCCTTTCATGTAATTCAAGAGAGGATGTTTCTGGGTGTGACTTCTTCATTTTTGTGTGTGATGTTGTAAACTTTGCAACATTTCTTTTCTTTTTGTGGTATGAATGAATATAAACTCAGCTTTTGTGTAATAAGTATTTGTTTTTCTTCCTTATTATTTATTTTAATCTACGTGTTTTATATATATATATATTTTAATCATGGCTTATTCTCGCTAAACAGTCAAGGCGATTGACCAAAGGAGGGGTATAGTACTTCGGTATACTTGTGACATAAGTGTATGCAATATCCAACATTCCAAAGATGCATAAATATGCCATACCCCAAAGCACAATGCTTCCCGCTTTAAGGTAAGGAACGGGTTAAGGCTTATGCTGGGTTCACATCAGGTTTCATGACCCTGCTCTAGAAGACCAGAAAGCCTTTTCTTTCAATGGGCTGTTCTAGATCAGCAATTTTTTTTTTTTTTTTTTTGACAAATCAGAAACTAACTCTAAAATGCAAGGATATATAGCATACACCACTAGGTACTCCGTATAAAACAACCAAACTACTCCGTAAATAAAAGATAAACTGCCAATATAACGAAATATTAAACTGATTTTTCCGAGTGAAATGTAGAAATTTAACTTTATCAATGAGCTTGACTGGTAAATATTTATAACTGGGTCATGCAATAAATTTATAAGCTGCAAACTGTTTTTTTTTTTTTAATCTTGATAATTTCTACTTGCAGGGATAGAAATCACTTGCTACAGTATGATAAGTCTACATCTGTTTTCAGTGTACAAGTCTCATAGTGAAGCCTATGACTGATTCAGGGGCAGACTTGGCCTTAGTCCTGAAGTCAACCAGAGGCCCAAAAAAATTCAACTTATAAAAAAAAAAAGAAAAAAAAACTGAATCTCTCACTAACGACTCATGTTAAGCTAGAGAGAATTAGGAGAAAATTACTGTATTTTGATTATGTGAAAATAACCAAATATATATAAGATATACACACACCCTTTTAGTGTTATACTAGTATTATACCACAGACTTCTAAAATAACTCAAACTCCTAATAAGATAAATATATCATATCCTAATACTCCCCCTCAAGTTGGAGCATGTAAACTTATCTTTGACACGAGGCTTATTAGCAGCATAGCATAAACACCCGAACACCTTTAAAAATATAAAATTAGGGGGACACCCAAAATGCAACTCATAAGGTCTTTTACCATCAAAGATGGGAGTTGGTGTTCGATTAATAAGATGACAAGCAATTAGAACACATTCCCCCAAAAAATCAATGGACAACGCACCCCGAAACCGTAAAGCACGAGTGACATTAAGGATGTGTTTATGCTTACGTTCCACCCGACCATTTTGTTGAGGAGTATCAGTGCAAGAAGTTTGAAGAAAAGTACCATAAGAAGCAAGGAAATATTTTAGACAAAGAAATTCTTGTCCATTATCACTCCATAACACCTTAACTCGTTTATTAATTGTGTGTTGACCATAGAGAAAAAATTTCTAATCAAGTCACCAACCTCATATTTACCAACCATCAAATATGTCCATAGCACGAGAAAATTCATCAACAATGGTCAGGAAATAATGAGCACCACAACTAGAGGCCACACGATAAGGACCCCAAATATTACAATGAATTAAATCAAATAAATAAGTTGATGTATTATTACTTAGGGTAAAAGATGTACGAGATTGTTTAGCCATAAAACACACATCACAATTGTTATCACAACCCTTATTCGAATTACTATATTTTATGCTTAAAAGGAATGAACCACTTTCATGGAAGGATGACCCAGTCGCATATGCCATAGCTGACCCGAGTCTGCAATTGTATTGTTTACTTGAATAAGACAAATCAGACGGTAAAGATAGACCCCATTACACTGCTCCCCTGCGCTAATCAGGTTTCTCAAATTTCGATCCTGAATAGTGCATAGCTTATTAGTGAACAAGACAATTAATTTTCGCTTTTCAAGTAATTGAGACACATACATGAAATTACAAGTAAGAGCGGGAACATATAGAACATTATCTAGAATTAAGTCAGGACTTAATATAATACGACCCTCCTTAGTGGCAGTGGTGTTTTTACCATTTGGAAGACCAACGGGTTTTGAATTAATATTTTTAATATCAACAAACAACCCAATATTACCATACATATGATTGGAGGCTCTTGAGTCAATAATCCATTGCTCCAAGTATGTCTTACCATGCAATTTTGGTGTGGAAGAGGAAACAAAAGAGGTCTTTAGAGCAGCAATTAATTGCTGAACATGAGCATCTGTGAAAGTAGGAAGAGCATTCCTATCAACATGACTCGAAGTAGATGTATTTCCATGGAAGCCGCAACAACACGACGACCACGCCCACCAGATCTTGCACCGCCACAATGGCCTCCCCTGATACCAGCACCACGACTTCCACCACGACCAATAGACACCACCCAGTCAAGCCACCCATGAAGTTCAAAGTACTTTTCCTGGATATGACCCTTCTTTCCACAATGAGAGCACACCTGACCCTCGCCATGTTGCACCTTACTATATGCAACAACATCTACTGAAAAACCCACAACATCCCTATGCACATCTCGAGCATCGGTTACAGAATGATGCCTTTCAGACGCAATCACTTTACTTAGTGCATACGCAAGAGTGGGCAGAGGATTAAGTAGTAACAAAGCCGAGGCCACATCACTATATTTCGTAGAATCAAGACCCATAAGAAATTTATGCAACTTCTCATTTGCTAACACCCTAGCATATTTACTAACAGCGGAACAAGTGCAAGCAGCCAACTTAGCATCACTAGTCAATTCCTCCCACAATGTACGCAATACACCATAATAGTCAATTACAGACTGATTGTTTTGCTTACATTCTGCAATCATATGCTTCATTTCATGAACAGGAGGTACATTACTAAGAGAATATCTATCACGTAGATCATCCCACAAAAGTTTCACGATCTCCGGCAATGTAACAGTCTGACGAATCAAAGCATCAAGGGTGTTATAAATCCAAGAAACTAGCATTGAATTAGCAATCTTCCATTGTGCCAAATCAGGAGATTTATCATTAGGTTTGTGAATAGAACCATCAACAAATCCTAATTTATTCTTAGCCCGGAGATTATTACGAATAGAGCGCACCCATTCATCATAATTATTGCATGTTAATGAAACAAGACTAATAATCATACATGTACCTTCAGAAGGATGCAAATAATACGGGGTTGGGTTGAACACAAAAAACTAAAGACTTGTTATTTGGGTTGAATTGAGTAAAACAAAAGCCCTTTTTAAAACAACACGCATGAACCATTCATGCAGTACAACAGAAGACCAACGTATAAAACTAAAAGATCAACATTGAATGGATGTATTGCACGCAAAAGCACAAACAATAGAACACAAGAAGGGGACAAGCACTAGAAAAAGATAACAGAAGAAACACCAAAGAAGAAGACCGAAAGAAAAAAAAGCTTAACTTAACCTTGCTCTTGATATCATGTTAAGCTAGAGAGAATTAAGAGAAAATTAATGTGTTTTGATTATGGGAAAACAACCAAATATATATCGTACCTACACACACCCTCTTAGTGTTATATTAGGATTACCCCCGTAGACTTTTAAGATAACTCAAACTCCTAATAAGATAAATATATTCTATCCTAATAACTCACGCTAGCCTCACCCTCACTCTACCCTCACTTTCGTCTCTCACCACCGGTCCACCGGCTGACGGCAGTGACTGCACTCACCGAGTCACCTCCGCACATTGGTCTCGGCACCGCAGACCCACACGACATATTAGCCAACGGTACCGAGGTGGCGAACTTAGACTTAGAAGATGAAAGAGAAGATGGGAAGATGGCTGCGATGCCGCAGCTCATCAAACCATTGGAAGCCATTTTTACTTATTGGAACCGTTGAGGTCGGAGTAAGTAAAAAAGAAAGACCCAAGAAGGTTCGCTGAGAGCAAGTAGACCCAATGAGTTAGTGGAATTGAACTATTGAAGTAGTGCACTAAGGTAGGGATATAGACGAATCCAAAATGTTTATAGTCATTTGGCTAAATTTGCTTACTTG
The DNA here is from genome assembly GCA_026401315.1 of Dysphania ambrosioides. Taxonomy (NCBI): domain Eukaryota; kingdom Viridiplantae; phylum Streptophyta; class Magnoliopsida; order Caryophyllales; family Amaranthaceae; genus Dysphania; species Dysphania ambrosioides. The sequence continues at coordinate 3,881,972 of CM048659.1, read as the reverse complement.
TTACCCAATTATATTGCACTGGTCACATTGTGATATATTTATCTGGCATTTTTTTAGTACCTTGCTAGTGTGATGTACTGATTTTTTTGTTTTAGTTTTGTGGGAAATGTATATATGCAATATGCTTGATTGTAAAATCAAAGTTGCTTACTTGTTATCCAATTATATATGCATGATTGTAAAATCTCCAGATTTAGAATTTTTTTTAAGTTTGACTACTGATTGAACATTTGGTTGTATTTTGTACTGTTTGAACATTTAGATATAGTTTTTAGTATTATTACTTGGTTAAAAAATTATTATATATTTGATTATCAATTATGACTCACCAAGCGGAAAATCATGGGTCCGCCACTAGACTGATTGATGCCTTTGAGAAAGACATTGCTCTTCCTTTGTACATGCTAATACTAGCATACATACGAGTTGACTACAAAAAAGCACGATATTACGAGTAAAATACTGAAGGTTTACTATGATACACATGCTGGAGATCCGACATTATTTTACCGCTCCCAACAAAACGTTTCAAGCTCTATGTAATTTTACCCAAGAGAGGAAATTATAAAAGTATGCTTACACATTTAAGAGTGCATCATGTAATTTTGGGAGTGCTGAAATCATTACCCATACTGCCATACTAGTAAGTTTTTAGAGTATCAGTCATGTGGATGAGCTGCTTCCACTAGCATGAAGATGCTGCAATTCAACCACTATGACACTAATATTATCTTTGCTTCCACGAGCGAGAGCTAACTCTACCAGCATGGTAGCAGAAGCAGCTGCACAGTTTCCAATTGTGCCCTCCAGCGTTCTCCTACTTTCTACTTCACCTGAACAGCACTTTCTGACGAGGTCGCAGGCACACTCATTGGATACTACGTCCCATAAACCATCAGTAGCAATCACCAGGAAGCAATCTGATACGGTGCGTTTGTGAACTGTTACCTCAGGAGCAGATATCACATATGGATTCAGATATTCTTCCCCTGCAGTAGACCCAAAAATTAGTGACATGCTTTTTGGTTTTAATTTTTGAAAGTCTTTTATACAACAAGCATACAACATTTCCATTACCTCCTGCAGCTCTCACTCTATGCTTTTCATGTGGTCTATTCGGCTGCATTCACAAGAAACAACTGAATCAACACTCTCGAGTTTTGATCAAAACAAATACTGCGCTAATAACATGTGACTATAGATTGTAATTTTGGAGGTTCGCAGGGAGGTTCACAGGCAGCCAGGCACATTGTCATCGATGAAATCACTCTCAAATTCATATAATTTTTTCAAAAACTTATCCAACTAAACTAACCTATGAACAAATGTCAGACCATAAAAGGCGTTTGATTAAGTTGGACAAGGTGCATCGTTTTTTCCAAAAACACTATGCAATGATTCACTTTTCACACTTGCCAATATACACTTTTAAATATTGATATTGCTAGTTAAAATTATAAAAATTTGATATTTATAAAATTATATTAAACTTAGTGTCGGTTTTAGGGTTGTTAAATAAAGTGTAAACAGTTTTACTAAGAACCATTAATAATAGGGTAAAAATTAGTAGAAAAGTGAAATGTAGGAGGTTTAGAACCCCTTACAAAAGAATACAAATAAAAGGTGATTCCAATTAGCCAAAGTCTTACTTTGTAAAGCAATTGCATAATATTCTGTTTAACAATTTGCGCCATCGAGTAAGACGAATGTAACAAGATCGCAAAAAACCATGTTTTCCATAAGCATAAATCACCAAAAAGAGGTCAAAGTAAAGTGAGTAAATAGTGTATATGAACAATTACGTAACAGAGTCATAGGGTCAATGACACTAGGTTTTACTTTTCAGGATGGATCCATGATGGTGCAAATGTGAGAGAGTGGCTGCTCAAGCTCCCAAAAAACTCTAAATTCTTCATATGTAACTAGGCACATAACTGGTTAACGCTAAACGTTACTCTTCAAACAAGATACGACTAATAAACAGTTAGAAAGAAGGTAAACTCTCATTTAGGAAGGCAGAGAACCACTGCGTTATTAGTGATCCTAGCCACTGATAATATTATGATGAACAGATAAGTGTGAACAATATAAGTGGTTAACATGAAGTGTCATATACTTGTAGATATGTTGGTGTGAGAGTTAATTTAAAATAGAATAGTCAAGGTCACTATGATAAACTAGTTTATATTATGTATCATAGTGTAGAGTAACTTATACTCTGTACACAAAATTAGAACAAATCGTGACAGTGCAAAAATGCTGAAAGTAAACAGGCAGGCATGATAGAATACAATAACGTGCTTACGTGCATAAGCAGAAATGAACATATACATAGCAGTTCAGCAACGTGCAACGTCACTTGATTAAGCTGCTATGTGTGTCTGAAAGGGAATGAGACCTAACCTTAGGATAACATGATAAAGCCAGAGCGGCGCCGTCACAGCACAAGATAGCCCTTGAATCACCACTGTTAGCCACCACAATCTCCTGTTCACCTACCAAGACCACCAATGCTGTGGACCCCACCGGGTTCTCCGTAGACGCAGCTAGGCTTTCACCATTCTCCTTAGCTATCTCCTCATCCACCCTAGCAAAGCTAGTTGCCATCACACTCTCCCAGCAGTGATCCACCCCTCCTGCTGTAATTAGGAGCTGCTCCGCCACATGGTGGTGGAGCCTTTCCTTGCACCTCTGGGCCACGTAGTGGCCACCGTGTCCATCGTACACGGCGAAGAAGTCAAAGCTCATCAGCTCAGCCAGCTCTTTTTTGTTGCTAAGATGATGAGGCTTATTAGTAGTGTAAACAAAAGCAGGAGCAGCAGTAACAGCATCCTCCATATATCTTCGGCGTCCGATCACGGATATGACCCCGTGAGAAGGGGTGTCAGTTGTCGGGTTGCTCATGTTTTGCTCCTCCATGCTTATCATATTCGATACTGGTGCACCTAAAATATCGTAGCTCTGATCTTCTGCATATTTATATATTAGCAAAGTACCACTAGTATTAGAGATTTCAGATTTTTGGTTGTTATATAATATACTACCACTTGCATGTATGCATATACTTTTTAATTGTAGTGTTGCTGTGTTGTGTTGTACATACAAGTCAAAAGACATTGATATACGGAGTATGCGAGTACACTTTCGTGAGTACAAGTTACAACACCACAATTATTGGCCAAGAACTTCCCAAACTTTCAGCGATTTCCTTTTTGGGTACGGTAGTGCACAAAATTCACCGATCCCTTGGACAAAGTTGAACGAGTGGACATGAAATAGTTTGATTTATTGATTGCCAATGGCCAGGAAGAAATCTATAACAAATTAAAAGACATTGAAAGCAGCAAATCAATTCAATCATTTTCCTTTGTATGATTTCCTTTTGTTGAGGGTTTTCTGTTTAATCTAAGACCTTAATTGACTATCCGTAAAAATGGCTAATAATGGACTTACATATTTCTCTTAACTTTGTAATTGAAGTTCAATGTCAAATGTTACCAATCACTATTACTTCGTATTCCTTCTACTAATTTAAGGATAAATTGATATTGACCCGACATAGTAATTCCTATGTTCTTAAGTTTTTATTTCATTTGCCTTTTTACAATCTACTTTATCTCTAAATTTATAAGACAAAAAATTATGAAAATTTAAGATTTTAAAATTTTAGATTGAAATACATTTAAATATATTATTATTATTATAACATAATGAGAATTTATAATTTTTTAATTTTGACTCCGTAAATAAAAATAGAGCAAGTATTTTTTTTAAAAAAAAAACAACTATCAAACAGGCTTAATTGGATCTTGACCCATAGAACAAATGTAATCTATTCAGCTACTCACATGAACCTAATCCACCTACTCCCTTCTTTCTTTATTACTTTTTCTACATACTATAGCAACTAGTAAATAAGAGAGAGTGAAAAGTGAGACCATTTTTTATATAGGAAACATAAAATTATTTGAAGACATTAATATTAAATAGTATAAGCGGATCCATATGGTGAGATAATGAAGGTTAAGATACAAAATTCCTTATCCAGAAAGGAACAAAACAAAAGTAGGAAGAAAATTAACACACCTTTAACCAAAAAGTATAAAGAAAATAAACGAATGAAAGGGGTATGATAGTTGTCTTTGCTAGGAACCAAAAATATGTCCTAGTCTTGTCACTCGTATTCAAGGGTTCGTTTGAACATAAATCATGCAACTTAATTATAATGCAATCCCTAGTTTGAAGTATAGAACTGAATGCACTCGCTTGATTGTGGTGCTATGTGCACCCAGCACCCTGATTAGCCCATATAAAATGTTTTTGTTTTTAATACCCAAATTATTCCCAGTCAGAGTTAAATTTATTTATTTTGGATTCGTAGTTGATTGATAGACTATAAAACGAAAGTTTCCTTGTGTTGTATCTTTTATTGACATGACATTTTTTCCTAATTGTCATTTTATGTGGCGTAATAAGATTTATTCAACAGACAACAGTGCTGTCGAATGCCGCGTAACTTCCATTTAAATTAAATTAATAGATAAATTCTAGTTTGTATAAACTGGCCAATATATAATAAAAATAAAACAAACTGGGGAACTGGGGCTTAAAAAGAAAAGTATTCTGATGAACAAAATTAGTTCAAACGGTATAAATAATTGAAAATCGGAATAATTTATAGTGCAAGACGATTACGTCAGAAAATTAAAATGAAATGTTAGGAGATAAGATTGGCTAAAATAATTGGACACGGAGTATTCTAGAAGATTTTCTCCTTTTAACACACTTCATTCCTCATCTATGTTGTCTAGAATGTTTTCTTAAAACACTTTCTAATTACTTAGAACAATGAAGTTATCGTTCTAGCTACTTTGACTTTATTTAGATGTGTTATTTTATAGATCATCCTACTTCACCTTTACTATTCAATAATGAAAAATACCAAAATAGCTTAGCATAATTGACATTGTAGCGTGCGTGAACATTCATAATAATGATACTAAGTCTATACAACACGTAGCAACGTTTTAGTTCTATCTTTGTCAGTGTCATTGCATAAATTTAACAATTACAAAGTACTCCGTAGTAATATTTTGTGTCTCTAATATAATTATCAATCAAACAAGTAAAAGTTATTTATTTTGCATTTATACTTGAGACAAGTCTAAGATACTACCATCTGATTACAATTTTTTTCAAGTATAATTTAACTAAAGAAGTTAAAAGTAATTGTAAAAATGCAAAAATAGAAACATTACAATTAAAAAGAACGGAAACATTGCAATTAATACCAATATTTTTGTGAGTTTGTGATGCTTATCTTAATATGTTTAAATGATATCTCCTTTATGTCCCAACTAAAATTTAAAAAAAGAGCTTATTTTCTATTATCTCGCTTTGTTGGTTTATGTTATTACAATAAATAGGAAACTTAAAATAAACATGCGGAGTATATCCATCTTCCAATCAGAAAACCTATATTAGCCATACTAATTGATCGATTAAATGTCCAAAATAGCTAGCCCATAATATTCCTCATAATGCGCATCCAACACTTGTTATATAGGGCATCTAGCCATGTATAGTTTTGTAGGAACATAAAGCGTTAGTGCATGCAATGCAACAATAATCCTTATCCTCCGATAATAAACTACTATATTCGTTTTTTTTTCTAGTTTGAAATCAGTGAAAAACTCAATGCAGTAATTAAAAAAGGGAAGATTTTATGAAATACATTATATATAAAACAAGTAAAAGGATATAGATATCATTATAAGTAATTTCAGTGGACTAATTGTATTTATTGATATTTTAGAAATATAAAATATCATTTATAAAAAAAATTACAATATCCAACGAGTAAATAGTGGAACAAGGTCAATTACCATTGTAAAATCTTATATAAAAAAGAAATTATTCTAAATAGGAAGAACGGAAGAACTTTTCGAAATTTTAAATGGAGAATACGAAAAGGGAAAAAAATGGTGGAAGTAATATTTAGTTGGCCGATATTTACAGATTATACAACGCAGGGCAGGTCGCAATATTCCAGTCTCAAACACGATAGTTTATTACCTTGAGGAGGGGGTGTAGTTGACGAGTTGTTGTGAATGACGGCGACAAAGAAGACGACGTTGATGATGCCGATGACGCCGAAATCCTATAACCGTCTAGTGGTGGTTGTTGCTGATGCTGCAGAGTTGCTCAAATTTGCTTGACCATCGACCAAACACACAAGTACAAGGGCGTAGTGGTTATGTTTTTACTAAGCTAATCGATCTTAACTGTCTGTTACCATTGAAGACGAGGTTTCTTCTGCCTGCCCCGGCTAAGGATTATTCCTATCATAACCTTTATTGTCTCTGACTCGTTGGTTTTCCCATTCTTGTAAACATTTCTCCACGTATCAAAACATGAAACGGAGACAAGAAATATTAAGATATGTAGGAGAAGAATGAAATGGAAATAAGAGGGGACTCGATCGGTTAATAGGCCAGGTGGTCTTCTGAACTTTCCAAGTATACAAATATAAATTTTTTTTTTTTCTTAAAACACATGTCCAATATTTTATATCTAGATGAATCTAATAAGATTTCATATTACTTTATTTTTTCATTAAGTAAAATTTAAAAAATATATATATTAAAATTTTATATCTAGATGAATCTAATAAGTTTTTATATCACTGTATTTTTTCTTAAGGATAATTTATCAAAGAAAATCATAGTTAAATTTGTAAATAGTGCAAAAATCAAAGTATTGCAAATAAAAAAAAAGAAAGTATATATTTTATTTTTACTTGTAAAATCTTTTAAAATAATATTAACTATTATCTGAGAATATTTATAACTATTTATGTATCTAATATTACGTACATAAGTAAGAATTTTTAAATTTTGATATTTTAAAATGAATCTGACAAAATATCATATAATTATATTTCTTTTTAAGAATAATTCACAAAAGATTAAAAAGAAGATTGAAATAATATAAAGATGAAAATGTTACCGATAAAAAATAACCAAAGAAAGCATAGAGATTGCAAAATATTAAATTTCAAGGTTCTTAACTGTGCTTTATTGAAGATTTTATTTATAAATGGTCGATCTAACAAAATTGGGTTTTCAATATTAAGCTTCTTTTTCCTTTTTGCAGTGAAAATCAGGAAAAGTAAAGAATATATATACAAGATTTAATAAAATTTATAGAATTTATTTAAAAGAAAATACCAAATTAAGCGTATTTAATTTTTTCTTTATTAAAGATAGGGATTCCGTAATGTCCATGCTCCTACCCCTAAACCCAATATAGGGATTAGACTGGATTGTCTTGCGAGAAATTCTAGTCCATAGCTATATTGCAGTATAAAGATTGATAAACTGACACGTATTATAACTTCGTATGACAAATTACGAGCATTATAGACTTCTAAATTGTTGTTACCTCTTTACTTGAAGAGTTGTATTTCTGTACGGCTGAATTGAGTTCTATTATGCCTTTTTTACACTCGCATGTATGTATGTATGTATTAATTGTTTTAAATATTTAGGTGTGGAAAATAAACAGAAGTTGAAATGCCCCTGAATTGTGATGAGATCTCCCAGACTCTGATGACCGAGTTCTAGGAAGCTGGGGATTTCAACAAGTATACGTGGACGATATGATTCAATGTAAAGGTTACAGGTGTGGCTGGACCGCTGGAGAGGGGCTTTCATTCGGCGGAAGATTCATCATCAAGGATAAAGCTCCTCCAGAATGTGACAACGTGGCGTTTTAGAGCGCCGCAGTCACTTGGAGGCAGAGATGGCTATGGATCGGGCCAGACTGGCTCGGTATGAGAGACGGGCTGGGCTGAATACGGGTTGGCTCGGAGAGCTGTAACAAATGGGGTTAGGGTAGATGGGGATCGAGTCGGGCTTAATAGGGCCTGGGTTATTATGGGCTGGGTCAAGGGATTTGACGGGTTTTTTTGCAACTTATTCAATTTAATACAAATTTATATGCGTGTGGAAGAAATCAAACTTGATCAATTTAGCACAAACTAGTTTGATTTAATAGAAACTTTATACATTTGGAAGAAATTAAAATTTTTTGATTTAATAAAAACTTATATACATTTGTAAGAAGTAAAATATATTCGATTTAACACAAACTTATCACTAACAACTATATATGAATATTCCGACAATAAGTTCAAATTGAAACTAATATTCATATAAACTAAAATTATATTTAATATAAACTTAAATTGTATTCAATTAAACTAACATTCACATAAAGTCATAAACGTACTAAACATTCATATAAACTAAACAATATTCAAATCAACTAATTTAAACTATACATTCAAATAAAATAACATTTATATAAACTAACATCCATATAAACAAGGCAACAAAGTGTTACTTCATATTATGTTACTTTATATTTATAAAAATTTAAAGTACCAGTAAAAATTGGAAACAACAAAGCAACAAAGTGTATTATGTTATTTGGCAAATAGGTAGAGATTGTTATGTGTTGTAAAGCTTCCTATATTAAAATCTTTGCTGATAATGTAAGTCTACAATTTATAGAGTTTATTAAGATAAATACAAAAATTAACAAAATTTATTTAATTACTAGGAATATGGAGACATATTCATAGAAGAAGAAGCACAAAAGCATCTAATAAATTTGTTCATATTCATACTACATGCTCTAATATAGGAAAATGAAGAAATAAGAGTTGTAGTAATTCTTCAGAGCAAATGGGAGAAAGATTTTTTTTTATTTTAAGCAAGATATGAACAACTTTAAATCATCAAATCAAACATTTGTTACGTTTTAAATTCATTCAACATCGTATGTTATTAATCCAACTTCTACAATTTGGTTTACCAAATTTAATATCGAACTATTGTACGGGCACATGCTAGTTATAGTTTATTGGTATGTTTTTAATTTTGATTAGGAACTAAAAAAGAGTTCACGTACTATATGAATCTCATATGTTTATAATAGGAATAAATGTATGTTCACGAGTCTTGATACTTTATGAATATAATATAGATTAATATTATTTTGGAATTAGGGTTTTCGTAAATTAATTATTTTATGAATTATTTCATATGGAAATATTTATTTCACGAGGGATGATAGTTTTGAATACTACGTTAGAAATTATCAAGTGCTCCCTTTTGTTTTATGAATTTTGGACTTGGTTTTGATGGATAATTAATTTTTTTAATCAGTGTAACATAATTATTTTTATCACGATTTGATTATGGAATAATTAGTGAACAATATTTTGAAGTGATATGACAAGTGTTATGTATACTGATTCGAATATAATGAGCTAATGGGAGAATTTTTTTTATCCTTAGAAACTAATTATTTTTATATTCTTTCAACAATTATTGGAATTGGAAATACTGGAAATTAAACTATATGTTCGCATGAGAATGCTGAAAATTCTTGGGATTTTGAAAATGTTTTGCTACTATTTTAGGTTTGTTATAATAGTCCTTGGATTTATTTTGAGTTTTACTCATTTGATTTGTAATTAAAATTATTGGAATTATTATTGTAATTATAAAAAGAAATTATTATGTGTTGAACTAATAAGGGCAACATTCATAATTTTGGATTTGACATTACTATATCTTAGCTTAGTTGGAGTTTATTTTCAAATAAGACTATACATTTTGTATGGCTTAGTCTTTCCTCAAGGATGGACCGTGTGAAAGAGTTATTAGCTAAGCTTACGGGATGTACAAACTTAGATGATTTGAAAATAAAAATTGGTTATTTTATAATTAATTTAATTACTTGTTGAGTTTGGATTATTATTTATATTCTCTAGAATATTTCAACAACTTTAAAATTGCTTTTATACAAATGGGAATTTATGAGTAACTACTATTAAAAGAAAATGATTATGAATTAAAGATTTTATTTATCTTGCGTATAAATGTATTAAGTTTTATACTAATTAATATTTTTCTTTTGCTTTGATTTTATCCTATTTATTATTATGAATAGTTCAGTAGGTGTTGAATTAATATTTATAATATGGACATATGCATCAAGGTTGGATATTGAATTAATTTAAGTTGGTTTTGAAAATTTAAATAGTATTGTTAATTACTCTATAACTAAGACTTCAATTAGAGTATTCATTTAGTCATGATGTTGTGTATTAACGGTTTAGTTAATGGGTATTGTCTTACGAAATCACGTGACAATAATTTTTTTTTATTTTTCTAAATATATTCTATAGAATGTGATGATATTATACCCATAATTTAATGTCTAAAAGAAGGGGTGTTGTTTAGAGGTAAGAATTGAGAAGGATTAGAAAATGACTAAAATGTCATTAACAGAGAGATGATATAAGATTATATAAGTGCTTTAGATAATTTTAATATTATTTTCTGACCAATGTTCATCTCTAGCAAAAATAAAAATAAAAATTAGAGTTATCAATATCTTATTAAATATTTTCTCACTATGCCCTAATTTCTATTTCCACATACCAAGCGCTCGGGTATAGTACGACTTGTCCTGTTTGTAGAGCTAACGTACTTCGCAATCGGAGAGCTAATGATTTTTTTTTAAAAAAGGCGGGGTCATTTGCCAATTCCAACCAGAAAATCAGAAGCAATCAAGCAATCAAGCAATCAAGCAATTGGAAATTTAGAAGTCGAGAGATGAAAATCGAAGGCAGATTAGCGAATATGTGCGATGAAGCTGCTAATGAGAGCAGCGCCACCGTCGAAAGGTGGCGGATGCAGCGCCGATCTCTCCAACGCCTCCCTTCTCCTCTCGCAACCGCTCTCCTCCACCGCCTTTTGCTTCACCGCCTCCTCTTCTTTCCTTACACGAGTTTGTCCTCCTCCTTTCTTCCCTTTCCTCTTCTCAATTAACTGATGATATCGCTGATTAAACTTCCAATTCATCGTTGAATTTTGAATTTCGTGATATTTTCGAACTTTCTGATCGAGTTTGAATTACATTTCCGAATTTGTGTGGGATTGACGAAAAAATGTCGCTGAATTTCGTATCAATTTTCCTGAATTTTTGAGTTAGTTGAGCTTCAATTATGGTACATTATGTGACGATTTAGGTTTCGATTGCGTTTTTGATACCTGACGACGTCGTATTCAAAATGTTTGAAATGTGAAAGAAGTTTTAAAGGTATGATGTTACGCATCGTTTGATTAAATTGAACTGATTAAGAATGTATGTTGAAGAAGGAGATGAGAGTAGTGTGAATTTAATCGATGAGTCAACTGCAGGAATTTGAGCAAGATTGATCCGGAATTCGAATATGATCGAGCTTTCGATGTTGTTTTCGATGCCTGACATCATCCTATTGAGGTTTTGAATCTAATTATTTGAATTGTGAAAGACTGTCTGGTACTTTGATATTTTCACAACATTTGATTATGGAAATTGAACTATTTAAGGATGTTTGTTTGAATAAGATGCGGAGACTAATTTAATTTTAGTGTATGGAACTTTTTAAATTACTTGAGCTTCAACTATGACAGTTTCCTTGATGATTAAGCTTTCTTCACTTGAAAACATGGTTTGAGGATAGTAAATCTAGTTGTTGGAATTGTGAGATGTTATATGGAACATTTATGTATCGATTAGGGAAACTGAACTAGTGGTAAACTGAAGAAGATGAGGAGACAGGTGTGATTTTAGTTAGTTCAGAGTTACTGAAAATTTGAGCTTAAGTGATCGAGTTTGAGTTATTTTCAATTCTCGTGTCAGATTGGTGAATCAATGATAAAAAATTTTTGCTATTCTTTTCCTGAATTTTTTGATGGATGATTATAGGCCTTGACTTTTGTAGTTTAGGTTAACATTGTTTAAGGGTCATAAATCCACTTAGTTGGATTTTGAATGACTATTTGGATGTAACCTTTCGATTAAGGAAACTGAGGATGTTAAGTTTAAGAAGATGAGACTTGTGTGATTTTAGATTATGGAACTTTTTAAAGATATTTGAGCTTCAATTATGACAAATCTTGTGACAATTAAGCTTTTGTTTTTTTCTTAGTTGCCTGAAAACATCCTTGAAGGTTATGAATCCAGTTATTTAGAACGTTAAATAATATATGGAACTTTGATATTTCCACGTCATATGATTGAGGAAACTGAGACATTTTTTTGTTTTAAGGATTTTAAATTGGTGAAGGAAGACTGATATGATTTTGGTCAGTGGAGTGAAATTCACTGATGTGACACTGCTACCTTTAAGTTTTTGATGCTGTTTGAGCTTCAAATATTTAGGTATGGCTGACTTTGTGACGATAACACTTCCTATTTGATTGACCTTTAAAAGAAGATTTCAGGCAACATCCTTTGATTAAAGTAACTGAACAGTTAAACTGTTTTAAAGATGTTTTACTGAAGAAGAAGATGAAACTAGTATGTATTTATTTATTCGAATGAATTGTTGGTAATTTACAGATTTGATTCTGCCAGTGTTTTATTTCTTTTCTTATTTTTATATGGATTTTGTGTAGTGTTCAAATTAGTGAGAACTTGTTGGATGCGGAATGGACGGTGTACTTGAGAGCTTTTACATATTTGTAATTGCTCAATGTGGCTGAATGTGACAGGATTAATAACCCCGCGCTTTGGCCACTTGCAGGTTGATATATTCTTCTGAGCTTTATTATGCTTTCTGGTTCAGTTGTGGAACTACGATTCACCTTTCGATATTGAATTAGAAGATGAATGCTGTAGCCTTATATGGTGGAATTTTCTTGGATGTCATGTGTCATATTTTAGTATGTTACATGCGTCACTTTGATGGGCGTCAGGAAATCCTGATGTGTATGGACAATGGGACCTTGTCTGGGTTACAATCTGTTAATGTAAACCTAACCCTGGACAACTAAACGGAAAAGGTATAAGTATTCAGAAATTGTGCATGCTAAGCATTTGTATATTGGGAAAGCAAGCAAAAAAGGGGGAAGTTATGTTTTCTGCTACTTTCTTTTGGATTATTACTGATGGAGGATGCTGCTTAACTAGCTTATTTTTTTTTCTCGTATCAGAGATGACCAGCTTAAAGCAGCTTGACCTTTCAAGATGTATGAAAGTCACTGATGCTGGTATCAAGCATCTTTTATCCATTTCTTGGCTAGAGAAACTTCACCTCTCACAGACAGGGGTAACTGCTGATGGTGTTAAGCTTCTCTCTTCATTTCTGAACCTATCTACATTGTACTTGGGAGAATTCCCTGTTTTGCTGTTTCTGATCATGCATTGAGTTCCCTCCAGGTAAGATATTGTCCCTCTGTTCATGCTCAGGGTTCTGGTCATTTTATTTTGTAATACGGTCATTTTTATTTTGTAATACGGTCATTTTTATTTTGTAATACATAATTCTGGGGATTTGGAATGCAAGATATGTGATGCTTCTCAGTTGAAAATTCTCATCAAGTTCGCTATCAGATTGTATTCTATTCTTCATTCTTTGAAAGTCCATTTTTATTTTTTGCCTCATGGTTTTTGTGTGTAAAACCTTCAGTATCTGATGCACATACCCCCATTCAAGTTATATGTTCGAAACTGTTGGCTGACCATTGGACTACAGTTCAACTAGTGCCTTTTTTATGTTCCTTTTAGTGGCTAAGAATCAATGTCTTTTGATAATTTCATTAAAAAAAGGTTAGCTTGTTCCCTCAGTTTAGCTTGTGGCTTGATTACAGTAGCGACTTAAATCATAAATTTTTTCTCTGCATTTAGGAAAACAGTGAGTATCATGATGTATGGGGGATATAATATCTCCCCAAGTTAAGTTTCTTGAATTTAGCTTGGACCAATATCTCGAAATTTTCAAATCTACCGTCTGTTAAATGCTTGAATATGAGTGATTGCGCCATCAATTCTGATTTGGTAGATAAAAGTGACCGAGCTACCCTGAGAAAGCTGATTGTCCATGATCCTTTGTTCCCTGAAGCTAAATCAGTCTTTACAACTATTGAGGCTAGCTGCCTGTCTTGATTCCATCAAACTCTTCTCTCAATTATTTTGGTTTTTGCATAGAATGGATGCTCTGAAACATTTGGATCTGAGCTTGAGATCTATACAAGATTATGCTGTTGAAGCAATTTCTTGTGTAAGCGCAAGTTGAGACACTTAAATCTCAACAACAATAGTAATGCAGGATTGGAGACGTTGGCAGGACATTCCCTAACCTTGAAATTCTGCCTTTGTCTCACATACCGGTTGATGATTTTTGCATAGCTCTCTGAAGGCATTTGACTTGAGCATTACAAACATTAAAGGTATTCTGGAACTCAACTTGTTAATACAAGATTGAGTTGAGCAAACTGTGACATGGTGTTATTATACTGGCAGGTTTTACTCGTGCAATTGATAATGAGGATTTGGTCATCTCGCTTGCTGTATTACAAGATCTGAAGTACTTGGTACATTTAGATTTGGAAAATACCTGGGTAAATGATGTAGCTGTTCATGTGCTACTGGGTTTTGAGGAGCTCAGAAATTTATCACTTAACAGCACCGTTGTCATAGACAAGTGCCTGGAACATCTATCACGAGTAAAAATGCTTGAAAATCTTATTATTCAGGATGCTTCTAACCAATGTTTCCCTGAGTCCTTCATCCAACCTGTAACATTTGAAGTGCTTGATATAAGAGGCGATTAGCTTTTAACCATGGATTCTCTGGCGTTGTACTGTAAGAAGCATCCTGGTATCAGAGTAAGACATGATCTGAAGACCATGGTATCTCCAGCCAAGTGCAGCTCCATCACAGAAGGTTCTGAAAGCCTTGAAGTTGAAACAAAGGGATGGAACATCGTGTTTATCATCCTTGTTCAAGGAGGAGGTATTAGGTATGTACAATGTACTGATTCTATTTAGCTGCTCAATATACTGAATTGCAATAGTTTAATGTCTAACTTGTGATCATTATATTGAAATAGATCAAAGGATCGAGTACTGTATACAGGAGCTGATTGTTTTGCAGCACCTATCACCATCACTTTTTCCACTTTTGAATATGGATATTGCGGTGTGGAAAATGGATTAATTATCACTGACATGTTCTTCATTTTGGTTTTCATCCTTGCAAATCAAAGAATTGCTGTAAGCTCTTTTATTATGTACCATCAATAGTGCTAATTGTCGTGCAAGAAATGGTCATTCTTTGTTTTGAAACGGGCATAATTTGTTCATCTTAAACCCATAACTATCGAAATGAACATAATTTGTTCAACTTTTGTCCTGTTAAACCTTTTGATCTTTGTCATTCCAACAATCGATGAATCACTTTTGTTTTTTGTTTTCTTTTTCTTTTGCTTTTTATACAAATGACACCATTTAAAGTTGCATAAAATTAATGTGTACTATTCGAACCTTGTGGATGTTTGCATCAAGGTTTGTTCTGTCCAATGATACTAATTTAATTTGTTGTTTGAACGTGCAACAGAATCGTTTATCAATTTTGCTTCAACAATTTGGCTATATACTGCGCTTCTTACGACTACTTGTGTTTCATTTGGTTTTGTTTCCCTGGATCACTTTGGCAAGGTAGCACTATGCAACTTTCAGCATTTCCGAAACACACCAAATTTAGCGGGCAGCTTTCGATAAAATCTAGGGGGGCAAGCAATATTTAGAGAAGCTTACCAGTAAGCCTGCTGGTCTAAACATCCCAATCAATGCCAGACTTCAAATGTGTTCCCAAGCCTCGGAATTGATGAATAAACTTCATATTTACGAAATATTTGTATGTAAACATCGTCATGAAAATTTCCCAAGCGTGAAATTAAATTTTCCACTAGAATAACTGAAAACCTGTAAACTACAGCATATCTGAAATGTACAAGTGAAAGATGACGCAACCACATTAGTACTAAATGAGCTGAACGAAAATCTTATTTAAAAAATTAACAGGTCTCCTGGCATTTTGGTTAACTTGAAGTCTTGTACATATCATCAATAATATTCTGCATCAAAGGAAATCACTCTAAGCTAGGAATAATTTTACTAGTAGTAAAAATAGGTAATTAGAATTTAAGAATTATCAAGGGTTTTACCTGATAATACTTGAGCATCTGCGGCCTCTTTTTTTTGTATGTTGGGGTAAGAAGGTCACGTTCAATATCAAAGGGCACTGGATCCAGATGAACAGCTTTGATAAACTCGAAGCCTTTTACCTGTTGACGACAAAATGAAAGTGAGAACTCATAAATTTCACTACTTAC
The DNA here is from genome assembly GCA_026401315.1 of Dysphania ambrosioides. Taxonomy (NCBI): domain Eukaryota; kingdom Viridiplantae; phylum Streptophyta; class Magnoliopsida; order Caryophyllales; family Amaranthaceae; genus Dysphania; species Dysphania ambrosioides. The sequence continues at coordinate 3,865,732 of CM048659.1, read as the reverse complement.
TATCTGGATAAAAGCTGGTCAACATTCACCTTCTTCTCTTTTCCAATCTTTTTAAGCTCTCCAAGCACGTACTCCTTTGCCTTTGGGTTTTTGCACAGAGCATTGAAATCCATGTTTATCTCATTAGCCTGAGCCCAACGCACAAGTGCACCCAGGTTGGGATTAACAACTGCAACTAGGAACGATTGGAAACTGTTCCCATAGATCCATATCTGAAAAAGCAAAGGAAATATCAGTGTACAGATGAACAATATTAGCATGTATAAAAAAACCAACATTTTGAATCGGAAATCTACGTCTACTAATACCGTACATAGTTCCTGAGCTGAGACATAAACGAACTCTTTCCAACAATCAATTCCCAATTTCAGACATGCCTACCTTTTGGATGTGACATGAATGGAAGCAGCAAAGTAAACTAAAATTCCAGCCATTCTGTGGTCAAATTATTAGATTTCTTGCTGACAAAAGGAAAACTTGTTATGCATTTTGCTTTATTTTTACAGATTCTTGGGAATCCTTTTTTATGGATCGCTGAAAGACAAGCCAAATTTGCAAAAGATATTAGTGACAGATGTATGTCGCTAACTTGAGTACCTGATCTGACCAAATTCTTGGTCAGAAGGTCTTACAGGAGAGTTCCCATTAGAATTCAGTAGAGTGAGCATTTGAGGAATATATTACATAGGAGTTCAACATACCGAGTCAATGGCAGAGCAAAGACCATAGATGTTCTCCAAGTTCTCAACTGCAACATACTCGCCTTGTGAAAGTTTAAAAATGTTCTTTTTACGGTCAATGATTTTCAGACTTCCATCTGGCTGCCACTCTCCAACATCGCCTGATTATTACAACTCATCAGCATATCTAAAAGATGTAGGGTATAGCAACAAATTACCACAAGATATAATTTTAAGAACCTGAGTGGAACCATCCATCAATCATGACTTCCATAGTGAGGTCGTCTCGTTTGTGGTAACCTGAGAAGAGAGTTTTTCCTCTAATACACACTTCACCACGTGGTGTGCTAGCAAGAGCATCATACCCCATCTCAGGGACAGACTCAAGGCATACTTCCACATTTGCCAATGGAGGGCCAACTGTCCCAACCATCTGAAGTTCATTTGGCATTGAAACAAATGTTCCAGCACATGTTTCGGTCAAACCTCCAAAATTAATATATTTCATAGTCAGTAATCTTTAAGAAATTAAGAGAGGTAATGAAAATCAAAGCTTTATCTTTGGCACAAAGAAAAATGGAAATGGTGGAATGTCAAAAAAAAAAAAAAAAAATGGAACTGGAAGCAATGCATAAGAGATTCATGAATTGAAATCCATAATGAGCCAGCCAAAACAAGGAAAACAATATATATATATATATATATATATATATATATATATATATATATATATATATATATATATATATATATATATATATATATATATATATATATATATATATATATATATATATGGTAAAAGTTAAAAAAAGAAGGGTCCTTAAAATGAGAAGGAAAAGAAGGCATCTTGGCCCTTCATCTCATAGATCCAATGCATGACATTTTATGTACATATATGACCTTTTTTTAACTCATATTGACCAAGATATTTTTTTCACTTATATTGACCATTTTCATTGTTATAGTGACTATTTTCATCGTGATAGTGACCAATTTTTTTTACTTGAAATCTCATGCATTAGATCTTATCAATTAAAGGGTTAATATATATATATATATATATATATATATATATATATATATATATATATATATATATATATATATATATATATATATATACACGTACACGCCATCATGATGTAAAGGTTCACAAAAAACAACCAAATAACTGTACATATAAGATGAGCCAGTATCTCCACTTTACTATTTGATCACAAAAAGCCCGAAAATATTAGTAAGAATATACACGAATTAGAACATACCATATCCTTGTAAAACATAACAGCATGCTACTACACGCAAAAATGTTTCCACATGACTAGCTAGCGGAGCAGCTCCAGATAGTATGAGTCTTACTCTTCCCCCCAAACCTTCCTTCACCTGAGTTTAATCATAAGCAATTCAAGTAACAAGAAAACTCAAAAGAAAGGAAAAATAAAGAAACTAAAGAAAGAGCAATAGATCCTACCTTACTGAAAACAACCTTATCAAATATAGGCGCTGCCTCTGAATGCTTGGCTCCATTCTTCATGCTACTGAGTTTTCTGAGCATTAAATTATTGTGATGTAAAAAAAAAATGTCATTTTTATGAATGAAAAGAATTTTATGTTGCTACATGAATCAACAATAAGCTCTTATCTAAGGTTAATACAAGCATCAGATAAAAACCCAGCAGTTCCATCCATTTTTTATTCACTAAAAGAGTAGTACTCACCGTGAGTATGCAAAACCAAAAACTGTACGTTTCAGAAAACCACCAGAACGAAGTTTCTCTTGTAAGCCTGCAGGTATAAAAAATAAATACTTTTCAGAAATCGTCAAACCCATTCTACTACCTCTCCCTTCTTCTGACCCCACAAAAATGGTCAAGAGGGGCAAATAATATGAGATGGAGGGAGTAAATTGAAGAACTCAGACAAATTTTTTCTCTTTTCAAGACAATAGGTTACACTAGAAAATAATCAGCAGCTTTCACAGATGTCACCAAATTAACTGCCACCCCCCAACCCACACCAACAAACACACAAAATGACATTCACTAGTCCATATAGAGGTCAATATATGAAATCAATCATTAAAACTATCAAGAGCTGACAAAATCCACCAAACTATGTACCTGAATAGATTCTGTCTAATACACGAGGAACAGCACAGAAAATTGTTGGCTTTAGTGCTCCAATATCTTCAAGCAATAACTTGACATCCTAAAATTTAAAACCAAGCACTTGTTTTAATAATCATCTCTCAAATATTGCGTAAACTGTTCTAGAAATATCACAGCAAGCAGTTACTCACCCCTCTCCAGAATCCTATTTTTGCACCATGAGAAATAAAGGCTTCCTCAATCACTCGATCAAATATATGAGCCAGAGGCAGGTATGATAGAAACACATCATCATCAGTCAACTGCAGAGAGTTTCAATACAAATAATACAGAGAGGCCTGGTATAAGTAGCTGAGTAATGACAAAAAAGCCACTAAAATCTATTTTAAGCACCTGTTCATTTACACTTTCTAGAAAGTGATCGATGCCAGCTATTAGAGTAATAATACTTTCATTCGATAAAAGGACACCCTTTGGTTCACCAGTTGTTCCACTAGTATACATGATTGTACAGATATCACTTTTGTCCTTCTTCCCAAGATCATAATGTTTATCACCTCCCTACATTAGACATAAGGAAAACCATCATCAATCATCAGATTAGATAAAGAAGCTCAAATGCACAATAGTCTTAAACTGTATGTAGATCCTAAAGGAACATAACCAAACACCTTCATGCACAAGCTAGAAAGCATCCACATGCAGAGTCACATAACTAAAGCAAGCAAATTTGGAGATATACAAAGATGCACATACTCCTTCCAGATCTGAGAAATTTTTTGTCAGGGATAAATTCTGACAATATGGTTAAGCATTTAACACTGTTTCCCAATTAGCCGAGCGAAAAAATAAGACTCAGCAAACCATCAAAAAACCACAATATAGTTATGTCTAATGTATACTACTGCAGCTACACCTTTACACATTGCATCCATGGAACTACATGAAAGGGTAGTTCCTTTCCAAACAAAGCTCCAAGTGCTTCTCAAGACATACATCAGCCACTAATCAACAATAAAAGCTAACGAAAGCCGCAAGTTCAACAAATCAAAATATTCTACAGCATCGTTAGATGCCATATTGCAACCTACCAATTGCAAAAACTCATCCCAGCTATATATCTGCAAGCCAAGTTTTTCAACTTCTTTCTGCTCTGGTGTAATCTTCCCAAAGCTAACCAAAACTGCAAGAAAACTCACATATTCAAACTCCACGACAATAATGTGGATATTATAATTAAATAAACATCAGAAGAGATCTTACTTTTTAAGTATTTTGCTGTATTTGGCAAAGTTTTAATCAGCTGAAAGCAAAGTAAGGAAAATGAGAAACTCATTACTTGCATCTAAAGCTTTGACAATGGAGAAATCACGAAGAATGTAACAATAAAATTATTACCAACCCAAAAGCCATCAATGAGCTATTTAAAATCAATGAAATCTATTAGCTAAATTTAATGGGGGACAATTTCCTAGTTTGAGAGCGTGTCACTTGGCATTCTAGCTACCTCACACATGTCATGCCACCTAGGACAACAACTAGGACAATTGTACATATGAGAATAAATTACAACAATTCACCTTGGATTAGGAAACAATTCTTGTTTACAAAAAAGCATACAATTCAGCATAGTTTAGAAAAAAATTAACAAAACTTAAATTAGGAAACAACTTGGGTATCAATAAAATACAAGCGTTTTGCATTTATTAAATCAATCTTAACTTTTGCAACTAACGACATACAAATTTGATTTTTAAGTCATTAAATTGTTAACAAAAAGTACTTTATAAAACAAGATCCACTAATAATATTTTTTTCCCCGAGAAGGGAGTGGATACCTACTGGAGCTTCAATCATCCACTACCGGTCAATTCCGCTTTGGGGCTATTAAAGCAAAAAACTATCAACTATATGAGGAATTGCTATGTATTATGAAATCAGTACAGACCCACACCAATTAAGTGTTACTAGCTTAGTGTGTATTGTGTAACCTTAGATAAATTAGTGAAGGAGATCCTGGTTGTGGTTTAGATTAATATTTATATTACATGTCTTAATCTGATTATATTATGACACATATGTAAATGAAAATATTTATCTCGGTTACTATGATTGTCTTTATCTAAACACACAATTCAACTAAAACTAGGAAACAAGTCAATTCCTTCCTAATCATATTGTGATTTCCAAATCATATTATGATGAAAATTCTCTTAAATTCGTTGGGTGCTCTTTGTCCAATTCTATCACAATTATATTCTCAAATCCTACAACGACTTCCAAAAAAATCTTCATGGATATTCCAACACCTCAAAATATAAATTCTAATTTATTAGTAGTTAAAATGATAGTATGTCATGATTTATATTTTGTATTCTACTATGAAATATCAAATGGTGCAACATAAGTCCAAAACACATGAATAAATTCATACCCATTTACAGAGCATGTGAGCAAGACAATGTAAGGGGGTGTACCCAGGACTACATTGGATGCCCTAATCAAAACATTGACCTCAACTATGAGCGATATAACTTATTTAATAACCCCATGCAATTTTACAATCGTCCTCACATAATATTATGATCATGATTCATTAACGAAACAAAACTTTAAACATAAGTAAATCAATCAATCATCAATTTTCAATTTTTTTTTCAGACCTTTAAAAGATCATCATTGTCACTCATTCTACAACCCGCGGCATTGTCCGGGTAAAAACATAGTTTTAACATAAAGTTTTATAGCTCACACAAGAGCCAAAGTCAATCAAATACCTCAGGAATCTTTTTTTCTTCGACAAATGCAATGGAAATTTCTGCATGGCAAATGATATATTCCACAGCCCCAGCCCCTAGAGAAAAATAAAAGACGTTAAACCCAGTGGACAGTACAAAAGTCCAATGGTATATAACAGCTTAGAAGGATAATGCTGGCATGCAACTGGTTGATAGTGTATACATTTTATATCGCTTAATATTTCAACAACTTTGGGCATTGTGGTAGTCCCTTATAGATCTTCAAGAAAAGACAAACATACCTAAAGTGTCGTACAGGGGAACACAACGGATTCCATAGGCGTTACAGGCCTATAAAATTTCATCAATATTAAAAAAAATAGAAAAACAACACTGTATTAGCAGTCCACATAAGTAATATTATCCCTAGAGATCTTGTAATGCACCTGGAGCAACATCCATCAAACAGAAAGATTATGATGGGTGTCGCTCAAACCACACAAAAAAATAAAAAAAAAAATTATCTCTTAACGGATAAGAGAATTAAGCAACAAAGAAGTGGGGAGAAGATTAGTAATGTACCTCCATGCTCATGATCCACTCAGCACAATTTGCTCCATATATACCACAGCGTCCTCCCTGACAGAAATGTAATTACACTATTTATAAATGAACTTCAAAACAACATTTGCTAATGTGCAAGGATGAATGCACAATACAAAAAACAAGTAGATTTGTGGTGTTAGGTTGGTAGCAAGTTAAGGTGTATAAAAGCCACTGAAACAATTAAAAAATAGAAGAATACAAGTCTATTGACAGGAAAGCCTTAAGTATAGGAGATGACGCCTATAAGAAACATTTGTTTTTAACTTTTCCAGATACTAGTACAGGTTGAGTCCATCAACGAGGCATTTAGAAATATTAGGCCCTCTTATCAAATAAAATGGTTAGCTTGTCAAATATTGCTAAAGAGACTGCTTACCTCTTCAACACCACAATGACGAATAGAATTCCCCACTTTCATGACTATGTCATACACCTCCTTGTAAGTAATCCATACATATTCACCAGCCTGAAATTGACAGATCAAAGAGTAAAGCTTAAAGATTTATACCATGCTGTGCAAAAAATACCCTATTCTTCATGTCTAGATAAATAGGACCACAAAGGTCGTGTACCTTTCCGTCCACAATCTCCCGATGACCAAGCATTGGATTATTAGGGTATTTCTCCACAGACATGCTGCAGCAGAGGAGTACAAATAACTTCAATTAGCCAGATCTCAAGCTTGAATTCATACTGGAATCATATTAAGAAAAACTATTTCAAAAGCATTTTTTTCTGAATGGTAAAGCACCTCTAGAGTGCCAAGTAGTGTTCTACAAATAAAAGCTAGAAAGTAAAACATTATACCACTTCAAAAGAACAAAAAAACACACAAAAATAGGATGAGAAAAGAAGCAGAGAAAGGCATACAAAGAACCCGAAAAACTAATCAAGTTAATGAAAAACTGCATGATACAAAGCTACTAGAGCTCTGTGACAAGGATGAGAATGAGTCAAGGTTCCAGGGGTTGAATACGTCTAGTTCCATGTACTGTTTGTCAACTATGTATCAAAATCCAACACCATAATTCCAGCTACTAAATTATCGAACCTCGAAATTGAGATGCAATTTTAAGTAGGCCTCAGGAAAAATAGCATACATTGTTTCAAATCCATCCTCCAGCCGGGGTGACTCATGCCAAGAAGCTACAGAGCACTAGCATTAATCTAGGTACCTCAGCCCCAGATGGCCAGGCGATAGGTCAGGGGTGGTCCACCCCAGATTCCCAGCAGCTCATATGTAAATTTAATTACAAGCACCCAACTGAGTACACGTCGAAGTGAACTAAGTGTCTTGAATGTCAACGATATAAGTACCATATAATCAGATGTAGATACTTGTGTGAAACCACCCATAGCAAGGCAAACAATACCAAAAAATAAGAGGAAACCAGAAGGAAAGGGAAATATAAAGACGATGTAATGAAGTACTGACCATGAAGTACTTGTCAAAACTAATGTCCTCCACAAGATAATCACATGCTGTATGCAATTAAAGCCTTGTGAAAAGGATCCAGGGATTGAACATAACTAATTTACAGCGTTTCATCTCTTATTGGTACTCTACGAATCCAAGTCCTACACCATTCTACATACAGAATAATCCCACCTCAACCATAGCACTTTTATTTTAACCTAGAGTCCCGATAACATAGCCTACATAGATTCAATTCCATCTACTAGAATGAAAAATCAATGATAAGAACCTTAAAAGAACTTGCTTCAAGGAATCCAAGTGCCTTCGTTCCAGACACAACGTCAAAGGTCTCTAAATAACATGACGGCTTTCAACAAATACATATTAAAATACACTATCTTCAATCGACAAAATGAAAGCTTAAAACTTGCAACCACTGCACGATGGAGCAACTTTTTGGTTAGTTAGGTATATTTTTTTAGCCTACACCTCCCAGTAAAAGCCATATCCTCTTTTTATTTTCTCTCCTTGCTTATATACACCAGTAGTCTACGGTCTATTCCGGCAAGTGAATCGACAAAATAAAAAATTCTCATACTTATACAAATTGTACCAAAATCAAGACTAACAAAATCATAGTTCAATATTCAAACGAAAGGAAGTACTTATTGAGCCTGAGCACGCAAAAATAACAATTATAGTAACAGCGTAACATCAATGAAGCTAGTACTCAACATCGTATAAAAAAACACCAAAACTACATGAATTAAAGCCTAAATTACGTAATATTCAAAAATAACATCAAATATAATAAAAACTAGGTAATGCAACTTGATTTAACTCGTCAAAAATTACACTAATCACAGAATCAGATACATAACACATTATAGATACGATTACAAAAAACATAAACAACAACACAAATTCTCGCAATCGCACACATAAATCGATTAAAAAAAATAAGAAAGTTAAAATTGATTAAATTTGTTGAAAAATAGGAAGAAAAAAAAAAGGAAATCAAAGGAGAGAAAGAGGAGCAACCGAAAGAGATCCCAGCACGTCTCCATGCCGGAAGGTGGTCGAGGACATCCATCTTTAGCGAAGGAACTGCGATAAACCGGTCCGACGGAAGGTTTTCCGTCTTGCTCCGGCTTCGCAGGTTCGATCTCGTAGATGTATCGCTTCGAGTCCGACATTGTTGCGCGCTTTGAGTTCTCTCTCTCTGTTTCCTCTCTAGGAAGCAACTGGTTTTGGAGTTGGAAGAATATGAGGATGCCACAGAAAGAGGGAGATGGAGAAGAAGGATGGTGCTGGTTTTGTACAAGGATTTGGTGGCAAGTGGCGAGAGATGTCGAGAAAAAGGACCACAAAAGAACGAAACTACGAGTTTAGAGTTCTGCTGTCCGTGCTACGCAAATTCTTAGAGCTTGGAAGTGGCAATGACATGTTAATATGGACTCCCTCCTTTCCTGTTATTCGTTAGTTAGTTTAATGTATTTTTATTTATTACGTTATTTAATTTATAATTTAAAATATTTATTTATAAAAAAATTAATATTTTTTTTAATATTTTATAAATTTGTATTGAGTTTTTAAATTTTGATTTTAAAAATTGAAATATAGCAAACAAATAAAGATGGAGAAATTAATATACAAGTGAACGTGGACTATGGGTAAAGTTATTGAAACCTAATCGGTTAAGGGATATGTGGTGGATTGGCCTATAGAGGATGTTAATCTACTTACCGTGTGAAATTCGATTTTAGGAATTTTGAAAATAGGAAAAAGACATTATATTCAATAAACCAAATTTTAATTGAGTATGTGAAGTTCACTTATCGTGTACGGAATGTCATTTGATTTAGTTTTGGACTTGACTTTAACCTTTAGAATAGAAAATAATGTTATTATTTTTGAATTATTACCACTCCATTTATTATGTCCCATGTCAAGAGTTCCTCTAAACCTTACAATAAGATACATCTTAATATTCAATTACTTGCTTAATGTCATCCGTGAATTGGTGATTTGACCAAAACAAAATATTTTTTCCACATGACACTATCTTATGAGTACGGAGCACGGGAGCAGTACATTAACGTTATTTTCTTCATTTGAACACTCAAGTTCTCTCACGTTATGCAATTAAATCCTTGGGGTTAAAGTCAAATAAATGAATTAAACTAGTTGCCAAAAGTTTTATATATTACTGAGATAATTCCATGCTTTGTTTAAAACAAAATGGAATGGGTTGACAATTTCATCCACTTTAATTAAGCGTAGTATGAAAATTATTGATGACAAGCCGTACAATTTTTAAGATGATCAAACTATTTCCGAACCTACCCACTCTAGTACAGGAAATAGTCGTGTGGTAATACACTTATACGATATGGTTGGTTATAAATAAATTCGAATAGTCTGAAATATGATACTATTACATTTAACGTGGCATGTCCCCCTCTCTTCCGCGCACTCTCACTGCAATTTGCTGTGCACCCCCGTCCTAGTCACCCGGCTCACCCCATCCCAACGAGTCAACGACATGATATTATTACAATTTACAATTTGCTCTTACTGTAATTGCCCGTGATTTAATAAGATCTTAATAGATGCATATTAATGTAAATTTTTAAAATATCAAATTTTTATAATTTTTTATTTTACAAATTCAGATTAAAAAAATATTTTAAATTGTGTGTTAGAGATCATGGAAAGTCAAATATAACAACTAATTTAAGATAGAGAAAGTAATTTTTACTTTTGAGTATTGTTTTCAGGTAGAGTGTTTATGAAAATATGAAGGTTATGGGAGACATAGAGGAGTTTTATTTCATAAACAAATACTTAAATACACAATAAATAAATTTATTCTTTAGATTTAAATTTAATATCCTTAGCTATTTTAAGATGTTTTAAAATAATCTAGTCACTCAGTATGGTATTCTACTTCTCATGAAAAAATAATTGTAAATCTTTTAAATATGGTTTAAAATTATCCACATCAATTTAAAGCCATGAAATTTCTTTATTTGGAAAATTAGTATGTAAAAGTGTATTTTTGCACTAGATCATCAAACAATTTAATCCGACTTAATTTAAGATATAAGATACATCAAAAGTGAGGAGGAAATTAAAAAATAAAAAGAGTCCACGTTTCAAAAGTGACTCTAATAGGAAAAAACTTTTTAACTGGATCAATAATCCAATATAACTGGGTCATATTCTCCTTCATATGCACAAGCATCAGTCGAAAAATATGTTATTTGGCTCTTCCATATGAGTTTCTCCTCAGCGGTAGAGTACTCAATAATGAAAGATTGACTCATATTCGATTGCAAAACAAAGTTGGTAAATTTTACTTTAAGATTTCCGGTAATTAGGTGCATTTAACGTTCATTTCATGGGTGGGGCTATGATATGGTTGGAAGAAAGGCCAAGTTTATTGCTGCCCATAAAAGGGCCAAAGTTGCTTATAGTTGAAGAAGTTATGCCATCCAAACAATTCTCGTGGGAATCATCTTTCCATTGATAAAGCTGAGAATCGAGGCAGCCCAAGGGATGATCATATACTTGGTTTAATATGCATATTGCATATAAAAATATGCATGGCTTACTATAATAATTTTGTTAATTTTTTAATAGGTGTACAACATTAATGGAACGTGTAAAATGTCTACCTCGAAATTTATACTCCATATCCCACATTCCCACTCCAAAGTTGTACTTCGTGTTAATTAACCATTATAATTAGACGTATCAGTGTATCACTGTCATCTTTGGTCCTCTCTTTCAGTTATATATATATATATACACTTACCTATTCAATGAGCATAATAAAAATAGCACGTTCAATGTCTTTACTTTGTTTAATATGAATGCATTGCAGGGTTTTATTAATTTCGTTTGGGCAGACAATTAAAGATTGCGAAGATTGTCTCTATCTTCAAGAACCACATTCAGGTCGGTCCTCTTTCCCACACTTTTCCTTTGTTATTGTCTATATAATTAAAGTCCACTATGGCCACTCATATCGTGTGTGGGGTGTTTGTATGTACTATAGAATTATATGAAGTCACTTGGATTGCAATGGTTGGACTATACATCCATACTGTGCACTGCAAAACGCAATAATTGTTCATACAAAATGCAAGAATTGTACACATAAACGCAAAAAATAAACATTACGTTAAAAAACAATGAACATTGGAAATTATTCAAATTTAAAAAGAATACAAAAGTTTTGCACGTATCTTATTATCAATACAAAAATAATAGAATCCCAAAAGCTTTATGACGCAAATTACGAAGCATTAAGAATGACTTCTGCTGGAAAATAATGAATAAAACTTATCCCAATATTCATTGTTTGTACACGTAATGTTCATTACATTACCAGTACATCTATTGTTCATTCCAGTGATATATAATGTTTATTTTTTATTATACATAATGTTTATTTTATGAAAACATAATATTAATTGTAAAAATCTTGTTACACGAATGTTCTATGTTCATTTTAATAATAATCAATGTTTATTTTAATAATACATAATATTTATTTTAATAATATATAATGTTCATTTTTATAATACATAATGTTTATTTTAATAACTAATGTACATTATATGATTTTCCAATGAATATTTTCTTTGTAAATAATGTACATTTACGTATTTTCCAATCAACATTTGTGTGCGTGTATAAAAAATCCTAAAATGAAAAATTATTCAAATTTAAAAAGAATACAAAAATTTTGTACGTATCTTATTCCCAATATAAAAATAAAAGAATCACAATAGCATTAAAGACTCAAATTACGAAGCATTAATGATGACTTCTGTTACAAAATAATGAATAGAACTAATCCCAATGTTCATTGTCTCTGTCTGTACACGTAATATTCATTTCAGTGATGTATAATGTTCATTTTCATGATACATAATGTTCATTATAAAAATTTTGCTGCACGAATGTTCTATATTCATTTTAATAATAACTAATATTTATTTTAATAATATATAGTGTTCATTTTAATAATATATAATGTTCATTTCTATAATACATAATGTTCTTTTTAATAACTAATGTACATTATATGATTTTCCAATGAACATCTTATTTGTAAATAATGTATATGTACGTATTTTCCAATGAACATTTATGTGTGCATGTATAAAAAATCCTAAAATAAAACATTATTCATATTTAAAAAGAATCTAAAAATTATGTATGTATCTTATTTCCTATGTAAAAATAATAAAATCCCAAAAGTATTAATGACGCAAATTACGAAGCATTAATGATAACTACTGTTGGGAAATAATGAATAGAATTGATTCCAATGTTCATTGTCTGTACACATAATGTTCATTACATTACCCCAAATGCTTTTAACCAGCGTTACCCGATGTTCATTACGTTACCCCATGAAATATTCCCCGAAGAACACACCTCAACATTAGACTTACTAAAATGGAAGGAGCTCCATTAAGGGCCAACGGGTCTAATCAATTACGGGCTTAATTGGGTTGGTCTTTTAAAGAGTAATGTTTTATTAGGTTTTTAATGGATCAAGTCGAGTCAATAGTTTTTAAGACTTTTAAACACTATCAGGTAATGAATTATTTTTACTTACTTGTTGATGGTTAACTATCAAAAATTGAAGGTGATACTAGCAAAATATCATTCTCTACAGATAAAAATCATACACTCTTTGGATGGCCCGACTCGGTCTGTTTTGTATCTTTTTTTCCCATCCCATTTTACATATGACTCATCCTGAGCTTGACCTGACACAATGCACATGTCTACTCAACAGTTATAGGAAGAATCCAATCAATGCCAAATCAAGAAAAATCAATTTGTAAATCCTAAATTCAAGACATTGAGGTTATAAAAGGAAAGTAAAGCCAGAAATGGAATACACACCGCTTATGCATTCATAAGTACTAGATAACTAGTACTCAGTCTTTAGTCTTTACTCATCAAGTTAACGATGTCAATATTATATTCATTATATCTTTATATAACCCTATTTTTAGCATTTATAATCCTTTATACCTCAAGAAAAAATTACAAAAAAAAAATATTCTCATATATTGGAACAGTAGCCTAATAAGCTCCATGCTTTTTTTTTTTTTGGATTTTACGCATCAATAATACTTTGTATCATTTGCATTATTTCCTATCCACTGTTTAACTAATTGTTTAAGTTTCAACCTTAAATTGTCACTAATTGACAACTTTTGCACGAACAATTACTAAAGGTAATAATTCATATCTTGACACATGGAAGTATTGAACAATCACTAAAGATTCAAACGATTTCAATAACTCTCTAAATACTATTCCACATTCTACGCTAACAGTATAATTAAAATTCATGGTAATAGTTCATGAAGTTGGCCTTATATTTTTGAGATTAAAACTTGGCTTTTTAGTGGTTTTATGGTAAATATTATTGTGGTAATAGGCACTAGGTTTGTAAAATATTTCATTAAGAAACAAGACATTCAAATCCAAGCAAAACCTAATTACAGACAATAAAAATAAATAAATAGAAATTGCAAGAATAAATAAATAGAAATTGCAAGAAAAAGGGTCCTGGAAATTCGAAATAGAATTGAAATTACAACGAAAGGGAAAAATGCGCAATTGGAATAAAAGAATTTACTTGGTTGTTTAATAAATTAATGAAATTACAAAAGATTGTTTTTCAGGTGTAAAAAGAGTTACAATGACAAAGCAACTATTGATGTAGACAACATTCTACTCTAAATCTTAGATACACCCTAAAACTTTAACCAAATAAGTTATTTGACATTTATAACTACGTAAAATTGTTAAATCTTTGTCTCTATCTAGCCTATGAACATGGACGATTGGCCGAGTGTTTTGTTTGGTTTCTAATAACTTCGAGGATTTGGTAGTTGTAAAGCGTCACGAGGGCCCTTGACATGAGAGGTGATCATCGGTCTAATCAGAAATTTTTACCTTATACTTGTTAAAAACTCGTCGAGTTGTATAGACTATTCGATGTATAAATTATGTCCAAAGCCCACAAAGGTTAAATTTTATAGGCAAGTTGACAAACTTTTTTCTAATCCAAACCCATTGGTAATGAGTTCCAACCCGGCCATCCCCGGCTACAATGCAAAGATTTGAATTTGAAATCAAGAAAATATTAAAATGTATAATTTTTTTTTACTGTTACTCAAGTTTGAATTCTCTATAATTCCAAACAATATGACACCGGTTTACAATAAATTACCTATCCTTGGCAATAGGTTTCACAAACGAAGCATATATATTAAAGCCGTGTCAATAAATGATTGATTTTCTGTATTTTTTTAACTCACATAAGTGATGTCAACAAATAATTACATTTTCCATGAGTGAAATTGTACGCTGAATGGGGTATTTCTCTGTACATTCATCCTGCGAAGGCTCCCACCTCAAAGAAACTCAGACTTCATTAGATGATCAAAACTTCATGGTAAATTCCATCAACAAGAAAAGGTAGCAATGTTTAATTATTCAAAACAAATGTTACATATAAACCAGAAAACATGCTCTGGTACTTCCGGCTGCTGTTTGTAAAACCACTTCAACAGACAGATACATAGTAATACTCATTCAAATAAGCTTGTTCTTCAGAATTATCATAACGAAGCCTAGAGTATTCTAATTTCTACTGGGAAAAATATTGCTACCCCCTCTAATAATGATACATTATTCTATGACTGAAGGTTGTCGAAGATTCAAATAATTCCAAAAATCAACTAATCAAGATGAAATAAGAAAGCAGAGAGAACACGATCACCGCTTCTTATTTTTCTTTTTCAGCTTCACTTGTCTCTCTAAACTTTTAAGACGTTGACTAAGAACTGCCGATGATGATGATGATGATGATGATCCCTTTCCATCGACAGGTTTTGGTTGATCAGCAGCAGATACTGAAGAAGGATTTTTTCTATGTGAGGTAGCAGTGGCTTGTTTGAGCGCTTCTAAGAGAGAGAAGCCAGGTTTTTGCTGTGAGGTGCCAGGAGGTGGCAATGGAATTTCAGGGACTCCCAGTTTCTTCTTAAGACCAGGAATTTTAAGCACTGCAGATTTCATATTCATAAATCTAACATAAAGGATACTTCTGAACATGAAATACATGATGATAAAGCATAGAAAGGGATATACGATGAAATCATTCATGCAAGATATCAATGGCTGTTATATGAGATTACGTTTGATTCAGAGTCAAAAGTCACACATGCTATTTTAGGTGGTCCAAAATGGTTGTCACCTATCCTAAAACAGTGATTCTTTTTAATTGAATATCCTTACACGACACTCTACTTAAATAGAGCATGAAAGAGGTTTAAATTCCAATAATAAACGGTCTTTTGTAAACACCATGCATATTTTTCAAAAGGGGTCAATGGGATAACTAGCTTTGAGTGGAAGAATAAAGGCATCAAAAAGAAAATTCAGCGTACACTACGGCCAGAAAAGCAGAATAAAGAACTCACCAGATCCATATGCAAAGGAGAAGACATTAGAAGTGATCCAATAACAAAATATAGCCTGCAAAGACAAACAGGAGCAATTATTATAATAAAATACAGATTACAACTTTTACGAGATGGTGATGAACTTAGAGTTTTAGATTCAGAATAAAATTGTACTCATCTAAATTTACTCATGGTACATTCCTTCAACCAAGCCCAACCTCCAGCACAAAACCTCCAGAAGGCTCACAAAGTCACACAGATGCTGGACAAATATTTCTTTTGGTCTAAAAAAGGTGAATATCCTGGTCTGTTGTACAATCCAAAGAAAAAAAAAAAGGACATGCCATCTTGAAGATGTTGTGAGATGAATATCCTTCATGTTTTTGGTGGTTTGTATGTCAAGATCTAATGTGGTCATTTATGGTTTGCTACTTTATTAAGATGCAACATATAAGTCTCTCCACAAAGGCCAACTGGTACACAGAGCACAAAGTAGAAAGAGTATGGTCACCAAAAGGATTAAGATAAGAGTATGGTTACCACAGAGCACTATGCTGGGAAGGTATATAATGCATCAGCAATGGGAGGAAGAAAGAGTATGGTTACCAAAAGGATTAAGATAAGAAAGGCAAAGTTACCAAAAGGCAAAGGAAAAGAGAAGGGGAGAGGAGATGGCTTGGTCAGTTCAAAAAGGATGAGGAAAGATGACGGGAGAGAGGTTGGGCTACTTACTACAAAAATCAGTACATGTTAGTAGCTTCATCAATGGCCAAAAGTGTGGTCTGGCTGCTAAATTTAATGGGGTAGCTTTTAATTCAATACAAAATAAACAACAACCAGATACAGGGTTCTATATGACTGAATCCCTCCCCACTCCATAGCCTTGGCCTGATACGTAACTAAACTCATACCTAAATTAAAACGAAAGCAAAACTCCAGCAATATTAGATACAGTGGGGGGAAAGGATAGACAGGGAGAGCAAGACATAGCAAGGAGGGTAGGAGTGATCACGGGATTTACAGTTCTATAGGAATTAAAATAATTTTGGTTAGACAAATAGAGGCCACATTGGTTCCTAGCAACCAGTATAAAGCGGAAGAATTTCCACCCCTCTAAGTAGTCAACTGAGTCTTCATATATCTGTGTCTACTGGGAAAGGAAACCAGCAAAAATGTTACTTGGACTCTTCATGTTAATCCTAGTACCATGTAGGATACTTGACGCTCCAAGTCTTCAACATGAGGCTGACAGATGAAACCATTCTAGTCTCCCAACACTAATAGCTGAGTTTGATTAACATAGACTAGAACAGAGAGACACAAACGATTGGCATGAAAGCTAAGGATGATAGGAGAAAGTATGAAATCATGAATGAAGAGCAGAGACAACAATGGTCCATTTAACACTCTTCTCATCAGTTGTGAGAATAATTGGAAAAACTAAAGCCCTGATGTTCTAATGATGATCAATTAAATAAAATTTGAGGTACCCGAATGAAAACTAGCCTTTTAAGTTTTTGCATTTAAATTCTGAAACAAAACTTAATTTCCAGCCCCCGTTATACTACAGAACCTAATAAAGATACTTGTCCCCAAGTGTCCAGCCGCTCATCTACTATACGTGTTCAAGGAGACATTGAACCAACTATCACTCTACTCCAATTGCTAATTAAGCATCAATGAACCAATGGTTGAATGACCGTCTTTCTGGGCTAAGATTTATACTGAAAAGCAAAGCTGCAAGTCATGATCCTCACTTAAACACCCACCCAGCAAAAACAAATAAGGATTTCATTTTCAAACTCACATAAGATAACTACATAAATCCAATTGCACACAATTTTTCAAAACTTAGAGGAGAAATTACCTTGGGAAAGCTCATGGTAAATGGTACTGTAAGAACAGCTAGAACTCTTGAAAACTTCTTCATGTTGCTAGCAACAGGATTGCCTTCCATACCTTCCTGCATATTGCACTGGCATAGGAAAGAGAGGTAATTAGTAAAATTATGAGATAATACAAAGAGTTTGTTACACAGATTAATAGCACAGAATAAAGGATAACCAAAGCATTCAACGGGTAAAGATCTTGTATAGTCCAGAGCATAAAAAGTTGTAAGCTTGAAGATAAGATCAACAATTTGTTTAAAGAACGCCTACCTCCACAGTTATTAGAAAAGTCAATGCAGTTAAAACAGGAAAGATATACATTGCATCCGGAGTCGTGAGATCAGTAAACCAAAAAGCTCCACCAGTTTTAAAAGATGGAACCTTCTCTGCCATATTAGATATCTGTATAAAAAGCATGTGATAAGTATAAGTATTTTCTTAAAGCATGCACCACAAGAAAAGAAAATCATCTTAAACTTACAGCTAAAAAAAAACTGATGAAGACAGGACCTTGAATCAGAAGACCTTTAAGCGGAGTAAATGGTGTAACACCAAATCTGCAGTCATAAACTTATTAGCACTTAGGCATAAAAAAATAAGAAAACACAGTTACACAATGCAAGTTGGAAGCAGAAAAAGATCACCACCACCAAGCAAAACATGCAAACACGTGAGAAATTTGACATCTTTCAGATCTCTTGATACCTGACTTACATACCACTACATAAATTCCATCCAAGCAGTCACAGGTAATAGTCACTTCTGTTCTATGCCTACTGCCAAAGAGAAACCACCCCTTCTTTTCTCCTCTTAACATTTAACTCCATCGCCAGCAATTAGCTCTTTACAAAATGTTTAAGGGAGAATTAATAGACTTTGATGGTTCTGCAACACAAAACCCCTTAACAAACAACAAAATTTATTTCATGGGCAATTCCAAATTATTTGAAAAAGAAACTTTTATAACTTTCTGGAGAAATTTTACAAGAAATGTGTATCCAAGAGACCCAACAGAAAAAAAACATGGATTGTAACTTCAACAACATATGAAGCCCCAAACTCAAAACCATGTCCTACTTTGAACTGTTGTGTAACCTAAAGCATCTAAGTCATAGCTCATTAGCAAGACAATAAAATGCCTCCAAATGCAACTACGCAAGGAGCTAGAGCAACTTGGATAACCAGAGAGAACAATTTTAAGCCTAAAAGTTAGACTGCCAAATCAAGGCTAGGCATCGAAAGTTCATTACCCCTAAACGTTAAGACAAATACATTTTTTTATGTTAATCACACTTAGATTGATAGACAAGTAGATTCACCACCAGCCCACTTCCACCCCCTTTCTCAAGATTGCCTTAAGACAAGTTTTTTAGCCACAATGCCCATAAATTAAGTTGCATGAACAATCTAGCCTTGAAGCCTACCCATCACTATTCAATGAGGTGTACATCTTTTAGCTCCAGGGTTCGACTCAAAATCTACAATGAGATCATGATGTAAAACTACGAAAAGCAAATCAATAAGAAAATGCACGTAAATAGTTCTAGCTTATCTGGAGGTTGGAATTTGTAGCAATAGATGACAATAACCTAAATGAATCAGCCTGGTTCCATTACGTCAGAAAGACAAAAAACAGCAACAGCAACAGCAGAACCAAGCCTCAATCCCAAAAAAGGTAGGGTTGGCTACATAAACTAAGAATTTATAACATGGTATCATCTAAAAAAAATCCTCCTCCATTCCCTCCTATTTAGTGTCACATCTTCTTCTAGACCCATTTTTTCCATATCTTTTTTATCTCCCTCCATCAAGTCACATTTGGCCGGCCTCGATCGTGCTTCATATCTTCATTACTCCAACACTCTACCTTCCTAGCATGTGTATCTACTACTTGGCGTCTTAAATGTTCAAACTATCATAACCGATTCTTAGTTATCTTTAGTATCCGCTGCTCCAACTTTCTTTCGCATATCCACATTCCTAATTTTGTCCCTTAAGGTGCTTCCATACATCCACCTTAACATAGGCATCTCTACTACACTCGTATTCTAAATATGCACTTTCTTGAAAATCCAAAATTCAGACTTATTTAGCCTTAAGGTATACTACAATCACACAATATTCTAATTACGGCTTTTCAATTTGAGTCACCCATATTTTATTTTATGAGTAATAACTTGATCAATGCCTTCATTTCTTTGAAAAACCAATCATAAGTAATTGAAACATTCGTCACATTATCTTGACTTAACCACATTTTAATGCTAAAATGATACTCTATATACTCTATTTTACTCCTATTAACTTTGAACCCTGTAAATTTCAACATTTGTTTCCATTACTCTAACTATGCATTCACCTCCACTACTATCATCCGCAAAAGACATACATCATATTATCAAAACATCATATTATCTCATCTTATATTGACCTCATTACTTCTTTCAGGACTATGTGTAACCCAATTGTCATGGGAGAGTCATCCGTCACGTCACAATTCTAACATTTGTTGCAACTTCCTGAAACATATTCTTAACTGGGCCGATATACTTGTAAGGTACGACGTTCTTAGCCATTACCCACCAAAGTACTTCTCTTATTACCTTATCATATGTCTTATATGCAAGATAAGTAACCATACCTAGGCCAACATAGAAAAAACATAAAGTATGCAAATGAATTCTAAATGTAATGATGCTTGACTTACTCTTTGAATATGGCATTCATTTTCTCTCTCCCTTCCGTCATATTACCCTGTACAGGAATACCAAAAATGCTCAGTGTTTATTGACCAAACATTCACCTTAAAATAATATTATTCCAAGAGCCGAGGTATGATAATTAATTCATGTTCACGTATACAATTCAAAAAGAAATTAGAAAAAAAAAGTTCCTAGCAGCTGTCCAGATGCTAAAGGAATTGTTGATAACAAAGCAACGACTTACAATTTTCATGTATATACACAAATTGCAAGAGCAACAGAGCCACCAACTACATTTTACAGTGTATCATTTCTCAAGACCTTTCATGAGCACAAGATATTCCAAACTGCTTCACAGGATGGAAAATCATCGGTCTTTCTTGCTATAAATGCTGCTACAACTTAAAGGTTTTAAATTGCTGAATAACTCTGATATAGCACCAAGGCAATAAGCTCCTATACCCCCACCCCACAATAAACAAGCACAAAATACATACAAATAACCTTTCAAAAAAAAACACACAAATAAAAGAACAGTTAGCTTTGAGGTTAGGTCATTGCTTACTATTGAAGATGCAAAAGTTATAAAACTGGAAGACTACAAGTACGTTTATTGTTTGAATATGTCAATTTAATTTATCATCAATGGAACTCTCCCACCCCTAAAGCTACTTGGGGTCAACATCCTCTCCTCCTTATAATAGTGATAAGGCACACACTACAATCACTAATTCAAGAAAAAGGTCCAAGATGGGCACCGAAAACCTGATTGGAGTACACATTATTGAACAAAATTACAACAACAATTAATTTAATACGAAAAAAGCATCATCATAGTCGGATATCTTACTGTAGCTTCCATCTCTGCCTTGACTTCCTCAAGACGAGGCCTCATGAGCTGAAAATAACAAATAATCACATGTTAGAAGCAAGATTACACTAGCTCTTTGATGGTAGAAGTAATTATTAGAAATGTTTGCAACTAGAGGCTAGAGAAGGAAATAATAGTTTGAATGTAAGAATATCCATACCGTCAACTTGGAGGTGGATTTGAGCTGATTAATCAGAAACGGGACAGTAATCCCACGGATCAACAGAGTCGTAAGAACTATAGAAGCCCACCTAGACAAAAGCCAAATTCCACATCACAATTCCATATAATTGTGAATCCATCATTTCCAAACCAATAAAATCAAAACAAAGAACTACATCAGAGTCTCACCAATTCAAACCAGTATAAGTGTGAATCCCATCAATCAAATACTGCAAAGCAGCAACCGGCCAAGCAGAATCTGCCGCAGCAATCGCAACTTCACTCAGAACAGGGGCCTGAGAAGCAACCGCCTCTACTGTGGTATCGCTAATAACCTCCACAACATCACTAATGAAACCAACATTATTCGAATCTTCCCCCATAGAAGTTGACATATGCCTATGAAATCTAACAACCCCATTTCCATTTCCCGGGAAAAATGATCTCTGGTGATGAAACAAACTACCGGATGCCCAAGAATTATTAGTATAAGTCCCAAAAGACCGCCTTTGAGATAGAAAATCGTCGATTTTACGCCTCAACAACGATTCAGGCTTATCCTTGTTATTGTTCTTATCATGGTCATGAGAAATGTAACTAAAATAAGGGTTGATTTTTCTGGCTAAAAGGGTAGCTCGAGTACACACACTTCGCCTATATGCCATCTTAAATCTAATATACGAAAATTCTCAAGTAATCAAAAGGATTGAAACTTTATGATATCATCACCAAATTCAGAGTCCTGAAATCATCAAATCACAAACAAAAGGAAAGAAAATTCGAGGGAAACGTTAGCATCAATCAATCAGAGTAGTTCAGATCTTGTAAAAATAAAAATTAAAAAAAAAATAATAATACAGGATTGTGAATAAATGAACTAGGGTTTAGGGTTTAAGTAAATCTACTAAAAACTGGTACTTTAAAATGGAGTTAAGGGGACAAAATACGAAGGAAACTGACCTTTAGAGTACACTCGGGAGAAGAGAAAACGGGTGTCAAAGAGTTATAATTTGGAGAGGTTTTAAACTGAGGGACTAGTGAACTTTGGCGAAGGGAAGTGAGTCTGTGCTGCGCTTGATTCGTTGCAGCGAGACTGCATCCTCCTCCGTTATGTTGGCGGCGCGTTTCTTTATTTATTTTTATAAGCCCAATAACCGGAAAAATTAGTCCTTTCTCAGCTTTGATGGCTAGAGAGTAGACTTTTGAAACAAGATTTTTAGACACTTTAATAAAAAAAAAAATGAAAGACTTAGCCCAATTAAGGATATTTCGGACGCGCAGTTCCTCCATGACAACTTTCAAGTTCATAAGTGCTTCTACATTTAGTATATTATTGGTCTTAATGATCCATGCTTCTCCCAAACAAGACGCTCAGTGCCTTGGTGCATATCCTTCCAAGTTGCTAGCACTTTTGAATGGAGAGGTGAAGAAGGTCAAACCTTTTCTCCATTTTGCCTATAGATATTATTTCTTTGGTAGAGGACTCATGCACTCTTGCCTCTATTGAAATACTCTCTCCAAGGAGATTAACTTTTTTCCAAGCTCTATCTATCTCCGTGAATAGGCATCTTCTTCCCTCCAGAGATCTCGAGGTCCATATACTGATTCTTGAAGAAATTCCATTAGCTTGTGCCCTTATTCAGAATTATAAAAATCCTAAATCAGTTTGGAGAAGAACCTTTAAACATAACCTTATTTCTTTGTCTCCAGATATTCCATAAAATTAACAAGAATACTAACACTCGATTTTGGAGACTCAAATCCTCTTGGAAAAGAAACCTTGATAGCAGGTTCTAAACCATTAATCCTTAATCCAAAAAGGGAAGCGGCCCAAGTCCTCGATGAGAAGCTGCAGTCTCAAAAAAGATGATCAGCAATCTCTATGTGTTGTTGGCATAGGAGATACAAATCCTCTTGGATAATACCCCCTCAATCTCCATTTTTCTTGTGCGAGTTTGTTACTTAATATTTATGTTTTTTAACATTTGGTTAATGGTCCAGGAAATCATTGGGTTGTTACGTACGGAGTAAACCGTATGAGTATGGACAAATGACTCCCAAGTATCTAAGAACTTCCTCATTAATATCTAAAAAGAGATTAAAATTTAAGTCAAAGTAAGCTAAATGAAAGTTAACCCTTGAATGCTGCCTAATTGGTTGTTGTAATTTTAATAGTTTCTTCATATTGTAATGTTTACAAGATTACATTCTTATGTGTTGAGATTAAAACTAAGTTATCTTTTGGAAGTTATATGAAGTACTTTAAAACGTTATAGTGAAAAGTATTTGCTAATTTTGGTCTTTTAACTTACTCTGGTGGGGGTATTCCTTTTAAGTGGTTTTGCAGATAGGATTATCTCAAATTACAAGAAACTTTAGAAGTAGTTGAAGTGTTGTAATTTTATTTGATTTTATTATATTTTATTTAAGTTATGAGTAATGTGTAGATCGATTTTTGGAGTATTACGTAAATCTCTTTTCAAGTTTCGGCATGAGCATTTATTTAAGTTATTCAAGCGGAGTATAGATTTATATTTATGGGTCACATTTTGTAAATCTTAAGTTTATTATTGTTGTGTAATTTGAGTAAATTATGTGCAATTTGAGAATTAACATTTATTGCAAACAGGGATTTCATGCCCTTTTTATGAGTTTCATTCAAATTCTTTCTACTTTTTCTTGATCTTTTAAAATATAGTGTCTTATACACATAAATCAAGTGAATTTAAATAGGAGTTAAATAAAACCATACTTCTAATTTCTTTGAAAAATTAAACTATTTTTTACCTTTTGTCATAGTTCTGACTAGGCGTATTTTTTGATTTTGAATGTTTCCATCATTTTGTTCTCTTCAATTGTGAGAATTTTTTATCCATGTAAGGGGTGTTACATTCTCATAGTTGGTATGAGTTTTTTTTTATTTCCGGGTTATTACTAACTGGAAGGATGATCTAAATTTAAAAGGATTTATAGTTTTTTTTTATCAAGCCTTCGATTCGAACAATTATAGAGAAAAATCAAATTGTGAAGGTCAATCCTTGGAAAGATACAAAGTCATCAAATAAATATTACACTGTCAATCTTGAAATAGTGAAATTGATTTATTGTGCTTAAATATGCTGAAATTAATTAGGAATGGCAATTGATCGGAGTCGGAGCGGATCCAACAAAATCTGAATCCGATCTGAAAAGTTTGCGGACCTAATTTTGGGTCCGACTCCACATCTGCAAACTCCGAATCCAAATCCGTCGGACCTCCAAATCCGATCCGACCCGTCAGATTTCCGAATCCGATCTGTTGGACCTCTAAATCCGATCCGATCTGTCAAATCTTTGAATCCGGTCTGTTGGACCTCCAAATCCGATCCATCAGACCTTCGAATTCGATCCAAAATATAATATCTTCTTACCTATTTTTTTGTTAGTTTCATTACAGCAATGGAAGTATAAGTTAGAAAATGAGTTCACTAAATTAGAACAACGAAACCATCTACTTAGAACATTAGAGTCACGTTTTAAAACATTATAGCAGCGTTAAAATAATAGAGCAACGTAAGTACATTAGAGCAACGTTTTAGAACAATGAAAATACTTTTTAGAACATTAGGTTCATTATTTTAGAACAACCAACCAACCTATTTAGAACAAGAGAAGCATTATGTATAATGAGGAAGTATAAGTTAGAACATGAGTTTACTAAATTAGAACAATGAAACCATCTACTTAAAACATTAGAGTCACGTTTTAGAATATTATAGCAATGTTAGAGTAACGTTTAGAACAATAACCCACTAAACTATTTTAGAACAAGAGAAGCAACTACTTAAAACATTAGAGTAATGTTTAGAACAATAATTCAAAAAGTACAACTTTTTGGCCTTTGGTTTTGCAAAAAGTTGTGTCAGTTTTGTCATTATTTACGCTTTTGTCATTCTTTTTTACTCAATATCATCTGTTAGATTTAACAAGCAGGTGGTTTTAAATGGGTTTTCATACAAAAAGAGTTCTCACATAAGGGAGGGGTTCTCACATGATCCCTCCTATATATATATATATAGACACACACACACACACACACACACACACACACACACACACACACAATAATTAAGTAACTCAAAGTGACTTAATTAACCTAATTAGATTTGTCCAATCAATTGCTTATATGTGTGACCTCATAGGACTCGATTAAACTTAGTAGTATATTAATCTAATTAATATACATATTATAGTTGGTTTCGAGTAAAACACTATAATCACTTAAAATAACCGAATATCATTATCTCCATAATTAGTTCTAATTATATATAGTTTGTTACACTTGTTGAGGACATTCCTTCACCCATGCAGTTGCACGGTATTAAATTTGGTAAACGAAACTGAAGAAGTTGGATTATTAACATACAATGTCGACTAAATTAAAAACATAATAAATGTTTAATTTGATGATTTACAATTGTTTATATCTTACTTAAGATAAAATAATTCTTCCTCATATTTGTTCTGAAAAGTTGCTACAACTCTTACTTTCTCATTTTATTCAGATGGAGCATGAAGTATGAATGGGAACGAATTTATTAGACGTTTTTGGGATTCTTCACTAGTAGAGAAATGTCTATTTGCTGCGGTTTATTAGTTTTAAATGCTGCGTTTATTTATACAAAGCACATATATGCGAAGCAAATGGAAAAACAACAAATGTTGTGGTTTTTAGACGCAACAATAAAAATAACAAATGTTGCGGTTATTAAAAAAATTACAGCAAATATATCAATTAATTGCTGCGGTTTACCAAAAAAACACAGCATATATTTTTTAAAAATAAAAAAATTAAATTTTTAACATTATTTGTTGCGGGTTTTTGGAAAAATCGCAGTAAATAATATATATATTTGTTGCGGTTTTTCTAATAACCGCAGCAAATAATTGATTTTTTTTATTTTTTTTCTTAAATTTATATGTACTGCGGTTTTCTAATATAACCGCAGCATATATAAATTAATTCCTGCGGTTTTTCCAAAAAATCGCAGCAATTGATGGTTTACAGAACAAAAAAAAAATTAATAGGTCATTTTATGTGTTAATTTACATGCATATAAAAGTATATTATTAATAATTCATATCTCTCAAAATTATAATCTATTTGTTATATACTGTTACAACACAACACATTTAATCAAGAACATAATCTGATCTAAGCTAAGAATATCATGAATAATGTG
Source organism: Dysphania ambrosioides (assembly GCA_026401315.1). Classification (NCBI taxonomy): domain Eukaryota; kingdom Viridiplantae; phylum Streptophyta; class Magnoliopsida; order Caryophyllales; family Amaranthaceae; genus Dysphania; species Dysphania ambrosioides. Next base: position 3,838,827 of record CM048659.1, on the reverse strand, counting down.
TTAAATAATATGTTATAAAAAATAAGAAAAGTTAAGAAATGATCAACCGTGAAGCATATTAATCCAAAATTCTATTATGATCACTCGCTTTGGCACGGAAAATCGTGATCTACAATATTTTATTCTCAAAATGAACAATTAATTCATTTTTATACACAACTTTGTTACCCTTTAAAGGCCTCGATGACGTATTATTTGAGATATTAAAAAAAATTGAGAAGCCATAAGTACTGCGTTTATTTAAAAAAACCACAGCACTTATGACCATGATATTTTTCCAGAATTCTTTTTTCCATGGGCATTTCATGACGGAAATAAATGCTGCGGGTTTTTTTTAATAACCGCAGCACTTATAACCACAAGTGCTTCGGTTATTTAAATAACCGCAACATTCGTAATAAATGCTGTGATTTTTAAAATAACCGCAACACTTGTGTTATAAGTGTTGCAGTTATTTATATAACCGCAATATTTAGGTTCATGTGCTTCGAAATATATTTAACCGCAGCAATTGAGACGAAACAATTGAAGTATTTTCTACTAGTGCTTCTTTTATGAATATGTCTATATATTTCTAATAATAAAATAAATTTCAATAAGTTTTTGAATTTATTTTAATAAACTCTACAAATTATAGACTTACATTATTAACAAATATTTTAATATAGAAAGCTTTACAACTCATAACAATCTATGCCACTTTGCCAAATAGCGTAATACACTTTGTCACCTTGTTATCTCCAATTTTTACTGGTAACTGGTGCTTTCAATCTGTAAAAATATATTAACTTAACATTTTACTTAAAAAAATCTGATAATATAGACCCATTTGACTTTTGAAGGCTTTACATTTATTGTGTCTCTAAAATAATAATATAAAAGAAGATATATCTAATATCTCAATATCATGATATAATTAGGAAAACCTCTTCTATGTGATCATACAATAAATACAAATATATAATAGGAAACGGAGCATAACCAACATCGGTGAATGGACATGGAGTCATGGACAGAAGCAACGTTTTCAGTTTTCACGGCCAACTTTAGGGCAATTTTGGTGCTTACCCTTCAGTGGTTGGCCGGTTGCTCCTCCTGTCACCACCTTGCCGGGCGACGTCTTCTTCAACCTCCCCCAAAACATTATATAACTTATAATGTCTCATCATCTCCGCCATCATTAGTTCGTCTAGTATTTCCATCTTGTTGATCTCAGTAATTCCCGTCCTTCCCCATGTTGGCACTATATAGTAAATCATACAACATATATATGTAAGTTTTCAAAGAGTACGACATATTTTGAAAGAAATTAAAACTAGTGAAGAAGATATGATTTTTCTTTTTTTTGAGAGGAGTAAATTAAGAAGATATGATTTACACTAACTGCTTTATAATATTTCATTAACAATTGCATGGGCTTAATTAGGCAGCGTAATTCTTAAAGTGTGTTGTATTCCTCATGCATTGTATGATGAATGAGAAATGGAAATTGTAAGATAAAATAAAAGATTTTATGCATAAATGAACCTGCCAGAGTAGTCGCGAGCAAAAAGATCGCAAGTACTGCCAATCTCTCCATTGTATATATTATATTTGTGCGTATTTTGCAAGAGAAATTTTGAGAGGTCTGTAATCACGGTGTCTAAAAATCTTTGCACTATTTATAGAGCACAAAATTATTATACATTTTCATTTTATTTTTTACTTATTTATTTCAAAAAGCCAATCTCACGAGCAACTGCTAAGGGTGAAGCCAAAAAAAAAAAAAAACAAAAAAAAAACTTTGTCATTTCTTTTGAATTTTGTAAGGACTACATTGGATAGCCATAGATAAGATCTGGAATAATCCATAAGAGGGAATAACTTAGGTCAAAATGATTATGTATTGGAAGTGGTACTCCAAACTAACCTATGTTAAAAATTCGTCTACTTCATGTCAAAAAAAAAAAAAAAAAATCGTTTACTTTGCAAATAGTCGTAGCATGAACAAGTTAAAATATAGTTGATTATATTCTATATCATGCTTAGATATTTTAGTAACAAATCTTGTTTCTATAATTTGCACTTAATAGCTTTTCAGTTTTCACAGCTACAAAATAAATCTGAAGTATTACTTTGCTTCTTTAATAAAAATACGGAATACTTGTCTTTTAAATTCACACAATATAGGAGCGAGACTGTTCATTCCTTTGGCAATATCCTTTAATGGATTATATGGACGACATTGAGTGGTGGCAACAGATAAAACTATAAAACGATGGAGCTGCCTACTATCTACACGAGGTTGGGTGGCCCAAAAACAAAGGGAGATACACGAAGAAAAAAAAAAGTGTAGGAAAATAATTAAAACAAAAAAAAGAATGAGTTGGAAAAAGAATTACGGAGTACTCTAAAGAAAAATATATCAGTGTGATATAATTTTCATATTAATATTAGGAATAGACAATGTATGAAAATAATATCCAACTAATATCAGAATACTATCTAATTATGAATATTTTGGTGTTTGAAAATATTAGGATGAAATGTGGCTATTTTATAAATAGCTTATAGATGATGTATAATAAACAAAGTTAATCTTTACCATTAAACCTTGAACACATATTTTTATCATAGTATTGGAACGGACTGTTTTGGCCCATTAACAAACCCATGTAGGGAGGCCCAATAACATGACAAATGCAATATGGAGAGAAGTTGAAGATCTGTCTGGGCATATACCTCAATACAATTAATTAGAGGTTCCAAATATTGGAAGTGTTGAAAAAAGTACCCAATAATCCAAATTGCAAGACTAAAATATATTAGTATGGTTTATTTTGCATATTGATATTAGTAATAAACAATAGCAACATATCATCTTAGTATTCCTAAACACCAAAATTTGTAATAAGATTTTTTTTTTCACAAATATTTGTAATAGAATAATATTCTAATATCAATACTTAACATATTATAATTACCCAAAATATATTCTTTGGATATCCTGGTATTCCTAAACAACAAAATATTTGTAATAAGATAAAATTTTAATATTAATGCTTAATATATCTTAATAATTAGTTAATCTTATCCTATTAATTTATTAGTTTTATAGGCACCTTTTTTATATTATTCCATCTATAATACATATACCTTTTTATATTATTCCATCTATAATACATACACCTTTTTTTATATTATTTCATCTATTAATACATAAACCTTTAATTAGCTTTATAATAACATATGAAACTCGTGCATTAGCACGGGAATATATTGGTGTCTTAATTATATAAAAGATATTATTGGATATAATTTACAGTTTATCACGCTAATATATTTTCCCAACAAGTAAAAAGTATATATTTTTTAAAAAAAGTTCCATTAAATTCGTACAGAGACGCAGATTTTGAACTTTGAAGGTATGTCACCTTGTGTTCTGTCCAATTATTTTTCCTTCCACTAGCTAATAATTAGAGTGTGGTGGAACGTGGAAGAAGGTTATGATTAGTATTTAGTGCGACCTTTGTTAATACAGAGTACTGCGCAGACAAGGTTTGGAAGCTTGACAGTAGCTTTTCTAATTTCTATTAGCATATCAATAGGACAAGCATAAGTACCCCGTACATTTTTGATGTTTTGCTGAAAAAGTCTTTGTTTCGCATTCAAAGGTTCTTGCGCTTTTGTATAACTGTATAAGCATATCAATAGGACAATAGAGATCGAGAACATTAGTAACTAATACTTGTATATTGGATAACCCACGCAACTCCAGGCCATTCAAACATTTATTGCAGTGCTGAGACTACTAAGTCTCAGCATTTATTCTGTTATCCAACGGATGCATAACAAGAAGTAATCATTTTTTTTTTATCATTTTGTTTGGATACAAAACTAGAGGTTTTGGAAGTGAAGGGAAAGAGAGGTTTTTCAACCTAAGGCTCGGTCTGAATCAAATAAACATTTGAGGCCATGGAATACATACACAATCACACCTTGAATATTTGTATTCAAGGATATTTCAGATAATAGCAACTTCATTATTACAGTCGCATAGGACTGTTTATTATTTGTATACGAGTACGTCCTTGTGCGTTTTGCATCTAGTTTCGCGATCAATGTATCCTGCACAACCCCATGATGTTAGAGTAAGATAAACCTGCTATCTTGTGTTTCCTAGAGAGACTGATCTAAAGAAGGGAGAAAGGGGGAATAGAAGAGAGATTCTTACTGGCTACAGTTGAAGGTTGCATTAATGGGAGGAAGTTTGATTTTCAACCCGCATTGTTTAGGAAGCGCAGAGATAAGGGAATCATCAACCGGGTCTATGAAGGGCAGTATAGACTCAAGACAATTGCAAACTCCTTGTCTTTGTTTCTTATTATTCCCGTATTGCTTCCAAACATACTTAGTGCCTTGGCAGCAAAAACTCGAGGGTGAGGGGTGTTGCTTTTCAAGGTAAGATAAGCACGGTGACAGGCTGTTTAATACCAGACCACATGGAAATTCCTGTCCTCCCTGCTGTCCTTGCTGTTCTTGGCTCATCGAATAGTTGCAGGAGAGTACTACAAGAAAAGCTAGGAATGTAACAAATAGACTCATTTTTTTGTATTTCAGATTTTTAGTTCTGATTGCTTTGGACTGATAAGGGTTTAAATAGAAGGTATGCCTTTGCTAATAACAGACATGCAGATGTGATGATTTCATAATTTAGGGTATTAGTTGAGTGTATTAAGACAAATAGCCAAGTATCATTTTGAGTGGATAACTGATTCACACATTTGAGTCAGGTTCTCAGTTAAACTTGAGATTTTTTTAGTAGTGAAGGAGAGGAGCAGGAGTTAAGGGAACAGAAAACTGTATGACAGAGTTACAAGCTGCAGAGGCAGCCAAAGAGTTAATAAAACTCAAATATAGAAAAAAGGGTACAAAAGATCATTTTGGTTGATGCAGCATGAATCAAACCTGATGACTGATGCATTTCGGCCACAGTAATTAGAGAAGGGTATGAAAGTGGAATATAAGTACAAATCCAAGTGTTAGACACACCAAGGGTCACAAACTCACAATTCAGACAAGGATACAAGGACACGACATACACACAGATTCAGATTGGGATGTGAAATAAAAATGAAACTCTAGAACTAATACAAGGAAAATACATGATCATAGTTAAGGACTGAAAGTACATTGACTGATTGAGGTAAGCAATAAGTATGAGTTGTATGACTGCTTTTGAATGACAGTGTCGTACTGTCGTGTAGTTTAATGAATTACATTTGTGTTTGTAAAACAAGTCCCAAAATTTAGAGCACAAACATGCCCAAGAATTCCCCTCTTTTCCTAAAATATAGGAACACTGTAGTATATACAAGCCATAAGAATCAATGATTATGATCCAGACAATACCATAAAGAGATTTGAAGGCGGACCAGAAGGAGCTAGCTGACAGCAAGCGCAGAGGCTGGTTGAGGCGAGTTCCTGCAAAGAGGGCAGGTGGCATTCATCCTGAGCCATTCATCTATACATTCAGCATGGAAATAGTGATTGCAATCTGGTATAGACCTCAAGGCCTCTTTTGGCTGATACTCTGACAAGCATATAGGGCAGATGTTATCACTAGGTTTTGGGAGCCGCTTGCTTTCTCCAAGTATGGTTTTCGGGTAGGATTCTATGGTAGGAACATCAAGGCCTAATCTTAGAATAATTGGTTGAGGGAAGATTGATGGCGAGGATTCTGTATTTGAGTAAGTGCGGTTCTGATTACGGGACCTGACCCTGCCGCTGATGTAGAGTGTCAACCCTATAATGCATAGAAAGAGTGGTATTCCGGCTCCTAGTATCAGGCCAAACTTAGCGCTTCTTGGAAAAGCTGTACAGAAGTAAAAGAAGGGATTTAGAGCAAAGATCAGTGTCTTCAGGTCTTGAACATCATCAGTATAGAGATTATTGCTGTTTATGGCACAGAACACACGGAACATGCACAAATGAGTCTGAAGTACGAACATGCACAAAAAAGAGGTCTCACCATCTCACAAGTAATATAACGCAACCACCTTAAGGTGATGTTCATAGTGTGGCAAATGTACGCTGCCTTATACTTAAGAGAAGATGCATCCAACTCATGCCAATAGCAAAGAAATATTGAAAGAGGTGGAAGATTTGAAAATGTGTGTCCTAATAAGAGCTAGGCAATCATGATACAAATGTTTTTAGTTTTTATTCTACATGTAACACCTATCCATAATTTCAGTGTCAATTCCAAAATGAGTAGTTTGTTTTAGAATGGAGGGATACATGTTCAGTTATGGGTCGCATACTCACATTAGGGCAAGGCCCAAACACCCACACTTCAAAAGAAACAGTAGTGTTATCTGGATTTGACCCCTATCCAATGAGCAGGTTACAGCTCTTTCTAGCTTCCAAAATCCAAAAACAAATAATGGGTGCAGTGACTGATTGTGTGAGAATATGTAATGTCAACTACGTATACCACTCCAAAGAGTATCGAGCTCAACTTTTGCAGTGGAAACCAAATGTCCACACACCTAGCATATACGGGGCCAACATTGAAACAAACAGTTGGCTCTTCCGACTTCAACATGATGTGATGGTCATCATGTTCTGCACTTATGCTACACTTAAAAAGAGCAATGAATTTATAGGAGTGTGAACTTCTGTTTGGCTATCAATACATGGTAAGAGAAAAAGACCAAGAGCCAAGAAGTAGGTGTCGAACTGTCGACTTCATTGGGTCATGAAGCAAATTAGACCAATAATAAAGAAGTTTAACAAAGAAACTTCCGTGTAGTAAAAGATGTGAACTAGAGGGCAGTTGACATGTCCCCATCTCAAAACCTACCATGACAAGTTTATTTTTTCTTTTATTTGTTTTAAAATATATCAGTTGTTGACCTACCTATGAATTTCTTAAACGCCACGTCAGTATACCATAAACAAACCTGAAATATGTTACTTGATCTTCCCGAATTTGGCTACTGCTCTTGTACAAGTATTAGTCTAGCAAATATGGAAGTATTAACTTCATTATTAAAAAAAAATTGATGATTTCCCGCCATACTAGAACCATATCAAATATTAACACAAACTTGTCTTATAGTAATAATAGTTGAGTTATTTTTCTATTTTGTAGTGATATTTTAAGTTTTGTCATTTTTGTAATAATACAAATCCGTGAATAATTTATAATTACTCATCTTATATACTCATGGATCATGGATAGTGATGAAATCAAAAAAATTTCTAGAAAAGGGGTAAAAAAAAGTTTTTACTCCGTAACCCATTTTTTAAAAATTTATCACAAGAGTATATTTTTTACGTTATCCTTAACTTATGGACTATTAATCTATTAGAGTAAAAAATAAACTTGTGTTTTGGCAAATACCATTAGACTATTAGAGCTAATTGCCTTTTCCACGCGTCAAAGTTGACAACACCCTCAAATTCTTGACTTTTGAGTCCTAGAATTTGATTTTAAAAGTAGAAACACTTTGTTTTCAGAAGAAACCCTGAAGTTTGTAGATGACGGTTGAGGACAGCATGAGAAAGTTGGTAATGTAATATGTATCACGTGAACAGCAGCATATACAAAAATATACATCGAGTATTGTGGTAACATTTTCCACCTTATAAAAACCTAGAACATTAACATTAAATTAAAAAAAAAATCCCCATTTCTTTTTCAATTTTCTTTTTCAAAAAAGAAAATCAGAAGACGTCTAGTTGTAGTTTACTGATCACTTATTATGAATATAATCAACAGCATATGCTTTGACTTTGACTTGTGATTGTTTGTTAACAGTCTCACAGACTATATGTGATTCTCCCTGAAATAAAGTTTTTTTTTTTTTTTATATATAGTATACCACTTTCTTCTATGTTGTGTAACCTAGTATTGAAACAACCGCTAATAGAAGAGTTAAGCAATATTTAGTCCTTATAATTGTTTATAATCATATATATTTCTAAAATAGTATAAATTCAAAAATTCAAGACAAAAATATCTGTATATATATATATATATATATATATATATATATATATATATATATATATATATATATATATATATATATATATTGGTGTAATTATTGTTTTTGATTTCTTAAATTTTCCTCTTTTAACCTTCTAGGGTTATACATATAATTTTTTTTTTAAAGGAAGTAAAAAGCTTATACGGGACAAAGTGAGTAATGACTATACATCTATAGCCATTAGTAAATACTAGCCCACCAGATGGAGTGTTAGGCGTAGCTTGCTACAATCAGTACATCTATGGTTACGAAATTACGGTCAGGTCAAACACGGTGTAGCCGTGTAGGGGGAAGGAAGATTAGTCATTAAACAAGCACTCATTTTTAAGCTAGCTTATGCCCCGATGGCTCAACTATCTCAACTCTCAAGACAGGCCAAGAAAGATTCTGAAGACCCTTTTCAAAGACCACAAAAGGCATAGGAATTTTGTAGGTGTACACGTTAGTTAGTCTATGCCACAACCATGGAATGGCACAAGGCACGTAAGAAACTGATTTGTTCCATCTATTCATAGCAATCGCTGTTACATCCTACCTCAAGAATCAAGAAGAAAATAATACCAATATATAGCCACTACTTTTGGTTCCAAAATACTCCATAGTATTCCCTTCATACTACTACGTATTTTTGTTATAATTCTCAAATAATTGGTTTAAATTTTGTAGCATAGTTTATGTTCTCGTTACACCCCAAAACAATTTACTATAAATTCCAACTACAGCTACATCTACAGCTACAAGCCTACGACTATATTAGTAAATTGAGAATTAAACTTTAAACCCATAGAACCCAAATCTTGAAATAACTCATGTTTCATGAACCTATGATGAAACAGAGGAGTATAAAAGAAGTTGCGATTAATCTCGTTGATGAACATGGACGTAATCAAAACGAACTATACGTTATTTTTTTTATAAACAAAAAAGGGGGAGGGGGGGTTCACACAGACACACTCACCGGAAGATGAAGGAAGGAAGCAACCAACTTCAAGACCCGAATCACCCACCAACCCACAGGACCCGCCACGAGTCAAACAATCCACACAACTCGGATTATCCCAAGTCAGTTGCACAAACACATCACTCATATCCTTTGGAGCTGGATACGCATACTCCATCGCCGGCCACCAAAACGCTACGTTTAGCCTTTTGATAATCTCACACTCCCACTCCTTTCCTTCACCCAACAGCTCCTCCCCATACCCATCAAACGCCACCACTACCGTATGGTTCCCTACATCCATACACGAAATTACGGAAACAGCCCCAGGAAGCTTCGTCGTGTTCAGCTTCGTGTTCTTAGCACCAGAGCAGTTGAAAAAAAGGTAAGGCCATTCGAAAGAACCGAACCTGAAGGGGGTGGACCTCGTAAGGGATAAGTCCAGGACCCGTTTAGGGATACATCTGTCCGGATCGGATACCCATATTTGTTGTTCCAAGTATGATATCCCTTGAACTATCAGATGATGATGGGAGTAGAGTGGAAGGAGGGTTTGACCGTTAGAGTCGCAGGAGAGGTCGAACCGGGGGTACCCACATCTGTATGATTGGTTATTGGGTACCCAAAATGGAAATCGGATCGGGTTGTGGTTGCAATAGAAGGAAGAGCAGAGTTGTGCAACTGCTTGGAGTCGTGGGAAGAGGAGGAGGATAAGTAAAGTTAACGGAAATGGGAGCATATTGAAATTATGTGCATTTTTTTTTAGACTTTTTGGCTTTTATACTTTTGGCCCAATGTCTTTGACAAGCAATAGTCATCTTTGCGTTCTTACTAGGATTATATAGCAATATTCAAAGGACGAATTTTCAATTACCAGTGCCTTTTATCAAATTACAGTTGAGTTATCTTATGAGTATTACTGATATTTATTATTATGCGTGATGTTGTGATTTACTCTGCATAGTAGGTAGCCGATTAGGCTTTGGATTTGATGTTTGGAGTAATGTGAAGATGTTTTCAATTTTTGGGGATCAAAAGGGTGACGTTGGGTAGAATAATGCAAGATTATTTTCTTGGAGTTAGAACGAAACTAATTTTATAATCTCTACACTTATGAGTATTACGACCCAAATCGAAGTCTTTTTTTATTTTATGCTTAAAAAGGGATGGCTGGTAGGCTACGTTTTAGAAGTGGCCCATTTTTTTATGGTACCTATGTTTCTAAGTGATGTAACCAAGAAAGACCAATATATGGACCTCATTTAGAATTTGCTAAAGGTCCTAAAATTATAACAATAAAAAGTTGTCACAATTCAATACAACTCTTATTTTTATTTTTATTATTAGTGTTAAATATGTTCCGACCCATCGACTTATTTGTACTATTAATCTATTATATCAACTTTTTTTACTACAACAATGAATTATAGAAATAGAAATAAAAAAAAAGGAAATGCCCATTAAAGAAACAAATTCATATTAGAGATGAGAAATATATGTTTTTCATTATCTTATACATCAATCTTAAAAAATAAGAAATAAGAAATATATTTTTCATCATGTGATATTGATTTTATTTTTCATAATATTATTTACTAATACTGTATTGAAGTTTGGTCATAATGTTATCAATAAAGACCTTGGGCGACAAGACTAACTAATGCTTGTAACCATAGTGTATACTCCAAATGTTGAGCATTTGGTGAGTTTGAAGTACTTTTAGCTGATTTGAGTGATAATTAGAGAAATGTAAACTATTACTCGACACAAGATATATGTCATCGGATACGTAATGTTATGACAATAAAAAATGTTGTCTTTATTATGACCTTTAACATATCACTATTATGATCCTTTGTCTCCTTATCTATTTATTTTATGCATGCAACTGATGCAAGTCATGTCTACACCATTGGAACTTCTGGGAAGTAGGAATGAAATTCAGGTTTGAGGATTAGCAGGAATGCCCCCAGAATCTCCCAAGTTTTCTTTGTAGACGATGCTCTCTTCTTTTTTAAGGCAAAGGCAAACCCTAATGCCTATTTCAAGATGATAAACCTTTTGGATGAATTATGTGCTATTTCAGGTGAGCTTGTATATCCAAATAAATCATCCATCATCTTTTCTCTAAACATTCAGTTGAAATTTATAAAATTCATGCGTAAGTCACTAAGGGTAAAACAAAAAGATTTTTTGGGGCACTTACCTTGGGATCCCAATGGAAAGGGAAAAGACTTGATTTCATATATGAAAATACTATGAGAAAGTTGGGCTCTTGGAAATTTTACTCTCTTAATCAAACAAGGAAATCCATTCTGATCAATGATATTCTAGTTACTCTTGCTTCACATGTTCTTTTTGTATATTTGCTTCCAAAGAGACTCCTGAATAGGATTTCCTTAGCGTTACTCAAATTCTAGTGGGGTCGTTCTAGTGATTAAAGGCCTATTTTTTGGAGAGAAAAAAAATGTTCTCCTTCTTCCGAAATAGGAAGGGGAAGTGGGGCTACGCAATATTTCTCATATAAACTATTCCATGCTTTTTAAACAAGCATGGAGAATTCAAAATGATCCTCAAATCTTACTCTCAAGGCTTATTGCAGGGAGATACGTACAATGAAACTCCAATAGAAGTGGCGAGTTCAAATAGGGAATTATCTAAGCCTTCATGGGCTCTCAAAATCATGGTCTTCGCAACTAAAGATATTAAAGGGGTGTCTGGGAAGAGTTATTGGCAATGGAAGAGTGTAAAAGTTGAAGAGGATAATTAATGTTGCAGGTTCCTCCTGAATGAACACAAGTCAATATGGTTTATTAATCTCATAAAGAAAGATTTGTCTTGGGACCAAAGTAAGATATGGAGGCTTCTTTGAAGAGAAATAGCTTATGCTATCATTTGCTCTCATGTTAATCTATACAACCGGGAAGACGAGCTTGTTTGGTGGAACTCAAGATCTGGTGATTTCTCAGTCAAAGAGGGATGCTGGTTTTTGAGAAATTAGGAGAGGAGCCAATTTCGCCAAGCCCGGGTTCCTTTAGATATTCCTCAAGTTCTTTGGAGGTCTTTTTGGAAGCTAAAACTCCCTCCGAAAGTCCTGATGTTCGTTTGGAAGCTTATCAACAGGGCCTTCCCGGCTCGAGATGAACTCTTTAGAAGGGGCATTCAACTGGATTATCTATGCCCCATTTGTATAGGCCAAAGGGAGTCTCTTAATCACCTCTTTCAGGATTGTGAGATATCAAAGCATATTTGATTTTCTTCAATTTTAAGACTATGGATTTCTGATATGGAGCCCGAAATGGATGTCTGGTACATTAGCTGACTTAATTTTCTCATGAAAGAAGACACCTAGAACAAGGAAATAGCATAATCTTTTATTATTTTTTGCTGGAGAATCTAGCTGCATAGGAATGATGTTTGCTTTAATCACTCTAATCAAAATCTAGCTATAGTCTTCTTTCTTTTTAGAGAATGGAGTGGGAGACTTTCTCAAGCTTAGAAAATGCGAATCAAACCTTATCCAGGTTCCACCTACTATCCAATTCTGGACAATTGTGAATCTGCAAGGTAGAAGATTAAACATAATTGAAGTCGATGAAGCTTGGAAGAAGAAGATGAAAAACAAAAGATGGTATATTAAAGCAGGTATTGGATGGTACATGCAGTTAGTGAAGGGGAGTGCTTGTAGGGTAGTCAAAGAGTATGGGCTTTTTCACCTCTCCACACGAAATTGCTGACTATTAAGAAGGGTATAGTCTCGTTCTACAGGAGATACGTGTCTTCTTTGAATAGAATGTGCAAAAGTAATGGATATCCTTCTTAATCTGTCCAAACCGCCTAAAGAATTAAAGTCGCTAGTACATGATATAAGACTTATGGCGCCTGCATTTTCTTTCTTCTGCTATTTTAATGTTTCTAGGTGTCTTGTTGTAATGCCCAAAAACTAGCCATTGAGCCTAGGATGGGGTAATTGCTATTTTGTGTAAACTTTGCCAAAAAAAACATATCACCATTCGCATGAAGAAAAAAAAGTATGGAGTAAGAAGTTTATAATATTACTAGTTTGACCAAACAAGGAAAATATTATTGAAAAAAGTATTGTATACACGTAACCCGTTAACTTTATTGTGCTCCCATTAAAAGTGATTCGTTAATATAACTAAAGTTATTTCTCGTGTCTTTAATTCTTTATCAACTTTGAGGGGTCACTTTTGTTATTTCAAGAGGTCACTTTTAATGGAAATACAATAAATTTATTGTGTTCCGTTTGTATTAGGGGTGTTCAAAACTACCCGACCCGATGACTCGGCAATAAATAGTCGGGTATTTTAAAAAAAAATGGTTTTTCGGGTCGGGTACCCTACCTAATAGAAATATAGGATACTCGGGTCATGGCCAAAAAAAATTATATATAATCGGAAACTCGGGTACTCAAAATATATTTTTTTATTTAGTTTTTTTTGTTGTTTTGCAGTTTAACTGTTTTTTGTTGTTCTTTGTAATTACATAAATGTTTCAATTTAACATGATGGAAGACTTATTATGGCGTAGAAACTAATTTTCTGATTTCAACATTTATCTGAACAAATTTTCTGATTTCAACGTTAAATGTGAGTGAAAACGGGCTTATTTATGCGCTTACTTTTTTTTAATGGCTCATGTTATCATTTATGAATGAAATCGGGCCTAAAAATTCAATAGATGAAATACCTACGAAATCAACTATTAATTAGACTATGATGGTCCATGGCCAAAACACACTCAAGATTTACTGAATTTATAACTGAATTTGTTGGATTAATTGTTATTTCAGTCACGAATTTGAGCTTTATTACACTCCTATAACTCAGATAATCTAAAACACTCTTTAGACGTTGACAAGCGTGACCGGCAATATACTCCTCTCGTTAAGGCAGTAATTGGACCATGCACCCGAATGCACAGTGAGCATCGTACACCTGATATAAAACGCAAGAACATTACACATAAAACGTAGGCAAATTGACACGTCAACATAGATAATTAAAAATCATATTATAAGAATTATATTCTAATATTTTTAAAAAATAAAATTAAAATACTTAATAAAAAACAGTTCCAAATAATTTAAATCATATTATAAGAATATAATACTATTAAAAATAATAGTAATAATTTTAATAACAAAATATAAATAATACTAAAATAGTTTGCTTCGGGCCAAATTGGAGGGTCTCTTGCAAGCTCATGTCGTGCTCGTACTCCAAATAAAAAAAAAATAGTCCATTGCATTGAACACAAGATTTTTAGTAAAAAAAATTAATAATAAAAATTAAACCGAATACCCTGTAACCCAACCCGGTTTAAGCGGGTCAGGCCATAGACCGATTTTCGAACTACCCGGTATATCGGGTATCCGGTTATGAACACCCCTAGTTTGTATACAATATGTTGTGAAAATATTATAAAATTTTCCAAATAAAAGAGAATGGGGAATATCTCTTTATATTTATATGTGATTTTAATATTTTTCTAAATAAAATGAATACATATCTTATTGAGAGATAGATATTTTTAATTGGTGGTGAAAGTAATAAACGAATACGCAAGATTATAAATTGTAATTCTAGCATGATCAGCAACCACTTCCTTTCGAAAAATACAAGTATCAACGTTAGCACGAATAAACTACAGATTAGGGATATTTATGATTGATTGACAAAATCTTAGAAAAGTCAAAGGATGGCAGTCAAAGCTGTTGAATATGGAAGAAATTGTTACTCTTATCAAATTTGAACGTAGCGACGTAGCCTTATATGCAATGAAAACTAATAATCTTCCTACTTTGTCCTTAAAATCATTGAAAAAAGGTTGTAAAAGATTTCTTTGAAACAAAGTAGACAGGTCCAACTAAATCTCTATAACTAATTGGAAAATAGTTTATAAACCTAAACAAAGTTACAAACCATAGGACTATAGGAGGACTAGGAATTCGAAACTTAAAAACATGGAGCCTTTATTTCATGTCTAAGCTCGGTTGAATATTTCTAAATCATTCTTACGCAAAAATACTTAATAAAACAAAAATTTATCAAAACTTTATGAATTGTAAACTATATACCACTCAATCACCAATTTGGAGAGACACCTTAAAGGAGATATATTTTTAAAACGGTCTGATTTGCACAATAGAAAATCGTATGAAAACTTTCATATATATGGTTCAATTATTAGTAAGGAGAAGGGGAGTAAAGTTCCGGATTGAGATATTAATCTTACAAGCAATATGAAAAAGAAAACACAAAGTATTGTATACACACAAAATATAATAACACAATAAAGTTATTGTATTTTCGATTGACATATGTTGTTTTAACGTATTACTTTTGTTATATCGAGAGATCATTTTTACGGTTACTATTTCTGGTGTGTTTACAATACTTTTGGACAAGAAAAAAACCGTATTAACATAAATGAATTCTCAAATTGTCCTCGCTAATAACTTGTTGCTGACCGGACTTGTGAGTGTCACACTATCACTTAATTAATAAAATTTGATAGTTTAATAATATTTGGTTATTATTGATTCGTTGGGTTATTTTACTTCTTTGCTTGTATACTCGTTAATTGCTGATGTCTATATGTTTTGTTCTTAAACCTGTTCTGATGGGGTAAATCCTCTTGAAAATGGTGCTGATAGATAGGCACCTGGTGACTTAATTGTTGATAAGCTGTAAGGGAATTTTGTGAACAAGCCTAATTGCCTATCAATAGCTTGAAATAATTATATGTCGAATAATGTTATGTATTTTTGAACTTTCTATATAAAATATCTAATTCTGAATGTAACTTTGTACTATCTGTTTAAATAAATGCTATTTTTATACGATAATGTTGCCTAGGCTAACAGTTGGGTTACGTTATGGAGTTAACAACTGGGTAATTATTTAGTGTTTCGTAATTTGACTAATTGAACAAATTATCAGGTTATTACATGAGTAGTGCAAAGGGCTAATGAATTTTGGAGCAAATGAATGTGACGATAATATTCTTGTAATTCGATATTGTTGTTGTGTCGTTCGTGGCTTATGTGGTTTTACACGTAGCTTATGTTAGGCCAAATAATCAAGCATAAAAAAAAAAAAAAAAAAAGTAGTTGGAACTCCTCATACATCATACTTGTTCACCACTTGTGTAATATTTGATATTTTCAGAGTATTTTAAAAAATATTTCAAAATGTATTTTGCATAGTAATTTAGTCATTTATTTTATGAGCTAGCTTAAGTGATTTTGGGATAAATTATCTTTGAATATCAAGGATTTTGTTATATTAAAATACTTAATTTTATTAATAAAATCAAATTGGATTTTTTAATATCATAAATTCAAAAAATATTTATGAAAATCGGTTATATGATTAAATAAGAATTGTATTTTAAAAATCAATATTTTGACATATATATGGGTTCAGCATCTATCCCCAGGATTGTATTTTCTATGACGTATTATTGAAAATAAAGCTTAAAGATAACGAAATGTTGCCTTGTATAAAACTACTTTGGAGACTAGGAAATTCTGAATTGGTCACATAAATCGAAATTAAATAATCTTATAGCTCAAATTACGATACAGAACAATTAGGGGGTGCAAGCTGAATGCATGATGGCTGCTGGGATTGGTCAATGTTGTCTACTGATGTCCTTTGTGAAAGTTTGCCTTGAAAGTGAATGATGCAGAAGACTTCGTTTATTTCTCTGCTGTATGTCAATCATGGCATGATTTTTATACTGATAAGGAGTGGACCGCCAAAATGCCATGGTTAATGCTGGCCGAGAACACAAAAGGATATTGTTTTTGAAGGCAATGATTCATTGAATGTGACGAATCTGACGATGATTTTCTTATTGTGGCTATATATGGTGTTAGCTGGCTTTATGCAAGGCCAAATGATCAAGCCTGTACTTTTTTTTTTTAAAGTCCTCGTACTGATCCACGTACTTGTCGTGCGGTATATGGAGGTTCGCGCCGCATGTAGTTCAATATGCAAAAGAATCTATATATATTTTACAGAAGATAAGATGGATCTATGAGAATTACCCAAATGTTATGTTATGGAAGAGTCTCATTAAGGGCTCTTGACCGATTCAGTTATAGAAGAGTCTAATCAATTATGCTATTGATCGATCGATGTTGTAAATGGTTATATTTTATTACGTTTTTAAATGATCAAATTGAGTCTAATCAATAAGATTTATAACCCATTTCAGCCCCAACTTGACCTAATATACAGGTCTAGACATGGTACTGGAGAGTTTGCCATATTGAGAATGGGGAGATTGAGAAGGTTTATGAAGTAGATGATGTGCATTCTAAACTCTGCACTCCCTTGTGGTTCATGCCCAAGTTGTTTTAGATTGTGGCCGGTTTTTGTTTAGTGTTGTCTAGAATTATTAACACTATTTATAAGGATTTGGTAGTCAATGTAACTCAAACTATTTCATTTGTGTGAATGATGTTTATGTTTATTACGGTTGATTAATGACATGCCTTAAAGACCTAGCCAATTTCACGAATTACCTCATAAGTTTAAATTTTATGATGCATCACGCGCTTTAGAAAAAACTCTATCATGAGACCTCGTAGTCTAGTAGATACCTTTTGGAGTTACCACGTAACTTTGTAATACCTTGTAATGAAGGAAAATCATATAAGGTATATCAATGGACTTTTGAAATATGGGGTTGACGAAAATGGACTTTTGAAAATTGGGACAGAGGAGTGTCATTATTCATCTAAGCTCCGTTTGGTTTAGCGGAAAATATTTCCAATATAAAATGATTTTCCTTTTGAAAACAATTTTCTAGAGAAAATATAAAGTCGTTTTTAATATGAAGTAGGTTTTTCTTTGTTTAGTTCATTTAATGAAAAGTTATTAAGAATAAGAAAATAAAAAGGAAATAAAAGAAGATAGAAGAGTTAAACAAAGTTAAAGAGATCTTACTTCTTTTTATTTAAAAGAAAATTATTTTCTATCTAGAAAGATCTATTTTTTAACCTTTTCAAGATAACAATTTTACATCATTTACAAAGCAAACAAAGAAAAAACATTCATTTTCTTGGAAAATATTTGGTTTGGGTATTCTAGTTCTAGTCTATGAGGGCTGGGACTAAGCAAAATGAAGATCTGGCGGGAAATGTCACAGAAGTCCCTAAAATGTAACTCCAATATAAAAGCCCTAACCCCAAACCCCTCTTTTCACTCATTCTTCTCTCCACCCCTCACTCCACTACTTCACCTATCTGCTCGATTTAAGGGTTCGTTTGTCGAAATCTTTCGCTAAATTCCTCAACCTAATGGATGATGTGTTAGATGATACCGAAAAGCAGACCTGCACTCTCGACGAGTACCTGGATGACCTCGAAGAACGCGAAATGGTATTTGATTTTTTTTTTCTTTTTTTTTTCCGCCGCTTCCCCTATTTTTTAGGGTTTTTGAGTTTGCCTTTGATTTTTTATTGTAATTCTCAAGTTGAATTTGAGAATTATTCCGTATATTGCTTCAACTGATTAGGTTGAAAACTATACAAAATTACTAGCGTTATGCGAATAATCGGGTAATCGTAAATTCATAATTAATTGCTTGATGGGTTGTTCTCTACTTCTCCATTGCATGTCTTCGTCGCTTTCGCCGAATTCCGTGCCTATGTGAATATCTGATGTAGATTCTTTTATACTTTCGTTTTTAATTTGGTGACTGGATTTACGCGGAAATCAATTGTTGGGATGAAATGTACTTGTCTATTATGCTGCAAAGTCATTTCCCCTAAGCTGAAGCATTGTTAGAGGGGTTTTTGAGTTATGGGATGTATTGTATGGGGCAATATGTTGGGTTATTTTCTTAGGTTTAGCCGCGAAACTACAAGAATTGTTGAAATGTACTTGAATCTCGTGCATAGGTTATTTATATTAGTAATCTCTCCGAGCCTTGTGGCTGTGATTTGTGAACTCGATTGTTTGTCAGCACCCGAATCCTTTAGTTTTTACGTCATTGGGTGTTTGGGACATCATGCGCTTGATGATGTGTGCCCCTTTTTTGATATTTAACAGCATCTAGTTTTATGATTGGGCTCTTTGCTTGGATTCGTATATTGAACCTCATTTTTGGTGATGTATGAGATGGTTATATTTTGATGAGAAATTAGGTTTTGCAATAGCATGAATAGCCGTGTGTCTGCATTTCTAAGTTATCCTTAATGTTGCTGTGTTATTCAACTGTAAAAAGTTGTTTATATCCCCTGTTCCTGCCCCATTAGCTTTTCGTGACTTCATAATTGCCATTATGGTATAGATTTTTAATAGTCTGCAAAGAGTAGTTATTTCCCTCAACCCTTTATGACTTCAATTATTGTTACAGGAAGCTGAAATGGTTTTGGGTGGTGACGACGGAGATGAGTGTACATACTCAAAAGGTTATCTGAAACGGCAAGCTATATTTTCATGTTTGACATGCACACCTGAAGGAAATGCTGGATTCTGCACTGCATGTAGCCTGTCTTGCCATGAAGGACATGAGGTAATGTTTGTTTAGCTGGGAATGAGATATGAAGCTTTTGCACTTTGGTCTTTGTTTTGTCCTGTCTGACTCTTCACATTGGGTTATCTGTGAAGAAAATTAGAAGTTATTGCAAGACCTTTTGAAATCTAGTTATATGCTTCTTAAGTTTAGATGTCCTCAAGGCCATAATAGTTCTATTTGTATCAGTAATTTGCTCTTCAAATTACGGTTTTTCGTCAATTGCATTTATTTAGTTATCAAGAGTAATTTACACCCGGTATTTCTGATATGGTTAGTAGTTGTAAAATTCCCTCCAAAATCGTCAATGGCTTGATTTCATTTTTAATTATCAAGAACACTAAAGTTATGGGCTATTGAAAGCAATTATTCAAATTTAAGTACTAAGGAAATTAATATCTACAATGGTTGGAATATATCTTGAAACTGTTTTGGGAATGCAAGTGAAACGAAAGTAAACAAAATCAGTTGGTCAATCTCGCAAAGCAACTTTGTTTTGCTTGCATATGCTGTCTTTATCTGATTTCTCTTTTTTCCTGTTTGTTTGAGATGCCTGTATCTAATATGCCATTGCACTAAGGGTCTAGGCAAAGAAGTTCTTAATCTTGTGGAAATATTCAATGCCTTTGGAGCAATTTTCTATGCATCTCAAATTGGATGCTTATCTTGATTGTTGCTTTGTAACTCTATGGTTCTGCAAATTACTGTTAATCAGTAACATGGCTAATGAAAATTTGTCCAAAATGGATCTTTTATTCACTATGGCTGATGCTATATGATTTCCATCTTTCCTGTATATTTTATTGTTCGGCTCTCATGATCTCAGCTTGAAAAAGATACCTAAAACAGAACCTTATGGAGAATGCAAACTAGAATGTATGTTACTTTTTTAACGATATCTTGATTTTTGATTTTATTTTACTCATGAAATCCCCTTCTGTTGAGCAGTCTGACATTCACTGCATTCATTTATGAATTCTTTTTCACATTGTTATGTTAAACTGTATGATACATTGGTTGCCGGGGGTGTGGGCCCAGAGCCAGCCAGTCATGAGAACCTTATAGACTCTAGTTTTTGTAGATTGTGGAGCTGTGGACCAAGAGAAACTTTAGGTGTGATTGTGGAAATTCCAAGTTTGGCAACTTTATCTGTAAGCTTCAGCCGAGCAAGGACATAGAAAATGTGGAGAACTCATACAACCATAACTTCAAGGGGACATACTGTACTTGTGATCGCCTTTATCCTGATCCAAGTGTTGAAGAGGAGGAAGAGATGGTACAGTGCTGTGTATGCGAAGACTGGTATCACAGAGAACATCTTGGTCTGGAGTCCTTTGAAAAGGTTGGTGTCTTGTGCTCTTTGTCTGTTCTCTTATTACAATGCTCCCTTCCAGGACCGTCTTGATTATGTTTCTTACTAGAAGAATAAGCTTGTGAGTCATGACTGCAAATATTCCTTTAGGGCTGCAATTTCCCATATCTAAACAAAAAAGAAGTAACAAGTATATCCAAATTTCTAATACCACTTCTCTTTAGTGCTGGAAAAAGAATTCTTAATGCATATGATATTCATGATTAAATTAGGCACAATATATCTTGGTTAGATTTGTTGGAAAAGACAATGTTGGTGTTCCTGTCAGTCATTAATAGAGCGGTAGCTCATCAAGTATTGTGGTTTTGACAATGTAGCTTTATCAATGGATTATTTTGGTCTTTTTGGTGGCTAATGTGAGACAAAGTAGTATATCTGGTGTCCTTCATTGTTCGGATGCCATTCTTTGGGTTCTTTCTGGATTTCTGGAGTCTTCTTTGAATGATGTGCATTGAGTTTGACCTAGAGTATCTTTCATTAATTTTCTAAGAGGACTTCTGTTCTATATCTTGTGCTACATTTGAGATTTCATTGAGTTTTCACCTTGTCTAGAGACAATTATCTTGCTTTTCTTCTATTCATTGCCAGATATCCATATCATGAATTCATGGCATTTCTGAACCCTGCTTGAGTTTATATGATGTGTCTATACGATCTAAGGTTGGTAATTAGTTAATTTTATCTTCAGATTCCTGTGGAAGAGGAGGGAGAGGTTCTATACGAGGATCTTATTTGCTCAGGTTGTTATGCAGCTTGTTCATTCTTAACCTTTTATACCCAGAACATCTTTGTTTCTCCTAAGAAGCATGAGGTTGTTGCAAATGATGAGAAAGGGAAAGGAATACTAGAAGAGGCTTCAACCCACTGTGCCAATGCTGGAAAGATCATGGATACTAGTTGCGACCTCTTGAAACCATGTGAGGGTGGCGACATCAAACCTGACAATGTATCTGCTGGAGAAAATTTGGTTTCAGCTAATAAGACTGAGAAAGCTTTGAGCTTGAATAAATGCACTCAAGATGGAAGCTCAACTACTTGTCAGCTTGGCTTTGATCTTGGGACAGTTCCGCCACCTGTGGAAAGTAATAAAGCTATGTTCCTCGTAAAGAACTGGAGGGACATCCTCTGTCGATGTGAAAAATGTTCTAATTTTTACAAACAGAAGCGTATTAGTTTCCTGCTTGACAAGGATGATACAATTGCGGAGTATGAGAAGAGGGCACAGCAGAGAAGGGAAGAAAGGCTGCAGAAACAGGAGGGTGCCTCATTAAACATGTTTGATAACCTTGGTCATGTGGAGAAAGTGGAAATTATAAGTGGCATTACACAGATGAAAAATGAAATGGAAACTTTCTTTGTATGCCCATTCTCCTTATTCTACTTCTTGGACATCAGTTTGGTTCATTATGATTTTCGGATCACGGAAAATAATAAGTTTTTTATTTTGCTTTATTTTTTAAAATTCTTTTCAGGCAAATAGAGATGCATCACAGGCAGTTACATCTGCCGATATTTATGAGCTCTTTGACAATCTCAAAAAGAAACGCCGCCGTGAAATGTAAGCTTTGTCCAAGATTTCTGTAAGTTGGATCTTAAATTGTGCTCTAGCTTACTTTTAGTTAGTTATGGACTTGCGCAACCTCTGAATCATTCTTGGTGTTTGGACACTCATTAGATGTTCCAGTTTGTGGTTGCTTTGATTTCCTGGATCTTGATTGTCATCATAAAATGTATAACGAAATTTCTTTGGTATCTCTCATGAACTAATTTGGAAGTAAATTTGTTTATGCACCCTTCAACCCCCAGCCCCCCCCCAAACACCACCAGATCTCTGACCTCTCTTATTTTGTCATATATCATTTGTTGTGGAATTCTTCCAAATCAATGCCTTCCTGTATATTCACGCAAGAGGTTAGGTGGAAATAGATTTGCTCTTAGTTTTGGACCAAGTTGATCAGGGTTGTTGTTGGACATTGGGTCTTGACCTTTCAATTTAGTATTTGATTAATTCTAGGACCTAGTTATTACTTTATAATTGAATTTTTTTGGGATACTGCTCTTAAACACCAGCTTCGAAACATTTCATTGTGTACTTTGCTCTTGGCTCTGGCATTACTAGTTATCCTAGAAATATGTCTGTCGGTATCTTATTAACCTTCCTGAACAGTGACTCTGTCTGGTAGGTTGGTCTTCCATTGTTGCAAACATTTAATTTGAGCTGGTGATTATTTCAGTTCTTCAGTGTAATATGGTTATGAGCAGTTGTTCATGACTTCCTCACTTGTACCCACTTCTACCCTCCTGTTTTTACAGGATTACTATAATTTGTGATTGGTGAAATTGGTCTAGATTAGTTCTTAAAACCTTCCTGTTTTTATTTCCTATCATTTTAATTAAGATATGTTCAACATCCAAACCAAAAACAAACATTTAATTTATCTTACCTGTTAAATAACTAACAGTAAGCAAAAAGACAAATGCTTTTAAAATTTAAAATTCAAGATTAATTTTTTTGATTATTTATTAGATGGTTGATATGTTAGTCATTAAACTCATAAGTATAGAAAATAGACTGGCTTCTGTATCTGTAGTTGGTGAGCTTTGTCAGATTTCCATATCCTTCTGTTCATCCACTGTATCTTATTTAGTTACATTCCTGCCCTGTATTCTCACCATGATGCACAAGCATCTGAAAGCCTCCTTTGCCAAGATTACACAGTATTCACTTGCACAAGATAATTTTGATATTTTCTTTGTCCGATTCTTGGAAAACTTTCTGTCTTATGTAGGGTACAAATGATACCTAAATATGGTTGATGGCATGGAAAAGTTATAAATTTGGTTGTTTCTGAGTTAGCTGAGCATATTATCTATTAATTTTTTTTTATTTAGGGTTTAGTGGCCTTTTTATTTATGAAAACAGAGTGATTGGCCTACTATGTATGTAATACTATTAGCCCAACTTTGGTGCAACTGAATGCTGAATTAATAATGTTGCACTGTTATATTTTTGTTAGTGAAGGTTTTTCTATTTACTACTTGTACTTGCTAGGTAGTCAAGGGAGTTGGCAAGGTAGTATCTTAGATTCTTAGCTGCACGAACTGTTAGTCTGTCCCTTGCCCAGTTTTAAGTTAAGCAGCTTGTATTTTATTGAAATAGCTAGTGGTTAGGTAAAGAAGAAGCTAATTTGCTTGGTTCTGGGTGGCATGGGATACTATTTGTGTGTTATGTTCATCGGTCTGGAATCTATAGGGTTTGCTAGGTGGCTAAGGACTTCATAAGTTTAGACAAGGTTTTGTATGAGGCTATCTCACATTAACTCATTTTGAGATTGAGGTGAATTTTGCTTTTGAGAGGTGACTCTTACCTTTTCGTTGATAAATGTTAATGATTTTTCCGGATAATGTGGTGGGAAATGGTTTCAGTCATGATTATATGTATAGTCCTGTTGTAGTTGTAAATTTAAGGGGAATGCATCCTTAAAGATGTAGAATATTCGATATATTAGGGTAATATTTGACATATGAGAGTATTATTGGTCCAACATAATTACTGGTTAGTTTATGAGGTCTTTCATCGTACCGTTAAGATTTTAAGAAATAAAAGTTAAGGGTGAAATCACAAGATAAATCTCCAGTCGATGTAACATCTTAATATTAGCTTCTGTAACTATTTGATTTTCGAAGTTATTGTGTGTGTGCGTAGCGTGAAATGATAAGTTAGAGCGTGTAGATAATGCGAGATCTTGTTCGAGGGGAATATGATTCTCTCCATGTCCTTTTCTTTCAGTTCCCAGTTCCTCCAGACTTGAATACTTAAGCTAGCAACAAAGTTAATCTCCCAACCTTCCTATTCCATTATTTTACATCCAACTGTTGAATTGAAAACCAAATCTTCTTGTTCGTTTATGGAGCTATAGATAATCTGGATTCCCTTATATGAGCATCTTATTCCTTATTTTGGTTTGATTTTTGAACGAATAAAAAAGGTGTAAGTGGGAGGCTCTTGGTTTTCCATTTTGGTTTCTACTGTCATGTGGTTATCAGTATGGAGGTTGTAATAGGAGGCTGTGAGAATTCTAAAGAAATCTCTACCCTGTACCCCTAAAATCTCTATATATGCTTGACAACCTATTCTTGCCGAATTTCTTAAACTTTTGTACAAAATCTTGTGATGAATATGCCATGGCAGAAGGTTGAAGATTAGTTTCAAAGTTGATGGAAAAAGCCAACAAAGTCCGGATCTTAGGGTTTGATTTGCTAAATCTCCGGGCTAATTAATAATTAATTTACCATCAAACTGGTATAGTCACAATACCTAGCAAATCTACAAAAGTTAGCAGGTGATGTAATGAAACATGATTTGTTAACACTTTTCCTCTTGGACTAAATACTTTTTAATGGATGAAAGTTTTTCCAAAACGGTCAAAAAGAAGGGAAGCATACAATAATGTTGAATTTTAGTCCTTTCCTTCTACCTAAACTTAGAGTGACTTGTCTCGTAAAATCATTGATTGGGTTTTCCGCCGATTAGCGAAAGTGATGTGTTGTGTCACCAGATTCATTTTAATAGATGAAAAGTTTACTGTTTTAGTTTAATGGTGTCTTTGTCTTAATTCTGTCAAAAATCAGTGAATTCACAATCCCCTTTGATTATGGTTGGGCTGAACATTTCATGGTTTGTTTATATACTCCGCACTTCGTATTTCATGGAGTCGGAATATTTGGGGTTAGAGTGGGGGACTAATTTCTATTGTAAAACCCGTTGGATTGAGCTATAGCTAGGTGAGCCGGGATCGAGTTACTAGAGCTCATGCTAGAGCTATAGCAACACAAACACCGTCTTACTCCTTAGATTAATTTTTCTTCTGTTGTATCGTTCACTTTTGAAATGTCAAAAAAAAGGGGTTGGATGGAGTGAGAATAGATAATATTAGACCAAGTACATGTATATTAATGTTTCTTAGATATAATTATACTCTAGTACATATTCCCTCCATCCCTCATAATTTGATCCATTTTCATATGTTTATTAAGTTTTGGTTTGATAAAGTTGGTAAACGAGAAAATTAATGGGATCACAAATTATGTGTATGAAAGAAAATGGGTTCCTTTTTTATCATTTAAGGTATGGGGTAGTTTTTTAGACATTTATTTTTAGCATGAGGCAAATAATTAAGGACAGATATATTATAAATCAATGTTTCATAATGTGTTGGTAATAATTCAATATGATACAGTTCTTTTATTTTTCCTCTTGTTGCCACGTCATTCATTTGCGTGTACTTTTTGAGATACACTATTTGTTCTTTTAGCAAGTTATTGAATAAAATAGTGTCTTCACTATTTTGTTAGCTGAAAAAATAGTTATTGTAGCTCTACTCAAAGAACAGTAACAAGGGAAGCCCGGGTATGACTTCCTATTAGAATTGGGATCAAAGTAAAGTCGAAATGGGATTCAAACCCAGTTTTTGTAGGACTTGAATGGGCACATGCCAATTATGCCACATCACCATTACTAATCGAGGGAATGTATGATATGAAAGATAAATGTTGAGAGTAGATATTATGTTCTTCCCGCAGTTAAATAGTATTAATTTAGCAGCTGATTGCCTATTTGCCTTGTGAATGTTGTACGTCATGCATGGTCATGATTACGTAGAGTTAGGGATAAGTTTTTATAGCAATAATTTGCATATACAAACCTATAAATAAAATCAATGATTCCTCATTTAATTATTCTCGGTGCACGTTACTGATGGTCGTTACTTGAAACTATACTAATGTTTATGACAACGTAATGCAATTTGTTTGGAGCATTGGAGCTGTTGCTGTAAGCTACGTGACTCGTAATGATAGATAATTTGACATGATGAGACATTGAAATTATATTAATTATATCTTCGGAAAATGAAGCTGAAATTTCTAGATCCTAATCTCCCGCCTTGCACAGGTGTTCTGTTTTTAATGATCTAGTCCTTAACTTATACTCAGTAGCTTAAAGCCATTGAGTACATGCCTAGACGGACTTACACATGTAATTTAATCAAAGCTTTGGTTTTTATGCTTGTTAGGGTTGAAAAAAAGCATCTCAATTATTGCTCGTTTCATTTTTAATCTGACTAATTCATTTTTTCTATTGAGAAAAAAATTTCCTACGTTGCTTATTTCTGTTGCTCTAAGGAGTCTTGGTTGTGTATATGATATATTGTTTTAAAATTGTGAAATTCTACGCCAACAATTGCCAAAACACAAACCAACAGTGTTAAGAATGTGATCTTTTGCCTTTTAACTTGAAATGACACGAATGCTAGCTGTATTTAACTAAAAGCAATTTTCACTGTTAGATTTAATATCATATGATTGTATTTTTGTTAATTACTACGAATTGCATGATTGAATGATTTTTCCCGTCTCGATTTAAGTAGAAAGTTCTGTTTGCCGACGTTCTAAGGTGATTTATATAATGTCTTACTGTCTTGTTTAGTTTGATTGCGAGTAAATTACGTGTTGTATGAACGGTTGGTTTGGCTTGCCTATTTCGTTCACTTATCAATACATGTTCAAGATGAACAGAGAAAAGATAACCCAATGGAATATAAATTTGATTTTGAACACCCAATTTAATTTGTAGTAATACACTAAGAAGTTTTACTCCTGGAAATGGCTGAAAATTTTTACTTTTTTTTTTTTTAGGTAATTCTATTAAATATTTTAATGCCTATGTTATGAACAACTCGATTTTTTTGAAAAGAAAATAGTGATCTCCTTTTCTATAATTATGTATTCCGATACCCAAAAATGACCAGGTTAGTTATAGTGCGGCCATTTTTTCCTTTACTCATGAAAAATCTAAATTAAAGTTTTAATTGCACTAGTGAGATGAAGCTGTTTTTACAATCTCATGTCATTAATGTAAGAATTTGATAACATGTCACCAAAGCGAAATTTAGCCTTCCCATACCTCTAGACATGCAATGAAACTAAGCAATACAATTTGGGATTTGCATCCAACAACACTAGAATAGTCCCCTAAAACGAGTGTCGTCTACGAATTAAAAATGGAAGTTGATAATAGTGAAGTAGGGCCTGCAACAATGTGGGGGTTAGACGTTGTCTCTTGTCATTAGTGCAAAAGGACAATCCCCTCACATGTAAATGGGCCTCATTTTTCTACGTACATTAATCAACTCTCTCTAGTACTGTTGCATGTACAGCCGCAGAGTCGCTCTCAAACCATTTATATATAGCCCTTGTTTCAAGCAAAATGCTTTAGCACTAGGTTTTCCTTCAAACATCCGTCATTCTTTGGTGAGCGAAACCTGCTTTTAGTTTCTTCCCATATAATAGTAATAATAATAATAATAAAAAAACCAACAAATTCATTTGTGCAAAAAGAATAACCAAACAAATTTTCATAAGCATGGGAAATTGCATGGAAACTTGCAAGGCAAATAAAGTTGGAGGAGGAGAAGAAAGTGGGATAGGGAATGAAGGAAACACTGGAATGGAAGTGATATGTAAAGGAGAATTAGTGAAGAATGTTGTGAATAACAAAAATGGTTTAAGAGTGAAAATGGTGTTGACCAAGGAGGAATTGCAATGGCTGATGATGCAGTTGAGTAACAGAGAAGGCGGTGTAAACAGTATTGAAGATGTATTAGACCAGCTCGAGAAGGGAAGAAAGAAAGTTTCAGGTCATTCTTGGAAACCTTCTCTTGATAGTATTACTGAAATTCCTGAAGTTGTTGAGATGAACAGGTGATAGATCTGTTTTTGTGTTCGTGTAGAGATTTACAACGACAGTGGTATAAGATGGATTCGATCCTCAGTTTTTGGATAATCATTCGATTCCCAAAACATTACAAATTAGATTAGCTGCCGTCTAAATAGATGATAGGTTTGTCATTTGAGGTTTGCTCTTTTCTTTTTCTTGGGTGGGTAGGGAGGTAATTGAAATTTTTGTAGTCTTTTGCCTTGCATGGGTTAAAGGTTTGGAGTTCAACACCCAAATGTGTAAATATTATTTGAGATAGATTGAAATGCTCTGTGAAGATGTCAGCTCTGCTTCCCCTTTCATTCCCTTATATGTTTTTGTTTTTCATTGGTTGGAACTTCAAAAAATTAATTGCTTGAAATGTCAGCTAATTTTACTGAGAAGATAACTTGAATAATTGTTCTCTTTGGAGATAGTCCATGGATAGCACTCCACTTGTTTCAATTCTTTATGAGAGTCCTCATAGCGCAAATTATGCTCTCAACTGAGGCTCAACATTGCAAAAGTAATTTAAGTATCTGATTTGTAATATGTGGTTTGTCAGTTGTCACACTGGTACACATACGATGAAAAATTCTGGTGATTGATAAACATTCATTCAAATGACGATTAATTTGTCTAAATATTGGACGTAAGGTGTATGACAATCAAAGCATCGAAACTTAAAGAAATTGACGGGGACCTTCTTAAACGTTAACGGTGGATCATGTGGTTTGATTTGATGTCAACACAAAACAAAAAAAAAAAACCTTACCAACCCTTGAATATAAACAAGAAAAGTGCCATCTTTCTTGGCCAAAATGGCTATCTATTTCCCATTGACGCCACTTTTTTAGCTCATTGAAGACTATGGTTGTCGAGGGAATGTAATGTTACTATTCGCATGAGGTTATTTAGAGGGAGTCGGAATTCTTTGTACATCCAAATATGTACTACGTAATAAATAAAAGCATAATCATATATATCATTAATATCAATATATATACTAGTATAATGAAGTAGAGGATATACAGGCGAGTGGCAACTGATACCCAACGAACCTGCTTGTAAGAAACCAAATCTAGGCTAGTTTGGCTCATGCACACACATAACACATTCATTCTTGATATGCTTTGAATGAGGTTTGACATGGAGCTACGTAGGACTTAGCTCGTGTTAACATTGATTTGGTA
Source organism: Dysphania ambrosioides (assembly GCA_026401315.1). NCBI lineage: Eukaryota > Viridiplantae > Streptophyta > Magnoliopsida > Caryophyllales > Amaranthaceae > Dysphania > Dysphania ambrosioides. The sequence goes on along the minus strand of CM048659.1, from coordinate 3,808,977 downwards.
ATTAATGAGAAAGTTGGGACATATTGATTGTAAGATGCTATTAACTGACAAAGATCATTGTAAAAATGTTGCTTGTTTTGAATAATGGTGTTGGAGTAAACCCGGATAATGTGATTTAGATGCAGTGCACGTTTCGTTTGGTCTCAATTACTAGAAGTTGAAGCTGATGGAAGGAGTATCCAATCATGATTTTATTGTCGTTCAGATGTTATCACTTACACCCCCCCCCCCCCCCCCCCCCCCCCCCCCCCTAACCGTTTGATTATCGCTAATAGCAGTAACGGGGCTGAATATCAGGGGTCCAATTATCACAAAAATCCCTTACAGTAGGGGGTCACAGTTAGGATCCTGTTTTACTAATAGCCCTCAATTATGCCAACCTAAACAGCATAAGCACAAGCAATAATAATTCAGACTTACAGTGTACCACATCGTCTGCAAAGTCTATGAATATCAGTAAACTAGAAACCAGTAAGGGTTAGGATCATCATTCACTACAAAACTTTAATTGTTGATTTCTGAGGACCCTAGCTTTATCACATGACACATCCTTTCAGGATTCCGTTCCTCAGTTGTCGCTCTCAATGTGCCGAAAACATTAAAAGAGGTGTGCTAGACTGCTAGGAACATGTACAACTATAGCTTGGGCATGACATTATATACAGATTCTGATATCATCATTTATTAACTTATTACCGCCGAGCCGCGACTCTTCTAAACATATCTATTTTAAGAAAAGTCTGTGAAGTACTCAGGACGGCTTTGAGCAAAGCGTAGTAACTTTTGACTGAAGGCACTGACCTCTATTTGTCCAAAAATTTCCTCTGTATCAGGCAAATATTTTGCCTTTTCACATCAGACAAAATGATTTACGTTACCAATTGACTCTATATAGGTGTACAATATATTTACTCAATTGATAAACACTGTCCGCAATTATATGATATCGCCCGCAAATTTTTAAATGAAATTACCATTACACCCTTAGTTCATTATATCAACTAAATCAAACTCATCCATACAAAAAAAACCATTTCAATACTTCAAACCCTCCAAACCATTCATTTATCCTGTCAAAACAAAATTTACAAAATTCTTCAAACATCATGTCCCAAAGACCCGACAAAGAAGTGTTGAGGAGGTCGACTCCTCTGGCGACGGCGACGGTTCCTCTTCCGGTGGTTGAGGTTTTTTTTTTGAATTTGCAATCGCCGGCGGTGGAGGGAAGGAGGCAACACCACCACGGACGGGCGGCCGGCTGGATCAGGCGTCTGGGGAAGACGCCTCTGCCGCCTCCTTCGCCGCACCACCGCCGTTGTCGGAACCTAGGTGATGTTATTTTTTTTCAACTTATTATTTAATTACTAATGAATTTTATTAATTAATTATATTAGGCATTATAATATGTATATTTAGGTTAACTATGGTAATTAGTAAAGTATATGATTAAGATAGATATATTATTAGTTAAAGTATATGATTAACTATGGTAATAAGTTAAAATATAAGTTTATGATATATTATTATAATTATTATATTAATTAGTTAAAATATAAGTTTTACAATATATTATTATAATTAATATATTAATTATGTTAATTAGGTAAAATATAAGATTTAGATATATTAGTATAATTATTATGTTAATTATGTTGATTACCTAAGTAAAAAATATATGTTTAGTATATATAATTATAATTATTATATTAACTATGTGAATTACTTAAGTATAAATGTATGTTTAGGATATATTATTATAATTAATATATATTAATTGTGTTACAATTATTATATTAATTTGTGGTAATTGATTTATTTTAAAATGTATGTTTAGGATATAGTATTATGATTATGTCATTTTCCTTGATGTAATTAGGAATCGAGTTTCCGACCAGGAAAAGGGAAATCGATACCAGCTCACATGATTAGACAATACTTAGAGGATGATTCAGGTCCAAGGCATCCATGTACTCGTGGTGTGTCTGCCTCGGTTCGAAGGGAGAGGGTATCTACTCGATACGAGCAGTCAGTAGGTATGGAGGACGAAGAAGAAAGTGCTGATAGTTGGGATGATGATGAAAACATCTTCGAGGAAGATGGAAATGATTATATAGATGAATTAGTGGTTCAATTAGAGGGTGTTTGGGCTGATCGAGAAATAACTATTCGTAAGGGTAAGGGTGGCTGGTTCGTTAGTACTTTTGGTATAACTTCCTCTTCTATTTCTGGTCAAAGCCGGAAGAAGATGAAGGTTGATGATTCATGGGTTGTGAAACAGGCGGTTCCTGGTGGGCCAGTTGATGGGAGTGTTGTTCCTAGTTTTTTGGATCACATTGCTAGGCGCATATGAGATGGTAAGGAGAGGGAATCTTCATCATGTGTTGGTATTTTAAAATGCCAGAACAGAGATAGAGAGTGCGCAAATTTGCGAACCGGGTATGAATCATGGATGACTGATGATTCACCTATTTGTGCACGCTTAGATAACACTGGAGTGTCCCACCTGCCTTGGGCCATGTTCAACCATATTGATGCTACCCTTTTATCAGCTTTTATAGAGCGTTGGCAGCCTAACACCAACTCATTTCACTTCTCATTTGGAGAGATGACGATTTTATTGCACTATGTGCAGGAGATACTTAGGCTCCCTATAGAGGGTAAATTAGTTAGTGAAAAACCAGATGTTGGGGATCTGAAGACTTAATGTGCTGAGTTACTTGTTGTGAGCATTGAAACATTGGATGCTCGTAAATATTGGCAAGGAGGTGGACTGAATATCAAGGCAGTCGATGATTTATGTAGGAAGGTGATTCCACCTAGGCATTTGAACAATCAACTCAGTGCCTATTTTCTTTTATGCCTTGGATGTTATTTGTTCCTTGATAAGAGTGGTTGTAGGGTGAGGCCACGGGATATAGTAGAGGCGAGGGAACCTAGTACTATGAGGACATACTCATGGGGATCGGCTACTCTAGCATTCTTATACCATCAGCTTGGAATAGCCAGTCGTACTGATTGTAAGCAACTCACTGGTTGTCTTACTCTATTTCAGGCATGGATATATAAGTAAATTTCCTGCCTTTCGTCCTCATAGAGACCGCATTCCCATTGAAGAAGGGTACCCTTGTGCCGGATGTTGGAATGTTCGCATGATTACTAATTCTACAGAGCGACTAAGGGTGATTCGTCGGCAGTTTGATAATATGACTGCGTCAGAGGTTAGTTATCCTTGTCTTTATGTTCTTATTTTGGTTTACTTGACGTATGATTGGTAATCGTTTGCTTTGCAGGTTGAGTGGTTGCCTTACTTTTGGGACTCTGTTAAGAAGGTACCAAGGACTGCATTCCTCGGTTTCTTACAGTATCGGGAAATTATAGAGCCTTACTTGCCCGACCGATGCTTGCGATAGCTCGGGTATGTACAGGTCATTCCATCTCCCGCTCCCAAGCCTGTGTTCGCTTATCATCCAGAAGTATCAGCCGAGTATAAGGTGGAGTGGCCTATATATGTGGTGGAAAACTTGTGGCTTCAGTTCCTGAGGGGTGCAAGACTCTTCTTAGGTGATTTGACTCGTACTGAGGTACCTTCCATTTGTGATGACTCGTACATGACATGGTTCTAATCGAAGTCACATCCTCGCCTTGTAGCAAATGACGGGTCTGAATCCAGAAGAGACCGAGTGCCACCACGAACTGCGATAGATATTGTAAGTTACTTACTCTTATAATTCTCAGTTATTAATTTTTTTCTCTTATAATTGTTTCTACTTTTATGTGCAGTGGATGAACATGGCGATTGAAGCAACATCTAGTTTCTTGGAAGTTAGAGATTTGATGCCTACCGAGAAGGCGAAGGCCGCTTGCGCTTGGTGGGATAATATTATTGACATCTGGAACCGATCATTGACTATGTAAGATGCCGATGATGAGTCTTGACATGATTTTTATGGAATTGTATTGAAGAATATTGATATGTAGCTATTTTCGTAGTTGGATATTTCGTTGCGTTTGGATTGTGTTGGAACAGGTGTGTGTTATTGTTGCTTATGGATTGTGTTGGAACATGTTAATTTTACTATTGTCGTCACTTGGTAGCTCACTTTACAGAGGAAACTCTGTCAAAATTTCCGCAGGATTTCCATCACATTACTCCTAACCTAAATACATGATAACGAATGCCATAGTTCAATTCATAATGACGAATTTGAAAACCTAAATACAAGATTTTCATAATTCATTTCAAAATAATACATTTGAAAACCTAAATACATGATAAGCTTTGCCAGAGTTCAATTCGTTTTCTATATATATCTTCCTAACCGACCACACTTTCATTTCGAATTTGAAACCATAAGGTATTGGTGGTACTGGAAAACCATCAGCCAAATCCAACCGAATGAAATGCTTATATCTGCCCAAGTGTGCAATCGCAAATTCTCTTAATGGCCTCGTAATGCTAGTAGAACTTTCCCAAGGGAGAACAGTAACACACAGATATACTGAAGATCCATCGTTTCCCAATCCGTAGCACATGACGACGCTCTTGTAAAAATTGGCAATTGGAAATAGATCCGCGATAATTTCCATGTAATGCTCAATACCACAATGCCCTCCTCCCCAATTAATACGTGCTAACGCAACATCCAAACTGTCGTAGTATACATCTTGGTATTTGGGTCGTTTTGTTGAAATTTCATTGAACATTGTTTACCGGGCAACAAACCACAGATCTTCAGAACCATGAAACACATCGAAATCCACAATTTCCATCAGCTATAACATCATTCCATCCTTCTAAATACGGCATTATAAATCCGGGAAGTCTATCAATACATGGGAATTGGTCAACGTCCACTCTACCTGTGCAGCTAAGAAAATAATTAATTACAAGTAACATAAAAATAACAAATTAAAACATGATCCGTACCAGTTGAGGGCATGTTAACAGATGAGGACGAACAACCCATAGTCTGAGTACTGCTAGAAGAACGACTTCGACCTCGACCACGACCCTGACCCCGAGCAGCATTTCTCTCCATGTACTCCCAAGCACTGAAATCACGCCGAGGTCGACCTCTAGTAATGGTCGTACCCTTGGGTTCTCTAATCTCCGACTCATCTAGGTGGAGCATACCATGCAGAAGTAGAGTGGCATCACGTACAAACGAGGGATGACTAGCTCGCACTTGGCCTGTAAGTTCATCAAAACGTTTTGTGTCTTGCATGGATCAATCTACGATAAGGGTCCACAACTTCACAAATGATAAACGATCTCCAAAAAGGATGAATTTGATCTAGGTAAAAACTCTCGCCCGACTGAATAATTCGCGCTATTGTGCAAGCGCATGGAATCCCATGGGTTGTCCTCAGCGAATGTCAATCTCGTCACTTAAAACACTCATCCTACTCTTCTCTTGTTCCAACAAGCTCATAAAATGATGGGAAGTGCAACCATGGAGATTCTGGTACAGTCGACCTCGATATAACGTGCCATGTCTTCGTCTGGAGTCCTCCAAACACTGTTTAATACCGTTGACTTGGGTCTCAATCACCTTGTTAACACGCTCGAATAACGTGTCAAGAGCCGATGTGGAAGAGTTAAGCCAGTCCTTTAGTGCATTGTGGGCACTCTCGACTCTGCAAGTCGTAGTGTTCCCAAAATAAAGGACTTGATTCGTCCAGTATAGCACAAATTTCTCTTTATGAGGAATCCATTGTTGCGTAACGTATTGTAAAAGTGTAGGACACCAGCTATAGCAATCCATCATGAACTGAACATTATCCTCATACTGCTTTTGTATAGTGGCATACATGACTTGCCTCCAACTCCCCTTTTGGAATTTTTCAGCTGAAACCTTATTCTTTCCCATGCAATGATAATCTTTATTCAACACACACTTATTGATATGCCACGTGCAAAGTAAATGTGCAGAATTAGGGAACAAATCCCTAATCGAGAAAAAAAAACCACCCTCGCAATCGGTTACTATAGAACTCGGGTGCACCTCAGGACCAACATAATTCTTCGGCTTCTCCAACACTCACCGATAACTTGACTCTGTTTCATCTTTCATGATTGCATAACCAATCACGAAGTTCATGTTCCCCGGAGTCATCCCAATTATCTCCACTAAAGGATACTTGTACTTATTTGTCTTGTACGTAGAATCTATAAGGATCACATACAGATAAGTGCGTAACAAATCAGCAGACATCGGGTGCACCAAGAAGACATGGGTCACAACATCAGTGGCTTCATCACTCATAAACCAGTGTAAGTAATTATACTTGATTGCTTGATATAGCAATTGCTGAATTGGGTTCTTTCCTTTTGACTTTTCTCTCCTTATCTTATCTCTTTCATTGTACACGTGTCTTTTATTTGGATTATCTTTTGGATATTTCTCTAACAAAGTTGCCAGTATTTTAGCCGGTCTCACTTGTGCCTCAGATATCTCGTGCACAACTTTCTTCGCACCAGGACTAATGTCGCTAATCTGTCGATGTCCTTGTGGATACACAACCAACTCATGGTTGTGTTTACTCCATTTCGAAGCGCCAACAATGTGCCAACCGCTAAGATCTCGACGCTGACAAACCTTAATCTTAAATAAGCAACCACAACCTTTTCTCTTCGTGTCAAACCTCACGGCTGTTGTCAAATCTCGATCAACTTTCTTCGAAGAACGATCACATTTCAACAATTTATCATATCGACCATCTCTTTATGTTTTCCATGTTGAAGTCGTCAAACAAAAACCGGATTGAATTGCAATATTTTTAGCCCATTCAATTGCCAATTCCGATGTTGCAAAATCATCATGTTCAAAAATACCACTATGATCAATCCCATCTCCACCGTAATCTTCATTATTATCCTAAAAGAACAAGATTTTCAATATTAGAAAAAAAAATTTGGAGGTGTCTTGGGAAGACGCCCCACCATGGTGGGAGGCGTCTGGGGAAGATGCCGCACCATGGTCAGTGGCGTCTTCCCAAGACGCCCCACCATGGTGAGTGGCGTCTTCCCAAGACGCCCCACCATGGTGAGTGGCGTCTTCCCAAGACGCCCCACCATGGTGAGTGGCGTCTTCTCCAGACGCCCTACCATGGTGAGTAGCGTCTTCTCCAGACGCCCCACCATGGTTAACAGCGTCTTTCGAAGACGCTTCGGCAACACATTGGTAAAACAACCAAATTTTCAAGTATAATCTGTACTTTTACCTGATTTTCGGGTGAAGGCGTTCTCGGTTGGTCCGACATTATCAATTTGTCACAGTTAATGTCAAGTACACCTTAATTCATCATGTACACCTTCCCTAATTGTGAGTTTTGAATGTTTTGAATGTCAAATACACCTTACTATAGTGAAAAAGAATTTTACAAAATTATAATGTTATAGTGACTGATGAAATGAACTTATTTATCTTTTATTTGTTTTTTTTTAAAAAATTAGTAAGGGCAAAAAGGTCATTTTATGATGAAAATGCGGGCGATCCCTGGTAATTCGCGGGCGATGTTTAGTAACTCCCTATATTTATACACATGCTCGACCAGCTATGGCTGAAGTTGAATTTGATAAGTACAACACATAATATCTCCCGAAGAATTCAACTTTTAATTTACAGGTGCATTAGCTTCTACTTAGTCTTGCATTTGCCTTGGTGCAAAGGTATTAGGAATAATTAGCTTGGATTTGCACCACAAGTAATAAATATGAAAATGGTAAAGAACCTGAATGTTATTTGGATGAACACTTACATGAAGGGGTTGAATTGGAAGTGTGAGATTTAGTGAATTTTTGCGGAAATTAAAACTGGAACACAAAAGGCGAAAGGAATATGGAGAAAGGAACTTAGAGATTTTTTAGCGTGGAAACCTCTGTGCCCATATAAAAGGAAAACCACAACCCTACTTTAGAACTTTGCAACACTTCACTATAAGGGCAATCCCTAATACACTCTATTAGGATCTCTCTTTCTCTTCTCTCTACTCCAATTCCATTTAGAACCTGAAGTTCCTTTGGCACTCACTACCTTCTTTCTCTTTTCTCTCCTCTTTCCTTGTACTTAACTCAAAGTCCTTACATACACACTCAAACCCTTTCCCTTAGTACAACTCCAAACCCTTCCCCTTAGTACAACTCAGTACTAAAATAATGAAGATTACAACTCAAGGTGGTGTATAAAAGAGGATTATAAGTTGATACAGGGCTTAAGCACAAGTAAAAAGACAACTGACTTTGAATTAATTTTCTTACAAAACTCTTTAAAGGGCTTGGTCAGATGTAAGTGATTTAGAAGTGAAATAAACTCTTTTATACTAGTGTATGACATGGCTTAGTGTACATTAGTAGACTATCGTAGCATAGTTCATTTGTGTTGTACAGTTAACTTGTTGCAATAAACCAAGCTGATACTTTTGCTGCAAATTCAATTTTTAGAAGCAAGCTTTGCCGTGTAAAACAATATTAAGAAGCTTTCTTGAGGAAACTTGATTTAATAAAGAACATATCTTTAGAAGAGTTTTTTCTACCTAAAAATGCAATCATTAGGTAGGTTTAGTAGGCTCAAAAGCTTTTATCATAAAATCATTTTTCCAAGAAAATCACTCAAGTAACTTTTAGTCTAGTTGAATTTTTACTTATTATTTAATCCATGATGTATCAAATAAGATGACCCACATTATACTTACCCAAAGCCTAAAGAATACTCATTCTAAGGCTTGCTCAGACGCTTCCTCTCATAAGCTTTAAGGTGAATTTCCACTCTGGGACTTAGCACTACTACAACTGGAACTCACCGCTGCAGCGATTGGAACATGGCACTGTAGTAACTGAAACTTTAACTTCTAAGCTTTAATAACGTCTTAATTTAAAGTTTGCTTTGCTTCATATTTTTTGTACACTTGACAACTTCATGGCTAAGCGTGATTTCTCTTTGGACACCCTTGCTCCTACTCTGAAATTGTCTTTAAGCCTTCACAAAACTTAGAACAACAAATATATCAAATATGTTTGCAATTTCATCACCAAAACATTAAGTGATGTAACACTGAATTTTCAAGTTTTTTTGAATATGTGAATATTACAGGGATAAAACAAGTGAATTACTTGAACCTCCTTGCTAGCAAAGCGATAACCTGGACCATACTGATCGTATCCTTCGTATCATTCATTTGGCAAGTATAGTGTTCTTTCATGGTTCATAAATTTGTGGTTGACACCAAAAGCGCTCTCCTGGTCAATACCTAAACCCATGAACTACCACTGCATGCATGCTAGCTTAAAGTCTATGTTACACTGTACGGATAGGTGATGGGCAAGAGCAAGTAGTAAAACGAAAGGGGGTAAATCTTAAATCTCTGAGTACTATCAATAGAAGATCTAATTTGGTTTGTTACTTTGGTCCATACATTTACTTCCCTCAATCCTTTCATTTTTTTTCTAAAGCTAAATATATTCATATTAGCAGAAAAGAACAATAAATTCAAATATCAAAGTTGATTGATTTAACTAGCTACTTGTATTGTTTCTGTGCTACCTAAAAACGAATTGGCTTCTTGTTAGTTCATATTCCTAGAGGCCGGCTTGTGTAAAGGCCTAACAGAATTTTGCTTAGATTTGCTTCATGGGTTATGATTGATTTCTAAAATTACTCAATATCAGTGATTCACCTCCAATTTTGTTTAGTATTAACTTCCAAAATTAAACTCCAAACAGTGAAATTCACTTCACCTCAAGATAGATCAAGGCTAAATGGTCCAATGAAACAACTATTATATGGTAATGATATCCATATAACTAATAGTATCAATGTAATCGATCCTTGAACAGAATTCCATGCAAATTACAGATGAAAAAAGACATATATTGTGTACAAGTCAACATATCTCCTAAACTAAATGATGAATTCCCAAAACATGACAAACTACAGAGCTTGGGGTCAAGATTTAGAACCACTACGGCACTAGCAACTCAGTGGCAAATCCTAAAAACTACAGCATATCATACAACCCTGCCTCTTCTCAAAAAAAAAAAAAAAAAAAAAAAAAAAAAAAAAAAAAAAAAAAAAGAAGAGCGAATTAGAAGTGGATGCCAATTAGTATAGTATGTAAAACTTAAAAATATAGTACCAAAACTTGGAACTGAATCCCGTCTTCATCGCTATCTTCGTCACTCCCAATGAAAAAAGAAATAGTAGTAATAAAACAGAAGTTACGAGATGTTCTTCTAATGGAATTCGTCGTACTCCTCCTCCTCTTCGTCTTCTAGGATGGTAGCAAGCTCCAAATCCGCGGAGGGAGTAGAGAACTCCAATACTTTGGAGGGAGTAGTAGTATCAGAAACAACATTAATCCGTTGAGCAGGAAGCTTCATGAGTTCATTCACCACGTCTTTGAAATCCAAAGCCCCCTCCCCTTTACAATGTGCCAGCAACTTCTCTGCTTCTTCCTTTGTTAACAAAACTTTTACTCTAACATTATTTTTTTGGTTACTTACGCATTTGATGTCCAACCCTTTATCACAATCAAACTTGTCTTGAGACGACAAGAGAGGCTCCTTCAACTTTGAGGACAAATCTTCGTTATCCTCGCGCTCATAACCTATAATTTTAGGGCTTCTTTGAAGCTTTCTTGTTGGTGTAGATCTGTATTTCTTTGTAATAGTGTCTAGTACTTTGTCTATTGCAAACATGGTGGGCATATTGTGAGGAGAAAGTATAGTTTTTTTTCTTTCTCCCTTTTGTTTCGAGAGGTGTGTGAATTTGTTAATGTCTTCTGGGGGTTGAGGACTTGAGGTACTTCTATGGATGAAGTTGTTGAAACTAAAAAGTGGAGTGGTTTATTTATAATAAGAGAGAGGACGTTAAGCTCAAGAGTGACCAAGTGGAGGTGGCTTTGAAGATTCAAGCTTTTGGAGGGCCCATCTCCCATGCAAACTGCTCCTTCTTTAATAGGCTAAAATATATGCGACGTGTGTTCTCAGTTCTCTTCATCTTTGATTTATCAGGAAAAACTTACAATTTGTTTTCAAATAAATTCCTACTTTCAACAAGTAAAACGAGTCATTATTAATTAATATCTTGATATATAAATATCATATATATGTATTATTATATTATATATATTTATTGTTATATCAGATATAATTATTGTTATATCAAGTATAATTATTGTTATATCAGATATAGAAATACAAAAATGTATAAGATATAAATATTATAATCTCATATTTAAAAATGAAATTATAAAAATATCACCTATTTCTCCTTTCAAAACCAATAATCACAACCAATAAATACTCTCATACTATAAAAGAATGATGCACAATATATTCAATTTTGTGAGTATGCTTAATGTGCTTGTGAACTTAAGAAGTTAAGATATCTTGTCTATGATACTCTTATTACCATATTGGAGGATTTGTGCTTAGTTGAAATAGTTGATCTCCTTAGAGACCAAATTCACGTGTTACTATCTTTATAAACCCTATTTTTGTTTAACTTATACTTCGTATGTGATTAGAAGAAATAAAATTCATCATTATGTCAAGCCTTTTTTTTACATGTTGCACACATTATATTATAAAATCACGTATCTTTTAATGTTATATCGTCAAATATTATATATTTTGATTTTCGAGGTTCTTCATAGGAACTATTTTCACGGCCAAACTTAGAATTTTTACTTGCTCTAATGACTTATCGTTCACGACGAGGCAGAATGCAAAAAAGAAATTAATTCGATTCCTTAGAATTTTTTTTTTTTTGTTTTGACTATCAAAACGACCAGAGAATTGGGGAGTCTATGCTATAGAAATTAATATTCGACTATTATATACGTAGACTGATTGACTGAGAAAAGTACTTGGAAAATTGTATTTAACCTCTAATCATTAAATAAATTTAAAATTGAGTCAAAATAAATTTAAATAAAATTAAAAGGTTTAACAAGTGTACTAATCACTAATGACACAATGACCGAAGGCATAGTAAACCCTGACTAGTTCAACGCGGAATTAGTTTTGAATGTTTCAAATTCTACATTTATCCGATCAATCACATACCAAAACTTAGGAATTTTGTCATGAAACAAGATCAGGTGTACTCCATCCGTTCCTTTTTTTTTCTTCTCATTATTTTTGGACAGATCGTAAAGCAGATTTAAATTAAAAATATTTTCAATTGTGTATTTTCAAAAACTATAAAAGTTGATATTCGAAAAATATATATTGAAATGAATATTTTAAAATCGTATATAACTATTTTTTCTTATATATTAAAAAAATTAATGGTCAAAATTTAGCTCTAAAATTTATAGATTTTAAAAAATTTATAGATTTTAAACCAGAAAAACAAAAAAAAACGGTAGTTGCTACTTGCTAGTACGCTGAAGGATACGTCTCTATGCTAGGCTAAATTTTCCCTGCCAAATACGTCTTCAAGTTTAGAGAGAATCGTGACGTTTTGTCATCCACTCACTATCGTCCATTTCCACCAAAGACTCAGTCTTCCATGATTCTCTTTGTGTTGTGGGCTCATCGAGCTCACTGTTCTGGACGTTAACTTGATTCTATAATTGGTTGGATCAATGTTGTCACGTTTGCTTGTTACGTTAGTAAGGATGATATTCTTGACCTATATTGATCGGAATCGCATTAATTATTATATTTCAGCCTACTTAAATCATAATAACAAAAATCTAAAATTTTAAATTTCAATTAGTTTTAATTATACTCCCTCCATTCTAAATAAGTGAGTCATTTAAAATTTTATATAGGAACGACAACTAGAGTATTAGTCATTTTCGATTTATAGTAAGTTTACAAAGGATCACAAAATGTGTTACTCGAGACGGAATACATAAGTTGATTTTAGATCTTAGAATAACACCTTTGAACACCAACTCGACTTGCGGAAGAAAGTCATCAATACTGCTAAGATGCCTACAGAAAATAGTGTCCTTTTTTTTTTTTTTTTTGACATATGACTTTCCTTCTTTGCGTGTGCAATACTGCTAAGATGCCTACAGAAAATACTCCGTTCATTCCATGTTTTGTATTGTTTAACATCGTAAACAAGTTTTGAGCATGTTAGTTTACAATTTTCTCTAACAAGCAAGCAATTTGATTAAACACTGGGACCCTAGTTCATTTGTGGATTGATCAACTATTCTGAAATTCTAAGTTCATGATAAAAAAAAAAAAAAAAACAAGAGGGAAGCATAGATGATAGAAACTGAAGGATGAAAGATAAGAGGGCCGACGAGTCACGAGTGAAACAGGTAGCTGAGGTATCACATTTGGCATTTATAACTGAAGCTTGCAATTTGTACAATTGGTTATGGTTAGTACAAAAAATTTTAGGGCGTGGGTTCCTCCTCGTCACTTGGCATATTGTCAGCTGGCCCTTGATATTTATGATTGAAGGAATTTTATGCTTAGTTATTGTTTGATTTTTATTTAGGAGTTTTTACAATTACGTGGTACTATTCACACGATTTGATGAAATTTGCAAACTTAGGGTACGGTGTATTTATTTATGTTAAGCGGATAACAAACATCTTGTTTTATTTCGTGACAAGTGGGGATATTAAGGGGTGTACCTTGTAACCATAGTGTTGAACTAATTTGTATGAATATCTTATGTCATTATCGCCTTAGCGGTATTTAGTTTTCAATAATAATCAAGCTTAATCTTCCCCTTTGGAAAAAAAAATTCATGATAACATGTAAAAATTACTAGTTTACTACAACGGCTAGTTGTATTGTAAATCTTCTAACAAAGAGTATAGGCGGCCTGCAAATTGTAGTCTCTCAAAGAAGATATCATTTTAGACTGTATTATCTCCTTTGGGAGGATATAATTGAAAGAGGTGGTACACATCACTACTTAGTTGTTAATGTCAAGCTCACAATAATATAGCTTCTAAATAATTAAAATTGTTTACTTCACCTTAAAACAATAATAATCTGAAGAAAAAAAATACTAAAGTTCAGCAAAAAGTTCATTTCAATAATAATAATAATAATAATAATAATAATAATAATAATAATAATAATAATAATAATAATAACATGTTGGTCGTGATGTTTGTGTCGACTTCACTGGGTCTTCTCCTTTGACGCAGTCAGGGCTAGCTGACTTTGTTCCTGGACAGGTTGTTGCTGATGCGACTCATCGAAAGCGGGTTAAGTACGAGGCTCATTGTCAGGCGAATGGATACGGTTTCATTCCCTTTTGCCTTTTCTTCTCTTGGGGAATTAGAGAAGGAGGCTGTTGCGTTACTGAAGCGGGTTCAGCGGTTCTCGACGGCGCAGGACATTGGGGCTCATTCAGCAGCTTTTATTTTCACTAGGGTAGGTTTTGCTATAGCTAGAGGAGTGGGGGCCCAGATTGTTTCTTGGCTTCCCTCTAATTTATTGTAGGTTATATGACTTTTGTGTTATAATAATAATAATAATAATAATAATAATAATAATAATAATAATAATAATAATAATAATAATAATAATAAAAGTTCAATTCAGACAAAACCAAGACCTTTAAAGAGTGTCTACAATTGTCGATCAATAAAAATAAGTTCAATTCCATGAAAATAAGTCTATATTAGTAAAGTAATTAAACTTTGGAAAAATTAAAACGAATTAAATATGACCCTAGTACTATGGAATTCTTCAAACAAAGTATATAGAAGGGGTGAGAATGGCTAAAAAAGTTTTTCCAACTATGAAATGGATCATAAATATTTATATTTATATAGGAAGAAGTTAAAATGAGAAGGATCCTTAAAATGGGAATGATCCTTAAAATGTAAAGGATTCTTAAAATAAGAAGTCATCTTAGTCCTTTATTTTCTAAATCCAATTGCATGACATTTCATAATTTCATTTACATATAGCGACCTTTTTTAACTCATAGTGAACAAGTTGTTTTTCCGTTTATATTGACTTTTTTTTACGTGAAATCTCATGCGTTGGATTTTACTACTTAAAGAGTCAAAATCCCTTCTTATACTTTTCATTTTAAGCATTCTTCACATATTTGGTCTCTAGATCAAAAAATAGGTTTTCCCATTATTTGGTCCAAATGAATCTAAAACCCTTAAAAAACTGGTCTTTGTTTTGAAATATGCACATAAAGACTACTATATTGAGAAGATTACTATATTAAGATCTAAAGTACATACTAATATAGTATGTTCGACTTTCAAACAATACCTTGATTTGTTGTCTTTCCTTTTTCTTTTGTATACAGAAAAAAATTTAAACCAGGAGAAAATCGTCAATCCAAATCGCTTTGGTACACGGGTCATAAATTAATAATTTTCCAGTCTTTGGTCCAGTCCGGTTTGGATAAGTAAACAGCCCTGCTTGACTGCTTGAGTTAACATTGTGTTGGACCACATAAGCGAGCCCCTTGTCAATCTAGCCCATTCCTTTCACTGTATCGAACAAGACAAATGAACCCAAATCATGCGGCCAGTCCAAACATCAAACTGCCCCGTTTTCACTATCCAGAACCTCAATCCAAAAAAGAAAAAAAACGCTAAAAAAAGCGCGAAAGCATGTGAAATTTTGTCGAATGTGTAGGGCGTCTAGGGATTAGGGACTACTAGTAGTGCTGAATAGTGAGTAGGTTACGTTGAAAACGCCCCCCATCCTCAAATCCGAGACATCCGTTCACATCGCCTTTTAAAACAATAGCTCCACTTTTTCAAACAAAAAGGAGACATTTGGTTGTTGGGTTGCTTGTGCTTAACCCAAGCATGGGTGCTGCTGAGGATCCCTCGCATCAAATTCCCTCAACATCGTTCCACCCAATCTACTGCCTCTATTTTATTCCTTCTTCTTTTCCTTAACGTAATTGTTTGCATATTTCGATTCTGTGTTTGTTTGTTAATATCTGAGATTATGTGCGTAATTAGAAATATTTTTGACCTAGATTTGAACTCCTTTAATATAATGTAAAGTTAATTAATTAGCTAATTGAACCGCAATCATTTAGAATTGGCTCTGGTGTTGGTTGGTCAGGTTATTTTGATGGATCTGTACAGTAACATACATTAAAAGAAATGCGTATGTAGCGTTGCGTTGCGTTACTAGCTTAGAAAGGGGTACAACTGACTAATATGTTTCAATTGGGAAATGTAGGAACGTAAAATTGCAAATATATTTTCATAAAGTAAATACAATTACGATAAGTTCAAGTGAAGCAATGATGTTTAGTGGAACGCTTTCATTCTTTTTGTCTGCTATTAGCATGGGTTTATGTATCCGATTGGACCGATTCCATCCTTAAGGTACTCCAATTAGTTTCGGGTTAATAAAAGAGATTATTAGGAGAAAAAAGTCATTTTTAGGGTTGACGTTTTGTGAAGGTAGGCATTCTATGGTCATTATGAAGAAGAATATCCTCGAGTTTCTTCTCCAACATCAGATTTTCAAGTTTCCTTATTAGAAACACGACTTTTTCTGTACAAGAGTTGCTCTTTGGTTGATGGTTTTAGAAGCAGTGTTGATCTTGAAGTATTTGTCTTTTAGCCCTTTTTCATATAGTGGTCTGGATTTTCTGTTTTGATGTTTAGAGATTTGGAACACAAGGCATGACAATTGAAGACATAAGAGCATTGTTGTAGTATACCCTATGGGAGTAACCTATTGTGATCATTGACATATTTTTAGAAGAACAGCTAATCATAGGGCAGGATTTTCTATGTATACTTAAAAATTCTGGAACTGAAATCACATCTTTTTAGAAGAACAGCTAATCATAGGGCTATCTGTTTTGTTCTCAATTTGAAACATGCTACTGTTTGAAGGATCTTATGTGCTAAGCAATGGTCTTTTCTTGTTTTTTAAGCAGCTGTTGAGGTTCAACCACTAAACATTTGGATGGCTTTTATCAAGAAAGTAGATAATTAAACATTTGGATGACTATTGCTGAAAATGCCTTACTTTTCTTACTCGCCTTACTTTCTCTCTATTTTCCAGATTCTTCTTTCCCATCAACAGATGATGCTTTGAAGGCGTTCCTATCGAGGTCGGTTTCTAGCATCTCCTCCTTGTCTGCCTCCGGAAAGGCTTCTGATCAGCCCAAGCAAACTCCAGTCTCAAATGATGAGATAGAAGCTATACTGTTCCAGCAAGTTGTCCTGAAACTATATTACCTTTGAAACTCAACTTCTTGTTTTGCTTACCTTTTGTGCTCAGTTTTTCTATGCAGATGGGTGGCTGCATCTAAACTCATTAATGTTGTCAATGGATATTATTTGTAATAACAATTTGCTGGACATATTGGTAAATTGAAATATTGAATTGCACTTGGAGATATTTTTGCTGCCGTTTCTACCTCAGTAAAGAAGAGGTAGCATAGGTAGCACGGGTCGATATACCTCAGCAAAGGTTGATTCACCAGTTGCTGTATACCTTACCATTTTTTTTAAATACAATATAGTGAATGGAACTCATACCATAAGTTGAATCTTTCAATTTTATATTATCTTAAACTCCTTACTTCGGTCATAATGTCATATTATCTGAAACTGGTATTCCAGAATCAAAGTTCATTATATATTCTCCAAACTGCTAATACTATGGCTTTCTGGTATTAATTATGTAACGTCTGCTACACAGTTGATGTTTGGGCTGCCATCAAAGTGACTTCGGATTAATGACAGATTATGTAGCTGAAATGAGGATATAACTGCAGGAAATAACATGGGAAATTGGGAACGTAGAACAAGTTTTACTTGGTTTTTTATTTCGGAGTGAACCGATGAGATAAGTTCCAGCATGTGATCTGTACAATAAAAACAGGACTAAAGATAAGGTCATCGGAAGCTTACTAAAGTACCTCACTACTTGATGCTGATTGCTTTTCAAGCATTTCAATCAAAGGCTCAAGCACAGCAGACTTGGGATTGGTCCCCGGGGGGCCTTTCTCTCTTCTTTCGAGCTCATCAAGCCTGAAGGTAATCAGCCTATCCCAAATCCCTCCTTCAAACAGCACTCCAGCTTTCCCATCAGTTATCCTCTGCACAATACCACAGTACATGTAGTATGGACTGTTTGGATTCTTAACAAGGGCGATCATCCCCGGCAACAATAATGGCAATTCAGGTGTTTTTGGCTTCTTTGAGCTCAAAATCATCTTCATGTCTTCAGCTACGTTTTTTGTCTTGGGTGGAGGCGGGTTTTTCTCAATGAATTTCTTGAGGCCTTTTTCGCCTCCTGGAAATCCACCGGTTAGACCTAAGAGCTCCTTCCCAAATGCATCTTCTGGTATCATTTCATCAATGTTTGAGGCTGCCAATGCTTTGTCGTCCAGTTCTTTATTTCCATCACTTGTTTGTGGTGGGTTTCGGACATCTTTTTTCAGCTCGTCTTTGAGGCCAGCCTCGCCGTTGCATAAACCTCTGCCACCCAAGAATGCATATAGGTCAAATTTGGCAGTGATCGTTGGTTTAGTTGAGATTGTTTTGGGACATGAAGTGGAGAATGATCTCTGAGTTGGAAGTTTGATGTGGTTTTGGCCTAGAAATTGAGATTTCTGAAGGAGGGCGCCTTGGAAGCTTGGGGGTGACAAGGAAGAAGATGCCATAGTAGCCTAATTCACACTGCAGTGAACGAAGATAGATACCCTGAAACTCTGAAAGCGAGTGTGTTGGTTCTTCTGAATTCTGACCACATGATATCTGAGGGATTAGTTTGGTCCTATCTTCTTCACTTCCACTAATAGCTTTACATTGCAATCTTTTGAGATAATGACTCTGTTTGTTAATTGTCTATTGGTGGACTTGGATTGGCTTGGATTAATTGACTATTTGACATTGAATATTTTAAAATGTGTTTAATAAAATAATTTTTAAGTACTCGTATTATTATTTTATAATTATGTACTTTATAATTTATGAATCAAACTACCAAACATTTACATATGCAAATTTTTTAAAACAAAGCATACGTACAGTTGTTGCTTCATAAGTTCATAACAATGTATGGAGCACATATTTTAAGGAAATGTTTAATTTTTAAAAACTATACAAGATAAGTAAAGCATAGCCCGTATTCAACTACCGAGTAGCGAGTAGTGACTACTATTAAAAGCAGAAACCCTTGCACTGTCACTTGTGTTCCTACTCTCCCTAGTATCTGCTGTAGATCTGTAAGACTGTAACTCCTCAATCCTTTCTCTCTCCATTGAACTTGGAAAAATGAGGTCCCAGATTTACAGATCTGCCTCTAGAGCTGCTCGCTCTTTTCTCTCCTCTTCGAAAACCTCCTCCTCCCGCCTCCTCCCCGGTATCCCTCTCTCTCTCTTTTTCTCCTCTAGATTTACCCTTCATTTTCTATAAATGTGGAAAAATAATTCTCGCATTGATAGATCGTCATAAAAATGTGCTTTATTTTTAATGTTTTAGCTTATGATTGTGAATTTTATTACTTGGACATTGTAGTGATTAATGTGGGTTAGTATAACTATAAACAAGTTTAGTATATTTTTGAATTGAAATTAAGGTTAAAAATTTGTTCTTGATTGTTGATTGTGTTAGATTAATGGAGTTGAATTAGTTATTTAGCATATATCAGGGATATTTTGACGAATGTAGGTAATGAGAAAGATAAACATGATCAATAAGTAGAATAGACGATTGAATTTGTTATGTTTGAAGAAACACCGGTGGATTGATGAATGTAATCGAACAACTTCAATTCTGTTGTGTTTATGATGCCTAAAGTGTGAAGATGGAAAACATGATACAATGTGTAAACAAACGAATATGTGCTTACTTAAGTGTATGTAATGCAGAAGGACGATCTGTAGCTGCTACAGCTGTGGTTACCTTGAGAGGGAAATTATCTCACTTGGCTTCTTTCGGAGGAGCTAATGCCTCCGGAACATGGTTGTCCACTGCTTTGGCCATCCCTGCTGCAGGTGTGGGAGGACTTTGCCCTTTGAATGGCTTCCTTTTCGTGTCCTTTTTTTCACTTATTTTTGTTTATCAGTTTTGTTTGATAGGTGACTGACTGAGTCTGTGTTCGTTGCGTCTCATTTATGTTATCAACTTTTTGATTCTCTAAAAGTTTGATCATTAGGTGAATTTGAAGGGTAAATTATCTCCCGGCCAGTAAAAGGCACCTAAATAGTTTGAAGTGATTGATTTTCACTTCTTTTTGAGACCATGAAAGAGGACCTCTTGATATTACAAATCAGATTGAGAAAGTACTTTATTTGTTATCATAATTATGGTGGCATTGTGTTATATTGTTTAATCTATAATGATACCGTGATTTGAGGAACTGAGGTTCTTTTCTCACCCTGTTACCGTGCTGTAGTTGTACTTATAAAGGATAAACCAGGAAATTTTGTTTATGCACTTGATTACCGTTGTACATTAGTTGATGTATGTCATGTGCCTTTTTGAGTTGAAACTATCGAAAAAAAATACAGCGTGATAATGTGATATGTGATGTTTTATGTCCAAATCACTGAGACGTGGCGGAGCCTTGTCCCTTGTGTTGTTTAGCATCATGAAATCAATACCCTCTTCTACATAAAAGAGTAGAAGAGCAGATTTGTTACTTGCTCAAGTTTTAACAGCAGCGATGCTAGATCTTGTTTATAACAACTAAGTTTATCATTGGGTCGGAGTTAATAAGTACTTGCTATTCGTGATTCTGTGTAATAAATTAAGTCCTGAATTCGTCCTGCCATACCAGTGCTATATGCTCTTGGCTCTACTCTTATTTTTCCTTTCTGATCTGTTCCTTTCCTCTCATATTTTCAATACAGTTTACGTGCTTCAGGATCAGGAGGCTCATGCTGCAGAGGTATATGCGTAAAATTTTGTTGTTTTTCTCCTTACGTTTTGATTGAATATTTCTTTTGTCAAGTACTCTTCCTTCTAAATTATGTCTATCTGAGAGTTCAGTCATATTTATCTGCAGATGGAGCGTACTTTCATTGCTATCAAGCCTGATGGAGTTCAGAGAGGACTGGTGAGTATTTTCAGTGTTTTTTCATTGTATCACCTTAGAGTCACACCTTGAAGTGTCACAATTATGGGTGCATTTTTTTTCCTCTGACGAACACATATCACTGTTTAGATCTCAGAAATCGTATCACGTTTCGAACGTAAGGGTTTCAAGCTTGTTGCAATCAAAATAGTGGTCCCATCAAAGGATTTTGCTGAGAAGCATTATCATGATCTGAAGGAAAGGCCTTTCTTCAACGGTCTCTGCGACTTTCTGAGCTCTGGTCCAGTTGTTGCTATGGTTAGAAATTAGAATGCTAGATTACCATCTTTTTTCTTTCATGATAGACATGACTTCCTAGTTTTTTGTTACAAACTTCCTTATTTTCATAGGTTTGGGAAGGTGAGGGAGTGATTAGATATGGCAGGAAACTCATTGGAGCCACAGATCCACAGAAATCAGAACCAGGAACCATCAGAGGCGATCTTGCTGTAGTTGTTGGAAGGTATTAGCGTCTCACACTGATTTGGATGCTAAACTGTTGTTTGCCCTTGATATCCCACTCTTGGGCACTGTCAATCTGACTTCATTGTTTTGATGTAGAAATATTATCCATGGAAGTGATGGCCCTGAGACTGCTAAGGATGAAATTGGTCTTTGGTTCAAGCCAGAGGAATTGGTGAATTACACAAACAATGCTGAGAAATGGATCTATGGAAACAACTGAAGAAATCTTAGGGGTCATTACAATTTCAAATTTCTCCTGTTTTACTCATTGCCGCTTACTTAGGTCCCATCAAAGATGGGAAAAACATGGTTTTACAACAATAAATTAAAATTTTTCTTGTTTAGGTCCATGACACATTACTTGCTCATGGGACTAGATTTCTGCAATCATGTAGTATGGCTCCTTAACCAAGAATTCTGAATTGGAATATTGAGGATAGTGAGCCGAAAATATACATGACCATGGTATTTATTTAGACAAATATGAGTTATCTCCCAGTTTTATGTTTCACAGGAATTTGGGTGTTGATTGCTGAACTTCCTAGCTTTTGTAGGATCAGCAGGTATTTCGTGCTATCCGGAAAGTGTTAAAATTAAGGCAATGTGGGGTTATGACACTCACAAGGTAGGATACATTGCTTGATTACTGTCCTCACTAGAAATGGTAAGAGCTACTGTGTGGATAAAGATCCATGCCTCTTGCTAGGTTACTCCTCCCTCGGCGGAATCTGTCACCAACCGGATTGACCCATGGCCGGAGTGTCACTCTAATCGCACTTAAGAGTTCCGCTGATCTAGTATCCTTCAGATTTTTCTCCAATAACACCAAATTTTAGCTGAGGACATAAGGTACCTGAAATTAAAATGATGGTACATGAGAGAGTTTTAACAAATCAAAGAGGCTTTATGTAGTTGAATGTTTGAATGTTCTCGTATCTATCAAGGACTTTCACAAATTGGTATTCAAAATTCTCTAAGTCCTGTATTGATTTGATCAGGAAAAACTTAGTTGTTTTCTTGTTTATCCTGAACGTATTTTTTGGTGCAATGTTGCTTGGAAGTATCCAAGTGTGGAACAATGTGGGGTTGGAAACTTGAAATCTGCTTGACCCAATTTTGTGGAACTAAATTTCAAAAGATTTAAGGTGAATGATGTTTGATTGATTCTTGGGTTTGTTATTTGGTACAAATGTACAACTCAGATAAAATGGGTTTCCAACTTTCAATAGTTCCTATAGCCATCCCTTGAAGCAAAAACGCAGAGGCATTAGGTCAACTTAGTTATTAAAAGTGACAAACTTTCTATTATCAACTCTGTAAAAAGATATGTCAAAAATAAAATAAAATAAAAACTCCTAAGAAAGATTGTGAGTTTGTGACAAAAAACAGGGATGAATCAAAAAACATTTTTATTACGAGAGTTAAATTTATTCAATTTGATAACTTTAAGGAGGTTTATTTACTTTTCCTCACTAACATTTGACGTTAGTTGTAATTTCTTTCTAAATATATTGAATAATATGATTTTATTTTATTTATTTATTTAATAGACAATTATTTATATTTTTTACCACTTGTCCAAAAAGAAGGTATAGATCATTGAAATGGATGGGAGTAATTAGTTGAAACACCACCAAAAATGTCAGAAAAAAATGTGCAGAGGATAATATGTTTCATTACAATAATTATCCTCCAAACACGTGTTTATCAACACTAAAAAAAACACATTCAATAGAAAAAAAAATTAATAATCAATTAGAATTTTCATCCTACACCTATGAGTAATTTTACAACCCAAACAATTTGACCATATGAGCTGAGAGTCAACTTCAAAAATTGATATATTGTAATCATCGTTTTTAAGAGTTATATCCTCTCTTTATCTATCGCTTACAAAACATCTTTCTTACCCTTCCTAAATGGATGCTTCCAAGGTAGCCCTTCTATTCTCTATAAATTAGTATAAAAATTTATAAGTGTTATGCCTAGATAAAGCCCCGAGTTGTTGAATGAATAACGGTAATAATAATCAATTCATTATTTGGAAGTTACAAAAATAGATTTGAAAACTAGCATTATTTTTCGTTTATTTAGTTATTTATTTATTGATATTACATGGTCATTTATTGATACTACATGGTTATTTATTTATCTTTTATTTTTTTTCTATATATTGATGCAAATTTAGAGCTGATCAATATTGTATTTACATGCTCAGATTTTGGAAAGCTTGAATGTATTTATATTTTGTATTTAAGCTTAGATAAATTCTATCAATTAGTAGTTACTTGAAACTAGTTTGTGTAGGATAATATATAAGTGTTAAGGTTTGTTTAGATTCAGGTCCACTAAATTCTCTTTAGTTATATGTTGACAACACATTATATTTTGAAATGAAGTTTGACAAGTATTTTTTTTTTTTTACCAACTTTGCTTAATGTTTATATATGAATCAATTATCCTTACATTTGTATGAATTATATCTAATAAAACTTCTAAGATTTCATCGTATATGATTCAATACTATTAAGGTATTATGTACATATAATTACAGTTACATGACATTATCAATGAAATAAACTTATATGCGAAATACCTGTAACTACATCTAAATAAAATTAAACTCATAATGATTTTATGCTTCAAAACTATTCGTGATAAATACTACTCCCTCCATTCCTTTTTAATGTTCCTACTTTATAAAACAAGTCGTTTCAAAAGTTTTTTCTTATTATGAATATTTTCACTTATATAATTATTTTATAACTAAGCTAGCCTCACTAAAAAAATTAAAATCTCAAATTTTTTCTTAGTTTAATATGAAAATTGTATTGAAAATCTGACCAATTTATAAATTTTTCATCCACATTTATTATTATCCATCTTTTTTCACCTTCTCTCCTCTTAAAAATTAATGGCAATCAACCATAATATTTTTTATACCTAAATAATATTTCTATTATATTCAAATTAATTACATACTCATCTAAGGTTCACTAAGATTTCTCTTTTCATTTTTTTCCCTCTTATTCACAATAGGAACAATACATAAAAATGGAGGGAGTATCTTAAACACAAACATATACAAAGTAGCAAATATTTTATTAATTAATTAGTATGAATTAATAACCAATTAAAAAAACAACTATGATACTTCATTTTATTATCAAAGGAACATATAAAAATAATATTTCGTAATACTTTTATAGTAATATGATGAATATTGGATAAAAGGAGGGCTTGATGTATATTTTGTATATATTTTACGGAATACATGACTATACTCATTAAGTACAATAATAAAACACTTTTCCAATTTACTAACAAAAACTTAGTTTTAAAAACTAGATTTATAAATTTTTAAGTACGGTGTATTCACTCCGTTTTTATATTCTTCCAATTTACTCTGTCAAGTAAGAAAGAAAGGAATTAAAAAATCAATTTTTTGCTTTTTGAAGAAGTATTAACAATTTTTTATTTTACATAACTTATTTCAAATGGATCACGTATGAAATAAAATATAAAAACTATTACTCTGTATTTTTATAATATTAATTACAAAAAATAAATTTTCCTCTCTGTCATCGGAAGGCATTATATAACAATAAATATAAAAAATCCTTTCTCCGAGTTCATTCGGTTTCACGACATCCTAACCCTAATTTCCATTCAATTTCTCTGCGTTCTCTCTCCAATTCGTGTCGCTTCGCAATTCCTGCTATCAATATCAGGTATACAATCTTCAATCCAGAAATTAGGGTTTCAATTTGCTTTATTATAATCTGAATATTCGTTTTTTGAAGGATTATTTTCGTGTTATCGTGTTTAATTCTTTTGCTTAAGAACCTTAAGTAGGATTTGTTTTGCGATTTCTGTATGATTGAGGATTGTTATTGAAGATGTAGACATTGTCGAGGATTTCATGCTGATTATTGCGGTTTATTGAAACTAATTTAGGAATTATTTCCCCAATGTATGATTTTTGCTATTGTATCTTTAATAAGCTTCTGGTGTTTCTTGATGATGTTCTTGGTTTTGTGCTGCAAATTGCGATTTATATGAATTTTAGCGCGACGCTGAATTATTGAGGATTAGAAAACTGGAAAGAGAAAAGATCGTCGAATTCTTTATGTGTTCTCTTCGTATGCTTTGAATTTTGAAGTTTTCAATTTGAAATTTTTGTTCTTTCCCTTTCTTTGTATTGATGTTCATGTTTGGTTTCAGATGGCTACTAAACTGCTTACAACCGAGGCTATTGCTCTCACTGAGAAAAAGATGGATATGAGTTTAGGTAATTTTGACGTTTCTTTTGTAAATGCTGTATCTTGGAGACAGTTTCTTGGGATATATTTATAAATATGGTGTACTTCTTGGGCAGATGATATCATCAAAATGTCAAAAACTAATGTTGGCAAGAAGCAGGGTTCTTTGGTATGAAGTCTTTCCGACTAGTGCTATTTTCTTAAATTGAGTTTATAAGGTTATTAGCGTGAATTAATTGTTGTTGAATAACAATTTTCTGTACAAAAAAATGGTTTGCAGTATAAAAGTAAGAAGCCTATTAATGGAAAACAAGATAGAGCTTTGAAGACTCAACAATATTTGAACTCAAGGTCTACTCTTAGGCAGGTTGGTGCCAAGGCCTTTGATTATTTCTTGAAGTCGTTTTCCTTAGTTAGTTGATATCTAGTTATTTAATTTTGTATTTCTTGTGTGAAATGCTATGCTGAGCTATGCATCTTTTGTCTGCTGTTTTCAGGGAGTTCTTGCCCAGAAAAGGTCCAATTTCCAGGGAAACAGTTTTCCTTTGGTGTATGATGCTGCTCAGAAGGTAGCAGTTGTTCCCTTCCGCGATGGAGGTTTTAACCGTAGCAGGGCTGCTAACTGGAACAGACCAAGGTATCTATGTTTGTACCTCTTATGGATCCTGTTAGCCCTACATATTATCATCTGCATGGTGCTATTTACTTATATAGTGACTATAATGAAGTTTTATCAATTGCAATGCTTGGCAGGTAAATCTTGATTCAGTTATACTTGACCGTTCCACCTGGTTCCAGTTATTTTATAGGAACATTATGCTATGTTACTCCAAATGGAAGAAAGGGTATTGAATGGTCTCCATTGTGTTAAAAAAAATACACATTGGTTCTTAGGCCCATGTTTTCATGTACACCTTTAGTATCTCTTCTGTTCAATGCCCAAGGCTCCTGAATCAGCTAGCTTTTGCTTTTATTGCATGGTCACATGCTGGGTGTATGGTGGCAAAGCTCTATTAGTGTTATCTGGTGGGAAGTCCATTGGGCTTGAGGTCCAGAATTTATGCTGGATCATTTTTGGAAGGTGCATGGTTTTTGTATTATATTGGAGCTGTTGAATTATTTACTGGTGACAGGTCATGAATACGTGCAACAGCTTCCTGCTGCTCAACTGTAATTTCCCATGGTAGTTTGGAGGGGTTCTTCTGGTTTGCTTTAGACTTTTGTGTCTTGGGGAAGTTATATGCAACCTCTGCTTGGAGTAGCCTGACTTGAGGCTTTGAGGATTTGTTGGCCTTTGTTGCACTGTTAGCTAACCTGTTGTCATACTGTCCTACCTTACGAAGTTCTGTTCTTATGTGTTTGTCTGATTCCCTTACCAATACATTGCCGCCTATTACGCCTAACCTCTCAACATGGTGGGCAATTTATAGAAGTTGGATAGCTGCCATGCTTTGTTACCATGAAATTGTAACATGACTTCGTTTGTATGGTTGCTAAGTATTGATCCATCTTTTGGATCAGGTTGATAATGCATATTGCCTCATGGTGATGTGTAGGGCACAGTGTATATCCTCCAGCTGTGCTAAATTATTTCTAAAGTAAATGCCTAATACATGGACCTTCATTTTGAGCTGGTTGTGTTATTAGCCTTCAATTTGGGCCAATTTGAAGAAAAATGGAGAAACTTCGAAGAATTATCTTGTGTTGAGGCTGTCTTTAGCATGTTTGTGATGTTAGTTGGATGCAGTTGCGTCAGTTTCACTTGGTAATCTGATAGTCAAGAATCTGGTATGTTTGTAATTGGTGATGAACTGGTGCTTCTTTCATGTTATGGAGCTATTACAATCATCAGAAAGTTTCATCTTTGTACTTAATAGCATTCAGTAATCCTTCAAGCTTTGTCATCATATTTGTCTCAAGAGTTTGCCAGTAGCATGTAA
Source organism: Dysphania ambrosioides (assembly GCA_026401315.1). Taxonomy (NCBI): domain Eukaryota; kingdom Viridiplantae; phylum Streptophyta; class Magnoliopsida; order Caryophyllales; family Amaranthaceae; genus Dysphania; species Dysphania ambrosioides. The sequence continues at coordinate 3,781,291 of CM048659.1, read as the reverse complement.
CTTCTGGAGGTGTTTGAATTCATTAAGGGCTATTGCTTCATGATGGTTTCTTCCATTGGTTGCTCACTCAAGTTTGCATACAAGTATTGGAGGTTGAATGATTGGATTTCTGCCATGTGTACAAGGGCAAGGGAAGTACATAATTGGAACAGGGCTATGATCAATCTTGTATTTTTTTTATTTGTAATATTTGTTTTGATTTCTACGGAAAATCTGTGTAGAATATGGTTATGTCCTTTCTCATCAGCTAAATGGGGCATTCATGGTATTGGTGGTAGTTGCTGCTCTTGTTAAATTCTATTCTGTTGATAACTTGATTTCACGTCTGCAACATTGCCTTGTGCTGCAGGGCTGCTGGTCCAATGAAAAGGCAGGGTAATGCATCAATTGGAACCAATGCTCAGAAGGTATTTTGATAATTTACCTTGTAAAATTAGCTACTTGATTTATTTGGATTATCTTTTCTAACCTGAGACAATATAGGAGACTTATTTGAGGTTCATGTACTGGTCCGTATAATTGGGTGAATGTTTTGCTGTGGTTCAAATATAGGTGACTTTTCAATGGGAAGGTTTAGTGTCTTTCTAATTCAGTGATATGGTTGTTTCCAGTTGGAATTGATGTGTGTGTGTGTGTGATTATTGTATTTTAAACAACACTTTTATGTTGGGTGGGAACGTGAGATTGAGGGATACCACCAGTTTCATGTTTGAAACTATATCTCGTACCTCTTACCTTCTGTTGAGAAGCTTGCAATCTAGTGCAATTGAGGCCATGATTTTTAGGATTTAGTTTGGTTTGAATCTTTGAAGTTGATATTAGGTGCCATCTATGAACTCTCGGTTGTGAGTGAGAATATAATATGAGGCTATGACTCTTGCAGCAGCAGCGACAACAACAGCAACAGCAACAGCGACAGCCTTCTCAGAGAGGGGGGATGATTCGGAACCAGAAACCTAAAACATTGGATTCACTGTTTGCCAACATGAAAGAGCAGAGAATGAGAGCTTTTCCACACACAAACAACGGTGGTGCAGTACGAGGTGCTTTTAATCAGCCGAGGCAACCATGGCTAAGGGGTCGATTTGGCAACTACAGAAGCTAAGCTGATTACGGTTTAAAAATATTTTGCGTGGATGGGAATGGATGTTGGTAGTATGATAATATGGCCTCAATGGAGAGCTTTTATTTGATTTTGGGTTTGACTTGAAAGCTCTGTGATGTGGTTTTTGGTTTCTGTAGAGCAAATGTCACTTTTCGTGTTATCTTCAATATAAGCTTTGATTTCAATTTGGAAGGTGCCTTGTACAGCCGGATATTGTTTTCTCCAAAATGGGTCAATTTAATCATGCCTTTTGCTTTAAGATTTACTCAGTACTTCGTATTGGTTCTTGGCAAACTACTTTTGATCTTGTGTAGGTGTCATTCTCCTCTTTACTAGGAAAACGAGCAAGCGGGTATTTCTTGTAAGTTCTCCTGATGCTTTGGCTGAGGTGATACCTTACCCACCATTTCAATGTTTAGGCATCAAGATTGAATCAAGTGACTACAGATCAAAAACTCAAAAGGAGGCCTTGTATCAATTTTCATATTTCTTATGAAGTTCACAGTTTTTACTTTTTCCCAAAAAATACAGCTTATGTCTGTGAGCGAGTGATGAATTACTGGAATGAACATTTAATAAGATCAATAACCGGCTCTTTTTTCAAGGTAAAGGAACAAAAGAAGGTCTCCCAACATAAAAACAAAACTATCAATCATGTTTATCTCTTTAAAACATAAAGAATGAGAATGTAAATGATAGATAAAATCTGTAAAAATGTAATTAATAAAAACTATATATAGGATCATGTGAGAACCCCTTAGTATTCGAAAGTGTTATACTTAGTGTTCGAAAATATATTAACACTTTCGAACACTATATATTGGAATGCTACTTTTGAATTGATGAGAGGGTTGTAAGGATCAAAAGCTCATACAAACTTGAGTAAAATAATAAAAAATAATATAAATTTAGAAAATTGATTTAGAATGCATTTTTAGAGTCAAAATAGATTGCTCAAATTACTCATATGACTTAATATGACCATATAAGATTAGTAGTAAGTACATCAAGATGTTATCTTAGCGAATCCAAAATTATCCAAAATGATCGAATTTTAAAATAATATGCATTATTTTTAAAAATTGAGTAGACTCAATGGTGTAAAAAGATAAATATGTTCTTACTATATATATTTTCGAACACTAAGTATAACACTTTCGAACAATAAGTTAATATAAGAACCTTCTTTTGATGGGATCATATATATCTTTTGAACACTAAGTATAACACTAAGTATAACACTTTCGAACAATAAGTTAATATTTTCGAACTCTAGTTTTAATAGTTAAAATATTTCGAAAACTAGATATATATTTAAACAATAGGTGGAAAGTTTCGAACAATAGGTAAATTCTAAAACAGTATAATATAGTTATGATTTAGAACATTAGTATAAATAGCTTTATGAAATATTTCGAACACTAATGAGTTTAGATTCACTACACACGTCTATAGAACAACCATATCGAACAACTGCACACGTATTTCGAAGTGTAGTTAATGGGTTCAGAACAATCGAATATGAGTTTCGAACAACTGCATAATAGAATAACTAAATACGAGTTTAGAACAACTGCATACGTGTATAAAACACCTACATATGAATTTAGAACAACTGTATATCGAACAACAGCATAAGTGTTCATAATATATATCGAATAATTAGTTTAACAAATAGAACAACTACATATGAGTTTAGAACATTATATATATTAATAAGCATGTTTCATTTATAACATGTATGAATTAAAACAATTACTAGTAACTTTTTTTTTATATTATCTATATTAGGAATTAAAATAATTAGTATATATGGTATTTGACCAGAATTGCGAAAAGGAAGGGAAGTTTAAAAAATTAGATTGAAGTTGCATAAAATACGGTTTATAGTTATTAATCACTGGCCCATTTCAAATACAACGCATCCAAACCGTTAAATTTTCTTATTTTAAAGGCTGAAGATGGATTCTTATATACAATGAGTTCTTATATATTGAGGGGTTCTCATCAGAACCCGCCCCTATATATAAATATATATATATATATATATATATACATATATATGAAATTTCCAATAAATAACACTAAACTTAAATATATAATGAAGAATTTTTTCTTCAAGTCATAAAATGACATGTAACTGTTAAGCACATCATCCATGCGTAAAAAAAAATTTAATATTTAAAATTTATAACATAAACATTGTGTAAATTATGATATTTAATCTATATGCCAAAAATGGTAAAGGCCTACCAAATTTATAAACTAATATTAGATTTTGTGTAAATTATCAATCTGGGGGTGTAGCTCATATGGTAGAGCGCTCGCTTCGCATGCGAGAGGCACGGGGTTCGATTCCCCGCACCTCCAAGATATTTTTAAAACTTCTAAAATCCTTGTGTTCAGCTGACGTGGAATTTGCCACCAATCATATATAATCCTCTCTTCCTCAACTCCAAAAAAATACTCATTTTCTCCTCCCTCTTCCTGCAATAAATTTAGCATCTCCATTCCTTCTCCCACCTCTGACCACCACAAACGCATCCTCCTCCGGAACTATCTAGAACCTTCTTCGTCTTCCTCCTCACTCTCAATCCATAATTCCTCCGCCATTTCTTCTGCGCTTCAGGCTTCAACTTGCAACACTCAAAACGACGTCGCTGATGATAAAGAAGATGTAAGAGAAGGAGATGAGGTATTAGTGTTGGATGATGAGGTGTTCAGCCGAGCTTCGAGTATGAAAGAAGCGAGCCAAGTTCTTCAAATGATCGCCTATTACAACAGTGGTGGAAGTGGAGGCGTTGTGTGCTGCGCGGATTGTTTTAGAATCATCAACGCTGCTTTTTTGTGCAATAATTTCGATCTAGCCCTCTCTGTCGTCGCTGTAAAGCGCTCCTTCGCTTTCGTTCAAGGTTTTTCCGTTTTTTTTTCTAATTATTTCTGCTAATCGTCTTGTAATCATGCTTAGGTTTTAATTTTAGTATTTTCCGCTATATCTTCTTTGATTATGCTACTTTGTTGATTTAAATTAGAAAATATCATGAATTAATAATAAGTCATACGCTATCTACAATGATTAAAAAGATTTGTAAAACACAGATCGATAGGAATGAACACATTTTTACAATCTAAACAATTATTTTTCAGCATATTCAAGAAAGTTAAGTTGAATTGAGTAGTTAATTAATTAATATTTTATGATAGAGCGCAAGTTTTACAAGAATTGTTGAAGCAATGTAGGTTGGAGTTCTTATGTCGTTAAAGGCTAGTTATCAAGTATGGAATATGGAAACGGTAGAGTAAGACTAGTTTATTAAAAAATGTTAGTGTGAGGCTAGTTTATTAAGGAAGGAAATGTTAGAGAATGGCTAGTTAATCGAGTATGGAAATGGATGAGTAAGGTTAGTTGATGGATTATGGAAATGGTAGTGAGGCTAGTTGATCGAGTAAGGAAATGGTTGAGTAAGGAAATGGTTGAGTAAGGTTAGTTGATGGAGTATGGAAATGGTAGTGCGGCTAGTTGATCGAGTATGGAAATGGTAGAGTAAGCTAGTTGATCGAGTAGGGAAATGGTAGGGTACCTGTAGTTTATCAAGTTTGGGATAGGAAAATGGTATAGTAAGCTAGTATAGGCACTAGATGCCACAACAAAAACCTGTACAACTTTTGAACAGGAGGTGACACATCTATTTTAACTTTGTTAAAAAAGTTAGAGTAAATATATTATGTGAGCTGCTAAATAATTCAACGACTATATTTAGAAGCGAATGTGAATTGCAACTGAATGATGGATCTGGAATTTGGTTAAGATTTTTGTTGAGGCATGGCTACTTGATTACTAGCTGTCTACTTTGCCTCTATGTTGTGTCATTTACTTGTGAACTTAAGTAAACATGTCTCTGTTTGATCTTGGGCTGTAAAAATATAGTCCTAAAGGAGAATGGTGGCCTGGTTGCTAGATGGAGATGGTCAAGGCTGGATTTGAACATGTACACAATATTAGTCATTGGTCTAGCTGCTTCATTGAGGGTATCTGATGCCCTAAAAATGGTTTAAGAGATTTTTTGTTGGACTTTCTCCTGGGAAAGAGGTTCGTGTTATCCTTGATTTGTTCAAAACTGACAATCTTGTTACTACTTGGAGACACGGGGTGTTGGCTTGATGGTGCTCCGTGCTCTCATCCTTGCTGATAAAGCAGGCAAGAACTATTTTCTTCACATGATGTTTTGAATTTTGTACTAGACATGGTGTGATTTGTTGGAGTGTTGGGTATCCTTTTGCTGGTCCTTCCTTTTGGTAAGATAATAAGATGCCGAACCTGCATGGTAGCTGTTGCTGTTGCACAACCTTAACAGGGTATTCAAGTACGCTCATAAAGGCCTGGAAAATTCCCTTAGAGGATGCATGGATCTTATTTATAACTATGCCAGGGTATGTTCTATCACTTGAATGGCATGATGGCGTTGAACTTATAATATATTCCTATTTTGTTTCAACACTAACTTTTTCTCTGTTTGCAGATTTCTTCCATGATAGAAATAGTTAACTAGGAAGAATTGTGTTTAATGTGTTTTTCATATATTCAATTGTTTGCACATACAATGTTATTTATACTTGTTGTATACTATGAGTATCATACTTTCATCTGATAACAAACTCTCAGTCAATTCTATCTTATCTTTTCTAATCATAATCTATCTTTTCCATATTTAATCTAATATTTATCTTATCTTATGCTAATATATCTTTATCCTATTTTTCCACACTCCCCCTCAAGTTGAGTATTGAATCTTTTCAATACCCAACTTGTATAATGTATCTTCAAATGTTCGAGTGTTGACACATTTAGTTAAAATATCTGCTAATTGCTCTTTCGAACGAACAAATTTTAGATTGATGATATTGGACTTCAAATTATCTTTTATAAAGTGCCTATTAATCTCCACATGTTTCGTTCGATCATGTTGTACTGGATTTTCTGAAATGTTTATGGCTGCCTTGTTATCACAACATAACTCACACCCTTTCTTAGTATCAAGTCCTAGCTCTCTCATAAGTTTCTTCAGTCACTCCTTTTGCTATTTCTCAAAACTCAGCTTTAGCACTTGATATAGCAACCACCTTCTGTTTTTAACTTCTCCATGTCACCAGATTCCCTCCCACCAGGGCAAAATACCCTGACGTAGATTTTCTACTGTCTTTGTCTTCTGCCCAATCAACATCTGTATATATTTGTATATCAAGGTGACCTTTTTTTTTAAACTCAACTCCTCTTCCTGGTGTACCCTTAAAATACCTTAATATTCTATACTGCTTCCATATGTTGCACTTGAGGATTATGCATGAATCTACTCACAACCCCAAATGCATAAGCAGGACGAGTATGGGCTAGATAAATCAATTTACCCACAAGCCTCTGTGTGCCTGATCTGTTAGTTCAGCATTTTCAGCTATATGCAGTCCATGGTTTACCGTGATAGGTGTTTCTTAAGGCTTACAATCTGTCATACCAACTTCTTCTAACAGATCAAGAATGTATTTCTGTTGAGAAATGAAAATTCCCTCATTATTCCTCGAGACTTCAATCCTAAGGAAGTATTTAAGTTGTCCAATATTCTTCATTTCAAATGCTTGAAACAGTCTCTCTTTCAGTGACCTGATTTCTTCCGTATCATCTCTAGTGATAATCATATCGTCAACATATATGATAAGACAAGTTGTCAAATCACCATTTCTCTTAAGGAAGAGTGTATGATCCAAGTTACTTTGTTTATACCCAAACTTCCTCATTGCTGATGTGAACCTACCGAACTAGGCTCTTGGTGACTACTTGAGACCGTACAACGCCTTCTTCAATTTGCATCCTTCTCCCTCGCTGAAACCTTCAAAAAATCTTGGAGGAGCTTCCATGTATACTTCTTCACTAATTTCTCCATGCAAAAATGCATTCTTGACATCAAACTGATATAGGGGCCATTATTTGTTTGCAGCAACTGAAAACAGAACCCTAATTGTGTCAATTTTCGCCACAGGGGAGAAGGTCTCTGAATAGTTTATCCCATACACCTAAGTGTATCCTTTGGCTTCAAGCCTCGCTTTGTATCTCTCGATGCTCCCATCTGCTTTATACTTGACAGTGAATACCCAACGACATCCTACTGCCTTCTTCCCTTCAGGAATGGTACATTTAATCCATGTCCCATTCTTAGTGAGAGCCTCAATTTCTTCTTCCATTGCCTTTCTCCATTTTTTACTTTGCAGGGCCTCATCTACTTTTGATGGAATTTTTTCTGTATAGATAGCTGCACTTGATAAGCCACTATTTCCATGACTCATAGGGTATCTTGACCTCAGTGCCTCATAATCTGAATCGCATCGCCAAGGTGGAATACCTTTGGTACTTCTTGGTGGGAGCTGATATCCCCTGTTACTATTTTCAATCCCCTCCTGAGTACTATTACTCTCCTGCATGATCTCCTCGGTATAACTACTGTTAGAATTTAATAAGTGATCAGGTTCTCAGGATTCTCAGACAGAGTAGGCACTAGGTATAGCGTTGGGAGTGAGGACTGTAATACTTGATTTACTGTAGGAGAAGGCCATATTAACCAACTTAGATCATCTCTTTCTTTCTCCCCCTGAGATCTATGTTGGGGATAAAAGTACACTTCTTCTGCAAACTCACAATCCATTGAAGTATACAAATGGTCTTCAACCGGGACATAACACCTGTATCCTTTTTGAGATACTCCGTAACCAACAAAAATATATTTAGCAGTCCTAGATTCTAGTTTATGTCGACTCCGTTTTGGAAGATGAACATACACCACACATCCAAAGATTTTGGGGGGTAAGGAGTGAAAGGATGAAGTAGGTACAAGAGAACACAGGACTTCTAATGGGGTTTCATATTTTAGTGGTTTTGTAGGAAGTCGATTAGTGAGATAATTCGCCGTTGTTATAGCTTCAGGCCAAAAACGGTTAGGAACACAACATTCTATCATCATGGCTCGAGTTATATTCAATAGGATACGATTTTTCCTTTCAGCAACCCCATTCTGTTGGGGAGAGTATCTGGACATGTAGTTTGATGAATAATACCATGGGTATGAAAAAATGCACTCATATTATGGTTAACGTATTCTCTTCTATTATCCGATCGGAGAATACTGATCTTAGTTTGGTATTGTGTAAGGATCATTTGATAAAATGTCACACATATATCATAAACCTTTGATTTTTGTTGCATGAAATAAATCTAACTCATTCGAGTACAATCATCAATAAAAAGAACATAATATGAAAAATTATGTTTTCCAGTTACTGGGGCAGGTCCCCATACATCAGAATGCACTAGATAAAATGGTTTATTTGATCAACTCATGCTACTAGGATAGTTATGTTTGTGACTTTTAGACAAATAACAAGCGTCACAGTTTAGATTTAATTTTGACCCAGCTAAGGAAGGAAAAAGATGTTCTAAATACCCTACTGGGGGATGACCCAAACGTCGATGCCATAGTCGTAATTGCGCTGCTACTGAGTCACTCACAAATGCTCCCCCTAGTTGAGTCAACTCCTTCACGTAGTACAGTCCATCTTTCTCAACACCACGTCCAATGGTCCTCCCTGTCCGAGTATCCTGCACAGTACAATAACTGGAATTTATTAGAACTGTACAACTTAATTCTTTTGTCAGTTGGCTAATGGATAGTAATTTATATGATAAAGCTGGAATATAAAGACAATCACTAAGTGTCATATCAGCTCCAATTTTGACTGTTCCAACCCCAATGACTTCCATGCAATCACCATTTGCGGTCTGAATCAAAGTTTTTTGTGAGAAAATAGGTTTCACAAAATCATTCAAATCATAAGTCATTGTATGGGTCGCACCACAATAAAAAATCCACTGGCTCTCGGACTTGACTTGGCACGTAACTCCTGTATTTTTGACAATTTTTTTCCTGGGTTTTTGGGTTGACATTGAGTGAGTCAATGACAGATGACCCAAGATTCCTTTGGAAGACACGGGGCACTCCTCACTCGATTTTGGGCTTGGTTTGCCTTTGGGAAAGGCTTCAATGTTTGGGCTATAAGAGGTACCCTTAGGGTTTTCCCTTAACCCTAAAAAATCTCGGTGCCTCTCCTCCCTTTCCTGGCTGCCTCCTTTGATCCTCTCTGTCTTTAACCCTAGCAACCCACAACCCCAATGTCTCTTACCTTTGCTCTCTCCTTCGTGGCTTCGTCCTTCGACAGGTTCCTTCTCTTGGGTTCCCTTCTCTGCCTCCACTTACACGGTTGCTGCACTTCCTCTTTTCTTAGATTCTTCACCGGTGCTTCGCTGTTGTCCCTTTCTTTTACCTTCTTCAATCAACCGGAAGCATCCCTCCTTTGTATGACGTGTACCACCACAGTGGGTACACTTGAGGTTTGCTTTATCATCGTTGCGCCGGGATGATGTGCCTCATGACCGGCCTTGGGTGGCGAGCCCACTCCCAATTCCGTGAATCTCCGATTTAGGTAAGTGAGGTAAGGTTGCTCCCATTATTTCTCATCTCGCCATCTATCTGCGAATGGTACTGTATGCCACTTCCACTGTTGGAAGTGGATCTTGATTTACTAGTTCCTTACGATCCTTGTCCAGTGACTCATCGAGTCCTGCCACAAACTAGTATAGTCTGTTTTGCCAGGTTAATTTGTTGAATGTTGTGATATCATTTGGGCATGTCATTGGATTAGGTAATCTTCTGTCAATTTCCTTCCAAAGTGTAACTATTTTCCATAGTACACTTCAATGGGTTCTTAGCCTTGTTTGATTGTGTTTGCCCTCGTGGTTAGGTCATATACCTGCAACCCATCTCTCCCGCTGCTGTATACAGCCTTGATGCCTTGCCTACAATCCAGGACCTGACTATTGCATCCTTTTGGTTCCATTGGTTATGCTCATAGGTGTCAGTGGAGGGAGGCATGACTGTAATATGAGTGAGCCTCCCCTCCCCCTCCCTTCGATCGCCATGAGCATTAATCTGGACCATTTTGCATAGTTTCTGTTGTTGAGTTTCTCTGATACTTGCAATGATGAACCGTGGCCATCTTGGCTCTTGTTACAATTCAATTTTTCTATGATTTGCAACAGTTGAGCCATAATGACATGATCTTCATTGGGGTTCTTCGGTGGTTTGTCATCCATTACTTCTAGTATGGTATTTCAAGTAAGTTGAAAGCTTGGTAAATGATGATACTTGGCCGAACAAAACCTTCACAGTGCCTTGCTCTTGATACCAAGTTAACTAGGAAGAATTGTGTTTAATGTATTTTTCATATATTCAATTGTTTGCACATACAATGCTATTTATACTGTTGTATAGTACGAGTATCATACTTTGATCTGAATTCTCAGTCAAGTCAAGTCTATCTTATCTTTTCTAATTATAATCTATCTTTTCCATATTTAGTCTAATATTTATCTTATCTTATGCTAATATATCTTTATCCTATTTTCCCACAAAAGTTAAAATGGAGACAGATGTTCTAGGAGCTGAAGCTTCTAGCAATATGGTTAACGTCTGTTCAATCATATCTTCTCCTTATCCTTCCTCTTTATGCAAAATATTCTTCCTATGAGAAATCCAACGGCTTCATGTTTGGCAGATAATATCGCCAACATATAGAGCAGATTATGAATTTGGAAAATCTTAAAGAGGTTTATAGCAGGTTTTACATTTCCTACTGCTTTCGCATACTTGGGAAAGAGAACTAGGGATTTTGGTGAGAGGGGGGTAGTTGTTAAAGAACTTATTTCTTCGAACTGCTGGTGTCTTGACTTTCTTAGACCTTCAAATGCCATTCTTACCATTTTTAGATTTGTGCTTTGATTTGTAATGATTTTTCTTTGGTTTATCCTTATCATTACCAGCGACGGAGACAACAAGCTGAGGCAAAGGACAAGGTTGAAAGGCTCTTAAAGAAGTGCACAACTATCCTCCGAACAGGTGTAATTCAAGTTGCTAATCTTCCAACAAGTCACAACTATCACCTGCAAACATGCTACACATACAGATATGATGTTTGTTTTTTTGGCTTGCAGGGTATCCTGTAGATGGCCTTATCACTCTAATGACAAGTTCTTGGACTAAGATATCATCTGACATCAAGGTGTTCATATATCACATCCAATTACACAGCAGGGTATATTTTCACGCAATTGTATTTTTTCTTAATTTGTTTTTCTATACGGGCATCGATATTATTTATTGAATAAGAAATCAAATTAATTTTTTTTGCACCAAAGCTTCCATGTACAAGAATTTTAAGCAGAGATTGCACACGGTTGAATATTTTGGCTATAATTGCCAAACTCCCCATTAGATTTTCTCGCTTAGGATGGTTCGATAACTTCATGCGTGCATATTTTAACAACAGTGGCAAAGTAGCAAGTAATGACGTCACGGATTAAGAAAAACACAAGCACGCATCATAATGCACTTTAGGTCGGAGGTCATCCATAAAAGGCAAAGGTCTCTGAGAAAGTCGAAATACCAGGAAAAATAACTTCAAATTTTAAACAAGCCCTACTCCGGCACAGTAATTTGCAACGCCTGAAGTTAACAAGAAAATGGAGCATTTACTGCGTGGAGTTTTGAAAGAGTAAATGGGGGAATGGTCCGACTACGGAATTCACAAATAAAAATAAGACCGACCCAGACTTTCCTCCCTAACAGAATCAGGATCGCATCAACCAGGGTTGCTCACTTTCTTCTCCTGTGCCTTCTCTATGAGAGGCTTCAACTGCTTCTTCTCCGCAAGAACCTTAAGGAAATTGAACAAAAACGGAATGTAATTATGTTTCCTGCGGATGTTTTCTGTTCTCCATTTCTTGAACTTCTCCTCCTCCATAACAATCTTCTCTGTAGCAGCTTCAATACCAGCATTTACTTCAGCAAGTTGCCTGTTAAGTTCTTCAACTTTGATGTTTTCTGATACCCCTGACTGAGCAGAAGAGAGTTGCTGTAAAATGCGCTCTCTCCTTCTCTGACACTCCTTCAGCTCCACGGTATACAGCTCTTTCCGGTTTTTTATAACGGCCAAAAGATTAAACCTAATCTCATTCTTTGAGTATCTCTCAATGCGTTCTTGGATGACAGGCTGGACCATTTGTAGCCAGTCTGAGTCATTTTGTCCCCCAGTGCAAGGACCAAGGCTAATGGGCCCCTCCTTCAGCCCATCTAGCTCGTACAGGACTCCTTCAAAGGGCAAATAGCTTATAAAGTGGTAGACATCATCATCCTTGGTCGCAGCTTTCTGCTCATCAGGAACAAAAGGTTCAGGTCTAGCAAAACTATTATGTGCTGTCCGAATGGCTTCACTGTTGTTGATAGCCAGACCTTTTAGTTCGGGCGGAAAATTCTTGGTGAACTCCTTCAGGTTTGACAGCTCAGGGCCAACATCAACATCCGGAGAATTCAGAAGAATAGACAGAATAGCTTGTGTTGCACATGCATTGTTGATAACCTGGAAACATAGTTGGCACAAACTCAACACCATATTTTCCACCAGTAAAAACCATTTGAATGCTTACCTGGCTAGCGAAGAACAAGTTGGGATTTGGCTCCTTGATGACAAGACGGTCATCTTTTTCCCCAGGGAGCCATTTAAACAGGAATATCAACCCATACACAGGCCTGTAATATATATTACATGAGATTCAAACATGTATCACCAATTTCGTACGAGGGGTATTCAGTGGTAAATTGGGAAGAGCAACTTACCGCAGACTATCCAGAGTCTCCAGATCTAGGGAATACAATTCTTCAACCTGGTTCAGCATACATACCAGAGAATAAGTTAAAGTACATGACCACTAATGTTCTCAGTGCCACGTTAATTGTACAAGAGACATGTAAGACTGTCAATAGGCATAGTTTTAACAGTCGAAACAGAGAATCATTTCCAGATTTGCATGACAAGTAAAGATATCCAAGTGCTTAGACCTCCCAGATTTTTAAAACACCCAAAAAATCAGCAAACAACGTATTCCTCCGTCATTTAGACCTCAAAAGATTGTTGAACTGTTGTCTTGTATCTCATATAACTGAAAAAAAGCAATTATGTTCTCTAAACATAATTGATAGTCAAACACCCACCCAGTATGTTTACCCTGATTATGACACCTAGAGAAATACCCATAAAATTTTAATAGATCCTGTAACGCATCAAGTATTAGGGGATGGCCGGATGGGAACACTTTAGGTAATGCTAAATAGTCTATTTAGAGTTAGCTTGGGGAAAGGGGTATGAGTTAGCTACAAATAAGGGAAATCAGATAGGAAGGAGGTATGTGGAATGCGGATAATTGTTAGTGGTTTAGCTTAGCTTTTGGGAGTGAACAAGCCACTCAAATGCTTGTTTATCAGTTACTATTCTCTGTAATTTCAGCCCTTTAATGCAATTAATCTTTCTATTCTTCCTTAATTTGTTGCACATAACCTGAGTCCATTACAGACCCGAAGCAAGAATGTCCTCTTCCATTAGTTGATCAAAGATGTCCACTTTACCTTACACTGTAACAACTTCTTCTGCCATTAACGGCATCTACAGTTCTACAATCCTTGCAACATCTGAACCTCTATCCTTATCAATAGTAATACATAAATCTCAATCTCCTAGCCCTAAACCATTTGATATTTTAAGAGCCAAAACTGAAGCTGATATTTAGCTAAAAACGTCAAAGGCTTCAAAAAGATGTTTACATCATGACTGGAGGTATTAATTTTACAAGACTAAGTGCCTCATTCCTTAAGGCTATATTATTACACAACCCAGGTATAAATCTGTATGTAATGTACGGAATTGATAAAACAACAATCTGATGGTTGAAGTAACGGATAGAATATACCTGAACACCCTTCACTTGCATTTGCTGTATGAGTTCTGTAAAAACACCTGGAATACAACAAATTTTAGTTGCAGCCTATTGTTATGACAGAAGAATTCAATTTCACATTATTTCTAATTAACAAAGGAGGAGCGGCAAGGAATCAAAGATTCATGTTAGATAAAATGTTCAAAATTAGAACATCAACTCTAAGAGGTAAGTCAAACTTCCATTTTCCTTGTTCATTTTCAGCAAATATTACAGAACACTGTCCCAAAGTATGAAGAAACATTTTGTAGATCCAATGTTTACAAAATAATCAATAAGTACCACAAAAATTAATGATTGAGGTGTTCTGAGTATCCACATAGAGATAAGCAGTAAAATTTTAATCCAAATAATGAAGTGTCTTTATAACAGTAAATGGTTATTGTTAGGTCATAGATCCCTCACAATTGCAAATTCAAACAGAATCTAAAAACTTTCACATGATTTCCTTCCTTCTCTTTGACTTATTTCTCCATTGATCAATCTCATTAACATGATTTCCCTTCCTCCTCCATCAAGTTACAAACTTATAAATGCATCACCAGGTATTTTACATGATTAACATAATATTGAGTAGCTAAGCATAGATTCTTGATCACCTGAAAATGGTCAACAACAAGACAGCAAGGGCACATTTTTTCTGACTAATTCTTTGTCAATATTGATCAGTGTCATCTTATCCCTTGTTCATTTCTTTGCTTGTGCTCACCTATATATTATTTTTGCTGCTTAAAATGAGAATATGTGGTGAAAGGAACTCCTTTGCTCATAAATACAATAAGAGGCACAAAACTTAGACCAATTTCAGGGAAGTCAAAGTATTAACTTAGCTAAGATATCTCCAGAGGTCTAATCTGAAATGCAAGAATAAAATGAGAAAAATAGAGTAAATCAGTCCCTAAAACCCATTGACCAGTACTTTCTTCATATATGTGAAACCAGCCCCAAACCAGCAAGCATCCACTTTAGGTACTTACCACCATCCTATCATAACACACCACCACCACTAGCATCAAATTTCATTGTCTCACTTAGTATATACCCTAAGCACTCATCCTCTATTATAATCCAGCATCCACTCTTATTGCCATTAGACAAAACAACTTAAAGATTTCAGTATTCCGACTGATCATATGTTCAATCCTTCAATAGCATCTTTTCCAGCTGGCGTCATTGACTAAACCACTAGTTGCAGAATGCTACATAAGGCCAGGGCAAGGAAGTTGAAAAAATAGATCATTGGGAAAGCAGAAGCACTTGGCGGTAATTCTTCTAAAGGTATGGATGGTTTGGTGGCAATGGCTTACGATGTCCCATGGAGGTGAAGGTAGATATCTCAGTTTTAAAAGGGCACGAGGCGCACTAAGGCACAAAGTGTCCCTTGAGCTTAGGAGCAAGGGTTGTGCCTTTGGGTGTGAGGCACACCAAAAGTGTCAAAAACCACGGCAGAAATTTCAGAAAAAAGAGCAGATAATTAAATTTAAAAAAAAAAAGAAAAGAGCAGACATACAAAAGAAAAGAAGAGCAGAAATTTCAGAAAAAGAAAATATGAAAATAAGAACCACCGAAATAAAATCAAGAAGAGGAACAAAAGAAAATTAAGAACAGAAAAATAATAATAGAAAAAAAAAACCAAAGGCGCACAAAGGCGCATGCCTTAAGGGTGAAGCGATCAAGGCTGTGCCCAGACTTGCCCGGCGCCTTAGGCTCACTATTTAAAACTAAGGTAGAGAGGAGAGACACAAACCAACAGAGGAACTATTGCAGCAAAACAATGTTCAAGAATTATATCATCTGCAGGTATAAGCCTTATCCTCACAAAAGAGTATACAGGAGTTTGTGGGAGAGGGATTAGGAAAAGGCCATAAGACAGGATCATAAAGCAACCTAATATCCTTAAAAAGCATAACAAAAAGAAGTCCAAGTACTCTTTCAGCATGGAATAGAAGAAAACTAATGTTGAGCACATTGCACATTATCCGGAATGAATTCAAACTTTTTACTGAATCAGAAACATTTATAACATGTTCTATTTTGGGAATAACACTTAAGCATGATGATCTTCTTCTTCATAATACGATGCCACACATAAAGCTCAGATATGGTTTGACAAGCAACTAAAGTCTTGCATCCAATTCAAAACTGGTCTGTGCATAACTCCATTTCTATGTTACCTAGACTTGGTCATGAGAGTTGAAAACAACAAAATTGAGTATCCGACTTATGACACAAGGGTCCTATTTCAAATTTTGACAAGGTGATCCACTAACAAAATCAGCATTTAAAAAATACTAAATAAAAAGGCATGAAATACATTTATTAGCATAAAAAGGGCCTAAAGTTCGATTAAAAAAAATCTTGTTCTAGTGTGAAATTATTTGAAGCCCTATGGATTCTCATGAATTCGAGATTTGAGTCCCTTTGCTCCCCTGATCAGAGCTGTGAAGGAAGAGGAAGGGGAATGGCCTCTATAGTTGCTTGAGTAAGAGGTATATTCTATACAAGTATATCAAGCTCTCTTAAGCTTCTCTCTAACCCTCTCTCAAATCATCAATTGTGATTCACTTCCCATGAATTCTCAGATTGTAAGCTCAAGTTTTAGATATGGATACCATGCCGATATCACTATCAAGTCAAATCGTGTTAGAAGAGGATGTTAGAGGAGTAGCTTATCCTTGCTACATCCATTCTTAGTTTCTTTGTTTAATGTTTTGTTCTTTTTTTTTCTTTGTTTTCCTCTTCTGAATAAAAAAAAAAAATCAAGTCAAATCGTGTCACCACAAGTATGACAGCTAAATTACCAGGTTAAAAGTAACCAACCTCACTATACATGCTGCTAATTTTCTCATCTCCCCAACAAATTGATAAATTCATTATACTACCACATGCTACAAACTGTTACATACTTTCAGCAGGTTTTCTCTTTCCGTCCAAATACCACATCATTTATAACTGCAATTTAATCAAGCCATTAAAGAACCACAATAACCATTAGCCAATGTTATCAAACTTTATTAACAATAGCAGTCAACAAACTCAATCTTTAAGTGGAAACAATTCAAGGCCAGTCTTGTCACAAGAATCACAACACACAAGAAGAGCTAGACTAGAAATTTGGAGTGTTCCGTAAAGAGGAGAGTGGCATTTATGAAAAACTCTACTCTCCACAACTTATCTAAAATAGTTAAGATTGACATAACTAAGCTTTGAACAACAATAAGTTTAACAAAAAAGAAAAGCTAATTCATGAAAAAAAGTTAGGCAAAATAAATAAGATGAGGAGATTGGATCTAAAATCAGGTGAGGTGAAATTCTTGATTCCGTATGAAGTTAATCTTGATACAGTCTTCGTAGTCTTGGTCGTAACTAGGATGCTTAACGAACCAACCAACCAACACAGGCTGAGGTTCGGATTAGGCTCTGGACTTAAACAAACCAAGCAAACAATTGCCACTAAAGACTTGAACAAAAATGGCAAACAATTCCCGGCTTGATATATATATATATATATATATATATATATATATATATATATATATGAAAAAAAGTTATTATGAACATATTGACTACAAACCTCACTTCAAAAGTTATTATGAACATATTGACTACACACCTGACTTCACTACATTTGAATACCTTATTGCTTGGTGTGCCTACCACAATTGCCACTAAAAATGCACGAATCTCAAATGTATTGCCTTTTACCTAGTGTCAAGTTGCACATTTACTAGCACAGACATAGCAAAGTTATAATTGAAAACCTCATGCCAAACGTACAAGGATCAAATTACAAACAAAGTAACAGAATTACTGATAAATGACTTCTCCTATAAACACAACTCATCTACTAAGCTCCCTTGATAAGAAGACCACAGAACCAGAGAATTGAAGGATCTCCGAAGAAAAACAGGTGCAATCCCTCGCACATTCAATAATTTGATGATTAGATACTTCAAGGCAGGAAACAACTATAGCAGCCAAACAAGAGAACGAATTAATCCATACAAAACGGAAATGAAGTTCAGACTACTAGCATAACTAGAACTGACATAACGAATTTACGATTTCAATCATCATGCCTCAAGCAAACACATCTCTGATTCTCTACAACAACAGCAGCAAAAAAAAGGTACTGAAAAGGCGTACCAGGATCTGATTCGATAGTACACCACGACATGATTGAAGACGGATAACCTGCGAAGGCAACCCAGACATAACATACATCAAACGCCATACCCTAACATATATCACATGCCCTATATTTCATCACTCAACTCTCTCTCTCTCTCTCTCTCTCTCATGCAATTTTTTTTAATATCTCACATTTCCGAAAATTTGACAAAGTTTAACAGCAATGATTCCATCATAATTAATAAACAAGAACATAAAACGCAAATTTTAAGGACTACAGTTTCCACTTAATTTAAGTAACTAAGATCAAATCAAGCGAATTCGTGAAGTTTATATCAACAACTCAAACGAAAGTTTCTATTACATAAAAAAAAAAAACCTAAGAATGAATGGAATCGTGAAATAATTAGGCAAGTAAATATCAAATTGAATGAGTGGAATCGCGAAAAAAAGACCTAGAAAAGAGAGCATATGTATATGAATCGGGAGAAAAGGTGAAACCTGAAATCTGGAGCCTCGTTTGAGCGATGCGCAACAATGAAAGATTAAACCCTGGGGAGAGAGGGAGAGAGAGAGTTGCTGGTTTTATGAAGAAGATACTAGATAGTACAACCAGAAGATGGCTTGGTCTAGTAAACGGTGCAGCCGTAGAACTGGCTTACAGGCCCATTGGAATGATGGTATGATCAGGAATTGACGATACACTAGGTTGAGTTCATTGGTCCTCTGTATGGATTTTTATGAGCCCCTATGGTCCAGTTGTAAACATGGCGTAATTGACCTCACTTGTAACCAGATTCAGAAGATCCAAAATAGACATGAACTGAATTAAACTGACTTGGGCTTAAGACTAGATGACCCATATTTGACTGGACGCAAGATGACTCCTACGATGTTAGTTATAGTTGAAGTTGATTGGTTTGTCATACTAAGTACTAACCTAATTTTGCTATGGACTTGAAACCAGCTTGTACCCGTACCGAAAACCTTGCCAAAAAAAAAAAAAAAACCGAACCAAAAGTAATCTTACCTCCTAACCCCACCGACCTTTTTTAACCTTTTTTATTTGGAAACAAATTCAAAATATAACCTCCAAATCAAAATAATTTGAAAAGTGATTTTGAAGTCTAGGTTCGGTATAAAATCGTTGTTCATAACAACGACTTTCGTTATTATTATTTTGTTAACTGAAAAATAACTTTTTTTAAAAAAACAAAATCTAAAAAGCATGGTCATTGCGACTTAAAAAATCAAAATAATATCCCTTATAAAAAAAAGTTTAATTCATATTTTTTATTAAAATAATATTCTTTTAAAAAAATCTAAAAGTCTTTTGATTTTATTCTATTAAAAGATTGTTTTAAAATTTGAATAAAAAGCCACAAAGTACTTTTAGATCTTTATTAAAAAAAGTTATTTTTTATTAAAAACTTTCTTAAAAAAACAAAGTCACTGTTTGAGAGCGACATTCCTATGATCATTTTTCGAAATAATTTAATTAAGAGATTATATTTCGAATTTAAAAAAAAAAGGGTTAAAAAAATTACTTATGGAGTCATCTCCTTGTACTAGTTCTGATGGTTGAACTTTGTGCAACTTGTGATTTTAATGGCTATTTTCTTCACCGTGTGCTAGCTTTGACGTGCTTGACCTATGGGGTTCAAGTGTCTCGGACAAATTGTTGTAAGCGTTCTATGTTGCTTGACCTGCTAGTGTATAGCTTCTATATTGTATTTCAGATTCAGATTGAACCATCGACATACGAAGTGGAGTGTAAAGTGTTGCGCCTCATTACCATTACACATTTACACTATTTTAGAGAAGCATGAATAGTACAAGGAATTCTTACAGATAACAGAAATGTTACGTCCCGAACTATTTTGACAGCCTCAGCTTATCCAAATGCAAATTCAAATCGATGCTGCTGAGCAAATTGCAGCTTTAAACGCAGAATATCAAGTTAAAATGTCCAACGGGTTACTCCTTCAGGTTGCACTACACAAATTAAGTTCTTTTTCGTTTTTTTCTTTCATCAAAGCCATTAACCAAAATCTTTGTACTTGCAGTCCTTGCCTTAAGAATTTGCATGATACAGAATTGTATTAAATAAAAGGTTCCAAATACTCGTCTTCCAAAAAAAAAAAACAAAAAAAACATTGTAGTTGATATTTTCCATAAAGAGGTGAGTGGCATTTCATGGAAAGCCCTATTCTTCACGGCTTATTTAAATAGGGTGAGTTTGACATAAACTAAGTCTTCAATAACAATAAGTTTAGCAAAGTATAATTCATAAAAATAAAAAAGTCCTAGAAAAGATAAAAATAAAGCTAATTAGCAAAATAAGATGAGGAAAATGGATTTGAAATCTAGAGGTTAGATTTCAAGAAGTGTGGTGAAATTCTTAATTTCTTATGAAGCTAGTCATGAGATTATCTTCTAGCTTGTTCATGATTGAGGTGTCACGAGAGTATGGTGCCATTTGAGCAAAGATTAAGCCTTACAAGTAAGCTTTATAGCTCAAGATATGGATGGAATAAAGATTGTCTTGTAAAGAGTTTCTTAATTGGAAGAGTTGTTTTAAGTCCGAACTTCTAATTAAAGAGAAGTTGTTGGGACGAGGCTTTTGGTGAGAGAGTTTTTTTTTTTTTTTTTTGACATCCCAAAAACGAATAAAAAATAAATTACTATAAAGAAGGAAAGTTAGTAGTTAATCTAGCTCGGATATGAGTATTTCTGATTTGCAAACTTCTTTATCTGAAATATTGTATTAACTACGTACAAAACTTAACGAGAGTTGCTATGAAGGAGAGAAACAAAAGTCAAAGAATCTGTTAAAAGCTGAACCGAAGAGAAGTCCTCTGAGATACACCTAAAAAGCGCTTCAAGATATGTTAGATCCTCACATGAAGAGTAAAGGAAGCGTAACTCAAAGTAGAATTCTACGACCAACTCTTCCCTTTGTAGAAGGTGTGTCAACTTTCCAATCTAAGCGTATCTTTATTAATATTTTTGCTCAAAAATGTTGTTGTCGTTAACTATCGAGTGTTTATCAAATACTACAAGCATCATATACACAACCAATCATAAGCTAACAACTAATGCAATTAGCCAACAAGTAACAATGAACCATTTCAATATGGTCCAGATTATCCATTTCAAACCTCTTATTAATATTATGTTTTGGTGAATAAATCGCGTATTATGATCTCTAGAAATATCATTTCTGAGAAGATAATTGTAATTTCGTAATGAAGAAAACTCGCACCATACATAAGCGAAGCATCACTATCTTAAATATTGAATAGAATAGTGGAACGAGCCATTATAGAATTTATCAAATCGGGGAAAGTAAAATGTAGAGTAGTCAAGTATTGTACCCCTTAAAGTCTTAAACGGTACTGTGCATATTATTAGGCCTTTATTGTAGTAAAGTACGAAGTACCTTATATTCAAAAGAGCTGGTTACATAAGCTCAAAGCAATGACCATGTCATATAGATCAAGAGTGCAGCGTAGAATGCCAAGTGCCAACACTCTCGTTCATGGTGTCATGCTACTTCCAGGGTTGGTCAGCTCTTAATTCTTAAGGTTTAGTATCATTGCTTTCCTCTCTAATTTGTTGGGCGGGCCAACATTTTTATTCATGGCTAATATTGCTCTCTTCCTTCTAATAGTTTGCTACATTTTTATTTTTAAAAAACTTTGACTGTAAATTCTAATTACATTATAATAAATAATATATTTAAGTGAAATCTTATTGTACTTTAATATAAATTTTTAAAAATCAAAATTTCATAATTTTTTATTGTAGAAAATTAGATAAAAATATATTTTAAATTGTGTTTTTAAAACCGTGAAAAAAATTCAATATAGCAAATGAAAAAAGACGACCAAGTAACTTGTGATAATTAAAAGTGGAGGACCCCGAATTTGGTGGTCAAGTCAACCTAACTTGTATTTGGGTTTTCTTTCACCCCACTTAAAGTTAACGGGATCGGCACTCCTCTATTAATGGCACACGAAAATGATTCAAATATTCCAGAGTATAAAGATAGGTTTTTGTTATGTGAAAGTGTGAAACGTCAACTCTAATAGGCAAAAATAAATCACAGTAATGATAAAAAATTTGGTAAAAAATACTCCGTAGTTGACTTCTATCGATGTTGCTGGTAATGAACTACTATCAAGCTATTCCTGAACTTTTTTTTAATAAATTTCGTTTGCCCTACATTTTCAATTCTACCCATTGAACTTGTAATGAAAAGTGACCGACTGACTGGCGAAGAAATCACGTGTTTGAAGTTGGACAAAATTAGGCATGAAACTTTGCTACATTAAATGAGCATATACGTTTTGTTAGTCATTTCGATGCACAAATTTGTTATAGTGTCTTATTAATATATACGGGTCGGGGTCATAAGACTCATAACTCATGAGATATACAATATATGGTATAAGCATCAAATTATATGTTCTATGTAATTAAAGTTTCAGAATTAAATAATTCATATATTAGGTAAGTTTCATTCGATACAAGGCTTAATAATAAATTAATTTGTTAAATATTTTAATTATAATATTTTTATTTATTAGTAAAAATATATATGTTTTTTATGGAATTACATATAGTATTTCGTATCTTTTTAAATAAAGTAGAAAATATAATTGGTTTAATATTTTTTATCTTATTAAATATTTAAATGAATAAATAATCATAAAAAAGTAGAGAGAGAAATCATGAAATATAGTGAGAAAAATTGAGATAATTTTAAATGATTTGAAAATTTGTATAGTACAATTTTCTATTTATGATATTTTTCAATCTAATAATAATTCAAATTTTTTATAACAGCTTGACACGTGTCTAATATGATATTAACCAGCGTTTTCTTTTTGTAATAGTTAGCCTATAGATAGATATATAAATAAATAGATTGTACAACAAATAATTATTTATTGACGGAATGCTTATGCTAATCTTTCTCATGATTAATATTTTGTACACATAGTCCTCAATATTGGGTTCACTATGCATTATCCATACAGAATATTCTAAATTATTCTGTATAAGTATCACCCTAAACTTGTGTCACGATAGGATGAAAGTATTCAATATCTACAGTAATTCTAAAAAAAAGGGAGTAACATAACTGCAATATCTCTAGATAATTCTTTGAGACAGAAGAAGAAGAGGTCCAAATCTCTAAAGAAATACAGATTATTCTAAATTATTTAAGCTCGATCACCTTAGATTGTTTCTTATAAAGTGCACAAACAACGTAACAATCATTGTTAAAGCCTAAAAAAGATTCATCACAAAATTCTGGACTATTCAACCGCGCTCTCAAACAAATCATATAGTGGGTCGAATTCTGGAATTCTCTTCCCTTTAATCAAGTTCTTAAACATTTTCCTTAAATTAGTGAGTAGCAATCCTTACGTGTACCAACTTATAGGCAAGCTATGAATAAATGCATTAGCAAATCGAAACAAATAACGACACGGGAAAATTATTATGATTTCAAATTCAGTATCACCCCTGAATTTGTGTCACGATATGATGTAATTAATTTAATCCACGATAATAACCAATAATAATACTAGATTATGCCGTATAATATTATAAATTCTATAGCAAAGAGTAAAACAAAATATTGAAGATCTTTCTTAATTAATAAGCTTGATCTGACTATATGTATTTAGGTTGTGAAATTTTGGCCAAGAACCAAAAATCATGGAAGACACGAGTCCATGTTAAGAAGCAACTATTTATAGTTTTTTTTAACACTTCAGAAATCGACATAATCTAAACAATTAATTACCTAAAGAGGAGTAAGTAAGACGTAGTAAATAAATAAATAATACATAAAATAAAGTTATAAACATACTCGTAACTATGAATTTTCCATACATTCTACCTTATACGAAGTAAACTCAACATATGCAAGTCTGAAATTGTTAAATAATTTTACTCATCTCGAATTCTTGATAGGTGTTAGTATGATGTTTACAAGTAACTCCGTGTAAAAGTATAGTTTTCTATGTTTAAGTTTATTTGAAAATATAAACTATAAAGTCTAGTTGTAAAAGCTTAATTGACTTAAAATTACTAACATTTTTATAGTAGTGGATTCAACTTGCATTTTTATCTTTATTTGGAACTGATTAGCATTTATTGGAACGTGGAACTAAGTTGAAATTATTTGAATATTTTAGACTTATTGACAAAAAATATTGTCATCGTGTACGTGCATGCGAAGGACTTGTTCCTTTGTGAACTAACACAGCCTAAAAGTATATGAAGTTCTCCTCTAGTTATTTTTTAGAATAATTAATAACGTTGTATTATCAAAAGAAAGGCAAGTTCAGATATTAGATTATTGTTTACTCCATAATTTTTATTTTTTTATTTTTTTATTTTTGCATTCCTTTTACTCTATAATTAATTATGAGATAATTACAAAAATAGCTTGATATGGAGTATAAAGATTTAGGAAAATGCCAAGTTTCCTTTAATTAACCGGAAGCTAATGACCTTTGTGGAATTGTCACACAAATTGCAAAGATAACAAATTAGAAGCTAGTAAAGTCAATAAAGGGGAGAAATGAATACGTGTGAGAAGCGTAATCGGGTTTGGCACTTTTACATCAGCAACAGGGAAGCAAAGTGCGTCGTATTAGTCAAGATCCAAGTATCATAAAAGGATGGCCCAAACTTAGACAATCATCCTTTCACGTGGCTCGCCTATTCTTTCTATGATGAATGACCTATTTCATTCTACATATTCTACCCAAATTACTTGGTTACCTATTTCATATTACAGATACCTGGTTGCCTTTTATCTCGAAGAAAATTACTTTCACTGTTTCATAAAAATTCCAAAACTGTAATTATTATATTAGTTAACACATAATTTTGGTCATTAATATGTATGATTTTTATTAATAAAAATTATAAAATTTTAGATTTTTAAAGTATCCATTGAAAGTAATCTAGTATTATTTTACTTAAAATCAAATATTTTTGTACGTCTGAGTAAAAGAATTGGTAAAAAATAGTGAATGAATAGTATAAATAGTAAAAGTGTTGCAACTTTTATGACATTGATGAAGTATTCCCCAATAAAATTAAACTCATTGCCATTGTTTTTAGCTTGAGATATGGAGGGAATTTAACACCATTTTTGTCAATTAAGTTCATTTTGTAAGATTTACATTGATATGAATTTAGTCACTAAAAATATCTACTAACATTCAAGTCACTAAAGTGGGTCACATTTGACGAAAAATAATATAAAGTATGAAAATTATAAGAAGTGTTTTAAAATATTTTTAAAATATTAAAAACAATTACTATACTATTATTAATTTGTCCTAAAAATACCCACCCCCACCTTCTTCTCCATTTTGTTTAGTTAAATTTGGTAAACTTAGGATTAATTCGTTGTAAATTTTGACTTCCGAAGAATTTATATACTAAATTATAAGGAATAATTTGTATTAACAACACAATAAACTTATTATTATATATATATATATATATATATAAATAAATAAATGAGATCATGTGAGAACTCCTTAGTTATATATAGAATTTAATTTATTTAGATGGCTGTATTCAATCTACATTAATGGCAAAGTTGTAATTATAATAAAGTCAGATTTGGTAGTTAAGGAAGTTTTTTGTTTTCATGATTATTGGATAGTTTTCAGTAAAAATCGTATTATTCAAAATCATTAGTTTTCTTATTTTTTATTTTACTCTATATTCAAATAACACTATTTGAATGCTTATTTCGCTATATTTCATATTCAAATGATATCTTTGCTGTTTTGGTATAAAAAAAATAAGATAATGATTCAATAATTTTCGTAATATGATATATATATATATATATATATATATATATATATATATATATATATATATATATATATATATATATATATATATATATATATATATATATATATATATATATATCCAAATATCACTCAAACTCCCAAATCTTTAATTCTTATGTTGTTGAGTTTTACAAGTTTTTGGCATTGGGATCCCATCCCATGATCCCATTATCGCACCCATGAATCGGAAGTCCAACACACACACACACAAATACTGAAATACACAATAAACGGCAGCCTTGCGAGAATGTTCTGTTATTTATACTCCTCATTTCCCCCGTCACACCCCTCTCCCTCAACCACCTTCTTCTCTCTCCAAATTCTTCCACTTCTCTCCGGAGTCTTCTTCAATTCATAACTCCCTCATCCTTTTCTTGAATTATCGATCTTTCTAGAATCATCTTCCTCAGTTTCAATCAAAAACTATGGAGAAGAAGAACATCCTGGTGACCGGAGGAGCGGGTTACATAGGCAGTCACACTACTCTTCAGCTTTTACTCGGCGGGTTCAAAGTGGTGGTAATTGATAATCTCGATAACGCGTCGGAAGTCGCTCTCTACCGAGTCAAGGAACTCGCCGCCGAGTTCTCCGACAATCTCTCCTTCCACCAGGTCCAATTTTATTTAATATTACTTGTAATTGGCTCGTACGTTTTAATTGTTCTGTAATCATCTTTAATTCGATTAAAATTCGAGGCCTTTCGTCGGTGGATCGTGTGAATTCTTGAATTCGGAAATTTCTTGATTTGAATTTAATTCTTGAAAACTTAATTCCTAGGCGATGTTTCGGGTTCATTTCGTTGAATTTAATTTGACTTTACTTTTATTAATTGGTATGGGTTGGAGAGTTGGAGGGTGAAGCATGTGATTATAATCATTGTGATCACGTTCTTTGGTTTTTATGCTTTTGTTCTAGTTTACGAATTGGTTTTTTTTTTTAGAAACTGTTTTTTGACGTGTGAGGGGAATAAACTGTTCCATTCGCATTTGGGAGTTGTGAAACTTTGCAACGGACTCGAAGTACTACAATATTGGAGAACAAAAGCTCGGTTTTGTAATCATTTGTCATTGTATTTTTTCTAATTATATTTTTTGGTCACGCTGACTTGTTTAATTTAACTTCCTCCGTATTTAGATTCTTAGGTTGGCATTTTGCTATTTTTCGTTGTCACCATAACTTTATTCATCAAACTTTGTAGTGTTCTGTGTTTCCCTTCTTTCCGTAACACTAGTGACTGGGGCACCGTTAGACTTGGCAAAATCGACCAGACTTATTCTGTTGTACTTTTTTTTTAACCTATATTGACTCAAATCGCTCCTAAAACTAGCTTTAATCGAAATAGATCCGACCCTACACGGTATGCTGGCAAGGCATAAAAATTGGAATGTGGCCCATTGACCCGAACTTGTTACCACTGCCCCATTTCAATAGGCAAAGCAATATAAATTATAGAAGTGAAAATAAAATTAATACTCGTACTATTTAATAATAGAGTACCATTTTTTTTAATACTTACCAAATGGTAAATTGTTAATCTTGTAAAGCATGGGTGCTTTGTAGTATTATGGTCTTATGGATGGGAGACAAAAGTATTTTAATTGAGAATTAGTGGGAGACTAGTAGGACATAAAGAAACTGTTTTTATTGTGTGAACAACAGTTTCAAGTAATAGTAGTTTAAACTTATCAGTTTTAAAGAAAACTTTGCATAGTAAAGAAATTGTTGATGTCCATGTCGAATTTTAAAGCATGTCACTTGGAAATTTGACGAGAAATACATAGTAAAAGAATGCGAGAAATGTTGGAATGCGAGTAATGTTGGAAGTCGTTATGATGTAATGTCTCATCATCACTCCGTGTGATATAGTAATGCAATTTGAAAACTGCTACTCAGTATTTGTATGGAGATGACTGGTACTTGAAGTAAAGGTGCTCCCCAACAAATATGGCGACTATAATATTAGTGATTTTAAAGTATCTATGTTTTGCTATCTTTTGTTGCTCTCCTTAGTTGAGCATGAATTTTTTCAAGTTATTGTGCTTCCTTTTCCTGGTTATGGAGTTTATGCCGTTTGATTTTAAATTTACTTCTTGCTGCAGGGGGACCTCCGGGACAAATCAGCCCTTGAAAATCTATTTTCTTTGACAAAGTAAGCCCACTATTTGGTTATAATCGTAGCTTTCCTTTTCTTATTAAATCTTCGTTTCTTTTACATCGATAATGTAGCTAATCTATGAGGTATGATAATATGTTTTGATGCTTTTACCACTGGTTAGCATTTCTGAGGAAATTTTGAGCTTGATGTTATCTCCCGCTATGTAAAAAAAATCGCCTTTGTATGTGCGAAGTTGTCTGCAGGAATTTTTTATGCTGCAACTCAATTTATCTTCACTGCCCTGTTGGTTCCAGATTTGATGCTGTCATTCATTTTGCTGGGTTGAAAGCGGTAGGTGAGAGTGTGCAGAAACCATTACTTTATTACAATAACAACATCATTGGTACTGTGAATTTGCTGGAAGTCATGTCTGCTTTTGGATGCAAGACGGTATAATTTACTCCTTTCCTGCTGATTTATTTCCTTAAATGCGTTTTTCACTAAATCCAGTTCTTGCTTGGCTGAATTTGAACCTTGGATAACATACATGCATTTAGGATGTTGATCAAAGCTTAATTTTGCTGTAATCTTTTAAATGGAATACATGTATTCTACCTCCTTTTTAAAATAATTGCACCATTTCTATTTTGTGCAATATTAATAAAGTAACTTTAACCACATCTCTATATAAATATATAATATAAAATGTTGCTACGTATTAGTTTCATTGTGTTCTAAAAATATAATTTTTTTTAATCTTCACTACTGTAAAGTCGAACATTTATGGTCAAACTAGTGTGTCGGCTATTGTGAAAGTCAAAATGGTATAATTATTTTGAAACGGAGGTAGTATCAAGCAGTGATCAAGGTTATTCAAGGCCTGTGCATAAATTTCAGAATTAGTACACTATCTGATTTTTCCTTTCTATGTATTTCAGCTTGTCTTTTCATCATCAGCTACTGTGTATGGTTGGCCAAAAGAGGTCCCATGCACCGAAGATTTTCCCTTGTCTGCAGCAAATCCGTATGGGCGAACCAAGGTGTGACAAAGTATAAACATAAATCACATATGAAATGTTTCCCTTATATGTTTGCCTGTTTGAAATGTCTGAATTTTTTAGGGCATTTTCTTTCTATAATAATGATAAATTCTCAAACATCTTTGTTATGCACTTCTTCGTTTCAGCTCTTCATTGAAGAAATATGCCGTGACGTTCAACGCTCTGATGCTGAATGGAAATTTATTCTTCTCAGATACTTCAATCCTGTTGGTGCTCACCCCAGTGGACGTATTGGTGAGGATCCACGTGGAATTCCAAATAACCTTATGCCTTATATGCAGCAAGTAGCTGTTGGGAGAAGACCTCATTTGACGGTGTATGGATCTGATTATAACACTAAAGATGGTACTGGGGTAAGCAGCTTTTTTGATCCTGTTTGAGTGTTGCAAGTGATTCCAGTCAGTTAATTTTGGAGTTTCCTTTTTTATTCTTTATAGCCTTCAAGCATTCCATTGCCTTATGTAATGCCTTTAATGAGATAGAGAGATACCGTGTTGGACCAGGGGATGGGAGTACTTTATGCTATGCAATAATATATCTAGTTTGTTCATTTCTGTTATTAGTGCTTGTTTCAGTTTCGTCAAGAAGATTTATTGTTCTGTAAATTTAGAAATTATATAGCTTATCTGTTAAATGATGAATTACAGGTCCGTGACTACATTCATGTGGTTGATTTAGCTGATGGACACATAGCAGCATTGAGGAAACTATTTGATTCTGATATAGGTCAGTATACTCTTAAACCTCCTGTAGTGAACTTCTACACTCATTGGTAATTTGGTATATCTAGTTTGTGCTCTATGAGCTTTTGGGCCTTTGGCATGCATCCTGTTGATTGCGATCCATTTAGATGCCTGTTTAGTATTTGAATATAATTTTTTGCAAGAATACTTCTATCCCAATAGAGTAATGCTATCTACTAAATACTGACAAAGAACAAAATTTACTTGCAGCTTGTGAGGTCTACAATTTGGGAACCGGCAAGGGTACATCAGTTTTCGAGATGGTAGCTGCATTTGAGAAAGCATCCGGAAAGGTAAAGGCTCATCAATCATTTTTCATTATAGGGTTAACTGTTTTTATTATCTTGTAGATGATACGAGGCCTTGTTTGTTCCTGGGAAGCATATGGAAATAGTTATAGTGCTGTTGTAGTGTTGTTTGGAGTCATGTGTTTTTGTCCTGTATTACTGTTTGGTGCCCCGAAAAAGCTGTTTTTTGGTGATGGATGTCGTTATTGAACATAACTGGATCAGTTTATAAGCTGTTCAAGGGAAACTTGATATGCTAAAGCCATATAATGCAACTAGAATTTTGATTTTGAAATTGACTGGCGTGATTTTAGGGACTTTTCTTCCATGCTGTAGGATACTTTTTCTTGGATGAAGTTATCTCTTGTGCAAGGCCAGAAAGATTTTTCAGTTCTTTGTAGATATTACTTTTATGGAACTGTTGTACGACTTATGTGCACATTGTCAACATTGGCATTTTGTGCTCCATGTATTTCATTTGTAAACATACCATGTCATTGAGTGTCCTTTTGCTCCTTATTTCTTTGGACCTGTAGTGAGACTAACAATTACTATCTTATCAGAAAATTCCTCTCAAAATGGCTGGGCGACGTCCTGGTGATGCTGAAATTGTGTATGCCTCAACAGAAAAAGCAGAGCGGGAACTCAATTGGAAGTAAGTCATGACTGATTCTGTGAAATTCCAACTGAGATTCACCTGAATTTTATTTTTTGGTTAGTTGTTTGCTTTATGTCACATTTTGAAATGATGATATGGTCAGTAACGAAAAGGCCATATGAATCGTGATTGGTATTGACATAGACCTTGTGCAACTCTGAATTGTTTTCGCAGGGCCAAATATGGAATCGATGAGATGTGCCGTGATCAGTGGAATTGGGCTAGCAAGAATCCTTATGGTTACTGCTCTCCTGATAATAAAGACTGATATACCAGCACAGAGAACAATACACACACCAATGTACAATCTAATCCCTTTGGTACAGCTGCCACCTGTAGCTACTCCACGAACCACACTTTTCCTCCAGCCTAACTCTAGGAATATAGCATGAAAATAACGCGAGTATTTAAAAGCCTATTTGTGAAGCATATAGTATTATGTTAGTGTAAATGGGCTAAGTATGTCATGTAACTATCTAATTTATTCATAGGTATTTATTTAAATGGGAAAAAGTATTCTATTGAGAACAATTATTTTGCATGTGCTCTCCTTTGGGCTGAATACTGCTAGCTGTTATGAGTTGGGAAATACATAGATTTCTTCAGCTGGAAAGTTCATTATACAAGTCACCATGGAGCTGTAATTGAAAATGGCATTTCTCAACAACCTCTTCTGAAGCTGCTTTGCTAGTGGAAGAGAAAGTTTTAGCAACAATGAAATGATTATTGATTAATTTTTGCCCCCCGCCGCCCTTAATCACCGTCGTCGTTTTACTGTCTTTTCTCTTTCTTCACCGTTGTAGGATCAGTGTTGTTAAGATACCAAAGACAGTGATTTTATGCTTTGTTTAGGATGCTTTATTTTCTCATTTAATTATTTGATACATATATATATATATATATATATATTTAGTTTTAGAGACCCATGATTCTTTATTGGTAGTACAATAATTCAATTAGTGGCTTTGTTTTATCAGAATAAGATATGTTGTTCATGAATCATGATGAAGGAGTTGCCTTCCCTTCTTTAATCTTCTTATCATTACATGATACAGAGTTATGATTTGATTCTAGTCTCTCTGACATAATGAGTGCTTACTGCGTGTTTCTCTACTATGTGACAAGGATTTGATTGAAATATGCGATGTAACTTGATTTTTATCATAAAATTAGCTCTAAACATGCAAAGAACGTGCGACAATAGTCAACTCTGTAAATTGTGATGCGGAATAAACGAATTGTGGAAAACATTTGTATGTTCATTCGACGTATGTGGCTTGTTGGTCACTTGGTCTTTGTCCTCCCATATCCCGAAGAATTAGTTACTGAAATAATGAGTAAATGGTAGAAATTGCACAAAAACTTTTAACTCAATTTTAATCTCTTTTGACAAGACTTCTTTCATTCACAGACTTATTGTTGTTAGTTTGTCCCAAGTATGAGGTTATAAGGTTTTCGAAACATTATCATTTTTACATATACAATTATATATATATATATATATATATATACACACACACGCCAAAAGATATAATATAAGAAAGCAAATATTGTTTCAAATAATACTACAATTCTACTTAGATTAGAGAATAAATAAACTTTACTCGAATTAGAAAATAATTAGGATATAAAAAATACACATATTTTGCACATATAACGTCAATTTTAACATTATGACTACTAATATAAAATTTAAAATTTCATATTGTTTAATTCTTTTTAAAAACAGCTGCTCATATATTATAAAAACAGTTGTTGGATTAGTGTCAATAAAATATGATCTAAGAAATTAAAAAATATATATAAGCTATATTGGGAAGGACCATATATTAGTTTCTTTAGTTAATATTACTATAAATTTAGTTGCATCAGTGTAGGTTTATTATATCCTTAACTAAATTGGTTTAGATGATTTTGATTACAATAATATATTTTCAAAAAAATTAACTATGAACAAAATTCTAATAATAATTTAATTTAAAGGCATTTTGGAAATTGAAATTAATTTATATGTTACTACTCAGCTCATCAGTGAAATCACTTAAATGTACTAAATGATGCAATCACTTAATTAACTTAAAGGCAAACCTATCAAGTCACAAGACGTAATCAACCTATTTTTTTTAAGTTTAAAGCGTCTTTCAATATTAAATTTTTGTTAGCTATTATTATCTTCAATTGAAATATGCCAAATTGTAATAGTTCAAAGTGTTCTTAAATTCAAAGCATGTTTTTGAATACAAGTTACAGTTTATGTTCCTATTTGTTTTGATAGTATTTAGCTTGGACTAGGTCAGTTTTTAACATATCTATTATAGTCTAATATTTTAAACTCTTTTTAGATAATTTTATTTATAGTCTCTATTAAAGTCGTCTCATTTATAAGGTCATACGTAATATTTCAAGCAACGTTCAAGCCCAATACTAATTTAAGACTTTAAGATATCTTATCAATTCTGAATATCATATGATTCTTTGAATTGTAAAAGAAAAAAACTGAAAATTATATCGCATAAATTTTACAAAGTTAATTTTATTTGTTCAACGAGAAAGATATTAGAGTTTATCGAAAGGAGCCATGGCCTTATTGTTCGTCCCAATTTTGATTGGAAAAGCCCATTCAAGAGTATCAAGATAGCCGAAAAAACCTTAGACTCAAAGTAGATTTTTACAATCACTCTTTAACCTTAATATGACTTTATAAGACTAATGATAATATATTAACATGCTTGAAATTATGAAATTTTGAAAGTTATTATTTTTGAAGTACTTTTGAAAATTTTAAATTGAAAAAAGATTATTGATACCTCCTGTGACTATATTAGAAGGTTTTGAACCAATTATTGCCTTATATTTGTATCAAAATGCCCAAAAGAAGTTTTAGGGCAAATTTTAAGAGAATTAATTGAAGTAGATTTTTAGAGTTAAATTAGATATTTTCAATTACTTTTTAGATCTACTATAATCCTTTGGCCCATGACAAGTACAGCAAGTGTTCTTTTACCGAGTTTGAATTTGTCTAAAATTAAAGAATTTTAAAGGTTATTACATATCATTTTAAAAATACTTTCAAAAATATTTTAAAATTAAAATAAAATTACTAAATTACTTTTTTGGTCATATAAGAAAATATAGAACCGATCATTATCTTATATTTTTAAAAAACCGTAAGAACGAGTGTTAAAAATCAATTGTTTTAGGCTCTTTAGTCATTACCACGAAGGCCTGCACGATGTGGTACAGAAATATCTTTAGGCCCAGCCTCAATCCAACCGGACACTCGCCTGAATGGCCCGGTTCTGGTCCTTTCCTGCCCTATGATCAACTGAAGAGGATCCTAAGATCCTAGTCATAATTCCACAACAGGATGAGGCTGAGTCACCACCCATCAGCCTCTCAGCCTCAATCCATTAAACGACGCAGTACAATATTGTTGGTAAATCTCAAGTAACGTTAATCACACACATAAATCGCTTTCAAAGCAGGGATCTCATTTGAAAGCATCTTCTCTAAAGCTGAAATATCCCACCCTTTTTGCGAAAACGACAATCCAACTTCAATCATCAATCCTTCTTACTCCATATTTGATTGGGTGTTCGTTGATGTTAACATAATTACCATTATTACTATCGTCGGTGCTAATCTCCTCTACAAATTTACTAAAAGGTAATGGCTATTTTTTTTCCTTCAATTAATATTTTCTATTGTTGTTGTTAGTATGTTTGATGATCCCATCTAAAATTTGTATACAAATCATGCAAATTTTAGATCCTAATCGAACATTGTATTTGCTTTATTGTATATCCCCCCCCCCCCCCCCCCCCCCCCCCCTCGTTTTTAATCAATATGATTCAGAACTTTGTAGTTGAAGTGAACTGCGAATTTATGTTGAATAAGCTTTTCATTGGAGTAGAGTGAATTGCATATGCTTTTTTTTTTTTTTTTTTTTTTTTTTTAAATGGTAGCTGCAATAGTTCAGAACTTTAGGGAAGAAATTTGGGTTTTGTGGCATATTGTATCTGGGGAAATTTCAAGTTTAAAAGATGCTTGGTTGGGTATAGCCGTATAGTAGTGCCCCTTGTTAACTGCGGTTAGATTTTTCAAATTATATTAATATTTAAGAATGCCCTTGTTTTGGGAGCATGGCTGAGTATTTGGAGACATGCTAATGTGAGTGTGGAATCACGGAAACTAAAAAATGTAAACGAAGGAGAGTATATGTTTCAGTGAATCTCTGACCTCTGTCAATTTATTTGCCTGTTCAGAATCTTATTCTCTGTCTTTGTTTTTGTATTGATTTGCAAATCTGTGTAGTTTTTAACAAAGGCTTGCAATGGAATATAAGTTTAATCAAAATAATGTTACCATCTATATTGAGTTGGGCTTAGTTGTTATTAAATATAGGTCGTAGACCTAGCTAACTCTAGTAGAGGTACTTTTGTTTGCTTTAGTAATGTTATTTGATATGTTCTTTCCTCGATGTCAAAAAAAAAAAAAATACTATAGGTCCTAACTCCTTTAGTGGCCTAATATACTGTTGATATTTAGCAGGATTGAATCTGTGGCTCCGGTACTATCGCATTGCCGTAACTGAAGATAGTAGTATGAAAACCTTAGCTTGGTTGTTTCTATGTTCAACGATATGTCCCATTGATTTGTTTTTCCATTTTTCGTTTATGTTGAATGTGGAATCTGATTTTATTTAATGGTTTCTTGCTGTTTGCTGATTCCTTTCAGTGTCATATAGTGTTATCTCTTTTTGATTGATTTGATTTGAAAATCTTGATTAGTTTTTTTGGCAAAAAACTGTTTTATTGAGATGTTGATGATGGCTTCTTGCCTTCCATGATTCTCTTCAAGCATCAACTCAACTTCCTGACTAGCATGAGTAATTCATATGCATATTGTTGCCATCATGTGATAAAAAATTAATCTTGAGATCAATTTTGTAATGTTCATATTGTGGACGTGGTGCAGCTTCCAGTGTTTAGCTGACTTTTTTGCTCGTAGTCGTGTTGTGACTGGTAGTGTATGTATTTGGTGCTGATACTAATGTTTATCTTGTCTATAGTGTAGTACATCAGTTGATATCAGAAAGAAGTAGACCGTAAACTTGATGGCTGTTGTATGCCCTGTATATGACAGGGAGAATTTCCACTCAATTGGACCATTGCATCTTACAGTTGTGGACTGGTAAGAACTTTATCCTCAAGGCAATTCAGTTGGATGGTCATATCTCAATTGAGCTGTGTATAAAAGTGGGGTTGTGGAGTAGTAATTTATACTATCACTACATGAATGTTACGTATGCTCTCTAATTCTACATTACAAAGTGACTGGTGACTAGTTACGAACTTATGTGCCTCTGTTTTCCTTATTTTTATTGCTGCATAAAGTCATCATTTCTGTTCAGTTTTAGTGGAGCCAAAAGATTTACTCGTACTATTTTTGTCCTTGATTATGATGGACTCGGCCATATTGGCACATTGGACTGTTTATGCTTCTTATTTGTTGTTAAATTGTAGATGGTTGTGTGTGTGTGGGATCAAGGGCCATAATAGAATCAACCTCTCTATTATAGCAGGATGAGGTTGTGTGCATTCGGCTCTCTCTACCTTGGCTTGGGAGGGGCTCTTTGAAGCATTGGGACAATTGGGTAATGTGGATTTTTATATACGAGTATGTTACAAAAGTTAGGCTTATGATATCCTGTTCCTGGCTGCATCTTTCTCTTTGTATAGAGCTGCAGGTGCAATTCTCATCTTTTTTGGTTTCGCAGATCTTTTGTCTGCCTTCCTCTTTGCTGTAATTGTGCTTGCGTTTTGGAGGTGTATTTTTGAACATGTTTGTAACTTAGTTTTCTTCCCCTATTTTGGCTTTGTGTAGATCCCTCTGGTCTCTTATTTTTTTTACAAGTTACTGTTTTCCTAAATACCTTTTATTACATGTTTGTAACACAATGTCCTTTTTAGAATATGTCAAGGAAGGAACCTATTACTCCTTATTCCATAGTTCATAGCACAACCGACTTGCTTTCCCATTGGGAACACCTGCCATTGGAGAAGAATAATTCCTCTTGAAGTGAAATGGAGGTCTTACCAGAGTTTAGATGCTGAAAGTTCAAAGTGCTTATCTTGAGTTTCGTATTTATTATGGCCTCGTGTGTGCAACTCTTGCTTTTAGTAAGTCATGTGATCAAACGATTTTAACGGACCAGTATAAAAGTTGGAAGTTTCTACTGTTCAAGTTGTATGATGATTGTGAAGCTCAATATTGTTCTCGATCTTATTCAGGGATAATGAACATCACCGGAGGTCTGTGGCTGCATCGCTTGTTGCTGGGGTCTACATCCTCGAGCGAGACCGCCAAGAAAAACGCAATCCTGACCATGCTCTTGCTCCTACGTGGTGGGAGTTTTTCAATTTCCGTCTCATCAGACAACTTGTTGATGATGTCGATCACTCAATATTTGGAGCTATCTATGAATATGAGCTGAAAACATCTCCATCAGATCAGTCAAAGAAAGGAATCCCGCGTTACGTGATTGCCTTTAGAGGCACCTTAACCAGCCGAGACAGTGTAACACGTGATATTGAGCTAGATCTCCATACCATTCGCCAAGGGCTCCACAAAACAACTCGTTCCAGAATCGCAATCCAAACAGTTAGAGACATGGTTGCCTCTTCTCAAAATTGCAATGTTTGGTTGACGGGCCATTCTCTTGGGGCAGCCATGGCCACTCTTGCAGGAAAGGAAATGGCTGTGATGGGAAGCTTCCTTGAAACTTTTCTTTTCAACCCACCATTCATTTCGGCTCCAATAGAACGAATCAAGAATGAGGGAGTGAAACATGGGATTCGAGTTGCTGGCAGCGTGATAACTGCCGGACTTGCCTTTGCCATGGCTGTGAAGAAGCCTCAGCAGAGAAATCGTTCAGTGGAGACTTTTTCTTCTTTAGCAACTTGGGTACCGAATCTATATGTACATCCTGCTGACCATATATGTTCGGAATATATTGGGTATTTCCAGCACCGAGAAAAGATGGAAAAGCTTGGGGTGGGGCACATTGAAAAACTGGCCACTCAGCATTCCCTTGGGGGTCTGTTGATGACAGCATTTGGGGAAGAGGCAGAGCCAGTTCATCTCCTTCCCTCAGCCTGCTTAACTATCAACTTGGCTGCTGCTCCGGATTTGAAGAAAGCCCATGCTCTGCAGCAGTGGTGGCAACCTGAGTTGCAGGTAAATTTTAAGACCCGTGCCTATCTATACAGTTAATATTTCTGGTTCTGGTGCTATTTTTTGTGGTTGTATGAAGCTCAGAAGCTGCATTTGTTGGTATTGACTTGGGAGAAGTTGTGTTTTATGTTACCAGAGGGAAAAGCAGATGGTCCTAATTTTATATGCTTGATATGTTATGATTTGTAAGTTTATTGGTGTGGACTTGTTAGTCATCTTCGAGTACAGTGTAGGTCTCATATGACTTATGAGAGGATTCAATGTAGGGTGGGGAATATAGAATAAAAAAATATGCTTGCTAAATTCCCTACTGTAACAGGACTGTTTAGACTACTAGTTAAATCCTCTCGATTATTATTAAACATGCATTCATAAAATGTTTATTTTGCCACATTTCAGCCAAGATATTTATGTTAATTAGAAGCTAGTTTCTTGGAGTTGTTTTTACTTAATATGGAAAAGTTAATTCTTTCAATAGATCATATATGGAGTATTTTTTTAAAATGAAATACATGCGTTATATACTTTGGTCGGTTCATGTTTTGATGACTTCTCTTCTCCTTTCAACTCTCTTGTTTTGGTTATTGACTTCTAGGGCCATCGGCTACCTCATTCTTACGTATGATTAGCTTTCTAACTGACCCTATAAGATTCTTAAAGATGCCAATTGTGAATTCATAGTAATAGCAGTAATTCAGAAATCGTACTTACCAGTGTTTTGGATGAGAGAAATTGAGGGAGAGTGGGAGTTTCCATTAGAGATTAGAGGGATAATTTTAAGGGTAATTTGCAAGAAAGTACCACGTAAAAATATCATTTTGTGAAAAACTATTATATAAAACTAATCTTGTGAAAAACTACCATATAAAAAATTCCAATTGCACGAGACTATGACATAGTGGTTTATTGGGCGTTGACATAGTTTTGCGAGGTTGACTTGGCACGTGAGAGGCATGTGTTGTTGGTTGAACTTTTTTTCCTTCTCTTTTCCCCTTTATTTACCTCCTTTTCGGCTTCCTTCTCACCCAAATTGGTATCGTGCAATTGAAATTTTTTATTTGGTATTTTTCACAAAATTGGTTTTATATGATAATTCTTCACAAAATAGTATTTTTGAGTGGTAGTTTCTTGTAAATTACCCTAAGTTTTATGTATGGGGTCAACAAGTTTGTTTTTCTCGTTCCATAAATTCCTAGTGTAGTTCTCATTTCCTAACTAGATACTTTGGAATCCATACTGAAAAGAAAGATCTTTTTATACATAGTACAAAATTAATCCACCATTACCACCACAACGCCCTCTCCAAAAAAAAAAAAAAAAAAAAAAACACACGAACACACAAAAGAGGACATGATAAGTTTTGCAAACTAGCAATGAACATGAAGGACGGATCCATCAGAAATGGTGACGGCAACACGACAATTAAGATAACTCTCAACATGATGATAGTAAAACCAAAATATGGACAATCTCCCTTTTATTATTGTCTTCAATTTCAACTCTATCGTCTGCTTCACCTTGTCGATTCCATGCACATCTGGAATATACCCCAACCCTACCACTGAGATCGGAAGCGACTTCACAAATATTGACACCATGAATTCTTCTTTTCCATAGTAAACACGTTTTCCAGGGATGAGCATGGCCCCAACCTGCTGGCCAGCGTAGAAGAGCTGTGCAGAGGTACTAGAGTAAGAGAAGATGAAGCGTGTAGGGTTGATGACAGCAGCGTAGAAGGTAAAGGTGAGGCTGACGGTGGAGTCGCTCGAGGAGAGGATGAAGGTTGGGACTTGGACTGCGTTGAGGGAGAGGGTGGGGTTTTCGCGTATGTAGCTGGGGGAGAAGTACAAGTAGATGGCGAGTAGGAGGATCAATAACGGGATAATGAGTTTTGATGGTCTTTCATGATCATGATCATGATCATGATGAGGATGATGGTTAGGTTCGTTGATCATTGTTATGGATTAATTGATTTTAACTTGTATGGAAGACTGGAAGAGTAATGGTAGTTGGAGGAGGGATTTGAGTGTTCAAAAGATATTTTTGTTTTTTCGTGTGTGGGGAAAATCATTTCAAGTCTCAATTATTCTTTAGATATCAAAACACCAACTTGACATAATATTGAAAAAGGACTTGTAAAATTGGACCTAAGGATTAAACATAACCCAAATTATTATTCTTGTGGTACGGAGGGTGTATGCTTTCGTGTTGCCTTGTATTCACGTCGTATCGTGTAGGTGGGTAATTGGATAGTGAATCATGAGCAAATTTCATGACCAATTTCAACCGGATCTCAATAGACCTCAGTGGATGGTCCGGGGCAGTTGATTGACTTTTTTGGTCTAAATTTGACGGTAAGGTGTCTACCACCAAAGCACCAAAGAACAAGAGCACCTATACGCAGCAACTATAGTACTGAGCTTGCGACTTTAAGAACATGTATATTAGATTATTACCGAGTGTGTTTTTAAAGTCTCCACTCTCTTTTCTTTAGTGTTCTTCCTCTTCCGATATGTAGTAATGATGATCAAGAGACCAGAGTCAAGAGGAGTTCCACTTCCGCTTCCCTCTCATACTTTGCCATATTTAATTATTTCTACCCCTCCCTCCATCGTTACACCTCGTGCGCCACACAAGCCAAAAAGTTTCTATTTACTTCAAAAATAGAGGGTTATAAACTTTTAAGTACTAGATTAAGGCTCTGTTTAATAGGATATTAAATGTTTTTCCTGAAAATTATTTTCCCATTTTACATTATTTGATTTAGAGTAAAATATAGGATGTAAAATTTGAAATGCAAATTCATTTTACATCATATTAAAAACCTTTTCCTCCACAACTAAGAGTAAAATAATTTTACATTAATCCACTCCAAAAAAAATATCAACTACCAAACAACTCACGCATCAACAACTCAGTCATAGAGGTGGGCACGGATTGTGTCGTGCCCGTCATGGACCGTGCCAGCTCGAGCATGACCTCTTATCGTGTCGTGCCTAATTGTAGTCGTGCTACATTTCGCTAAAACTCGGCCAATAGCGTAGCATGGCCCACATGCTTGACGTGTTATATCGTGCCTCGTGTTGGTCTAATTTTTTTAACAAAAATAAAAATAAAATATATAATAGAATTGAAAAAAAATTAATTTTAGATAATATAAATTATATTATTAGAATATAATAATATTAAAAATATAGTAATAATAATATACTAATAATAATAGTATTAAATAATACTAAATAGTAGCGTGCTTCGTGCCAAATTGGCGTGTCGCTCGCTTGCTAGTCCCTAAATTTTTTTTGTTGTCCGCTGCTTGGCCTACGGCCCACTCCACGGACAGCGAGTCGTGTCTTGCCACGACCGTGCTCGTGTCGTACTGTGCCAAAAGTGTGCCTGCTCGGCATGCGTACTAGCCTATGTCCAGCTCTACTCATGCATTCTTCATTTCTCATCTTCTCGGTAGCCTTTCTCTCTACTCCACACTCTCTCTCTTAAAAATTGGGAAAAAAATCCAAAATTTCTTTTCATCTTTTTCGGATATCATCTATTCAGTATGTTTTCTTTGAATCTCATGTCTTGATTATAAAATTATCGTACTATATCATGAAGTTGAACAAATTTATTCATTTTAGTCGAAAACAAAAAACCCCTAGATTTCTCCCTGATTCGATTGAACCATGAAAATTTCTCATCAAATGTGGGCAATCAACAGTTTATTTGAAATTAGAGTAGAAATTTTCTTTCTATTAAAATTTAAAATGTAAAAGTACAAACTATTACATTACAACCAGTTGATTGGTTTACTTGTTTGATTCCGAATACATTTAACTGTTTGATTGGTTTGCTTATTCTATTACGAATACTCCCTTATAGTTAGCTTAAGATCTTTTTATAAGGTTGAATTAGATTTTTTAGGGTTCTATGGTTTTATGGTGATATTCTATATGATATAATATGTTATTAATAGATCACAGAAATACATTGTAGATTTTATAAAAAAAATATTTGTTATAGCATAACAAATTTAGCTAATGAAAAAAAAAAACTAGAAAAATACAACGAAAAAAAAGAGTTAAAAAGGATAGGAGAATACAATCAGAAAAGTTAAGAAGAGTAATTGAATTTTAGTTCAACCAAACTACGGAAAAGTTCAATGAAAATGAGTTTTCCACCGTAAAAGTTTTCCATAGAAAACCATTTTCAGTTGAAAACGTTTTATGCCATACTAAATGGAGTCTTAAGCCTGAAAGTTGTCTGATTGATCCTTGGTGACAAAGTTGTATGTGAATTATAATTGAAATATATTCCTTCCATCTCACTAAATTTGCTACATTTGACTTTTTGCAGTCTTCAAAATATGACTTTAAACGTTTATATCTCCAAATTCGTAAGGATATTATAAAAATTTAAATCGAAATGCATCCAAGAAAATCTCACTTGAATATATTATTTATTATAACATAATGAGAATTTATGCAATCAGACTTCTGAAATCAATTCTAACGATCCATACTATCTCAACAATGGTGATCATCCAGGCATGAAACTTGGAAATCGTGTGCTAAATGGAGGTAATTACTTGCATTAGAGTTGTGTTGTTAGAATGGCTTTAATTTCCAGAGACAAGCTTCAATTTATTGATGGAAGTCTACCAA
Source organism: Dysphania ambrosioides (assembly GCA_026401315.1). Taxonomy (NCBI): domain Eukaryota; kingdom Viridiplantae; phylum Streptophyta; class Magnoliopsida; order Caryophyllales; family Amaranthaceae; genus Dysphania; species Dysphania ambrosioides. The sequence goes on along the minus strand of CM048659.1, from coordinate 3,738,491 downwards.
TGCCATATGAAGGAATCTTTGAGATGCAAAAATGGATCAGAAACGATTATATGGTAATGTCTTGGATTCTTAATTCTATGAAGAAATCTTTAGTAGAGAGCTTTATGTTTGTGAATTCTTCATATGAATTATGGATTGAATTAGCTGAAAGGTTAGGTCATGCAACCGAGCCAAAACTATTGGAATTGCATCTCACTTTAACAAATATTTAGCAAAATGATAATTCTATTGCTGAATATTTTGGTAGACTAAAGACAGTGTGGGATCAACTTTAGGTTCTTGAAGGATTTCCAGAGTATTCATGTGGTGCAATGAAATTATGTTCATGTGCGATGTTGAAGAAGAATCTAGAAGTGGATCAAAGAAATAAATTGATGCAGTTCTTAAGTGGTTTGAACAAAAGTTATGACCAGGTCATAACTAATTTGTTGAGTTGTGAAATTTTGCCTACAATTCACAAAGCATATCATACTTTACAACAAGTTGAGCAACAAAACAAGATCAATGATCTTAAAAATGTCTTTGAAGTGAATGCTTTTGATGCAACAAAGGATGTGTATAAAATTTCTCATAATTCATCGAAGAAGGATTTCAAAAGTCAAAAGAGTGATGTTGTTTGTGATCATTGTAAAAAGAAAGGACGTTCTATCAATCAATGTTTCCATCTCAATGGATATCCTGAATGGTGGAACAAAGATCGTGGAAAAATGTCTGAGACAAATGGAAGAATTGTTGCCTCATTAGATTCCGATATTGCTGATAACAAAATCTCTCAATAAGGTGTTGATCCGGTGATAGCCTCAGCTGTGTACAATGAAGTCTTGAAGATGATACAAAAGCAAAGAGTGGTGATAATGAGTGAAGACAATCCCTTATGTGCATTAGTACAATTTTCTGGTATAAGTTCTACTTCTAATGTAGACAATCTATTCAAATTTTTTGATCATAATCACTGGATTATTGACACTAGAAAATCTGATCATATGTCATCAAACTTAGCTCTATTTTCATCTTTGAAGCAGCTAAATATTCTAATTAAAGTCTCTTTGCCTAATGGAGCTATCACCATAGTGAAACATATAGGAACAATACAACTGAGTTCTGATGTGTTTCTTCGAGATGTTCTCTATATACCTCAGTTCCAACACAATTTATTGTCTGTTGGAAAGCTTATTGATGATAATAATCTGATGGTTATTTTTGAGCAAAACTCTTGTCGAATTCAAGACCTTACAACTAAGAAGATAAAAGCTACAGGGGCAAGGGAGTTAGGGCTTACAAGCTGGCATTTTCATCTCCAAAGAATACTACAGCAGCTTTAATATGATGTCATGCATGCTAGAATGGGACATCCCTCTCTTAACACTTTAAAGCATGTAACAACACCTCTCATTCAATCTAAGCAAGACTATTCTTTATTCATTTTGAAGAAAAGGCGAATATTTCACATTAGTCGTTGTATATGTGGATGATCTTTTGATCACTAGTAATGATGGTAAATTGATCAGCATTATGAAGAATGATCTTCATACTGCATTCACTATCAAGGACTTAGGAAGCTTAAAATACTTTCTAGGTATTGAAGTCACTCGAACTGATTCAGGGATTTTATTGAATCAAAGAAAATATATTTTGGATCGTTTGAGATATCAAAATATGGAAAATTGCAATGTGGCTATGTATCCTATAGAGAAAGGATTGAAATTATGTAAGGATGATGGTGAATTACTTTTTGATGTTGAAGATTATAGAAGACTTATTGACAAGTTGCTATATCTCAACATGACAAGGCCATATATCAGTTATGTTGTGCAACAACTTAGCCAGTCTTATCAGCCCCTCGAAATACTCATTTTTCTGCTGCTATCAATGTCCTTAAGTATCTCAAGGGCACCTTAAGTTATGACCTTTTCTATTCTGCAAACTCAGATCTTAAGCTAACATCATATAGTGATGTTGATTGGGGAACCTGAGTAGATACTGAAAGATCTCTTATAGGTTATTGTGTTTTCCTTGGCAATGCTCTTGTGTCATGGAAGACTAAGAAGCAGAATGTTGTTGCAAGAAGTTCCACAGAGGCAAAATACAGGAGCATGAGCCAAATTGCAGCTGAGTTGGTTTGGTTAGAGAGGTTATTGGCTGAAATAGATTTTTTAATTCCTATACAATATATCTGCTAAAAGCATTGCTGAAAATCCATGTTTTCATGAGAAAACGATACACATGAGAGCCAAAAGCCAGAAGATTGATGTGCATTATATTAGAGAGAATGTTCAAGCTAGGTTCATTCATTTGAAGCATGTTAGATCAGCTCTTCAGCTAGCAGACATAATGACAAAGCCTCTTGGGACTGATCAACATAGATTTTTAAGTTCAAAACTTGGATTGATCTCTAATTCTCTCATTCAAGAATGAAAACATGGTCATTCTTTAGGGGAGGATATTGGACAATATTATAATAAGAAGTTGTTATTTTTCTGTTAGATGGTAAAACCCATTTTTGATGAGATGTCAATACCCATATTGAGTTGGCAAATTGATACGTGTATATATTATGAGTTTGTAACAAGATGTAACAGTAACAGAGTCTTTGAGATCATAATACACAAAATATTTTTTCAGTTTTTCCCTCTTATTCTCTTCTTTACTTTCTCTGTTTTGAGCTTGATTCATCTTCTCCTGAAAAAAAAACAAGCAATCTATGCTTGTACAAGAACAATCTACGCAATATCATTCTTTTGAGAGTTTGGTAAGAAATCTGTGGTCTGGTTGGAACAAATCATGAGCTAAGGGCTTTAGGTTAGCAACGACTCCTAGTTTCTTAATGTGCTCAGCAATGGCCTTTTTGGATTTCAGCACTTCACATACACTGAAACCTCACATTCAGCAATGAATATACTTTCTTAGCTTCCAATTGAACAACACTACCCTCATTTGAAGTTTCTCTTGCATATCCAAACCTAACTACAAAATGTGTATCTTCATCTGTCGTATTTGTCATTGTTATTGCTTCACATGCGACTTCCTTTTTATATATGTCGGTTGCATAAGAAGTGAAGACTAAAATATTCTCTAACCCCATAAGAGTAATGTAAAATAATTAATACATACGCAATCATTCCTTAGATTAAAAATTACTGGCTCTAAATAATACCAATTGTTCATGTTTGGAGACTATAACATATCTTACTTGATGGATAAGTTAGGGTTGGTGAGGATGTTGTATAGAGGGTTGTTGGCAGTGTCAATGGTAGAGGTTTCTCCTAAACTATGGTGTGAACAACCTAAAAGAGAAATATACATTAACTGGCCTCGGGGGTGTGTTTCGAGAAAATCCACTCTGATGCCTAAGTCATTTAATTTGCTTAAGATATCGTATTTGAGTGATTTGAAGTAGGCGCAAAATAATGTCTTACTTAGGGTGTTGCTTGGTGTTGCTTTTCAAGATCCCCTCCAGCAAGCTTAAATGTTGTATTTATAGGCTAGTTAAACATAGAGAGTGGACTTATATGAACCATAGTGCTTAACTTAATATACTATGTTAAATGAACTTGGTCTAGATAGTTAAAGAATCCATTACAAGAATAGCATGTTTGAGGCTTAGTGGATAGTCAGCATATAGACTGGACTAGCCCATACACCAACAATTATCTGATAAATAATACAACCCAAAGTTAAAGTGGCCCGTTTGTAAAAAGGGTTTAATCAATAATGGGTCGGTCTCTTAAAGGGTCATATTTTATTGAGTCTTTAATGGGTCAAGTCGGATCAATAATAGACCTATAATTTTCAAGACTTTTAAACACTATTAAGTAATGAATTATTTTTCTATACTTACCGATAATCCATTACCAAAGATTAGAGGTGATACATGTAAATTACTATACTCTATAGATAAAAACTATACTTTCTTTGGACGGCTCGGTCTGTTATATATCTTCTTTAACCCGAATCATCCCGGTTCGTTTAGCATCTCCTTTAACCCGGTCCAACCCATTTTACATATGACCCATCCCATCCCTAACCCAACACATAGTTTAGATAAAGCAACAGCAAAACTAGAAAAGAATAGAAAGTTAGTGGAAACAAGAAAACAAGTTGGTGGAGTTATAAATAATACCGCGCGTTTCATGGCCTTTGCTCCTATAATTGTCATTACTTTTCCTTCTTACAAATGCGAAACACTGTCCCTTTGCAGCCTTCTTTAAATTGCCCATCATTGTTGACACTAGGTAACTTTCATATTTGCCTTTAAAGAGAAATCAAAATTAGAGTTAGGTTTTGGTTAATGTACAAGACTTTTTGTTCCATAATACGTTAGCCTAATTAATCATGTCCTAACACAAAACTTTTTTTTTCAACTATGGATACACAAAGTATTCGCAAAAAATGGTATCATTAAGAGAACAAGCTAGAAGTAATGTGCATAACTACCCGTATAAAAATAACAATCAAATACACTAATGTAACTAACTAACTATAATGTAGTACTTGTTGTATTGTAATAAATCAGAATAACCTAAAGTGTTATAAAGTGTAACTATCTTGATTTGTAATTTCTTTAATTCTTGCTTTAATTTTTTGATAGGTAAAGATCCCACATATACAAGTGAAATTATAAATACGATCTTAAAATGAAAACATAACATTTTCTTTAGTGAAAATATATGAAAACAATGACCTATATCATCTACAAAACATAAAACTAACAATGGAGTAAAAACTTTTTACAATTACATCAAACTAAGTAACTATCTAAATCCTAATCCGCCATTAATAATTATCATTAACACAGATCCCTAAAACTATTCCTGAAAATTTCTCCCAAGCAATTTACCGCCTTTTCCGCTAACAATGGAAACTAAGCACAGATCCATCAGAAATGGCGACAGCAATCCGACAATCCGAAACAGTTTCAACATGATGACTAAAAAACCACAATACTCTCACTCTTCCCACCATTTCCAGCCTCATCTCCAGCTCCATTGTCGGCTTCACCCTCTCTATCCCATCCGTCACCGGAATATTCCCCATCATCGCCGGAATATTCCCTCCTACCGTGGAGGACACCGGGAAAGACTGCACTGAGAATGTGGCAGCTATAAACTCCGTTCTTCCGGCGGAGATTTTTCCTGCAGGGATGAACATGAACCCAACTTGGTTACCAGCGTAGAGGAGTTGAAGGGAGCTGTCAAAGTGTGAGAAGACAGCGCGGTTAGTGTTTTTAACGGCGGCGTAAAGGGAGAAGGTGAAGCTTACGGTGGAGCCGTTGGAGGAGAGGGTGTAAGTAGGGAGCTGGATGGCGGTTATGGAGATGGTGGGGTCTTTTGGTTTGAATAGGGAGAAGTAAATTATGAAGAGGATGATTATGAGAAAGATGAGAAAAATGGTTGCTACAATACATGATGCTAAGGTTGTACGGTTGGATTTTGGTTGTTTTGGTGGTCGTCGATGTAGGGGCGGTGGGTGGTGGTGTGGTTGACGATATGGTTGTGGAGGGTGGTGATGAGGTGGTGGAGGGTGGTGATGAGGTGGTGGAGGGTGATGGTGTGGTGGTTTGTTGGTGGTCATGGTTGTGTCTTGTGTGTGTGTATGAGATTTTGGTGAGAAGGGAACTGTGTTTTTGTAGGTGGGGAGAGTGGGGTGATATGATAATGGATGCCAATTGCCAAAGTCAAAAGAAAGGAGAGTTTGTGGGGGAGTCAAGTAAAGTCACAAAGTGTGAAAGCGTGACTTTTCTTTTTGGTTTTTCTTGGGTTTTGTGATTTGTTTTTGAAATACAACGAACAAGTGAAAAAAGATGTGTTATGGAAATTTTATCCAACAATAATGTTTAAATGTAGCAAGTAAATTTGTCTACTCGTACTTATATTCTCTTTATTTTTATTTCTTCGCTATATTTCTATTTTAGAGTTAAAGTTAAAAAAATTTTGACAATTAATTCTAATTACATTATAACAAGTAATATGTATAAGTGGAATTTTGTTGGTAATTCAAAGAAAAATGTTTTAAATTACATCTTCAAAATCGTGAAAAGTGATATGATAATGGTCATAGCTGATAATGCATCCTAGCTAATTTGATTTGTAACTAATACGATTAGCAATATGTTGCTACTTGCTATATAGTAAATATCATTAAAATATCAAAATAAACATAGCTATTGATAAAGATGGTAATACAATCTACTCCATAAAAGAGCATTCAAACATGATTTATCTTATGATTCTTATGTTGAGCTTCGTAATTTTGAGCAAGTTAAATTTGTAGCTGATTTAATCTAAATTTGATCTCAATTCAACTCCAGTATTATCATTCCTAGCTATGAGCCTATGACAAACAAAATGGTTGGTTTAGTCTATAAATGAGACTAACGCCTAGCCACTTATATGCGACTATGCACATCATTCTTGTCATCATCTATTCATCTTCTGTATAAGCAAAACCAACAAACAAATCATCAAATGAAGGGAAATATAGGACAAAGTAAATAATTTTAAAAACTTTTTTGGAATATGCAAATTGTGAAAGCTGAAGCAAAAAGGCAAACATGGGTTATTGAATGTTGTGACTTGTGAAGAGACCAAGATAGCCTTGAGCATTGAAAATTATGTTACCCCTGTCCAAGGATGGTTGTGGTTATGAGGTAGACAGCATAATGGACTTATCAAGTTTTATGCTTCGATTACCTATCCCATGGGAGAGGGACTCGATGCTGATTTATTAACTCCAATGATATCGTAATATAATCATGTGCACTTAATAAATCACTCAGATATGTTATACTCAGTAGTTCTATGTAGTATTATACAAGTACTATAACTGTGTACTGACTACTGAGTCTACATCCATTTGTGAAGAAAAATGAATAAAAAAATTGTTAAGATATGAGTCACATGATCTGATCAGAAGGGAGTGGTAGCCCAACTAAGGTCTCTGATTATTGAACCCAACTACATTACTATTTGATTCATAAGATGTAATAATGGTGATATATTTATGGTGTACTTTTACAAGGGGAGTTTCATGCCATTGTACTCATGCATTCACATTTTTGGGATAAAATATTAATTGTAAATATATCACCATTATTTTTTTTTACATTTCATAAATCAACAAAAACTTGAACAATTAAGAGTTTAGAGAAAAGTAAGACGGAGTGGTGAGGCAGCTCGAACATGAGCTTAACAACACGATCCCGACTCACTCTATGTATAAAACAAAAATTAAAAGTATTTTCTAATTCTCGAATCCTTTCGACTGAATTGGCAATTTCTAAAATTTATGGAGAGTACGAAAGAAGACAAACTGAATACATCACCATTATCGCCAATGATTTACAGCTACTAATGGTACAGGATAGGCCGTTATGGACTTGGAGCTTTCAAGAAATACTGTCTTTGAAAAAGGTACCGAGTTTTATTCCAAGATTCCTGCATGTGCTGTAATACAAGATATAAAGGAAGTAGAGATCAAAATAACACAGCATATGTAGTCATATGATGCACTCACCCTTTGTCTGAATGCTCCAATTTTGCATCATCTCCTATTTCTCATCAGTCATCAATATCAAAGCTTTAATCAAATATGTAATGATGGAAGTCTGCGTCAGGTACAGAAAGTTTAAGTTTAAGCGTTTAAAAGTTATATTCTGAATATAATCACAGTAAAGTAGGACAAAAAATGTGCAGGAAGTCTGACAAATCCAACATGTATAATATGATGCATGTAACTGCTCTTTATTGCAAACTGAGATTGAACACCAAGTCGCCAAGAGCATGATTTCATTGAATTGGAGCAGCAGCTAGATTGATCTTGCTGAACCAGAAAAATAAAAGAATGAAAGAGCAAGATTTATCAAAATTACAGAAACCGGACATGCTTCATTACAAATATATATGGGTCTGATACAGCTCTTATTTCACGATGACATTCTTCTGTTCTCTGATACAAGTTTATAATATTCATCGCTTCAAAGATCAGAAAGAAGCAACAAAAAAGTAATAAAGAACCTCAGACGATCAATATTTCCACAAGGCACTGGCAATCAGTCCCTCCAAAACTGGACTGCTATAATTTTCAGACTATACATGACATACAATACAGTGATGGTAATACATAGTTCTAGGCAAAGATGATTATATAACCCATCTCATTTTTAATTTAGCTTGGCTAGACGGAAATCCATGATTTGGGAAACGGTTTCAAGAAAACCTTTTTCACTCATTCCAGGAAGTAATGACTTCTGAGCTTCGCTAATAATTTCTTCAATTACTGATTGCTTGGTCAGTGTTTCCCGGCACATGATGTTTCCAATGGCAAAAGGGGTGAGGCCTTTTTCTGCTCCCTTCTTCAACAACATAGTAGAGATGCGTAGAGTACGAGCACACTCGATGGGCAAATCCCAACCATGGAACTTCAGCAGAGCAAGGTCTTGTTCAGCATCAAGTGATTTGATGTACTTGATGGTCTCCGAGGAGAAGGATTGACGAGCTTGTGGCCAGTATAGCCAATCAAATGTACAGTCTTCAAACTGTAAAAGAAGTTACGAGTGATGAGGCTCAAATCACATTAATATAGAGAAGAAATAGTAGTAAATACTTCTTGTTTTTCATATTTATATGAAACACACAGCTATAGGCCAAAACATATATATCTGACAGCAGATTTCATGTTATTGATGCTCAGTATAATTCATATTGACTACTACAAAAAATTATATGGCTAGCTATAAACTTGTAAAGTGTTTGTAACTTCATATTCAAACCATAGCAAATTCAAACTAATTATACAAAGCACAAAATAGTAAATCACTTTTCTTATGTTTCATATTTCCAACATAGGATTAGAAACTGATGTTCATAGATTGGTAATGAATTATCTTTTCAGTCTAGGAGGGCATTCCATAGAAATTTGTTCTGAATTATAGAGGTTGCAGGTAAGATGTTCCAAAACATCTGGAAGTAATGAAAGTGTTTAGAATACAGCAATCTTACACTGTCAGGCAGGCAGTAACCATGATCAATTGGGATAAGCTCAATTCGGCCATCCTCAGAATTTTTTTTGAAAAGAATATTCCCAGCATGCCTGTCTGCATTGGCCAACCTCAGGTCAAGGACACTGATCTTGTGAACTTCTTCCACAGGGAAAGCCTGAGGACCAATATCCTCGCAATTACCATCATTCTCCCTAAACATTTGCAGTGATCCAATCTTTACATCTTTCAGTGTGCCTTCAAACCCTTCTGGATGGTTAAATCCCTTGTGCAAACACCGAACCATTACAGTAGGGGGTACCCCAGAAAAACCTAACAGATCACAAGATGAAGAGCGAGGCCCATTCTTCGGATGATCTAGAAGGTAAGCAGCAACTTCTCTCAATGCTCCCTCCCCAACTTTTGTTCCCCTTTTAAGCCCTTCACCATTTTCTGAGACGGGAAGGCCATGTGGGTTATTGATAGCCATAGGCTCCTCATCAGTGGGCTTAAAAACAGCTACAATCTTCTGGCCTGAGGGATCTAGCATGAAATAGGCTCCTCCAGTGCCTTCAGTGGATCTAATAGGAGGGTTACCATTTTCCAAACCATCCAATGTTGAGTTAATAAAATCCCGTAAAGCCAATGGTACTACAATTTTAGGATTAACAACCACAGGTTCTAACCAAAAATCTGTATTAGGCGCCTTCCTAGATAAAGGACATAGCTCACCAGATGGTTTCTCGCTTTCATCACTTTCATCTTTCGGCCTAACATCCGATGCCAGAACTGAAATTTCGACATCTTTATCAACAGTAATAGCCCTAACTTTGGCTGATTTCTTAACCAACAAATGGATAACACCATCACTGGTCTTGGAAATATCATTAATCAGCCTCTGATCCTTAAGCCTCTCTCCCTGACAGAAGAGTTCTTGATCCTCAAGGTCAACAAAACCCTTCCCTTCCTTAAAGATCCTTTGCTTAAGGTACCCTACATTACGATACCTATCCACTTGCAACTCAAACTCCTTCCCACAAGAGGTACTAACTATAATAGCTAGAAGATCGGACAGCTTAAGGACCAAATGCAGCACATCCCCACCTGTAACACCATATTCCTTAACAAGACCATCATTCCTTGCCAACTCCCTACCTCCATACACAAGCTTTTGTTTCTTAACTACAAACCTTTTACATGTTTGGATCCTGAGCTTAACCGATGCAATTGAATCGGATTCCAAAACCCGAATAGGAATTACAGACCCGGATACACTAAGATACACTAAAATCGACTCGTTCGAGTGCAAATCCACCTGGTTGTCTATACAACCGGGGAAATGCACCATATCTTCGTAAATGGAACTTATGACAACACCAGCACCACCAGACATTGTCCTTTAATTACCCTAATAATTACACCCAAAATCTTATATTTCCCTAATTTATTTTTCTCAAGCTTCTTCTTTTTTCTCTTAATGTGTATATATGTTACAACATCAAGAGTTTCTAGCCAAGACCAACTAGTTCAATTGGCCAAATTCCTCAAAGATTGACCCTTTTTCAGAAAGATTAAAACTTTACCCTATATATAAAAAAAAAGACCTTAAAATATATGAACACAGTTACATCTTACAAATTGGGAAGATTACAAATTCAGAGGTCTCTCTTTTGGAAAAAAACAAGGGCACAACCAAAATCAAGTAAATCAAACTAGAAAAGGAATAAACTTGATTGATTATAATTTACAAGATCCAGAATATTAACTTATAAACCTATCTCTAGAATTTTCTCCCTTTCTTTAGACTAAACATCAACAATCAAACCCAGAATCAAAAAAGTTAAGGAAAAACATGACAAACCCAGATGATGATTCCAGAACCCAGAAAAATGATGCAATTCAATTGCAAAACCAAACTTAAAATTGATCGGTTGAAATGCAAAAGAGTGAGAAAATGAAGGACGGACTCTTACCAGGGTAAAAGGGAAGAATCAAGGGAAAATAATTGCAGACTGTGAGATTAAATGGGGAGATTATGAGATCAACAGATGGCAGTTATTTGACTATCTATTGAATTACAGATTTACAGGTAAATTTTTCCAAAATTAGCATTTTTGGGGGTTTTTTTTTTGGCGAGTGTTTGGATTTTTTTGGGGGGGGTAAACGAACGAAATCTTAGGCGAGAATGGAGTAGGGTGAGGAAGGGGGGGTAAGATAGGCAGGTAGCCGTTGGGTTTTTATGTGGGACATTTGACTGACAACAAAAGCTTTAAAAATTGGGCAACGACTAGTGTTGCTATTTTTGTATTGACAGAGTTTATTTGACAGCATCCCGTATAGACCAATGTTAGCATAATTCATTTCACTTATGTTAACATTTTGGTTAAAGCTTTGAGGGAGCCCTTGGGAGAAAGGGAGGTTAGGCAAGTGGGAACTACTTAGTACTTACTGCTCGGTTTGATCAGGGTCCATGATCTATCTACGAATACCATTCAAGCAGTGTACCCAAGAGGAAAAGATTCCTAACCGATGGGTTGTGGGTTGAACGCTCCTTTCACAAATTTGATATGAGTTGTCTTTTATTTAAAATCAATTGTATAACCAATTGAAGATTATTTAAAATACATTTCTTTGGCTTCTAAACGATTCTAAACGAGTTCATTCTTTTTCTTGGAACCGTCTTAATTTTGTATCTGATTCCTTCCACAATAAGACGATGGCTACCTTTAGGGCTTTTGATAAATGTTTATGGATTCTCTTTTCAGTTGTGTTACTGAATACTTAGCTACTTTTGATTTTTTTGATAAATTTTCATCATTTTTAATTCTCTTGAATGCGCGATATATATAAGTACCATCGAGATAAATAACATGTTGTTCATGGGTTCAAAGTTGGTTTTGATTTGGGTGTACGTACAAACGAATGGAGAAATAATAAATGTCCAAATGGTGGTAGAGTGGGGTGTGGTGCTCAATTCCAAAATTAATATTAAAACCATACTATGAGTATATATATCGGGTTTTATTCTTGTTCCAATTCATTACGGATGTTGTTAGTTCTTTTAACTAATTCCATACAAGTTCAAAATAAAATATAAGCAAATTAAGGTTCCAATAAAAGAAATATGCTATTTTTCAAACAAATTGACGATGAATTTAAGCAGCCCTTTACTTCTATAGTCCTATACCAGCACATTGATCGCAAATTTTTAAGTAGCTAGAGCCATCAAATCCGATTATAGCTAATATACAATTAGAGGGAGCATATGAGCAATAATGCAGTGGCACCAACATTTATCATCGGCACTATGTCAATCCCAAAATATCACCCAATTTTAAAATTAATGTACTTTGACCACAAAGTAATATAGTGTTTAAATAGCACATTTTAAGCTTGACATGCTATTTCACCGGAGAAAGTCGGCAAGTTCGCCAGTTCGGTAGTGCATGTGAGCACGAATGCAAGTTGAGGTAGGTTTCAAGGATATTCAACAATGCATGAACAAAGTTAACAATTAATTACACTTGTGTTCATTGTCTGAAAAGGATATGACTATTAATCTTTTCCTAAGAAACGTTCGAAAACCTTGTATGGCTGCACGATTTTTTCTTTACCTTTTCCCTGAAAATGACATACAATCTCTTCTAAAATACTACAGCCGCCCTGCAAACGGAAAATTATGCAAGAAATTAAATATTAATCTACGTACTACTCGTATGAAATCATGAATTTAACGGTGTAGAAATTTACAGTTTGTTGCATTGTTTTTTTTTTTTTTTTTTTTTTTTTGGCAGAATGTTGCACTGTTATGTAACGGTGTAAATGGGAAAAGATCCGTTAATACACACGCTCCTCCGTCAACTGTGGAGCCAAGAAGAAGCAGTGGTTTGCCCAAAATATCTATGGCCATCTCTTTGTTCGTTGCTTTTAATACTGGTGATGCTTGGCTTGTATTTTAATTCAAGAAAGGTATTTTCTGCATTAAAATTTGCTTATTCGGATATTTGTGTAACTCTATTACATCTAAGGGTGTGGCGTAAATAAGATGATATGTTCGCAAATATGTTTGGTTAAACCTTATTCATTGAGTCATTGGATGAGTGCGGTAAAAATTTGCTAAATGAGCTTTGCTCACACTCTTTCGCTCTCGACTTATTTGACTTTTTAGTGGCTCGTTTATAACTTGAAAAAAAAACTCGTACATAGATCTTTAGAACAATTTGTTTTTTAAAATTTAAAGAAAAAGAATTGTTCCTTAGAAAAAAATACATAGTAAATTATATAATATTTTCTCCTAACGTCTTAGTTTTTATTTGAGTTTAAATTTTAAATGCTAAAACCTCACACTTTGTAGTAATTACTACTAATAAGGATCTTTTTATTTGTTGGTTATATTTTAAGTTTTTTAATATAGTTTTTTCTATTCAATGTTTCTACTTTTCATAAAATAATTGAGTTATAAAGCTCATTTATTAAAATGACTTGTTTAAAACACGAGTTCGAGCTTGAAAAACAGACGATCAAGTTTAAGTTGAAATTGAGTAAGTTTTTTAATTACCAAGCCAATCTCAAACAAATAAATTAAAAGCTCATTCAAGCTCGAGGATGTTCAAACAAATATTCTTTAGAAGAATCAATTCGATCAAGAAAATATTTGGCTTTTCTCGATTCAGATCTGCTCATTTGTAACCCTAATCACATCGTATATGCTAATAAAAAATATAAGTACTTTTCAAATGATCATTATCAAATCATATTTATATTTATTCTAAATTTTTTGAGTAGTTATTCTTACATAGAGTGTAAAATAACTATAACAAATCTTGTGTAGTACGATGATATTTGTTAAAATCTTAAAGGTATTATCTAAGATTTGAGATAAAATCCTAACGAGATTTATCAACCTGTCATCTACTGACTATCACTGACAAAAATATGTCATTGACTCACAGCGCCTTGAGTCATTATCAGTAGAGTAGTTGGAAAGTGTCTTCATAGGGTGGTTTTTAAAGCTATTTTTTGTTGGAGGTCTTTTAGACCACTATCAGTAGTAGGCAAAATTTTGCCATCAAATTCTCTCTCTAACCACTTTCTCACTCATCCCACCCAATTATACTCATGAGTTTTTTTGTGAGTAAAATGTCATCCCAGCAGTGAGTAAAAAAAACTTCTTACCAATCTCTCTCTTACTTTTTCCAATACCCCACCACACTTTCTCTCTCTTCCATATTCACCAATTTTACTTAATTTTCTAATTAATATATAATTATGATTAATAACTTAATATCATTATTAATTAATTTATGTTATTATTGCGTAGTTAGCATTTTAATCAATTTGTAATGTACTTAATATTTTTAATTAGCGGTTATAGTTATCGTTTTTAACTACAGTATTTAATTATCGTTTTTAATTATCGCATTTTTATATCGTTTTTTATAATCGTTTTTTAATTGCCTTTTTAAACTATCGTTTATTTTATTATCGCATTTAATTAGCGTTTTTATAATAATTATAGTTTTTAATTAGCGATTAACTGTAGCATTTTTTTTAATAATTATCACTTTTGATAATCGCTTTAAATTAACAGCAGAATAATTTACCTTAACGAAGATTTGCAAAAAAAATGTGTTTAATAACAATTGTGAAGTAAATAATGGTGAAAAACGAATTCAATTAGGAAAATATATTTTTTTATGTTGTAGAAAAATATAGAAAAATGGGTGTCATTTTATAGAGAAATTTTTTTTATGACTGTTGGTGATTTTTAATATTTTTTCTAAAATTGTTTAAATGCCGAAAATAGCCGTTGAAGCGTAAAATGGAATAAAAAATATGGGACCCACCTGAAGTTTTCCTCATGAGTTTTCACTCACGGGTGACCACTGTCGGGATGCATTTTTCACTCATTTAAATCACCATTTTTACTCGTGGGGAAAATTTTACTCACTGCCGATAGTGCTCTTAGGCTTTAGCACCATACACTGTATCAGAACTTCTGGCAATTACTATACTTAATTAATATTGCACATACAACCAATGATGAAGATACCTTTGAATAAAAAAAAATGATAAAGTCAGGGATTCAGTGTAAAATTGTAAATCTTTATTCAAGAGTAATTTATGGTATCGAAGCTTCCATATAATCGTGGAAAGAAGAGTGGATGGTTATGGCCCTTTTGTTATTTCATAATAAAATTCTGTCAATAGTCACAAATCTTGTCGTACTTCTTGTCAGAAGTCTAGACCTAACTTGTAATCTTCTAATTTACAAAGTATTACACTCCATGTGTTCTAAAGTAAATTTGCAATATGAATCACACCCACCCAAGCCCAAGCTTATTAAATAACACAGGGTCATAAAATCCAAACCAACCAGGAGACTCACTTCAGCTTAAGATAATGGGCCAAGCCCAAGCTTAACAAAGACTCATAATCCTACAAAATATACCTGCATTGATTGTTTCGTTGTAGCACACTAGCATGTTATGCTTGTTATAAAGAAATCACTATAATGATAATTCCCTAAAGGCTGTATTTTTATGAAATAAAACAAATATTTTCATAAGATTATTTACAAGCCGGGTCAACAAGCGTCAATATCCATAGCCCAAAGGCAATATTAGCATGGTGGCCCATTGCCAGCCCAAACACCTGATAAACACGTTACTTGGCTTAAACAGCCAGCACAATAAAAATCCACAAATCCTGAAATCCATAACAAATGCATCCTCCAAATTCCAATCATATACCCGCCAAGAACTGTCCCTCTCGTTCAACCCATCATCCTTCCCGTTCCCTCTCTTCCGTCGAGCTCCGTCGAATACCCTCAACAGTTGATCGAAGAACCCTACTTCCAAAACTTGTACAACATGAACTTTTACTTCCCACTCACGATACCCCAACTTCACCATCCCCTGATACTCTCAATTCGACGCTAGTTCCTGCGCTTTTCGTTCTCGGAGACTCCTCTGTTGATTGCGGGAACAACTTTCTTGGGACCTTCGCTCGAGCTTATCACCTCCCTTATGGCAGAGATTTTGACACTCTTCAACCTACTGGAAGATTATGCAATGGAAGAATTCCTGTTTCTTTTCTTGTTTTATTTCCATCAGCCATTAACTTTTCTCGCTTTCCTGAATTTGGTTCATTGCTTTAATTTGATTTCTTGATGAAAATTCTTATCTGGGTATGTGCCAATTTCCATTTCTTGCTGAATTTGTGTTTTAGGTACTTGTAAATTTTGCATTTCTTGATGAAATCGCTTCTGAATATTTGCGAATTTTTTATTTCTTGATGAATTCACATTTGGGTATTTGCAAATTTGCACTTCTTGATGGAACTTCACTTCAGGTCTGGGTTTTGAGATATTGTTTGATGAGCAAATTAATTTGGCGGGGATTGGCTAAATTTGCTTCAAGCAATTATACTAGTTGCTTGGAGGTGTTGCCTGGCGCGATGGTAAGTGTCTACTTGTTATCCTTAGGTCACGGTTTTGAGCCCTGGAATAGGACCTTTTAATAATATAAGTTGCTTATTTAAGATTTTTTGAGCAAATTAATTTGATAGGTTTTATGATATTGAAATTTCTGAGTTTAGGTTTTATTTAACGTGGTTTGTGTTAGCTTAAAATGGTATTGATGAATTGATTTGGATGGTTTGCTGTTCAGCATTGCGACTAGGGCTTCCATTTGTGCCAAGTTATCTGGGACAATCAGGAACCATTGATTATATGATTCATGGTGTGAATTATGCTTCTGCTGGTGCTGGTATCATTTTCTCAAGTGGCTCAGATTTAGTAAAAATCTTTACATTGTGAAATAATGTGGTTATTACTCCCTGTAAGCTAGTTTGTGTTGAGATAAATATTGTTGTTATGCTGAGAGTATGTGAAATTAAGCATGTCTTGGCTGAAATCTAGTATAGGAGATCTAAGAAAATTCGGTGTCTAATGTATTAACTATGAAGGGAATCATCGATATGCTATATTTACATGGTATAATTACTTTGATTGCACCATTGAAACGTTGTTTTGCGTTGAGTTGTGTCAAGGCAAAGTTGATATCCATGAAGCTTAAGCAAGCTGCTATGTAGTAGTGGTTTCTTAGGATGGATTTTCGAGTATTAGAGAAGCAAAAGAATTGCTATGAATTATAGCTGCCAGGAAATTATTCATGTGAATTATGGAGTAGAATTAGGGAATATGAAGTGAAAACACTAAATGATATGCAGGGTACTCATCATCTTAGCTATGAACTGAATGATGGTTCAGGTATTTCACTAGTATATTTGTTTTTTTGGATTTTCTTGGAAGGGATCTGGTTTTGGGAAATGAATCAGTGGAAATAATATCAAAGCATGCGTTGTTATGGTCTATCAAGTGTCATGAAACAGATCTCAAGTGTCCAAAGTACTGCATCCTGATATCTGACATTGATTCACTGATTATTTGCGATTATAATAGGGCCAGCGTGGCTCAGCAAATACAATGGGTTTCTGATACATTTCAACAGTTTACGATGAGCATGGGCGAAGACGCTGCAGACACTGCAGTCCGTCGCATCTCCGATTCAATCTTCTATATCTCTATTGGAACCAATGATTACATACATTACTATCTCCAAAATTTATCGAGTATCCAAACTATGTATAGTCCCTGGAGTTTTAACCATATTGAGGCAGGAAATTAAGGTAACTGTTCAGTAGTTTTATAAATTGAAATTATTATTATCGAAGTTTAATTTGACGCTTTGGCGAGTCTAAATATTGACATATTTTCTGATATATATTTTTCTTACTTGGTTGAGAGAATTTACACACTGCAAAGTGAGGAAAGTGGTGGTAATGGGAATTGCACCTATGGGATGTGCTCCTCAGTCCTCACTACCCTATGGTGATATAAAAGTAAGAATGGGGGGTGCATCCAAGGTATCAGCAATACGATAATGGAGTTCAATATTGT
The DNA here is from genome assembly GCA_026401315.1 of Dysphania ambrosioides. Lineage (NCBI taxonomy): Eukaryota > Viridiplantae > Streptophyta > Magnoliopsida > Caryophyllales > Amaranthaceae > Dysphania > Dysphania ambrosioides. Next base: position 3,720,555 of record CM048659.1, on the reverse strand, counting down.
GATGAGAGACATGATTGAGGAGCTAAATCAGGAACTTTCAGATGCGAATATCACCTTCTGCGATATGTATAGAGGCTCAATGGATATCATAGAGAACCATGGACATTATGGTAATGTAAAACTATTAAGAGACTTCTGATAAATCACTACCATCATATGCGCTTCTGGTAAATATTGAAATATAAGTATTTGGTTTATGTAGGGCTTCAAGTTATAACCGATGCATGCTGTGGACTGTGGTTTAGGAAGATACAAGGGCTGGATTATGTGTATGTCACCTGAAAGGGCTTGCAATAATGCTTCTACACACATTTGGTGGGACCAGTTTCATCCAACAGCTGCGGTAAATGCGATATTGGCAGATAATGTTTGATCTGGATTGCTTTCAACTATCTGCTACCCCTTGAACAAGAAGGACATGATATAGAAGCACAGAGGCTTTGCTTTCTGAAGGTGCTTTTTTTTTTGTACTCTTATAGATGCACCAGTATTTGTGTTTGCTTTACAAGTGACAAAAGTCAGTAAATGTACCTCATACTGAATAGCTAGAGCTCCGATCCTAGCCAGCTGTCTTTTCTAGGACACAAATTTGTATATTTTGTTTGTGATTGATAAATGATAATATAGATCATGTCATATGCTTCTTAGTAAATCTGGGATTCTTCTGTATCATTCCTATGCACAAAACTTGGAAATGCTGCTGTAATGTCCCTGCAAAGATGAAGACAGATACGGAGTATTAGGATTTTAGTTGAAAATATCATACTCCAATTATGAAATCTTCTTTTATTTATTTAATTATTTTTGAGATACACGTAAAATCTTTTTAAAAACTATAGCTAACATTACTTCAAATATGGAATTGTCATATTCTTCAGTAAGGAAGGAGTTCTGGCTACCAGATCACTCCACTCTTCCGGATCTATCTTCCCGTCACCTTTAAAATCTGCTTCTTCAAATGTCTATGGAAAGAGAAAGATGAAAATACGTAGTATTAGATTGTGACATCATTTTTTGCTTCTAATTTTAATTTGGCAAGCTCGAGGATGACCTTGTCAATTATTGCTTGGATGATTTCGTCTGAAAGGATCAAATCAGACTCGTCCAGGAGAGTCAAAATCATCACTCTAACCTGTCACAATTTGCTTATGAATTCTTCTGTGCTTATTTCTTTCCATTTACGGAATTAAAGTATCATGATGCGGAGGACTGCATAACTTACTCCAGAATACGAAAAAAATTAAATAAAATACTGAAAATAGATGATGCTTGCTGGAATATGATGGCTAATTGAAAGAAAATTATGGTGAACTAGACTCAAGTAATCAATTAGCAATTAACAACACCACTCCCTAGCAACGGCGCCGTTTTGATGGGTAAGAAAGAAGTAAAACCTGTCAAAAAATTAATGCAGCAGGGAAAACGCATTCTTAACTTATCATAGAAGAAGAACAAGCAACCGTACAAGAGGCTTTGTCAGTTTGCGATGCATTTGGATGAAAGACGCTCAAAGCTCGGACAAACTCTTCAAAATCTATTAGACCATCATGCTTTGAATCAAACTGATGGAACATCTGCTAAGATATGAAAGAAAACAAAAATGACTGTTGGCAATGGTAAATGCACTGATCTTATCAAAAGCAGGAGAGGATTGAGAAGTGTTACCCTATCAGCGAAAAGAGTTTGTTTTCTTCTATTTCTGAACAAACCAAATTGGAAGTCTTCCTGCGACAAAACTTTATAATGATGCTTAATACATTTTCTACTCATGGTTTGAAAAACTAAAATAAAATAAAATTAGAAGTGCTTGAAGTATGGTGCAAATCTAACTTTGCTAATAAAGCCGTTATCAACACTAGAACTGCTCAACCTTCTGAATAACTCGTATAAGCTCTCTACCTCTGTCACATTAACTGCAAATTTATAACGTACATAAATCATAGAGGTATGCATTTTAACTAAGCTGCAAAAGACTAAGATGGATCTTACAGTGAGTTTGAGCAGCCAAATTAGCTGAATCTTCACATGTGTTCCACTCTTTCACGCAACAGCTACCCATTGTTGGATTAATTGGTTGACTGTGATAGGAAGATTGCAAACTCGAGAGAAACTTTGTAGACTTCTGCCAATGATCAGTTAGGAAAAATTCCTAATCAGTGACGTTCAATCTGAGACCAAACACAGATTTTCTTCTAGTGTGTTTGCAGTGCATCCTATTTTGAGAAGACCATGAGTTGGTTCATGGTTGGATGTAAAAGCAGGATGCAAAGAGGTTGCTCAGAAGAATTACAGACAAGGAGCAGATACCAAAAAAGTTGTAGTTTTTGAAGGAAGGTGGTCTCCTAGTCTCCTCAGCAGTTACTTACAGAATGGATGGCAAGTCAGAATTTTGTCTTTGTGAGAAGCACAAGTAAATTCTGTAAATAATGTTGTACAGGAATTAATGTCTTTCTATTGCACTTTTTGCATTTGCTTTTGGGAGATCACCGGAGACAATCACTCTCCATCTTGGATTAATTGTGGCATGTACTAATCTTATAATGTCCAGAAAATGATGTCACTTATCATAAAGTGGTAATGGAATATGGTTAAATTTCCTAGTATGCGCATAAGCCACTACTGAAATTTAGTGTTGGGTAAGAGGACAGACATATCCCAACTGTTATAAATATAGTTTATTAATCATTTCGTATTCAACACATGTAATTAAGACAATATGACAAGGACAGGGGGAGAATATATATAGGCCCTCATAAAAGTTGAGAACATAAAGAGTAGAGATGAGCACGCCCTTTCATAATTTGTCAAGTATCCTAATGAGACAGGTTGACGTAATGACATGGTTGGCTAATGACCTCTGGCTGAAAGTTGGAAGGTTCTCCATATTTTAGTGGGGATTTCTTCTTCGTTCATGTTCTTTCGATTTTGTTAGGAATCTGGTGCTTCACTTTTGTTGTCAATCTGTCATGCTTTACCTATACATTGTAGAATTGTTAGGTAGTAGCTGCTCATGGTTTAAGCTTGAATTTTCATGTCTAATTAAAATTCTTTTAAAAGGTGGGAGCGGATGCCGTGGTTGGGTTGAATATCTTCACTGTTTTGACATATTCAACATGTAATGCACCATTTTTCTAGATTGATCATGTTGGTATATATTCTATTGATTGTTAGGTATATAATAGCAAATTGCAGACAAAGAATCCTTATAACAAACTGATAGCCTAATAGAGTGGTCAATACTGTAATTGCATATACAACCAGCTTATCAGAGTACATTTGGGTTCCTGCAAGAAACATGACTCTCACTAGCTTTCTGAGCCTCATACTTCCTCCAAAACAGAAGGAAAATTTGCAAAAAATAACAAGAAAATAGAAAACAGGCTTTCATCCTTTTTGCCCATTCTTTGGTTTCCACTTTTCTCTAGGTTACTCATCTAAGATAACTAAAAATATGCTACTATAGTTTGTAAACAGATCAACAAATGAACATTTAAAAAAATCCTTGTTTCAAGATTCGTGTTTATACAATAAGGTTGATCAAATATGAACGTTCACAATCCTAATATACCAAACAGTATACCGAAGGCTTTGTCTCATTCTTGTGCTCGGCTGTTGCTGGTGCAAGTATCATCCACTGGTAGACGCGTTTAGGCTACTATTTGGAAATTTCTCGTGCTTAGAGATGATGAGAGATGAATCTGGAACTTCAGTGTTAACAAGGAAACTTGGAAATGCTGTTGTAACATCCCTAGCAGGAGAAACAGATTGAAGATTAAGCTTCTTAAACTTAACATCAAATTAATAATGTTAAAGGTACGCTGTCATGCTGTGTTCCCGTTGTCTAATCAATTAAGTAGTCCATCTTTTGAACTTGGATAAAAACTTAAAAGCATTACAACTTTGAAGCCTTAAAAACCCGGCGAAATATGCACTTAAGGAAGGTCAAATGACTTTCAGGTTTGGGTGATAGCTTGCAAATATTTGACACTAAAAATGAAAATTTTACTAAGTTTCATGGTAGAGTGTACACACGTTAAATAAGGAAGAGTCATAATTTTTATCAGTGACGGATTCTTAGTCACAAACTCCTTCCACTCTTCTTGATCTATCCGCCCATCTAATTTCGAATCAGCTTCAGTAAAGGTCTGCAAAAATTACAACAGAATAATCAAATCCTCTTCTTTTGATCACCGAAAATTAGTAATTTCATGAAGAGTTTACTTCTAAAAACCACAGAGAAATGTGTACAGGGAAAACACCTTTTCTAACATTACTTCAACAAGATCTTCTGACAGTGTCAAATCTGATTCTTTCAGAATAGCCAAAAGCATTTCCTTCACCTGTATCATTTTACCATCAAATTTCAGCAATGGTTAATATGTAAGAACCTGATTCCTTTGGGAGTAAACAAATTACTTTCACGTGTGTAAATCAGAAAAGCCCTCCATTATGTTGCAAGAAAGACAGTTAACAGTCACAAAGGGTATGGGTTAAAAGGAAAGCTGAGATCCTTAAGGTAAAGATCAATTTCAGGGAAAAATTAGTGTGGTAATAAATTAATAATAATTACCTCTTCACGTTCAATGTAACCAGTGTGTCGTAGATCGTACAATTTGAATGCAACTGCAAGAATATTCTTCTAAGTGTCAGTGTTCAGACTTCAGAAAGAAGTGCTGTAGTTGACAAGTAATTCTACTTTTGGCTTTTAACAAGGTTTAAAAAAATCAGATAACGGAAGCAGATATACGAAAGTGTAAAGTACGATTACACAAAAAAAAAAAAAAAAAAAAACATGTAGACAAATACGGTAGAAACATGACCAAAAAAAGGACCCAAGTAAACATAAACATTACTCCAGTGAAAAGTTAATAAGAATGTCGATCACAGATCAATATTCATACATGAAATCTTATCTGCTTCAGGAGTCTTTGGATGGAAAATACTCATCGACTGAACAAATTCTCCAAAGTCAATTACCCCTTTTTGTTTGAGATCAAACATATTGAAAACCTGCAATAAAGAATCAGTGAATAAAAGCAGAAGATATGACCTTCAAACTTAATGAAACAGAAATGGAAATAGGTGTGGTCACGAAAACGCTGCTAACATTCACACAAGTTGGGTGTAAGCCAGTTCAGTGGATAAGTTATAGTTCAGAAATATGAGATTAGTGACAGTATAACAACTAATAGAGTGATCTGTGTAGACTAAAGTTGTATGAGAAAATCTATAGGGTTAAAAGACCAAATAAACATAGAGATCAAGGTGAGGTGTCCTCTAAATTACTTGAGCCATGGATGCATGGTAAAACAGTGTGTTTCTTATTCGGGAAGCATAACCTATATGAAGTTTCCTGCAACTGAAATCAGTGCAATGGCTATGTTCCATGAAATGGGCATCACTAGAAGTTTCAGCAATAGGAAAGACATACAACAAAATGGAATTTCATCAGCATGATCAATCTGTTTACTGAATGTAACTTACCCTATCAGCAAAGAGATTTGGTTTCTCATTGGTGCCTAGAAGCGCCAGTTGAAATTCCTCCTGTTTACAAGCCAAATGCAGGAAGGGTAGCTTAGATGACAGTCCTTCAGAAGCAGAAAATCACATAAAGCCTAAAAATGATCTTATGCATGAAGCCTAAAGTGAAAAAAATAGACTCATCATTGTGCAGAAGATTTAGATTTACCTTATGAATGAGGCCATCATCAACTATACAGCTGCTTAGCTTCTTGTAAAGAACAAACAAGGCTTCCACTTCATTTACAGAAACTGCGATAGTGATGGATGAAGAGCACACACATACACATCAGTTTACCATCAAGCTGCTGAGTTCAGTACACAAAATATACTATGACATCAATAAAAAATAAATAAACAAATTCTCTCAGTGTCAACAGAAAATTCATAGATCAGATCATATTTCAGATAAATTGAAGTTTATGCCAGTGCACATAACTGACATTAGTAACATGGTTATTTTCAATCTTAAAACTTACATAAACTTACACGATGTCATAGATGCAAGACGAACAGAGTCTTTGTATTTAGGATTGCTCCCTTTATTTTTTGAGAGCTTGCCACCCATAAGAACAATTAGAAGTCTTCGTCCAAAATTTCTAACCAATGAACTTGTATGAGATGGTTGACTTTAAGAGCAACGATTGATTATATAATCTAGGCGCACATACATTATCCGTACAAACCAAGTGAAATTAAAAATTAGGGACTAAATACAGAGAATTTTTTTATAGTTCTTTCATAAATAATTAGCAGGGTTCACACTCTCAACACAGTTTTTTTATTTTTTTTATTATCAAGCTAGTACGGCTTCTCATTCATTAATCATTCATCGGTATCTTCAAAGCTGTAAGATTGCTCGATTTATATTTTATAGAGCTACAATGTCCTCTTTCTTCATTTCTTAACGACAACGACAAAATTATGAACATGGTTCGCACCATCCCATAGTCCTATACTACTAAACAAGAACCTATGTAGTCCTTGAATGATTACAATTGCCATTAAAATGCAGGTACAATGTTTAGCGACATGTTCACAATCATTGTAGTTTATAGCACAAGAGGCTGAAAGGAGTTATAGTGAAGCATCTATGAATATGCTACGTACTTTACGGAAATAGGGATACTTATCACTAAACTACTAAAGCAACTATGAAGTGCTTTCAGAGCACTCCGAAATCCGTCCAAACTTCCTCAATACCCCAAAGATTAATTTTCTTGGGGAAAAACAAGGATAGAATAGAAAAACAAGACACCAAATGGACTAGGTGAAAATGCAAAGCTGATAAAGCACTCTATTAGGTTAGCAGGATCTCCGATCCAAGCAACCGAGAATTAAAGAAAATAAATTAATTTCTCTCAATGAGATATTCTTCACATAAACATCCATCCTGCTAAACCTGTCCAAAGTTTCATGTTTTGAACCATTTATGATAAAAAAAAATTTAAAAATACTACGGAAGATTGGAAAAAGAAGAAAAATAGGATGTAACCAAATGACATGGGCTGCTGGTTTGAGGTCTCCAGACTGTTTTTACCCCTGCAAATTCAACGCACTTCAACGTAAATTTATGCTAATCCCCAGGTGGCCTGCAAGAATAAGGATTCTTCGTACCAGATGTGAATAAGGTTCTTCCGACGTTAACTGTGAATTGTAAGTGATGACTCCTGAGAATACAGAAAGACTTTCCAGCAACACACCTTGATGAAAACTTCATTACAGCCACACAGTATCAGCAACTGAGTCTTAGATAAATTCTTTATGATTTCTCAAATAAATGAATAGAGATAGCTAACCCGTTTCAAAGAGAACACTATGCAAAACTGATTCAAGTGACTGGATATCGTCTTCTATAGTCTCAGTTTAGAAATCTAAACCATTCATAACAGAATTGAAGTCTGATCTTTTCACTTCAGTAGTCTGGTACCCCGAAGATCAAAATTTTCAAAATCCTCACAGAAAGAGCTCTCTAAGTAGCCGAATATCCAGTCATCTGGACCCATATATAACTTGATCCCCTTACCTTCTCCATTTCGAGTGGGAACTGAATTTGCTAGGGTTTCTTGGCAGCTATTGAGCAAACAGCCCGGCATCAAACTACAGTCTCTTATATAAAGCCCTAAAAGTATTAGCTGACTAGCTGTTGGTTAGGTACTTCGGTTGCCTACAGTCACCTTTCTATTGACTCTTGGAACATTATGAGCAAACAAGCAATGTCTGCTTATCACTCCAATAAAATCCTCCTCACAATCTCTTATTCATATTTTGTCCTCGCTAATAGGCTATATCAGATCCAAGGCCTACTTAATAGTATGAGTATGGCTAGTGTCTGCAACTGGATAATAACAAACTGCTGCTAAGAAGATATTGTTTGGTTAATTGTTTACTTCACTAGATTGAGGACATCAAAACATAAAGTTCGCAAATCATGTTATATTTGAGCATAAGGACTCAAACTGAAGCATCTGAATCATGCTGGTATGAAGCCATAAGACTATAGATTTGTTTCTTTTCATATCCGAAATTTGTACATATGGTGAGCACATTGATGAGGAGCAAATACATAGTTGGAGACATCTAACCCAGTGTTCAAGTAATAAAAATGTAACTAGTGATGCCCACAGTTGACTACAGTAGATAGCCGAACTGCAGAAGTTAATCCTTTAAAAATGATACATTTTGATGATTTTGTTTTTTTCCGGCAGACTTGCTACTGTTTGAGCCACAAGCATCCCTTTCACGAGTTCTTAGATCTGAATCACAGACTTCACTGCTAATGAAAAAGCTTGGGAATGTAGTTGTCAACTCCCTGAAAGTGGAATATACAAGTATAAAACTTACAAGTAAACTAGCTTGATAGATCTGATATGGTTAGTAAAAGAATATCACAAGGGAATATGGTAAAAGTTAAAAAAATCAACTGATATAAGAACTAAGAAGCCTCTATATCAGGACTTACTTTAGACAAGGAAGTGTCATGTTCCTCATGAGCAACGAGTTCCTTGCCATAAATTCTTTCCACTCTTCCAGATCAATCTTTCCATCTTGTTTAAGATCAACTTCCATGAAAGTCTGTAGAGTCACGAAAAATGCATTAATTAGAACACGGCATCCAAAACCAGCCACCCAACCCTGTCCCCTGACAATATTTGGAGCAGATAATGGAAGCTAATGGTGGCAATCCCTTTTTGTTTTGATTGGGAACCTCTGATCCTAGGGATCATGTGGACACCAAAAATAAACATATACAATATATGTGGGGCCACACCTACACTCAACTTGACAAATTACAGATATGGATGGCCTGCTAGTAAGTCTTTAAAGGACATAGATTCACTATGAAGTTACCTTCTCTAACATTGCTTCAATCAGGTTGTCTGAAGGCGTCACATCCAGTTCTTCAAATATTGCTAATAGCATTTCCTTCAACTGGAGAGTTCAGATAGCAGTGAAGCAAATAATCAGTCCATATATAAATTCTTCAGACATATCAGACTTAAGCTGGGGAAGATGTGACATGGTTAATGGTGAGCCTCTTTTTATTATGTGTCCATAAATTGAATGAAAATTTTAGAAGACAGGACAGCTAATTCTTCCTTTTTTTTTTGTTGTTAGTCACATCAACTATAATAACTAACACCTGTAATTGCAAATACTTAACATGTTTACCTCGTCACTTTCAATGTAACCAGTGTTCCGTACATCATAAAAACTGAATGCAACTGCAACACGATTCCAGCTAAGTTAGTTACTAAGAAGATTATGAAAGCAACAAATATATTGTTTAATATAAAGGACTCTACAAAAATTAGTAGGTAATTAAGGAACAAATTTCTAATTACAGAATGGCAGTAAAGTTCCTCAGAACTTGCACATCAGTACACCACAAATGCCCTATGTGATTTTAGAAACTAATAAACTACTTACAGATTTGGATGATGGCCAGTTTCAACTAAGAAATTAAGTGGTAGAGTGCAAATCATACAAGTAATTTTGTCTGTCTCTGGGGTGTTTGGGTGGAAAATACTCAATGACCGAACAAAGTCTTCAAATCTAATCACTCCATTATTCTTGAGATCAAATAAGTTGAAGACCTGCAATGAAAATCCAAGCCATGAAAAGTGAATAGTGTATACTCTAGCTTGATCTGGGCAAAAGAAAAGTGCTTGAGCACTTGATAAATTTCACTATCAGTCGACAATTCTTTCAATAGGTACAAGAACTTCCGTAACACTGTAAGTTGAACCTAATTTTTAAAAGGATTTTGCTAATCATATCTATTAGGGATATTGATAAGAATTAAATTTATGTTCCAAAATGGTATTGAAACTGGAATTTAAGATAAAATCACGTCATTCAGAATTACTAAATGTTTATTAAATCTTCTTACACTTCAAACCCATTTCCCTAAGGCTAACCAACTTTTTTGGTGTTATTTTTTTTTGGGGGGGGGGGGGGGGGGAATTAGTCATGATAAACGCACTTGGAAATTTTGGAAAACAGCAACTAGTTCATGCCTTCATGGTCCGTTGAAGATACATAATGACCAACAAATAAATAATAATAGAAGCCAACATTTACTTAATTCAACCATCTATCCACTAATAAATTTCCAGGTACTAAGTTGTACCAACAAAATGTAGGGTTGCTGTAGGAAAAAAAAAAAAAATCAAGAATTTCCTCTTTCATTTTATATTAGCATTTTATTACTCCGTAGAATGGAGCACAAATGACAAAACCCCCTCAATGAAGGAGGATCCTATACTTCTCCAAGGAGGAAGCTTCAAAAGGAAAATTTTCATAGGTCTCTCAAAGGCAAAACCTGAATTCCAGCTTTGAAGTAAGCTCAACCAAGGTTTCAATTTGAAGTCAGGAGTTTAGAAGGCATAATATTATCTTAAAGTTGTAACCAAAATACTCCACATATGAAATACAGATTAAAATAGCAATATTCAACCAAGGACTTAAACTATTACACTCGTAGATTTTATCTTGAATACAAACAGATATGGTTTACACCTCCCTAACTTTCATCATTTCTCGATAACAAAAGGATGAGCAAAAGCCCATAAAATATTAACATTTGGGTCCTTTAGCAGCCAAAATTACTCATATTTCAAAGCAGAACTTTCTTAGTAAAGCACAACTAATAGATAAAATACGTAGCTAGCAGCAGCTATAAGTAGACTCTTCTAGAACAAACCATATTTAAATATAGGCTGCGTAATTCTCAGCAAAAACACCTCTAAGGTGGACCTTTATGGAAAACCAAGTCTAAATGCAGAAATCCCATGGAACAATGGAAGCACCCTTAAAGTGCCAATTTGTGTCTATATCAATACCTAGTCACCTAATAGCATTAAAATCCATGAGATTAAGTATAAACACATATTGACAGTCATTTTTGCTCCAGTTTATTCTATCCTTGTTTATAGCAATTATTACCATATTGGGAAGGACCATTGGGGGAAATAAGTGAGATTTGCTTACAAGTGAGGATAAACACAGGTTTTCCATGCTAAATCTTACACTTGATATTGAATGTTGTGTCCCCTAATGTTTTGGTGATGACATTGCAAATAAGCTTGATGTAGTTTGTTGTTCTAAGTTGTGTGAAGGTCCAAAGACAAGTTCTAGAGTAGGAGCATGAATGTCAAAAGAGAAATTGCTCTTAGACATAAAGATGTCAAGTGTAACACATTTTATGAAGCAAAGCAAATTTGAAGAAAAGCTATCATAGAACCAAGTTCCAACAGCAGAGGTGTGGAGTTCCTGAGTGAGAATTCTCGGTTGAAGTTTCTGAGTGGAATTATGTGTAAAGCCTTAGAATAAGTGTTTTTTGGTCTTTATGTAAGTACAAATGCGTCCACAATATTTGATACAATCAAGGCATAAGTTTATCTAAAAAGGCAATTGGTTAATGACCACTAGTCACTATGAAATTATCATTAGAAATCTGTTTAAGCTAATGGATAAAAGAAAACATCAAATAATTACATCTTGATCAGAAAATCCACTTTAAATATTGCTTTTACAATAAATCAAATTGAAAAGTGATGGCTTGATATTTTTCCCACTTCACAATGCAAGCATGCCTTAGTGTTTTGACGTTTATTGATGTTACACGCAAGCTGTACAAGATTGCAATGGGTACTTGAGTATTATCCTAAGCTTCTTGTTGTGACAGCCAGCAAACATCATCATCTAGTATAAAAGACTTTATTCATCACTTATTTTGTTAACCTAACCAAGACTTCAGTGTTTTCACTAAAACTTTAAGTCAGTGTTCTTTCAACTTATGCTAAAGCCTTGTATCCAATTTGTAGTCCTCTTGTACATCATCTTGACTTGTATTCTTTGAGAGTTGAGTACCGAGAAGTACTAAGGGAAGGGATTGAGTGAAATTGTAAGGACTTAGAGTTAAGTCCAGGGAAGGCAAGAGAGAAGGAAGATAGTGAGTGTTAAGGAGTGTAGTGTTCTGAGTGGAACATGAGTGAAGAATGAAAAGTGAATGTTCCTAATAGGTTGTATTAGGATTTTCCCATTAGTAAAAGAGTTTAAAAATCTTGGAGAAGGGTCGTGATTTTCCTTGGGATGGGTACAAAGGTATCCAAGCTAAAATTCTGCGATTAAGAGTCAAATATTGTGCTTCCAATTCAACCCTTCTTGTAAGTACCCATCCAAGTAACAATTAGTATCAGAGCACCAAATTCAAGTAACTTTGAAGAGACAAGGTCCTATCAAGGATTAATACTTACGAGAAACTCGAAGAAGGGTACTCCAAGCAACGTTCTCCCATGTTCAACAGTAAGTTCTATACATATTGGAAAAACCGCATGGAAATATTCATCAAAGTCGAAAATTATCAAGTATGGTGCGTGATCGAGATTGGTGACTATGAGGTAACCATAACAAACGCTAACAATGAGGTAGTTCCTAAACCTATTTCTGATTATGATAAAGATGACTTTGAAAAAATGGAAATAAATGCAAGGGCTATAAAACTGCTTCACTGTGGTTTGGATCCCTGTGAACATAATAGAATTATGGGTTGTAAAACTGCTAAACAAATTTGGAATCTCTTACAAATTACACATGAAGGAACTAGTGAAATCAAGCGTTCCAAGATAGACTTATTAATGTCCAAATATGAAAGATTTGAAATGCTTCCTAAAGAAGCAATTCAAGACATGTTTACTAGATTTATAAACATAACAAATTAATTAGTCCTCTTGGTAGAAATATTCCTACTGATGAATTGGTACGAAAAATCCTAAGAAGTCTTCCTCAAGATGAACGTTGGCAAGCCAAAGTCACAACATTGCAAAAAACCAAGGATTTCACCCGGTTCAATATTAAACAACTTGCTGGATCTCTCACGACTCACGAGCTCTAATTAGGAACTCACAATGCTGAAAGTTCTAAACAACGAGGACTTGCATTAAAAGTCAATGAAGAATCAGAGTCAGAATCCGATGAAAATGAAGAGGCCTTGCTTGTAAGAAGATTTAGGAAAGTGTATAAAAACATCAAGACAGGTAATCGGAGGAATCAAAACTTTGGAAAAAGAAATCGGAAGGTTGTCACAAGTGCGGGAGTTTAGACCACTTCATCAGAGAATGTCCTCGGTGGGAAAATGAAAAAGGTATAGGCAAGGGAAAGGAACAAGTCAAAGAGAAGCCCAACAGGAACTGATACTCAAAGTCAGATGCTAGGAAAGCTATGACTGCAGTTCGGGGAGATTCAGACACAAAAGATGAAGAGGTATAGCCAGAAGAAGAGTGTGCCAACCTATGCTTGATGGCAACTCTTGATGAGGTAAGTTCCAACTCTCTTGTGTCCATGCCCAAAAGCGAGAATGTTTGTTTGATTAAGAAATTAATGGATGATTACAATGACTTAAGTATAAAAAAGGCACAAAGCGACAAAGCAATAAGCATTTGCAAAGATTACTTATCTTACATATTTAACACTAGAGAAAATGTACAAGAACACCTTTTTGAACTTTTGGATAGGAACATCTCTTTAAAAGAAGACTATAAAAGACTTAGAAATGAAAATGTAAAGTTGAATGTTGAGTTAGCTTCGTACAAACTTATTCAATTTAATATCACTACCAAATCCACTGAAGTTTCAATGGACAGTTTTAACAAAGAATTTGAAAAACTAAAAATTGATTTAGAACTTGTCAGAAGGTCAAATGAGATGTTGGAAAGGAACTTGAGATGTTTAGAAAAGGTCAAAGTGTAAAGTTTGTAGAAGTTCCAAAATGGAGAGAAAATGCCCAAACAAAAAAAATAGAAGGATTAGGATTCTCGTACAAAATGAAAAAGGTAAAAAAGAACAAATATATGGATCTACCTAGTAGTAGAGTGTACACTTTTTGTGGTCATACAAGGCACCTGTCTGGAACTTGTGTTAAAAAGGAACACTGTGTTAACAGGAACATTATGCATATTTCATTAAAAGAGTCTGGAGTCTATGAAAACGAAAAAGAACCCAAACCAGACTAGGTTCCTGTTCCTAAAAAATGATTTTTGCACATGTCCTAGTGAGGGGGAACAACTTGTGGTATCTTGACAGCGGGTGTTCTAAACACATGACTGGAGACAAGTCTAGATTTCTCTCACTAGTGAGGAACTGTGACCTTTGGAGATAACAAAAAGGGAGAAATTATTGGTGTTGGAAATGTTAGAAGGTCTATTTCTCATTCCATTGATAACGTGTTTTTAGTCGAGGGCTTGATGCACAGCTTGCTAAGAATATCACAATTTTGTGACAAAGGTAACTCTATTAGTTTTACTTCTGAACGCTGCAAAGTCATCAAAACTGACAATGGGGAAGTTATTCTGAAAGGAACTTGGAAAGGGAACACATACACTAAGAACAATCTAACTTGCCTAAGTGTCATAGAAGATGATCCCCTACTTTGGCATAGACGCTTCGGACATGCTAGTCTTTCACTCATTAATAAACTCAAATCAAAGGAACTAGTTGTAGGCTTGCCTTCAATAAAGTTCCAAATGAACATGGTATGTGAAGCATCTGTGAAATGAAATCATGTCAAAAGTTCCTTTAAGCCTAAAACCATGGTGAGCACAACGAAGCCTTTAGAACTCATTCATATGGATTTATGTGGTCCAATGCAAATCCAAAGTAAAAGTGGTAAATGTTATGTACTTGGTATTGTTGATGATTTTTCACGTTTTACTTGGGTTATCTTTATGAGCGGTATAGATGAAACATTTGATGAATTTATTGTATGGGATAACAAATTCCAAAAGTCTATAGGAACTCAGATTGTTCATATATGAACTAACCATGGAAACGAGTTCCAAAATCTCAAATTTGATGAATTTTGCAGGGAACACGGTATTGGTCATCTCTTCTCAGCCCCTCGAACACCACAACAAAATAGGGTTGTAGAGAGAAAGAATAGAACACTCGAAGACATGGCAAGGACAATGTTGATTGCTAGTAATCTGCCTCGAAACTTTTGGGCAGAAGCAGTAAACACAGCTTATTATGTAATAAATAAAGTTATGATTAAATCCATAGTGAACAGAACTCCTTTTGAACTTTTAAAAGGCAGAAAAACTAATATATCCTTTGTTAGAGCATTTGGGTGTAAGTGTTTTGTTCATAACAACGATAAAAGAAACTTAGGTAAATTTGATGAAAGGAGTGATGAGGCAATATTTCTAGGTTATGCCCTAGATAGTAAAGCTTATAGAGTGTATAACAAGAGAGCAATGTGCGTCGAGAAATCTGTACATATTATTTTTGATGAATCTTCAACACTAACCCCTATACAGGAACAAGAGAATTTTGAGATTGGGATGGTTCGTTCCATAGATAAGATGAGGAAGAAACACTTTGCAAGCAGCATCTAGCAAATAATCATGAAGATGAAGTTATAGGAAATCACATAAATGATAAAGTTTCAATCAACAATGGTGAATCGGGAACTCCAAAACCTAAAGTTCCTATCAATAAAGTAAGTTCTAGTCATAGAGATGTTCATCAAGTTCCAGTTAGAAGTTGAAGACTCCACCTTGATGTATATACTTTGTTACCTTGATATTTATGTATATGTATATAAGTATGGATGATGGAAGTCAAAATGGAAATACTAATCCTTTAATAAACTCACGTAACATGCCCTCATACCATGCAATGTATACGTTTGTAGTTGATATGTGTCTAATGCATATGTTGCTTTATACGTTCCTACGCTCATGCTCATGTTTCAATCCTATACTAACGGTTCATCTAATAAGTTGTTGTTAGTAGATAATGATTAATGTTTTTCAGATATAGCAATTCAAATTAGCTCCTTAAAATAAGGAATTTGTTATCCCATGGACTTCAGGCATTTGAATTAATTCAAACTCTATCAAGATAAGGATGAACAATATTCAAAGTGGTCTTCCTAAGCTTAAGGAGTTGAATTGAAGATATGCTGGGTTGAACAACTTTATTGGACGTGCTCTCATAGAAGAACTTCAGTCAACAACCGAAATGCGAGTAATTCGGAAAATCTGTTACATTTCAAGCCCTTGAAGCGGTCAGTCAAGACTCTGAAGCAACGACTTTTTGAATAGAGTTGTTATGAAGCCTATCCGTTGCATGTGTGTCTATATAAATAGATTGAAGCTGAAGCATTAAAGAACAAGAAGCATTCCAACGTAACACATTCAAGCTACAGCAAATTACTTTCCTCTCTAGTGCTTACTCTTTATTGTAATTTAGAATTGAGAGAAAAGATTACAAAGTATATCTTGTGAGTGAAAAAGAACTATCAAAAGAGAGATATACCTTGAGTAAAGTTTATAATACTCAAAGGTTCAGAAAAAGAAAGGAGATTTTTATTTCTAGGAATTGAGACGCTAGAGTGTAGCTAGGGAAAGCTACGGTATAGAAGATTGGGTGATAATCTTCGAAGGTGGCTTTAGGTCTCTAAAGGAGGAAATAAAGATCGTTAAATCCTAAGGGTAGGAAACCCTAGGCGGAGACGTAGGCACATTGCCGAACTTCGTAACAAATACTCGTCTACTTTACTTATTGCATTTACATATTCGTTTGCTTTACTTAATTCTTTCATCTCGTAATAACCTATTCTGTTCAAAAGCCTGAAACATACTTCAAGCCCTTGAAACTTATTTTAATTATTTTCCGCATCTCAAAACCCGTTTCAAAGCCTTGAAAGCCTAACTCGAAAAACGACCATACTCTATTCACCCCCCCCCCCCCCCCCCTCTAGAGTATATTGATCCTATCGTATCTCCTATTGATTCTTCAGAAGTTTTCAGCCTAAGCCTTGGAAACACCGGAGTTCACATCCTACGAAACTCATAATAAGTGACCTTGGCAAAGGAACTCAGACAAGGTCTCAACTTAGGAACTTCTGTGCATATCATGCATTCCTTTCCACACTGAAACCTCATAATCACCTTGAAGCTTTAAAAGATGCAGACTGGAGTATAGCCATGCAATAAGAACTCAATGAGTTCGAAAAAAACAAGGTATGGCATCTTGAACCTAAACCCTTGCATCAAAAGGTGATTGGTTTTAAGTGGGTCTTTAGGAACAAGCTGGATGAGTTTGGTACAATCATCAGGAACAAAGTGTGACTGGTTGTAAAGGGATATAATCAACAAGAAGGTATAGATCTTAAGGAAACCTTTGCTCCCGTTGCTAGATTAGAAGGTATTAGAGTACTGATTGCATTTGCTGCTTTTATGAATTTCAAGTTGTATCAAATGGATATCAAGTGTGCTTTTCTAAATGGATTCCTAAATGAAGATGTTTTTGTAGAACAACCTCCTGGTTTTGAAAATCATAATCTTCCAAACCATGTTTTTAAGCTTAACAAAGCTCTTTATGGGCTAAAGCAAGCACTTAGAGCATGGCATAAAAGGTTATCAAAGTTCCTTATGCAAAATAGTTTTAAACGAGCTAAAATTGAAACTTTATTCTTAAAATCAAAAGAATCACATCTCTTAATTGTACAAGTTTATGTTGATGATATTATTTTGGTGCTACTAATGAATCGTTGTGCAAGTACTATGCGGATCTTATGGGAAGTGGATTTGAAATGAGCATGATAGGAGAATTAAATTTCTTTCTTGGATTACAAATTAAGCAAACTGAGAAAGGAACCATGATCCACCAACAAAAGTACATAAAAGAACTCTTGAAAAAATATAAGTTAGAAACAGCGAAGGTGAATCATACTCCCATGGGAATTGCCACAAGATTAAATGAAGATCTCAAAGGAAAAAGTGTTGATCAAACAAAGTACATAGGGATGATTGGTTCCTTACTTTATCTAACTGCCAGTAGACCTTATATTTCTTTTAGTGTTGGTATTTATGCTAGGTTCCAGGCAAATCCCAAATAATCTCAAAAAGAATACTAAGGTATCTCAAAGGAACAGATGATCTATGCTTATCTATCCTAGGAGCGAAACATTTGATGTAAGAGGATATGCTGATGTTGACTATGTGGGTTGTTTGGTAAATCGAAAAAGCACTTCAGGTATGATTCAATTCCTTGGTCCATGTTTAGTTTCTTGGAGTTCCAAGAAGTAAAACACTGGTGCACTATCCATAGCCGAAACAGAATATGTAGCAACTACAACTTGTTGCTCTCAGATGTTGTGGATAAAGCAACAGTTAAGGGACTTTGGAATTATTTATGATTGTGTTCCTACATTTTGTGATAATACAAGTGTCATATGTATTTCCAAAGATCCTGTGCATTATTCTAGAGTTAAGCATATTCACAGTAGGCATCATTTCTTAAAGGATTATGTTGAAAAAAGGTTTTGTTAAGCTAAAGTTTTGCCAAACAGAAAATCAAGCAGATGACATTTTAACAAAGCCACTGAACAGGGAAAGACAAGAAAAGTTAAGATAGGAACACGACATGATGCAAATCCAATAGTTGCACTTGAAGTTCCCCCCAAGGTAACATGTGTTTGACAAGTATGCATCCAACCGAAGACAAATTTAGGTGTGTAAGCATTGTTTCTATTGGATTATGTTCATGCAATCATGCACTATGTAATTCATATAAATCAAGCACATTGCCTTGTTCCAATTCATGCATTGTACATTGAAAAGTACATTCATGCATTGTTTCTATTGGACTATGTTCATGCACTACGTAATTCATACAAATCAAGCACATTGCCTTGTTCCAATTCATGAAAATGTGGTTCAGTAATTCTATCTAATTATTATTCTCTTCTAATACTTTGTTGTACTTCTGACATCTTACATATCTTTGTACTTACCTATATTAATTAATCACTTTTGTTTAAAATTGTTTATCCACTAGTTTATTCGTACATCCTACTCTATAACTATACTTACTATCTACAGTAAATATTTATACATTGTACATATGTCCTACACTGTACTAAGAGCCTTTGTGAAATGACAAGTATCAATTACAGTTGATTTCTCTTGAAAACCGTCACTTCCTTCTACCGTTAAAAACCGCTACACACTTCCAATTCAACCCCCCCCCCCCCCCCCCCCCCTTCTTGATCGTACCCAATTCAACCTTTTCTTTCTCCTACACTCAACCGTCACTTCCTTCACTCCTTATTTCAAAAACCCGGAACCAATTCTCCCTCATTATTCTTCAAACTCCAAAAATTCAAAACTCAAACTCTCTCAACTTCAGCGGAATTCTCTCAACCTCTCAACCAAACTCACTCAAAAATGGTGAAGACAAGTTTAAACACCACTCTTCCCCATCTCCGCCGTGAAACACCAATGCCTACAGCCTCAAACCCAATTGAAGTCGTTCCATTACAAATGTTGCCTCCCACCGTGGAAACCACAACTACCACCACCGAAATCACTAAGCCAAAACCAAAAAAGACCACAACACCGCCCGCAAAACCTCCTAAGAACCCGAAATCGGAAACTGGTACAAAGGCTCAAGGGGAAGGTTCAACCACATCTCGAGATTGAGACAACATGGTAATACGTTTAGCTACTAGTTTTTCCATATGTCTTCAATGGTGCAAAGAATGTAAGTACACCGAACTCCTTGATATTCTAAAATTTCAAGATTAGGAAAAATTGTGGAGTGTTGATGCTTGTGAACCCCTCTATCCCGAGGCTATGCATGAATTCATTGAAAATTTTGAGTGTGTGGATGGTGTATGTGCTAGTAGTGTGAATGGTGTGAAGTTTTCATTTGATGCAAACTACTTGGGTAAATTGTTTGAAGTTTCGAACCGGGGTTATGATAGTTATCTCAAACATAAATCCACTGTGAATGTTGGGGATGTATCTACCGAAACTATTGTGGGTTTCGTGGGGGGTAATGCCAAAGGATCAACCACAAAAAAAAATAGGCTTATTCTCACCATTGGTAAAGGTGTTGTTTAACCTAGTGAGGAGAGGCATTGTGCCTAGAACCCAGAAAAGAAACGAGGAAAACCCGATGGATTATGTGTTGATTTATTGTTTGGCTAACAAGATTAAAATCATTTTTCCATCCCTAATGATTCAACACTTGGATTATTGTATCCCTAAATGGATTGTTGGCTATGGTTCTTTGTTAATTGTTGTGTCTAAGAGTTTTGACGTTGATTTGAGTAAGTATGATCCTATTCCTGTGAAACGGATCAAATTTTGCAAGAGTCCTCCTTGGTGAGTTGGAAACTCAGAGTTAAAAAGAGTGTTACATATTTCATGAATGATGATGTATCTGAGTCTGATGAAGAGGATGATGAAGTTTCAGTCTCTTCAGAACCGAGTTCCAAAAGCAGAGGTGTGGAGTTCCTGAGTGTGAATTCTCGGTTGAAATTTTTTGAGTGGAATTATGTGTAAAGCCTTAGAATAAGTGTTCTTTGGTCTTTATGTAAGTACAAGTGCGTCCACAATATTTGATACAATCAAGGCGTAAGTTTATCTAAAAAGGCAATTGGTTAATAACCATTAGTGAAAAAAATCCCGGAGAAGGGTCGTGGTTTTCTTTTGGGATGGGCACAAAGGTTTCCACGCTAAAATTCTTGTGTTCCTTTATACTTCTAATTCAACCCCCTTCTTGTATCCAAGCAACAATGAAAGATATTACAAGATATAGGTTTTTGCAAGAAAAGGGTGTGGAGTGTAATTTCTCCACTAATTTATTTGGGGGGGGGGGGGGGGGGGGGGGCAAGATCATTTTCCTAGAAACAGATTTCCGTGAAACTGTGCAAGAGAAAAAATATTTGTGATAATCTAACAATAATTTTTTGAAGGTGGATGGGAATAACTAATCAAGACGTGACAATATCACAATTAAACTTTCACAGCACGAAGATAAGAAGATGAGAGGGGTTCAAGATTCCTACATAAAAGATTTGAGGAATGAAAGAGCTAGGGGAAGCTTGAGATACACCTACATTGGATCTTGGGAAACAGCTACTGTAGATCATGATTCATGCAACTCAAGCCCATTAAGGGCGAATTCGGTAATTCGATAATGAAATAGCGTTCCTCCATTTCCAGTTTCAAATATATGGTTTTCTTTGCCCAACTTATCATCAGGAAAAGATTGCATTATAAGGCAAATGATTTATATGTTGACCTAACTACTTTAGTTTACTTTCTATTCATTCTTTATTTTTTTCCAAGTCCCCTTTTCCGGTGAACTTGCCAACTTGGCATAAATATCTCATTATGTAGTTACATTTTAAGATCCCTTATTACATTGGTGCTCTGTAGAGGTAGCAATATTAACATGTGACCATTCAACAACAAAACAACAGCTTTTAAAGAATGGAACACATACCCTATCTACGAAAAGATTTCGTTGACCACATTTCCCAAGAAGAGCAAGCTGAAATCCTTTCTGCAAAAATAATGCTCAGTAATATCAGTATTCTCCAAATTAAGGCCAGCTGAGTAGCAACTGTTGCTTTCCAAAGATCTTAGTCAACTGCTGAGTTCAGGAATGCTATTTTAGATCAAAT
The DNA here is from genome assembly GCA_026401315.1 of Dysphania ambrosioides. Classification (NCBI taxonomy): domain Eukaryota; kingdom Viridiplantae; phylum Streptophyta; class Magnoliopsida; order Caryophyllales; family Amaranthaceae; genus Dysphania; species Dysphania ambrosioides. The sequence goes on along the minus strand of CM048659.1, from coordinate 3,699,050 downwards.
TACTTTTGCATTGTTATTAGAATATGTTTCTACGCTAAATGATACAGATTAAATTGATTAACATGCTCTGAATGAGGGATGTATGCCGAATTGGCAAGTTCACTAGAAAGCCAATGAGGTATGTATGCCAAGTTGGCAAGTTCACTCATAGTAGAAGGCATATCGTTGAGGATCGTGGGAGGAATAACAAAAAGAGAAACCCAGTGAAAATTGGAACTTTGTAAGCAAGATGTAACTTAAGCATGAAGAAAAGAATAGAGAGCCATATACCTTGTTAATCAGGCCTTCATCAACAACAGAGCTGCTTAGTCTCCTATATAGAACATATAGAGCCTCAATCTCATTGACAGAAACTGAAGCACATCAAAAAAGAATTATATATGTATATATAGCATCAGTTGTGACTATTTTATGAGATCAACCCAAACCACCAAATATGTACAAGGATCAAAAGTCACTTCTAAATGAACGCATACGGAAGCAGATGGGGTTTTCAAAAACTATGACTTACAGGGAAACATAACTCTTATGCATACTTGCAATGATTAGGAGAGACCTTTCGCCATGTATACATTTCCTCAGACACAGTCTCACCCCATTTTGCTTAAACTATAAGGTGAATAAAAGATTGAGATGATTATACAAACTTACAAGATGTTTCAGAAGCAAGAACGAAGCACTCATAGTTCCCAAGGTTTTTCCTATCATTCTTTGAATACATGCAGCCCATGAAAGAAACCAGATACTTTATCACTTCCAGATATGTTAATGTATCCCAGAGTTCTAAAACTCCTTACTTCTCCGGTCAGTGCAAGATTAGGTAGACCTCTTGAAATAGCTATTTTATTTCATGCTAATGATAAATATGTTAGCAGTTTGATCGTGGAAAGGTCAAGATATGGAGAACAAGATTGATACCAATTTCGTGCAGCTGGTTGTACCTGGTATCTTCTCCATATTATAAATTAATTTTTTTAATCAATCTTTACCTAATAATTTTGGACAAGACAGCCAAAGCCGTTTGCAGTATTCTTCAATTTCAACACCTCACACGTGCCTAATACAAGGTCCCGATGCTATTGCAGCCTTGCAGGTCAACCAGGGTTTATTAAATAATTAAAGCATTGAAAATTCTAGTTAGTTATGTTTGTTGATAATTAGAAACCGTCTTAAGCACAATATAACAATGTCAACAAAAATGCTACTTCAGTATGTACAGTGAATGCTCAAACCTACAAACAAGAACGATAAGCACAACAGGAGACTCTAGTCTTTGGTGTTAGTAGCCTTTTAGGTAGTCACATATCTACGGTCATAGTTTAGTAGATTAATGACGTGTTTAGGAGAAGGGGCATGAGTCCCATTTCCCAACCTCCAAGATGACAAACCAAATCCTATTTAATATCATTCGGGAGTATTTATCATAACTATATTAGGTTTCAAATTCTTTTCCCCTGAGTTAAATGGATCCTTAATCGACTCCTGATCCAAAACTCGCATTTTTAAATGGAAAATGGTACAATTCGAAGCACCCATAAGGCAATTAAGCTTATAAAAATTCTTCATCTATGTTCCCTAGGAAACCTAAATTACAGTTCAGCAACTAAACAACAATAAGAACAATGTAGACTTCGTTGGGATCCAATTTTTAAATACATGAATATCAATATTCAAATGCAATATTCGAATATTTTGTATCCCAAGATCATGACTTTGTCTCTGAACACACCCTACTTGACCTCAAAGATATCCTTCATTATCAACAAATAACATAAAATTAGCAACACCCACGTACCAAACTATATCATATACTATTATAAGAGAAATGTTTCAATCAAGAAATAACCTCCCCTAAATGATACCTTGGAAAACAAGGAAAACGAACAAATGAGCGAAAGGTGAGTACTGGGTAAGTTTCTTCAGTGATGCATTTTATCAAACAGGTTGAGGGCGTGGCAAGTAGGCAGCTATATATGAGTTGAAAAGGTCGGGGATTCTGCGACTTTCCATGTCACAAAAACGACCTTCACGTGCATTGAAAAGGTAGAGTTTTCAGGGTTTAACTGTATTTATATGGGTTTGAACAAGTCGGGGTTCGTCAACCATTTGGGGACGCCATTGTTGAGCAAAGATGAGTACGTGACGTCTGGTTGCCGCTGATGCAGTGACCCAGATGAGCCAAGCATTCAGAACAGGAGGAAGCCTTGGGTTTGCAGAGGTTAACTACGTGTATGAGTGTGCCTACATCATCGGGTCTGATGAGAGGGGAAAATGACTGCGGAGTACAACCAAAGCTTACTGAAATTATCCCGATATCCGAATATAAGCTAAAGTTAAATTTTGATTTCGATAACTCAAACTACATCCTACATCCTACATCCTACATCCTACATCCTACATCCTACATGTAGATACCCGACTTAATATTGATTTCGAAATGTTGTTAACCCATTAAATGATGAAAATTCTGTAATACTTTGTATGTAGTCCTTTTGATATACTTACGTTTACCCTTGAATGAACACGTCTAACATTTTTGTAATATTATTCTTTAGGTTTGAATGCTCGATCTTGATTACTATAAAAATGAATGTTAATTATGTTTGTACCAATCAATAGTAATTCATAGGGTACATCTCTTATCAAAATTAAGAAAGATAAACTTCTGATTTTGTCTTCCAAATAGAGGGATTCATCCCTTAAATACAAAAAGCATCCTAAAATTACTCCTAAAAATATACCGCAATCACCTATAATTATTTACAGCAAATTACAATTATTCCTTATAATCATGAACTGAATTTACACCCGATACTCCCCCTCAAGTCTTGAATTCCCAACTTGCGTAGAAGATGATGGAATTGAGCCATGCCTAGGGCCTTTGTAAGAATATCTGCCAATTGTTCCCCCGTTCGAATATGCGAAGTTCTGATAGTGTCATTGATAATTTCATCCCGAATTAAATGACAGTCCATTTCTATGTGTTTAGTTCTTTTGTGAAAAACCGGGTTAGCTGCAATGTGTATTGCTGCTTGACTGTCACAAAACAGACGAATAGGTTGAAGGTGGAAGATACCAAGACATGAGAGTAAGGATTTAATCCATTTAAGTTCACACATGATGGTAGCCATGGAACGATACTCAGCTTCAGCAGAGGACCGTGAAACCGTTGGTTGTTTCTTAGTTTTCCAAGAAATGGGGGAAGAGCCAAGAAGAACAATATAGCCACTAAGAGACCTTCGGGTTATCGGGTTATCGGGTTATCGGGCAACCGGCCCAGTCACTATCACAAAAACCATACAATTGAAGTGGACAATGGCAAGACACCGAAGAACCCGTAAAGCCACTTGCCAATGAGCTGTACGAGGTGCTCCCATAAACTGTGCCAAGACATGCACCGAATAACATAAGTCAGGACGTGTGATCGTGATATAAATTAGACGTCCAATAAGTCTTCAGTATTTTTTAGGTTCTGAAAATAACTCCCCCTCACTTCTAGCAAGATTGTGATTTTGTTCCATTGGTGTGGTTGCTGGTTTGGCACCAAAAAGACCGGCCTCACTGATAATGTCAAGAGTGTATTTGTGTTGGTTAACAAACAACCCTTGCTGCCCATGAGCAATCTCAAGACCAAGAAAGTACTTTAAAGTACCGAGGTCCTTCATAAAAAAACAGTTGCTAAGATGTTTCTCAAAAGCCACAATAGCTTTATGAGAGGAACCTGTGACTATAAGATTGTCGACATACACAAGGACATGTAGAGAGACATTGCCCTTTATATAAGAAAATAATGAGTAGTCTGCATAAGATTGCTGAAACCCGAAGTTTTTGAGTGTTGTTGACAATTTTGAAAACCACTATCGAGGTGCCTGCCGAAGACCGTAAAGTGACTTGTGAAGTCGACATACTTTATTTGTGGTGGCAGAAAATAGTCCCGGTGGAGGCTTCATATACACTTCTTCCTCAAGGTCTCCATGAAGGAAGGCATTATGAACGTCCATTTGATGGAGTTCCCAGTTTTGTGCTACAACAACGACTAATATGAGACGAACCATGACCATCTTGGCTATAGGAGCAAATTTTTCGTTGAAATCAACTCCAACAACTCGTCTATTACCAAATAATACCAAACGAGCTTTATATCTTTCAATGGAACCATCATCCTTGTATTTTATTTTGTAGACCCATTTACAACCCAAAGTTATTTTGCCCAAGAGAAGTGATTCTAGTGTCCACGTTTTGTTCCTTTCAAGAGCATCGAGTTCCGTTTGCATAGCCTTGCGCCATTTTGGATGTTTATTTGCTTCACTAAATGATGATGGTTCATGACATGTGGTAATAGCTGCCAAAAATTGCCTATGACGTGAAGTGAATTTATTATAATTTACATAAGAAGCTATGGGAAATGGAGTACCTGAGGACCGTGGAGAGGATGAAGTAGAGCATGCAATGGGCGTTGGAACAAGTTGAATGGTATTGGTGATAAAGCCCTCAAGACGACTGAACCTTTGTTTTATACGTTTTCCTTTACCTAGTGAGGAAATGTCTATGGAAGGTTGATCAGTGAGGATGAATGTATTTCGGTGTTAGGAGGTTGATTTGTAGGGACGTGGGGTGTAGGTATAGTGGGATGTGTTTATGGAAAAGATTGTTGTGATGTGTTAGAATTTGTGGGAATAATGGGTTGTGTGGGGGATGGATTAGTTGTGGAAGAGAAGTTGGGTTGATTTATTTGGGCTTGATCATGATAAAAAACTAGAGGAAAGATGGATGAAGAGGGCGTAGCATTTGGAAGTGTAAAAGGAATGGTGGGCTGACTTAGTTGAGTTTGAGCAAATATGTTGGGTTCCTTAGGTTTTGAATGATGACAAACAGCTAAGGGAAACAGGTTCTACATAAGTGTTAAAACAGTTGGTAGGAACCAGCTGACTTCGTATACTGTTACCCTAGACAAGTTATTATGAGTTTTTATATTGAACTAACTTGTCTTTATACAGGAAACAGTTTGATAATAATTATGCTATGTACTGGTAGGGAACCAGTATGTACTGTTTCTGTAATATACTTGATATTGTACCTTAACTGTGTTACGTGTGCAGTAATTGAGTTTGTACCAAGTCTTGAATCTTGAAGTCCTTTGAAGTTTATTAAAGAGCCATTATTCATGATAAGATGATTCGAAGGAAGCATTCAAGGACTTGAAGTTTACATGAAGAAAGATCCACTTCAAGAAAGAGTGTTTTAGGATTTTCATGTAAATGCTCCGTAGTATGTTTTATTAATAGATATATAAAGTGCTTTGAGTATATTAAACATCGTTGTGAAATTTGGTACAAGGATTGGAACAAATTTCATAACATGTTTAAGACAGGGAACCAGGTCAGGGGACCAGGTTAACTGTTCTGATTATTAGAGCTGCGATTTTAAAAAGGATTTTATAAAAAGATTTTATTTCGAAAATTAAGTTTTGGAAAATATTTTTGGCAGCTATTAACTGATTTGATATGATCTTTTAAGTTACCTAAATTCTAGAGTAATTATCTTAGATTGATTTTATCTTATAATAAAATCAATTTAGGATAAATACTTACCTAAAGTCATGTTTATCTTTTTGGCATGATTTTTGGTAACTAGGGTTTCGGTTACTTAAGGGTTATAAATAGGATCTGTTTAACTAATAATCAATCACTTCTCTCACGCATTATTAAGGAGCAATACATTGAGAGAAAAGCACTAAGTCTATTGATATTTCATATACACGAGCATCTTAGATTAAATAAGTTTCTCTATTTTCACTTATTAAAGAGTTTGATCATTTAGAGAGTGTTGATCATTGTAACGTGAGTCTTTGGCAAAGGGGCTGAAGGCTAGGTGAGTGTTTGTGAGTTCAAACACGTTTAGGACTTACGAGTGTAGGTCTTTAGCATACTCGGAGTAGAGTGTGGGGTTGCTGGTCCCGGAGTAGGGAACAGCAGAGTGCTATTTGTCTTTGTTTTTCGGAGTAGATTAATAAAGAACTTAGGATAGGAGGACGTAGGCCAGAGTTGGCTGAACCTCGTTAAATTGTTGTGTTCCTTATTGTTTTGTTTTTAATCCGCTGCTCAAGGGAACCAGCACAACTGGTTCCTTAACCATAATCCGAAAAGAGTTAGAATTTACCAACAATTGCTAAACACTCAATTCACCCCCCCCCCCCTCTTGAGTGCCCATAGAACCTTCAATTGGTATCAGAGCCTAAGCTTCTCGAAAGAGTAACATCTAGAGGAGTTAAGAATGAGTACTCAAGAACATAGTGCAATCGGTTATGACAACAAGACTCCCAGGTTTAATGGAAATAATTATGCTTGGTGGAAAAATAGAATTAGGAATGTTATCATGGGTATTGACTATGAATGCTGGCTCGTAGTTAAGAACGGTCCAAATGTCATCCTCAAGAAAGATGCCGAGGGGAACCAGGTACCTAAAAAGGACAGTGAGTTGGACACGGCTGATTACAAATTGCTGGAGAAGAATGCCAAGGCAATGTCTATACTACAACAAGCAATAGGTGAGACAGAAACAAACCGTATCTCTGGATGTAGTAGTGCTAAGGAGATATGGGACACCCTTGAACTTGCGTTTGAGGGAACCAGCGAGGTAAAACGGTCTAAAATTGATTTAATCATGTCTAAATATGAATTATTTGCTATGAACAAAAATGAGAAAATCAATGATTGCTTTCGTAGGTTTATGACTATTGTTAATGATCTTAGATCACTTGGTAAAAGTTTTTCTGACGAAGATCTTGTGAGAAAAATTCTGCGTAGTTTAACAGATGCTTGGACAGCTAAGGTAGTAGCAGTGTATGAAGCAAAAGATCTGTCTACATTGTCTCTGGAACAGCTGATTGGTTCCCTCATGACTCATGAGATGCTGATTGACTCCAAGTCCGAGAAGGAACCAGCTAGAGGCATTGCACTGAAGGGAACAGTAGAAGAAGAAGAAGATGAGATCAGCATGATTGCAAGGAGATTTGAAAAATCTCTTCGTGATCAAAAGAGAAACTTCAAAGGTAAGAATTTTAAAAATTCTAAAAAGTCTAACTCTTCCTCTTCTTCAGGTTGCTTCAAATGTGGAGAAAAAGGACATCTTATTCGAGATTGCCCTAAATGGAATGACAAACAGTCTAAGACCGTAGATAAACGAGCATACAAGAATGCCATGATAGCTTCCATGTGGGGAGACACTGACTCAGGATCAGAAGATGAAGGAGGATCACCTAACTCGGATGTTTGCCTAACTGCCTTCACAAACATCGAGAAGAACAGCACTGGTCCAGGAACCAGAGGGGGAACCAGCACACTCGAAAAATGTCTTATGGCAAAGAAGGATGTACTACTTGAACGCAAGGTAAGTTTAGAACAAATTAGAGAAGATATGCTTGAATATGATAGAGATAACTTGCTTGCATGTATAAACTCTTTGTTAGATGAATGTTATAAGCTAAGTGAAACATACATAACTTGCAAAAGAGATTTAAAAGAAAAACGCAGTAAATGTGAAATTGCTATTGCTAGTTGTGATCACTTAGAAGGTGTGTGCCATGAGCTCAAAGATCAAGTGGCAGAACTAGAAGTTGAGTTGGACAAGTGTAAGGTGGAACTAGAAAGGACAAGATCCTCTAAACCTGATTACTCAAGTGACGGTGAAGAAGATCTGACCTCCTGGTTCCCCAGAGACTTATCAACTACTAATGAAGCTCTTGATCTTTCAGCAGTTGTGAGTAAAGCAAATTCGTGTAGTAGAAACTCTTTGTTGGAGGCTTTTGAAATACTAGCTTCTAACCTTGAAAATTCTCACAAAGAAATTGCTTCACTTAAAACTGCTCAGCTCACTGTTTCCCCTACTGGAACCAGTATAGAAGTCAGTAATATGATTGATAAATATGAAAGTGATATTTGTTATTTGCATGCGGAAATCAATCAATTGAAAAAGGACAAGCACCCAGTGGTTGTTGACATGTCTATTGACAATATGGTTTCAAAGCTTAATCAACAATTCGAAGTTTTAAAAGGTAATTTTGATTTTCTTAAAGAGAAAAACGAATTGTTGACTAAGACACTTGAAACTAGAGAAAAGGAACTTAATGATAGTCATAGACATGTGGACAAATTATTGAATGCTAAAGAATCCTTAAATCATCTGACTTTATCGAGAGGAAACAGAGGAAAGGCTGGTCTTGGTTATACTAGACAGAGAACCAGGACTAACTGGTCTCCCAGAGAAACCACCTGGATCAAAGAATACCAACGAGGTAAGTATGTCATGACTAAAGAGATGCATGTGTGTTTTCATTGTGGTAAGAATGGACATAAGATTCATGAATGTCCAGCTAAGAGGTTTAGTGCTAATAAGAACAGCAAGAATGTTAAATATGTTTGGATAAGAAAAGATCAACAAAATGTAAATGTTGTTGAAAAGGGACCCAAACTTGTTTGGGTTCCTAAATCTAATGTTTGATTTGCTCTTGCAGGCTAGAGTGAAAGGAGACACCTATTGGTATTTGGACAGTGGTTGCTCAAGACATATGTCCGGGGATAAAGATCAATTCCTTTCACTAGTAGCCTTTGATGGAGGAAGTGTCACCTTTGGAGATAATAGTAAGGGAACCATCACTGGTTTAGGAAAGGTTGGTAAGACACTTTCTCATGCTATAGACGATGTATATTATGTTGAAGGCTTGCAACATAATCTTTTGAGTATTTCTCAACTATGTGACAAAGGCAATAGAGTCGAGTTTCAAGCAAATCTTTGTCATATAGTTAACTCACAAACAGGAGAACTTGTATGTGAGGGAACCAGGAAGCATGATGTTTACATTACCTTCCTAGATAAAATTCCTCAAGACAAGTCCATCTGTTTGAGAGCTGTTTCTGATAATAATCAATGGATTTGGCATAAGAGGTTTGGACATGCTAGCCTAACACTTCTAAACAAACTTAAAGCACGTGACTTAGTGGTAGGTCTTCCTAACATTAAGTACGAAGCTGATAAAGTTTGTTCTGAATGTGTAAGGGGGAAACAGGTCAAAACTTCTTTTAAGCCTAAAACAGTTATGAGTACCAGCAGGCCCTTCGAACTTGTACACATTGATTTGTGTGGTCCTATGAGAGTACAAAGTCGAAGAGGTCATAGATATGTCTGTGTTATGGTTGATGATTATTCCAGGTACACTTGGGTGATGATGTTACACACAAAGGATGAAACGTTTGAAGAATGGGTAACATTGGTGAAACAAGTGGAGAACCAGCTCACTCATAAGCTGATCTCGGTAAGATCAGACCATGGTACTGAATTTGATAATGCTAACTTTGTTGATTATTGTAGGGAACATGGAGTAAGTCATAACTTCTCAGCCCCTAGAACACCTCAACAAAATGGTGTTGTAGAAAGAAAGAATAGAACTCTTGAGGAGATGGCCAGAACGATGCTAATTGAAAGTGGTCTTCCTAAGAGATTTTGGGGTGAAGCTGTTGACACTGCTTGCTATATTTTAAATAGAGGTCTCATTAGACCAAAGATAAATAAAACTCCTTATGAACTCCTTAAAGGTCGAAAGCCCAATATTTCTTATTTCCATGTTTTTGGATGTAAGTGTTTCATTCATAACAATGGGAAGGACCAGCTTGATAAATTTGATCCTAGGAGTGATAAGGGGATCTTTCTTGGATATTCTTCTCACAGCAAAGCATATAGAGTCTTTAATAAAAGGACTCTTTGTGTAGAGGAGAGTATTCATGTTATCTTTGATGAATTTAATATGTCTTCTGAGAATGCGCAGGTACAACCTGATGAAGAAATTGGACTAATGGACTTTACGGGGAACCAGGCTGCTGGTCCCTCAGATGACGAGCAAGAAAATCTAGGTATACCAAATACTCCACCTGATAACAATGATGATGTACCTAGAGAAGGAAATGGTGGCAACGAGGATTCAGAAAGTGAACCAAGTCCTGATGGTTCCACAAACAATAGACAGGTAATGAGTTCAGGGGGAACAGTAGAAGGAACCACCTCTGAACCTGAGGTAAGCAATGATAGAGGAAACAGCATGAATGTGAATCCTCCTGGTTCTTCAGTAGAAGAAGAGATTCATGATTATGCTGGTTCCCAACCTAATTTAGAAGCACAAAATGGTGTAAATTTTAGATCTTATAGATATCAATCTTCTCATCCCACTGATCAAATAATTAGTGATATTAATAAAGGGATTCAAACGAGAAGAAGTGTTTTTCAAAACTTTTGTGCTTTCTATTCCTTCCTGTCTAATGTAGAGCCCACTGACTATAAGATGGCTTTGACTGATCCTGATTGGGTATTAGCTATGCAAGATGAATTGAATCAATTTCAGAGGAACCATGTCTGGCACCTGGTTCCCCGTCCCAAAGAAAGATCAGTCATTGGTACTAGATGGGTCTTTAGAAATAAGTTAGATGACCTTGGTACTATAGTCAGAAACAAAGCAAGACTAGTGGTGCAAGGGTATAATCAACAAGAAGGAATTGACTATGATGAGACGTTTGCACCAGTAGCTAGGCTTGAGGCTATTAGGGTTTTAATTGCTTATGCTGCTCACATGAACTTTAAGCTGTTTCAGATGGATGTGAAAACTGCCTTCCTAAATGGATACCTGAAGGAAGAAGTGTATGTGGAACAGCCTCCTGGTTTTGAAGATGCGCTGTTCCCCCAACACGTATATAAATTGGACAAGGCCTTGTATGGATTGAAACAAGCTCCAAGAGCTTGGTATGAACGGTTGTCCACTTTCTTGATGAAAAATGAGTACAAGAGGGGAACAGTAGACAAAACCTTATTTATCAAAACCAAAGGGAAACACTTGATTGTAGTACAAATCTATGTTGATGACATTTTATTTGGTGCTACTAATAAAGTTTTGTGTGATGAGTTTGCTAATTTGATGCAGAGTGAATTTGAAATGAGTATGATGGGTGAACTAGGATTCTTCCTAGGGCTGCAAATCAAGCAAACAAATGATGGAATCATGATCCATCAACAAAAGTACTTAAAAGAATTACTGAAAAAGTTTGGCATGGAGAACAGCAGAGCTTATGATACACCTGTTCCCACATCTGCTAAATTAGATGCTGATCTGAAGGGAAAAGATGTTGAAGCCTCTCTTTATAGAGGAATGATAGGTTCTCTTCTTTACCTAACAGCTAGTAGACCTGACATTGTGTTTTCTGTTAGATTGTGTGCTAGGTTTCAAAGTAATCCAAAAGAATCTCACTTGAAAGCTGTTAGAAGGATACTTAGGTATCTTGTGGGAACAGCAGATCTGTGCTTATGGTACCCCAAAGGCAGTACCATCAACCTGGTTGGATATACAGATGCAGACTATGCTGGTTTCCTTGTGGATAGAAAGAGCACATCAGGTATGGCACACTTCCTTGGCTCTTGTCTAATCTCGTGGGGTTCTAAAAAGCAAAATTCAGTAGCCTTATCCACAGCAGAGGCAGAATACATTGCAGCAGCTTCATGTTGTTCCCAGCTACTGTGGATAAGGAACCAGCTGAAAGATTTTGGTGTTATTTATGAAAGTGTTCCTATATTTTGTGATAACACCAGTGCTATTAATATTTCTAAGAACCCCGTTCAACACTCCAAAACCAAACACATTGAAATAAGGCATCATTTTTTAAGAGACAATGTGGAAAAAGGATTGGTTGAAGTGTTGTTCTGTAAAAGTGAAGATCAAATAGCTGATATCTTCACTAAGCCTTTGTGTAGAGAGTCGTTTTGTAAGTTAAGGGTCATGCTAGGTCTAGTTAAATTTTAGTCTTTGGCTTCAATCATTTCCTTCAATGATTGGCTAGATTAGGTATGCTTTTGTATTGATTATGTATATAACTATGTTGCTGGCTTACAAATGTTATGTAACCTAATTTGTGATCTCAAAAGGATTGCAAAATTGTTTGTGCAAAGAAACAGGAGATGTCGAATTGAGATAAGCTAGAAACAGCATAACTTGGTTTAGTACAGGTACCAGCAAGAGGGAACAGCAGTTCAGCTCTGATATGTCATTCGAAAATATTTAAAATATTTTTGGAAGATTAATATAAGATAATTCTTTTTGGAAAGATTTATCTTATTTCAGTTATTAATTCCTATCTAAGAGGCAAATATATCTTATTGCCTATTTTTTAGTTGGTTGATAAAATTATGGTAACAAGATAATTACCATATTTTGATTTTCAAATTTGCAATCATATCTTTCCGTTTTAATTGCTTCAACCGGCTATAATTTTGAACTTCCTTAATTGTGCAACGTTGATATAAATACACTAACCCATTGCAGAGCTCATTCATCACATCATTCAATTCTTTCTCTCTTCTCTCTCGTGCTTGTACCCTAACCACTGTTCATCCGAGTTCAATTTCGCTTCTTCTTCAATTTCTCTTGGTTGTTCTTCTCTCAAATCTCACAATGGGTAAGAAAGCTACTGCTGCATCATCTAAGAAAGGCAAGAAGAAGAGTAGTGCTTCCAATTCATCACAATCAAAGGTGAAAGAGACCTCGATTCCACCTATAACAGCTGAACCATCATCTCCAAAAACCGTCTCTCATACTTCACCACCCACTGAAACAAAACACCTATCACCAAAATCATCATCATCCACAAAATCCCCACCTTCCCCACCTTCCACAAAAGTCCCATTACCAAAATCCCCTGAGGTTGAGGAGAAGGTTGTGAAGGAACCAGCCTCTTCACTAGGGGAACAGCCCAGAAGCACAGAGGAATTCTTTGATACTGAGGGTGGAAAGGAAGAGGAAGAAATTGTGAGCGGGGAAGAGGATTTACAAATCCTCGGGTCCACTGAGAAACCACCCAAGCCCATGGTTCGTAGCAGGGCCACAAGATCTTCTCTGAGGAGGATCAAGGAGGAAGTACTGGAAGAACAGTCCGTTGATTCTGCTGCTGGTTCCAAAAGAAAAAGAGGAACAGCACGAAAGGCAACAAAAGGTATGTCCTTAGAATCACCTTCTGGTGGTTCCACTGACTTAAGCTCTAGAGTAGTTCTTTCTGGGTGTAGAACTGGGGATGGTTACTTTGATAAACTTGCTTTACATGAAGTGAAAAGTCTACTAGAATACCAAGGATGGATGTCCCTATTTAATGTCTGTGATGCAAACACCGCTGGTGTTAGGTCTTTCTTTTTGAACTTGAAACAGCAGCCTGATATGTCTTTAAGTTCAACTGTTAATGGTGTGGAGGTTAATATGTCAGTAGCTAGCCTGTCTGTTTTGTTGAGTGTCCCTAGAGATGGCTTTGATAAGTTCTCTGGTGATGGTTGGCCAACACTCATTGGGATAACTCCTGATGACATTCATGACTTTGTGTTTGGAGGAAGAGTTCCCAAGAAATCTGGAACATTCAAAACTGTCAACTTGAAGGAACCAGTAATGCTGGTCCTTCATTCCATTTGCAACAAAATGTTATTACCTAGGGCCCAAGGTAGAGGAATGGTACGCATCATGGAAATGGTGCTAATTTACTTGATTATGAAGAAGATTAAGGTCAATCTTCCATCTCTTATGATTGACCATATTATGTATAGTTACAATTCCTCTCACCATTCTCTTCCATACGGCTCTTATATCACCAAGCTCTTGAAAGAAAATAATGTTAGTCTGAGTGGATCTACTGTTCCTATTGTAGTATTCACCAAAGCAATCCTGAAACAGAAAGGATTGGACATCAGCTCTGGTGAGCTAAGGTTCAGGGATGAGGAACCAGTAGAGGAAACCCCTAGGCCAGCCAAGAAGAGGAAAGAGGAACCAGCAGGTCAGACGGTTCTCTTATAGAGGCTGGAGGCTCAGGAGGAAATGTTGCATAAGTTGATGGGTTTGGTTGAGGGTTTGTCTGCTTCCTTTACTATCAGAATGAGTGCTGTGGAGAAACAGATTGCTGGTAGCAGTAAGGAACCAGTTCCAGTTGAGGCTCAGGCTGCAGAGGAACCAACAGCTGAAGAAAGTGAGGATGAGGCAGAGGAGGACCAGGATGCAACAGATCCAGAAAAGTCCGAGGAAGATGATGAAGAAGAGGAGAATGAGGATGATGAATGAGCTTGATTCTTCCTTGTTTATGCCTGCCTTACTATTATTATTTCTCTAATAACTGATTATGTTGAACTGTTTTTAATTCCACCCTATCCATAGATTTCTTTTGGTTATGGATTTGGGTCCTTTTGGTTAACTTTTGCTTGGTATGTACTAAACTATTTTATTACTGTTGATGGTCTGTTTTGATTTTGATTGATCTTGATTATCTTTGCAGCATATTGTTTGTATAATGGTTGGTACCATTGCTTGGTTTAGCACATTATCTTGTACATATGATTCTACTATTGCATATCTTTTTAATGATTCCAAAAGGGGGAAAATAGTTGAAGTTGAAGCCTAGAGTCTTTACTAGTTCCTAGTTTAGGTTGAGTAGTTTGAGTCTTAGTTTTTGAGTCTTTTTCTCTTTATTTTATTTGTTCTGTTTTAGTAGGGAACCAGCTGGCTTAACTGACTCGTTCCAGTGTGTCTCGAGTCCTTGACGTTTTTGACGATTTTATTTTGAGTATGATAACAGGTGCAGAAACTTCAAAATGTTTGTCATCATCAAAAAGGGGGAATTTGTTGGGTTCCTTAGGTTTTGAATGATGACAAACAGCTAAGGGAAACAGGTTCTACATAAGTGTTAAAACAGTTGGTAGGAACCAGCTGACTTCGTATACTGTTACCCTAGACAAGTTATTATGAGTTTTTATATTGAACTAACTTGTCTTTATACAGGAAACAGTTTGATAATAATTATGCTATGTACTGGTAGGGAACCAGTATGTACTGTTTCTGTAATATACTTGATATTGTACCTTAACTGTGTTACGTGTGCAGTAATTGAGTTTGTACCAAGTCTTGAATCTTGAAGTCCTTTGAAGTTTATTAAAGAGCCATTATTCATGATAAGATGATTCGAAGGAAGCATTCAAGGACTTGAAGTTTACATGAAGAAAGATCCACTTCAAGAAAGAGTGTTTTAGGATTTTCATGTAAATGCTCCGTAGTATGTTTTATTAATAGATATATAAAGTGCTTTGAGTATATTAAACATCGTTGTGAAATTTGGTACAAGGATTGGAACAAATTTCATAACATGTTTAAGACAGGGAACCAGGTCAGGGGACCAGGTTAACTGTTCTGATTATTAGAGCTGCGATTTTAAAAAGGATTTTATAAAAAGATTTTATTTCGAAAATTAAGTTTTGGAAAATATTTTTGGCAGCTATTAACTGATTTGATATGATCTTTTAAGTTACCTAAATTCTAGAGTAATTATCTTAGATTGATTTTATCTTATAATAAAATCAATTTAGGATAAATACTTACCTAAAGTCATGTTTATCTTTTTGGCATGATTTTTGGTAACTAGGGTTTCGGTTACTTAAGGGTTATAAATAGGATCTGTTTAACTAATAATCAATCACTTCTCTCACGCATTATTAAGGAGCAATACATTGAGAGAAAAGCACTAAGTCTATTGATATTTCATATACACGAGCATCTTAGATTAAATAAGTTTCTCTATTTTCACTTATTAAAGAGTTTGATCATTTAGAGAGTGTTGATCATTGTAACGTGAGTCTTTGGCAAAGGGGCTGAAGGCTAGGTGAGTGTTTGTGAGTTCAAACACGTTTAGGACTTACGAGTGTAGGTCTTTAGCATACTCGGAGTAGAGTGTGGGGTTGCTGGTCCCGGAGTAGGGAACAGCAGAGTGCTATTTGTCTTTGTTTTTCGGAGTAGATTAATAAAGAACTTAGGATAGGAGGACGTAGGCCAGAGTTGGCTGAACCTCGTTAAATTGTTGTGTTCCTTATTGTTTTGTTTTTAATCCGCTGCTCAAGGGAACCAGCACAACTGGTTCCTTAACCATAATCCGAAAAGAGTTAGAATTTACCAACAATTGCTAAACACTCAATTCACCCCCCCCCCCTCTTGAGTGCCCATAGAACCTTCAAAATAGAAATATATTTTCATTAAAAATAACATCACGGGATATGAAGTAGTCATGAGTTTCTAAGTCATATAAACACCAACCTTTTTTCCAAAAGGATATCCCACAAAAATGCATTTACGAGAGCGAGACCCAAATTTATCTTTTATACGAGGTCTGTAATTAGCATAGCAAAGACAACCAAAGGTACGGATGATAGAAAAGTTTGGAGATTTATGGAACAAGATTTCGTATGGAGATTTATTTTGAAGGATAGGAGTAGGAGTTCTATTTATCAGATAAGCAGCAGTAGTGATATATTCTCCCCAAAAATCTATAAGCAAATGTGCTTGGAACCATAAAGCTCATGCCACATTAAGAATGTGTTGATGCTTACGCTCAACACGACCATTTTGTTATGGGGTGTCAACACAAGAAGTTTCATGTAAAATTCCTTTAGAAGTAGAGAAAGGATGTAAAGAGGTAAACTCTAGGCATTGTCACTTCTCAAGATTTTTATATGTTTATTAAAATGTGTATGGACCATTGTATAAAAATCCGGAATCAATTGCTTAACTTGACTTTTGGCCGACATCAAATATACCTAAACAACATGAGAATAATCATCTACGGTTGTAAGAAAATAATATGCGCCACAACTAGATGGTATAGTATATGCACCCCAAATGTCACAATGAATCAAATCAAACAGATTATTAGCTCTATTAGCACTTGTTGGAAAAGGAGCACGAGTTTGATGAGAATGCAAGCAAATATCACATGGACAAGAAGGTTTATGTAAACTAGAATAATTCAGATTATTCGAAAAAATAGGAAGAAAAGATAAAACTTTATAAGAGGGATGACCAAGTCGCTGATGCCAAAGTTGTTGGATATTCACTATGGCAGTATGATGAGCATGAATATTCGGAAGGGACTTGAACCAATACACCCCATCACATTTTTCACTCGCTCCAATCAGGGTCCTCAAATTACGGTCTTGTATCACACATAGCTTATTAGTAAACGTAATATTGTAAAATGATGAATCAAGCAATTATGAGACAGAAATCAAGTTACAAGTCAAATCCGGAACATATAAGACATGGTGTAATTTGAGAGTTTCACTGAGAACAAATGTTCCAGACTGTGTAGCCATGGCTTGCGTCCCGTTTGGTAAACCAACGGGAGAGGAAGCAATAGAATGTAGAGAAGCAAATAGATTCTTGTTCCCTGCCAAATGATGAGAGCAACCAGAGTCGATTATCCAATGGTCAGAATATTTCATACCTTTGAATTTTGCAACGGAAGAGTTGTTTGCCATGTCATTAAATAACTTCAACAAGTGTTGCCATTGTTCAGTTGAAATTGGAATACCATTGCGATCATCATCAGTGAGGACAGTAGAAGAGCTTCCTGTGTTAGCATCATTAACATTATTTGCAATTAGAGCTTTACCACAATGACTACCAGTAGACTTACCACCACGATTATAAAGTAAGCCACCAGAATTATTAACACGTCCTCGGGTCATTGCTTTATTTTTGGCATACCACCAATCGGGATAACCATTTAGTTCGAAGCAATGTTTTTTATCATGTCCGGTCTTATGGCAGTGAGTACAAGTAAGAGAGTTGTTTCGAGAAGTCGAACCCCGACCCCTCGAGGAAGAGCGTGAACGTGACGGTCCTTGGGCAGCAAACCCAACTGCTTTCGGTTTGCGTTCAGATGAGCGAACCAGTGCCAAATTTCGTTTTTTTGTGATGGCTTTTGAAAAAGAAACATTTAAGGGTGGAAGAGGATCCTGCATGAGCATGTTAGATTGAACATGAGAAAATTGGGCAGAATCCAGTCCTATGAGAAACTGGTGGGTACGTTCGTCCTCACGTTCCTTAGCTAGCTAAGCCTCAAGTATCCCCGAAGATCTTCCCATAATTTACAAAGACGACCATAATAAATGACTACCAAGTCATCAGATTGAGAGCAAGTATAGATAAGTCTACGAAGTTCATTAATACGGGGACCGTTCCCAATGGAGAATCGTTGTTGAAGATCATTCCACATGTCTTTAGCATTTTTCAGTTAAAGGAATAGTAGTTCGAATGGACGGTTCAAGTGTGTTTTGAAGTCAGGCCAAGAGCATAGAATTAAGGGGTACCCATAGACGAGATTCAGGAGAGGTTTCTGGTGGCCGAGATATGGTGCCATCAAGAAACCCAATTTTGCTGTTGGCTTTAAAAGCATTATGAATAGAACGAGCCCATTCGCCATAATTATCACCTCGAAGAACCACAGGTGAAAGAACAAGATTTGTGTCACATACGGGATGCAGATAATATGGAGAAGTTGGGTCAATGGAAGTAGCCATTGAAGAAGGCTCAGCAGTAATAAAAGAGAAGGAGAAAAAAAATTGATGTTTTTGAAAAAATATTAACCTGCTCGTGATACCATATCAAAATTAAGGAAGATAAACTTCTGATTTCGTCTTCCAAAGAGAGGGATTCATCCCTTAAATATAAAAAGCATCCTAAAATTACTCCTAAAAATATGCCGCAATCACCTATAATTATTTACAGCAAATTACAGTTATTCCTTATAATCATGAACTGATTTTACGCCCGATATCTCTTATAGTTTGTATGTTCATTTTTTTTACGGCAACATGGAAGAAATGCAAAGCTTTTATAGAAGAGAAACGTATTGAGATAGAAAATAGATTCACGAGGTAAAGAGACTCACTATATACCGTTCAAATAGAATAACAAGGCAATTAACTGACAACTTTCTTAAACATAATGTTTTGCAATCAAAAAAGAAAACGAGTTGAGGAAATGATTGTATATTGCAACAAGAAAAATTGCATTTATTTGGTGTTAGGGTAATATGAAATATCATCAAACTATGTCCAAGATACTAGTTAAAAAGTTGTAGACATTTCTCTATGGTCATGGTTGATTTGAAGAAATGTAATTTTGATATTTGCAATCTTAATCTAATAGAACACATTAACAATATTCACTACTTCATTATCAAACTAGATATGTGTTTAAAGTTAAAATGCCTTTTTTAAGTAAAAGTATCAATATCTATTTCAAGTTTCTGTGTAAGATGGAATGACTTTGGGTATCTTCATCTAAAATTGGCATTTTAAAGACGAATTTGACCTTCCTTTAAAATTAGTTTGAAAGTATAATTTTTTTATGTCAATCATTAAAAAATATATGAATATACTAAAATTAGTTTTGTCAAATACGCCTTGGCATACGAGATGAGGGCGAGAAGTTGAACCTTAGATGTTTGATTGACATATATCGACATGAAAATTTAGAGTTCCTATAAATTACATATGTTGTATGTTGTTAGGTTTGCATGAAAATGTAGAAGTAGGAAAGTTGACATTC
Source organism: Dysphania ambrosioides (assembly GCA_026401315.1). Taxonomy (NCBI): domain Eukaryota; kingdom Viridiplantae; phylum Streptophyta; class Magnoliopsida; order Caryophyllales; family Amaranthaceae; genus Dysphania; species Dysphania ambrosioides. The sequence continues at coordinate 3,679,612 of CM048659.1, read as the reverse complement.
CTTTGGGAAGTGGAAATTCTAATTGAACTTGCAAGTGAAGTGACTTACCAAGATGGGTGCGTAAGTTACAATTCGAATGAAAAATTGGGTATTTGAATTACATTTTTGCCCTTTCAAAAATGCTCGAAATACTAATAAACTATATAAGAATAAGTAGGGACAAAACAGAAAATAAGATCACCAATAACCACATATGGCTTGTAAATTTATTCCTAGTTAATAGGATTTCCAAGAAGTAAATCAAACAATTTAAGGCCACTTCTTAGTGAGATCATAGGGGAACTAACTTCCCATGAATTATAAATTCTCATATAAAACTATCTCTCATGTCATTAAAATGAATATCAAGAGAAAGAGGTGAACATTATCCCTCTTACTATTCATACCTCATTAGTTTTTTTCAATAAACTTACTAGAAAAAAAATGTGATTTATAACAAGCTCACTCCAAACCAACGATTCAAAAAAGAGGAAAGGAAAGGACTAAGTCTATTCATTTTGTAGCAAGTCCTCACATCAGTATTCTAGCTAGGGGCAACCCTAATGGATAAGGGCAACCCAATTTCATGTTAACAACCAATCATCGCACCCTAAAGATAATTATTGTGACTAATATAAAAATGATTCATTAGTGGCTAGTGATATTAATGGTTATTTTTGTCATAAGTGTAATTAAACCTAACAAAATTGATTACACATGTGTAACTCATCGTGAGAAGAATTTGACTAAAAATATAATTAATGGTTCCAAATCAACTATAATTTAAATTGTATCTTAAATTAGTTGACCCCATAGTTTCAATCATACTTGAAGGAAAACTTTATGACTTAAAAAATATCCATACAAAACTAAATTACCTATTTACCCTTTGTAATTTAAGTTATAGTCATAGACTTATAGCCATGGTATAATTTATGACTAAAAAATGACATGAGTCCCTTGAGTAGACCTATTCAAATGGGTGGGGCCTCGTTAAAGGTCATTTACCTACCTTTTTGTAAAAATGCCTAATTAATAATGGGTTGGGTCGGTCACTTAAAGGGTCATATTTTATTGGGTCTTTAATGAGTCAAGTATGGTCAATAATGAGACAATAGTTTTCAAGACTTTTAAGCACTATCAGGTAATGAATTATTTTCACTTACTTGCTGATGATCCACTACCAGAGATTGGAGGTGATAGATGTAAATTATCTCTATAGATAAAAAAATATACTCTCTTTGGACCCGGCTAGACTCGGCCCGCCATGTATCTTCTTTGGCTCAACCCGGTCCAACCCGTTTTGCATTTTCTTTGACCCGACCTAACCTATACCAGTTTTTTGTGACCTATTTCGGCCCTAATCTGACCCAATTAGAGATGTTCAAATGGGACAAGCCCCGTTAATGGTCTTTGACTAGCCCGTTTGTAAAAAGGGTCTAATCAATAATGAGTCTAATGGGTCGGTCTCTTAAAGGATCATATTTTATTGGGTTTGTAATGGGTCAAGTCAGGTCAATAATGCGTAAATTAGATAGTGCACCCGGGTGCATGGGAGGGATTGTGCTCTTGTCATACGTGACAATGGAGTCACATGCAAATTAGAAGAAATGACATTAAGGAAATGAAAAAGGTGTATGCTGACTAAGGATGAAAATGCAGCAGACTCAACAAACAAGAAATTAGACCTAGGGTAATGATTATAATAATTTTCAAATTTGAAACAAAATTTCACTTATGGAACAAAATTTCACTTATGGAACAAAATTTCACTTATCTGAACAGATTTCCACCCCGTTTTTTTCTATCAAAAATTTTATGAAGTTGCTGGTTGGAGGCCGATTTTTTTTCAATATGGAAGAACAATGACTAAGGAATGCTTATATATGCAATGTACATACTTTTGACATTAAATGTATATTTAACTAATATGCAATGTACATATATTTATCTTAAAATGTACGTGAAATGCTTATGTATGCAATGTACATACTTCTGACGTGAAATGTACATACGACTAACATGTAATGTACATATATTTATCTTAAAATGTGTGTTTTAATGGTTATGTATGCAATGTACATACTTCTGATGTGAAATGTACTTACTCTTGATATAAAATGTACATATATAAATAAATAAAAAATGTACACTTGTAATTTCCTAGACCAATAAGCTTATAAATGCAATATACATACTTCCGACGTGAAATGTACATAGTCTTGATATGAAATGTATATAAATATAAATAAAAAAATATACACATGCAATTTCTTGTTCAATAAACTTACGTTATTTGAAGTTAACTATTTTCTAGACTAATAAGTTTATATATGCAATGTATATACTTTTAACGTGAAATGTTCATACTCCTGATATGAAATGTACATATATAAATAAAAAATATACACATGTGATTTCTTAGACCAATAAGCTTATATATGCAATATACATATTTCTGACGTGAAATTTACATACTATTGATATGAAATGTACATGTACAAATAAAAAAAAGATACACATGTAATATATGGACCAATAAACTTATTTTCTTTAAAATTACCTATTTTCTAGACCAATAAGTTTATATATGCAATGTACATACTTCTAACGTTAAATGTACATACTCCTGATATGAAATGCACATATATAAAAAAAATATACACATGCAATTTCTGAACCAATAAAACTTATGTTATTTGAAGTTACCTATAATGTATGTCGAATTATATAAGATATACATTAAAATATTATCAAAATTGGAGTTACATAACAATAATATTTACACTCAAATATGCATCTACTTGTTTTTCATTTATGTAATGTCAAATATACTTATGTTTATTGATGTTATATTTAATGTACATCTAATGTGGATAAGATGTACATTGGAATATAATTCAAATTTGAGGGGAGGAGAAGAGAATTTGTTTTCGAAAAACAAAATATTGGGAAAATGAAATTATGCATAAGTCTAAAGGTAGGGTCATAATAAATTGTTTTTTCCCGTAATAATAGGTATAACATTTTCTTTTGGTGGAGACTGTGCATTTGGTTGCATGTTAAAACTGCCAATTTACTCTGTATAATTCTGATGCAAGCAATGTACATTTGGAGTTGCATTTTAATTTTTTGCAAGCTGCGTTTTGGAGACTTTCAAACACTCTTATGTAATGAATTATGTTCATGTACTTACCGATACCCGACCCGTTATGCATCAACTTTGACCCGAACTGACTCGACCCATTTAACATCCTATTTGGCCCAATCAAATTCGTTTTACGTGCGATCCATCCCAAATTCTCAACCCTAACCCAATTCAATATATGGGTATACCATGAGTCCATGAGCTATCGACCTTTCCACATTCGGAACTCGGAAGAATCGGAACTCTGAACGTTCAACACCGTGTGCCGTGTCCATGTGGACTTTAAAATTCTTTTCTGAAAAAAAAAAAAAACCCTCACATTCATCGATTCTCATTTTTCACGCCTCATCACCACCCCCCCTCACCAAAAAAAAAAAAAAAACAAAAAATTGGTACTTTCCAGTACCAAATTCGACCCCAATCTTCATAAAAATGGCAGCCCTCACTTCTCACTCCACCTTACAGGTACTTTCTCTCTCCTCAATTCCACCAATTCATCTTAATCGTTTTTGAATATCCATTTTTTTGTAGTCAATTGACGCGAAAATGATGATCTCAGCTTCCGGAAACACTATTTTCCATCGATTCGCCGATTTTTATTTTTAATTTTTTGCGATTTTGATGTTCTTAATTTGAATTATTTCGATATTTTTTGAGCAGAAAGTCGGAAATTGAGTTGAGGTTTTTTGTTTGAGAAAGGAATATACCGAGATGGATTTACTCAACAATGTTGTGTCTGAAGAAGATACATTTGAAGTTGATGCTGAAAATGTAAGTTATTCGATTACGTCAAGTTTGATGTTTATTAAAGCCTTAGCTTGAGGAAGTAATTTGGATGATTTAATGGTTTTGATGGAATTGTTGAGATTTCTGAGTGGCACTTGATTATTCGAGTTCGGTTCGTGCTTTAGCTTTAGGATATTTTTAGGATAGGGATTATTAGAATTAGGTGGTTTGAAAGTGTAGTTGATTGGAAAAGGCGCCGTCGGAGGTTTTACATGTTGATGCACTTCATCACCGGAAATTCTGTTGGAGTTTCTTACTAGTACGTATACTGAGAGAGTTTTTGATGGGGAAACTGTACTGACTAAGTTGATCATATGTGTGCAAATGCATTGTTTTACATAATTACTGACCTGAGATATTTGAATTTAGTTTTGTTAACTGTCTGACCAATGCGGAGTAATAAGGATTGAATGGTGCCTTTTGAAGTTTGATGTTAATGTAACTTGTGGAGAGAGTATTCATAACCATTTAAGTGAGACAGAATAAGTTTGTGATTGAGGTGACTGCTTTCTCTTGTATTTATGGCTATCCTGACAATATATTCGAACAATGTGCTTTAGATTGGAAGATCCTACTGTTGAGGATAATGTTCTAGGTATGTGTTTTATTTCCATTTGCTTAATAAATTTTCTGTGCCCTAGAATGTTGGAAAATGTGGTTGGATTAAATACGGAGAGCTTTTGGTCTGACCGGGCACTAGCAATACTGTTTTATAGGCTTGACTTGCTGGTTTGATTAGAGAAAGGAGAAGTACTAGCCATTTTATTGTAATCATGGAGTTTGTTCAAGTTGTTGGAAATAAATCCTTCAATCTCTCACAATCATTTCTTCAAGTTAAGAACTGAGTACTTAGTAGTCACAACTTAGTACTCTGCCTATATTTTTCTTCAGTTCAAATCAGCTGGAGTTTCTGGTGGTCTCCCTAAACTAGATCCTGTTCTATTGAAATACTTTCATGTCATCCATGTGATGTATTGTCTTGTACTTTTGGGACTTTTATTTATTTAGAAGATGTAAATATTTCATTTATCTCTGTTAAAGGAGAAAGTGAAAAGGACAAGCTTGCTATAAATTTGACTCAGTTACAATTGTATAATTATCTGACTCTATAAAGTACTTTCAAACCTCTAACATGATTATTTGTGATCTATAAGTTCTAGTTCTACATTTCTTTTTCAATATTTGGAGAGACATATAAATCTCACAATTTCTGTCTAGTATGTGGTGCATTGCATGGGATTTACCAATTTTGAGGCATTGTGTATATATTTTTTTTGAAGGATAAGTTGGGTGTCGAGGGTGAAAGATGTGGCATATGCATGGATGTTGTTATTGATCGGGGAGTTCTGGATTGCTGCCAACATTGGTATGTAAGCTTCAAAGCTTTTGCAGTGATTTGTTGGCCTTTTAGCTCAGCCTGAGAAATGACTTTCTTTTATTTTAATTACAGGTTTTGTTTTGTTTGCATTGACAACTGGGCCACTATCACAAATCTTTGCCCATTGTGCCAGAATGAATTTCAACTGATCACATGTGTCTCAGTGAGTTTTGTTGCTTTTTGTCATGGTGGACAAATAATATCGTACCCCAGACCCTGGGTTGCCTTAATCTCTGTTCCCTTGGACTCTTATGATCTGATTTGTAATTGTTAATTCTTTTCGAAGTGGTGATATTGCAATTGATTTACTGTCAAATTCAAATTTAACCAAACCTAAAACCTCTTAACTTGTAATAATGTAGGTATATGACACAATTGGCAGTAGCAATAACGATGAAGATTTGGAGTTCAGGTACTAAGTTGATTATACATTGCTGTAACTTTTTAGTATTGGGTCTATGAATGGCAGTTAACCATGATGGTTTGATGCACTTGCAGAGATGATGATTGGTGTGTCGAAGGGAATAACAACACTCTCTCCCTTCCATCATATTACATTGATGAAAATGTAATTGTTCTCATACTTAAAAACTTGTGTTGGATATGCATTTTTACACCTTATTTCATAGATAATATTTTAGTAGGAAGGAAACAATTTTGGGGTACTGATGTTGCTTATGAGTGGGCGCATCGGAAAATTGTCATTTTAGCTCTTTTCATTATATTTTGTTGTCCTTTGCATGGTGGGGTGTGGGGGAAGGCTCACTGTTTTCCCTTCCTCGTACTGTAGCAATTCTAAAATTTTATAATTGTACTTACATTTCCTTCCCTCATCTATTAGTCATATATCTTCTACATACACTCAGTTTATGTGTATGTCCAAACTGACACTCAAAATGCCTCACTCTCCTCTCGTGTCTAGCTGTGCACCAGTGGATTCTTTTACGCCAAATTCTTCTCTTTAATATGGATAAGTGGGTTTTTTTGGTCACAGTTATGATTCTTATGAATATTCAAACACGTTATTTGGTAGATTCTGTATTTCATTATGTTTCCTTGATGAAGCTTTTTCGTTAGCTGGTTTTCTGCTGCTGCATTACCTTGACCCCAATGTTATAGTAGGTTCTTCTAGGAGGGGAGCTTATGATATTTTGCAGATTCTCAAGCTTTAGTTGGTTTGATATGGAAATTATGGAATGTCATACTCATAGACTAGAATCCTATGTTTGACAATTTACCTGACCTTTTTTTGGTGGTGAAATGAAGTGCTCCATGTACTATAGATATTGTAGTGATAAGTTTTCCTAGAAGAAAATATAATTATGTCCAGTTGCTAGTTTTGCGCAGGTGCTTGAGTAGTTTGTCATCATGGTACGACTGGCAGCTTGAGTTCAATAAAATCACCATTTGAACCTTTCAGCTAAATAGACAGCTTTCTGTCATTATATTTTTTATTTTTTATTTTTTTAGGGGGGTGGGGGAGTGTTTGAGGGGCTGCTGATTTTGATGTTTTCACAGTGACCTTTATTGTGTTTGTGGTGAGGGTGGATGTTGTCTTGTTGGTTATTTGGGGATACTGACTATGCTAGTGTATTTTATCTGTAAATTGCGAGAATAATTGCTATCTTCAGCTCAAAATGGAATTTCTACTCCTAGTGTAATTAAGAAAATTTTCTAAAGTGAGGCAACTTGTGAGAATTGTATACTGGTTGATTTTTTTGAAGGTGATGATATCAGTGGTTAATTAGCTGGTGCTTGAAATGGAAATGGAGGTTTGATTTTTTTTTTTTTATAATATGGCATTGGAGCTGACACTGATCTGGAAGTAGTAGGTAATTTGATACATGGTCAATCATATGAATCCTCTTTATTTATTCTATTGTTGTAGCATCATCTTGTAATAGCTACCTAGTATTCTTCTAATGCTCTCTGCAAGCTTCCCACTGTTTTTAGTGCCATTTTTGTCATATATTTGCAGATCTTACACAACTTGAGTTTGAGCTACATGACTACTTCCTGTTTCATTCTTTGAATTAATTTCTGGCCTCAATGGACCTGATGAAAATTCCTATCCCATGACCTATCTTTTCCTTTGCACTCTGTGTGTAGGCAGTTACCTGCTTGGATGGAGATGGCTGCAAAATTCGGAGTGGTTTAATGACCTATGAAGAAGCGATGACTCTTGACACTTCTATTGCTTGTGATACATGTGATAATTGGTACTATTTTGACTTATAAGCCTTCTTATTACGAAGTATGTTAATATCAATCCATCCATGCTGTTGATCAGCATCTTGTGCTTAGATTTACATGGCAGCATGCCTGCATTGTTATTTGAAGAGAACATTCTAGTCATTTGTTGGAGTAATTTATTTCTTTGTCTATTGCTGTTTTGTCTATTTCTTTGTTTTGTTTCCTGGTGTCTTGTCAGTCATTACCCTTTCTTCTAAGGAAAAATTTACACGTTTCTATGCTAAAAGTTTCCATTTTGACACGCTTACTGGACAGTATTTCCCATTTTCACTTTTTGCTGACTACTTTTGGGGGTAAGAGTGACCGAGGAAGTTAAATTGTCAATGTGGTGTTGTGCTTATGTTAATGTTATTGATACTCTCATTTGTATCTCTTCTTTTTGTTAGTGTGTTTCTATTTGTCTTTTCTCTTTCCTTTGCCATCATTTTTTTGTGGGGAGGTTGGGGGGAGAAGGGGGGGAGGTGGGCTGATTCTTATGGTGTCTAGAAGCCATCATTTCCTTTCCTCATCTTTGTCATAGAGATTTACATTATTCAGATATGCCTTGTTGGTGTCATTGTGCTGGGATCTGGGTCAAATTATGTCCTGATGTATTGATTCATATGATGCCAGGTATCATGCTTTTTGTGTGGGATTTGACCCTGAAGGCACAGGTGTAGATACATGGCTGTGCCCCAGGTAATTTTGAACTACATATCTATTTATTTGTTGTACTTTGGCTTTTTAAATGTCTTTTTAGGCAATGCTTGACATTTATATGCACAGCTGTGTTCTGCTATTACTTGAATGTGATTTGGATGACCTGGAATTCTATTGAACCTTAGATGATGTATGAGTTGCATGCCTAATTCTACTATAAGTGTGCTGATACGATTTTTCTTAGACATTTTTGTTTAACCAACATATTGTTTGGGAAGGTGGTGTGTCTACATTATCTACGCTTGCCAAGCTGTTGTGCTGAGAATTGATGGGTTGTGTAGCTCTGTATGCAAGATACTTTGTGGTGAATTCTTTTTAATACTTTTGAGTTATGACTCCTTTTTTCCTCTTAATGTAGATGCCTAGTTAATGAAGCTGACCTTAACTCAGATCTGAAGGAAACATATAGTACAGGAAAAAATGCAGATCATCATCTTCTTGTTGACACATCCTCTGGAAAAGTTTCCATATGTGTTGCTGATTCAGGAGAAACAGCTTTGGTTGTTTCAAGGATTGATGTTGAAGATGTTGAACCAATTAGGAATTCTCGTTGCTTTCGAGAATTCACCGAGTACTGTGATGCGGGGCCATCTGTGTTGGGTTCTGATTCTTGTTCATCTGATATGAAAAACCCATCAGATCAAGGAATTGACTCCATCCAACCAGAATCTGTTGTCTCTCCTGCCAAGCTCGGGAAAATTGTTATAAACAGTGAGCCTGATGTGAGAGAATCAAGAATGTCTCTTGACTTGGGGCTAGCTTATGCTTCAACCTTATCTGGTATAAATGTTGTGTTATTTTGAGCATATTGTCATCTGTGACACTTGTCCTACACTATGTCATTGTCATTAACTTCTTACTCTTACATGTACTGGAAGATGACAAAGTTAACAATTTATCTAGTGGAGATGAGAGTCTGCATGATGCTTCAACTGCGGAGAGTCTGGAAGATGTGAAAGCTGATATTGCTCCGAGACTAGGTGTGAAACGGAAGCGTCCCGGTAACAGGTCATTTTCTTCCGTATGATTTTTGACTCTGGGTCTCTTTTTCTGTATTTGCTTTGTCTAAGTGTGTGTGTTTTGTTGGTGTTTCCGTTGAACCTATAGATTGTATGACTTCACTCTGACAGAATTCTAGGAGTACTGTCTCTGAAGGGTAAATGATGTTGCTGAGCTAGGTAACTTTATCATTTCAACTCAAATACAAAGCATATTCATTCAACACATAAAGCTCGACAAGGTGATATGAAATTAGTTTTGAAGGATTATGAGGCCCACCTCTGGGGATTTGAGAGTGGTGGTTGAGATTTTTTGGATTAGCATATGAAGGTTGGAAAAGCAGAATAGAGAATATTTATTTTATGATACAATACTGATGCATATACAGAATGGATACTTCAAAATGAATGATTAGAGATTCTACAAATGTAGTGTACCTGCGGGCATGGCTGGCTTTTATATCTTAGTTGGTGGAGTGGGTTATTTTGCAGCTCAATTTTTCATTTTTCCTGGTGGTGATTGCTTTGGGTTCTAGTCTTCATTGCATTACAATTTTGTTGGCATTAATCTGATTAAATATCAAATATCCAAAATGGTGGTTGGGGCATTAAAATGGTAAAACCATGTTGAAATGTTTAATACTTCCCAGTCCACTATGCTCCATTGTCAACCTTCATAATATGTTCCTTCTTTTGGGATTGAAAGTAATTGATCTTTTGACCATTAATGATATGCGCCTTTTCGTTTTTATCTTTTGGTACGGTAACATGTCATTCTTTAGTTTGTGATGTTGAATATCTGAAATAGGCTTATTGTTGAAACTTGTGTTGGTGGTTTTATTTTATTTTTTTTGGGAGTAAAGCTTATTATGTTTTGGAAGAAATTTGTGAACCGGACATGGGTCATGGTTTTATCCTATCTGGACTATTGCCTTATGGTCTTGTTGACTTTGGGGATAAAATATCAACTATCTGATATTGGGAATTCTTGGAGGTGAAACTGTCCCATGCCCTAAAGAGCTCCTGCATTTTGCAGCATAGGGTAGATTTTGGAAGTGTATTTATCTAATTTTCTCTTTTCATCTGTCCTGTTTTGCATACATATATAGGTTCTCAACTGACTAGCCTCTCATCAGCATATTCATTTGACCTAATAACTTACTTTTGAGATCTCACTTACCATCTTTGGTTGTGAGTAAGTCATAGTTGTATCTGGTTTGCTGTGATTTGTATCCAACTTTGAGGCCAATTAGTGTTTGACCTTCATTCTGACCCTTCCCTATCAGCCTCTTTCTGGGATAAAGCTTCTCTTTGGGGTATTAGTTAGGACTGCTCATGAACTTTCCAGATGGCAAGATTCACAATGGGGCACCAAAATGCCTCCTTTTGACCTGGTACTATCTATGTTTCTAACTTGCAAAGGCTAAATGTAAATGACTCAGGGGAGTTTGGACATAGTCGTAGGGGCACGACATTCTAAATTTTTATATCAAGTTTCTATCAAGAATAGTGTGAATTTGGGTCAGAATGTGACTTTGGAAGGAGGCCTAGTGAAGTTAGTGTGATTTTAGAATAAAACTCCTATAAGCGACCTGGTATTGGTTTCTCAAAGGAATTGAGACATTGATCAAGATGTCACCCATAAAATAAAATTGAGGTGGGTAAAATGGAGAGTCATAATTGGACTATTGTGTGATCGTAGTGTACGCTTAAGGTTAAAAGGGAAATTCTTTTGGATAGTTATTAGAACGACATTGTTATATGAGTCAGAGTGTTGACATTTCATAAAGGGGCATGTTAAGAAGATGGATAGTAGAGATGTGTTTGTTAAGGTGGATTTGTGGAAATACCTAAAGGGAAAAATTTAGAAATGTGGATATCCAGAAGAAAGTTGGAGTAGTGAATATTAAGGATAAGATAAGAAAGAATCGGTTATGATTCTTTAGGAATTTGAAAAGCCGAGTAGTAGATGCACCGATAAGGAAAGTGAGGTTAGGTAATGGAGACCTCAAACTCAGTTAAGGCAAGACCTAAGATAATTTGGATTGAGGGAGTTAAAAGGGTACAAGAAGAGTTGGCTTTATATACGAGGGAATGAAGGAGGAAGATTTTCGTGGATGATCACGTGAGATAGGCTCTTGGTTTATGTAGTCAAACCTATCTTTTTGGGATTAAAACTTGGCTTTGTTGTTGAGTTTCTATCAAGAATAAAAATATAGCATGAAACTAGTTATATACTATTCCAACTTCAAAAAGAAAAAGTAATATGCCATTCTAACCCAAGCTCTCTCCCTTACTTCTTGAGTAGTTGATCCATTTCATTTAGTTGGATTGCACTCTCCTAAGCCCTCATATCCTACTGTTCTATCAAGTGTTAATTATGGATTCGATATGTATATCCTTGTGTGTTGACACAAGTGCAGCAGAAACTTTGCCTTTTTTGTTGAATGATGAAAGATAATGTTTAACATGGTGACCTTAGCATTCCCTTACTTCCTACAAATTATGATTCCATGCTTTCGTTTGTGTCCTGATAAGCAGTCCAAAGACGGATGATGATAATGGGCATCAAGAAAGACTTGTGGGTGCTCCGTCAACAAAACAGTTAAAAGCTCAGCGGCGTAGAAGTACTTCTTTGAATGACCATGCAGATGTCTGCACTCCTGAGGACTTGAAGAAAAAAAGAAAATTGATAGAAAGATCTGCTGGTGAAGTAGACATGAACGTAATGGTGAAGAAAAACCAACCTATTGATATAATGAGTATAGTCCAGGGAGTGGAACTTAGCACGGTAAATAGGGCTGCACGCCAAAAGGAGGCTGGTAAATGTGCCAAAGTAGAAAAAAATGCATCTGGACTACGGGTGAAAAAGATCTTGAGGAGGCCTTGTGAAGAAAAGGAGTCAGAAGTACAGAAGCTGAGAAAAGAAATTAGAGAAGCGGTTCGCAAGAAGCCATCAGGTGACATTGGGAAAAGCATCCTTGACCCTAATCTGCTGACTGCTTTCAGAGCTGCTGTAGCAGGATCTGTGGCTGAACCAGCCAAGAAGGCATCTTCTGCAATGGTCAAAGCAAAGAAGTTAATGTTGCAGAAGGGTAAAGCAAGGGAGAATCTCACAAAGAAGATATATGCAACATCTAATGGAAAAAGAAGACGCGCATGGGATCGTGATTGTGAAATTGAATTTTGGAAGCACCGGTGCTTGACTGTTTCTAAACCAGAAAAAATTGAAACTTTAAGAACAGTTCTTAATCTTCTTAAAAGGAGACCAGATACCAAAATTATGGAACAAACTTCTGAAGACACTGATGCTCCTATTCTTTCAAGGCTGTATCTAGCTGATACTTCTCTTTTCCCTCGAAAGGATGATATCAAGCCTCTTTCTGTTCTGAAAGCTGCTGCTTGTTCCAATAAGAGTAACATGATTTCTTCAGGAGAAACGTGTATTGAAACTGGACCTGATGAGTGCAGTGCAATATGTTTGAACAGAAATGAGGATCCTGCTGTAAGTAATAATGCTTCTGCTGATGACAACAAGAAGAGTGTTGCTTCCAATAGTAAGAATGGAGCTGCTTCTGGAAAACTCAAAGCAGGTGGATATCCTGACAAATTATCTCCCCAAAAGAAAATGGCTGGTAAAGCATATGACGGTAAGGTTGATAAAAGGAAATGGGCCCTAGAGTTTCTTGCAAGAAAAACTGCCTTTGATGTTACGAGTACCATGCATCAGAAACAAGAAAATGGTGCATTGAAGGGAAATTATCCTTTGTTGGTATGCCATAATCTTCTTTTTTTTTTCTTCGTGTTTCTTTTGTCTGTAGTCCATTGGAAATTTGATGTTTTCTGATGATCTTTTCTGGTTTTGTTGATTGATCAGGCTGAATTGCCTACAGATATGAGGCCTCAACTTGCACCCACTCGCCAGAATAAGATTGCCGTTTCAGTTCGTCAGGTATCTGTTACCTCCTTTCATTACATAACTATGAATTTTTACTACTTCCCACTTCTTAAACTACAACAAGCTAACCCATTATGTTATCAGGACTACTTATGTTTAGAATATTAGGGGCTTCTGGATGTTTCTTATTGAAATACCCCTAATAAACTTATACCATTATTGAGTTAATGAATCACAAACTTTTTTTTTTTTTTTTTTTTTTTGTATTTACTAGACTTTTGAAATTTGGTGAGGATAAAGCACCAGAATTCTAGATAAATAGACATCGAACATGAAGCAAAAGAGGCATGAGCTGCTATTATTTATAGAGTAAAGTTAATAGTTCTGTGCAAATTACCCATGCTATGGTTATGTAGCATTACACATACTTTGGTCTCTTTTTCACCATCCATTGCCATTTTAAGTCCTTAATGGGATTTGTTCAAGAGTTAAAATGTAATCTTCAAAGAGAAAAGGGGAAACTAGACTGGATTTATATACCAAAGCGTGGAATCCCATTATTTGAAGGAAAATATTTAAGACTGGATTGAGGGAGCATTATTGTCTACTGATTATTGATTTGCCGTGACTGGTCAAAATTACTTCAAAATTACTTGGAAAAACCTAGGGATTTATAAATGCAACCTCGCCTTTTATTTCCTTCTAAATGTTTTTTCACATAACCAATATGGTGGACATGCTGTTCTCCCATTCTGCTGTAATTCTAGATTTTCCTGTATTAAATAAGCTATTGTGCGATATTTATTTTCAGATCATATGAAGCTTGGGGGATACAACCGGTCATAGAACATGCAATGATACAACATCAAGGGACAAAACTTGTGATTTTGGACATTTATAAATCCCTTGGTTTTTCCAAGTAATTTAGAAAAAAGTCCTCTTGTTTGCTATTTTACTTGTTACCATACTACACAACTAGTAGAACTTTCATTGGACATTATCTGGTGACAGGAATTGTGTCCCTTTTCTTTCTTTATTATCAACTACATATGTAGTGGCCCTAAATATATAGTTGCATATAAGTCACAGCTGTTAAAAGATGCTTTATCTCTTTGTTCTGCATCATATTAGCATAGTGTGGTTGCAGTAAAAATGGTTTCTTCTTCCGGCCTTTTTGATTGAGCAACCTTTACAAATGAGTGAATGACTTTTTACAGACTATATCTGTCTTATCTTCTAATCAGGACATGAGCCCTGTGGTTTATACATATGTGTCTGTCGGCCTGTTGCTGTTCTTTGGAATGTATTGCTTGCTTGAGAGTGGTTTATATGTTTGGCAAATCTTTATCAAGTACTTTTGCAATGTTTTTGATTTATAGGCTCAACTTTACCGCTTGGCGGAACATTTCCTTAAGATGACTAATTTGTCATCTATGCACCGAACTGCTGAAACTGAGCTGGCAGTTGCGGATGCTATCAACATTGAAAAGCTGATTGCGGACAAGTCCAACAGCAAGGTTGTCTACTTGAACCTTTGTTCACAGGAGATACGAAATCGTACAAGTTGTAGTACTTCCGGGACTCTGGCTGAACCAACTCCTTCAAGCTCAATACCATTACCCTCTAGCGGGTGCTCTGAGTCTTATCTTTCAAGCCCAGAACCAGTACCCTCTAAAGATGATCAGTCTTCAACATTGTCTCTTAACTTTGAGGCTGAAGCAGCTTTGAGAGCTGCTGGTCTTTTGTCTGATTCCCCTCCGAGCAGTCCACTGCAGAAGGCTAATAAGTCTTTTGAAGAGGTCAAAGAAGAGGAGTTGAAGAGTATATTTGAAATAGATTGTAATCCAGAGCTAGACATTTATGGTGATTTTGAGTATGATTTAGATGAAGAGGACTATATTGGTGCTACTGCAATCAATGTCTTAAAGGAACAAGTAGGAGAGGGGGAGTCGAAAGTGAAAGTTGTTTTCTCCACCCTGAATTCCATTGAACCCGATAATGTTGTAGAGGCTAAAGAGCTGGAGACTGATATACTATCAAGCAAACCTAGTTTGCCTGGATGTCCCAATGATGCTGGAAGTGGAAGCTCTCCCAAGGAAGATAAGTTGGATTGTGTACCACTTCCTGGAGATAACTCTCTTGACGGAGATGGTGAAGAACTCTCGGTTGCAGAATGTGAAGCATTATATGGTCCAGACCATGAGCTATCCACCAAACAATTTTCTGACCTGGTTCCAGCCAATATTTCAGCTTTGCAACCGGTCAGTAATCTTGACATAAGCAGTTCCGACCATAATAAAGTGATCACTGATTCTCTTCATAGCACTATTGGTGAAAATTCTTCTGACTCGACTGTCTCTAAAGAAAAAGCCAAGAAAGAGAAGCATAGCGATCCCAAGGTTGATGAGAAAAGTGAACATGCTGAGTCGGTGCTTAAAAAGGTATTGGCTTTCTCCTGTACTTGATTTATTTTTGTTTAGTAATTCAATGCCATTGCATATTAGTCCGTCTTATGGTTTTCTTTCATGTCGATGCTTATCAAATTCTGCTTTTTTAGCACGTCCTTGGTTTCTCTTGCATGTGTTTGAATGTTGAGTGAAACTTTCCTTTATTAATGAATGATCGGACTGTGTATTCTTTGCAGGTAGAAGCTTATATAAAAGAGCACATCAGGCCACTCTGCAAGAGTGGTGTAATCACAGTGGAACAATATAGATGGGCGGTAGGGAAAACGACCGAGAAGGTGATGAAATATCACTCTAAAGCCAAAAATGCCAATTTTCTTATCAAGGAAGGTGAAAAGGTGAAAAAGCTTGCGGGACAATATATTGAATCCGCTATGCACAAGGAGAATAAGTAAATTCCCCTTATACGTTGTATATTACAACAAGATTGATCAACTTTTATGTTTCAACATCTTGTACATAAAAGCAGACTATCGAACCAAGAATAGTTGTCTTTGGCAATTGACCAACTAAAGCTGTAGCCACGCCTGTAATTTAAAAAACATAAAAATAAAAAATTCTGCAATTTCCGACATTAAATGCAATGGGCGTGCTTTCATAGAGTCATTTCAATCAAAAACCTACCCGAGTATAGCCTGCAAAATCAATCTAGAGTGTAGCTGTCGAAAAGAAATCCTGTTGAACTGAATAATTTTCACTTTTTTACTCTCAACCTGAGCAACTTGACAATTAGTTTTCATTTCGTGTTCTTTGCGAAGGAGAACTGGTCTAGCCTTGAATATGAGCTTGGGATCATGCTCGTATTTGAATTGTTGGTTAGAGGAAAAGGAAATCTGCACCCTGAGAACCGTAGTTGCTTAGAATCGAACCTTTAAGTCAGGTGATGAACTCCTCCCGACTACATCTCTTTGCAGACCATCTAGCAGACTTGGTAAAAAAGAATAAGCTGGGACAATGTACTTACTGAGACCAAGTATAGTGAACTCTTTCTCCCACCACCATATATTTGCTTAAGTTTTGACAGTGAGACTGCATCGTCTGCATGGGTACGATTGAAATGTTTCAACTAGCAAGCCATCTTATAATTTCTACTCCCAGGATTCCTTTTATTCTTCTCATTTGGAACAATATTTGAATTTTTATTCAATTCATCTCAATGTACTTTAATAATATCAACTTGTTATCAATACGTAACTACAAATATTAAAGTTAAATATATGCATTGAAAAATACGTATAGTCAAATAGGAAGAAAAAAATAGATCAGATGGAGTATTAGGAGGGCTTTTTTTTAACAACCATATTAGGGGTATATAATGTGTACAATCCAGCATTTTCAGATGTTAAAGAACTTCATTTTACAAGAGTATGGTTGCACTGCACCTCTAGAATGAACTACTCCCCTGATACAAGATTCTGAACTCCCCTTCTATGACAGCAGAACTTAGTACATCCTTGATTCAACTCAATATTATTCTGGAACCATGAGAAATTTAATACATTGCCATTGACCGGTGTAAATATATGCTCCCTTTAGAAACCAATCTTGTAGGCAATATCGCTTCCTAGACCATGGTTGCTAGTCTCTATGACCATGATCTTTTGATGAAACTACTGGTGTGGTACGTCTTTTTCCATGATTTGCCCACTGAAAGGTCAATGCTTAAAAAATTTTGAATATGACCAAAATAAGCCTGCACGGCGTGGAAGCGATTATTAACTGCAAAGATTAGATATGCATGCTGCAGACTCCAGGTTTTGTTCCTTCCATATTCTTCCAGTAATCCGAAGCTTTAACTCCTTTTTATCCCCGCCGGAGAAGAAAAGTGCTAATTTGCGTTGGATGACAAGACCATCGTGGCTGTCTCTAACCTTTCTGTGGCTATCACGAATGCTTCGTGGGGTTCCTTCCCATGTCAATTTTCTTCCGTATCCACCCACTTCTAAGCTATAAGTGTACCTTCTAGCATCAGTTTCATCACCCATGAAACGAAGAAATGCCATATAAACTGGAGCCATGCCAAGCTGGAATGCCTCGAAATGCAAACAGAAATATTGACCAAAACAATGGAAAACCTGAAAAAGAGGGAAATTGCAGCAAAAATTTGAACTCCAGTACTCCGCGCATTGGTGAAACTAGCACTTAAAATAAACCAATAAATCATATCCTAAAGCTAGAGTAAGATACCTTCGCATTAACCATTTGCAACTTAAAGAGAAAATAATAAATAGTACTCCCTCTGTCACACAATCAAGGTAAAATCTACTTTTGCATATAAATAGGGAGGGTAAAGATAGGGGGGAAAAAGAGTGTGAGTGCAAGTGAGAACCAACTTAAACAAAAAGGCAGCGAGGCAAAACTCAAAAATAGAAGAGTTAAATTAATTGTGGGAAGGAGGGAGTATATCTAATGATCACACAACTCCTTGCTGATGGCAAATTAAAAACTTAGCCTTCTAACTTCCTACAAATACCAATGTTCACAGAACACTACATAAATAAATGATCTTATTTCCCATACCATGTTACGGCCCATCTCTGCTATTTTGGCTACTTCCACTGTCCACAAGCATAGCATATATTTTTGCCCATGACCAAGTAATGAACACTGAACACAAGTAAGACATTTGAAAGTCTTCCATATATGTCCCACAAATTGAAACCATCAAGAGATTCTATAAAACTAAATCTTTCATGAGGTGCCAATTGTTTCATACCCTATACGGCTATACTTGAATTCCTCAAGGTAAAGATGAAATGTCAACAAGAATTATTGCTTAAAGTTTCATACTCATATGATAAGGAGAGTATCGAATCAGGACACACAAATAATTTAAATATATGCAAGTTGGATTGTCTATTCCAATATATATCACCATGTTGGTCCCTGAAAACCAAACATCAAGTGACACTTGGGCCTTTCAAGTTAAACCAAGACCATCGGAACAAACCAAAAGGCAGCCTAATCTGACTGTGCACTAAAAAAATGAACATAATATTACGGGTAAAGAAAAAACCATGCAACTTCTTACACTCTGAGCATTCAACAAGGAGATTGGCCTTGATGTAAATATAAATGCAACAAAGGGGATGGACTAACACTCCTAAGTCCACAAAAATGCAACAAAGGACATAAATAAGGCACTTACTGTTAACATCCAGGTAGCATTGTCAACTTCGAGGGGATTGGCCTTGACATAGCGATGATTGAAAGTAGAACCAGAATGCATATCCACTTTATGGTCATCCCTCAAGTGAGAAACAAGGAAAGGAATATCCCCGACAACTGAGCATTCATAACCAGCATATGGGCAGCTGAATGGCCTAAAGTTGCAAAGTGCTTCATGCTTAAGTTTGATATAGTAAGGAGAGATCTCCATGCAACCAAATGAACTATATTTGCAAGGAAGATCGAGAGACTCTGCCACCTTCTCCAATGCCAAACATCTTATTTCCCCAAGCTCTTGTCTACAGGTAGGGCACCGATTGTGAACCCTTGTTTTACACTCTGAACAAAGTGTGTGACCATTATGACACTGCAACAAACGCATATTAGTAATGCAACACTAAACCTATTCATGAAAATGCAATAAACAATCATGCAGACCATTAACAGTTCCCTACATAAATTCATTAACCCGGAAGCCTCATTTGCAATAGATAAGCAATACATCTAAAAAATACGAAGCAGCGAAAGTGAAAACTGAAATCAGCGGATCAAAGGACAAGATATCATGAAGAGAACAGAAGAAAATGGAAGTAATACACATCAAGAGCAGCGGAAAAATAGGAGGGATCAATCTCTATCAACACTAACAGCTATAAGAAAAAAACTCACGTCCTCACTCCACAGTATCTAAAAATCTTACTCCTTGGCACCGTACATGCTCAATCCAGCTAAATTTATCAACTATGACAGCCAATTCAGTAATGCATTTCCAAAGCAAGCGCAAACCATTTCTTATAATACTTGAAAGCTTGTTCCCACTGCCTGAACTACCCTCTCCACAAAGATGGGAAAGTCAGAAACTCAATCCTTTCGCACAAGAACTATGCAATATACCATCTACCATGAACCGTGAAAAGTTGCAAACTTTACAAGATAATCAGCTTTAAGTAATCCCCATAAATCCATCAAGATCCTCAAAAAACAAATCACAATTATACACACAACAAGATTCAGCCTCATGTACACCAAAATATAACTAAAACCCAAATTTCCACTCCTGCTGACTCCATTATTCCACAATTTCAAAAGTTCAAAATGGGGGTATTTTCAATTTTTCATGTTTTGTCTACTTTACATAAAATGAACCGCATTTCTGGAAAATTCACTCAAACAGCACAAAGAAGTATCTCCCAAAATCGTAAAAACCCCCCTTTTTGAATTTTATAAAAAAAAGGAAAATCTGAAAAAAGTTACAAGATCCCCATTCTAACCCAAAATTTAATTTTTAGACTGACCCAGAAATGTAACAATGAATACGAGCAGAAATACATAAGAAAGTCATGAAAAAATATGCAAAAAACTAAATAAATAAACCTGGTGAATAGGAGGGTACATAGCATGAGCACAAACTGGGCATTCAAAGATTTCAACAACGCTATTAGCTGTCGAAGGAACGAAAGGCGACGCTAATTTCCTCCTTGATTTAGAAGATTGATTATGATTTTGAGGGTAGTTCACCTCCGCTTCATACAATCTCTCACAAGACGACGTCGTTACACATTCAATCCTATCTTCTTCCATCTCTTCCTATTCTCTCTCTCCTTTCCCCCCTTCCGGATCCAACCCCAGAAATTAATCACTACCCATCAACCCAAATCTCAAAAAGATTCAAACTTTGCAATCAAAACTAATTGGGATTTGACAATTTTGTGGTTATTGTCGGAACTATTAAAATACTAATTAAATAAAGAATACCCTTTTGTTTTGTTTGGAACGTCGGGAGGTGAAGGAAGGGGAAGATGGATTAACAAGAAACAGGGAATCGGAATTGGAACCGAAGGTGCTTTGCTTTAATTCGTTGGCTTTTTCTCGAGTTTTTTCTGGAAAAATAAATGATGAAATAAAATAAAGGGGGATTGCTAGATTGTGATAATAATAATTAATAATAATGGAGATGATGATGATAGGAGTATTAATGTATTATCATAAAATGGTGTGAAATGATTAATTTTTTTTTTTTAAATTATGGGGTACAAATATTTTGAAATGATTGGGTAGGCTAGGTGATTTTTTTAAAGGGTACTTCATCTTCATACTTCATACTTCATACTTCATACTTCATACTTCATGACCAAGAAATGCAATACATGGCTCTCGACAATTTACAATATGAATAGACAGTTGTATATAATCGGTTCATATTAACGGTTATTTTACTGAACAGTTAAGAATTAATGATTACGGTAATAAAATTTTTGTAAATTAAATTTTTTTTTTTTTAAAACTAAACCTAAAAGGCTAAAATATGAATAAATGTCATAAATTTTTTATGCATGATCAAATCTTGTGTAAATTTATGTTACTATTGTTGTAGAAGACCCAAATAAAATAAGGAATCATACAAGTAATTTCACAATATTAGGTGTACACGTGCATAAAAATGGAATGAAACGGTTAGCGGTTAACCGTTAACTGTACCGTTAAATATCGGTTAACCGTTTAATCGTTACTTAATGGTACAGATGAAATTAGGCTTTTCCAATAACCATCATAACGATTAACCATATATGAACACCCCTAGCCATTGGTTTCTTTTTAATATAAAGTATAATATTTTTATATTTCTAAAAAAACAAAACAAGTTGATTAAGGATTGAAGGTCCCATTTGATTATGTTTTATATTTGTACAAAATGAATTATAATTGTTAAAAAAAAGTGTCATACTTTACAATTGGATTCTAATATCAAACTATAATTAAAAGAGTATAATTTTTTATTAGATAAGTAAAAATTAGGTAAATAAAATAAGTCTTTATTATTTCTTTTATCCATCATATACCTAAATAATCATTCAATTGTGTAAAATTGAAGATTATTTAATTAATTTCATATAGTTAAATTTATATCACATAATCCATATTAGTTATGCAACTACTTCACATTAAACCACTTTAACATAGTAGGAGTATTATTTTTAGAAAGTAACCTATATTATAAAATGATAAATACAAAGGTAAGACCTTTAAACTTTGTCTTGTAATAATAATGATATTATTATATTAAAAAAATTGATAAAACTAAAACAATAATACAAAGTGACAAATAGTTAAGCTTCGTACTCCGTAGTGGATAAGATCATGAACATCAATTAATATTGTGCATACTCATGGAGGAATTTGAGGAGAAAATGAGTCTAACTATGTAATAGGGTAAGTCATGGTCGATCCCATAGAGAAACGGTGGTCCAATTAATCAACTCTAATATTGGTAAAACTAAACGAATAAAAGAAAAAAGTGTTATACTATTACTAACTAATAAAAGTATGAAATAACGATGAGCTTATATGAATTAACTAATAAAATGACTAGGTATTCTCGCTAATATGAATTAACATAAGATAAATCCCTATCACAAATAATCATACTATAATGGTCTAAAGGAAAGATGCACCCTTTATAATACCAATAGTTTATTTCTATTAACTTATAGGCTTCTCTAACATACAATCATGTATATTTTCACGGAAGCATGCATATTAAAGACATTAAACACGATACCCTAACTTCCTAACAATATTACCTATTTTCATGGAGAATTTCACATCCTAATTAATCATAACCATCTAAATCCAATTGTCGTTGACAAATAGATATTAGGTTCAAATAAACACCAAATTACATCTAACCTAATATTGATAAAATAGCACAATTCAATAAACAGGAACATATAATATAATCAAATTAGGGTTAGGGATAAAATCATATATCAAATCATATTAGGGTTCAACCTAAACCTACATTTTGAAACTATTTAAACATAATAAATAAATTAACAAAGAGAGTATGAATTGAAGACAAAATCAAAAATAACAATAATAAATGAGTAAAGAAAAGAAACAATACTTGAATTAGATTAATTAAAAGTATCAATTAATTGTTGAGCACCAAAGCCTTGCTTCCAATAATTTGCAAAGAAAGAACCAAAGTAAAAGCAATCAAAACTAAAACCATACAAAACTAGCCTAGAAAACTCCAAAGGAAAGCCAAAGGAGGCGTGGGTTTTCTGCTCCCCAAAAGAAGCCCAAAACCTCACAAATTCTCCCACCTAACTATGTACTAGTGATTAGGCGCCGCCAATGCGTTGCGGTGCGCTCAAGTAGGCTACCATTGTGCTGCGGTGCTTGCTGTAAAAATCAACACTTAAGGCTAAACTTCACTTTTTGCACCTTGCATGGAACGATTAATGACTAGCTGAAACTGTACCACGTTGCAACAAGTTTTCAAAAATCCCCAAAACAAGGCTAATGATCGATGCATATGCTTCAAACATGAGTCAAGCGATAGGCTTACGATATCATGAGAGCTCTTATTGCGTCAATAACCTACAAAACAAAGCAAAACATACCCAAGAAGAGCAATATCGAAATATGTGAAATAAAAGCTCGTAAAGGAGTAAAGATGTGGAGGGGAAATAATAAAAATAGATCACTTAAGGTACTAAAACCATGAATAATACCGTATTATTAATACTTGAAGAATCCTAATCTCTTTGATAAATTGGGGATAAAACCTCCACATGGAGTTCTTCTAGGACCTGGTTGTGGAAAGGTAAGTTGAGGGTGTTTTTATGGTGTTTTGTTGGAACATGTAGTTTTCAAATATTTATCTTGTATTTGGCAGACTTTGGTTGCAAAAGCCATAGCTAGTGAAGCTGGCGTTCCTTTTTACTAAATGGTAAGGGCAGAGTTCGTTGAGGTTCTTGTTGGTGTAGGTTCTACACATATTAGGGATTTATTCAAGAGAAACAAGCTAAACTTGATATACTTGTTTCCCATCCAAAATAATGGTACCGTACTTTTTCTTAAATCAGTTTATTGTTTACTGATGAATATATTTAATCTTCTACACAAAGCTTAGATAGAATAATTCTGGCATTGTGTAGTTAATATCCATATTAAAGATAAATCCAACAATATTTGTTTGTGAATGATTTTGAGTATATTGCATTGATCAGATTGATTTTTGTTCTGTACACTATTGATATTTATACATCCGGCACTTAGCTACCATATTATTCCTGGACTCTATCTCTTAATGTTACACTAAACTTGGAATTCTAATCTATGTTATCTTATCTTGTTTAATACTCTATCTTAACATAATTCTATCTTGTTTTACACTCCCCCTCAAGTTGGGTAGTCGGATCTCCAATACCCAACTTTCTTAAAACTTTTCTTAAACTTATGTGCCCCAACAACTTTAGTCAGTATATCCACCATTTGATCACTAGATTGCACAAAAGGAAGACTAACAATCTTGGACTCCGAGCATCTTTTATGAAGTGTCTATCCACTTGTACATGCTTGGTCCGATTATAATGAACAAGATTCTCAGATATACTTATCGCTGCTCTATTATCGCACATAAGATCACAACTCTTCCTTGGAGGAAAACCTAACTCAGTAAGCAACTTCCTAAGCCAGAGGATTTATGTAATTCCTCTCGCAATTCCTTGAAACTTTGCTTCGGCACTTGACAAAGCAACCACCTTTTGCTTCTTACTCTTCCATGTCACTAGATTACCTCCAACTAGCGTAAAATACCCAGATGTTGACCTTCCGATGTCTCTATCTCTAACCCAATCAACATCTGTATATGCATACATATCAAAATGCTCATTCTTTATGAAGAATATGCCCCTTCCTAGAATTCCTTTAAGAAATCTAAGAAGTCTATACACAGCCTCTATATGTTGTTCCTGTGGTATGTGCATAAATCTGCTTACTACTCGTATTGCATATGTAATATCAGGACGAGTATGTGAAAGATAAATCAATTTTCCTACTAGCCTCCGATACTACATTGGATCTGCAGCCTTTGCTTCCTCATCAATATGCAACCCATGATTCACCATTATCGGGGTATCTGCAGGTTTACAATCAATCATACCAACTTCAGTCAAAAGATCAAGAACATATTTTCTTTGGGAAATGATGATACCCAATTCAGATCTAGTACTTCAATCCCTACAAAAAATTTAAGTTGTCCAAGATCTTTCATCTCAAACTCCAAAAGCAATCGTTCCTTCAATCGACTGACCTCGTCTCTGTCATTTCCTGTTATTACCCTATTATCCACATAAATAATAAGACATGTAATAAGACCCTTACTTTTTTTTTAAGAAAAGAGTATGGTATGCATTACTCTGTTTGTACCCAAACCTTTTCATTGCCACTGTAAATCTCCCAAACCAAGCTCATGGTGACTGTTTCAAACCATACAACACCTTTCGCAATCGACACCCCTCTCCATCTGCAAAATCATGAGAAAAACCCTATAGGGGCTTCCATGTACACCTCTTTTGTAATTTCCCCATGCAGGAATGCATTTTTAACATCAAATTAGTGCAACAACCAATCTTTATTAGCAGCTATAGAAAACAAAACCCTAATTGTATCAATTTTTGCTATTGAAGAGAATGTTTTTGAGTAATCCATGCTATAAACTTGTGTGTTTAGCTATAATCTCTCCTTATATCATTCAATACTTTTATCTTCTTTATATTTAACTGTAAACACCCATCTACAGCCTATAATTCTCTTTCCATCAGGAATACGACACTTCTCCCATGTCTCATTTTTAACCAGGGCATCGATCTCTTTCTTCATGGCTTTCCTCCACTATACATTTCTAACTGCTTCCTCCACTATTCTAGGGACATCATCAGCGTAGATAGAAGTATTGACTATTGTAGTTGTAACAGACAACATCAAATTCACACTTGTCACTGGGTATCTCGACTGCTACGTCTCATATGACGGGTCATACCTCTTCGGTGGGACTCCTTTGGTGCTCCTCAGGGGAAGATGATACTGACTTCCATTTCCTTCATCATTCACTATTTCCTACACTGTTTCTTCAGACATCTCATTAATCACAATGTTGGTTTCTAATGAATTCTCGGGATCCCTTACCTCTCCCTCCTGATGCACAGCTTTTGTAGTGATAATTGGTAACAATACTGAAGGTGTGGAAGATACTATGTTTTCAGAGATCTTGTCTTCTGTTTCTAACATGGTACCCCATATGACTGCAACCAACTTAGATCGTCATTATATTTCTCCCCCTGACATCGAAGTTAGGTATCGAAAGTATGTGATTTCTACAAAGTCACAATCTAAGGTGGTGTATAAGCGATGTGAAACAAGATAAGAAAACCAATAAACTTTTTACATAACACCATACCCAATAAACACACATTTAATAGCTCTAAGTTCGAGTTTATGACGATCACGTTTGTGGAGATGTGCATAAACAGTGAAACCAAAAACGCGAGGTTAAAGGGTATGAGAAAAAGGCATCGGTCCATGGGTACCTAGAACCTCAAAGGGAGTTTTAAATTGGAGTTTCTTGGCAGGGAATCGATTAGTGAGATAATTAGTTGTAGCAACAGCCTCAGGCCAAAAAGACTTAGGGATACATGATTCAATCAATATTGCCTAGGTCATTTTAAGGAGAGTACGATTTTCCTCTCTACAACCCCATTCTGCTATGGGGTGTCAAGACAGATGGTTTAGTGCAGAAAGCCAATTTTAAGGAAAAAAGACTTCATGTCACAATTTACATATTCTTCACCATTGTCAGACCTAAAGAATGGTTATTTTGGTCTGAAACTGGTTAAGAATCATTTGGTAAAAGGTCTTAAATATTTCAAACACTTTTGACTTGTGCTTCATAAAATAAACCCAACTTATTCGAGTACAATCATTAATAAATAGAACATAGTATCAAAAATTATGACAATTGAGTTCTGGAGCAAGGCCCTAAACATCAAAATGTATCAAATAAAAAGGTTTATTAGCATGACTACTACTATTAGGATAACTATGCTTATGACTTTTTCAAAGAAAACATGTTTCATATTCTAAAGACAATTTTGAGCCAGAGAGTGAAGGAAACAAATGCTCTAAATACCCTAATGAAGGATGACCTAAGTGACGATGTCACATCCAGATTTGTTTCTCCACTGAGTCCCAACACATCAGTGTAGTTCCTTCTCTTGAAATCTCATCAACATAGTATACTACACCCTTCTTAGTACCATGCCTAATTATCTCCTCGGTCTTGGCATCCTGCACAACACAAGAATCATAACTCATTAAAACAGTAAATTATAATTCCTTCATTAATTGACCGATAGACAACAATTTATAAGAAAGCTTTGGAATATAAAGACAGTTGCTCAGGGAAAGTTGCTCTTCAATTCTCTCTACCCTATCTCCCTTAATCTCCAAACATTCTCCATTGGCTATTTGAATAAGGTTTTTTTGGGTTCTTTTGAGGATAGAAAATCGTGTTTATCAAATGACATTGTATCTGTTGCTCCACAGTAAAAAATTCAGCAATTTTTGTGTTTTGCAACATTTACAATGCCTTGGGTGGGTTTGGGTTGGCTAATGGGTTGGACTTTTGGATTTTGAGGATATTGGGCCTCGGTGTTTTTGAGATCAGTGGAGCACGGGTGGGAGTCAACTGAGGAAAATTCATGAGCCTCATTTTTAACACTTGCTTTATGGGCCTCGGTAATGTTGTTTTTGTGTTGGGAATCATCCAAGTAGGCTTTGGGAAGGATGATAGGTGGAGGTTGGCTAATAGGGTTAGGTTTAGGCAAAGAAATAGGGTTAGGCAAAGGGGTAGACTTAGGGTTAGATATCAGTTCCCCACTCCTTAGTCGTTCCTTACCTTCTTCTTTTATTGCTTTATTTGCCTTCCCTCCTTCCACCGACACATCCCCTTCCTTCTCCATGGATTCCTTCGATGTTATGGCTCATGTCCCCTTCTTTCGTGAATCTTCACCTCCTTTGCATGTCTAGATCCCCTGCAGTGAGTACATCTCAAGCTTGCCTTGTCATCATCCCGTCGAGGTCCTCTCTTCTTGCTAACTCCCTTCTGATCGTGTTGTAAGAAACATCAAGGATTGGTAAAAGGATTTTGATTCACGAGATCCTTTTGATCCTTATCAAATATATCATCTAACCGTGCTAAGAACTGATAGAGGCTGGTGTGTTGTTGTCTTTTTATTGTATGTGATTATGTCTTTGGGGCATGTCATTAGGTTCGGCATTTTTTGGTCCACTTCTTTTCACACTGACCAATTTACTGTAATACACTTCGATCGGGTCTGAGCCTTGTGTAATCGCGTTTGCTCGGATGGCTAGGTTAAAAATTTTAAGCCCATTTGTTCCACTAATGTACACCGCTTCAATCCCTACCCATAGCTCCTTTGTGGTTCCAAATCCAAGAACTGGTTTACCAGATCTGGATTGATATTTTCGACTATCCAGGTCCGAACCACCGCATTACGTTGGCCCCACTGGCTGTAGTCATCGGTGTTAGGAAGGGGGTGGACTGGCTATGATATGTATGAGCCTCCCCCTTCCTTCAATCGCCATGAGCATCAGCCTGGAGCTCTTTGCGTGATTTTGGTTGTTCAGTTTCTCTAAGATTGTTAATGACGATCCGTGAATTTCATGGTCCTTATTGTGATTCATCCTCTCTAGAAGTTGAAACAGTTGGGCCAAAGTCACATGTTCATCAGGGTTCTTTGGTTGTTCACTCAAGTAATGTACTTGGTAAGTGATGAAGCCTCTATGCCGGAAAACGCCACGGAAACCACCCTAGACACCGGCGACTTTGATACCAAGATAAATCTAACAGTATTTGTTTGTGAATGATTTTCAGTATATTGCATTGATCAGATTGATTTTTGTCCTATACACTGTTGATATATTTATACATCCAGCACTTAGCTACCATATTATTCCTAGACTATATATCTTAGTGTTACACTAAACTTGGAATTCTAATCTATGTTATCTTATCTTGTTTACTACTCTATCTTAACATAATTCTATCTTGTTTTACAATAAAAACCCATCATAGCTCTTGTCAGCATCAAGTTTTTAGGCAACAACACTATAAGGATGCTATTAGCCTTATATGACCTTTGATAATTTTTGGGATCCCCTCTATACAGTGTTTCCTGAGAAGTCAAAGGCTTTACATTGCACCTTCTTAGTAATTATATTGAGATATTTACTCTGCACTTGAAGGTGATGATGCACAGTTGCTCATCTGATGTGGTTTAACATAACAATCAATGGTATTTTGGGCATGAATGTGATGTGAGACTATAAGAGCAGCCCTTTCATTACCCTAGTAAAATTAACCCACATTTTGATTTGTTGTATGTTTCATTTTCAGGTTTAATTAACCCAAAAGGAGACTAGTGGAGCTGAAATTAACTATATCATAAATATATACCCTGTAGAAACACTAGAAAGCCTTCTTTTGGAGAAGAAATGTCCTGGTATCCTTCCATTGTTTAGTGAGGAGCAAGTATATGAGCTAGAGCATGCATTGCCAACCTCATCAAGTGGTGAATTGGTGTGAGTGTTGAGTTGACATGTCATTAATGATCAACTAGACCTATAAAGCAGCCAGTGGAATGCAGATAATTTGTTGTCCTACTTTGACAAGATCCACTCTCTTTGCTTTGAGCCAGGGAGTCCACTCCCAATTCCATTATATTGACAAGCTAGAGTGATGGGCTAAGCAAGTTGAGGGAAGAATGCATGTTAAACTTTAATTTATGAGCCCTCGTATAAATGCATTTTGAAATTCTTTACATGAGGCTGTAAGCGGCTCTGTAATCAGTTGACACTAGATGTATAGAGTTTCTAGGCCCAATCCATCACCTTTTGAAGGTCGTTTTAGAAGTAGCATAAGTTAAGATGTACGGAGTATTTTGTATCTTGTTTTGGTTGAAACAATTCTACAATTTATACTGTATTGAACATAATGAACAGTTGTACAAATGAATATATTATAATTGGCATCAACTTTTATAGGTTGATTTAGAAGTGGCAAAAGTTAAATTGTACGGGGTTTTTGTTAAAACAATTCTGCAATTGATGTTGTATTAAACATAATGAAAAGTTGTGGAAATGAAGATATTGTAATTGGTTGGACTTTGAATATCTATTATGAATATTTTTTCCAAGTTTAAATCATACTAGTTTTTGGGCTCTGTTTGACGAAGGCGAAGACATGATTTGGCACAAATTATATAGTTTGACACGTTTAAATCAGTCATTTTGGACATTGGAATAAGAATGGACCCAACACAATGACCAAGTATACATGAATATCATTGATTATTGCTACTATGTATTTTATACTTGACTCATTCTTATCTCGAAATCAAAACCTTTTGTCTCATATTTGTATGGAAGTTGGACCCTCTCTAGTTCCTTTGTTATCGAGGGAAATAAGAAGGTCCGGCCTTTTTGTTAATATTTGGTCATGAAACTTATTACGTCCATCTATCATTCAACTATTTATTTGAAGAATTCATCCAGAGAGCCTTACATCAATTAACCATTCATCAACTAAATTCAACCAAACTTCGAACTCCTAAGATTAGATAAGGCTATGAGACAAAATGTGAGATACATAGTTCCCAACTCTCTAGTTAACCTCTGCTCTTTTAGAATAAGGCAATGAGTTACGAGTGGCATAGATCTAATGTCCAAGTGCCTGTGCCTCTAATAAAATGGGACGACTTAATTGTAAGACCAAGGCAAGCTTCCTCAAATTAAATCATATGAGTCGCATCATTCGGGTGCCAATCACAAGAGATACATAAAAGGTGTTCTAGTGTACAAGTGGACAACTAATTCCAAAATGTAAGCCACTTAATTTCGAGCAACTCTCCTCGAAACCAGACCGTTGAGTTCCCTACAAAACTGGAGGCATTTAATTCATTCATGCCGAGACTAACTCCGAACTCCGAACTCCGAACTCCGAACTAAATAAACTCAGGAAATCTTTCACTTTCCCTTTCTATTCTATTGTACGGATGAGATATGAAGAAAGCTCAAAACTTTAGGTTAAACGCCAAAAAATGCAACATTCATAATAATAATAATATTCATAAAACCCAAGATATCAACAAGATCAACAATGTTGAAAATCGCAACCGAAGCAACAACAACAACAACAACTTCTATGATCTCTGCGTTTCCCTGATTTGGTGCTTCGTTTTCTTGTTTTATTGTGAAGTTTGTCTCAGCGATGGACACGGAGGTACTTCTTCCCCCCTTTCTCCATTTTTTCATCATTTTTTGCTTTTAATTTACTGGATTTATGTTTTTTTATTTGTCTGATCCATTTTCTAATTTGGATTTTTGAGCAACACCCAGATGTTTTTTTTCCAAGAATGTGGGACCTTTCGATTAGTGGGGGTTCATTTTAGGTTTTTCTTGATAAGTTCTTAATTATTATTCATTTACGTGGTAATATGAGCTAATTAATGATTTTTTTTGCAATTTTATATGCTAGCCTTGTTAGTTAATATCATTTCTAGTTATAATTGGTTTTCCTTTTTCATCGATATGTTTCCTGATAAGCTATTAGCATGCGTTGTGTTGTGAAATCATTGAAATGAACCTGATTGTTATCTTGGAAATTTTTATACTGTTACATTGCTGTACTTTATATTATGATCCAACTTTGTGCATTCCATTCATCAAGTTTGAGTCTTTGATCATATTTCTATGCGGATATGTACTCCCAACTGCCCCAAGTTAAGAGGAAATATTATAACATGGGATCTTGTTAGCTTCGTTTCAACGTGTATTTTAAAAACGTCGGCTCTTAATGGTCAAGGATGTGTCTAGGAGAATGTTAGGGGACAGATTGGGTGAATCTTTTGCACAACTCATTAGGAATGCTATCATTAGTTTAAGACTTGTTAAGCTGTGAGTTTGTGACGACCCATTTTAAATTTCTACTGAGTTAACTATATTTGCTACAAGTCTACAACAGTATATGAGTACAACCAATATTTCCAAGGATTTAACTGTAATCTGCGTTTATGATCTTATAGAAGTTTTTTGGCCGTCTGTTTTGGCATAAAGTCATTTGACGGACTGTTAATAAATTGAATTTTTCAGAGGCTCATCACTACTCTAGTAATAGAAGCATGTCATCCGAGGCTCAGCTTGTGGGCAATGGAAATTCCTATCTTCATAACGTCTCAGCTGGAAACTTCACCGACAGCATGTTGTTAGAGGTTAACATATCAATAAACATTAACATTTCTACCATTCAAGGGCTAGGTTCTTCAAATCCTAATTATTCACTTCCTAGGCATAAAGGGTTGGAAGAACTCGTCTTTAACATATTAAGATTAGGATACAACAACTTAATGTGTGAAATACCATGTCGAATTGATCAAAGAACAAACAAAGTAGAGGACCACCAACATGGAATGGCTCTGGATTCCACTTATTTGAAGCTGGATGAGACCCGAAGTACAACAATGTCAGGAATGGGGGTGATCTCCTCTACCGGACAAGTGAATATCAGCCATCGACTTGAACCTGATGGAACAGCTTACAATTTTGCCTCATCGGCTAAAGGTGCAAAAGTTGTGGCTCATAATAAGGAAGCGAAAGGAGCCACTAATATTTTGGGAAAGGATCACGATAAGTATCTTAGAAACCCTTGTTCTGTATCAGATAAGTTTGTTGTAGTTGAGCTTGCAGAGGAAACTTTGGTTGATTCTGTCAAGATTGCAAACTTTGAGCACTACTCCTCAAACTTCAAGGAATTTGAATTGTGGGGAAGCTTGACTTACCCTACTGTTGAATGGTCCTTTATGGGAAAATTTGTTGCTGGCAATGTTAAGCATGCTCAGACTTTTGTTCTGCCAGAACCCAAATGGGTAACTTATTTGAACCTGAGTTTGGTTAGTCACTATGGATCAGAACATTATTGTACATTGAGTGTCTTGGAAGTTTATGGTGTTGATGCTATTGAGCGGATGCTTGAAGATCTTATGGTGACTCCGGTTAGACCAACTCCTAGTGAACAACCATCAGAAGTTAATTTAACCGAGGCGTCATCTCTAAAGTCTCAAGATTTTGCAGGAAAAGGGAAAAATACTAGTGAGGTTCTTAATGGAAATGTTTCCTCTGCAAAAGGAGTAGGAACAACTAATGAGAAAAAGACCTGCAGTGAAGCAACTAAGAATCCTAGTACCTTAGGCAAGATTCCAGATCCGATGGTGGCTAAGTCAAATAGCAGAATTCCTGGGGACTCTGTTCTGAAGATCTTAATGCAGAAGGTGAGGTCAGTGGAGGTAAACCTCTCTATGCTAGAAGAGTACCTGAAGGAGCTTAGTAAAAAACAAGGCGATATCATCCCTGAAATCAACAAAGAAATATCAAAAGCTACTTCACTGCTGGACAGCCAAAGAAAAGAAATCAAAGAACTAACTAATTGGAAGGAAGAAACGGTATGGTCTATCTACCATTTCTGACGATGCAGTGGATTTTCTCCATATTCCTTTTTATCTCAATTTTGAAAGAATTAATCATTTTTTTACAGGATAAGCAAATCAAGGACATTGAGTTATGGAAGGCTGTCTTCTCATCACAAGTTGACGAGTTGGTCAGTGAAAACAGGATCCTCAGGTCTGTTTCATTTTTCAACTTTTCTTGTGTACCTGCTAACTAGTGGTTTGTTTTTTATATGGTGTCTGATTGCATGACTTTCCCAAACTTTTTACATAACTGTAAATATCTTAGTTTAACTAAAATATTACAGATTGCATGATTATAAACTGGCCTGTGATTACATAACAGTGAATATGGTTTTTGTTAACTATGATGCTGGGTGGAGAACAAAGTTTTTTCTTCATTTCTTTTGTTACAAATCGCTCCGTATTTTGACACTAACTGAGCACATTTCCTGCTCTTGACTCCCAAATACTGTGGCCTAATATATTTCACGACCATCTTTAAAGGGGGTGAATTTCTCTCCTTCGCTAAGGCTCTGTTTAGTAGGGCGTAAAACATTTTCAACTGAAAATGATTTTCCATGGAAAATTTTTTACAATGGAAAACTCATTTTCATTGAATTTTTCCGTTGTTTAGTTGCATGGAAAATGATTTTACATTTAAACATTTTCCGTTGTTTGGTTAAACTGAAAATCAATTACTCCTATTGACTTTTCTAATTGTATTCTCTTATCATTTTTTATTTTTTTTCCGTTGTATTTTTTAATTGTTTGTCATTAGCTAAATTTGTTATGCTATAATAAATATTTTTTTTTATAAATTCTACAATATATTTCTCTAATCTATTAATATCATATTACATTATACAGAATATCTCCATAAAACCTTAAAAATATTATAAAAAGACCTTAAGCTAATTATAAAGGAGTATTCGAAATCGAATAAGCAAATCAATCAAACAGGTAAATATATTCGCAATCAAATAGGTAAACCAATCAACCGGTTGTAATGTAATAGTTTACACTTTTACATTTTAATTTCTAACAAAAAGAAAATTTATACTCTAATTTCAAATAAACTATTGATTGCCCATATTTCTTGAGAAACTTTCATGGTTCAATTGAATCGGGGAGAAATCTAGGTTATTTTTTTTATTTTCGACTAAAATGGATAAAATTTATTCAAATTCATGATATAGTATGATAATTTAATAATCAAGATACGAGATTCGAAGAAAACATACTTAATTGATGATATTCGAAAAAGATGAAAAGAAATTGTGGATTTTTACCCCGATTTTTAATAGGGAGAAAGTGTGGAGCAGAGAGAGAGGGGTTACCGAGATAATGAGAAATAAAGAATGTGTGAATAGAGCTAAGCATGGGCCAAGCCGGCATGCGGGTTAAGCAGTCACATTTTTGGCACACTAAGACATGAGCACGGTTATGGCACGGCACGACACGACACGCTGCGGATAACAAAAAAATTTAGGCACTAGTACACGAGCGGCACGCTGATTTGGCACAAAGCACGACCCAAAGTACGTTATTATTTAGTATTATTTAATAATATTATTAGTAGTAATATAATTATTACTACTACAATTAATATTACTATTATTATATTTTTATAATATATTTATATTATCTAAAATTAATTTTTTCAATTCTACTATATACTTTATTTTTATTTTTTGCTAAATTAGGCCAATACGAGACACGACACGGTACACCAAGAACGTAGGTCGTGCTAGGCCATTGGCCGAGTTTTAGGAAAGGTATCACGACACAGCACGACACCACCACAATTAGGCTTGGTACAACACGACAAGAGGTCATGCACGAGCTGACACGGTCCATGACGGGTACGGTACGACCCGTGCCCACCTCTATGCATGAGTTGGTAATGCGTGAGTTGTTTGTTAGTTGGTATTTTTATGGAGTGAATTGATGTAAAATTATTTTACTCCCAATTTTGAAGGAAAATGTTTTCAATAGGGTGTAAAATGAATTTACATTCTATATTTTACTCCAAACCAAACAATGTAAAATGGAAAAACAGTCTTCAGGAAAAATATTTTACACCCTACTAAACGGAGCCTAAGTAATCACATTTTACGAATTTTTCCTTCGTATCGTCTGACACAATCTTTTACGTTGCAGATCTCTTGTTGAAAACATAGAGAATGACCAGACAAGTCTACAGAACAAGGAGCTTGCTGTTTTATTAGTTAGCGTCCTTTTCTTGTGCATAGCATTCCTCAAGCTAGTCTCTAAGCGGCTTTTACTCTCTTTTGGAGCTTCTCAAGGCTACGATGCCTCTAGAACGAATAGAGGGTGGTTGTTGATACTCCTTAGCAGTGGCATCACGATGTTAATAACTTTGATCTAGTGAACCTTGGGCCTTTCTGCTTCCTTGCTGAAGATTTCCAGAGGTGAGTTAGTTGGTGGAGAAGCTCATACTGCTTCCTGCCCTTGAAGTTAGGGCAGAGATGTATTAGGTAGAATCAGCGTAGAAATTTTGTAGGAGTAACTCTAGTGGATTGCTTGTGGTTCTTCTAACAATAATTGATCTATTTCATTATCTTCATTTGGTATGTTAAGGTTTGGTTGTTGTAGGCTGCAAACTAGAACTAGTTAGACTGCCAATACTGTAGTAGTTTAGCTGAATGTGGGGATCAACCGATCAATGAACAATTGTGCACTACCATAATGAGTGTTTGTAAATGTTTGTAACACGAATATATTTACAAGTAGTGTTTAGTAAATGTTTTTCTTGTGCATTACCATATACTCCATATACAAAGGTTGATTCGTCATTGAGCGTTGATTATTACCCGGCAAAACCCTTTTCTTGGCTTGTATGGAAATCACTGTAAGCTTTCCCCCGTTTTTTTTTGGGCATAAGCAGATTGGGTACAAGACACCAACCACACATTAGATCAATGCTGTTGGCATAATTCTCATCATTAGAAACTAAAGTAAGTTCAGATGCAAGAAGCCAAGAACAAGTTTGCATGAAGCATTGAGTATCATAAGTAGTAAATGTATAAAAAAAAAGGGCAAGCTTACCAATGATATGTACTTTGTACTCCATCCGTTTCTCAAAAATTGTCCCATTTTTCATTTTAATCCGCCCCTCAAAGATTGTTCAATTCTCTTAAGAATTTTCTATTTTGGGTTGTCCACACAAAGATTTTTCATTGTATCTTAAAAAAAAAAGTTAAAATCGTACTTAGGGCAATCTTCAGGATACGGAGGGTATATTTTATTTTGAATCCTCCAACTCCGACGAATCTCCCATCTTCACACCTCTCGTAGCTTTCACTTACAACTAAATTGCTCCTCCAAACTTCCAAAGTTACTCCAATTCATTTTTGTTGTTATCAATATTACTTCTTTCACTATTTTGGTTTGTTTGATTCAAAACCATTTTTATTGCAAGGTAAACTTTATTATTTAACAAACACATTCCATCTATTCTTGTTGCTTCCTTTAATTCTTTAGATATGTTGTTGCTCGATCGTTATTTCATTGTCTTAACTTTATTCCTTGTATGATTATATCTTATAATAATATCACGAAAATTTACTATTATGAAAATTCTTGAAAACACCTGCTAAT
Source organism: Dysphania ambrosioides (assembly GCA_026401315.1). Lineage (NCBI taxonomy): Eukaryota > Viridiplantae > Streptophyta > Magnoliopsida > Caryophyllales > Amaranthaceae > Dysphania > Dysphania ambrosioides. The sequence goes on along the minus strand of CM048659.1, from coordinate 3,642,850 downwards.
CCAACTCGTAGGACATAAAGATCAACTACTCTTTCAATCAGTAGACCATTCAAATCGCTTGTAATATGTCTCAAATAAATCATTCGCGTACTCAAGGAAAGTCTTAAATGAGTGTCGTATCTTAAATACTCTACGCACAATTACAAATGTAGTTGAGAAAGAAACACAGTAATATTGTTGTGAATTAGAAAAGTATACCTTTAGCTTAACCTTAACCACGATATCTTTCAATAAAAAGGTAATAAGTAGCTAACCAAATAATACAACTTAGATAGGATCGATGGTTAGCATATACTGAAAATATTCCCAAATCCCAATCCTGAACTCAAACACTTTTTCTTATTAAATTTTCCGCAATAAACATTTCGCTGTAAATTTAACTATTTAAGTACCCCAGGTCAAACCTCGGTTAGAGTCTCAAATGGCAAGAAATCAAAACCGATTATCCCCAAACTAAACGCAAAACGACATCGTTTCAGAACACCTAAAATCCTAAATGGCTAAAAGATTCGTCAGTTACAAGTTTCCAACACACACAAACCTTCTTCATCCCCCCTCTCTCTCTCTTCCGTTCCTCTGCACATTTTTCATTCAACAGACCACTAAATTTAGGGTTTATGCGACCCCCTAAATTGACGCTTTTTTTCTAATTCGAAAGAATACCGTCCCATTATCCCCCAAAATCGTCGCTTAAAACCGACGAAATCACCTCAATTTCATAAAGATTGAGATTTCTAGGGTTGTTTCATGCACATTGAAGCTTTAATGTCTTATTCATGGAGATTATTCTTCCCTCCCTCTTTTCATCGTACTCCTTCATTGTAGCCTTTGCCGCAACCGTACTTTGCGCCGTCTTCGCCGCCGTGTTTTCGTCGTTCAGAGGAAAGAGATTTAGTGCGAATTTCACGACAGAGAGAGAATCGAAGAATAGGAGTGCTTTGGATTGTAAGTGTAATTGCGTTTGTAACGGTACTGTTTCGAGGTCTGATTGCGAGGCGACGGTGACAGCGAACAAAGGTGAAATGCCGGCGTTAATGTCGGCGGCAGAGAAGCAGACAGGGGCTTCGATGATGGAGATGTTGGTGCCGGAGATTACAACACATGCGCTGAGTTACTTGGATTACCCTAGCCTTTGCCGCCTCTCTATGACTAATTCTCTTATGCGGAAGGCTGCGAATGATGACAATGCTTGGAAAGCTCTTTATCATAAGGTATAACTATCGATTTATGCCTGAATTTTATTTTGATGAATTAAATTTTTGCATTTTTGGTGATTAAATTGGAATTATATAGTGGGTAACTGTGTTATGAGGCCATGCTATTGTTTGCTGGTTGATGAATATTGCAGCCGATCGGTTAGGTTGTGTTGTTGGTAGTACATTGTGGTAACTCTGGTCTGATAGTTGTGAGTAAAATTTGTATTACCGGTGAACATTTGAATTTGGCAAGTTATGGCTACAAGTCTGTGATTTTTGGGTTTTGATTGCGGATGGTGTTGTTCGTGTTCAGTTATGATGAGTTGTGCGTGGATTTAGGTTGATTTTGAATTACTAGGGTGTTGCGTAATAGTGAATTCTTGGGGGTTGGATTTAGGTGCAGGTTTTGCTTAGAGTGTCCTTGTATTCTTGTGAAGTGAGATTATTTGAAGTTTAAGGTTGTTGAGTTTTCTTTGTCGAGGTGATTGATTTATATTGTGGCCGAAATTTTAGTTTGCATCATTAGAATATTGTATTGGTTTATTAGGGGGAGTAACTTCAGGACTGATTAATCATCAGATTTTGGCAAGTTATGGATACATTTCTGTTACTAGGATTATGAATGTTGGATATTATTATCCTTGATGAAATTCAAGTGTTCTAGGTTGTTTATGTATAATTAGAGAGTTACATTGTATTGAGTGTTTGAAAGTTGGATCTAGGGGCAGGTTTTGTTGGAGTGAGTTCAGTTTAAGGGTGTTATGGTTTCATTGGGGACCTACAATATGCTGTAAGCTAGCATTTGAAGCTTTGTTTACACGTGGTTCTGGATTGCTGGGAGTATTGATGTATGAATTCACATGTTTGTTTTACTGAATGTGTGCTTCTCTTTTCTTTTTAGTGTGTGAAATATTTGTCATCATGTTGAATTGTTATAAAGATGCCTTTAGTATTTTGTTGATTTAATTGGTGAAAATCTGTGGTGGTGGTGGGGTGGTGTGCATTTGCAAGCTTGAGTTACTTTTGTTGATGTTGGATCCCTTTGTTTTTGGTACTCATTATGTATGAGACTGAAGTTAGAAGGCTACAGATTTGACCGTTTTCATAGAAAGCTTTTTAATTTTCTAGTGCTGCAAGTTCCTTTTTCTCTGGTGTCCCTGACTCAAACAGAGCTGGTGTAGATTTTTGCTATCTTTCTGATGTAGATTTTTCTAAATATATTTGGGCAAATGTTTGTTCACTATCTCAGATCTACTTCTCTAGTAGCTGCTTAGTCCCATTACAATACAGAGTACATGGTTGAGGCTTTTTGGATAGATATTTCCCAGTTTTTCTAATGGATTTGGATGCCATTTTGTCACAATACCATTAGTTGAATTGCTGACCAACCTTTATAAATTGTCTTTTGCTTCTGCTTTGAAACCTTAGATAATAATAGAGAAAACTTATGGGCCTAAGATCCTTTTTATTGCAGGCCTTGTCATGTTTGAATTATTCATCCCATATTTCTCATCAAGCTAATAGTCAAAGATAATTCCCTTTGCGATGTAGACAGCTTAAATGAAGTACTCTGTAAATTGTGTGCATTATTTCTTATGTAAACATCATGCTATAGATGGATCACTTTTTTGTAGATTCTTCCCTGCAAAGTCATGTTGCATATGTTCATGTAAGATCATGTTGATTTTGGACTGTATTTAAGTTTATGCAGGATTTTGTGAATTATTGTTGCATTTTGGCTGTCTCTTAAACATCTGTAGTTTTTATTTTCTAATATCTTCATTCTTAAATCTATCTTCTTTGGTTTTATAGGATTTTACTTTGGAACAAGATTATGTCAGACCAGCCAATGGTTGGAAGGCTTACTACGCAGCTACAAGAGCAATTGTGAATATTAATGCAGAATTTTTTAGCATCATCAGGGATAGATCACTTCCAGCAATGAGTCATTTTTGGCTTAATGCAGATTATGTGAAGTGTATTCATACCTCAGGGGAGCTCTTTACAGGGTATGGTCTCTTGGTTATTTATTTATTTATTTATTTATTATTATTAGTCTGGGACTCTGGGTTCTGGAAGCACATGGAATAAATGATTCCCCTATCTGCACACTTATTCTTTTCTAGTATCCTGAATTACTTTGGAATTTTAAGCTGTTTACAAATAACTTGGGGCGTCAATTATGCATTTTTAAATTTTACTTGATCTTTGACTGTTGTGCTTGATAAGTAGATAAATGCCGTTCCCCTACCTTTTTCAGTTAAGTTATTTATTTGGCCCGAAGTTTTCGTGCAATTGAAATTTTATGTTTGGGAAACATCGTGCACTATAAGAGGATTATATTAATATTTTATAAGTGAAAATGATGTGAGTGGAGTTTTTACAGAAAGCTCATCCCATTGGTTTTTGTCCTGTCAGATACAATGCTGTAATGGAGAGCTGGCAGATTGCATTTAACTGGGAGCAACAAGCAGATGGCTTCCAAGTCTGTGATGTGCGAGCTAGGATCCTGACTGACATGGCTTGGGTTACCATGAAAACCTATGTCGACATGAATGCTGGGTCATGCAACGTAACCAATGTCTTTGAGTATCATGATGGGAGGTGGTACATGGTCCATCATCACCGCTCGGTGATACTGGTTGATGAAAATGTCGATCAACATGGGCATGCTTAAGCCAAGTAGAAAGAAGTGAATAATTATGAACATAGTTGTCACCGGGTAAAAAATAGTACAGCATGATTTGTCTTCAGTGAGAAATTAGTTGGGATAGAAATTGTGGTTCCATTTGAATTGATCCAATGTATTTATTATTACCCTCAGTTTTGGCTGCTGTTTCTCGAGAAGGGGCCATCCTTTGAAAATGTCATTTTATATTTCCCTTCCCTTTCTGATCATTTTCTTTGATTCTCCAGTTAACAATGTCAATGAAATTAGATCACAGGCACCAGTTTGGATTCTGAAGAGTCGAATTATTTTCTGCCGTCACCTTCTTAATACATTAATGTCTCTTGCTTGCTTTTCTTTGGATGCTTTTGATAGTCATCTGAGTTTCAATCTTGCCTCGAACCATTGGAGTCGAATTGCTAGACTAGAGGATGGATGATAAGTGGTTGGTAGTGAACGTTGGGGGATGGGAAAGAGGTCTGGTTGACATGTACAATTTTTAAATAATTGTAAGGGTTATGGTTTGCTCCGAACCTAACTACACAATTATCAAATCAGATTTATACCAAAATTGTTACGCTTAAGTTTTGGCAAGAAGAGTTCTGTGACATCTAGTGGTTCATTAAGTTGATTTGTATTCTTGTGTTTCCGGATACCCATACCGTTAAAAACACATAAAGGTAGCCTCAGGCTCTCAGCTCTCAAATGAGTAGGTGCATAGCAATGCCCTATGCATTTATGTGGCGAGGCTTAATGTACATTTGGTAGTCTACTAATCTAAAAGATTAAGAACTTAGGACATTGGTCTCTGAAACTGACAGCCCGAGTTCAAATCTCAGTGGATCCATTATCCCCTCACAAATCCTTTGGCGTCTCCCAACTTGTCAGTGAAAGGTTGAGCTCTAACGTGAACCACTCAAACTAAGAAAGGAGAGTGGAAGGAAAGACAGAGCAGACGCACGACTATAGTGGAGGAAAATGAGGGGACTTGTAACTTCACCTCCATCTCCTTCCCTCGTCATCTTCTCACATCACCCCCCTCAGAACTCCTCTCCTCAATTCTTACAGTTGAGAACTCCCCAGCTGCTGCTGCAGCAGCAGCAGCAGAGAGCTGGCCCCTTCATCTGTCTCTCATCTTCAACCTCCTCATCTTCATCAGTTGTTGAAGAACAACAAGATTCTTCTCTTCCTTCTGCTTCTCTTGTTGATGATGAGAGCAATGATTCTGATGCTCTTCCTTTGAATTTCAGGTATACTACTTCTCTGGGTTCTTTTCTATACCTTACTTCAGTTGATTATTTGTTGCTTAACTGATTATATTAGTGTAATTATACTGAAGATTTCAGATTTTTTTTTTTTACTTTTTGAACCGTTTGAAGTTGGAAATTAGGAATCTTGGTTGAGATGGGAAGATGAGTGGTGTGCGGGCATTGCTAATACCGTTTCTACTGAGTTTGGGTCGTGATTATGGTTTTGAGTGACCGTTTTAGTTTGATCTGTAATGTACTGGGCATATTGGGGTGAGGCTGAACAAGCATTAATCTTAGAAGAAAAACTATAGAGCAGAGGTGAAAAGGACTGAGGAGGTGACAAGGATGAAGAGAAAGCATGGGTGGGAATTTTGCCAAAATTTTCTTAAATAAGGAAAATCTTTTCCTCCCTTGAAAAACCTGAAAGTTTCTAGGAAGTTGATTTACTCCCCTACCAAACACACCCCTATAGGAAGCTGATGGATTTATCTCCAAGATTAAATTTTTTTTTGGCTATTTGGAGGATGTTTTGGGGGTATCGAGATTGACAAATTATATGCATCTTTGGAGATGCAGTATCAGTTCTTTGCATAATAGTAGCATTTTTCAAGTTGAAACCTTCAATAAGCAAGTTTTTAAAGGCAATGCAAACTCAATGTAATTTCTCAATAAATGACTAGCACTACAACTAATCATAGAACTAACATTTCTTTCCAGCTTTTATTAGGAATGAGCTTGTTTGGTGAACGGAGTTTGACGGAAACAATGTCCATGTAGAGTTCCATTTTATTGCAAGTTTGGTGAATGCCTCATGATAATTCAGTACTGACTAAATAGGGACATATTAGCCAATTTTGTTGAGCGATAAGATTTCATTTGCTTCCAATTCACATGTGGAAATTTGAGAAACAATTTCCCCAGAAACCCATAAAGCAGGATTAGTTCGTTGTTGTTACATAATACATACTTTATAGTTTTCAAAAGAAGGGGTTTTTGTAATATATGTTGTTCTAGTTACTTTTGTTTCTCCTGATTGTCTTTGTTTTTGTGCAGTGGCTGTAAGGGTTGTGGTAGGGAGCAGATAGAAAATGGGTGCAATGGTGAGGGTCGGATTCAAGGTGGGATTGCCACTATTCCAGGCTTTGGTTGGTGGCCAATAAAGGCATACAGGCCTTGTCCTGGTTTCCTTGCATCTGGTGGCAACTACAGGCGGCGTGGTCAAAGCATGGATGAAGTTGCATTTGGAGGGGGGAGCAGGGGAACTTCAATGGATGATGACTCTGAGACAAGGTACTTTCTCTATCACAAGCTTTTCTTAATTTTTCGTTGTCTGAATTAAAGTCATTAGGACAAGTTGAACATTTGTTGCAAATATCAAGCTTTCAGATCATGCTCTATACTGTCTCGGTCTCTCAGATATGCATGACATACTTGAAAGAACCTGTTTCTGTTCAGTTATGGAGTACCAGATTAATGAACTTTTAATTTTAAAGTTAATTGTGACATATCATGTCATTAATTTGGAATACTTTTTACCTTAAAAATACTCTATGTTTGTTCTGATCCAGATTTTTGCAGTAGTTCTACAGAGTTGTTACTATTGCTACCATTGTTTGAGGCTCTCATATCCTGCTGCTGTTGTTTTGATTTATGTTTGGCTGTCTCTAATCATTTTGTTTTCTATTTACAGGAAGAAAGGAAAGAATAGAAGGCAGTTCAAGGGTTGAAAAATCCTCGTCGAATTAACCCTATACAAGAGTTGTACTCGCAAAAGTGGAGCTTTTGAAGTTTCATCTAAGAATACAGGTCTATTGGGGACAGCCACTGGTTAAATTTTGTAAATTGTCAATGCAGATATATAGAATTTTATATCACAATCTTCCCCTATGGAGAAAACTTGTAAGTTCTCTTAGACACTATGTTCCTTTGAAGAAGATAAAATTTCTTTATATGCTCTTTATATTTTCGAGGTTTTGTGTTGGTGGCACATTGGAAGTAAAAGATGCCAATCAGAGTTGGGTGAAGTAAAACGGCTGCTCTTACAGATCTCAAATTTCATTTTGTACGTTTGTATATGATTGTTTGTCAGATCTCTGGGTTTTTTTTTTTGGCAAAGGATCTCTGATTTAGATGTCACAAAGATGGTACCTGCTAAGGGTCCTTGATCTTATTCATACCTTATTGTCATCGTAAATACTGTGAACAAGAAGAAAAAAAAAGAGCTCAAATGAAGGAATACTATTACATTACCTTACCTGTAGAGGGAAACTAAAAAGTGAATTTGCACTTGGCATATATCCTTTTTTTAAGAGAGAAATACTAGTATATATCTTTAGCTTTTACAGAAATAATCAGTGAAGGAAAATTTTAAAGGTTTAACCAACTTAAATGAAGAGGAAACTCTAGTACGAAGTACGATTTCTTCCGGACCCTTCTTACATTCCATGAGTAGCCAGAAAGGTATTTCGGGAATCAGTTTTAATTCTATCTCTGCTACAAATCTATCGAACCGCATCAGATATGGAAGCACTCAGCTACCAAGCCTACCAGTAAGATAGACCTCGAGCATTTATCAATTCCATGAAAAGGAAGACGTGAAATTATTCTCTCTGAATTCTCATCGGATATCTATCAATCTATCCACAAATCTGGAACTGTTAAGTATTCTGCAGTGTGTTCATCAGGACCTCTTCCTGTATGGAAATTGCGTGCAAATCTACAACGAAAAACAAGGTGCAGGCAATTGGACAACAACTTCAGACCTAGAAAGCTCCAATTCTCTCAGCTTATGAACATCTGAAGAGCCAACTCCTGTCTTCTTGGAAAACATCCTGAAGAATACAAGTATCCAGGCTTGTAAAATAAATCCAACAGTAGTTTTTGTCAGTCACTTGTCCAGTGAAACACGACACACCAAGCAACAATCTTTCCATGAACCGTAGCTACATTAACACCCTTGCACAGCAAATCACCCTTCACTCCCATCTTTACCACCTGATGGAAGTTCGTGTACAGCACCGTTATAGCCACGCTAACTAAATAACAGAAAATAACAAGACCCTGTCTATTCAGATTTAACTCTCTACATTAGCAATCATATTAATATTAATAAGCACAGAGCCTTCCTTGATCAAAAGACGTCATCAAACATTATTATCTGAGATTTGCACACCATTTCCATTTCCATTACCATGATAGCAATCAACAGAAAACAATGGGTCCGATCTCAAGAATTTCCAATCTACTCAGCAAACAAACTTGAAAAAAAATAGACATATCATCAAATTGTTATACTTATTCTTGTCAATTTACACACTAAATAGCTATACAGCATACAAAAATTCTGAACTGCTTCCTAGCATCAGAGGTTAAGAGACTGACAGAGTTGATACATCGTACAGATTACATTTTTCTTACATTGATGGAGTTGAATAACTTGAATGAATGAAAACTTTCAGCTACCCAATTTGAAAGCATCTACAAAAAGGCCTAAGCAAACGCCGGCTTTCCAATAGTTGATCAGCACAATCAGAGACAGAAGCCTCCCACTTGATAATGAATTTTTTTTGTACATGAGCATACCTATACCCTCGATAGCAGCAACCACTATACCTGCAACCAATACATCCCAATCACCTGTCTGACCAAGTACTGTCGCTAGTGCATTTGCGGTGTAGAATCCCAACAAAATAAGAAAAACCTTCATGGGGAAATTCTTTCTAGCCGAATTCAACTTTCCCAGCAGCTGCCTGCCCCCAGCAATCGCAATTCTACTAAGCCGTGTTTGCCCAAGACTGGAAGAGTCCTCATTAACATCATTTGACTGTCCACCATTACTGGAAAATCCACCAGTATCTAAAGCAAATTTGATCTTCCAACAATGCCTTCCTGCATGAAAACTGCTCAGCACAGCAAGAGCAGGGGAGAGACATGGCTTAAGTTAGGCACCAAATGCATACATGAACACCAAAGTACAGAAAAGAAATGTATTCAAGACAATGGACAAAATAGAAAAAAAGAGTGCAACAGTAATATATTACTGATCTACCATAATCCTCAAATAAAAAAGATTTTGGAAAGTAGTACAAGAAGATAATCAAACTAAAGGGATTTGAGGTACCTGTGGACAAATTCAAACAACTGCCCCGACCTAAAATGAACATTTAGGTTCGAAGATGTGAATAATTCTTGATATCAGGTAAATGACACACCAGGATTTCAGGAGTATCAGAGAGCAGAAACAATAAAAATATAAATAACCAGTTTCGATAGGTAACCATATAGGGTAAATTCATAGAAGCTACAAGAACTTAGCTGATTTTGCTGATTGGAAAGTGTGTTGATTGACAAAGAGTGACAAATTAAACAAAGAGTACATCCTGTGAAATTTCAAAAAAGGAACTACAGCAAGAACTGGGGAGATATTCTGCCAATACGCACTACACTACCAGAGTCCAGAGCAATCCTAAGATTGTATTTTGATGCTGAAGAAACTATGCCACCAGTATTTTTGCTAGTGATATGCTTGCACGATGTGATTCTTTGAAATACTTCAATAAACCCAAGCCTCTTTCACAAGACTGATACACTAAAAAACAACCAAATGTCATCAAACAAAGGTTACAGGCTTGCCGCTGTAGAACAGGATAGATTAGAGAACAGGATAATATTATCCTTTTTAACAAAATTAAAGATAAGAACACCAGGATTAGCTAGGAACCGAGTAATTAGTGTTTCATAAGAACACAAACTCATTAGAATATGCAAGTATAAATATCATGCTAATTGTAACAGATTCATCATCAATCAATACACGAAATATTTTACATACAAAATACATAAATAATTCTTCTTGGTATCAGAACAAGCGTGAAGATCCGGTGGTTTTTGCGCTATAATCTCATCATTTACCGAAGAAACTTACCTTGAAGTATGGGCGAACCACCTAAAGATCCGAGTGAGACGTCCGTGACCCTCACTCAATTATGGCAGTTCTTCGAAAAGATGAACACCAATAGGAACATGGAAATACAAGGAGGCTCAATTTGCATCTCAAAAAAATTGAACACCCAGAATTATACTTGGTGGTCAAAACTGATACAATTGACAATTGATGGGAGGGGAAGACTTAGTCATATCATCGCCGACCCTCCCACCAGAGAGTCCTCGGATTTCATCCAATGGGCACAGAAGGATTCGATGGTCAAGGCTTGGATCATCGAAGACATAGAGCCCGAACTGGTAAACCAGTTCTTGGACTTTTAGACGGCAAGAGAGTTGTGGAAGGGGATCGAGTCCATGTTCGGTAGTGGGAGAGATGGACTCCATGTATTTGATCTGACAATCAAAGCAAATCACATAAGGCATGGTCAAGATTCAGTTGAAATTTATTATGGAAAATTGGTGACTATATGAAAAGAAATTAATCGAATCATGCCAAATCCGATGAGATGCGCTTATGACATAATAATTTACAACCAGAATACTCAACATAACTTTACTAGTTCTTGGTTGGATTAGGGGATTATCTGGACAAGGACCGAAGAGATCTTGTGAATCAAGATCCGCTACCCACGGTGGAAGAGGCATACAATAGAATCCTGCGAGAAATATCAAGGAGAGGCATAATGAAGTCTAACTTACATGACTTACCAGTGGCTCAGCCATCAGGAGTTGGGAGTGGACTCGGCACGAGAACCCGACCAGACAAACCACCTTGCAAGGACTACGAAAAGGAAAAAATACGGTGTAGCCACTGCGGAGGGAGTCGTCACACTCAAGAGGAGTGTTTTAAACTAGTGGGCTACCCTCAGTGGTGGCCAGATGCAAAGAAAACGGATGAGAAGGGAACCAGCAAAGGGGAAGATAACAGTAGGCCAGAGCTCTCATGGAGATTCGAAGGAGAAAGTTGCGAAGAATGAGACAGGAGGGGACGAAGGAGGCAAAGGTAAGAGAAAGGAATTGGGGTATTTACCTAACCCTAAAACACATATACCTTCCCAATTAAATCTCAGCCACACAAATAAAAAACCTAGCATCAACGCCTCACAATTCCCCCGCAAAATCAGCCCAAACCAGACAACTTGCCTCTTACCCTAATCCGAGCCCTAAAGCCTTTATAACCTCTAAAATTAATCCTAGTCGTTTAGATGAAAACCCTAGCATCTACGGTTCAGATTCCATCTGCCCAAAACAACCTCTTTTACAACATAAAACCAAACCTTCCCAAGCCCAGTTCGTGGCCCAATCCCATCTCATAATAAAAAAAAATCCTCAAAACAACCTAGCCCAAAACAATGTCGGAGCAACGTGTCACACATATCCAGGAAACAAATGGATTTTCGACTGCAATGCCACATACACTATGTCCTATGATAACATGGACTACTCTGACTTTATTAACCCCAAAAAACCCTTATATAGGCAATTAACGGAGAGTATATGGATTTAGTAAGAGAAGGAACCATTAACATGGGCCCTAATGTTGCTTTACATAATTGTTCTGTGGTACAGGATGCTCGAACAGGGAATTTACGAAGGATTTAGGGTGTATTGTTCTAATAGTTCTGTGGTGCAGTATATAGGCAACTTACGAAGGATTTGGGGTGTACTGAAGATCATTGGGCATGGTACTAAAAGGGATGGCATGTACTAAGTAGATGAGATGTTCAAAGGTGGAAGTGCTATGGTGGGACGTGAATCAATTGAGGATCAAATTCGGCTATGGCACCGTCGTCTAGGGCATCCGTCATTAGGGTACTTGGAACGTCTCTTTCCTACTCTTGTTGGCTCAAAGCTTGTCTCAAATTGTGAATCGTGTTTTCCGTCCAAAAGTCATAAGAATTCTTATTCTAGTAGTATTAGTCATGCTATTAAACCCTTTTATATTATTCATTCAGATGTATGGGGTCCTGCCCCTTGGTTCTCATAGTTTTCTATATTATGTCCTTTTTATTAATGACTGTACTCATATGAGCTGGATATATTTTCTCAAACAGAAACCTGAAGTTTTTGAGGTCTTACCCAATTTCAAACCAAAATAAGCATCCTTAGATCTGATAATGGGGGAGAATACATTAATCATGACATGAAAAACTTTTGTAATGACCATGTCTGCTTCATCAGACTATGTGCCTGGCACTCCTCAACAAAATAGGGTAGCCGAAAGAAAGAATAGAGCCCTGCTTGAAATGACCCGTGCTATAATATTTGAGTCTAGTGTTCTAAAGTCTTTTTGGCTACAACAGCAAACTATCTTACAAATCGCCTACCCACAAAAAAACTTCACCATAAGACTCCATTACATGTCTTGGGAACTTTTTTTACCTGTTCCATCCTTACACTCTTTACCTCCTCGAGTGTTTGGATATGTTGTGTATGTCCATCTCCCAGAAAAAAGTCGGACTAAACTAGAACCCAGCAATTAAATGTGTGTTTGTAGGGTATGGTATGGCTTAAAAAGGTTATCGATGTCAAGATCCCTCCTCAAACCACTTATATACTTCTACGGATTGTGAGTTTGTCGAAAACACCTTTTTCTACCCCCAACTTCGATGTCAGAAGGAGAGTGACATAGACGATCTAAGTTGGTTGTATCATATGTCAGATGCTACTACTGATACAAATGCAATCTCTGAAAATATAGTACAGTCCATGCCAGCTTCTATATCACAACTAGTGGTCACTCATATGATTAAGCATCCAGGAGTAGAGGAGGAGGTAAGCCATGATATGGGTGTGTTGAATGATGTTGGTGATAATGTACTTAATGATGTGGTTCCTGTAGAAAATGTTGAATATGTACAGGAAAACATGGTAGCCCCTGAAAGGTATCAGTTACCTCCGAGAAGTACGAAAGGAATCCCTCTGAAACGATATGATCCCTCTTATGAGTCCCATAAGTAAAGTACCCAATACGGAGTCCATCCAGAGACGGCAGTAATGTTTAATACTGCTATATATTCAGAAAAAGATTCCCTCTATAGTTGTCGAGGCAGTTAAAAGTGAGCCTTGGAGGAAGGCAATGGAGGAGGAAATAAAAGCTCTTGAAAAAAAATGACATGTGGCAGAAATGTAGGATTCTAGAAGGGAAAAAAGTTGTGGGGTGTAGATGGGTGTTTACTGTCAAATACCGAGCAGATGGAAGTATTAAACGGTACAAGGCAAGACTTGTAGCTAAGGGTTATACACAAGTCTATGGAGTAGATTACTCTGAAACATTCTCCCAAGTAGTGAAGATTGATACCATCAGAGTGATGTTCTCAGTAGCAGCAAACAAAGAATGGCCCTTACTACAGTTTGATGTCAAGAATGCATTCTTGCATAGGAAAGTCTCAGAAGAAGTATATATGGAAGCCCCAATTTTTCTGTAGGTGAAGGATGTAAACTAAAGAAGGCGTTGTACGGACTGAAACAGTCTCCCATAGCCTGGTTTGGTACATTCGCACTGGCAATGAAGAAGTTTGGGTATACACAGAGCAACTCCATACCTTGTTCCTTAAACGAAGGGAAGGAATGATGACATTACTCATTTTATATGTGGATGACATAATTATTACCGGAGATGACGGGATTATTACTGGAAATGACAAAGAGGAGATTCAGGAGTTAAGGGAGAGACTGTTCCATGAATTTGAAATGAAAGATCTTGGAAGGTTGAAGCATTTCTTGGGTGTTGAGGTGTTGAGGTCAAAATGAGGAAAATTTACATCTCAACGAAAATACATCCTAGACTTATTAGCAAAGACTAGAATGCTTGATTGTAAACCTGCTGATACTTTAATGGTGGTGAATCATGGGCTACAATTGATGAAAAAGCAGAATCTATTAATCAGACGCGGTATCAGAAATTGGAAGGGAAATTATTTTACCTATCTCATACTCGACCAGATGTTGTGTATGCAGTTGGTGTAGTGAGCAGATTCACGGGCTTAAAATATGGAGGCGGGCTTATAGGATCCTGAGATATTTAAAGAAGACTCCAGGAAGAGGGATGATGTTCAGAAACATTGGTCACTTAAGCCTTCAGGCATATCCTGATGTTGATTCGGCAGGGGATCGAGATAGCAGAAATTCTACCTCGGGGTACTTTACGTTAGTCGAAGGAAATGTTCTAACCTGGAAAAGTAAAAAACAAAAGGTAGTTGCTATGTCATGTTTAGGGGAATTACCAAGGGAGTCACATAAATCTTATGGCTTGTTGACTGAAATAAGGCTTCCTCCAAAGGAAAGTTGTGAGCTTTTTTGTGACAATAAGGTAGCTATTAGTATTTCTGAAAATCCAGCAGCATGACAGGACTAAGTATGTAGAGGTTGATAGGCATTTCATTAAGGACAATTTGGAAGCTGGAATTGTGAGTCTTCCTTTTGTTCGGATCAGATGGCGAACATACTAACCAAGGCAGTAGGAGTAAGTTCATTTGAAAAGGCATTGTGCAAGTTGGGAATTGAATTTCCTACGACCCAACTTGAGGGGGAGTGAGGATAGGTTAGAGAACAGGATAATATTATCCTTTGTAACAAGATAAAAGATAAGAACACCAGGATTAGCTACGAACCGAGTAATTAGTGTTTCATAAGAACACAAACTCATTAGAATATGCAAGTATAAATATCATGTTAATTGTAACAGATTCATCATCAATCGATACACGAAATATTTTACATACAAAACACATAAGTAATTCTTTTGCCACCAATATACCAAAAACAAACATACTGATAGGAATGGTTAGATCCCCAAACTGAAGTTAAAGAAAACATCAAACACAATTGATAAACATAATCCCTTAATACCATATTATCATGCAATATAAATTGAAAGTGGGACTCCTGCAAAATTTAATGAATTTCTGCTCTCCAAACAGGGGAGACTAAAATAAATACTCCGTGTAAAAACTTTCCATGATACTTCACTACTTAAGAGATATTACTAACATCCTCATCTAAGACAATTCCCTTTGAGAGCAGTAAACAATTTCGATAGCCTATTCCTTTCTCTTGGGAACAAAATTATCATCAAGCTAACGATCCTCATGACACACAAAGCCATAAACACACATCACGACTAAGAAAGAGATAAAATCTACTCTCAAGAAATGACACAGAACCCAACAGTTCGGATATTCCGCAAAAAATAGTCAAGTGATCTCAATTGTGATACGCAACAGGCCACATGGCAGCAATTCATCACTATACATAAACTGAGGATCTGAGAAATTGGCAAAAATGTCACTGCATTTGAACTTTAGATCATTTCGCAGCTCTACACACCTATTGGAGAAAAACTGTGATCTTGGAGTAAGGTTTGTCAAAATCTGACTGATCAATAACTTGTTCTCGCGACAACAAAAAATTGCCGAAACACAACGTTGCTTCAATTGCAATCCTAGATTAAAGAAATGCGGCATTGCCAGCAAAAGCATTGCTCCCATCTCAGAATTTCGATGCCTAGAGGCTAGACATCACAATTTAACATTCTCCCCTCCAAAAAAAATCAAAATTTGAGGGCATATTTCAGCAAAACATTCAAATAGCAAGAACAACAATTGTTGAATCTTGGAATACATAAACCCTAAATCAATAACACAAATTTATGCACTCATTGTTTCAAAGTGAACAAAAATATTATCAAATTCTGCGCATTTGGGAGAGGAGAAGGAGTTATTTACAAACCCCATTTGCTAGTTTAGATCAACATAATTTTCGGGATAATTTACACAAAACTGATAAAATTTGAAGGGATTGGAGAAAGTAGAGTGAATGAAGGGAAGAGCTTACCAGGAAAAATGGGGAAGGTGAGAGATTCATGACTGATTATACAATCAAGTGGATAGACAGACCTGAGCCATGAAGACCTTCCCGACGAGTATCAACGCCTCAACGATCGACTGACATGTTTGAGCTGCAGTAGCCACGACGGTTCACAGTATTGGAACACCCGTCTCAAAGTTCACAATTTGTCATCCTGGGTAAAAAGATGGGCTAGTCTTGATTCGTATGACAGTCACGACTCACGAGTAGTGTAGTAAGTAGTTATTGAGCTCGACCGATCAATCTCAAATCTAAAGTTGTTCAACTCCATAAGTTAATGACTTAAGTAAATTAAAACTTGATTTTTCATCCTGGGGTAAAAAGATGGGCTAGTCTTGATTCGTATGACAGTCACGACTCACGAGTAGTGTAGTAAGTAGTTATTGAGCTCGACCGATCAATCTCAAATCTAAAGTTGTTCAACTCCATAAGTTAATGACTTAAGTAAATTAAAACTTGATTTGAAAAGTTCGTGAGAAATTCAAATTTTTATTTATAATATATATTTATATAAAATATATTTATAATATACAATTGAAATAAAATAAAACATTGTTTGATATATAAATCGAATGTCTTATATTGGAATAAAATGGAAGGTGTTGGAGAGAGTTGTATATATAAACCAAAAGTCCCAACTGAAAAAAAATGATAGATGGCTTGAGGAAATTAGTATATAAAGTCAATAATGATTCCCATCTAAACTAAACCAATCTTATTACAACCAAACATTAGGCTTTTTATTAACCCGATTTAGGCATTAATAATTAGGCTTATTGAGCTTTAAACGATTTCAAAATGAGCTAAAACAAGAAATGAGTTTTAGTCGAGCTCTTATTGGAGTAAAGTTAGAGGTTTTCGAGTCGAGCTCGAGTTTTGGTTTTTTGACTCACTAGTTTTCGAGCTAGAGTTTGAATTGTCAAACTCGAGTCGAGCTCAACCAAACTCGAGTTTGACTCGATTCATAAGAACTCCTAGTCACGAGTGTCTTGTAAAGATTTTTCATATGATACCCAAAGTAGACTCCACTTAAGGTAAATTATATGATTGTTGGTTATCCACCTTTAATAACATCCTAATGGGAAGAGAACTCAATACAACCCACATGATTCTTTGTTACATAATACTCTTTTGGTTTCCAAAAGTATACTATTTTGGTTTACAATGACATCTAGTGGCCTTAAGTTAGTTTTGGAAAGACTTGAAAAATACCTCAAATACAGTGTATCAAATTAGGTAATTTTGGACAATTTTGATCACGCTGAGACATCTTGATATGTTTACCATGGCTTTTACAATGTCATATTGAGTCTTATGATTGATTTGAATCATCTACTTTTGACTCAAAATACACCTTTCAACTAACTTCAAAAACTCTAGCAATTGTGTCCAAAACTTGTCTTAGGACCTATGGACATTGAATATAGGTAAAGGTATTTAATGGTTCCAATCTTCCTTATACACCCTTGGGAAGCATAAAAATACCTTTATTGGTCATATTAGGCCGTTGAAATAATTAGAGTCATCTACTTTGATTCAAAACACCAATTTTAACTAATTTAAAAAACTCCTACAATTGTTTTTAGGTCCATTAAAGACCAAATATAAAGTATTGAATAGTTTCAAACTTTATCCTATGTTCATAGACATACCTTTATTTTAATTCAATTTTTTTTTTCAAAAATATCTAAATAAACATATAATAATCTTCAAATTTTGATTATTTTGGACAATTTCGTACCTAGTAAAAGAAATATGTTACATGCTTACTATGGGTTTATAGGTTTTTATTAGGATTTAAAAGTGATTGGAATGTTCTACTTTGACTCTAAATATCTATTTTAACCGATTTTCATAACTATTATATTTAGGTCCTAAAATTGCTTTTAAGGCCTTAAAGACCAAATATAGTGTTTTAAATGGTTTCGAATCTCCTCTTATGATCATGAGAAGAATCCAAAACTTTTATCTTAAGCCCTAAGAGTGATTGGAGTCATCTATTTTGATTTTAAAATACTCATTTTAACCGATTAATAAAGCTCATACAACTGAGTTCTAAATCATTTTTAGGGCCTTTGGAGATCGAATATAAGTTGAAAAATGATTCCAAATATTCTAATATATTACTAGAAAGCATCAAGTACATTTATTTCAATTTCAAAAATTTTAAAAAAGTATCTAACAATGTATAAATTGCCTTTAGAATTTGATCATCTTAGACAATTTCGGATTGGATGAAAGAATACTTTAATATGCTTAGTAGCTTCTATATGATCATATTATACTCTTGGAGTTATTGAAAATTTGACTCTTAACAAAAATTCAACCAATATTCAAAACTATTATAATTTAGTCCTATACTCATTTTTATGGCCTTTTTTTATGTAATATGGAGTTATTAAGTTGTAAATGATTTAATAACATATTATAACACCCCCAAAAACATAATAATAATAATAGTAGTAGTAATTTTAGTAACTTAGGGGTATACCGCCACGTGTCACCACACTTCGGCTGTGCTAACTAATTACTATATTGCAGCAGAAGAAAAACTCGATTTATTTATTAAAAAGAATTATAATTTAGATTATCCAAAGTTGATTAAGAAAAATTATAAAAACTCCTAACTAGTATGTGCCCCTTGATGTAATGCTCTCATGCATATTTATTCCTACAAACCTACTCACCATAAATGATAAGTAGGGCGAACCAAAACAAATAGGAAAATATGTGTCAGTGTAAAAACATTGTGTACGTATACATGCTAAAAGAAATAGTTTGACTTTTAAATTCCTTTATTCCAAACTTGCCATCTTATAGATTAATAAACTTCAAACCTTCATTTATAATAATCCAATATAAATGAAATTATTAAAACACTTAATAAAAACAATTTCCTCTTCTTATATCCCCTCCTTGATCCTAAGTGTGCACACCCCCCAAGTTAGTTATCCCATCACGGATCTATCCTTGGAATTTCCTTTTATTTGCCAACAAGTGGACTTTAAAGCATGAACCCTTCCTTCTTGATTATAAAATCAAGCGGTAATGTATAATAATAATAAGTCTCCTTTTATAACTCCTTTAAATACAAATACCTTGCTTTAATTATTAAAGCTCATTGAAAATTATTAAATCTCAAATGTCATTCGGCCCTTTTGAAATATGATACATATTAAATAAAATAAGGTAAATGTATATCATCCTTTTTTTGTTAACGAAATTTCAAATAGATAACCATATATAAACATATATTAAAAAAAAAATATCTTAGAACAATATATAATTCACAAACTATAATATTCAATTGCACATAAAAATATTTAACACGTATACGTACCTTAAATTCTAGTACTTTCTAGCAACTCTTTACTAAAATTCAAGTTAATCCTCCTATCAATTTAAAATAAACTAATCAACACAATGCAACACAATAATTATGCATATAATATTGAAACTTTAATTAAGTTTAGAAATAGTTTTAAGAATTAAACAGTTTGCATAATAATTAAAACAATTAAATAGTTAGGGAAAGATAATGCTCACAAAGGCTTATGGTTGTTGGTGGCACAAGATGGCTGAAGAGATGCAGAGAGTGGCTTGAGAGAGGGAGAAAGTTTGAGATAAGTAGAAAGGATTTAATGATTTTTGTGTGAAAAATTAGGTGAGATTTAAGGGTTTATTTATAGTAGAAATTAGGATAAATTTTAGGATTTTAAAACACTAAAAGATAAATATGAATTAAAAATGATAATTATCCTCCAAATTTTCAGAAAAATATTTTATTTATAAAATAATTAAATTATTAAATAATTTAACCAATTAAAATTATTTAATTCAAAACAAATCAATTAGAATTAGTTAAAAAAGACAAGATTTTATAATATTAATTTTTTTTAGGAATCTCAATCATGAAAAAAATATAAGATAAGATTAAAATTATTTTTGTTAAATCTATTATTTTTAAATTAAAACTATCTTTTCAACTAAAACTATCCTTTTAAATTAGGATTAAATATATATAATAATATATTTTTTTTAAAAAAATATTCTAATCATGAAAGCTGGTCATGATTAGATATGGTCGAAATTTTTTTTACTTTTAAAATATTTTTTTTATTTCTTTGGTAAATATATCCAATTTTCAACATTATCCATTTAAATTAAAAATAATCTTTATAAATATATTAAACTATATTTTTGTTAAGAATAATATTTTAAAAACTTCTAGAATATTCTAGAATAAAAGTGGATACTTTGGATATTTTTGGGATATTTTAGAGGGCTTTTTGGGAATTTTAATGTAATAATTGAGGAATTAAATATAAAATTAAATAATTTTTTTAATAAAATTATAAAATAAATATATAAATGACGGTCGATAATTATAATTGGTGCCAAAATAATTTTTAAATTATTTATTTTGTACTAAAAATATTCTTAATATAATGTCTAAAATATGGGGTATTACACATATATACAATGATTTAAGTTGTAAATGATTTAATAACATATATACAATGTATATATATAAGGTAATATAACATATTAGTTCTGGTCTTTGATTATTTATTAGAACAAATAAAAGTATATTTATTTATTCTTATATTGTGTTTCCTTCTCTCTCAAAAAGTTTATTTTTTATATGTTTAGCTTGATTAGTGGCGGATCTCAGGCCAAAAAGTAAACAAAAAGTATTTTATACACACGGTACATAAGAAAGTTCTTGTAGTCCCAGTAAAAATGACTCCTTAATATAACAAAAGTTACCCCTCAACACAATATATGTCAATCTTTATCAGCTTTGAGGGTTAACTTTTATTATATTGAGGGATCACTTTTATTGAGAACATAATAACTTTATTGTGTTATGTGAAAATTAAATGGGTCAAAGGTTTGATCTCCAAACCAAAAATTTAGGGGAGGGTAAGGTTTGATTCTCCAACTAGTACGCTATCTTTCAAAACAACACTATTAACAACTATGTCACAACCTTTTTAGTTACTATGGACAATGTTTTCATTTAATTTAATGGACAAAACAGTTTCGAGGGGACTAGGGTCCTTTTGACCCAAACGAAGATTAGTCATTGAGTTTTATTACTAAGTCCGAGGAGACTAACCTCTACCTCAATGCAACCTGATCTAAACTAAAATTATCATCAAAACAAATAAGTCGTTACAAGGACTTGTTAGACTTAAACCAAGATATTTACAACTTCAAATCATCCAATTAATCATTTTGTAATTTATTTTTTGTTAGACTTAAACCAAGATATTTACAACTTCAAATCATCCAATTAATCATTTTGTAATTTATTTTTTCAAGTTACATTTTATGTTAATGATAAATACATTTATTTGTACTTTTCGGTATTGATTTAAACTCCTTTAAGATGAGTTTTAGGTGATTTGGGTTTATTTAACCGAATTATGCTAAAAGTCCATAATTATATTTTGTCTTTAATCATATCGATTATTGCTAATTTTTAAGGCTTTTTAGTATAAATGCATATCAATAACAAAAATATGATGGACTAGTATTGATTTAATGGTGGAAATTGGGCCAAGAAAAGAGAAAGAAGATTAGCCCAAAAAGAGTTGAAAAGAAAAAAAAAAAGTAAGTTTTAAAAAAAAGAATATGAAGTTTACACGGCAATCAAGGCAAAAGGGGAAGCAAGGAGTCCAAGTACTCCAAAAGAAACTCACGGCACAATTCAAAGAAAAAAAGGATTTCTTTTTCCTTTTTTTAAAAAAAAGTCTTTTTCTTTTCTATTTTATTTATTTTATTTTTCTGATTTTAGTAGTTAGTTTTCCTAATTTCTAGGTTAGGGTTTTACTCTAGATTTTTAGGTTTTTCTTCCTCCTCTCTTCTTCCTCTCTTCTCTCTTTTTCTAGGTTTTAGTCTATGGTGTTGTTTAGATTTTTCTCTCTCAAAATTATTGTTTACTCTTGAATATTCTAGTTTTATTCCTAGTTTCATCATCAATCTAAATTTCAAGTAAGTTTTTCTATTTTTTTCCTTTAGTTGATTTTAATTATATTTATTTGTTCATGCCTCTTGTTATTTAATTTAATTTCCTTATAGTTTTATGATTTCTATATTTATACTTGATTTTATTATTGTTCATATGGCTTTAATTATGATTAGTGAGTAATTTCTTTTCTAGGATGTTAATATATGAACCCTAGCATGTATTAAGTGGATTCTTATATCAACTCAATGTCAAATTAAGGTTGGTTTATTAGGTTGTTAAAATTAATTATTAGGTTAAATTCATTGGTTTAATTAGTCGAGAAGCGACGACTGAGATTAATTATTTCCTTTGTCTTAATGATATTTGCTAATTAATCAAGAAGCGAGAGCTGAGATTAAGAGGGCTACACCTTATACAATTAGACTAATCAAGAAGCGAAAGTTGAGGTTAGGATAATTGAAGGGTTCTTTGATTTGATCATTGATGTTGGTATATTTGATAATGGTTAATGCATGTTAGTGGGGATGTATTAATATCCTAGGCTTTTCTCTTATCGATATCACATTTTAATCTTTGCAATTTTAGTTATTAGTTTTATTAAACAACTCGTTTCTAACGTAATCTAGTAAAATTGAGCTAAGTTGACCCTATATTAGCTTCCTAGAGGACGACTCGTAATTGTATTGTAACAGCCGTGCACTTGCGGTTATGATTAGTGACTAAAGAGTAGTCATCAGTTAATTATCATATTTTTGTAGATTCATTAAATAAATATTAATATCGTGTTATTGCACGGGCACATTCTAGTTAAGTTTTATTATTAAGTGTGAGGAGACTGACCTCTACCTCAATGCAACTTGATCTAAACTAAAATTATCATCAAAACAAATACGTTGTCACAAGTAGGGGGTGGCAATGGGTCCAAGACCCGATCCAAACCAGTTAAACCTAACCCATTTTTTGGGATCTGGGTCTAATTTTTTTAGACCCGTTGAATCTAGGTCGGATATGGGTCTAAATGTCCTTGGGTCAGATATGGGCTCGTGTCCAAAAAATTTAGGACTTGATCTTAAAAACTTACGAGTAGCGATGCACTTGATCTTAAAAACATTGTAACAAAGTAATGTTAAGTTTAGGACTTTTGATTTAGTGTTGGATTTTGAATCTAGTGCTTACTTGTTTTCCGCTCACTAAACTAAAGATTGTTTTACAAGTATCTCAACGATACAAATTGTGTGCTTAAGAAATGATTTATTAATTTATCATATTTGACATAATAATGCAATTTATCTTCCTTTATAACACTTAATCGAGAAACAATTCTAAGGTTTGAAATGCGAAAATACATCAAATTATAAAACATGTGAATAAAAAGCACATAAAAATAAAAATATGTTGATTCATTTTGGACCCGAGATCCATCAGATCCAATAGATCTGGTAAGGGTTTGAAATTTTAGGATCCAATGGATTTAAAACGAATATATATCTAATTTGAAAATAATGGGTATGGATTCGGGTCTAATAAGAACCAACTCAAACCCGACCCATTATCATCCATAGCCTCAAGGACTTGTTAGACTTAATCCCCGTCAGAACTGAATAACTACATGGATGGAACCGTGGAAGTCTCGAAATTGTGTACCGATGACCATTTAGCTCTAAGACAATTTGGGACACAGACCAAAATTAGTACTCCGTAGTTACCCAAAAAAAAGCCCTGTTATATACTTCGTAGTACTCCGGAATATAACCAAGTCACGTCGTCCTTCAAACGGAGCCATCCATAACACTACCAAGAACCACACAGAACACAGCTGCCTAAAAAACAACAGAGCAAAAAGAAGGGAAGGACCATGGATGCGGCGACGAAGGAGAAGGTGGAAGAAACGGTGTTAGAAATCCTACGAAACGCCGACATGATCCAGACCACGGAGTACAAAGTCCGTACTCTCGCCGGCGAAAAGCTCGGCCTCGACCTCTCCGAACCTTCTAGAAAGAAATTCGTCCGTCAAATCGTCGACAATTTTATTAAGGAACAGCAGCAGCAGCAGAAAAACGACGCCGCTGAAGGCGCCAGCGGAGGCGAAGTAGAAGAAGAGGAAGAGGAGGTGGAAGAAAATGATAATAAGCGACGGTCTGATGGCAAAGAGTACGATGATGACGGCGATCTCATCATCTGTCAGGTTGAGTTTTAAACTTCCAGAATAATCCTAATGCATGTGTGACTGTTTGAAAAGTATTGATTTTGAACTAATTTTGTTATTTTGTAAACCCTAATTTGAGGTTTTTGTGTAATTATGGCTTGAAATGCAATTACTTTTCTGGCTTAATTTTGTGTTTTGATTCGTGTTGGAAGTGATTATGTGCATTGGTTAAGTTGTAAATTGGTTGATTGGATTGGTAATTTTGTAAGAATGGATGTTAATTGGATGATTTTTTGATGCAGTTGTCGGAGAAGCGGAGGGTGACAATTCAGGATTTCAGAGGGAGGACGTTGGTGTCAATTAGGGAATATTACAACAAGGATGGCAAATTTCTTCCTACCTCCAAAGGTATTACTTTAGGTTTCACTTCTGGCTTACGTACTGTCCCTGTTGTATTATTGCTTGATATATGTGCTACCGTATTTAATCTTTTGTCTGTTTTCAAAATTGTGTACCTCAATGTATGTCAAGTGTTTTCGTTGAAGCTGAACTGATGCATTTAACGATAGAGCTGATTCTCTTGTTGTCATTAGTTGATATCCAGGAGAACCTTGTCGATTGTTTTGGGGAATGACTATATTCTCTCTTTTAGAGCTACTTGTACCCGGTTACTGAGACTGAGCTACTTGTCAATGTTTCTAGGTGTGCCACAAAGGCACAAAGCATTATATGTTTTGGTTCAAAAAGTGTCAAGAGTCTATAGCCATGTTGAAGTATCTGGTTTGATATGTGGATGCTTGAGATAAAGGAAAAGTGAGAGTAGAAGTAATGGAGCTTGTATCTCTATTCTGATATGCTTTTCATTTTGTTTTTACAAAAGGGGAATGATGTTGTGTGCTTAAAGATAAGTGTTTGTTTTTGGTTGTGTGCTTAAAGATAAGTGTTTGTTGTTGGTTGTGTGCCTAAGTCTATGGTTCATAGTTCTAACTGTTAAACTTTATCAGCAATGGGATCGGTTGGATGAGATTGGAATCTTTGAGTGCTGTCAAATATTTTCTGAGGTTATTTGGTGCTCTATTAAGTCTTCGACGAGGGTTTATAATATATTTGCTTCAAAAAAAATAGCTGGTCCATGGTGGCTTTTCTATATAGATGTAAGATAGATTTGAGGAATGCTAATGTATTTGGTGGTCGATATGATTGAGATTGAACTAAGGAAGTTCTTTGATTTGTTTCATGAGAATAACAAGAATGTACCAAGTGCATTTTTACATTTGAATCTGTCTAATTTCTTCTCTAAGTTTTTCAGCATCCCATCTCTTTCTGACACCTTTTCATCCAGCCATGAGAGTTAAGATCCTAAAAATGCAAAGCTTTATTACAGCATGTAGTGGAGGAAACTGTCTTGATCACATGTAAATTTTGATGTTTATTCTGAATCAGTCATAATGTGAAATAATGTATCTGGGGTCAGATATAGAATTAGTCATGATTGAGTATTTCTGTGAGTTGTATAATGTGGGCAGCTGTCATATACTTCTTCTGCTGAATTCTCTTATTGTTCCTAGTCCTGACTCCCTATTGGCTTTAAGGGCTAAGTGTGAAATATTACCTAGTAATTTTTGTTTGTATGATACAATTACTGGTCCGGTTACTTCCTTCTATACATTTAGCGAGTTCATTATACTCCATAATTTTGCATCACCTTCTAGAGGGATCCTCAGATCCCTCCATGATTAGCAACCAATTGTTTATAAAAGACTAAAACCTTGTAAACTCTTTCCGTAATTAAGTTGTTGATCTTTTGTATAGGATCTACTCATCCACCTTTGTTCCTTCTTCCTTGGATGAGTTTTCTACTCCTCACGCCTACCATTTTAAAATTTGCTGTTTGGATATTACTGATTTTTATGCTAATTACATAGTAATCTTGATTACTTAGTTAAGTGATTTGTTATCTTCCCTTTGTCAAAATCATGTATTGTACCATGGTGTTGATGCTCATTTCATTGATTACTTATTTGTAGTTGATCATGTGAAAAAAATTGTTCTTTTATCTCTGTATTAGTGTTAGTAACTCCGTCTCTATAATGAGAAGCAGTCTTCCCACTGCTTACCCTGGACCAACATAGTAATAATTTGATTTGAGTAGTTTGTGATCCCTATAAAAAGGACCTGGTTTCAACTTCTCACTTGTTTTCTTTCTTCTAGATGTTAGCAATTTGATGAAATTGAGTTTATCACAGTTGTCTAATCTGATTCTTTTTCGTTACTTGTATTTTATGCAAGAAAGTGTTTCTAAGATTTTGAAAGATGTAGTGTGGCTCTTTCTTGTCTTCTTTGAGGTCATCTAACTTAAGCAGTTTATGCTAAATTTTAAGTCTAGCATGATGTGTTGATTGCTTTGGGCCCTGATTTTATGCATGTTAATCTGTTCCACATGTAGGCATTAGCTTAACAGCTGAGCAATGGTCTGCCTTCAACAAGAACATCCCGGCGATAGAGAAAGCTATCCAGAAAATGGAGGGCAGGTTCAATTGAGGCTGAAATAAAGTAGCCCTTTCGGATAAGATGCAAGTACTATGATAATCTTGCCGAAGAGATAGTCCTCTTATATTTTGGTGTTCATGTGAGCTCGTAATTGTTGTTTGTTTCATGAGCTATCTCAGGTCTTTCATTTTGTGATACTTCTCAGGTCTTTCATTTTGTGATACTTGATATTAATAACTTTATAAAACAATGTACAAGTCGTGTAGGGATTTTCTATTTGGTGAGACTTGTTATATCCCTTGATAAATGTCCGAAATAGCGTATATGCATGCAGATAAATTACGTCTGAACTCCGAAGTAGTGTATATGCATGCAGATAAATCCTGTTCTTTGGCTATAACTCAATTCTCATAGTGTTCTATAGTATGGGTTGGATCGGTACAACTCAACTAAAATAAGAAGAACAAGAAGAGATCTTGATAATTCAAATGATAAGATCCAACACTAGATATTTCACGTAAAAAAATAGTTACTATAACAATAAAAAATGGTCACTATAATAATAAAAAAAGTTATTATAATAATAAAAAAGAGTCATTATAAGTGAAAAAAAATTTTGGTCATTATAAGTTAAAAAAGGGTTACTATGCGTATGTCAAATATTGTCTGTTGGATTAGGAGATGAAGAGTTGAGATGTCTTCTCATCCTTCTCATTTTAAATGTCTTTTTTATTTTAACTTTTAATATATATATATATATATATATATATATATATATATATATATATATATATATATATATATATATATATATATATTAAAAGTGTTTAAAATAAGAAGATTAAGAAGAGATCTTGATCTTTCAAATGATAAGGTCCAACGCTAGAGATTTCACCTAAAAAATGATTACTATAACAATAAGAAATTGTTACTATAATAATAAAAAGAGTCACTATAACAATAAAAATAGCCTTTATAAGTGAAAAAGAATTATCTGATTACTATGAGTTAAAAAAGGGTCACTATATATACCGAGTTGAGCCGAAGTCGAGCTTAATTCACAGTTTGGTAAGTCATGAACCCGAGCTTTAGATGTCTTAGGCAAGCCGAGCCACAAGCTTATCAAGCTCGGACACGACTCAGCTCGTATCGAGGCCTACCTCCATCATTTTCTAAGAGATGGATAGATTGGTTACCAATTAAACCTATTTGAAGCCACAAAGAAGTAAAAGTACTTGAACCACTTATCAACATATAGTGTGTCCTTAATGAAAGTATATATCCACGTTGGTCGAGTTCAATATTCCATTACAGCCACCAAAGTTAACCCCTTAATTCAATCAACATCAATATTAAATTATTTTTAATGGCACAATATACACTAGTTTATAATTTGGGGTTGTGATCGATTTGATGATAGTATGAAACCATGTCTTATAAATGCAAAGTTTAGTGTAAATTTGGAGTCATTACACGTACCTGGCTAATGCATAACCATTCATCTATCTTCCACACGTGCCACCTTTTTAGCCCACACATGAGTGGCACCTTATAGATAAACTCATAATCCATCCCCTCATCATTCCATGCAATAATATTCCCCCACCCCAACCCAAAAGGAAAAACTTGAGAAATCATGGGGTGTGCCACGTCCAAGAAAGTTGATGCTACGACCCCTTACATCTACCGTCCTCCACCATCTAGTTTCGCGGTCTTTGACATCAACTCCATAGAAGAACCGTGGATTAAGCTCGATAGCGTTGCTCAGCTAGATAATCCGCAGAAGCCTTCTCATGTGCCAACTCCCTTGCTTGAGAAGCTCGACACGTTTGAGAAGGAAGCATCTGATGGGCCTCGTACGTGGGACGAAGTCAGCAAGGCCTTGGAAGACCTCAAAAATCCCCCCGTCGTTGTCTCCGGACCCGACCCGGTCCCTTTGTCTAGCCCGCCTATGAAGAAGAACTTCTCCTTCCACACGCTTGAAGAATTGGAGGCCAAGAAGGATGAGGATAAGAAGAAGACGCAGCTGGGTCAGCTTAGTAAAACTGAGTCGACCCAGGACGATTCATCAGATAACAATGAAGCTAAGAAGCAGCTGAGTCGGCTGAGGAAGACTGAGTCCATCCGGGATGAGACACCGGTCCCGGTTGTGAACTCGACCGCGGTTGCTGTGTCTTTGAAAGCGAACCCGTTCATAATGAGGGACAGGTTGGAGAAGGAGAAGGAAGGGAAAGAGGCGGTGTTTGATAAGATAATGAAGAGTAAACGGGACCCACTTAGCGACTTCCCTGAGGCATGCCCTCCAGGTGGGGCCCAGTTGGTGGTGCTCTACACGACGTCGTTGGGAGGGGTGAGGAGAACTTTTGAGGCCTGCAACCGAGTCAGGGCGATCCTAGAGAACCACCGAGTCGTGTTCGACGAGCGGGACGTGTCATTACACGGCCCGTTCCTAGGCGAGTTGAAGGACTTAATGAGCCCCGGGAACGGGACAGAAGGAGTTCAGGTTCCGAGACTGTTTGTGAAAGGAAGGTATTTAGGAGGGGGAGACGAGGTGGTTGAGTTAAACGAGTCAGGAAGACTGGGGAGGATACTGAGTTCAGCCCGAGTTGAAAGAGGGCTCGGCTGGCAAGGGTGTGAAGGGTGTGGTGGGGCCCGATTCGTTCCTTGTTTGGAATGTGGAGGGAGTTGCAAGTTGGTAGTAGGAGATGAAAAGGAAATGTGTCCCAAATGCAATGAAAATGGTTTGATTCATTGTCCTCTCTGCCATTAAGCTGTAAAGAGTCCAAGATATGCTTATGCTATCAAAGAGAGGACAATGAGGTCTTCCAATCTTCAACTTTGATAGTTTGTACTTTGTAGGTTGCCAACTCTCATCTATACTAATGTATCGATGTCAATATGCTGTAAGATTGTGCAAGGCTTAGCCTTTTCATATATATTGGGTAATTCTTTCACTAAATTTTGTCAAATTTCATACCTTTCATGTATATCCATCCTTTAGAAGCCAGCCAATTGCCCAGTGTATGGTTCCAAATAAAACTAATTGTTCTTCGATAGTTCTCAAAGTGATATATACACATTTTTGTTTTTGAACAAACCACTGTTTAGTTTATTGATAGGAGGTCTACTCGGTGACCTTAATATAATTAAAGGGCTACAACCTTTTTATCTGAACTTTTGAATGAAGTCAAAGGTTACATAATATATGTATATACCCAAGATCTAATAATGGGAGGTCAACTCCTGTATATCAAAAATCAAAATGGTCTATTTGCCTGTGAAGCCCTATATCATCTATGCGCG
Source organism: Dysphania ambrosioides (assembly GCA_026401315.1). Taxonomy (NCBI): domain Eukaryota; kingdom Viridiplantae; phylum Streptophyta; class Magnoliopsida; order Caryophyllales; family Amaranthaceae; genus Dysphania; species Dysphania ambrosioides. The sequence goes on along the minus strand of CM048659.1, from coordinate 3,613,008 downwards.
AGTTAGATACTACAACAAAAACCAAGAGTCTTGCAGTAGTATACATGCAACTAGAGTTTCACCGCTCATCAAGTCATCATACACTTGGGAAAGAATATGATCAGTGCTCTCTTGGGCTTGCTTATAATGATCTTCACAAATAATATGTAATGCTTGTAGTAGTATCCTGTCAATCCTAATCTCCTTCACTTGTAAATATCAATAGCAATGGCTTTTTCTTCGGACTGATTCACCGCTAGCCTGTGTTGGGCCTAAAGGCGGAGGTGGTCAAAATCTTCTCGAGGTGTGGTTGCCCAAGGAAGATTCCAAGGGAACTCCGTCTTGATCTCAGCTACGAGGGATCTTCGAGAGAGGGTGAGCATCTTTCCAATATAACATTAGCAGCGAGAGGTGGATTTGAGAGTATGGATGGTGATTTTGTAGCGCAACCTGAGGATGCATGGGTCTTATCGAGGCAAGAGTGACAAGATTAGCATAGATATGTTCTGTTTAGCTATGTGTATAGTTCATGCGATTACACTACGTTACCAACAGATTAATAAGCTTATCATCTATGACATTCAAGGATCTCAGTGCTTTACAGGGATTAATGTTGTTCCAAATTCAACTGACTGTTTTAGATTTTTATTCTTGTGGTTTGAAACAAATAAGTTGTACTCTTCAATTTTTATGTATCTAACTGTTTTCTTTCTTGACTCAGCAAAATATTGCCCTAGATTACGTAAGAAGATTGAATAAGCTACCACAAAGAAATGAACTTTCAGGAAAAAAAGTTAATGTAAAACGAAAATTTTCGACTACTAAGCTTGTTATATAATAATAATAATAATAATAATAATAATAATAATAATAATAATAATAATAATAATAATAATAATAATAATAATAATAATTGATCTAGTGGATCAGAAATGATCCGAAACTCACAAAACTTGAAGTTATGCTTTCAAAATTTTTAATCGTGATAAGTTATACAAGAAGATAGAAGAAGATTATTGAAGCCTCCTCATTACACGACTCGTAGTAAAACCCAGAGTGACTGCTGATCAAGAACATCAGCATTATCAGCCTTGTAAAACTAGTACCCTTCAACCATGGAATTGTGGTATCCCTCAGTGTAATAATAAAACACTTTTAAGATGTGTAGATACTAACTAATTTAGTTGATTAAAGTATGAATGATATACGTTAGTTATTTAAAACCTTCTGAATTAAATGAATCTAGAATTGTAATCACGTTAAAACTTAAAATTAGGAAGCCATATATAATGTTCAATCTCTACCACATGTCAGAAGAAACATAAAAAAAAATGTTGAAGGTGGGGGAAAAAGTAAAATAGGACACCCTTTGAAAAGGGTAACATAAGAACCAAAAATAAAATAAGGGCCCAACCGGGTTCGAACCGGTGACCTATTGATCTGCAGTCAATTGCTCTACCACTGAGCTATGGACCCACACTTGTATGATGTTTATGGAAAGTATAATAAAAATATATAGTTTTTCAACATTGAAAGTTTGAAACTGCTATTGTTCACCACATTTTGTTGATACCTTGAGGCTATAAATTATAGTAGGGTGGCAGAAATATTTGAGAAGACGTTTTTTAACTGGAAAGTTTTATTCTTAATGAGTTTAAATTTATTTGGGGTTTCAACGTAGAACTGTTGATTTTTTCAGAAATCCCTAATTTATGTTCAAGAGCAAAAGCCTCGTTTATAAAAACTCTTGGTACTAAGTTTTTCTAAAATAGAAATAAAATAAAAGGTATTATTAGAGCAAATTCATTGACAATATTTTTAATTTTATTCCAGTGATACATCTTAGCCATTTACAAAAAAAAAAAAAAATACTAAAGAAAAAACAGTTAAATTAAAATCAGTTGATCTCGTAAACTTAAACATGTCAATTTTTCAATCAATTGAACTAGAATAGATTTATTATGAGATCAACCAAGGCTCAAGTTCAACAAAATTTATCTATTTTTAAATGATAATAGTAAATAGAGTTAAATTTTGTACTCCTAATAAAAAAATACTCCTGTAGTATTTCTGAAATTATGAAAATTTTAGCAAGTATTCAACTTCATAACCATTAACCACTAAGTAATTGAGTATAAGCAATAGTATAAACAACACTAAAAGAATTCAACACAATGTCCGTAAACAAATACTCAAAGTTGACTAGTTAAATTTTTTTTTTTTTAAAACATAGAATCAACAAACATATGTCAAAAAGAAAAAAAATGGTGGAAGGGTTTATTAGGTAGAGATGCCTAACCCATTTCTGACCCAGCCCACTTAAAATGTGAGTCAGATAAGAATAAAAAAAAAATGGCAGTCCACCCCAGCCCGCCCATCCACTATGGCCATTTCTACCGACAAGAGATTTACAGAGAGTTTGATTTTCATTAATACTTGTACATATGTCCTTTTCGCGGACTTTTATAACCTAATAGGTAGAAATTCAGTAGAGATAACAGATAACCAAAATATGGAATAATCAAGTTTGAATAGTTTACTCAGAAAATTGAAGGAGTCGTAGCGTAAGATAGCACAATGTTAGTATTATTAACTATTGATGTTCAACTTCAACAGTTCAACCCACATTTTACTTAATTAATTGTACTTTAAAGAGCTGGTAGGCTCAACCACTCACTGACTACCACTCGTGACAAGAAACGTAAACAACTTTCAATCTACATAAATAATAATAATAATAATAAAGGCTTATACTCCGTATATCTGAAAGAATGTCTTGGTCATGGATTCATGGCAGTGGTTGATGCTTTTTTTTTTTTAAAAAAAACTTTTTAGAAAGCAGTTTTACGTAACATATGAGTATAGAAGTCACTGGAGAATCAAGCAATCTTAGTATATTGAACTATGAAAAAATATAAGATATATAATCATGCAATACATGATACTCCCGAGTGTTGGATATATCTTGCGAGAATAAAAAAGTAATGAACTTAATCCCTCCATTTTTTTTTATTCTTCTCATTTAAAATTTATAAATTTTAGAGCTAAACTTTAACCATAAATTATTCTCAATCTATAAGAATAAACATAATCATATGGGTATTAAAATATTCGTCTTAATGTTTATTTTTCAAATATCAAATTTTATAATTTTTGCAAATAAACAACTGAAGATATTTTAAATTTAATTCTTTGAAATCTATGAAGAAAAAAATGAGAAAAAAAACAATGGAAGTATTCCTTAAGACTTGAGAGTTGGTAACTCTATAGCTTCAAATTCAATTGATGTAAAGGTGAACGAACATATCTTCACAATAGTAGGTCTTTTCACCAGTAACAAACTAAGAATGTACTTCAATTTTGTAGCATAAAAAACGGGAAGACAGACTAATCATCCAGGCATGCAGATTGAAGAGTACTAAGATGCAAAATATATTAATAAGCACAAACCATAAAATTCCCACTTATGGATAGGTTAGTACAAGAACGGCACCAGCACCACCCACTTTGTGATAGCTAGGCTCCTAAAAAACATTATTCACATCTCTTTTCATCCGTATACTTATTATCATAAATAGGACGTCTTATAGGCGAAGTAACCAGGTGACATCTCTATGCCAACTTTACAAAAAGTATGCCATATACTCATATATTGTCATTAAACAAGCACTATATATATAAACGAACTCTCTGTTTCTGCATCTCCGATAGTAGTATGTCTTCCTCCTATCTTCAAACCCACCACACTGTATTACTGTCTACTTAGCTCGTCACTATTATGTTGTCCAAGTGTTTGATTTGTTCTGTATACAAGACACTCCCTCAACAAGGGTTGTGCTTTCTCAAGCACGATTCTCATCAAAAATATCCAGAAGTGAAAGAGCCTGCAAACACAGAAAAATGTAAGTTACTAACACCTCAGAAGATGCTGCTTAACATAACCTAGTAAACTATGCAATTGCAAACATAAGCATCACTGATTTTGTTGAATATTTACCTCTGGCACGCTTAACTCAAGGCGGAACTTGGGACCATCGTAATGATGAAGGATCGGCCTGAAAGCATCCTCATCTAAAGGCTCACAAAGTTTCCTAGATTGGACTTTCACCTACAAGTAGATTCAGATGATAAGCAAACAAAAACACAAAGCACAACCTGTACATCTTACTCCAAAATCAACCTTGCAACATAAACACAGACAACTAGACGTATTTCATATAGACACTTGAATTCAAACATAGGTAATCAAAACGAGTATATAATATAGATGCACATTCTTCTAGTAGATTAAAAGTGCAAAATCCTCTTAAATGAATCATATAATTTTTGGTATTGTGGCCTACCTGAGCAGGAAAGCGAGATTCGCCAGGGTTCTTTTTGTCCTCCCATGCTGTAGGATCAATGTTAGTTCCTCCAAAACTGGCTGCCTGTACACAAAACACACATACATCATCAGCTTCCAATTCCACTTCCCAGTCATATTCAGGCTGATTATTGACAAATAACTCCAAAGTAATACTCTTTCATAAAGAAAAATAGATAAAGTAAAGAGTAACCTGATAAAGTAAAAGAGTAACCTACAAGTCAGAACCAACCACACCGACAAAGTAAATTGATTGAAATCGTGACTCACCTCATATATACCATGAAGCTGGTGGGTGGAGTAGTTATAGAGAAAAAGAGGTAATCCTGGAGTTATCTGTCTCACTGAATCGCGGTAACGTGGAGGCAAACCTGGAAACAGATTTTGTAACACATGATCATCTCGCCCCACTTCCCATTTTAAACAACCAACCAAAACACATACCACTTTCTAACCATATCATATGTTTAACAAGCTAATCTTCAAAAAAGGCAACATACAAGTACATAATGTAACATCAAAAAGCACCCCACATACATATTACATATTCAACATTTCAACCGTAGAATTAAAGCATCATACTTTTCTAAATTTAAGCATGATCCATCCTCATCATATCCAATCGTAAAGAATCATACACAACTCAATTAATCAATCGTCAAGAGTATAGCCTTAGATAACAAACTCGGACCAAAACTATTGCAATACAACATTCATGTATAATATAGCATCTATTCACCTAGTATTCATATATAATACAAAATTCAAGTCATCAAATGTGCTAAATGACCCTATATCATATTTTATCAAATTTTAAGATCCAAAATTTTACATCCACGGTTCCAACCCGAACAACAAAATAAAAAACGTTGAGAGATCGATGGAAAGTCAGAACTTACCAAAGAGCTGGCGCTTGAGATTCTCCTCCATTGTATCATTGTTACACACAAAGATATATCCTCCAACAGTCTCATCCCTAGGAAGTGCTTCAGATGGTGGCAAAGTCTTAAACCTCTTATCAACCCCACTTTTACTCTCTCCATTATTATTATTACTGATGTTATCCTTACTATTGTTATTCTCCTTTTTTATATCCTTGTTCTTCTTCCCACCTTTTCCTGCTATCAGATGACCGCTATTTACCTCTTCACCTTTCAAAGACACGTTCTTGAGGGGCCCCTTCAATCCAACATTGATATTATTGTTAATATTATGATTGACATTGAAACTCCTCAAGAATTGATCATTCTGATTAACAGCACCACTATTTTTCGAGTATATCCCTTTGTTGAACCCGCCGTTGAGGTCGATACCCGACCCAAAGCCCGACCCAAGTTTCCACCCATCGTTGAAGGAGTTGAAGTCTGGGTTTGAAGGAGGGAGAGGGGTGTTGTTCCTGTTGGTGGAGATGGGGTTATTGGAATTGACAAAATTACCCTTGTACTTAGGCTCGAGATTGCCGCCGACCCGGATGTCGAAATTCCGGCGATGCGATGTATTCTTGGTGGGGTAAGAATTGACGCTCCAGATTGAGTCGTTGAGAGAGAGGTTGGCTAAGTTTGAGGTGTGAACGCGAAGCTCATCACTGAATTGGTAGAAAGATTGTTGATTGTTGTTGTGCTCCATATGTTCGACGAAATGCTTCAAAAATTTTACGAGAAAAATAAGTGAAAAGAGAAAGAGTATATGTGAATATGTCAGTTGTGTTTGGCTATGTTTAAAGGGAGGGACTTAAAAAATGGGTTGAGAATTTGGAATATATATTAACTTAGTCTTTTGAGGAAAGTTCAAGGAAATCACTGGAGATAGCGTGTTAACTTGTTAAAGTATAAGAAACTTGTACATTTATTTGAAAAGTGAGAGTTACGACTAAAGATATCACGAGATAGCCTTATGTGTTAAATAGGGGCGGTCAGTGTCTTTTGAATACGGTAAGTTTTATCATCGAGATTTATATACTATATACTATTTTTTTTTATTCTCATTTTTCATTTTAATTTATACTTAAATATTGTCTTATTTTATAAAACAATTTCTACTTTTTGTTAATTTTCTAAAGATTTTACATTGTATTTTAAAAAAAATTGATTTTATAATTTGGACAAAAAAGGGACAAAGGTTATTATATATTTTATAGGCAAGGTGATTGGTGTTATTATTGTCAGATAATTTCATTTTTACTTTTTACCCTTAGTCATTAAGATATACGTAAAACCGTGTACATTTCTATTCATAATATGGGGATTTATTTGAAGGGGGTTTAGGTGAGCGAATAGGTGAATAGCGTCGACAACGACAAAAAACGCGTTTACAATAGTTTTGAGGGATAATGAAAGATTGCAAAATTTGCATCTAGAAGATGGGACAATTAGACTAAGTCCTCTTTATTCTAGGATGTTCGGTGAGTTCACACTTGAGGACATACTTTTCTAAGTTCTAACTTTGGGGGGTTGAACTGTTGGAGTTGAAGTGTTGTGGATATTTGCTTAGTTGCTAAGGAGAGCAAGGTGTGAGTTGGATGATGATAATAATAATAAATAGGCACGTGACATGTGTATGAGTGTGACAAATATTAGGTTGTTCGTACTTGGTAAATGGCGCATTGCTATTGGTTGTATAGTGTCATGTTTGAGACTATTTAGGCAAAACAAGACGTGTGTTTATAAGTGAGGGATTAGAGATAAACATGTGGTGGGCAGTAGTGTTTATTAATGGGCCTATGTCGTGGGTTTGCTCAAAAGTCAGTTTTAATTAAGTACGAGGACTAAGGGCTGAAACCCAATTCATGGGTCTATATTATACACTCTATTTGGTGGATAGATTTGTGTTTGTGTTGTTTGGCAAATCCACTCATAAAATTTGGATTGTTGTAATTTGTAAATATATATTCATTCGAATGATATCCAGTATTATTGAATTATTACATGTTGTTTTATATTATGTCTTTCTTATTTAAATTCAGTAGTGATATAAATTTGATCATATATTGTAATTTATTGTACTTCGAAAAAAAAATATGAACTCAATTTTTTAAAAATAATTGAAATTAATTAGTACGAGGCCCTTTTATTGGGTCAAAGTTTTAGCCCTTTATTCATTTCATTCCCGAGCAGCTCAACCCTTCCCATTATTCTCTTCGATATCCCATCTCCTCCAAATGTAAGAGATATATCTAACAATAGCAAACAGATATCAACGTACAAGTTTTATTTGTTTTTCTTTTGAGGGGAGCTTACAAGCTCGTTTGACAGAAACTATTGATAAATAACAAGGGTGAAACTCAAAACTATTGTTACCTTACTTGGTTAGGAAAATAAGGATTATATTTAGATAAACAGTCAAATATTGCATTTCAAATTTGTGCAAATTTTAATTTTAGGCCTAAAACTTTAGATATAATACAGTGCCCACAAAACGTGTAAAACAACCGTACTTTTGTGCTATGTATACATTACTGCAATCTACTGATAAACTGTAATCTACTGATAAACTGTAATCCACTGAATATTAACCAAATTAGCTCGTAAAATTATTATAAAAAAAAAGTACATTTTATAAGCCTACAGAGGGTATATTGTACGATAAATATATAAAGTTTATACAAAAATAAAAATCCTTAATAGTTACTGTTGGAAGTTTTTGATATAAAAATCAAGAGTGTTAAAACAAGAGAGAGTGAGAGTCCCAATGATAAGGGAAAAAATCCCACATTGGTGGAGGGAAAGGTTTTTTCCTTATTTATATATTGCAATATGTTAGTACTATTTAGTTGAATAACTTGGAGGTGGGTGTTGTACCACACACACGCGCGCACATTGAGCCGCGCCATGTCGGGTCAAGATTCGGGATCTCGGGGAATGCGATGCGCGGGCGTGGGTATTTTTATCTTTTTGGAGGAATTTTATTTGATAGAATATTCCTTGTTTATTCCAACCGTTTTTGACTCTTGGGATTCCCTAATTAGCCGTTAATTTCCTTGATTTTTACTTGAACGTTGCTTAAGTTTCGGCCTTAATTGCATGGCCGTTCCTTCCTCTTTTCTTGCTAGCTGTTGCTGGTTTGCTGCCTATATAAACTCAGCCTCTCTTCAGCAAAAGACACAGAAAATTCGAAACTCTCCCTCTTCTCTAAAAATACTAAACACTTCTCTTTATTTTCTGGGAAAGTATTCTGAATTCCAGTCGGGTTTGTGAGTGCACATAAACTCCGGCGTCGTGCTTATCCTGGAGGGCGACCGCTTCTTGTCTACTACACCGTGAGATAGCGCGGAATCGTCTTTTAGGTCAGTGGTTCGCCACGACACGGCTACTGTTTTGGTTCACGCATCAACAGATAAGTTTACTATTTTATTGCCGTCAGTATCATATCAGATAACAGTTACCAGTTTTAATGTGGATATCAATTTTATATCTACCAAATGTAGTAACAGACTTTAACTTGGGATACCCAACTACACAAGATTAGTGATTGGCTTATTTTGGATTTACTTAGTTTTACATCACCTTGTTTATCGTTCTCTCAACAATTTCACGCTCAAGCTAACATTTAAGAGGGATATTTAAACAATTTATAGTAGTAATTTATTATTAAGAGGAATAAAGTAGAGTGATTAAATATTAATGTTCAAACAATATGCGCAAAGTTGATGATGTAGTAGATGAGTTGAACGGCAGCATTGGCCACAGAGCACCTGTACGGCTGTACTTTGTGGATTATAAGGAAGTTAAGGGACAGTTGACATATTCTACGCTTCTGCCCCCTACGGTTGATATTGGCAGACTTTTTCTGTGTACGTAATACGAAGTAGTTGTTATGGCCTTATGGATAGATTCTTCACTCCATCTCTCTTAACTATCCCTCCGATCTCTTCCCTTAGCCTCAAACCTTCACTTAGCAATAACATTGATGAAGAAATGTAATCGTTTTTGTTGTCCACATTGAACTGTAATAGTAATCCTCCTCATATGGGGATGGCAGTAGAGTGTCTTAAATAGGAGACCTGCCCCTTAGCGGACATGGGTACGAGTTTGGGATAGCGGGGTGGGTATGGTCACCGTCATGGGTCATAGGGCTGGTTACGAATTTTATGCATAGTTCCGCTTCAACCTGACCCGTCTCGTACCCACAAATTTCGTTAATAACTTAATATACATATATTCTAGAATTTTAGCCCAATTAAAGATTAGATTAGTGAGTCAATGTGTGATAATTGTTTCTTCCGTTCCTTTATTTGGGCTAATATTCTGAATGTAAAGCTATTTGATTACCCCTTAGGATTAGCTAAAAGTCTATGTAATAATACTAAACGAAGTCGATCAACCAAACAAAAACCTTTTGTAATCCTTACATTGTGGCTGTCGCTTTGATCTTACTTCGTCCTCCAGAAATCTTCTAGTTCTGAGAACAATCAAGAAAGTCTTAGGATCCGGTGTAAGGTGGATGAAAGTAGGTATAGGCAGTTGTGGGTTGGTGGAGCACTACTCCACTACTACACATTCTCCTTGAATCAAGGAAGAAGTTCCCACAAAGTAACTGTTATGACCTTGTGAAGCAAGGTAAACGTGGAGTAAGCTTCCCTGTAGTGCACATTGGGAAAAAAAATCGATTGAAGAGAAATTTTAGGAGTCTTTATTCCACTCATTAGAAGTTACATTAAAAAATAACTCTTTAGATATTTTGCATAAGGAAATCGTAGTCCAAAATCTCAAAGATTATATAAAAATATTTTCTATAAGCTTATGAATATACTCTAGTAAACCATTTTATATATATATATATATATATATATATATATATATATATATATATATATATATAAATAAAGGGAACTTTAAAATACTTAATCAATTTTAATGACCTTGCTTGTTCTAAATTGTTAAGGATCCTTAAACTTTCATGTAAACTTAGAGATATTATTATTAAAACTTACTTCGTTTTTTTAATAAAGAAATCTTAAACTTCACCCCACGATTATAATATTGATTCAGTTTGAAAAAAATATATATTTAGGATAAACGAAGCGTGCAAAAAATAAAACCAACAAACTAAAAACTACTCATACTAATCCATTTATAATCTGATCAAAAAGACTTGGTTAAATATCAAACTTCACCCTTGCTGATTATCGGTGTTTACTTGCTCTCCCCAAGTCGTCGGTTATCATTGTCGGAATCTTCTCAACTCCATCCCTTTCCTTCGCAGGTTTGTTTAAGTTTTGTATAATATTTTAACCTTCTTTATTTGTCAATGTTACTATCTGCTTTCTTAATTTGATGAATAATTTCTTTAAATGTTCGTATGCTAGTATTTAATGAATGTTAGAGTAGTTAGAAAATCTTCAAAACTTTGGATTACAAAAGATGTAGTGAAAATGGAAAAAAAATTACGATTTTTAAGAAATTTTATACTAAATCATATTATATATCAAAATATAACATAGATTAATAATACTAATTATTCAGTTTGGTTTACCAAATTTATTATCATGCTATTGCACATGCACATATTAGTGTATGCTCTTATTTAGTATTCATGCACTCCATGGTTGAAAGTTCTCTTCATATACTTCTTCTTGAATTCTAACTCTGAAACTCCAGCAATTGATCTATTGAAATTTTGGCTTAAGCTTCCATAGGACTTGCAACAATGCTCATTTAGTGATTGCATCACTCCATACTTTTGCTTAAACTTGATGTCTTCGTAGCAACAATGCTCATTTTATGATTGCATCACTCCATACTTTTGCTAAAACTTGATGTCTTCGTAGCTTAACTAGTGTAAAGGGAAGAACTTGCTTTCTTAAAATGTATTTTCATTGTCATCACCAAAACTCATACAGTTGAACAACAATAAGTGTTGTTTAGTAAGAGTGATGGGGTGTGATCATGATTTCGTGAAGTATCAACAATTAGAAATTGGTTTGTTTTTTATGCAAAGATGGGATAAAACCAACGTTCAAACTAGGTTGGTCCAATGAAAACTCTAAAATAGGACATCTAGTAGGAGCTGCTAGTTATACTAAAATTTTATTTAGATATAATTAGGCTCTTCTAATATTTACAAGTTTACAATGTATCTATGAAATAATTATAACTGGTTTCTCTAAGGTAAAACTTAGATATAGTCGAATGTTTGGCCTTAAGAAATTATGACCATAAATGTATTCCCTGTGAAGAGAAAATAAATGAAAATATAATCGGAGAATCTTTTCGAAAGAAGGGCCAGACATTGGCATAATCTGGACCAAGGCCGCTTCAACATACAAGACCTGACAATTAGAGAATTAAAAACTCATTCACTTAGGTAGGCCCATTTTACATCTTTGAATCTACTACCAGGCCTTGTCAACATTTGGGCTTCATATTCATAGTCTCGCACTCGCTAAGCATTGATGTCTTGATGACAATTGACTAACACCTATTTATACTCTGGTGTTTGTCGTAAATATGCAGATTTTGTTTCAATCCCAAATTTTACAAAAGCTTAAGTTTTGCATAACCTTTAAACAAAATTATGGATTATGGATTCCGTCGTTATCGTTTTTATTTCTTGGTTGTATGTTTTCAAAATTGACATGAATTATATATATGGCAAATTTTTAAGCTATTTTAAGTCCTAAAAAAATCATAATAAAATCCATATATGATTTGACTTTTAAAAATCTAAATATGAAAATTCGTAAACTGAGAATCAAATAGGCCAAAATGTAGCTCTTTCTATCAAAACATATTTCTCTTTTCATTTTTATTGTCTTTTATTTGTACAAAATCTAATTTAGCATGGAATCCTAAATAAATATGTTTTGTAGTATCATTTAAAAAAAAAAAAAAAAACTGTGATTCAAGCATTTGTCCAAATTTAGTTATATGACAAAATAGTTGAGATTTTTGCACTATTGATGTCATCAAGTAAAGAAGACCTTCTTTAAAAATAAATAATAGAGTTAGTAGGAACATTTGTACACAAAACAACTTGCAAATTTTTTTTATTTTGTTGCAAAACTTGTAATATAATTGCACCTACTTTTATTTTACTTCTGGAAGTTGAACAAAATCAGCTTCAATTGCTTCGATCCATAGATAGTAACAAAAAAAATAAGGTCTTATGAAAGTGAAAAATCTCTTTTACAAGTATTTTGTAAAAGAGTATAATGGGCTCGTGGTTTGTCTGAGACTGTCTCGCTAATGGACTACACAACTACGTTCCAGAAAACTCCATGGATGTAAAATCTTTGGGAACTCATTTTAATTATTATTCAAAAATTAGCACCAAAAAAAATTAAATGTATAAGTAACCTTTCATATCTCTTTAAAATAAAGATTCCAAAAAAAAATCCTTAAATGTCACCATCCAAATTACATAATCAAAGGTACTTCTCTTTTAAATAATAATAATAATGATTCACAGCCAAATCTTCAAATCACAACATGGATACGGTGAGACCTCTCACTAATTTTGCAATTAGAGATTCAGTAAATTGCTAACTTTATAAGAACCCGTGTTTAAATGGAGTATTTGAACCCATATACGAAGTATAATTTATGTCAATGTGACATGTGTAATCAGCTCCATAAAAAAAAATTATGTACATTCAGGTCTTATTGCACAAAACTTACACTCAATACTAAATATAATGATTCCTTGGAGAAAAGGATCACTACTTACCCCATATATTGTGAAATTTGTAGCGTCAATCAACACTACGTATATTGTAGATTCCAAGGTTTTTATTATTATTAATAATCGTTTAAAACTCGGTTTCCTTGGAACTTTCAAAGAGGGTCGCCATTGAAGTGGATTTGTGATCCAAAAAATATATAGAAAATGTGTACTCTAATCGGGGAATATGCCCACAAGTCCATTCATCCAATATGAAGCAAAAATCCATTTGACAATTTTGAGCTTGAAATTCCTTACTATCATCCCATGTGCACATTACTCCCAATATGTACATATTGAAGTTATGTATTGTAGTCATGTAATCGTGTGAGTGGGTTAAAAGGCTTGAAGCCCATATACTTATATATAACTATATATATTTGTGGAATAATGAATGCAGCAATATACGAATATCATTTTTATCAGTTTTACAACTTAATTACTAATATAATTTAAATATTTATCATACTTTCATCTAATATGCAAGGAAATTATTTTTTAAAAAAAAAAACAAGATATTGTTTACATAATGTTCGGGTTTTTTTCTTATAAGGAGGTGTTAGTTGGGTATAACCAAGTAACTAATATTAAGCTTTTTGTTAGTACTAAAGACTAAAACTTGATTCTAAGTATGTTTAGGGTGCTCGAAAAAACAAGGCCTCTAAATTTAACGAGCCTCAAAATTCAGAGAAATGGTTGTCTTGCCAAATAACTTTCTTAGTTAAAATGGTTTTAACAAAGAGAACTTTGTTTCTCATAAGAGTAAAAAAATAAAAAAAAATAAAAATAAAAATAAAAAAAACTAGAGGGTGAGAACGAAGGCGCATGCTGATTGTAGGGTATGAAGGTAAGCCACAATCAACGAGCTAGAATTCTACTATATCAATGGCATACGAGGCTTTGATTTGCACCACTGAAGACTCAAGAGGGATCAAATTCCCATCACCTCCTTCCATAAATTAAAAATAAAAAAAATTATGTCAAATAGCTCTAAAAAATTAGTTAATTACTTTGACACATAGATATTAATATGAGTTAATATAGATTCACTTGAGAAAGTAAGAGAGTCCACTAACTACTTTCAAAGTAATTGCCTAATTTCCTATGATTGTCTTCACATGGATTCCAATCTCATATGCTTTGATTTCCTTGGCTTTGCGCCGTACAACGCTTGCACATAAACAAATCAATAATAATTCTCCATTATACTTGAGTTCACTTTGCCTTTTGGGGGGGGGGGGGGGGGGGGGGGGGGGGGGGTATTATTATAATGTATTAAGCTTTGAATTGGTGCCAACCTTAATAATGCTGAAACCTAGGAGATTCTTATTTATATATGAGTAGCTTTTTTAATAATATTATTATTGTGAGCAAAGCGCTAACTCATTATTCAACTTGGAGTGTTTCTCATTCGCAAGCCAAACACCAAGTGCAACTAATATAGGAAACCAACACCAACCGTATTGGTCTCCACGTGGGTGTCCCTCCTTTTTCCTTCTTCTTGCCTTCTTTTTTCCCTTCAAAATATTACAGCCCTCACTTTTATCATCTACTAACTTTTTACCAAGTATTCCAATCCAGTTTCAACCTAATAACTAAAACATGCTCAGCTTATCACTGTAAAATTTATAATTACTTTTCAATTTCAAATATCAATATAATAATTAACACCTTTATATAATTGTACCGTCTTTATATTTATAGGCATACTCGACTTAAAAACTCGAGAATGTTATTAGTTATATACTTTGTACTGAGAACTTAGTGCTTTTAAATCAACAATTAATTCAAGAACGAAATGGCATGAAAAACTTTGACAATTACACAATTACAAACTTATATGTTTAGAGAAAGTAACCTAAGTATGTATTTTTGTAAGATGTTACAATAATAGGGGAAGAATGGAGAAATTGGATATGAATGCTCTTCTTAGCAAGATTACGGTAGAAAAGTCAAAAGGAGAAGAAAATAAAGGGTAAGCTTTATATACCATATGGTTTCAAGCATAAAAACTCAACGTTCAGCTTTAGTAAATACTCCTGCTAGAGTCTTAAAGCTAGAATGTTTCTTAAAAAATAATAAAAAAATTGTATCAATTTTTATTTTTGTAGTTGTGACTTGAGTTGTCCATTGTCTAACCATGATACAAGATCGATCTACAATTGATTATTAATTATTATACTCTTAGATCATTTGATCAAAATTTAAGAACTATACTCCAATAATGAATAGAGTAGTTATTTTGCAATAAATTACCGCAGGAAATCTGCCTACTTGCGTTACAGGCTAACTACAATTGACACGATCTGTACTCAAACTGACCAATTATTGTCACATGTCGGAGAAGCCATTTCAGATCTCAAAAAGTAAGTCACAAGACACAAGTAGTAAAAACTCCGGTCCACATTCCTGGGGGACTCATGTGATATGTCATCTGCTGGGTCAACTTGTTAATTCTAAAGGGATTCCAGGTATCCAACTATCTAAAAAAACGTTGAGGGATGGAGTATTCTTTTTATTTTTGTTTTATTTTTATTTATAAAATTAAAGTTTAAAATATTTGATTAATATTTTTTTTATTATACTATAAAAAATAATAAATTTTTTAAAATATATTTTAAATAAAAGAGTTTAAAAATTAAATTATATCGAGACAAAAAAATTAAGAATAATACAGTAAACAGTATCATCAGTAAGTCCTTCATCAAAGAAGATGATTACGACTTTGAACCAATGTGCTGTCAACACAAAAGTAGTACAGGTCTACAGGAGATATTACTTTTATTGATTGCTAGGACTGATCGACTAGTTCTCGTACATCTCACATTTTTCAAGAATTCTGTCTTAGAGGGCATCCAGCATATCCTCCTCAGATATCATCACTATCACTACTATAAACTCTTTTGTGTGTGTATTACATGTTTAGTCTTATGTGTTCAACCCAAAAACGAGTATGATAAAAACATTGATACTTGATAATGAGTATTAATTAGAAATTTCTAATTTGCGGTAACTTTAGAAGGTGATGATAATTGGAGAAAGTTATAATGACCTCGTAACTTCATCGTCAGCTCAACCCCGTGTGATCCAAAGTTCTTCATTATTCCGTTAATAGGTGGTATTGAGTGTCCTAAAAACTTAAAGGTTTACTCCAAGAAAGGATGGACAAGAGCAATACCATGACTCCACGAGCATTAGGTTATGTTTTTTCCACTTATTACTTATTTTTATTGATTAGACTGAAAATTTATTATTTTATATTAATAAAAATTATGAAAATTAGTGTAAAAGTAAACATAAAGATGATTCCAACAAAATCTCACTTAATAATATTTTTCCTTATATTTTTAATATACAGATATGATCAAAGATCAAATAAATTAGAAAATCATTTTAGATTGAAGTACACCAAATTTAATCATTCAAAACAAATCAAATAAGACGAAGAGAACATAGCATCGCATATGATATCACTACCAAAGTACCAATACCGTCATTAACAATTTATTCTCAGAGGGTATTAAATCTTATGCTAACTTACTACTATGTACTTTGTATCCTTCAGCATATTACATCTTTTATATAGGGACGTTTGCTTAAACATTTCTTAATTTGTGGTTTATGTTAATACTTTCCGTCTGTACCAATTAAGCAGACTTGAAATATAGTGGCTTTCTACTCCAATATCAATCCGTATTAGCTATGGGAACATATTTTGAACTGTACCTCCTAATTTGTAATAATAAGTTTTCAGCAAATTACTAGTAATTTCTTGCGGATGACTACCGCTTATGGGACTTATAGAATTGCTCCACTATGGAAAAGACGACACTACAAATTTAGATTAATTCACTCTGCTCCTTCATTCTCCACTGATCGTTTCAAAATCAAGGCCAAAGTATCTTTAAATTTTTTTTTTCCCACATAGAAATTTAAAAAATAATATCATATGTTAAATTCGTTCTAATGTGCATTTTTCATATACCTTCTTTTAATAATTTGCGTTGCGTAATTAAAGATATAAATGGATAAAGGTAAGGATTAGGGATCCTAATAACAAAACACATCTAATGGGATTAGCTAATTCATACAAGTAAATAAAAAAGTTAATTTTTACGAATAAAAAAGGGAGTAACTGCTTCAACAAGTTACGGGTAAATGGGTATGTTAAAAGAAGATGGGATATAAAAGTCGAATTTTTCTTAGTTAATTGAAAGGTATGGCTATTAAGAGAAGATCGAGTAAAGGTGAGATTTTTAGAATCAATTTTTCCTTAAATAAAAAAATTAATTTTTACCAATCAAAAGGGAGTAACAATATTTCGTTTTTACGAGAAATATTAATGGGCCAAAGTAAGAGACAATAATGAACTTCAACTATTATAAAAACAAAAGAAAATAATTAACTTCACCTTTTATTGAGGTTCTAGTGAGTTCTACACTTCTACATCAAACTAATCCCAATTATTAGGTGAGTTTATCCTTTGGTATAGTAGTACTCCGTACATAGTAAGTGGTAAAGGATGAGGACCACAGTAGTTAAGATAAAATAACAATGCACAACCTTTCCTCATTGTCTTTAATGCAAAATTTAGCATTATTTGGAATATCTTCACTTGTGTAATTTTTTCTTCTTCCTGTATAAAAGTTTACACGTAAATGTCAGAGATCCCTGTTGCATACTTTTTTCAAAATTCACCTTAAAATGTTCGGCTAACATAGTTGATTACCATTATTATTAGAAGCAAAAGATATCGACTCTTCCAAAACGGCAAAGGTCGCTATTAGCACCTTTAAATGGATTAATACAGCTATTTAATTATATTTAATTATAGATTAAAGCATGGCTTTATTAAAATAGCAACCAACAGGTGTCGATCAGTAAAGTGAATGATACCAAATCTACTTTCATGCCTAATTTTTGCCAAGACAGACTGACAATTCACATAACATGCTACTAATTGGTTTGTCCTCAACTATCTGTGTCTAATCCTCTAGCAATAGGAGAGAAATTTATAGGGTTATTATCATATAATGCTAGCTTAGTTGCGCTTATCCACTTGATTAAAAATGGGATAACAATATTAATTATATAGTGGCAAAATTATCAAGGGAAATGATCGAAGCAATGATCTCAGATAGCACCCATTGCAAACATATATATTTTTTCACTATCTATGATTTTCGTGGGTGATCATACTAGGATGTCATTAGAGAGCTAATTAGTATTTTCCAGCTACATTATTTATGATAGCTAATTAGCATTTTCCAACTACATTTCTTTGTACGATTAGGACCTCAATGTATAGAACTTAACTTAAAAATAGTTACGAAAAGAAATTAAAGTGCGCCTATTATTATTAAATAAATAATTCGTAAACATATTTTACCTAATCTCTAGGAACTTTAAGAACTATAAAATTAAAATATCAAACTAGGTCCTGAGACTCTTGACGCGATGTGGACCGGCGGGGTGTTGTTATTAGCTCCGACATGATTTACAATCAATCAACCAAACAATTGCTTCATCGTAAAAACACACTAGATTGGTAAGTTACTTCTTCCATCCTGGAAAAAGTTGAACTTTCCATAGAATTATGCCATCTTGGATCATTCTATTCATACTTTCATAGTCATATATCGAGAGGATGAAAACGATATTTTCACATGTCATTAATATAATGAAAATGATTTTTTTTTTTTTTTTTTTTTTTTTTTTTGTGGGTGAGAATATAAAGAAAATGAGTCGGTTTAATCTATAAAATTGTTTCTTGTGAAAGTTCTAGACATATTGTTTCTTGTTGAAGTTACAGAGGATGCACATCTACTTCTTATATATTATGGCTTATAATCTGAATACTTTTATTACTGATGTCAATCGTTCAAACAGATGAGTGGTGGCACCGTATTGCAATCGGTAATGAAAACCCCTATGCATTTCACAAAATAGAAACTGAATAAAGATTTTGATATCCAAGCTTTGGCCTATTCTTTTACTCATAGATAATATGATTATGTATTAGGCTCAATTTATATTATTAATAGAATATTCTATTATAATTTGCATCAATAGATAATTTTGGATATTAGTAGCCAAAGTAATAATATATTTACAAAAGTAAAAGCAAATGTATTGCAATTCTTTTCAAACAGAGAAAATATGTTTATAAATAGATATAGATGTGATATATTAATGTTTTGTTCCTCACCTTGTACAAAATGAGCAGCTAGCGTGTTGCGTGTTTAATTTCATCGACAGAACCATTTTCAATTTGATTTTCAATGAAACCAGCTTATTTTGGTTTTATTCAATTACTCCTGCAAATTATTAAAAAAAAAAAACACATACACCCACATCATACTATTGAGTATATAGCTGATGTGAACTTCGAAATAAAGATCAAAGATTTGGTTGCTGATCTATAGAATATGCATAATAGCCAAATAAAAATTATAAAATAGACGTCAAAGATGAACTCATGAATACATGATATGAAGTATATAATATGTTATCTTGCTATATTTTGTTCTTGGTATTTTGATTTACACGTTTGTCAATGAATATCTTTAACTAATGACTATCAATATTTTAAGTTAGACACTGAAAAAAAATTATAAATATTTAAAAATGTTAGAATACTCATTAAGTTGAATTTAATAAGACTCCATAAAATTATATTTTTTCTTATATATTGATAAATAGTTAGAAGATTATATCTAATTTCAAACAATGTCAAGATTCTAAATTAAAAGAACAAATTTAACAAAGGAAGTATATAAAATTTTCGACATAGACATACTATGTATTTTATGAAAATAGCATGTATGTTTTATTTTTCCTAACTATAATGCATTGAATTGTCTTCTGTGATAATGGTTCAAGTTGGATATAAATCTTAATATTTTACATTCACATTACACAGTACGTGTCTATCTTTTAGGCAAAATTAAGTTATACCAACACCATTTTTAATATCACTCATAACTCATGAAATCATTTAAAGCCCTAACGCTAAACAATTCTCCAACAATCCACGCAAAACACCAGTAGATCTCACATCCCTCGACACGCATTTCTCCGAAGTCTATTGCAAGCAATTGTTAAAGAGACACAGAGAAGAGTGTGTCTCTACTTTGATTTCATGAAGTGAAGATTACATGTTGGCAATAATAGAGTCATTGGATTTTGAAGGCAACTTAACCAAGAAGGTTGTAACTTGAGGCAGAGGATAAAAGTATCTTAACCAAGAAGCTTTATAAAAAATAAAAAATTTAAAAAAAATTTAAAAAAAGTTGGAAAAGCACGGGAAGTGGAAAACCTGTTACTATTATTAACTAACTAAAGTCAACTTCAATTTTTTTTTTTTTTTTACTGTCAGATTCTTCTATTGTAACCTTTCATTTGTGTTCATCGATCAGGAAAAAGCTAAAGAAAAAAGTGGACTAATTGACTTAAAGATCATTTGGATCCTTGGAATATACTTCAACTTTATTGTTATTTTACAATACGTATCCTCATAGACTGAAATTAATTAATTGGACTTGTTCGAAAGAAAATAGCTTATAAAATTGAGTGCTACTCGCGTGACTTTATTTATTTATTTTGTCAACTCTCGTGAATTCTTGAAGTAACAAAATGTCCCCCTCGTATCTTTTATGTATTGTGAAATAATGAAACAGTCTGTTAGCAAATTGCAAAATTCAACGCGAGTAGCACATATGCAGCATAATTTTCATAATATGATCATATGTATGATTTGTGTGGCTTTTCAATAACATTTTTTTTGGATTGTTTTAACGCATAGAAGACTACATATTTGTTCTATTTGACTTATTTCAAATAAAATAAGCTTAGACAAAATAAGTTAAGAGAAAAAATCGTATAAATCCAAACAAAGTTAATAGAAAATTTTATATGGCAACATTTAAAACTCTGACTTGATTGTTCAAATAATTTATCTTGTTGGATGTATGTCATACAATTAAATATAACACTACATAATACATATTTTGCGAAAATCTTCATGTTGCGGTGTTGAGTGGTTGACACAAGTTCGCGAAATATTATTATAAGCTACTTCGTCCGATTTTAGTAGTCTTTGCGAGACGAATTCAAATAGCAAATGAACAATTTAGAAATCGTTACAAAATGTTTTTTCTGAATCTAAAAAATAGAATTCCACATTTAGTCAATCACTTCTACTTTGTTGATCATCTCAGTTACGGAGTATTTTTTAAAACTACTATAGGTTTATAAGGTATTAATGGCACTTCGTATGTTCGACCACATTCAGAACGGAATAACCTAATATGGGGTCATGAGGTGCATTGAAAGTTGACACTTGAATCCATGATGCTAAAAATGTCTATCAAATTCTTGGTTTGACTTCTCATTAATCTGCGTTCCAAATTAAATGTTGTATTTAGACTTGCCACGGATTCTAATGCACTATAAAGAGTACTCCCTCCTTTTTTTATTCTTTCCATTTTTTTCATTTTTAGATTTCAAAATGGTATTCTTATTTGAAATCATTCGATTTTAGTTAATATTGTAATTGGCTGAAAAAATTTGATTGACATCATTATTCATGTGATATGTAAATCATTAGTTGGTTTTTAATTGTTTAGTGTAATAAACTTTAAGAATTTCACTACTTATTTATTGTTCAACTCACTTGCATTATTTTTTTAAAGAATCTATTCTTATTTTTAGATTAATTTAAATTACTTTAATAGAATTTTAATAACATTTAATATTATTTTGATTTCTTCCATAATTTCAAAAGAAAAAAAGAAAAAAAGAACAAAAGGAGCATAATAGAGATTTATACTATGGATTTTTTTTTATTGTTAATTAGAACTTAACTTAGAAGTGGTTGTTGGGACAACCTTGTTGTAAGCTTGTAATGACTTTGACTAAAATTGTGATTGAAGAATGAATTATAATAAACTAATTTTCCTCCAATTTTCAAATTAAATTAATTGGGTTAATATATATTAACTCTATTTTTATTATTCTTCCTATTTAGTGTGGGTGAAAAAACCAATAAAATATTGAAGAAAAGTAAGACTTTGCATATATTCATGAGTAATAAACATTTAAAAACTAAACTATCCTTTCGCTACCCATTTAAAACAAATAAAAACAACTTCTAAGAAAATTAAATTAATTCCGAATGAGTTCGGAAAGTAAAAGTCTCTCTCTTAGAATATGAAAAGGCAAAATATTTTATCTTTAGCGAAAATTGACATATCTACCTATCTAGATATGTGTGTGAAAGCGTTGTAAGATGAATTGAAGTAGATTAAAAAGAAAGTGATAAAAAAAAAGAATTATAAAACTAAAGAAGAGTGTTTTTGTAAAAAATTTAGGCTATATAAGAAAAAGAATTCAAAGTAAAATCAAATTTATAAAATTTTTGGATAGGAATTATAAAGAGAATGACAGAGAAAGAAGGCAGTAATTTTGTATATTCCACTTATAACTCTATAAGGTGTCAATTGAATTGGGACAAACGAGGGTCCGTATATCTGTTTTCACATGGGGGAGGTTTATGAAAAGGTAAAAATCGGTAACAAAGAGTGCGGAATTTCAATGTTAAGAAAAAAAACAAAAAATAGAGAACATACACGTGGAAAAGGGGTACGGTAAGTAACATAACAAATCACATGGTAACACTGGGAAGGCGCAGTACTGACATGTACCACTCAAGGAGTCAAGGGGACCATATATATTATGAGTCTTAAAGCGTCAAATCATACACTAGTTCATCAATTCAATTTTCTCCCAATAAGTACGTATGACAATGGATCTAACATCTAACTCAAATCAGATCATATTAGGCCTATTTTTAGAGTTGGCTAAAATTCTCTGAGATTTATTAGGTTCTGGTTATTATGTTGGATTGGGGTTTGACTCCGAAAAATTTATACCCATATTTGACTCAAGGATTGATTCGCACATTTTAAAATAAAACAAACTTAATATAAGAAATAAAAGTTTGTTCAAATTATAATCTTATTGTGTGCGATTTTGTGAGTTGTAAATTTGTTATATTTTTAAATAAAAAATAGGATAAGGTAAATTATTTATTGAGTTGTATTTTTGGTATTTTTTTTCTTTAATTAGTAGTTTTTTCAGAGATTAGCTTTATTATATTCATTTGACTTGAAACAAAAAATCGCGAACATATAACCATTAACAAAATAGGAGAATAATAGGCAAATAGAAAAAAAAATATTAAAAACTTTTTTTGAACCCGAATTAGACTCGACGCCCATTAGACCCAATATAATTGGCTGAAGATCCGAAATTTTAAAATCCTATGAATTTGAGACATATATGAGTTTTCTTTTAAAAAAATATAGAGTTGTGTCTAATTATACTCGATTCAAATCCAACTTATTGTCATCCTTACTCTCAAACCATAAGATAGAGCTTTAATATGTCCACGAGGAAGTATTCCCCACTTCTTTTTACTTTGATCCCACTTCAAGGCGAAATCTTAAATAATTTCAAAGTGGGTAAGTCAAATCGTAATCACATAATAATTTGTCACAATAACGTACTTAAAAAGTAGCATTTTTTCTGTTGGTTTTACATTTTAATTTTCCTGACATTATACTATCTTAAATATGCCCCTACAAATGCACATTAATGACATAACACATTTAGAATGTAATAAATAAAATGACATGTATTAGCATTTTAGCAAAATAATGAACTTACTTCAATTGTTATTGTCTTAAATGAGTTAAATCCATGATGTCAACACCACGGTAGGAGTCAAACCAAAACACCACAAATCACACAAGATGAGGAAGATTAAAATCGCAACATATGGGATGAAGTTACCAGAACTAAAATTTAGGTGGGTTGGGCTTTGGAAAAATCCTCAGAAAAATGTTCTTACTAAAGTATATGCATTGGTTATACTCCCTTAGTTATTTTTTATTCTTATAATTTTAAATATTGTAGATTTTATACCCAAAATTTTAGGAATTCTCCCTAATTTAGATGAAAAACCATATTTATTTGGGATTTTAATATATTCGTCTTAATAGATATTTTTCAAATATGAGTTTTTTTTTATAATTTTTGCAAATGCACAAGTAAAAATATTTAAATTTTAAGTTTATATTGGAATTTGCGCAAAAAGCAAATGATAAGAACAAAAAAGAACAAGTGGAATATGTAATAAATGAGCAAACTACTAAAACACGGAGTTTCTTTTCAAAACAAAAATATAAGATGGACAACATAGTTACTTGTAAATGGTAATCCTAATTTATATATGATATAAATATATCAGGGATCTTTTGTAATTTTATTTCTATATATGATATATAATATCTATATTTAATATGAATTTTTCTTTATTTTTATATTTTTTATATTTTTATATTTGATATAACAATACTTTTGTCTAATATAACTATATATGATATAACAATACTTATATTTGATATATTTGAAATTTCAATGTCTAAAATAATATCAGGTATTAATTATAAAAGCCTCCTTATAAATATCATATTTTGGCCGACATAAATTTGTCCATTTTAAGAGAGAAATTAGCAGCTCATCCAAAAAATCAATCACCTCTTTCCCCGATCTGCCTTGCAGCTACCTCCAAATCCTCTTCTTAGTGTTTTAGGAAGCAAATAAAATATTTTAATTTGAATGAGACTAAAACTATAATGTACATAAAATTGGAGGCAATGTCAGAGAAAGAACAATAACCGTAAAAATAGAATTATCACTGTCTGTATGTTGATGATATATGCATGTATTCGAGATTTGGAGGCAATGAAATAGCTCCATTGAAGTTTGGAAGTCTAACCACAAACATTTTACCATTTTGAAATAATAACTATAAATGCAAGTAACTTCCACAAACGTATACTTCAGTTTTTCATTAGTTATTGTAATAAATTGACTTCTATACTATTCATATACTCTACAATGCATTTTAACTAACTATTGTGATTTTTATGTAAGGAAATATATAATTATATGAGATCATACTAAATTCATCTCTATTTATACTTAAAAAATATCAACTTGTTATATTTTATACCACAAAAAATTATATATTTTAATAGTTGTGGAACGAAAGGAGCATAATTTATGATTGAACCTCGTTTTGTCTATATTACTGTGCTTTGGACCATATAACTGTAAGGCAAGGAGACTAGGAAGTCAAAGGATTTAGAGAGTTTAACTAATCCAAACATCATTGTAATGCCCTAGCATATTTCTTTCATTTAAATTGTTGTGTGTTCTCCTCAACTTTTTACAGATAAAATAATTTTAAAAAAAGTGTGATATGTTTAAACAAATTAAATTCAATAGCAACCATTAGACAATATAAGTATTAATAGCCAACACATCCACAAATTCTAAAGTATTCGAACAAGTAGACGGTCTAACATTAGTTATTGAATTAATTATATATTACTATCATGTACAAATTTTTTTTTAATCTTTTTATCATTATCTGTTAAGCTTTTTTCTTAGTTAATTGAGAGGTGAATGAAATGAGATAATAGGAGAATAATCTCCATAATATAGTTCAAGGCAAGGGGAGGAGTGCCTATTATTTTATATAAACCCCGCATTAGCTCCATAAGAACGATAGTATATTATCTTATAAGATACCGTTGATACATGATAATTGTAATGGAGCATAACATACCATTGATACATGATAATAAGAAAGACATTCCAAAAGCTAGCTCAAATAAATTAGAGCATATTATCCTATATAAAACCCCATATCAGCCCTTATATGGGGGATATGAGACTCAAGCCTCATGCCTCATTTGGACCATAACAGTAAAACAATTAAGATAAAACTGAAAAAAGTGGGATTTTTAGAATCAAAATTTCTTAAATTTAAACTTTATAGATTTTTTCTAAGTTTTACAAGAGGGTAGTCAGCTTTTTACATCATATTTGGTCCATGTTATAAAGTTTTTGCATAGAAGCATGTCAGATTTGCGATAAATATAGACACTATTCAGAATATTGCATACGGAGTATTTGCATTGAACAATTCTCTAGAAATTGTTTATACCAGATTCATCCTCGGATGTCATTAGATTGTAAAAGTAATTAAATAAAAAAGAAGGCCCAAAAATTTCTGCCGGGTTTACTCTAGCCAACCGTGTTGCCTGCCGCGTAGCAGACAATGACAGTGACTGAGTGACGACACTTAGCAGTAACGGTAGCCCATGATCTTCCGTCACTGTTGTTCCACTTTCGCGTTAAGTCTTTATCTTTCACGCGCCCCAAGACGCCGTTTTATTACATGACTGACACCTTCAAATTTATGTACAGTAGTACTACTGTTGTTCAGTCAAATGTGTCAACCAACCTGCGTGTGCCCCCTTTACCTCACGACTCCGTCAATTGTTTCTGACTCTCTGTTACCTCTTGGACCCTGGTTAAGAATCTAACTATGGTTAGCTGTTCCAGTTAGTTTTTCCAATTTTGCATAATTTGGGTTAAATTATTTTTGCCGGCTTGCCCACATCATGAATGAAAAAGAAGGGAAGGTCACCCACATTATGAAGTAGTAATGTTTTTGGAACTATTGAAGTATTGAACTCTCTAGATAGGACTTTGTCTAACCACATGTATTATACTGTTGGACTAGTCATGTAATATATTCAGTTACCAATTTAATCTAAAACGGTTATGATTTGCACAATTATTTTAAATACGTACTCACTTTGCTTCTATAGTTTGGGGAACGATTTGCGTAAGAAACTTCAAATCACGTGATCTTTGAAGAAAATGAGAGTAGTTATAAATGAAAGAAATGAAGCTTATGTCTAGATTTGAAAACAAACTTTTTATCGCTACCTCGCTATATCAACTAACAGCTAGATTGTAGAGTGTTGGGGACATATCATATGTATGGTTTGGTGATAAATCATAAATGGACAGAAAACATAAAAAAGACTTTTTATTAGCTACTCCATATATCTACTACGTAGAGCGAGGTACATCCAACTGTTCAAAGCTATCCTCATTGACTCATTCCCTTCATTGGTTGACTCCCAAATGTGCAACAAGTAGTAGGCTAAAAAGAGCAAATTATCAACAAATGAACTTGTCAAATTAAGTATGGGTAAGATATTGCATGTTTACACTAGTTAAATATATATTAGCAGTGTGAAAATGATTCTAAGACCTAAGACTAAAGTAAAACAAAAGACAAATACTATTTATCTCATATACATATGATTTATTTGTATTTCACAATATATAATGAGTATCGTGTATGAGCTGATAAGCTTCATGAATCACAATATCTTCATGGTAGTGCATGTCAACAAATCTATATTTACCTTCATTTATTTGATGCCTACTAGCCTACTAATTAAGTAAAAGCTGATAACTCTATTCTAGAATATCATCTAACACACACTTTTGAAATTTAAAAGATGAATAGTCTTTAAAGGTAGAATTATTTTAAATCTTAGAAAGTGGATTATTTTTTCTTTTAAAAATGGTGCAGTCCAAACTTAAATTTAACAGAAAAACATACAACATAAGTTCGGACTACTTGTATAAGGTGTTAGGACATTATATAACAGACAACTCTTTCTTACGTTATTAATGCTTAATTTTATAAATATAAAATATTCACATATAATATTTTTACGGGCTTATTAATTCAACAATTGAAATTAGAATATATCATTAAAATGTATCCAAACATTTTTAGAAATGTCCAAAATTCCTTGTAGGGAATTTTACATTTGAGTATGGAAAGTACTATAGCAATTAAGTCATAAGTTATACACTCTTATTTAATTTAATTTTTTTTATAGATTATTTAAAATTTATTATAGCATAATTTATATTTGAGTGTGGAAAATGTCATGGCAAAAGATAAATGGTTTGAACTTATGAGAACCTATACTATTATAGTATCTAAATAAAAAGTTGAATAGATCATAGCCTAACAATCTAGTTTGAGTCATGTGTTGACTTGCCAAATGTTGATTACCAATGACAAGTTGTAAAGGGTAAATCTGGTCTTACAAAATTTGACTAAAAAAGCCAAGAAATCCCAATCAACAAGATACTCCACAATAAATATACAAAAATATCCTTGAAGTATTCCTCCATATAACCCAAATGAAAGTAATCAAATATTCTCACAGTATATATAACAAAAGTCTATCAAATACGTCTCCCTTTCAATCTATAACTTTGTCAAAATATAGAAATTCGAATATTACAGTTTCCATAAATAAAAAAAACACCCTCAAATCAAACTAATGTTAACACATACCAATAAAATAAACCCATGCTTCCTTACACAAAGTATGGAATATTTTTATAGTTACAATTAAAATACTTCTTATGTGCGCAAGTAGTCCGTGTGTGTAAACGACGAGGGATGACACGGAGAAAGGCAACAGCAGCAAGTAACAACAACAAACGGGGGTGCAAGGACGTAATATATAATAAGACACGCGTAAACCGGGATTCTGTAACGGCGTCTCCATTTCCAAGCTTACCCAATTCTATTAACCTCAAGCCCCATCACATCAAACCTAAGAAACCACACACAAACCTCAAACGAAAAACACTGAAACTTCAACAACAACAATAAACATTAGAGCTGGGTTTTTATTTTTAATTGGTTTATTGGGAGGATTTCGGGGATTTATGAAGTGGGGTTTTGTATAAATTTCCGGGTTTTCTTTATTAATTTTTTTTAATAAATTGGGAGATTTTCTGGGATATATGAATGGGTTTTTGATTAAATTTCTGGGTTTTTATTTGATTCAATTTTATTTTATAGATCGATAATTTGGTCAGTTTCAAAGATTATTAGGAGGCGTTTCGAAACGGGAAAGGTTGGAGCTTTAAAAGCAGACAGTAATAATACTGGTGATAAATACAATTGAGTGTATTTGTTGATTGATTGATTCAGATTTCGGAGTGTATACTTTTTTCTGGGAAAATTCTGGTGCTTTGTATTTTTACCACTTTTTCTCTCATTTTAAGATTTGAGCAACACAAGATTTATGGCAAATAGTATGGCATTTGGGCAGCCTAATATGTCTCCTCAACCCAGAGATTCTGGTACAATAATAAAGTTCGAATTTTTGTTAATAAACTTTGGATTTTTACTAAGATTTTCCCCAATTTTAATTTTTGGGAAATGCTGATTTTTCTTTTGTTTAATTTTTTGATTTATTAATTTGTAGGTGGAGCTGATGTACTGTATCCAGAGCTTTGGAGGGCCTGTGCTGGTCCTCTGGTGGAAATCCCACGCTTAGGGGAGAGAGTTTACTACTTTCCTCAAGGTCATATGGAGCAAGTAAGTGTGATTTTATCAAATTTTCAATCTTGGGTAATTTTTACGATTTTTTTGGGTGATTTTGATGGGTTTTTGGTGAATTGATTGTAGTTAGAAGCTTCAACAAATGGGGAGTTAAATCAGAGAATGCACATGTTTAATCTGCCTTCTAAGATCTTGTGTCGTGTGATGAACATTCTGTTACTGGTATATTTGCTTTTAATTATACTGAATTTTTAATGATTTTCTGAATTTTGAGTGTGGATTAGGGACGTGAATTGTTTGGTTGTTTGTTTGATTGTAGGCTGAAAAAGATACGGATGAAGTGTATGCTCAAATCACTTTAATGCCTGAAGCAGATGTAAGAATTTTGCTTGACTTTGACATGGCCTTTGCATCGTGTTTTTTTTTTTTTTTTTACTTTTATTTTTTGTGTTGATAATTCTCTTTGTGATGTTAGCTTTTTTTGATTGATTTCTCCTGAAAATTGTGGTTTGTGGATCTTTTGTCACGTGTATAGCAAACCGAACCACTTAAGCCTGATCCTTGCGAACCCGAGCCACCAAGGCCGGCGATTCGGTCTTTCTCGAAGGTCTTGACCGCCTCCGATACCAGTACTCATGGTGGATTCTCGGTTCTTCGCAAACACGCGAATGAATGCCTTCCTCCTTTGGTATATATTGATTTCTTGAATCTTTGTTGGGTTCTTAAGTACTAGTTTTGCTTAATTTGGATGATCATCAAATTATCGTGTTGGTTTTGTTCCTTAGGACATGACCCAACAAACCCCTACTCAAGAGTTGGCAGCTGAAGATCTTCATGGTTATGTCTGGCGCTTTAAGCATATCTTCAGAGGTATGATTGCTTAGAAGTTTAATGTCTGAACTCTGGAATATGTTGGGTTCACTAGAATCCTATGTTTATTTTTCATTGGTTAGTATAAACGCAAAATGGAGTTGGTAAAGTTAACTTTCCTAAAACAAATTTGTTTAAAGTAAGGATGCTTATT
Source organism: Dysphania ambrosioides (assembly GCA_026401315.1). Lineage (NCBI taxonomy): Eukaryota > Viridiplantae > Streptophyta > Magnoliopsida > Caryophyllales > Amaranthaceae > Dysphania > Dysphania ambrosioides. The sequence goes on along the minus strand of CM048659.1, from coordinate 3,582,672 downwards.
ACCTTTGCTCTAATCACATGGCTAAGGCTGCCTAGACACCACCTAGTGTCCTCACCAATCATTTGAATTCTTGTGTAGGCCAACCTCGTAGGCATTTGCTAACAACTGGATGGAGTCATTTTGTGACATCAAAGAGACTAGTTGCTGGTGATTCTTTTGTTTTCCTCAGGTATATTGTTAGAGCTATTTGATTTCCCAGTAGTTTGTATGCAAATTTGTTTTGGGACCTTGTATAAAATGTCATTGGTGGTTTTTCAGAGGAGAAAAGGGAGAATTACGTGTTGGGGTTCGGCGTGTTGCCCGTCAACAGAGCAGCATGCCCTCCTCTGTCATCTCTAGCCAGAGCATGCACCTCGGGGTACTCGCCACTGCATCCCATGCTATCACTACTCATACCTTCTTTGTGGTCTATTATAAGCCAAGGCAAGTTTTTTGAGTAATCATGAACTGCTTCTTAGTTGTTATTTGTTTCCTTGTTTTTCCTATGTGTCCTTTGATAGGAAATAAAATCAACAAAAAATAGAAGGAAGCAGTAGATTTTCCTGATATTTCAATAGTATGTTTGTGACACCAGTATGTTTTTGTTAATCTTAATACAAGCAGGACAAGCCAGTTCATCATAGGATTGAACAAATACTTGGAGTCAATTGACAATGGATCCAAAGTGGGCATGAGGTTTAAGATGAAATTCGAAGGGGAGGACACTCCAGAGAGAAGGTATTGTAATGTCAATTGTTCCTTCCATTAAAAATTGTTTTCCAGGAGTATCATCCAACGATATGATCTATTCTGAAATGTGGTGGTTCGAAAAGGTTTACAGGTACAATCGTTGGTGTTGATGATATCTCTCCCCAGTGGAAGGGTTCCAGATGGCGATCATTGAAGGTTCAAAAGCCCTCTTTTTGTGTGTTAGATTATGAATTTGCTTCACCTTGGAGTCATAAATCTTATTATTTGTGCTTTTCTTAATGTAGGTTCAATGGGATGAAGCCACATCCATTGCAAGACCAGATAGGGTGTCACCATGGGAGATTGAACCGTTTGGGTCTTCTGCTGCACCAGATGTCACTGATCTTGTAAAGAACAAAAAGCCTCGGCCTACTAATGAAATCTCTGGCCATGGTTAGTTAGAGAGCTCAATTTTTTTTTTTGCAATACTCCTGTCTAAGTCCTTTTTGAGTAAATTTGATTATTGTAGTACTTTGGGAATCTTCTGTGCATCTTATGTTCCTAATGACCATCATCTTTATGGCAGCTTCCGTGTCAGTCAATGATTCAACTCTGTGGAATCCTTCTGCTGACTTTGCCCAGGTAAGTCTTAAAAAGTCTTAGAATCTTATAGACATAATTATGCACGTCTTTGGATGTGTTTTCTCCATCTTACTTGAAGCTTTGAATTTAGGGAGAAGTAGATGATTGTAAAAGTGCTACTGCATGGTCTGTTTTCACTGGATACGCAACCCCACAGTCTACAAAACAAAGCAGTGATCAGATTGAAAATGGGAAGAAAACCGAGACCATCGCAAGTTATCGGCTGTTTGGTATTGACCTTATGAAACCTTCCACACCAACAATTGTAGAGGAAGAAATTGCGCAAGAGCTGAATGGGATTAGAGGCTCCAGGGACGAACATGGGCATAGCTTAGACTCTGCTGAGGATTCTGAGCAGAAATCAGAACTTTCAAAGGTCTCTCAAGAAAAGAAACAAATGTTGATGTTGCCGTTGGCTACACCCAGAGATATTCAGAGCAAGCAGGGTTCCTCTACTAGAAGTCGGACCAAGGTATATATTAAGTGATGAGTAGAATAAGATCTTTTGACCGTTTTTCCCCTAATTGGTGTCCTCTGTTAGCTCCATGTCTAAAACTCTCTTTCTGGAAAAGGTGCGAATGCAAGGCGTTGCTGTTGGTCGGGCTGTTGATCTCACCTCTTTGGAAAACTATGATCAGCTTATTGAAGAATTGGAAGAACTCTTTGATTTAAAGGGAGAATTACGGCCCAGAGATAAATGGGAAATAGTGTTCACAGATGATGAAGGCGATATGATGCTAGTAGGCGATGACCCATGGCCGTGAGTTTCATCTTCTTTTGGTCTCATAAAAATTGGATATGAGATTTATGTTTTTAGATCGCTGATTAGATTTGTTTTTCTCCTTGCAGTGAATTCTGTAGCATGGCTAAAAAACTCTACATCTGTTCCAGCCAAGAAGTAAAGAAAATGAGTGCTCGAAGCAAATTGCCCGCGTCTTCCTTAGAAGGTGATGGAACTGTTTTAAGTATGGAGTCTTCTGGGAATTGAAAGCTCGTGACCAAACTTTAGTTCCTGTCTTCTGGGTGGTCTTTTTTCTTTCTTCTTTTTAATTCATTTTGATGAAATGGAAACTGTTTCAAAATTTGTTAGTGCTAATGTGGTGAGGTTAGAGCAAAAGGATTCGTTTCCTTTTCGTTGGCAGCTCACTTTTTAGGGCTTTTTAATTATATAACTTGGTAGGCTAAGGGTAGTCCCAAAAGCCAACGTCTAAATTTGTTTTTTTTTTTTCAAGTGTTAAAAATCAATTTCAAATCATCAGGGTGATTAGTGGGAATGAGAGGATTGTTAGGACTCTTTTAGAATGATGTGAATATATAAAAGTGTTGGCCATTCTTGGTGGCTCCTCTTTGTCTGTCTCTCTTCCTCCTTTGGTTTGTAAATAATAGTACTTGGTTTGTGGCAATTTAGTCATTTTTCTCCTCCCCAATTTTCTAGTCTATAGCTATATATACTCACATCACAAAGTTAGTATCTGAGTAATTTCTCGTTTGTCTAGCAATTATGGAGCGTCAAACTTTTATCAATGATGAGTTTGTTGAGGCTTTAGTTTTAGTGGACCAGATGGGGTTGAGTGTGCTTGTAAAAGTCGTGAAACCAGCAGGAAATTCCCTGTTCTAGACTTCTAGCAGGGCAAGTGTAAATGTAACTATACCTTTTATTGCTATAGTAGAGTCGACAGACGAATTCATTTTTCATTCTTTTCCTTGAAAAAGGGAAAAGACCTAAAGGAAAAGGATAAGCTTTGTTTGGAGCTCTGCCCTATTTCTTTGAAGTGAAGTTTTCCCACTTCTGTATTGGAATATGGTGATTTTCCTTCTTACCATCTTTTTCTTGCAGGCATGTCACTAGTGAAATTATTAAGTTGGTGAAGATGATAAACTCTGTTGGTTTTTCATTTGCCATTGTCACAGATAGTGTACCAAAAGCAGGCAGGCAAATCCAAACCGTCCCTCTACTGTAGGACTAGAGGAGACAGATCAGGATATGGGTTGGCAGAGGTTTCTTTAAGCTAATGGTCCTATGCTCCTACTACCTCAACTAATGCATAAGATTTTCACGTTAAAAAAAAGTCAATAAAAGAATGAAATGGGTAGCGTTGGTTTTAGGAGATTAAGGGTCATTTTAATTTTAAGGATCATTTTCATTTTAACTTATAGTAACCTTTTTAGTTTTATAGTAACCTTTTTATTTTACGTGAAATCTCGTGCTTAAAACCAAATAAGATCACAAACGTCTTCTTCAATTTCAAGGGAAATTAAATTTATACTTAAAACCACCAAACAACTGAACAAGCACTAAATCTCAACACAATCCTAATGTGATTGCTAACTCTGTGTTTTTCCACTTTCCAGTCATGTACTATGCAATAAATTTGGTTTTCTAATTATACTCTTTACTTGACGTATTGGCAATTTTTCACACCACAATAAATTTTACGTACTAGTCTATTATAAAAGCATTTCTCCCACCAGTTGCAGGCAGTGTGAATTCAAGTCCAGAACGTCAAAGTCTCTTGCAATAGCAATGGTTAAATTCGTGGTTTTCCTTCTCTTGGTTCTCTGTGCTTCCCTCTCTGGTAATTTAAACATCTTCTACGATTTTCGATGTTATGTTAAGCTCTTGTTTTAACATTATTAGGATTACTTGTAAATTGTTGATTATTTATCTATATTGAAACTGTTAGTCGTGAACATACGATTAAGGGTAATCTAGATTCTAGAGAGTCAAGTATTTGTTTAAGACGATGTAAAATAGAAATGTGACCTATTATTTAAGAGTCAAAGAAACATTGTTTACGATAAAGAGACAAATTTTTATCAAGTATCCATCTAACATTTAAAATTGCGTAAATATTTGTAAACGAAAATTATTTGGAAATGTCTTTGTGGAGCCAATGTCAACGTGATTCTATTAGAATGTTGTGTATTTGTAAATGTGATTCTAATAGAATGGTTTTTATTTGCAGGAACTACAAAGGGTGATAGTTGCAAATATTTTGGCCAATTAACTGGAGGGTGCCCCGACTTGAAACAATGTGAGGACACATGCAGGCCTTGTTACCGTGGAGTCGGAGAAATTCTACCGGAATGTGTGGCACCAGGTGGCGACATCCCTTTCTGGGAATGCAGGTGTTACTTCCTAAAGGGGGCGCCGTGCCCACCCCCGGTTCCTGGTCCTGCTTGTCCTAAGCCGCCTGTTGCATTGCCGCAACAATCATCAACCCCATTGAGCCGTCCTCGGTCCACCTCGCATTGAATTGATGCTGAAGTAACCTTTCTAATAAACCTTGCCCGGACTAAATTCAAGGACAAAATAAAAAATCAGATTAAAGGTTGAGCTCGGTAGTAGTATCTTCAGTTTTATTTTATTTTAAATAAGATACGGTTCATAATAGTGGAAGATGATGTACTTATATTGAAATTTATTTAAGTTACATACATGCTATTGATACAATTTGAAATTTATATAAAAAAGTTGGATACATGCAAATGATACATATTAAAATTTATGTGTCAACTAGCTTAATTGGTTAAAGTCTAAGAGAGTGGTATCGAAGACCTTGGATCAAATCCCGACTATATCAATTGTTGTTTTGCCGCTTGCGACTCTCTTCACCTCAATAAATAAATAAATACATACTGAAATTCACGAGAATAAGAGAATCAGATTTTCATATAAGTCACCCAGGACCCAGGTTTAGTAATCGATCTTCATGCAACTTTCCAGTAGCAAATTGTGTGATACACCAGCCATTCGTATTAGATTATGTAAATAATCTTTATGTTTGACAGTTACGGTTGACAGTAAATGTTCTCTTGTAAATTTCCACACATTAAATATTGTCATCTTATTAAGTTAAATAACCTTGATAAAATTAACGGCAAATAATTCTCAATATGGCACGTCAGCCGTGGTGTACCAACCAGACAACAAATGAAAGTCCCTTTGACCTTCAGTAGGGTTTATGGCATCCTAATTACAAAGATAATTATGAAGCAATTAACTTCATAATACGGGTAATGTGAGTTGACTTGAGAGGCAAATAGCCATTGTTATGTAATACCTGCAAGATATGCCCAACGAGAAATGAAAATATGAAATATTTGGGAGAACGGAAAACCTTCTATGGAGACTAAACTTAACCTACTGGAGTACTGGATCCCAACCATATAAAAAGCAAGCCAATGAATAAATTATAATTAGATTGTATCATTGCAGACATGGTTACAGTAAAAGCAGAAGTCAAAACCATCTAAACAGTAAGGTAACTAGGAAGGCATGGGTGGGGAACAGGTGAGCAAGTCTGCAAAAAGCATTGACAATAAGATTGAGCAGCCTATCTTTGTAAGACATGAAGCCTACATCCATGCACTAAACGCAGAGGACAGAGCTCTGGGCCTCTGTGCCCCAATGCAGATGGTACATATGTAGCCAAAACAGCAGCATAAGGAGGGTAAAGAAAGCATCTGCAGAAGCAATCATGCATTATGAGTCCCCTTGTTACCCCTAAAACTACACAGCTTATTAACCAACATCGAATAATCTGATACGGAGTACAACAGTAGTAGACTACAATTTGCATGATAGTTTCAAGGCTTTTCAACAAATCTACCTAGAATTTGCTCTTCATATACGGACCCTGTTAACTAATATGACATTGAAGGCTATAAAAAATAGTAAATTTATCTCTTGATGCGTGAACCAAAAACAGTAGCCGTGTTGCGGCGAACCACTCACCTAAAAGACGATTCTGCGCTACTTTTCGGTGCAATAGAAAATAAGCGGTCGCCCTCCAGGATAAGCATGGCGCCGAAGTTTATGTGCACTCACAAACCCGACTGGAATTCAGAATACTTGCCCAGAAAAATAAAAGGTGTATAGTAGTATTTTTAGAGAAGAGGGAGAGGTTCGAATTTTCTGTGTGTTTTGCTAAAGAGAGACTGAGATTATATAGACAGGAAGAAGGTAAACCAACCAGTAATGGTTAGAAAGAAAAGAGGAAGAACCGGTCAAGCAGTTAAGGCCGGAACCTAAGCAATAACGGTTGTAGACTAAGTCAAAAACGGTTGGAATGAATAAGGAATAAATATTTTATCAAATAAAATTCCTCCAAAAAGATAAAAGGACCCACGCCCGCGCATCGCATTCCCCAAGATCCCAAGTCCCGACCCGGCTCGGCTCGGCGCGCGCATGTGTTTGGCACAACACCCACCTCCAAATTACTCAACTAAGTAGTACTAACATACTACAATATATAAACAAGGACAAAACCTTTCCCTCCACATATGTGGGACTCTCACTCTCTCTTGATTTAACACTCTTAGTTTTTTATATCAAAAACTTCCAACAGACCCTTCAGTTGAGTTTCCAAAGCCTGAATCTACCCTAGGATTTAATGCCAAAATGAAAAGTGAACGAGTAGCACAATCAAAAATAGGTAAAACAACAAAACTAACGGAGAAGACCTTAGAAAATTTTTTATAGTGTATGGAACAGAACTACTAACAGGCACTAAACACAAAAATGCACAATTTATACATACTAAAAGAGCCAATACGGATCGATTACACAATTATAATGACTAATGTTATTTCTTTGATCAACATAACAGTAACAAAAAGAAAGGAAATGAACACACAAAGGGATGAATTATACCAGGCGTACTCCAGCCGTGGAACTGAACAAAATCAAGATCAATACATCTGTTGCATCATTTTTCTTGGCTTCTTAACAAAACTAAAATTGCGCTTCCTGAGGTTCTTCCTTTTCAAAGCCGTCTTCTCAGGCAATGTGAGCCGCTTCTTTCCTTTCTTGACAACCTTTGGCTTCTTAATAAATCCAGGATCCACCTTGTAAACCTTAGGCTTAACTGAAACCCCATTACGAACAGCTTCATTGAAAAGATTCTTAGACTTTTCAACACGACCATGAGCATACACCTTCTCCATCAATAGGTCATAGGTCTTAACCCCCGTTTTACACCCATCCGCCTTCATCTTAGCAAAGACCTTCAAAGCATGATCAACCCTCTCAATTCCACAAAGTATCTTCAAAAACCCAAAGTAAGCCTTCTTATCAAGAGCATTACCAAACCCCGCAGATTTCATCCTATCAATCATCTCATCCCCTCTCCAATCCTTGATGCCTGATACAAACTCCTAGTGAGTACAAGAAACGTCGTTGCATCGGGCTACACCCCCACTCACCCATCCTAAAAAACAACCTCATTGCATCCTCCGTCCTACAAATCTTACACAAATTCGACAACAACACATTAAAAGTCTCAGTGTTCCCAGGCACACTAGCCGTGTCCATATCCACCAAAACATTTTCAGCCTCAGATTGAACACTAGAAGAATCCTTTAACCTACAAAGCTTACAAACACAATCAAGAATGGCGTTATACGCGATCGTACCAATATCAAACCCGCCCCTATCTTCCTGGCTAACCTCCTAGCCTCCTCAAGCTTACCATCAATACATCACCCTATGATCAACACATCACACACATACTCATTAGGGAAGAACTCATTCGCAAGATTCTTAACCATCTTCTCAGCATAAGTAGCTTACCCATGTTCACATAGCTTAGTGACAATGTACTCTAATGATTGCCTATCTCTAACAAGACCGTTGAAGAATCAATAGGGGATAGAATAGGATCAAAATACTCTAGAGGGGGATAAATAGAATATGGTCGATTTTCGCAATTAGGCTTTCAAAGCTTTGAAACGACTTTCAGATGTAGAAAACTTAAAAACTGATTTCAAGGGCTTTGAAACAAGTTTCAGGAATTTGACTTGAATAAGCTATTACGGGAAGTACGGAGTAAATAAAGCAAATAAGGTACGAAAGTGCAAATGTAAAGGGGATGAGTATTTGTTACGAAGTTCGGCAATGTGCCTACGTCTCCGCCTAGGGTATCCTACCCTTAGGATTTAACAACTTTTATTTCTTCCTTTAGAGATCTAAAGCAACCTAGAAGATCTTCACCCTATCTTCTTTACCATAGCTTTCCCTAGCTATACTTTAACATCTCAATTCCTAGAAATAAAAATCACCTTACTTTTTCTAAACCTTTGAGTATTATAATTTCTACTCAAAGTATATCTCTCTTTTATTTTGATCTTTCTTTTTCACATTCAAGATATACTTGATTTTCTTTTTCTCTCAATTCTAAATTACAATGAAAAGAGTAAGTGCTAGAGAGAAAAATGTGTTTGAGTTGCTGTAGCTTTTTGTTGTATCACGTTGAAGGCTCTCTCTTCTTCAATGCTTCAGCTAACTCCTTTTATATGAGCGACAACATAACAGATAGATTTGAGCTTCAAGAAGACCGTTGCTTTTGAATCAGAGCTTAACCATTTGACTGACTGCTTCAAACTCATTCCACGATTTTAGGACAGTTATGAAAGCTGGTACAAAGGACTGACTGATACTCTTGAAGTTCACTTAGTCGTTTTGAAATTCAACATATAAGACTTAGAGTTTTGAATTGCCGTTGAGACGTTCTTGCTATTTGAATAAGTCTACCATATTCTTAGAGATAAGTATGTCCAAAAATCATCCCATTCGTAGCTTCAACAGAATATTCAACCCCACGAATTTAGTAGTAATCCAATCTTATCTTGCTCGAAGTTTAACTTAAACCAAATGCTTCATAGTCCACGGAATAACCAACTCCTCAAATTAAGGAAGATTTTGAAAAATTACTTGAACTATTTTGAATAAGTTTACAAACTTGTCTACGAACTTAGTTTTGCATATACATGAAAAACAAACCAAGTAATACAAGCAACACAACAAGTAATAAACTATTGTTCTATGCACATAGAAATTATTTTGACTTCTATCATCTACAAAATAAAACATGTTAGATCATATCAAGGTGGAGTCTTTAATCGTAATCTTTCTTCATCCTATCGAAGAAAGACACACCCTGCGTGGCTCGACCGGCTCAAACGAGGTGGTTGATCGACGCAGCAAAGGTTTTAGTGCCAATGACACCATTCCCTTCAATGAGAACATCATGAATAATCTTGAAATCTTTCCTACGACCAAAATAGTCAACAAAAAAGGAGTATACCTCATCAGTGAGCTAGAAATCCGGGGATTTGGAGGATACCCATTTGAAGAAATAGAAGGCAGAGTGGCCAACATTGGTGGAGTTGTTGAGGATGTGGAGGATCAGCGGAGGAGAGAGAGAGATATGGGAGAAGGAGAGGTCGAGGTGTTGGGAGAGTGGGACGGACTCGGGTTTGAGGAGTTCAGAGGAGAGGGAAAGGGAAATTTGGTCATTATTTTGGGGCGGTAGGGGAGAGGGTTGGGAGCAAAAGGATCTGAGGAGAAGAAAAGGGAAGGAAGGGAGGTGGAGGAGTTTAGAAGGAGAGGAGAAATGGGGTTTTAGGGATGAGAGATGGAGTGGAGGAGGGTGAAATGAGGAGGAGGTGGAGGACGCGGAGGACGCGGAGATGTGGGGAGATTCGCATTGTTGATGGTTGTGGCGGTGGTAGTGGCAGAGAGGAGGAGCTCGTGAGTGTGTTTCGGAAAAAATAAGAAGCTTGAGAACCTAAGATATGGAGGATAGAGATTGTTGTGATCGTGGGAGAGAAGCTGCTTGTAAGTTGGGTTAGCCACTACTTTGGTCCACTTATATTTGGGCTTATTGTATGAGTGTTTCGAATTTTTCCATATTATCACTTTAATAAATTATCAAACTAAAATAATGAAGAAAAAAATTATTAATTTTAGTTAATACTATTGCACAAAATATTTCTATATACATACAAATTATTTTTTAAATGAAACTTTTTTTTTCATTGACTCCGCCCGATTTTTTTGTGTATGGTTATTGTAGTTTAAAAGTTGTTGCATGCCAATAATAATGATTTTTAATTATAATTTATTAATTTTTTATGATGGTAGCACAAGAAAAATGCTTTACATATCACATATCATAACAGAAAAGATTTTAAAAAAAGTCAAGAACAATTACTTTTTGAAGTATTTGAGAACCAATAACTTCATCATATCATGACCAGGACTAGGGAAGTAATTAGAAGGGAGTTATTGTGGTTCAACTCGTTAGTTTCACGAAGACAGTCAGAGGCCTTATGCTTCATTTCACCATCATCGACCTTTGAATCTTCTTAGGAATAGTGGGAGCCGTCTAAATTAGGTGAGCATTGGTGTACAAAAAACATCCATATTTCAATAACTTCTCTACCCTCCTTTGCATGCGCCTTCGGCACTCTGATGTTGCCCACATCTCTTCTGGTTTATCGGGAACTACCGATCTGATGGAGGATGGAGATGAGGTAGTGTTTGGTCTGTGGATAGTGGAACCTGTGATGGAAGAGGAACAAATCTAGCTAGAGAAGGAGAAATGTAATAGACAAGGTAAAAGAGAAGATTGGACCAATAAAGAAGGTGGTGCAGCTAGAGTGGCTCCACGAGAATTTTTAAAAATATGTCATCCATGCTTTTAAGCCCACCAAATTTAAACACCCTAGACAAAAAAAAAACAACTCTTTGGGTTTGAGTTATGTGAAGTCAAACAAAGCAGAGTTGTCCTAGTCAGAAATCCACATCATTTCAACCCAAAATTGAACAATATGAAACCCTAAAAGTAATTGAAGAAAACAATTTTAAATGGGAAACTACCACCGGAAGAGAGAGGGAGGTGTAGATAAGAGAATGAGGGATTAATTTAATAGACAGAGACTATGGTGGGGAAGATCTAGGTTAAGAGAAGGAGAAAGTCTCAAAAGTTGGATATGATTCTAGAGAGAAAGAGATAGGTGTCGTGATAAAATAAAGTGAGATTATAAATTAGGGTTAAGAAAGGGAGGGAGTTGTTAGCACTTGGGCTGAGAATTTTAAGCCTATTAAACTCATTTAACACATCCAAATGACATGCGTTAAAGCTGCTTTTTAGTCTAACTTTGTCTTAAAAAGAAAATGGACAATTTTTTTTTTGAAATGGGCCAAAGTAGAAAATGGAACAAAAGTTTAGCAATAAAGGAATATAATAAGTGGACCCAATTGCTTGTAGGCCTTGGAGGTGGGCACAAGCTAGACTCGCCATTATGGATCGTGTCAGCTCGTGTCTAGCTTCTTATCATATCGTGCTACCTTTTCATACAATTCGGGCCATGGCCTGACATGGCCCACATGCCTAGCGTGTCGTGCCTCATTCTCACCTAATTTATTTTAATAAAATATAAAAATAAAGTACGTAATAGAGTAAAAAAAATAATTTACATTATCTAAAATTATAGCAATAAAGTTAAAAATAATAGTAATATTAATTGTAGTAGTAACAATAATAATAGCAATAATAATATTAAAGAATATTAAATAATAGCCTGCTTCGGGTCGTAACTCGTTCCAAATTGGCGAGCCGCTTTCGTACTTGTGGCTAAAACATTTTTTTTTGCCCGCGACTTGACCCTCGACCCACTCCACGAACAACGTACGGGGCCACGATTGTAATCTTATCGTGACATACTAAAAGTGTGTTATACCTGCTCGACTTGTCCCAGCCCAACTATGCTAGGCCTGCAACAACAAAGATTTCGCCAAATAGAGGGAACGAGTTAATTTTTACTCCAGTTTTTAAAATGACATGACAATTTATGATCTACAAATAGAGGTGACCACTAGGCTGGTTCAGCCTGACTCGGTTAAAGCTAGGCCCAGCATGCGAACCGGGCCAAGCTCGGTTTAGCCCGTCAAAAATATGGGCTGAATCCGAATCCAAATTTCCTAACCCTGACCCTATTCAATTCGGTTCAAGAAAAAATTCGACTCGGCCCATGATTCGAACCGGTTTGGCCCACTAAACCGGCCCGGCTCTATTCGGCCTGCCTAAATCTTCTAGTTTTGTAAAATTTAGTTTATCTGAATGCATTTTAGTTTATATAAATGTTAGTTTAATTGAGCATAAATTAATTTATACGAATGTTAGTTGATTTGCATATAGTTTAATTTATATGAATGTTAGTTTATTTGAATATACTTTAGTTTAATTCCTATGAATCAATAAAGGTTAATTTAGTTGAATATAATTTAGTTTATAAGAATGTTATTTTAGTTTATATAAATCAATAAATATTAGTATAGTTAAATTTAATTTAATTTATATGACTCAATAAATATTAAATCTTGTGAAGTAAACTCTTTTTTTCTTCTTAGGAATATGATCTAGACTCTTATTTAACAAGAATCTCAAAAGCGATGTTTGTCCACACGTATTAGTATAGTTAAATTTAATTTAATTTATATGACTCAATAAATATTAAATCTTGTGAAGTAAACTCTTTTTTTCTTCTTAGGAATATGATCTAGACTCTTATTTAACAAGAATCTCAAAAGCGATGTTTGTCCACACGTTTCAACATCTTCTTACTGTACTGAATATTCTGTATTAACCAAAAAGCCAAAATAGTTGTGGCTTAGCCTGCCTACTTCGGTAGTGTACATTAACAAAATTGAGGCTTAGCTTGTCAAAATATCGCATTAACTCATTAAGTGACCAAGATTAATTATTTGATTGTAACTGTAAACATTTCATATCGTACAATAATGTAGAAAATAATTAACAGGCATCCGAGAATATTTCACTTGAATAATATATAAGATGTGGATGATATAATCTAATATATAAGATGTGGATGATATAATATTATAAGATGTGGTTATCTTTCGGAAGGGTCTCGGGAAAAAAAAAATATGAAACGGATATATTCTATGAATATTAGGGTAAGGGATTAATTGTAAGGGCATGTTTGGATTGGAGGTAATACACTATAGGAGTAATAAAAGCCAAAGTAATAAAACAAGTTTAGTGGAAGTGGTTTATAAGGTAAATGTAGTGTTAATATTATAATGAAAGGGGAATTAATACTCTCATTTGAGGGGTAATAGATACACACCACACTCTTAAAATAGTTATTACCACCATAATGAGGGTAATAATCAATCACCAAATTTCTTCTTCTTCCTCATACAACCACTATAATATTTTCCTTTCCACCTCATCCCCTATCACCACTTCTATTTACCTTCATTTTCCACTAGTTTGACTTTTATCACCCGTTATTTATCTCCCTCAATCCAAGCATGGCCTAAAAGAAAATAGACTAGTAATTAACACTTCGATAGTTGTGTTGGATCAACGTTAATTTGTGCATTGCGGCTACCTGCCATACTTGCAGATCATGTACGAAAGCATGAAGGTCTGAGTTGAAAATGTTATAGAACGTGGGAAAGTTGAAGAAGAACATATTGACGACGAAGAAATGAAAGAGGTCTTTCAAGTTCATCCCATTGTTATTCAGGTTGGTTTACTTTGCAAATAATATAGTAATGAGCTACTCAATATTTTTTTTTTTAAATTCATTAATCGTTCTAAAGACAAAATACATATCATAACATTTTAAGATCACCATATTTCGAAATATTAAACCTGATAAAGTTGATGGACAAGTCTTCCATCAAAATTTACGGATCGGAGAACAAATTTTCAAATAATCAAGCTAAATTACAAAATAAAAAATATTGTATACACACGAAAAATAATAAAATTATTGTATTTCATTAAAAGTTATTTTTCAATATAATAAAAGTTACCCCTTACTACAACATATGTCAATCTTTATCAATTTTAAGATCACTTTTGTTATTTTAAGGAGTTACTTTTACTGGAATACAATAGCTTTATTCTATCATATGTGTATATAAAAGATTTTGTATTACAAAATTTCAGCTGGCTAATAGGAGGTAAAGTTGTGTGCTACCCTGAGGCACTAAATTGGAAAATGTAATTTAGTATGTTACAGGAAAGCCCAAGGCCATTACCGTCCATGTCAGGGAGATGCCAACCATCTCTCCTTTTTACGAACACAAAACGTAATTTAGTAACGCTTTGCAATTTCATCCTTTATAAGATAACGGTAAAAGTTAAATGAGAATGATCATTAAAATAAGAAGAATGAGAAATTTTAAATTCAACGTATGACATTTTACATATATATAGTAATTTTTTTTAATCCTTTTCATTGTTATAGTGATTTTTTTTAAAGTGAAATCTCATGCGTTGTATCTTACCATTTAAAAAGCTAAGATCCTTTTTAAACATTTTTATTTTAAGCACTCTTTTATTTTATAATATATCTAGTGATTTACCCCGGTGTTACTAGCTACTATGAAGGACAGGGACGTTACTGGTAATTTGATGCCTAACTTGGTTTATGTATCTAGAGAGAAAAGTAATATATATCACCATCGCTTCAAGGAAGGTGCCCTCAATGCTTTGGTAAGTTCAATCTCTATGTATAACCAATGATGAATCTCAAAAAATGACACAGTGTTAAGTTCATATTATCCTACCAAATTTCCAATCATATTAACATCTTGAATTTGCTGTGTATGGTTGAAGGTTCGTGTATCAGCAACAATGTCAAATGCACCGATAGTGCTAACCTTGGACTGTGATACATATTCTAACGATCCACAAACTGCCAAGCAGGCTTTATGTTACTTTTTGGATCCTAAACTTAGGCCCACATTGGCTTATGTTCAATTCCCTCAGATCTTCCATGGGCTCAACAAAGAGGACATCTATTACAACGAACACAAACGTTTGTACCAAATCAATCCATTGGGAATGGATGGGCATTGTGGCCCAAGTTATGTCGGAACTGGATGCTTCTTTCAACGTTGAGCCTTTTTTGGAACTCCGTCAACTTTTATCCAACCCGAAATGGAGGAACTCAGTCCCTATCATGAAATCAAGATGCCCATTAAATCAAAAGAGATTCTCGAGTTGGCCCATTCTGTCGCGCTTGCGACTATGAGAAAGCAGAGGAATGGGTGTAAAGGTGAGCATATAACAATTCTTGCTGAAAATTTTGGATTTCAAAATAAAAAAAAACTTGGATGAGTCGTGAATAGACTTTTTTAAATGGGAGGGACTCTATTAATGATCCTAAATCATATTATTTGTAAAAGTAACTAATTAATTATGGGCTTAATTGTGCTTTTTTTTAAAGGTTTATGTTTTATTGGGTCTTTAATGAGTCAAGTCGGGTCAATAATGAGCCAATAATTTTAAAAAAATTTATTCATTATCAGATAATAAATGTTTTCTACTTATTTTGCCAATGACATATTGCCAAAAATTGGAGATGATACAAACAAACTATCAACCTATATAAATAGAACTATACTCTCTTTAAACAGCCCAACTCAATCCGTTTTACTTGTAACCCATTTTAATCTTGATCTGACCCATTGCATAGGTCTAATCATGATATCATCTCACATTGATTCAATCCACCCATAAATTATTGTGAGTTAGCGTCATGATTCTTTGTTTATGATGATAAAGTAAGTGTTGGTATTTATTGGCATAGTTGGGCTTCTGGTATGGGTCGTTGTCGGAAGACTATCACACGGGCTTTCGGACGCAATGTGAGGGATGGAGGTTCGTACTTTGCCACCCACAAAGGCCAGCTTTCTTGGGGGATTCACCAGTGACACTGATTGATCTGCTAAGCCAAAGCAAGAGGTGGATGAATGGGCTCCTTGACGTTTTCTTCTCAAGATACAATACTTTGACATTTGGTGCTCAGAAAATAGGCCTACTCATGAGTTTTACTTACACTTACTATGGAGTTTGCCCCATTGTCTTCATTCCAATAACTATTTATGCTTTCATCCCTCAGCTTGCTCTTCTCAAAGGACTTTCCTTCTTCCCAGAGGTAAGACTGTAAGATGAAATGGGGCCCACATTGTTTTTAATTTTGATTTTCGTTTCTTTCAAGTCGAGTGCATGTCAATAAAAATCTTCAAACAGATATAACGTGACTTTTTTTTTTTTCCCACGAATGCTAGAATACGTAGTAGTTATTATTTTTAAATTATAAGGATCTACGTAGATACTTCCTTTATTTTTATTTATTTATTTATTTATTATATGTAACTTTTTATAAAGACATAATTTAAAATGTTTTTTTATTAAATTTATAAGACAAAATTACGAAAACTTGATATTTTAAAATTTTTCGTTAAGATGCATTCAATAAGATTTGACGATTTATTCAAAATTTTCCCAAAAATGAAAAACCATAGCTAACAAATAGGATGAAAAAAGTAGTACAAATTTGTTTAAGAAAGAAATTAGAAGTTGATTTGGCACATGCAATGTTGTCACAGATTTCAGACCCACAATTTATGTTGTATATATTCCTGTTCATTTGGGGCAATGGAAAACAGATTTTCTAGACGTTCACCTGGAGAAAGGAACTTTCGAAAGGTGGTGGAATTCTCAAAGAATGTGGATGATATGTGGAATCTCAAGTTCACTCTTTGGATGCATGGACTACGTACGCTCTTAGCTCTATAGGCATCACGGTTCGTGGATTTGATCTCACCAGCAAATTACAAGACAATGAAGTAAGCAAGAGGTACGATCAAGGTACTTTTGATTTCGGTGTCGCGTCACCCATGTTTGTGCCTATGACAATGGCTGCTATAATCAACCTGGTTTCCTTTGTTATGGGATCCGTTTGGGTTTTTACAAGGGGAATGGAAAATATGGACGGGCTAATGCTGCAGATTTTGTTGTCGGGTTTTGTGGTTGTCAATTGCTGGCCTGTTTATGAGGCTATGTTGTTAAGGAGTGACAATGGAAAAATGCCCGCCAAAATCACCTTAATTGCAGCATTTCTAGCTTCAATTCTGATTATGGTGAGTTAAAATATTGTTTACTTGGGCTTACTCTTTTGTAACACTGATATTATGAGAGTTTTTTTTTTATAAATAAAACGAATTCAGTCTCTCTATTAGAATTTGATAGAGTATTATATATTTATATGCTTACTACTTTACTGTATGATTTTACTTGAGACAGTGTGGTATGCTGTTTTTTTTTTTAACTTAATTGGATGCAAACATTTGACTTTTATATTATTTAGAGTATTATTTTATCTTCATTTTGTAAATTATTATTAACTATTTTTTTATCGAGTAGGTCTTGTTAAATTTGTTTTAATGTATAGTTTTAAAATATCAACTTTTTGTAATTTTAATTTTTTTATATAACTAGAGATATTAATACTTAAAATATATATTAACAAGCATGACTTATAAAAACTTAATATAATCTTATGCATGTATTATGGGCACTAAAGGTCCCAAATATGGTATGCGGATTAGGGTATTTAATGCAAAAACTTATACGGATTAGCACATTAGCACATTCTATAGAGTGAGTGCGCATAAATATAAGTGGAGAGCTTTGAAAGTTGATAGTAACATAAGCCAGAGGCATAAGTGACGCACTGCATATACACATTGGGATACGCATATTGTTTTATTTTGTTTTCAAAGAACTTAATGATAATTTATTTTTCCTGATATCTTGATTAGCAAAGTACAAAAAATAAAAAAACAACTGCAGAATATATAAATCACAAATTTTATTCAATTTCATTTTCATCCTAAGCTACAAAACTTTGTGCCAACCTTTTTACCCTGTAGACCACTAGACCAGTACCGGGCGCAATGTTACCGCCACAGCGCAGGTCGTCGAAAAGTATCAACACAAAGATGTATCATCAAGTCCATAGTCATCTATCACCGCAGCTATCTAATGAATGTATTACCACATACTCAATGCTTGGGATCGGATAGTTTTCTACCTCACTAGAGCTCGAGCTGGAACATTCTCTATATAAATTGGCATCATATGAGAGATGTTTCTTTACGAAGCATTGCGACTACTGTAAGATGGCTCTTGAACGATTTGAATGACATGCTCTCCAGATCTTGAAGAATTGTGCACTTCTGAGCTACTACTTCCAACAATTTCTTGCTCATGTTGTGGAGCAGGGTTCTCATTTCCATGGGTTGTAATGTAGCTAAGTTCAGGCCCAAGTTCAGTCGTACTACCCATCTTGAGTGCAGGGATGACAGGACACCTGCAGAGTGGACATGTAGCATTGGTTCGGAGCCAGAGCCGGATGCAATCGCCATGGAACACGTGTTTGCACAATGGCAATTGCCGTAGCTCCTCCTTCAACTCAAATTCTCCCAAGCAAACACAGCATCTGTGGAGGGCCGAGGGCAAACAACCAGCATATGGTCAAGACTTAGAACAAGTACAAGCCTTACTAAAATACTAATAGTTGACAATAATGTGTAACTTAATTATATGAAATGTATGTATCCATATGAAAATTCCATTAGCCTAAACGTTTAGACAACTATCACGAACCATATATATGTATATTTAGGGAGGTCAATTCGAATCCATGGATTAGTTCTAGGTTGACCCATTGTGGGTCGATTCTTATCAAGTCTCACTTTTCAGGTCATAACCAGGTCGATTTTATACAGTTTCTCGGGTCGGCCGTCGGATCAGATTTTGACATAGCTACATGGTATCTAACTAGAATTAACTTTATTATATTTTTGTTAAAAGAGAATAAAAATAAGCGCATTATAAATTTTCGTTTTATCAGCTTTTTCCCCCATTAAACACCTAACAATTAGGCATAAATCTAGTCAACAAATCAGGTAAGAAACGAAACTTCTAGATTTGTGACAGTCGTAAATTCTTACATTCTTCTATATGATACTAAAGAAAAAAGTAGGCACACAAAATCACACATTCAAAATTGCAACTAATTCAATCTTTTTTGTTTTGTTTTCTTTCCTACTTATTATGGCTATACTTTTAATTAGTGCGAATCTAAATGACTCCTCCTTGCATGCAGCAAAAAGTGGAGTTGAGTCGAAAGGGTGATTTTTTCTTCAACATGAAAGTTTCACTTTGCAGTATCAAATTAAACTTTATGTTTTCCAATCATATTAATGAATAATGATGATGCGTGAATATATTCCTCTCATCAATCCCTACCTTACAATAAGAAAAATCCATTCATCCATGAACAAAAATCAACGATTCTTTTGGAATTTCATCATCAGACTGAGAGGGCAGGATAAAGAATATAATATATGCTTAAAAGTTATAAACACCACTAATTAAACCCCATTTTTGGCCACCTAGACTTCACACATCAGCTACAATAAAGAAGAAAAATGAATAAAGCATGAACTTTTTTGGAACATAAAAGAAGTGACACAATCACTAACTGATAAAAGCATGGCATTATCTTGAGCACTTTCTAATCAATTAAGCGTTGATCATTATTGGACTAAGCACAGTAAATAATCATTTACTTACAGGGAATCCTTTGCTCTTAATTCTTCATCAAACAGGATTGCTTGCAGCTTGTCTTTCAGCTCTCCTTTGATCCCCAGACTCCAGGGCTACAGCACAAATATACAATATCCCTCAATATATATCTCATACGTTGATTATATTCTTAGCAATTACTCTTTCACAAACTTTTGTTACTAAAATAAAGATGTTTTTCTGATTCATACCTAATATAAACTTATATTAGGATATTGAAATCTCATATATAGTTATTCTTATATCAGATATAACTATTGTTATATCAGATATAAATATTATTATATCAGGTATAAAAATACTGAAAAACTCCTATAAGATATAGACATTTTAATATCAGATATAGAAATAAAATTACAAAAATATCCCTAATATATTTATATTATGTATAAATTATATATTGGACTGCCGCTGAATAATTATTTACCAACCCTTTGCTTGAAACACGAAACTTAACTAACTAAATGCTTATGATGTAAACTATGTATATGTACTTCAGTAATGCATCATTACGCTTAATGAGTTGGATAAGGTGTTCTATTCATTATACAGTTAAAAAGACACATTAGACACTGTAACATTCTACACCTACAAATGATATCGAACTCATCATATTGCTCGATTATTATATAAACTTGTATTAGTAATATAAGTGGTCGTAGAAATGAGTGTAGGAAAATAATTTTTACAGCCTGGATACCTTAAAAATAATATTTCCTTAAGTTAAATACACTAATATAAGGGAATATGAAATATAGTATGTAGAAAGCAAAGAGGAGAGAAAGATGATCTTACAGGGTTAAGGTAAGAGACAGAGTGATGAGCAGACTGTTGGGATGTTGGGAATTGTGTTGAAATATTATTGTTGGCTCTTCTCTTGAGATAAAACAAATAGAAAAGAAGAAACAAAATGATGCAAAACAATATTGGGATTGAAAAAATAAAAGCTTGATATAACTTCAGCTGAAGCTCTTCAGGATATAAATTTGGATTTGCAGGAATTTCATCTTCACGTCTCCCCATTTTTTAGTACACTCAATTCTGAAGTTAGATATAAATAGAGAGAGAAGGAGAGGGACTGAGGGAGAGGTTAGGTTCTACAGATGAGTTTTCTATTTATATAGAGTTTCAAGAAACATTTAAAAAAAAAAAAGTTCATATCTTTTTTCTTCTTATTTAATGACGAATCATTTTATAGTAAGAGGATCAGTTGGGAAAAGGACAATTAAAATAAGTAGCTTTTGTGCACAGAATAGGAAACTAGAAGGGAGCTTTTAGATGAACCATAGTTTATGCATGATGATATATTGATATATTCTCCGTGTTTATTCATTTTGATGGGACAAGCTCATGACTCTCCACTATGAGAGTTAAAACAGAGGAGGGAGAAATTTTTTTTGAGTAAAGAACTATATTTTGGGGGCCCAACTTAACACTAAGCACACTTGGGGGCCTACTTGATGCTCATCCTGTAGCCCAATTATCATCCCACATTATCTCAATTTTCTCATAAAAAAGTTCCTCAACTGTTGATGATAGGATTCGGTAAGATAGTTAAAATGATTGGACTATGTATATTTCCACAGTGGTGAAATATATGAAATCAAACTATATTTGGTGATGCAAAAGTTTTAAGGATGCAATTCAGTAAGTTATCTTTTCAGCCATTTCGGATTTGTAGAGAATTTACATACTAACTATTATCTTTCGTCATGCATGCTTAAGGGTGCGACTCTAAAGTACATGTAGCATAGAACTAGTGAACACCATCATTTCTATCATAGATTATCATGATTTTTTTTTTTTTGGATTTGTGACAATAAGTTATTAAGGTTCATAAATATGCATGGCGAATAGCTAATAGATATGGTATTTTTAGTATCATTTTTTCAATGATTTAATCAACTAAAATAGTTGATACTACAAATGAAAAATGTGTCTGTTCATCTGACAATAAATATAAAATATTGTTTAAAGCACGTTATTTTTTGGTCAACAAAACTTTTTTTTTTGGACAAGTCCTAAATACTATGCACATCATGCTTCGAGTTACATGTTCTTTAAACCATCTTCAATTGTCCTAGATTCTAAATACGCCTACATATTCTTCTTACTTGCAAGTTATGTGTTGTTGTCAATATGCATTCATGTTCTTTTTACATGCACGAGTAACATGTAGCCCAAAGAAAACAACCCTTAACTAGTTTAGGAAAATGATGTGCATCATGCATTCATGTGTATATACAATGATCTTATTCTACAAATATGTTAGATGATTGAGTTTTCATTCGACAACTCGTATCGACCGATTTTGTTCGTTTCATTTTTCTTAACAGAATGACGTAAATGCCAGAGTTTGTCATCACACTTAATTTATAAAGTAACTGTCTGCAGATTAATACTTTAACCTGAGTGTTAGGAGCAATGTACGTTGTTGACGACCTAACAAACCAAATCACATATAGCTAGACAAGAAGGTTGTTTCAACTGATCTTTAATTCAAGTGACACATCACCAGTCACCACCACGCTACCTTAGATATAGGTAAAGATAATGTGTATTTGAACCACATTTGAAGACCAGTTTGACATTATTAAGATTAGTTGGTGGAGGTGGTTCAGTTAAACCTAACCGCGAGGAATCTGCTAGGTTGTCCTTATAATTAATCATGAGTCTTAGTTACTAAATAAAAATTTGAAGACATAAATGATTAGTGTGGGATAAAGTCATGGATTGTGAGGACGATTCCTGTTAATTAATTAGTATCGCTTTAAGACAGAAAAGAAGGTGGCAAAATAATTTTTAGAACCCTAGAACAAAAAGGAACGGTCAGAAGTTTCTTGAATTTCATCTGCAGCATTGTCATGTATACTACCAATAAGACAATGATAGAACAGATTCTTGCTTTTTATATATGTATAACTCTAGTATATTTATACATGGTGCATTAAATTAGTTGTGAATTCTTCCTACTTTTGCTTTATCTAATCATATTTGATTGTAGGTCATCACTGTTTAGTTTTAGTAAGGAGAAATTCCTAATTTATACCTGAAGTGATATAAATATATCAAGGGGTATTTTCGTAATTTTATTTATATAATATGAGATCATAATGCCCATATCTAATATGAGTTTTTCTGTATTTTCATATTTTCTGTATTTCTATATCTAATATAACAATAACTATATATGAGATCTCAATATTATGATATAACTTATATTAGTTATGAATTAAAAAAAAAAAAAAACCTCTTTTAGTAACTAACATTGTTATAACGTATAACTGATGTTGCTTAATTACAAACTTTTCAGAAAAACAGACTATCGATATGAGAGATGTATGGAATAGAATTTGACACAGGTTAACATTCAATGAATGAAGTATTGCACCAAAAAAAATACAAGGTAGATTTGATATCTTAAAACTATTCCAGAATAAAATAAAACCTATTAAGTTGTCTTACTTTGAACTAGCTAGCGTAGAAAATATATGTAGTCTTTTATTGTACATTAGTGAAAGTTGTTGCGAATCAAAGAAAGACATCTCATGCAAAAACTTCCATGAAATATATATTCTTAGTTAAAGTGGAAATCAACTTAGATTTTTCATAGTGCAAAATTGACAACTTTATCTTACGTACATTTGTCTGACACGAAATCGAGTTTAAGACATATTTGAAATAAACGGCAAAGCTAAGTCTCAATAATATAAGAAGGTTCGTATATAGGAATTTCTGAAGATGGAGTCGTCAAACTAGTTGTAGTAGTTAAGATTATCAACTTTGCTTAAAAAATAACTGGTTTCATCGATTCCCTACATACGTAAACGTACACCAGCAACTAACACAGTCTTACATGGCAGCCACTATCACCTTAAGACAAAAGTGTAATCTTACTCCAATTTACCTTACTAAGATCCTCAATGAGCTCACAAAGCAGATGCTATCACTTAAGTTTATTTAATTTGTTTGTGCTTTATGGACTTAGAAGATATAAAAGGAGAAAAATTGAGAAGGTCGGTATGAAATTACTTTAATTAATGAGAAGCTTCTCTAATATCGATCTATTAGAGCACGCAATATAATTTAATTTTTGATGAAGATGATGTTGACGTGATTTGATTTGACTGTATCTAATATAATTTGGTCATTATAGATGGTATATAATTGTTGACATGTATAAGTAGTAGCTTGTGTGATTCTATTGTAACCTCGCGGTGAGGAGGGAATGATACCAAATAGTTAAAAAGTAAGTGAATAAAATTCGCGTCTAGTAGGGAAAGTGGATAGTAAAGTATATATAATCTAGTCTGAAGTTAGACTGCTTAGACAAATAGGAAGGAAGTCATGTCTGGAAACGATAAGATAGATCTTTGAACTGACATAATCAGAGATCTGATTCTGTATTTTGCCTTAAGATTGTATGAATCTTACACGTACCTCTTCAGTTTTTTATTAGGCTTGAGGCTAAAGTGGAGGGTTTGTTCGAACCTATTAGCTAACAAAGAGACTATGATTGAGCTGCGGAAAAACGCGCAAAAATAATAATATTCCAAGTTCCCAATAAAATTGTGTAATGTAGGAGTAATAGTACTTGTGACTTTATGCGGCTCTTTGAAGTGCTATACGAGCAAAATATCTTGCAACTGACTGAACAGCATCAGCTCGCATAATTAGTGCTGTCTGAGGCAGATTAAGGAATAACCTTTTCTTGTATAAATTATACATGGCCTTTTCTATATTATAATCTATGGCTTTAAATTTTTGGCCATTTTATTAGTCATCATCATACACCATGAATTTCATGACATTTATCACACTTTTTTTCCCCCCTGAATAATGGTATATCGAGTGAGCTTTTCAGGACTTTAACACCATTTGAAGTGTGGAAAGGACTCCCCCGCAGGAAAAGTAGATTAGAGTTAAAAATCTTTATATAAGAGATTCGGCCGTAATTGCCAACATATGTAGGTATATAATTGTCCCTTATTCAGCTAGGCAGATCAGGTCATCTAGAACACTCCTCCCAGTTCCCACTAATCCACCATGCCCAACTACAGTGGATTAAGACAAGATTGGTTGAGGGATAGGTCGGTCAATTAGCCATATCAGACCTTACCAATCTGAATAACCTCCATTACCCAATCAGAGCATACTTCATAACCAGAGTTATCCAACCTCAGTCAAATCATTTAACCAAACACAGCTAAAGCCACAATAAGAAAGTGGCTGTCATGATCGACATGAGTACCTGACAGCAAAGTCATTGACCTCATAGTTGCACATAAAATAGGATTATACCATCGTGAAATTTAAGGCAAGTCGTGTCATCTCAAGGATATATATCAGTAATAGGAAAGAAAGAATAAGTCAAACATGACTTACAATTTGGTTCAAGTAGAACTTACATGCCTCGAATTCCAAAAAATGAAATGCTACAGAAACTGCAGTGATAATCACCTTCGGCAACAGTGCACATATAAGAGGGTAGTAGGGTACAAGATCCAAAATGAAATCCAAAAATTTTCCTTGTTGACTTTCGACCGGAAGAGCCTTTAGACTACTATTTGAGAGATTAATTTCAGTATTTCCTCTTACGGATCTTGAAGCTTGATGACCTTATGACATCATCATCTGTATTAAGTGTTGCCTCCAGAGCTGCAATGGATTCAGGCTTAGTGAAATAGGTGAAGAGGAGATAGATACCATCCAAGTAAGTGTTGGTTTCTCCTGCTTTGTTCTTCTTTTTTATGCCGTAGGCCAATGGAATCACACCTCTGTTGAAGACTTCCACATACATGGCTCCCCCAGCAACAAGCAACTGTAAAATCAACCAGTAGCCATGTTCAACGGCAACTGAATAACTAATATTCTTATCTTACATATCGAAATACTTCAGGATAGATGAACACTTCAAGTCAGCAACAAAGACAAAGCAGGCGCTACAATTTACTCAATAATCTACTTCTGTATAACGAAATACAGGAATGCTGGAGATGACATTTTTATTCGTCAGTTCAACTATTTTGCACTAGTTAATGTCTAGGAAGGAATGGATTGGAACACCTGACAATGTAGGAAAACCAAAATCGAACACAAATATTCCATGTCCAACATAATATAGAACTACAACTAATCACAACGTTCCACAATAAGTTTCCAATAAATTGGCAAATAGTCATTCTCCGCTTCCCTAATTCAATATTTTTACCAGAATCAAAATCTGAAATTTTCTTCCAGTGAATAAAAAATACAGCCTTCAGTTAGGCGTTTTCAAACTCACACTTCATACTCGTAAAATAGAGGAACTTCTTCACTCGTAGCTTTCCATTATGCAATGTAATCCTCCCACTCAATATATTAACAATTGTTATGTTCTCATTACAAAGTATTTTTTAAGGTGGGATTTCAAATGTACTTTAGATGGCACATCCAGAGCATCCTAAGATTACTAACAGGCTAACACACCAGTTCAGTTCCAAGCTGGATTAACCTACCAATACCACAAACAGCAAGCCAGCAAAACTGCAACTAGTTTACTTGTGGAGCCTAACTTCGAGTACAGCCAAGAATCTAAAAAGTTCCTCATCAACACCCCCCTCTCTGAGTCCCCTAAAGAAAGCATGTTGGCCAAGAATATATGAATTCCTAAGCCAAAAAGTACTATACTTTACCCACTACAAATCCCCCAAGGGGAAAGCCATTTTAACATATCAGTATGGTTTGACTAGCAGCAAACTGGACAACATAAAAAGAACATTCACAAAACATTGTGGCATTAGCACTTTGCCTAGCAGATACATAGGAAGTATTCTTACTCTTGGCAGAATATTTTCACAGTGGCACCCTAACAAACAATGCTCTTCTAACACTCCTCCAGATGTGTTCATAAGAAAATGGAAGATAAGTTTAGCCCAACATCCATCAGTGGATGAATTTCCAAGGGTCAGTGATATAACGATATCATTCATGGTTTTAGTGCTTTAAATGATCCCTTTTTTTATCTTTTCTCATCCACATTTTCCTCCTTTGTGAGCCTTTGTTTCGTATATTTCGATATTACTCTTCTCGGGTATGCTTTGCTTTGTTTTGTAGGATTTGTGACGTAATAAGAGTTCTCTTGATATCGTAAGTCTATCGCTCGACTCATGTTTGAAGCATTCGCGTCAATCATTAGCCATGTTTCAGGGATTTTTGAATACCTATTGCAATGTGGCTTTGACTAGTCGTTGATCTGTGTGGCAAGTGAATTTGGCACACAAAAGAATGAATCTCACAGCAAACACCACACCTTAATGGCGGTCCTTCACCTCGCGCCGCAACACCTAGGCGGCCAATTTGAAAGAATTATTTTAAAGCCTAAAACTTAGTCACTAGGGATAGCTAGGTTAGGGGAGGTTGATGGGCTTTAGAACTCTTTTCCCATGAGATTTTACACGCCACTTTTGGCTTTGCTTAGGGACTTTTTTCTGATTTTTATTGTGAGTTTAGAATTTTCATTGTTTTTACTTTTGTTCTTCCTCTTTGGCAAACTATTGAAACAAGGCTTTGGTACTTTACAATCCATTGATACTTTCAATCAATCAATATCAAGTAATGTTTTTCTCTTCTCTAATTTATTAATGTTATTGTTAATCATGCTTTCAATTAATATTTCATTTGTTATTCTATTCAATATGCTAGAGTAGTTTCTTTATTCTAGGGTTAGGTTGAACCCTAGCATGGATTGATGTGCTACTAATTCCCATTTCTCATTTTTTATTAGTTTACAATTCATTTATCTTAGGGTTGGTTTTATTATCGATGAATGACTATAAATAGTATTTATTGAATGTGATTAGGTTACAACAAAAGTTGATCCTTAATTGAATTTAAAACCCTAATTTAAGATAAAGGAAATCATTGTGAAAGTAGTGATAGAATTTGTTAGGATGTTAAAATGCTATGCTTAAGGTCTTTGAATTGCATGACTTCATGAAAATATGTACAATTATATTGTTGAAGAAGTCATTGATTGATCGAAAAAAGTCATTGGTATTGATTATGCTGCATCTATCCTATGAATTGTTTAGTAATTGAATACGGGAAGAAGGAATTGTTACTATATTAGTTCATGTTAGTAGGGAACTAGGGATACTTAAGCCTAGAAGCCTTTAAATCTTGATTGTTTTCTATCGTTCTTGGTCATTTTAGTCTTTAGATTAGATCATCATTATTCACTTTGATTACTTGCTTATCTTAGTTCAAGTCAATCTAGCTAACTGAACCATTAGTCTTTTGGAATTTGACCCTTACTTGCCCTTCTACATAGTAGTGGTCTTATTAGGTTTATTTTTGTTAGGTATACGACACGCCTATCTATCAGGGTAAGCCAGTCTTTCCTGAGCTTCCAAATACACCAATTTAAATCATAAGTTATAATAGCTAATTACGTAACATTAGAAAAAAGAACCTAGCCAATAAATGACAATTTTATAAAAGGGAATCATAGTCCCTATTAATCAAATTGTACATGGAAAAAATTCTCTTTTACATTAGTTAAGATATATAAGGCTCAATTATCATTCCCATACTATCCCAGTCTTTCTCTATTCTCACATTGTACTCTACATAATAGCATCCAAGTGTAATAACGTTTCTTCTTCCCCATTGACCTCACAAGTGTTATAAAAACTAAGCATCTCTTTTTCAAAATGTGAACACTAAGCATATCAACTCCCCAAAGACTGAACCCTAGATAGCTGCACAATCACTACACAAACCCTTTTTCACCTTTGTTAAGAAATAGTTTCCGCTTAACAAAATTTTGTCTCGACGGCTATATGTATTTGAAGGATCTTCTGAATATATGCTTTTCGCTAGACACCAGCTGTAGTTTTCATCTAGATTTGATTCCTTGGACGGTCCAATTTGCTAATGTGTAAGGTGTGGGGAAAGGATGGGGTTTTGTGACCCTTCTTACACCTTCGCTTCAGGTGAACCAAATGCAATGCAAGGAAACACAAAACATCAAATGACGCAGCACAGCCTCTTAACCATGTCCAATCTTCCCTTAACATAAGCAAAGTCATAGTTACTTCTATTTCCAAAAGTCTTGAGAATAGGCTTCGCCAGTTTCCTAGGTACAAAACTTCTCCTAAATTGTCTCCCTTGTTTGCCATCGGTTCAGGAAAAGGAGGATAATGGAAAATTCAACAACCCCCCCCCCCCCCCCTGAGACCTTGACAAGATCAATATGTATCCATTACACTGTTTCCTTCAATTCTTGAATGCCAAAAACACGACCAGGCGGCATGCAAACTAAACATAACTTTCGCTATCTGCCTATCTCCTGTGTTTTTTAAATTTTTAATCAAAAAATGCCCCCATGCAGGATCGAACTACAGACCTTCAGTTTACAAGACTGACGCTCTACCACTGAGCTATAGGGGCTTTCTTAATCCCCTCCTCATTTCTGAGAGATTTCTATTAATAAACAATCAAAACCCCTAAAACTCAGCTCAACACAAACCTAAACACAATCCACCCAATCTAATCCAATCTTCCACAAATTATCCTCAAACAATTTAAGCAAAGCATAGAAAAAGGGGAAATTCCAAAAAAATAAAAATAAATAATGTACCTCTTCATATTTCTGGGTAAGGTTAAGGCGTTCATCTTCGGTCATGTCAGGTCTAAGTACCGCCATAGTTTCATACTGTCGGAGCCCAGGAGGGCATTGGGGTTCCGGCTTGTCTTCCGCAACCGCTAACCCAGCCGGAGGCGTTGATGGTGGGTCCTCATCTAAACCACCGAAGCCGCCCTCGAAGAATGAGCCCGAGAAGTCCAAAGCTAGGGCCTTGACACATGGGCTGTAAATGGGATGATGGGTCGGGTTGTATGGCTTGAGAGAGTTAGTGAAATTGATGGAATGGGGTTTGAGTTTGGGGACGGAGTGGAAGGAAGTGGGTGAAGAAGAAGGGATGGTTGATGTGAGGGAGAATGCCGCCATTGTTTTGGGGGCTCTGTCTATACCTCTTGCTCTGTTAGCTCAACGATGGTCTGATATATTGGATATAGAGATAAGGGAGGGAGTAATCCAAAATAATATTTGCAAAATTAAATTAAAACTTGGGCCTATCTGACTATCTATACCTTAGATATACTTCGTATGAAACTATTCCTACTATGGCGAGGCCGAGCGAATAGATAAACGTCAAGAATGTGGGTGCGCCTAGCAGCTCCTATTCTCTTGACTTTTCTTTCTGGCAAGGGAAAAATCAATTAAATAAAGGGAATAAACAAAATTAATATAGCTTGTAGTCGATCTATTTAAACTAATACAATCTTTGAGTTAATTCACTATAATACAACTTTTATCCTCATTTAACTTTAAAATAAATCATGAAACTATTTTTACCTTTTTTCATATCTATGAGATAAACCAACTTTAATCACTTTTTTCCCAAGAAATGTTGCTAACTTTGAATATCAGGATGATTATAAATATTTAAAAAAATAAAAAAAAAATTATAACATATTTTAAGTTAAATAAGGACAAATGTTGTATTATAGTAAGTTAACTTAATCGTTGTACTATTTTGAGTGGACTGGCTATGTGTTTTATTATTTTCGTTTATTTCCCTTAAAACAATACAAACTAAGCACATTTTCTAGTTGTATTTGCTAGATTACGTGCTTTAGACACAAGATTTGTAGAAAATTTAAAATAAGAGATAAATCATTCTCACTTATTAGCATAAATTTACTCAATTTTGGGACTTGAACATCTAAAATGTATTTAATTTTTAGGTGCACCCCTTCATATTTTATTATTCACATGATATGTTTTGTACGTAAACATGTAAATATGTGAGAGGATGCATCATGCACCTAGTTGCATATACGAAATTATAGTTGGAGTAGGAATGAGAAAAAAGGTTTTTGAAGGTGTTAAGTAGGAATGACAATGAGTCGGGTCTAATTATACCCAGACTAAAACCCATTAGATCATATCCACCCCATATCCATTATGTCCCAAAATTTCAGACCCTTGCCCAGATGTGGTTACGGGTCCAAAATGGATCCTTAACATATATTTTGTTTTTATATGTTTATTATTCACATTTTTTTTATAATTGAATGTATTTTCGTATTTCAGCCTTATAATTTTTTACCGATGAAGTGTTATAAAGGAACATAAATTGCAGTATTATGTCAAATGAGATAAATTAATAAATCTTTTCTTAAGCACACAATTTGTATCGTTGAAGTACTTGCAAAAAAATATTTAACTCAGTGAGTAGAAAACAAGTAAGCACTATAGTTAAAATCCAACACTGAATCAGAAGTCCTAAACTCAATAGTACTCTGTTATAATATTTTTAAGATCAAGTGCATCGCTACTCGCAAGTTTTAAAAACGCACAAAAGCTAGTAATCTCAAACCCAGTTGAATATGTTTGTGGGGGCATGACGACGAGAAGCTAGTTTCACAAAGTATACATCAAAATTATATGAATATGTTACATGGCGAGTGGCAATGAGAAAGAGTTGGAAGCTTGCAGTAGAGTGAAAAATGGAGGATGGAGAGGAGAACAGTATAAGAGAAAGACGGCTGGATAATGTGAATGAATCTTTAGTTTTAATTCTAAATGAATATATATTAGATTTTAATTTTATTTTTTTAAAAATGTACGGGTCCATGGATTGGATCTGGGTCTAAAATTTTTAAACTAGGATCCATATCTGACCCTAGGACATTTATACCCATATCCGACCCGAATCTAATCGGTCTAAAAAAATTAGACCCATACCCTGAAAAATGGGTTAGGTCTTACAGGGTCTGGATCGGGTCTTGGATTAATTGTCACCCCTAGTGTTAATATAGGAGGGGGATCTAGTGAATGTGTCATTAGTTGCATCTAAATCATAGTTTGTATTAGCCTACACTACCTAACATTGTAGTTGAAGCTCTTCTTTCCTACAAGGGCTACAACTAGGGGCAGCAATGGATTGTTTTGAGTTAAGGTTACACCCACTTGAGTTCGGGTTGAAATATGTCAACCCAAACTCAACCTGTTTATTAAATGTATTGAAAATTTCAACTCAACCCAACCCAACCCAACCCGTTTTGGGTTTGGGTTGACCCAACCCAGCCTATTTAATAAGTAAAAGTCATTTGAGTTTTTAATTTCCCAAGTCATATGCAATCTTAAATAAAAATCTCAAATCTTAACATAGCCTTAATACAACCTAATTGAAAAGTTTAACAATATGTTAAGAAGAGGTAGAGAACATTGAGAAATGAAAAAAGGTAAAAAGCACTGAAATGTGAAGAAGAAGGCACGAAGAGATGAAAAAAATGAAAAATTGAGGATTAAGAGTGAAGAGGCTGAGCAGTAAAATGCAAACAGTAAGTAGAAAATAGGGTTGACCGGTGGTAATTATGACTTGAGTTTATAACACATATTAATTAAACCCGACCCATATATAAAAATCAAATCTAATAGTAAACAGGTCAAGTCGGGTTGAAATCGGGTTGGAAATTTCAACTCGACCCAACCTGTTTATAATCGGGTTGGATTGGGTTGATCCATTTAATTAATTGGGTTGAAAATTTCAACCCAACCCTTTTATAAACGGGTTTGGTTTGGTTTGGATTGAGTTGGGTTGGCGTGTTGGGTCAGTTTTTGCCACCCCTAGCTACAACCAATATATAGTTGATAATCCATATTATGAAAGCCAATTATACCTTTTTATATATATATGGCCGAGCATTCACAAATGATATTATCTTTTATTCAACGTTTAAAATTAGAATTAATATGGATACAAAGTCATTGTTCACAAAATATTTTGTGGTAAAAAAATTGTTTTTACTACCTTATAAGTGAGTCCTCTTAAACATGGGCTTTAGAGTTTCTTTGCTTTTGGATATATTTAAAAAGTTTTACATTTTATATGAAATTCCACTTAATTTTGAGGGACAAGCTAAGCAATTAGCTCTATTGTATAAAATTAACTTTCATAACATATTCCTTCTTAAAAGCATGACCCATATAATAATATCGGTCTAATTGTCATTCTATAAAATTACCCATTTAACTTTAAAGGTACACTATAATCACAAAATAATCACATTATGGCTCTTCATTGGAACCATCCAGATTATTTTATAAGTGACATCTTGATCAATGTGCTCATTTCTTTGAATAATTGATTGAAGTCATTTAAAATATTCATTTAAGGTAACTCCTTGCCATCAAAAGTCATATTATACTCACTTTTCATCCAAAGTCACACTATCTTAGAGGTGATTAAAGGTCGGGCTAAGACAAGCTTCCCCAAGAAAAACTACCTATTTTGGACCTAGACATCGGGTCACAGTGGGGCCGAATTTTACTCAAACCCGTATATTCAAGCTCCAAAAGTGTTTTTGGGGCCAGACTTAAATTTGATCTAAAGTATTATCTTTGGATTGCCCAAACCCTTTTTTTTAAGGGTGCAATATATTCAATCAAAGTTTGCCTTTTTTTTAACTTATTTAATTTTTTGAGGTCATGAATGAAATTTGGATAACTTTTACTGTCCATATAATTCGCTTAGTTGAACTTGTTGACTATAATCTTACCTTATCAAAGCTTTAGCCATGGTTATAACTTATTAAACTTAAATTCAATTTAGCTAGACTTGTTAATTCTAAACTTAACCTAACAAGTTATTTTCCGGCCTTATTTAACACTAGGTGAGGTGGACTTAACCTGCTTCACTATAAAGCATTTTACTTAAACCATCCTAACGACCTAACTCAAACATTTCATTACATCCATGCATTATATGGTTTCAACTTTCAAACGCTAGGTATTGGATGTGGAGATTTCAAACAAGGTCTTGTCCTTAAACATATACACAATAATTTTGATTTTAATAAGAATTTTCAAAAAAATTTGTATATCTATTTCGTGTATCTATGGACCAATCTAAAATCAATATTACAACGAGTTAGTGTATCTAAAATCAATATTACAACGAGTTAGTGTATCATAAGATAGATAAAATAATTGTGAAATTTACTAAATTAGCATAAGAATAAAAGTTTGAGTAATGTTCGAGTATCTATGGACCATATAACCCTAATGTTTTGGTAGGTTATTTTTGGTATGAAATAAATAGTCTTTCCACATAAGTACATAACACAATTACACAACAGAGCATAAAACAAGTGGCTTGTTGGAAAAGAAAGGAAGCAGTGGGTTTGAGAGCATTAGAACAAAAAGAAGAGGATACACTACACAAATTGCAGAAAGAATGGATCCCAAATTAACAGAGATTGCCCAGACATTCGAGCGTTTCAAGGCTGCCTCCGTTCGCAATGATTTCGACACCTCAACTCGCCTCCTCTCTCAACTTAAGGTATACACATCTCTTCTCTCTCCCGCTTCAACTTACCCCTAGATCCGTCCTCTTTTTCCATTTTTGTGCGACGATGTTACTTCTACCTTACTTTGTTTCAATCGACTAGTTTTTTTTTTTAAGTATTTGTACATGTTGTTCCGTGTTTGCTCAGTTTTAATTGGGGTTTTAGGGTTTCCGATTACGAATTATGCGCTGATAATAGTAGATTTGTGATGTAAATTCTGCTTTGTTGTTTTGATTGATTGATCTAAAGTTTTGAATTTGAAGGCTGATTGTCTCGATTTGTGATTAGGGATGTTAGTACTTTTATCGAATTTTAGGTCTAGGAGAACCCTAGTTCTTACGCCAGATTTTGGCAATGGGGGCCTTTCTGGACTTCTATTTTGGTGATGGAAGGCTCTGGAATATCAGGGAATGCGAGTAAAGGTCGGGTTTTCAATTTTATCGGTTTGTATTCGGGTGGGGTGAAGAAGATAGTAGTGAATGCTAAAAGAACCATTATTCGTAGGCTTCCCTAAGTTCATGTTTCTTTTATGTAAAGAAACTCTTACATTGGATTTTAAGTGGTTAGGAAGATCCGCTAGTGATCTTTAAATCAAGTTTTGGGGAAATCTCAAGTTTTTTATGAAGTGTAAAATACCTGTTGTTAGGTTGATAGTGTTTCAGATGTATGGGTTGCTGATTGGTTGTGGTTGTCCTTTCTATTGAATAGGATTTGCCGATATATTTACTGTGTGTTTTTTTTGCTTGTATGATGCAGGTAGCACTGACAGAATTCCGAAGCCTTCCACCAACTTTTGAAGCAACTCCAAATGCTGTTCATGAATTGACCTTAGCAAGTAATTTTCTTGGCCTTTGTGTTGTTCTTTCACCTTTGATGTTGTGATATATAGATCTAATACATTTTTTCTTTCTCTATTTTTGGTTGTCTTTCAATGACTGTTTGATAATTTTCAGGGGATATCTACGAGCATGCTGTTGTTCTTAGTGTTAAGATGGAGGATCAGGAAGCTTTTGAGAGAGACTTCTGCCAACTGAAACCATATTACACCGATGCCAGGTAAATTGTTATCTGTGTGAAACGTTAAAGTTCTTCAAATGAATGTACATTTACTGAATTGTAGAGACACGTAGCTATTGAAAACTCAAGTCTTTTGGGTTTCCATGGGAACGTCCATTGTGCTTTGGCAAGTAGGATTTAGCCTTCTTATTTGGCATCCAGTTCTTTTATATATAATTATGTAATCTAAGCATTTTAATGTTGCATTTAATATTCAAGATGAATGAGGCTCAAAAGAATCTCAAATGACTCGTAAATCTTGCTGTTTCGAGTTCCTTTGCTATGATCCTTCCCTTGTCACCTTTCATATCAACTCTATCTTATTTTTTATGTTGCGCTCAAGTTTTCCAAGCAATATATGTTTAGTAGAAATCTACCATTTTTCTTTCTAGAAAGTATGCAATATGACAATGTGACCTGTGAATCTGGAAACAAGATAATTTCGAATTGAAACAAAATTAAATTAAATGCTCTTTTTTTGGGTGCCTTGTTCTTCTCAGTTATAGATAACATTATCATGGTCACAGATTATTGTGACAAACATATTGTTCATGCTTTTTTCACCCCTTTCTCCCAGGCCCCTCTGTATATTGGCTATGAGTCATGCTGTCATTCTAGTTGTAGTTGTAGAGTTAGGGGAACTGGAGGAGATAAGAAATTATTTCATATCTCAGTGACATAAGACCTTTTCTCGGGAAGTTAGTACTTGTTGAAAGAGTTTCAAATACTTATCTGATCCCGTAACCTGTTAGGTTGAGGAATTGACGTGTATGAAAGAGCAGGCCTCACTACTTAACTTTTGGCTATCAGTTAGGTTGGCCAACAACATGGGTTGTTTTGTCCACTTTTGACACAGCCTTAGTGATACCCATCTGGTAGTCCTAGTCAAATGGCAGTCTGGTGGCTCTTGATGTGTGTTTCTTCAATATAGACTAGAAAAACCTGGTTCCCTCGTGAGACAAGTTGCTAATCTGAATCAGTCCTGAACTCATGGCCGACTTGCTTTCTGTATCCTGGAAATTTGCGGACTGCTAGTCTCAGCAAGGTATGCCTGGAGTTTATCACCAAACTTAGTGATACTATAAGTCTTAGACTCTTAGTATCACAGGATAAATCCATCTACTTTAATAAATTTCAGTGCTTATGGAGTCTCTAGTTCAACTGACTTCTCCAGTGGGAATTACTCCTTGGATGATTTTGTGGACAAGTTTATTAAACCACCTTTGAAGCTAACCTGAAAGCAAGGGGTTTTGCAATAATTAAATTCCCTGTTAAAACCTGTGGAGATCACCTAGAGTGGTGCTCGTCCTTTGCTGAGTCATATGTGTTCTGCTAGGTTCTGATATGAGCGTAATGTATGACACTGATTCTTTAAAATGATGCCTAGAGTGGTGTTCAATTATTAATCTGAAAATAGCATCCAAAGTTGTATCTGTAGGCCATTTGTTCTTTTCACACGGTTGCGTTATTGTCTTCTAGAAATATTTGATATTTTTTTCTTGAACTTTTAGAAACAAGCAGTGCTTACTTTTTTTTTTTGTTGGAGCAGAGGTCGTGTCCCACAATCCTCACAAGAGTACCCAATCTTGGGTTTAAACCTGTTGAGGCTCCTTGTCCAAAACAGAATAGCAGAGTTTCATACTGAACTGGAGTTGCTTTCATCTACAGCTTTGGAGAACCCTTGCATTAAGCATGCTGTAGAGCTTGAGCAATCTTTCATGGAAGGAGCCTACAATCGTGTTTTGAGTGCTAGGCAGTCTGTGCCTCATGAAACTTATGTGCATTTCATGGATTTGTTGGCCAAAACTGTGAGGTATGTGCTCGCATTGCTCTTATGTTTGCTTGCAACTTTTGTATGGAGTATTATTCTATGTCCTTGCTTTGGTTTTAATTATTAATGTATCTCCTGTAAATTGCAGAGATGAAATTGCTGGGTGTAGTGAAAAGGCATATGATTCTCTTTCACTAAATGATGCTCGACAATTGTTGCTGTTCTCATCTGACAAGGATTTGCTTGAGTATATCAAGGAGGTCAGTATAACAGACTTGTGGTTCAATGTTTTTCCTTTTTTTTTTTTTAGAATTACCAGATAAGTTGAGTAAAGGGATCTGTCCTTTATTGCACCTCAGAAATTCATTTGTTTGATTAAATACAACTCTTAATCAATATATTAAATGTTAATTTCAGGAACATCCTGACTGGGAGATCAAAGATGGCTATGTTGTTTTTCAGAAGGCAAAAGACTCTGCACCGTGCAAGGAGATTCCTTCCCTGCTACTCATCAATCAAACTCTCAGTTATGCTAGGGAACTCGAGAGGATTGTGTAGTGGAGCATGTTCATTTCCTGTGTAGTAATTGATGCTAGTTTGTTATATGCATCATTTACTCGTTCCTGTAGACATCAGAAACTGAGCTTGATACTTGCAGGAGTGATTTGTATTTTGGTTTTAGCAAAACATTGAAAGATCATTTCTCCTGCAGTTACAGTTAAAATTGGCATTTAACATACGTTTTGTTGTCTACTCAACTAAGATCATATTTTTCTCTTTTCAAAGAGTTCTAGTATTACCTCCTTTCTATGGAGAATTTGCCTTTATTGCATAGTTTTGTTTAAGTATCTTCATTTTAGTTCAGCCCCTATCTTTGGGGATCAAATAGCCTGTGCACCAACAATTCAGCTTTGTTTCTGAAGAGTTTGCTTGCTTGTCTTGGGTTTTTATTTTATTTTTTTTAGATAAAAACTCGATGCAGCAAATTTTTGTACATTATTTTAACATAAAGAGCTCAATTGGGCATTAACTTTCTTGTATTTGAAGGAGGAAGGGGTCTCAGTTCACCGAAAGAAAGAAAAAAAAAGGGGTATTGGGTCACACCCATGTTTCGAGTATCCGTAACCAAATGCTTCAAAACTGTACTAGCTAAAACCTTTAACATCTACACTGGGGTTCAATTGTAAAGATCATTAGAGCAAATAACTAATAAAAAGGAACTGCCAATGATAAGTTATGCTTGACCAGCTTAAATCACTCTTTGAAAACTCCTTGCTAAATTCCCAGGTCGAAACTTGGGAAGTCCAATGTAATTTCTGACTTGTCACTCTTCATAGATTTCTTCTTCATACCAACCAGATTACCAAACCATTTTGACATGTCCGTGGTGGAAGCTGATTTTTCTTCACTTTCAGGGTCTGTCTTTGGCACTTTTGTTGAAGGCTGCACAAAGGTAAATTCAAAACTCAAACCAAATTACATGCAAAGTTTTTAACTTGAATGATAGCAAAGCCGCAAGCCACAAGCCACAAGCCGCAAGCTCCTGATAAATGTAGAAATCATATGTTACTGACCTGATGATGATTTGTAGTTTCACTGCCCACAGATGAATGACTGTCAATGAAGCTTGCACCTGCAAAAGTTCAGCCATATTTTTTTTTTTTTGAGTTATGAAAATTGGATAACAATGTGTCAATGTATGACGTAAAATGCATTCCAAGTGCCACGGCAGACTTGCCTTTTGAAGGCTGTGGGACAGTTGGTTTTCCATGGTCAACACTTGCGTTGTTAGGAGATTCAAATACATTGGATGTGAGTATCTTATTTCCTTGCATTGAACATGGCTTTTCCACGTTATTACAATTGCTTTCAGAGAACGCACTACAGTGTTCTCCATTTTCAGCCTTCTTATTGTTATCCACTGCCTTTATTACTTTATGCCGGTCAACTTGTTGTGAACTTTTAAATGCCTGACTATCATCATGTAACTGAACCAGCTTTGAAGAACTAGAAGGGCATTGTTGCACAGGAGCATCTTTGATCATGGCAGTGGTGTCCTGAGCTTTTGGTTTCCTCATGATCGATAAGATTTGACTGGCTGCAGAGAGAACAATTGTGAAACTGTTCAGCTACTAGTGCAATAGAGCTATTATATGAATCATACAAGTCATTGCTCTTGAAATGGATCAGTAATGTTTCCACTTTCCACCACAGATTCAAAAAGCCATTCATCAAATGCATTGGTGACTGATACCCACAAGTGCATGCCCAGACATGTAAATAGACCCTGACAAGTTCCTATATGCCAAAAAACCACAGCCGCAAATACTGATCAACAAGGTTCACTCGTTTCAATCAATTCAAAGACTGTACAAAGAGAGATGTGACGTGCAAGGCAAATCCAAAGCTATGGTATCTAATCTAAGATATCATATTTTGAAGAGACTTAGAGTAAAATATCAAATTCCAAAACTATTTTCCCCTTTCTAGTAGACTTTCAAGGCAAGATGCGAAAGAGGAAAAAGGTAAATCCAAAGCTATGGTATCTAATCCAAAGCAAATCCAAAGCTATGGTAAATATCAAGGCAAATCCAAAGCTATGGTATCTAATCTAGTAAACTATTTTGAAGCTTAACGGCTAAAATGTGCAAAAAGGTAGAGCCTACATACCATCACGTAAAGACAAGTCAGAATCAAGTTTCTTTTGTTCGATCTTAGTTAATCCAAAGCTCCCTGCACCAATGTTATTACATTTGCTGGAACTAGAACCATCTCGAGGTTGTTCTGCAAGTAGTGATTGATTAAGCAACTAAACAGTATAAGCCCATTAACAAGCATAAATGCTACATAGCTTATTCATCAGTAAACCAATAAATACAACCAAGATATGCATGCTAGAAGGTTGATGGTTTCATGATATTTTGATGAAAAAATCAGTTCAACAAAATATACCATATTTTATCATAAGATATTAAGATGTAGCACAGAGGTAAGCAGGCTGAAATTCGCTGAAATATATTTAAATAAAGTCTTGTAGATTGTAATCAACACTCACAGACCTTTAACTACATTTTTGCCAGAATTAAGATGAGCCATCAGAACATTGCTTCTTTTTGCTTGAGAACCGGAACCATCTGTAATCAGAAGAGAGCATCCATTCAGCTTAACGCCCTGGGATAATCAAATTGAATGCAGCCATTGTAGTCTGAAGCCTAAGTCTCGGATAACAGAATGTTTTATGAAGAGATCACAGATAACTGGGAGTTCATAAATCACTTTGCAGAAGGGACCAACTGTTATACATATACCACGAAATGACTTTTGCCGTACACCGCCAACAAGCATCTCTGACATTACGTTAGCATTGCAGTTTCTTCCTTGTATCTTCACATCTGCATCTTCTTCATTGGTTTCTGTAGGTTCTCCAATGTCAACCAAATAAGCATCAAATGCCAGTGATTCACCAGAATTGATTACTTCGTCCTTTTTCAGGAATCTCTTATCTATTTGGTTTTTGCTAGAGTCATACAAAATAATCTGAAAGGAGACAAGAATAGCGTCTATGAAACAAGAATAAGACAAGAAGCACGTGGAAGCATTAAGATTAGCAAAACAGTAAACTCATGCATGACTATGCCCAAGTGACACCCAGCAGAAATCGGTAAGGTTATGTAGGAGGAAAAGAATTTATTCACAGCGGAATTGAGAATCTCAAGCATCAGCAACAGGTTCATTCTCAATAAATGGATTAGACAAAATGAAGAAATGAAAAGGTCATAATGAACTAGGAGTGGCATATATTAAATTTGTCATTGTTTGAAGCACAGCTATATTAGAAAGGTTTTTCCCTATTCTTTTAACTCATAATATACATCAAAAGGCTTGAATTGAAGACAAATGTTTAAATGATTAGTTGTAAGAATGCACACTAGCTAAATTGGATTACTCATAATAACCCATATTAGGTGGTTGCAGTAATGGCGTGATGTTATAATGTTCTATAACAGAATAACTTGAAAGCAGTGAGCGTTTTCTGAACTTTAAGAGGAGCTAATTTGGCTTATGTAAAGTGTGAAACTGTTAGATAAACCATACTTCTACTCACGCATTCTTCATTTAACAATCTCGTCACAATTAATGAATTAGCAATAATTTTCAGCCATTGTAGTAAAATAAACAAGGTCGGAATATGATAGAACCTGCCTCCCCAGGGAGCCATGAATAATCAAGCGTAAGAAGCCATCCTGATACTTCTTGGCCTTTTGCGTCAGTTGTGTTGTATACAATGCTTCCCACTCTACAATGCAAGATAAATACTTTTAGCTGGAGGAAAGCTAGAAAGAGTATCACCTTTGAAAGAGCTCTGCCAAGGATTGTGCAGAGTAGTTCGGCTTTTCAACAGATTTTTTAGAAATCCAAGATTGCTAAAAATGCAATAATCTACTGAGGTCTCAAAAAAATAAACAAAATTTGTATATAAAAGAAAAACAATATTTCAGAAATTTGACATAAAAGAAAAACTAGCAAACCAAAAACCTCAATCACAATTCATTAGGCTGGCTGGGGCTGCAATGTATGTAAATTCCAACCTCTAAAAGACAAAGCAGCTGAACTTGTTGGACTTCGTGCACTATACTTGACAATTTCATTCTTCTTGAACTCTGCAATGTAAAGATATGAGTCAGCAAGATGCTCTAACTGCATATTACAGGATGCAGGCAGCAATGTTATACTGCAGGTGGAGTAGTACATAAGGCTCTCTTGTGCTGCACTTATGCTAGTAAATTCACTCACACTGTCACACCCTTTTTACACATCAGGCAAGATATACTGCAGAAATGTGACAAGAGATCAAGCACATGTAGATAAGGTGAGGAACAGCAAAAACCTCGGATAATCTTCTGAGACGGACTTAAGCAGACTGAGGAGGTCTTTCTTCCTGTTGTATTAGGCTTCCTAACTTAGAATATAGAAACAGTAGACAGTAAGAATCATACAGGCCTAGTAAAGTTGAAACATAACTGATTTCTCTCCTTACTCGGAAAAGTGTGTCTCGATTTCTCTCCTTGTGGCATTTGAGTTTTCTCGTGAGGCTTAACATCACATTCAGATTTGGAATTTTGATTATATGTTGGGTTACAAATGTTATCAGGATCACCAACATCGACAAGAAATGAAGCAAAGGTCAACGATTCTCCCGGTTTCACCAACTCATCGTTCGTCAAGAACTTACTGTCTAACAGCTGCTCACACTCATCATACAGCATCACCTGTGAATTCAGCAAACAACCTACTTATGCAAAAACACGTTTCCGTATCAATAACATACCATACAACAAATCAATGAAAGTGATCAGCCACTAAACTGACTTCCAAATGACATCGAAATAGCTCCACAATGCATCAGCTCAGAATAGAATAAATTTTGAACTATCTTAAAAATCAATTTCAATAACAGAATTATAGTAAAGTTAAGCAAATTAGCGGATTATATCTGAATCGAATAAACTATTTGAATTTCGCGCAAAAAAGTTTTAGGTTTTGTGATTTGACCAACCAAAAAATCGAATTCATTCAGATTTCACACAAATTCATTCGCCAATTCTGCTTCAAATTCGAATTAACTGAATCATTGTACTATTCGCAAGTAACTTCGAATCACATGATTTCAAGTCCAAATGTAACAGAAATTAAGCTAAGTGGCACAAAAATTAGCGGATTAAGCATCAATTCGTCAAAATTAGGGAAAATTTTACCAAATCAACCACTCAAATCACGCGGGGAAACCGATTTAAGTTTTGCGACTTCATCAAGCAAAATAATATCGAAATCATTTATAATTTTGGCAAAATTTGAGCGTAATTCTACTCCGAAGCTAAACGTAACCTATCTTAAACATATAAATTCACTTGAAAATTAGAGAAAGCGTGAGATGAAGGAAGAAGATAACGAAACCTTGTTGTTCGGAAGGAGATGAAGACTACCATCTTGATAAACTTTCCTCTTCTGTTTCACATGCTTCGTGTACGTTACCGTCCATCTTTTCGCGTCTCCCATTCTCTCTCTCACTTTCTCTCTCTAGTTTGAAGAAAAACGTTTATGGCGGGAGAGGGAGACGCAAAATTTTCAAAAGCATATCACCTGAAAATCCAGTCTTTGGGCTCGGGCCGACTTTGTAATGTGGGCTTTATTATTTGAAGCTCATTTTTATTTTGGTGGCTATGGTTCCTTTTTTTTTTTTTTGGCAAAGGGTAGTTATGGACTCACGGTTATACTCGGTAATTTATCGGTCACAAATTGGGTTTAATTGAATAATAATTTGTGTAGGTTTAGTGTGTCGATAAGGATATATGAAAAAGAAATTTTATATAAAATCGGATTTAAATATGGTTGATCGGGTCAATTTTGAATAGCTTTATGTAGTATAATTCATGAAAGCTCTCCTATAAAAATAAGTTAAAATGATTTATGATTATAAACATAAAATAAAATGGTATCGTCTAGAGATATGTTACTCCCCTTTATCTGTAAACGAATCTTTCCAACTTGGTAAATGAATCTTTCAACTTGTTTAGCTCGTTTAAGAAAGTTGAACAAGGCAAGAAGAAACCCCCCCATTAAAATTTTAAAAAATAAATAATGGGAGGTTTGATTTAGTTTGAAGAACAAATCTAGCTTTATGTCATGCAATGTAGCAATGCGTGATAGTTACAGGGCCGAGTGTGAAGTATGACGTTATCATCAGCTGAGAAACAGACAAGATATGTGAAATGAGAAATTCTAATACAGAGTATGCTTTTGGAATTATGAAGTATTCCATGATAAAATATTGGAGATCTTGATTATAAAAAAAAGGTAGTAGGTTTGTAGAATATACTTGAAAACTATTTATTCATTTATTATTCATGAGCAAGTGCATTAGCTATTAAATTAGGGTTACCTATTAAACTATAACATCATAATCATATTAAAGCACCAAGCTAACTTATAGGGAAATAAAGGCGATTTAATTTGATGAATTGAATAATAGTAGATTAGTAGGTGTGAAATAAAACAAAATTTCTGATTGAATTTAGTAGTCATAATATTACGACAATTAAATAATAAATGCATATACGATGTACAGGACTCGCACACGAAGATATCACTATCATATTATGCAACCTTGAAGCAGCAAGTGCCAAGTTGCATGGTGTACACAACCACGTACTAGTGTCCTATTGGTACCCTGCCCACAATGGTAGCTTTCCCCACTGGCAAGAAAGTCGGCCAACCAAGCTTGGCTTACGAAGATCCGATTAAGTGAACCTTTGCTGCCTGACTCCTAATTCTTAAAGACCAAATGACACACACTTTTCTTATGTAATTTCCAATGCCAAATATCTTATATGACATCTAGACTGATACTCCATAGTAATTTAACTCCCACCCTTGCTATAATAATTGCGTCCTATTTATCTAAGTGGGTTAAATTTGTCATTTTCTTTATATAAAATTAGTAGTCAAATATATCATCGTCTTAGGATAAAGTTGTTGCCATTCCTAAATATGGAGTATATCAAAATTATAATTTAAAAAGTAATGTAATTATTTATTGTTGTATATTATGAGAAATTGGGACAATATTGTGACAATTAGCTCTTAGGTGAGGATTATTTTACCATTATTTTTTTTAACATTTATAGTTAGTATGATGACACTATCTCTTGGTGGAGGAGGTAGCTACCAATCTATCATAGTAAAGAGTAGGAATGGCAATGTGTCCAAGACACGATCTAGCCCTAGTCAAATTCGAGCTATTTTTAGGGTTTGGGTCTAATTTTTTTACTCATTGGATTCAGGTCGGATATGGGTCTGAATCCAAAAAATTTAGACCCAAATCTGACCCATGGACCTGTTCATTAAAAAAAATTAAAAACCTAAACCTAATATCTATTTTTCACTTTGCACAGTTGACAACCATCCTCATCTACTATTATATTTTGTCATTTTGTTATGTACTTAAGACTTTGTGAATTGTAAACTTCTAATA
This sequence comes from Dysphania ambrosioides, assembly GCA_026401315.1. Taxonomy (NCBI): domain Eukaryota; kingdom Viridiplantae; phylum Streptophyta; class Magnoliopsida; order Caryophyllales; family Amaranthaceae; genus Dysphania; species Dysphania ambrosioides. The sequence continues at coordinate 3,537,836 of CM048659.1, read as the reverse complement.
TTTTGAAGTTCAAAGTAGTATATGAAGAATTATTTGTTGACTTGTGATTTTTGATTCTTTTTCATTCAATTAATAGTTTTCTCAAGGGTTAACATCATTACATTCATTTGACTTAAAAAAACATTGTGAAAAATACATCAAATTATAAAATATGATAATAATAAGCACATAAAAAATAAATATTAAGGACCTATTTTGGACCTAAAATCTGTTTGATCCAGCGGATTTGAGTAAGGGTCTGAAATTTTTGGATCAATAGATCAAAAGCGGATATGGGTCTAATTTGAAAAAAAAATGGATACGGATATGGGTATGAGTCCAATCAAACCCAAGCCAGAACCGATCAATTGTCATCTCTAGTAACGAGGCATAATAATTGATCGATTCTCCTGTTTACGGTAATGTTTCTCATTCTCAAAACAACAAATACCGTCATGTTAATTAATGTATTGCTCATGCAATGGGATTTGAAATAATAAGTATTATTGTATAAAGTAAAGAGTGGAAATCATAAGAAATTTAAGGGACTTGACTAGAAAAACCAGGTTGGTGGAAGCAGTTGAAATTGTTATTGACGACGGTGGGTGATGAATTGATGATAATACTTAAAACTTTAGAAGTAAGTGATTGGTTGGGGTTCAATGAAGGAATTAGCTTTACCCTTTGATTTGATACATGTTAATATGTTATGGAACTAATTACGTGTGCCACTCATCATTCATCATTGCTTTTATATATTTGTCTTCCCCCAAGTTACAACCACTTGGCTATTTGCTGCGGAGTACAACTTTTCCCTTTTTTTTGGACTGCGCTACTAGCCTACTACTTCCACTAAAGAAAATTTAAATTATATATCCATGTTGACCGTGTATTACTAATTTCAGCTGCTTATATATCTTATTAATTATAAAATGTTAAGGGTTTTTACTTTTAATCTTTTTGAATTGATAACTAAACTTTCAACTTTTTTTTTTTAATGCATACAGCTATATTGCAAGTAAATTAAAATAAATGAAATTCGATTTCATTTCAATAACAATAATTCGTATTAATTGCTTAGTAGATTATTAGTAAGTAATGTCAACCTGCTTTTCCCTCATAAAAAAAAAAAGTAATAACATCCTCCAAGAGACTTTATTACAAACTAGCACTCCATGGTTTTTTGTGTAACTTTGCAGGATTCTACCTAAAGCAGGCGTCATCTACATTATTGAGATTCTTCATTGTTTATCAGTACTAGACAAACAAGATTGCTAAAGCATTTTCCACTTCACTGCATGATTAATCACAATATAATCAGGAATGTAAAACAAAAATCACAAAATAATCATATGCTAGCTCTAAAATGCACGTAACACATAGTTGTAAAATGTGTACTGGTCATTAATTTGATTTACTATAATCAAGATTACGCAGCTGAAGGCATGGAAAAGTTAGAATAAATTATAATTGTTAAGGAATAACTCAAGTTTTGCAAGTATATAAGAATAAGAATAGACCTGTGCATTAGGTTGAGTTAGGGCCGGGATGAGTCACATGTAAAACGGACCAGACTGGACGGGTCAAAGAAGATATAAAACGGGTCGAGTCAGGTTGGGTTGTCCAAATAGAGTATAATTTTTATCTATATAGGGTGATAGCTTGTCTGTATCAACTCTAATCTTTGGCGATAGATCATCGGCAAGTAAGTGGATATAATTTATTACCATATAGTGTTTAAAAGTTTTGGAAACTATGGCAGACTTGACCCATTAAAGACCCAATAAAACATGATCATTTAAAAGACCGATCCGATTGACCCCATAATTAATTAGACCCTTTTACAAACGGGCCGATTAAAAGGCTCTTAATAGTGTGCCCCTCCCGTTTAAATAGGTATGCATAAGAGTCTCCTTAGCTTTCTGTGGTGCGGCGACCTGTGAAAACTTGTATGATTATCAAAATGCATGGATGTTTACATTATATTGGCAATTGGGTATAAAATTAGCTCAAGATCAGGTGAATCTTCTACGTTTACTAGTAATCGGACTCCAACCGTCCAAAGATCCTTACGTGTACTTCCAAAGAAAGCTATATGTACTAGCTAAGTAGCTATCTAGTGTTATTTATGGTATTGCTTATGAGCATATAATATTCATGTAAATCCATTGCATGTAGATATTTCCTATGAAGCTTCCTAAAGCTAAAATTAAACTTTATTTTATTTTGGTCCCCAATTCTCCCATATTGCAACTTTGCAAGTAATTGGTTCCACTATTTGAGTTTTAAACAATATGATAATGGATCATATATTATATTGAATTTACAATCTTAACAAAATTTTTTTAAAGGGTTATTATTTTATGATTTTATCATTTGCTATAGATTCAAACTAATCCAGGTTGCTAATAGTCTACTTGCAATATCTCTATTTTAGAAATATTAAAAAATAGACTAACCATCAATTATATAAAAAAAATATTCACACAAAAAAATAACATGTTTATTGCAGAAGAACATTACCAACACTGTAGAAACAAGAGGCCGGGAGCCCGGGACTGGCCTGCTGAAGTTTAAAATGAATTATTTTTTACCAACAATATTTGCTTCTTTGAGGCAGTGGACGAACTACGTGGTTATTCTCGCTTCTTCAATTTTTTTTTTTTAATTTAAAAAAAGAAGGTATTCTCACTGAAAATTCTACTAGCCATCGGTCTCATTTGATGCATTATGGTTAATAAAGGTTTTGGCAGCTGGCAATTTTGATATTGTTTACAGAGTATTTTACGGAGTATATGATTTTGTAATATGGATTTTCTTGCAATAAAGAATGTATTTTAAGTACTTTGTGTATATATTTCTATGTTGAGATTAATTATATCTTGAATAATAACTAGTTATTGAAGTGTAATATAGGTGTTTAATTTTTCCATCAAATATGAATAGTCTATAATCTTCTAATTTGTTCTATATACAGTTTTCTTAACCAGATATAGATAAATATTGGATAATATTTTCACATAATGTTTATTGTATGAAATTTATAATTTGAATTGTTTTACAGCTAAAATTTTCCAAAGTGTTGCCTTATAAACCTAAACCCTAATAAACAAGAATTATACTTTTGAAACTCTCAAAAGTAAAATTGTGAAAATAAATTCTTCATTATATATTTATGTTTAATTATCACTTATTTGAAAAATTAATTTTTTTACACATTACACAATTTTCAATTTTGAAAAGATTTTTTTACATCAAAACGTCGTATTTTGACCAAAGCTATGGAGTTATTACTCCTCTCTCATAAATCCAAAATAGGATCACGATCCTCACAATGGGCTACAACAAAACTAACTTTTATTGAACATCCAATATTATTATAATATATTATAAATAGATATTGTTTTGAAGTAATTTCTAATGCAAATCTAATAAGTGATATAAATTTTATAAATTTATGTAATTAGTTGTAAAGTTACACTAATACATGGATTTGTAAAAATAAAGATATGACATGTTATTTTGCTTGAGGCAAATATGACTTGTTAATTTAGTTTTTCTTTTTCATAATTACAATTATATAAAAATAAAATTTAATTAACTACTTTTCGTACATAGTGTTTCCTACAACACTCTTGAAAAGTTTCTCATATAATTAGTTTGATCGACCAAACTAAATTTTATCAACCAACCTTATAATAAGATCGAGTATATAAAATTATGCGTGGCCACTGTAGAATTCATTTGAGCTTTACTACTATAAAATCCATGAGTCTTACGGTCTTACTATTAATATGAAAGAGTGAGTTTAGTAGCAAGATATTAATCTTCAGAAGATAAAGTATATATGAAGTACTCCTACTTATGATAATTTAAAAAAATTAAATAAATTAAGATAACAATTACACTAAGGGAGACGGTCTAAGGAGGACTGATTTTTTTTTTTAAAAAAAAAAATTAAAGGGAAGGAGTGAAGGACTGAAAGGTGTACTTGAAACAAAATGAACATAGACATTCGCAAAATGGTTGGCCAATCAAGTTCGGGCTGGCATTGCCAAATGACTGTCACGATGAAATATACCTAGTAATTTATTCCTAAAGCCTACCAGTTTATCAATCAGTACTATATAAAAAGCAATAAAAGACTAGAAGTTGGACGTGTGGTTCACCCTCAGGCCTCAGCTCTTCACCTTACCTGTCACCTGATACTAAATGACATTATTAAAATATTAAATTGAAAATAATCACAATAATATGATAGTTACGTTGTATGAATTTGTAAGACGAACGGTAAGTGGATAAGACATCAGAATCACGCACAACCATGTAGCTAACCATAGGCCCAAGCTAGCCCAGCAAGCACGCAACAGAGTAATGGCTTGGACATTTGCTGCCCTGCACACATATATATGCTAATAAGTCACAACACGTTGAGTAGCATCAGGCTTCTTGCTCCCTTTGCATGACCATGCACACAATCTCATGCACGAACATCAACGCAAGCCTTCCTATTCATTCACAGGGAGTATGTTGTACCCCATTACTAAACTAATATAAATATGTGTAAATTTTAAAACTCCACGAATTTGAGCCCTATTTCATCTATCACTCTTTTCGTACTCAAAATCGTCTCTATACCTCATATATCATTATAATTATATACATCAGCCATACATAGAATAGTATGATGTAAACATTAATCAATTTATCATGACCAACTTCAAGTATATATTATAACTATGTTTTTTATTTTAAAATTTAAAACTACAAATAGACTGTAATGTTCACAGAGTTTGATTTCATTTTTTATGTACTCCGTATACGAAGTACACTTGACCACCACCCAAAATTTTTCAATTAATCAAGAAAAACTCTACATTTCACCCAAAATTTTTTTTTTGGTTCTTATTAGTCACACACTGAACTAGACGTCACGTAACATAAACCTGCTATGATTTACATGTTGCCATGTCCTAAAACCCCAGCCACTTTCCAATGCCTCTTACAAATTACGAAGGGAATTACAAATGAGGTGATTTCTTTGTTTTTTTTTTCATAAGCATACAAGATAAAAAAAAAAAACTTGACTAATTATAACTGTAAAATTGATATTCGAGACAAAATCGTCCGAACTTGAGCCTTACCAACTTTGTCTTATCCGACTTTAAAGATGAAACTCTACTGGAAGTTAAGGCTCGATCTAACCTAAAATTTTCTAATAATATTTGCAATTTTTATAATTTGTAGGACTCCCTTTAGAAGAGAGAAAATCAGTACCGCTGAATCAACCAAAATTCTAACCGAAAACCAATCGTGAGAAAAGACCATTCTCCTAATAGCTGAAGGTTTATTATTAACAGAAAAGACGTATATTTGTCTGTGTAATTAGTCATGCGATATCTTATGCAGTGAAAAGCTAAAACGAGTCGGTGGAAAAAGAGGTGGTGGAATACATTTTGTCACCACTTGAATTTGTCATCATATTTTAAAACTTAATTTCTTCTTTGATATATTTCATGACGCTGTAATTCAAATCATACGATTCGAAGCAACCCATGGGGGAAAAAAATAAAAATTAAACTCCCTTCGTTACATTAATAATCTTTTTATCTTCAAAAAATTGGTCACGTTAAATTTTTCTAATCCAACTCGATCGCTCAATCTATGTGATGCGGATTATAACAATAAATCATCTCATTCTCACATTATCTCTTCATATTATATATGATGTGGTATATTTTACTAATTATTTATCTTCCAATTAATATTTTATACTTTGAACTTACATTTCCACTATTTAACAAAAATATAACCCTACATGCTCTATTATTTACTCTTAAAGAACTTGTCCAAGCCTAACCAGACATTTAAATCTACATAATCTAACTTAACAATACGTTTAGATTGACTTACAACACATAAACTACATTTACGTCAACATACAACAATAATAAACCCATGAACAATTGAAAACAACTACATTGATGTAAATATACAACAACAATAAACTTAAACATAACCTAAGAACTACCTCAAATTAAGCAAAATGGGAAGCAACCTTGAATAATTCGAGCCCTAAATCTAAAAAACGGAAAAAGTAACATTTTACCATCCCCAAATTGAGAAAAAAAATTCAAAGAACAAGAATTTACCTTAGGTGAGTTGATGAAGCAAAAGGGATAGTAATCACTGTCCTGGACGGTGATTTTGCCTTATGTGAAATTGTTATTTGGATAGCAATTCTCATTCCAGCCCGAACACAATAATCTGCCATATTCACATTGCCTAAATTTGCAGCCCATTACAGCAATTTTCTAAGGTAAACCACTATTTAAAACAACGATATTCTTATGAACTAAAATAAATTTATTTTTTAAATTACTTTGACAAGGAGCCCTAATTTTGAGAATAATTTTTTTAAAAAGCTTTGAAAAAATTTTCTTAAAAGTGTTACGTTGGTCATATTTACGACCTTGATAGGTTGATTAGAGTTGTATTCATAACGAATAAACGGTCAAAGCAAGCCTTTTTTTTTTTACTTACATGCACTATTGTTATTATAATAAAAAATTCTTATATAATACAAGAAGGTTAATTAATTACTTGGATTAATATTGATATTCTAGCTAGTTTCAAAATGCAAATATAGTGACTGTTAATAGTTCCGACCTACCTTGATGAAATTGGAACCTGTGACTCTGTGAGTCTGTGACTAGAATCTTTGAGGACTCTACTAAATTATGACTATTATAACCCCTTAGTTTCTTTTCATTTATCCTACTAGGTAAGTTTCGTACGATACACAGTTTAATAATAAATTATCTTATTAAATATTTTAATTTATTGGTAAAAATTTATAGGTTTTATAGAATTACAGTAGAAAATTTAATTGGAATAATATTTTTTATCATATTAAATAAAAAATTGTTATAGAAAAAGGTAGAGAGAAACATGATATGAAGGGAAGAATTAAAGGTAGTTTTAAATGATTTAGGAATTCATATAGTCACACAATTTTCTATATATAACATTTTTCAATCTTATAATAACATAAAGTAGGAAAAAAAGAGCAGATGACATCATCTTTTAAAAAAATGCAGAAATTTTTTTTTATAATAGTTTGACACGTGTTTAGTATGACGTCAATAAGACTTTTGTTTTAGTAGTAGCTATAGATAGATTATGTATGGAATAGGTATGATATGTATGAATCAGAGCTTAAAAGTGCAAAAACTGTGCAGCGTGGGAGTGGAACCACAGATTTAGCTCTCCACTAAGGGTGGGGCACAAAACAATGATCCCAGCCAGATCTTTTATAATGCTTTTCCCGTTTGGCAGCATCTGAGATATGTTTCAAAGTTGTATGGAGAAAGCCAACTGCAAACCCTACTTGAGGACGTGGACTCAAACTTGATGAGAGTCACGCAGACCAAATAAAACATGTACATAATTATACGTTGGTACGTCCACCAGCCAGCTACCAGCCTACCCTTAAGATGATGGAGTTATTTGAGTGGTCTACGACTACGTACCCGACTCTCGCATCTTTAATTAGTGCGACCTGAGAACTTGAGGATTGCCCCCACTTCTAAGCCGTAAGGTCTTTTTACTCTTTGCCCTAAATAATGTCATTTGTGTCATACTTTACTCTATACATATACCTTTTAATCAAACTTTTTGTCTCCTTTCATACAAAACAAATTCATATAAAACATTTAATCGTCCCTAACTATGATACGAGAGTACACCGTACCACTAAATACCAGTAACAAATAATCAATTACAATTTTACACTATTGTTAAAATTTCAATGCACCATGTGATATTTTCATGGTATATTATTACTTGATAGTAAATTGGCATTATATCATTGCACAAATAATCAAGATTATTTTCTCACAAAAAATAAATAAATGTTAGCATCAACTTGAGCCCACAACTTCAAGTTAAATATGTATAGCTTTTAGCCTTGTATCGATCATTGTGTGACACAGCTAATGACTACAAATTTCTTTTTAAAAAAATAATGACTACAAATTAGAAAAAAAGGACAAACTTTTTTATTCAAGATATTAATTTAATGACAGCGATTTATTAAAAAATATATATAGTAAATTCATGTTTAATAGTTTGAAGACTTGTATGGTCAACTGTAAACAACTAAGTTAAATCTCTAATTATTTACAAAGTAAAATAAAATTTATATTACATGCATGAAGCACTTAATTCAGAGAATAACTATATATATTTTTAATAAGGCCAATAACTAGCATGGGTACAAATATCGTCCTCATTTTCACTCCCTACCATATGAGTGCAAAGACTATCAATAAAAATTATAAGTACTGTGAATGTAAAATTGAATAATATTGAAAAAATAAATAATGTATTAAAAAATTTATATCACCAATGAGAACATGTGAAATATAATGAGTTTCCATCTTGGTGCCATTCCCACCCTAAGGGCGATAATATCAAACCCTTTTCTCAATTCTTTTTAAATTGTCATAAACGCCATTAACTATAAAGTTTAAAGTTTTGCTTATAGAAAAACATAGGGTACGCCCATGTATGAAATAGGGAATACTAGCTAATAAATAATTATAATTGCTAGTGTTTGGGTTGAGGAGGAGTAGGAACCCTATCTCCAATTATAACTATGGACGGACTTTAGTAGGAAATTGGGTATGCACTAAAACTATAGTATGAAAATTCTTCAAAATGATGGAAAGAAAAAAAATATACTCCATGAAATGTACCATGTAATTTAGTAAATGCATATTTAAAGTAATTGAAAATGTAGTATAGGGATTGAAGAAAAAAAAAATTTATATTAGTTGTTCTAGCTAGCTCCATTATCTACCAATCCATATATTCGAGGGGAAATCGTAATTGCTTTTGTATCCTTGTTTCGATAAATAATGTATTATTGGGGGGGTAATATGGTCATTGCATAAGCAAGGATTGCCTCTTTTTTTTTCATGATTCATGATCACTAATTAATTGAGATAAATTATGAAAGTAAAGTACGTATTATATGATGTCTTATTCTCTAAAGTAGCTTTTAGGCTCGATAAAAAAAATTCATTTAATGATGTGATGATAGTGGCTAAAAATTGCAACAATAATATTCTAATTTTAATTGATGTATTAGAAAGTCATGGAGGCGAATATACTATTGGTAATGGAAGAGGAAAACCATATAAGAGGACCTCACTAGCTTGTTGCATGATTAATCAATCAACTAAGCTTCATCCATATATTATGTTAAGGCTTAAAGTGCATCTTTTTAATAGATTTTTGTAACACTCAGTTGTAGCTTCACTAGGCACGACCACTAATAATGACTTCACTTGAATAATTACACTCACATTATCACATAGGCATTTTGATAGAATTATTTACTCGACCAATTATGTAGACACACTACTCTCATTAACATTAGTACTACACCCACCACATCTAAAGAGATCGATTCCCCCTCTTATCATATTTGAAAGCCATTTAAATTGGAGACAACAACAATCTAATTGAGACGGCTCATATAATAGAGATCAAATCATTATCAAGTTTTAACTAAGCAAGTTAACCTTATAAATATATATTCCTTAGCAAAATCAACTTTGATGTATTATAATAGGCTTGGGCTACATACGTGTACAAAGAGTAGAGTCGGACCTATATTGTTAAACCCAAGTGAGGCTCTCTCATCCCGGCAATGTCTATTTATTTATTTATTTATTTATCATCCCATATTAAGCAAATATGGGGGTTGAACCTTTAACTAAATCCTATTAGCGAGAAGAGCTACTCCTTGGACTCTTTTTTAGAGTCAAAAAGTAATTAAATATAGATAGTACTTTACATCATTAGCCAATTAAGGCTTTATTTTTCACAACTTATTTATATAAGTTTATATAGATCAACGAAAATAAGTAAAGTTTAACAAAAAAAAAATGAGTATAATAAAATAGTAAGTTTAACAAATATAAGTAAAGCTCGGTAAAAATAAAATAAGTACAGTAAAAATAAGCTATGGTTAGTAAAAATAAGTTATATTACCCAAAAATAAGCTAGGTTCAACAAAAAAATATATAAGTTTTGCAAAAATAAGTTTAAGAGACAAAGTCTAAACTAGATACAATCCACTCACTCACTTATGAGATAGAGTTGTTAGTTGTTAGTTGTTAGCTGTATTGTTACAATTAGCTATAGTGACTAGCCGTTTATATAAGTTGTTTTAACTACCTTTTTAATTACCAGTGTTATGTGAAGGTCTTTGCATGGTAAAGTGTTGTTTGTAGTTAGCTATTTAATTGTGCAAAATAACCAATAAGGACATTTTAATATGAGTATTAATATCCAAAATTTTAAAAATTATTCGCCATTATTTTACTTTAAAATTTGTAATAATACAATTTTATTGATTTTCTAATTTACAAAAAAGGAAAAAAAAAATCTTATTTCACTTGTATTCTATTTGTTAGAGAAATAATATTGCTTTTCTCACGAAAGTTATAAAACGAAATTTGAGAACTAAATTTAAATATCTATAATGTTAAAATATACCTCCTCTATCTTCAAATTAATAACGTTTTAATTTATATATTAGAGTTTAATGTCCTAAATATTAATTTTTTTTCTTCTATTATTTTTCCAAAATTCATGAAATTTGGAGGAAGAAATATCAATGGACAAACTTTTGATTTTTTTTCAATCCTCCACACTTGTATTTTAAACTTTACCAAAAGCTATCTTGCAACTAAACAAATAAGGTAGATGTTTGATTTTGTCAATCCCACTAATATGTTCGAAACAACTCTTAAAATTACCCTAACTTCTCCCATCCAAACAACCCCATTTAACTCTTTTCATGTTCGATGTACGACAATCCATACGATCAAAAGTTAACAGCACAACTCCACAATTATCAATAATTGTTTGTATATTAATGTAGAGTTATGCAACATGTTTATTATTAAATGTTCATTTCTTGAGGTCGGTTCAATTCAAAATTTCCTACAAGATTTTTTGGTTGTTGATGACTTGATGTTAGTTGAGTGGATGATATAACGTGAGTCAAATATATATATTTTTTAAAACCTATTAATATAGATATTTAGATATGACAATAATAATTAAAAAATACTGAGAAAAGAAATCCAACTTTTATGAAAGAAAAAGGAATTTTTCGGAGGACGGTAAAAGCTAAGGAAGATGTATAAAGTCGTGGTGAGAGAAAAAATGGAAAAGAATTCAATCAAGAATCTGGTTCACCATGCAAGCAAACCATTACGACAAAGTAGATAACTAAGATTCCAGAACTCCACGAATTATGTAATCACCAATTTTACTAATGATATCATTACAATTTTACTAATGATATCTTGTTCATATTCTTCTCTAATGTTCAAAGTGTACTGTTGATTTTTATAACCTTGAATGAGAGAGCGATGCAACGATTGAGTTGAGTTTTTTATAACCTTGAATGAGAGAGCAACACTTGGTGACACAAATTTCCGTCGAGTGCTCTGCCACATATGGTTCCTCTAAGCGAGACGTATCACATAAGACACACCATCATCGATAATAAGATTTAATTTTGCATGAACTTTTAGATGCTTGGAGACTATTAGAGTTTTGTTATTTATGAACTTTACATATTAATTGTGTATAACATTTAAATATATCTTATAAAAACTTAATAATAGTATTTACATCATTGAATTCGTATTGAAAATTATTTTAAAATAAGATCAATTTATTAGTGTGTTAAGATATACTATTAGTTTTTATTTGGCTTGTACACTGTCTTTTCTTCTTTCACTTTTAAAAAATCATAACTTTCCTGATTGATAATGGTTTTTATTGATATATACTCAATTAGATAGGATTTGAGATATTATGAAAAATACCCCGTATCTAAACTTAAAACAACTAAATTCGTGGCGTGGCTCAAGGGGCAAGGCCACAACTAGTTAATAAGTAAAATTAAAATAACAAAAAGTCGGAGGGATATAAACCTAACAAACTTATCCACTCCCAATCAATTGACTCAAATATGAAATTCGACCCCAAAAAACTATTAAAATAGAATATAACCTAAATTAAATATGACTTGATCAAACTAGAACTAATCTAAAAATTAATATGCCTAAATAAGGATGATTATTTTACTATTGTGAGCTTAATGACAATAAAATAAATACTTCGTAGAACTTAACTCAAACATATTCTAGTCAACTCCAATTGAATTTTGAAACTATTAGTTTTTTTATTTTGGGAAAAAAGGAGGTTCAAACTTGTTAGAGTATCGCCTCTAAAAAGTTATTTTATATACATATACTTAAATTATTTAGTCCTTAATCTATATTATATTTGTATATTTAAATTCACAAGAACACAAGTGCCATGTCCAACTTGTGTTATGCATATGGGCTTTATGGGAGAGGTGATCAGGTAAAATCATCCTTCCCCAGACCCCAGTTAAGCATTACGAACTTGCCAAGTACTAACCTCCCTACAATGTAGTGGCAGAGAGAGAGAGAAAATGAAAAATGTGGGATTCCATTCTTATGGAATCCCCACAAAAATTTAATTTCTTTATTCCCACCACACCAATTTACCCAATTTTATATTTTCTACTCCTCAGAAAAATAAATAGTAATAATAATAATAATATCATTTTCTTTACCTTCAGAAAATAATTTATTTAATTATTAACTTTTGTGAAAGAATTATCATTTATCTAATCAAAATCCCATCTCTATCCCTCTCATCTCCATATGCGATTGAACGGAAGAGAATACCAGAAAGAAGAGGGAACCCAAAAAGATCAAGTCATTGATTGATTATGTCCGAAGCCGCCACTGCTACTGAAGAAGCGAATCGGACGGTTGGGTTTAAGCATCACAATCATCATCACCATCTCCATCACCATCATCTTCCAAGAACTCGGGAGCTACAATCAGGTGTGACTCAGCAATACCATACTACGCTTGACCCTTGTTCTTCAACTTTCATGGACCTTGATTTTGGGGATCTAGATGCTTCTTGGTCCTTTGATCAGATCCCCACTTCCCCTGTTTTGCTTTCTAGCTCTGACCAGCCTTTCTCTCCTCTTTGGGCTTTCGCCGACGGTTCTACCGCCGCTGCCGTTAACTTTTCCGACGACCGGAATCTTCCCGGATTCCGGCTTCCTGCTGAGCTTGCCCGGTTTACTCCCTGTATGCTTGCTTCCCTACTCCTTTTTTCTGATAATAGAAAGTTTTATTGGATTATGGATTGACCTTACCTTTCTAAAAGTAGCTGGGTTTTTCAATTTTTTCTGCAAGACGAAAACTTTAAGTGAAAACGAGGTGTTTTTTGGGATTAATTATCTGGGTTTTGGCCTTTGACTTCTGGGTTGATTCTAAAATTTCTTAATTTGTAGCATTTTTTATAAGATAAAATTTTGATTCGTTGGGTTTTGACTTTTGAGTGAGGGAGTGATTGATTGCAAAATGTAAATTGTGAGCTGAAAAAGTGTTGAAATTTGGATACAATTAGAAGGGTAATTGATGAAATCATGTGAATTTGGTTGATGACGTAGGTAATCAAGAACAAGCAGAAGGGAATGGAGGGGAGGAGGGAGGTGAAGAAGATGATGATAAGAAGAAGATTCCGATACAGACCCCGGTTTTGAGGTTTACACCTCTAGATAACTTTGATGTTCCATTTATAATCAAAGAGAGGATGACACAGGCACTTAGGTATTTCAAAGAATCAACTGAGCAGACTCAGATTTTAGCTCAGATATGGGCACCTGTTAAGAGTGGGAACCATTACGTTCTAACAACTTCTGGGCAACCCTTTGTTTTAGGGCCTCATAGTAATGGGTTAAACCAGTATAGGACTGTTTCTTTGATGTATATGTTTTCGATCGATGGTGAGAGCGTTACAACTCTCGGGCTGCCTGGCCGTGTTTTTAGACAGAAGCTGCCAGAGTGGACACCGGATGTGCAGTATTATACCAGCAAGGAATATCCCAGGGTGAATCATGCTAAGCATTATAATGTTAGAGGGACCTTGGCTTTGCCTGTCCTTGAACCTTCTGGGCAGTCCTGTGTCGGTGTGCTTGAGCTTATTATGACTTCACAGAAGATTAATTATGCTCCCGAGGTTGATAAAGTCTGCAAAGCTCTCGAGGTTGGTTTGTCTATGTTTTTTAAGGCGAAATGCCTACTGCCTAGTATCTCCCTTCCTCATTTCATTGCTTTCAATTCCATGTTTTGGTTGAGATATGCCTGATGTGGATTTGGGTTTGGTTTTTTTCAATGATCTTAAATTTCTTGTGTCAAACACCTTGTGTCCCAACTTAACTTGCATCGAAGTAGAATAAGTTTTGTGTCTTAATTTGTTATATGTTGTTGGCTTCTGTATTGAATCTATTGGTTGATGTGAGCTATGGTTTTCCCCCTGGGAGGGTAGATGGGATTGATTTGTAGATACTTCTTTGTTCTGGATGAATACTGGGGCATTATTAATCTGACATTGCTGAGGTAATGGTATTTGTCATGGGTATGATTTAGATGGTGCACAGTTTGCAGAATGTAGTGAGGGAACTTGTACCTGATATATTATGGCTTCGGCTAGAAATATCTGACAGAGTTAAGTTGGACCTGGCCAGTTTTTGAGATATTTGCATGTTTTTGTCTGTCTATTGAAGTGTCCTTGTGTTTTCATGCTTCATCTCAGATTATCGAGCGGCCATTTTGCACATATATTGTGCGAGTAAGAGCATAGCTGTAGACCGTATTTCTGCTTTGACATCTTTAACAATGCCTCAATTAAAGAATTTTTGCTCTTTTTGCAGGCAGTAAATCTGAAGAGTTCAGAGATACTGGATCATCCCAATATCCAGGTAAATGGTCTTGCAATGCTCAAGTTGCACTGCCTCTATAATCTCTTAAGACTAATATGACTACGATTCTTATCCAGATCTGTAATGAAGGTCGCCAAAATGCACTTGCAGAAATCTTGGAAGTTTTGACAGAGGTATGCGAAACTTATAAATTACCGCTGGCGCAGACTTGGGTTCCATGCAGACATAGGAGTGTTCTAGCCTATGGTGGTGGTCTGAAGAAAAGTTGTTCCAGCTTCGACGGAAGCTGTATGGGACAAGTATGCATGTCCACCACTGATGTCGCATTCTATGTTGTAGATGCTCACATGTGGGGCTTCCGAGAAGCCTGTGCTGAGCATCATCTTCAAAAAGGTCAGGGTGTTGCTGGGAGGTCATTCTCATCCCACGGTTTGAGTTTTTGTCGAGATATTTCTCTATTTTGCAAAGTTGAATACCCATTGGTGCACTATGCTCGTATGTTCAGATTAACCGGCAGTTTTTCTATCTGTTTGAGGAGCAAACATACAGGGGATGATGATTACGTTCTTGAGTTCTTCCTCCCTCTTAGCTTAAGAGACAGTGTGGAGCAGCTTAAATTGGTAGACTCCATATTGGCAACAATGAAGCAGGATCTCCAGAATCTAATGGTTGCTTCAGGGAGAATTCTGGAAGAGGAAAGAAAGCATATGGAAATCATTGAGGTGTCGATGGAAGAGAATCTAGATCCACAAGCTGAATCCAATTTGTCGACTAGACCTCTGTCTGCAGTAGAAACAGTAAATGGCGAACTACAGCCGATGAAGAATTCTTCGCCCCAGTTTGCGGAACCAGATGCTAAAAATGCGGGAAATTGTGTGGCTGGGGGGAGCCACAATGGAATCTCTACAACAGAAAATAAAGAGACAAAAAAACCCTCAGAAAGAAAACGTGGAAAAGCTGAAAAACAAATTAGCTTGGAGGTTCTTCAACAGTATTTTGCTGGGAGTCTTAAAGATGCTGCAAAAAGTCTCGGAGGTAGGTCTTTGGTATCCATATTTTGTAAAGTTGGTCAGTATCTTTTCTGATGGGCAACCTTTCTGATCTGTTATGGCTGTCAGTTACATTTGATAACCTGTACTCATGGGTATTTTGTTGTTTTTAACAGTGTGTCCAACAACTATGAAGCGCATCTGTAGGCAGCATGGCATATCACGTTGGCCATCTCGCAAGATCAATAAGGTGAATCGCTCCCTTACAAAGCTCAAGCGTGTGATTGAGTCTGTCCAAGGTACTGATGGAACATTTAGCTTGACTTCCCTTGCTCAACCTACTATCCCTGTTCCAGTTGGGTCTATTAGTTGGCCTGCTGGTGTGAATGGAATTTATCAGCAACAATCACCAACCTCTAAACCTACTGATATTCCGGATGAAAGGAGTGAGATGCCACAGCTTAGTCAAAGAGTTGATAGGCAGACCAGTGGCAGGGAATCAAGTCATGAAGAAAGAACTCATGAGCAAAACGACTTTGAGAGTAAAGCAGGGAGTGGATCCCGGGAAGTAAGTCCAGGGACATCGACTTCTCATGGATCTTGCCATGGAAGCCCTGGAACAGAAAGTAAACCACCAAATGGCCATTATATTCCCAACTTTAATGATCATGCAGGTAATTCTACTGGTTTAATGTGTCAACAAAATGGAGAATCACGTTTGGCCTCTGGCTACTCAATGCCAGAAGCCCTCCTTGCGTCACTTCATCCTCAAGAAGCCTTTGGGGGCATGCTTCTTGAGGATGCAGGAAGCTCGAAAGATTTAAGAAATCTCTGTCCTTCAGCCTTAGAAGCCAATGTAGATGAAGTCATTCCGGAACATGGGTGGATAAATCAGTCTTGCACTAACCCATCTCCTAGAGTAGCTATGAGTGCTGATGGTATGATCCCCAGATTTTCAGCCAGGCAAGATGTGAAGACTGTTACTATTAAGGCCACATTTAGAGAAGATATCATCAGATTTAGGTTTTCTTTGAGCTCTAACATTGTGGAGTTGAAGGAGGAGGTGGCAAAAAGGTTTAAACTCGAAGTGGGCGCATTTGAGATAAAATATCTGGACGACGATCATGAGTGGGTCTTGATAGCTTGTGATTCTGACCTACAAGAATGCCTAGATATATCAAAATCATCCGGAAGCAATATGATCAGATTGTTGATTCAAGATATATCAGGTAATCTTGGAAGTTCATGTGAAAGCTCGGGAGAATGAGGGACTTGTGAACAGTAGATACTTGCTTAGGTTGTAACCCATTCTTGTTGTAGTAAGTAGGATGGTGGGGCAAGTCAGAAATTGTAGATTGGTGTATCTGTTGGTTGTTTATGCAAGCTGTATATAGTTTGCTGGTATTTAGAGTGAGCACAAAGTGGATGTTCTTGTCTTCAGTTTTACTGAATTTTGCTCTCTGTTCATTGTAATTGTAAACTGAACATTTTCAGTTGTATGATATGGTTTTCCCTGGAAAGAAAAAAATTGCTTTCCACTAGGTACTTAAGCCATGCGGATGATGGAATCATGGATTACTGCTGTCTTATTGAATACGTACTTCCAAATACATTTGGTTTTGAGCTAATAGACTTGGCACGATTTAGATCACCTTACTTCAAGAAATTATAATTTATTTTAGATTTAATCGGAAAAATAATTATTATGATTATGAGATTATTATTTTCATCTTTTGAGATACATCCTCCCATGTAGCGCTCCACTTTTTTTTTCACGTAATGGCGGGTGGCGGTCAGTGGTTTACTATTTTAGGAAAGTGGATTATGCGACATGTTGTTCAAATTAGGTTCGGGTCGAATTAATTTTGGTTCGGGAAAAAATACATCTAGGTTTATTTGGATTTGGGTATATTTGAGTTTATCGGAACCATGATTCTATTGTAATATTTTTATCATGATAAAATAACCTTATTGAAAAACATTTACAACTGATTTACTTTGTTCAGTTCATGTCAATTGATTTTAGGTAGAGTTACTCATTTTGAGTTAAAAATGGGATATTGGTCAATATTAAATACACATCACAAAAAAAATCAACTTATTCAAATACGATTAGATAAGTTCAGATTAGTACAAATCAAGAGATAAGTAGATAACACATTTTATCACCAACTAAGTCCTAAGTTTTAATCAACAAAAAATCAATTTTAATCCATATCTTCTAAAATGCAAACATTTTTTTTTTCAAAAACCATAAAATAATAAAAACTACCTTTTCAAAACTTTATTATTTTACTGAGCCATGGTTATTATACTTGGCCATGTTTCCCTATATAATAATTTACTCACTCAGAATAAACGGTTTTGTTGTAGTTTTGTAAAATTCCCATATTATAACTAAAATATGTTTTCACTTTGAAAAAAAAAGTGAAAAGTCGAAAACTTTAGATGAAACAGAAGGAGCCCTGAAAGCCTAAGGCAGGTTGGTGGGGAGGAGTTTTGGAGGAATCATGAAATAATGGACTCTTGGACTCTCCACGTTACGATCAGGACAAGTGGGTTGATACATTTCTTTCGTCTGTATTTGTATCACCTTGGAAATTTTTAGGAAATATCTTATATAGGGTCGTATTAGAAGTCCGATTTTGTGATAGATGTACAAATGTATTAAATTAAAACCTAAAATAATGGATTCTCAGTTACTTTCCTTTTGAATGATACACATTTTTTGGATCATTTATTTTAAAAATCAAGCATAGATTGTATCTGATTTTGCTATTGATATGTTGTGTCTTGTGTGGATTGTTTTTCAAGTTGTGTAGAAGTTTCACTGGTAGCCTTGGTAGGCAAATGAGAATGGTATTCTATAGTTCATAAATTGAAGGGGAGAGCTTCTTTTTCTTTCATATTGCAATTTACTATTCTAAAAATTTCAACCTCCTTTTCTTGAATTCTTTTTCAAGAGTGTGAAACACTCACATAATTGCCTGCTTGTTTAAATGTTTTTAACTCATGATAAGATTTTGTTACAACATTACATGACTTCTTAAAGATCTTAATTACATGTCCAACTCTGTACGTGTTCCAAAAAATGGATTGCAAATGTATAGTGAGCCTACATCACATCATCAATGAGATTTTCCGGTATGGTGTCATCAGTACTGTTGTAGTGTCATAGATTTGCTGGAAAACTTGGATGGATTGCCCAAACTATTGCTTATCAATATTGAGTTAACCCAGCTCAAGTGTGTTCCTTGGACCACCACTAAGTTACCTAAGTTGCGAATTGCGATTTCTGTATCTCCCAAGGGTTTCATACTGGAGATATTGCGATATCATTTGAATGATATGGTTTTCATTTATTTTGAAAATGAGCATGTTCGTAAAACCTGGAAAGATCTCAAAAGAAGAAAATAGACCCTTGTCTTGTTAGAGGTAAGTGTATCATGTGTTACTTTAAGTTTCATTGGATCATTTTGTGCACTTTTCTTTATCAGTGTTCCTTCAAGTTTCTCTTTTACATGCTATTAATGTTGAGACAAGACTCGAGAGAGATGTTCAAGTTTTTTTTAACAGGATAGTTTAAAAGGAGAGTTGGTTTACACAATACAGAGTATTTTCCATGTTGCTTTTTTATATATGCCTTCTTATTAAGTTGTTTCCGAAGAAAAGATAGAAGATAGAATTAGCTGAGAACAGGATAAAGCCATAATAATCAAGATAGAGTTACAAAATAACATCTGAAAATAGAGTCCTTTGTAGTTCAAACACTAGAAGTAATTAATTTGTGTAACTTTAGATACATTGTCTGTACAACTCTAAATTTCAATTTAATTAATATCAAAAACTATATTCATAAAATCAGATTATCAAATTAATCTTGATACTAGAGCGACCGATTCTCTGAGCGTTTTCCGTCCATAATCATCATCATATATCAAGGAAACTTACCAGAAAATGTATGACCCTTGATGGAGCTTCCACCATGAATTATACTCAACTGATAGATTTTTTTTGAAAAACTAAACAACACCAAGAGCAATGAAGGACATAGGGTAGCATCCATTAACATCGTAGAGAAGTTAAGCACCAAAAATTTCATTAAATGGTCCAAACTAATGCAACTGGCAATCGAAGGGAAAGGGAGGTTCAATCATATCATGGCCAACCCTCCTCCCAAAGACAACCTAGAGTATAGCATATGGGCTCAGAGAGATTCCACGGTCAAGACCTGGATCATAGAAAATATTGAGTCAGAATTGGTTAACCAATTCTTAGACTTTCTAACCGCAAAAGAGTTATGGCAAAGCATAAATTCCACATTCAGTAGTGGTGGAGACAGACTCCAAATATTCAATCTCAAGGTCAGGGTAAACCATATCAGACAAGGCATAGACTCTATTGAGATTTACTATGGGAAACTCACAACAATCTGGAAAGAGATCGACAAATAAATGTCAAACCCCATGAAATATTCACGGGATATGCAAATTCCCAACAACATCACACAACAAGATCGACTTTACCAGTTTTTGGCTGGTTTAGGCGATGAATTCGACAACGACATGTGAGACTTGGTGAATCAAGACCCCATACCCACCGTAAAGGCTGTATACAGTACCATAAGGAAGGAAATAATGAAAAACAACTTACCTTACTTACCTTCCTCAATGACGCTTGGTGAGGGGAAAGGGTTGAGCACAAGGGTTTGATCAAGCAAGCCACAGTCACGAAGGGATGATGACAAAGCAAACCTAAAGTGTATACATTGTGGAGGAAGCAGACACACGAGAGATGGATGCTTCAAATTGGTGGGCTACCCCGATTGGTGGCAAGTCGTAAGAAAAAGAGGAGAGAAGTGAAAACAAGAGGGAATGAGATGAATAAGAAGGGGATGGTGATAGCAGCCACGGAAGATGAGAAGGAAGATGGAGGAGTGAAAGCTGCGGGTGAGGGAGAAGGTAAGAACTGTGGTTTGTGGAGTGAATGTGACCCTAATCCCTAATCTTATTCCTTGTCTTTACCTAAACCTAAATCCAACGCCCCATCTTCAAACCCTAAATCTAATGGACGACATTCCTTCTTACCACACCAACACAACCCCTATTCCATTCTAGCTCAAATGCCTACCAAGCCCAAACATTAAACCCATGTGCCACGACTCACATATCCAACAAATTACATCGTTCATGTGACATGACTCAAGTAGCCCAAAAAAGAAGTTTAGGTGTTGTGGGCCAAGCCGATTCGGGAGAAATATGGGTGCTTGACAGTGGGGCAACTAACACCATGTCATATGATAAAAAGGACTTCCTAAATCTGGAGAATCCTAAAAAAACCTAGTGTAAACTGCAAATGGGGATTGTATGGAGGTGTTGGGAGCCAGAGTCGTTAAAATTGGATCTCGATTATCTTGCATAAATGTCTTTATATACCTAATATTTCTTACAAATTGTTATCTATAAGTCAACTTATGAAAGAATTAGGTTGTACAATATTAAAGAGATCTGATTGCTCTATTATGGAGGATGCTCGAACCGGGGAGATCCTTGGGTGTGGTACTGAAAAGGACGGGCTTTACTATGTAGATATGATATTTGAAGGAGGTGGCGTAGCTCAATTGAAGATCAACTACGATTATGGCATCGGTGATTAGAACATCCATCTATAGGGTATTTGGAACGTCTCTTTCCTAATCTTGTTAGATCAAATCTGAAGCTTGAGTGTGAAGCATGTTTTCTAGCTAAGAGTCATAAACACTCATATTATAGGAGTAAGAATCATACTAATAAACCATTTCATGTTATTCATTATGATGTTCGGGGTTCAGCTCCGAATCTTGGCAGTCACAATTTTTCGTATTTTGTTTTATTTATTAATGATTGCATTCGTATGAGTTGGATATATTTTTGAAACAAAAATCAGATGTTTATAACATGTTTGTGGCATTTTATCAAATGATCCTTACCCAATTTTAAGAGAAAATTAGGATACTTAGGTCTAGTAATGGAGGGGAGTATATTAATCATAATATGAAGACCTTCTTTCAAACCAATGGGCTAATCCACCAAATAACTTATCCTTATACCCTATAATAAAATGGGTTGCTAGGCAGAAAAATCGAACCCTACTCGAAATGACCCTAGCTATGGTATTTGAATATAGGGTTCCAACCTCTTTTTGGCCTGAAGTAGTCGCGACTTCCAATTACCTTACAAACCGCCTTCCAACAAAAATCCTCAATTATAAACGCCATTAGAAACCCTTAGTACTCATATCTCTATACCTTCTTTCCACTTCTTACCTCCCCGGGTATTTGGGTGCGTAGTTTATGTGCATCTTTATAAAAGAAATCGGCATAAATTAGAACTTAGGGCCACTAAATGTGTGTTGATTGGCTATATGTGGTACGAACCAAAAGGGCTATAGGTGCTTTGATCCACCTTCAAACAATGTATATACCTCAATGGATTGTGATTTTGTTGAAAACACATACTTTTATTCCTTCTTATGAACCCAAGAACATCAAATATCCTGTGCAGAGTACATATGAAGGTACATTGTCTAATGTATCCATGGGCTTTAATACTGCAATATATTCAGAAAGAGTTCCTAAGACAAAAGAAGCAAGGTGTGGAGACGGGCGATGAAAGAGGAATTTGATGCGCTGGTCAAAAATAAAATGTGGTAGAAATGTGTTATCCCTGAAGGAAAGAAAGTTGTGGGTTAAAGGTGGGCGTTCACCATCAAATATAAGGCTGATGGAAGCGTTGAACGATTCAAAGAAAAACTGGTGGCAAAGGATATACCCAGGTGTATGGAATAGACTACTCTGAGACTTTCTCACCAGTAGCAAAGATGGATACAATCAGGGTTTTTTTCTCAGTTGTAGCAAATAAGAATTGGCCCCTACATCAGTTTGATGTAAAGAACTCTTTCTTACATGGAGCTTTTACCAGGAGAAGGATGCAGATTGCAAAAAGCTCTGTATGTCCTAAAGCAATCCCTCGGGGCATGGTTTGGTAGATTCACACTAGCAATGAAGAAATTTGGTTTCAAACAGAGTAACTCTGATCATACTCTGTTTCTGAAGAAAAGAGGATTGTTGGTCACATACCTTATCATATATGTAGATGATATGATCATTACGGGAGATGATAAGGATAAAATTGCCCAACTGAAGAAGAAGCTATTTCAAGAGTTCGAAATGAAGGATCTTGAGAGACTTAAATACTTCTTAGGAGTTGAGGTACTTAGATCTAAACAAGACATATTCATATATTAAAAAAAGTATATTTTGGACCTTTTAGCAGAGGTGGGCATGTTGAATTGTAAACCGATAGAAACACCTATGGTAGTGAATCATGGGCTTCAGGTTGATGAGAATGGTGAATCTACAAATCAAGCTTAATACCATAGTAGGAAAGTTGATCTATCTGGCACATTCTCAACCTGATATTGCTTATGATGTAGAGGTAGTCAGCATATTTATGCATATGCCTCAAATTCAGCATATGGAGGTCGTGTATAGAATCTTGAGGTATCTTAAAAGAACACCAAGATGAGGAGTCATATTTCGAAATAATGGTCATTTAAGGGTCCAAGCCTACACTGATGCAGACTAGGCAGGAGATAGGGATAACAGGAAATCAACATCAGGGTACTTCACCTTGGTTAGAGGGAATCTGGTAACCTAGTGAAGCAAGAAGCAAAAGGTTGTTGCAATGTCTAGCGCAGAAGCCGAATTTCGAGGAGTTGTGAAAGGAATAACAGAAGGGTTATGTCTTCGTAAGCTGCTATCTGAACTTGGTTTTCCACCAGAAAATAGTTGTGAAATGTACTGTGACAATAAGGCTGCAATTAGCATATCTAAAAATCCAGTTCAGTATGATCGGACCAAGCATGTCGTGGTTGATAGACATTTCATCAAAGATAATCTAGATGATGGAATTGTGAGTCTTCCGTTTGTACGAACGACTGATCAGTAGGCCGATATTTTGACTAAAGCAGTGGCTATTGGTGTTTTTTAAAAGGTGTTGTGCAAGTTGAATGTGATATATCCCACAATCAACTTGAAGGGGAGTGAAGAAAAGATAGAAGATAGAATTAGCTAAGAACAAAATAAAACCATAATAATCAAGATAGAGTTACAAAATAACACCCGAAGATAGAGTCCTCTGTAGTTCAAACACTAGAAGTAGTTAATTCGTGTAACTATAAAAACATTGCCTATACAACTCTAAATTTCAATTCAATCAATATCAAAAACCATATTCATAAAATCAGATTATCAGATTAATCTGTTTCCGAATCTATGACCATAAACAAACAAAGTATTCACTAATCCTTTCAAAATCATCTGTAAGCAAACAATCCAATAGTTGATTATTAATTTGTGAGCTCAAAGATTAGGGGTTAACAACACAGACGACTCGTACCGCGAGAACTTTGTGCAAACAGATCCTCATTCCAATGGAAGAAACAATTCAGTTGGAAAGAATGGTCACCATGCTATTTACAGTTCAGAAATCAAGCTACATAAATATTTCCTTTTGGAAATGAATGGCACACATCTGATTTTTGAGTTCACATGAAACATGTTTCCTTGGTCAGAGCATTCAACATGCTTTACAACAGGTATAGATTGTTCTTCATGTGTTGCAAGTAATCTCGGTGGTGGGATCAACCATCATGTATTATAAGTTGGACAGAATAGCGAAAAATTGCATATGTAATGGGATTATTCCTAGAATGAGGGAAAATAGAAAGAGGTTACAAAGGAGACTATTCTTAATTTCATTCCTAGAAACACAATGCTAGTCTCAGCTGTAGAGGAGATTGAAGGCATTTTTTTTTTTATTGCCATCTGAAAGCTTGAGAGTTGTGACCTGTAAGATCAATGTGGATCGTTTTTTACTACTTTGCGACGTATGCAGCAGTGGCTGTTTATCTGCATCACTTGAATTTACGTATTGCAACATTGTGAAGTTTATATACGTACTAGTTCCTATTTATCCTTTTGCATCATTTTGGAATAATTCTTTGGGTTGTAGTTCAATAAGTTTCGAAATATAACATTTTGAATCATCATCTGTAACATTGATATTTGATTGTGAGTTGTGACTCAATTTCAAGGTCTACAATGAAGTGCAAACTGAGAGTTTGAGATAAAATGACTGTCAAGAAGAAGAGATGCCTAGAAGAAGAAACACGGTACGATATCATCCTCAGGGTGTATTTCTGTTCTGGTCAATTTGGTTGCTCTACTAAATCAGTTGTATTGAACGTGTCATGGAGAGATCAGATGCCGCAAATCAGCATATGTTGTCAGATCAAGTACAATATCAGTGCCAGTGTAATTTGCAGAAAGATCATTGCATCAATATATGAAATAAGAGTACGTTGATTTTCTGTGCATAACATACATGAAATTACTTGACCCATTTACCTATGTTGGATGTCTCAAATTACTTAATTTATTTCTTTTATGGTTAGTATTCGTTTCTTGCCCTATTTTCCTAGATTTGAAAGGTGGATTCTCAGTTTGGGATGAAGTAAAATGTAAATATAACAATAACGACTTTCACTTAAATGAAATTATTGTTTGCGATAAGAATGTTTATATGAATGTCATGCATACTTATTTTTGAAATTATTTTAATAGAAAACTTATTTTTAATAAAGTTTCAAAGTAAAGCTTAAAAAATTCTAGACTCAACCAATCACATCACAAAATCTTTTCAAGTTAAGGGCCTTAATCGTATACTCAAGACTAGATCACACTAGCCAAGGCCATTATCATATATTTCAGCCAAGATCATATTCATCAGCCAAACTTTTCACGTTAAGATAGACTAGATCAATTACATCAGAAAATAATTAACATGATTTAATAACATGGAAAACGTGGGAACCGTTTCCAAAAATATTCTATTGTTTCTTGGCTTTCTGAAAAAGAAGGTCCTTTCTTCATTAGTCCCACATTTCCCAGTTACCCATTCATCTAAGTTTTTACACACAAAAATGTACAGAGTATCTAACACTCATTATTTGAAGAAAATTACGAGGAAATTAATGGAATTATTCTGTAACTTACACTTCAATGCAGACATTAGGAAACACAAAATTTTAGCTCATTTAATCGTGTAATATTAGGATATGAGTAGGCCTCTCATATTTGGGCTGCTTTCTTTGGGCTTAGCCTTTTCATTTGCGGTTAATTGTCCATGTTATCCAGGGACTATATGAGAAAGGAGTACGTAAAAATAGGTACTCCCTAACCTATGACAAAAATTTCAGAGCTTCACAAATTATTTGTTGGGCTGATGAAATTAATGTGAACTCCGTAAATGAATTCGGATAGCGCTGAACTCTTAAGGTAGGCAACGTTTGTGGGACCATATGACTGGAGTAGGGGTTCAAATATATCAAGAACTTGCCAAAAAAAAAATTCAAGAAATCTCTTTTTCATTATTTTGTCGCAGAGGATGTGAAAAAATGACTGATTGCTTTGGTAGGGGTTCAATAGACTTTGACTTTGACTTGAACTAAGGGGTCATTGTCCTATTAGTTGGGTTTTATATGGAAATTATGCAATGGAGGGGAAGGCTTTCGGAAACCATTAAGCTGCTTCACCCAATTTTTCTATAATTTTTTCAGTTTTACTTATAATTGGGGTTAGCAATTCAAAGGCAGCTCCTTCTTTCTCCTTCTGCTGCTGGGGAAATGTCTACTGTAGCATCTGAGATCAAACTTAAATATTCATCAGTAAAACGTGAGGATATTGAGGTCTCCTACTTATATCCTGACGGGCACCTGTTATTAGAAGAGGATCCAGAGGGATGGATTCAAAGTAACCCCACTGATTGTTTGTCGGTGCGCTTATTGGAGTTGTATTGTCTGAATAAGAAGAAGATTGGAAATTCCATTGTGAAGCTATCTCAGCTCACCCACCTCTATTTCTACGACTGTCACACAGAATTGCGTGCAAATCTGAATGATATGGAGAGCCTTACACATCTCTCTCTTGATTTGTGTGAAGACAACAAGTGCCTTCCTAATAGTCTTGCAAAGCTTTCTAAGTTGACAACTTTACATATCTTTGGATGCGAGTCCCTTACCGAATTGCCTGCAAATCTGGGTGATATGGAGAGCCTTATAGATCTCTCTCTTGATTTTTGTATAGCCATCAAGGGCCTTCCTAATAGTCTTGCAAAGCTTTCTAAGTTGACAACTTTTCATATCTCTAGATGTGTTTCCCTCACCAAATTGCCTGCAAATCTAGGTGATATGGAGAGCCTTATAGATCTCTCTCTTGATTACTGTAGAGCCATCAAGTGCCTTCCTAATAGTCTTGCAAAGCTTTCTAAGTTGACAACTTTACATATCTCTGGATGCGAGTCCCTCACCGAATTGCCTGCAAATTTGGGTGATATGGAGAGCCTTATAGATCTCTCTCTTGATTACTGTAGAGCCATCAAGTGTCTTCCTAATAGTCTTGCAAAGCTTTCTAAGTTGACAACTTTACATATCTCTAGATGCGAGTCCCTCACCGAATTCCCTGCAAATCTGGGTGATATGGAGAGTCTTATAGATCTCTCTCTTGATTACTGTAGAGCCATCAAGTGCCTTCCTAATAGTCTTGCAAAGCTTTCTAAGTTGACAACTTTACATATCTCTGGATGCGAGTCCCTCACCGAATTGCCTGCAAATCTGGGTGATATGGAGAGCCTTACACATCTCTCTCTTGATTACTGTAGAGCCATCAAGTGCCTTCCTAATAGTCTTGCAAAGCTTTCTAAGTTGACAACTTTACATATCTCTGGATGCGAGTCCCTCACCGAATTGCCTGCAAATCTAGGTGATATGGAGAGCCTTATAGATCTCTCTCTTGATTACTGTAGAGCCATCAAGTGCCTTCCTAATAGTCTTGCAAAGCTTTCTAAGTTGACAACTTTACATATCTCTCAATGCCTTTCCCTCACCAAATTGCCTGCAAATCTGGGTGATATGGAGAGCCTTACACATCTCTCTCTTGATTGGTGTGAAGCAATCAAATGCCTTCCTAATAATCTTGCAAAGCTTTCTAAGTTGACAAGTTTACATATCTTAGGATGCCTTTCCCTCGCCGAATTGTCTGGAAATATGGGTGATATGGAGAGCCTTACACATCTCTCTCTTGATTCGTGTAAAGCAATCAAGGGCCTTCCTAATAGTCTTGCAAAGATTTCTAAGTTGACTACTTTACGTATCTCTGGATGTAATTCCCTTGCCGAATTGCCTGCAAGTTTGAATGTGGTAAACCTCGAGATCAGTTATTGCAAAAGCATTATTTGCCTTCCGAAAGGTCAAAGCCACCTGCAAACTTTAGATCTCGAAGATGTTATCATATCTATTAAGGATCAGTTGCCCGAATTAATGCTTGTCAATATTAAGTCAACCCCAACGAGGTGTCTTCATTGGAGCTTTACGAAGTTACCCAAGTTGCGAGTCCTATGTCTCCCCAAGGATTTCATACTGGAAACATTGCCAGATGATTTGAATGATTCAATTATCATTTCTGTTGAGGGTAAGCATGTTCGTAAAACATGGAAAGAACTCAAAACAGAGATAGGCCATCGGTGTGAAGGTATGTGTGTCCAGTCTCACTTACAGTTCCATTGTTTCAATTTGTCCTCTCTCTCTTCTTTTGCAGTAAATAGAAAATATCGTTTGTTATGCAAAATTACACCATTTCTTATTGGCTCTTCTTCATCTAATTATAGCTTCTTTTTAAAAAAAATATATATCTTCTCTCTCCTAAAGGGAAAAATCGGGGAATGCTAAAGATTGATGCTGAGAATGTATATTTTATATCTCCTCCGAGCTACCTTGAATGTGATCATTCTGTTTGGGGTCTAGGGCCATGGATTCAGCATTACAATGACTCTCTCAAGTTTGTAAAATTTCTGGATTTTGGTTTCTTTGATTGTGTGGACTCTGTAATAGATTTTGTTGAGGATTTGACAGAGCTCACGCACCTTTATATTTTTGACGCTGAAATCCTCGAGCTTCTCCCTAAAACAGTCATGAGGATTACACATCTCTCTATTCGACGGTTTTCCAGTGTAGACCTTTCCCTTATCCAAGGAAAGCTACCCAACTTGAAATATTTAGATCTTGATTTTGAATTTGGGGAACGTGAAGTGGCTCTGTCGGTCAGCGACAGCCTTAGATATCTCACACTACGATATTGCGTGCCATTTGGGGTTAGTTGGGCAAAGCTATCTAACTTGGAAACTTTGGAACTCAATAATATACGTTATCCTGTATCACTGCCAGCAAATTTAAGTCTCACAAGAGTTAAGTTAATCAATACCGACTTCAACTCGCTACCTACCGGCCTACGTCACCTAGAAATCTTGCATAATTGTTGTGAGGACTGCGGTTTTCATGAAGTATTGAATGAAGGATTGAAACAGTTGGTCAGCCTACAAAGTCTCTCTCTTACATGTCGGAAAATCAAGATGTTACCTAGCGTGGCCGCACTACACTGCTTACGAACTTTACAACTCAAAGACTGTTTCGCACTAAAAGAACTGCCGCTGAATCTGGATGATGTGGTCGAGTTATGCACTCTAAATATAAGTGGTACAAGAATCAAAACCCTTCCTGACAGCATCATGAACCTACCCACTTTGCAACACGTAATCCTCCCCAAGGGTTTCATAATGGGAAGCCTAATCCTTAAGAAAGAGTCCATCAAGGTCTCCATTGATGACATGGATGATTCTTACTACCGGAAAAGGGGCTATTATGATGAAGAGTACGAAACCTCAAGCCACGCCTCAGAAGAAGGCAATAAGATCACACCATCAGGCTCAGGAGATACCTCCCATGAAAGCATTAAGATCACACCAGCAGGCTTTGTAGGAATAATTGGTGAAGTGACTTCAAAAGAACCAGAAGAGGGCATCAATAATGAGCAGCAGCTTTCATCTCACTTATATCGGAATCCACCTGATATTACTTTTCATGGAGGTACGTTGTCTAGTGCTATAGTACATTAGTACATTGTACGCTGTACGTCATTATTTCATTACAACTCGTTCACTCTGTTTCAAATCAGCTTTTCTTGGTTATATTAGTGTGCTTCCAGCACTCCATATGAAGAGGTGAACCCCATCAATGGGGTTTCTAATATGGTTTCCAGAATTTCAAACACTAAATTATACAAATAAATAATTACTGTGTAGGTTTTAAATTATACTATTGTATGCCTCAAACGTTATTCCAATGTTTTTATGTTATTTATTATTTATTTCATTTATTTTGGTTAATTGTCAAACATTTTGTTTAGAAAAGTAGTACATATATTAGTCATTGTTGCATTCATTTTGTTTTTGCTTGTTTGTGTGGTTATGTTATTTACTCCTTTCTAAATAATTGTTATCCAAAAATTAAATATATTTTAAATATTATAGTTGTTTATTAAATTATTTCTATATTGTATAGACTTTTTTCTTTTTTGAGGTAAAGTGAGTATAGAATTTTTGTAGGATTACATTATTGTCTTAAAATTTGGGATTAGTAAAAATGTAAATAGCAAAACTTTGAACTGAATGAAGAGATATAGAATCATTCAATTTCTTATATTCAATACCTTAGACTTTAGTAAATGTATTAATCTTTCATATTCAATTATTTAGGTAATTCCAAATTCAATAAAAGAACACTTCGATATGCTTATCACGAATTTTATAGGTCCATAATAAGACATACGAGTGATTAAAATCATCTTCTTTGACTCTAAATATTCATTTTAATCGATTTTTAAAAAGTCCTACAAATAGGTTTTAAATTCGTTTTTAGAACCTTTAAGATCGGGTATTAGGTATTATGTTCCGAACCGAACATTGAACTTTCACCCTAAATATAAGTATTATACTTTAATAAAAAGATATTTTAGAAATTTTAGTAGATTTTGTATATAAATCACATTCAGATTCCATTCAACTGAGAAGACTTAATATTAGAAACTCATAAAATGGAGTCTCTACTTAAAATAAAAATCTAACTTTTTCTACGTGTAGTAACATATGGCTTTGAATGTTTAGTTAATTCTTTTATGAAAATACACTTGACAAAAAGTGGTGCTATACATGCTTACAAATTTTTTAATTGTTAGTAATTGTCTAGTTGATGATTGATGTAAAATTTATTCAAACAGATTCTCAAACGAGTGGAAGAAACGACCGCCATGTGTTAGAAAATGGAAAGAATAACGAGAATCTGCGAAGGGAAAGGGCTAATGCCGAGTGTGAGGGCAAAAAGATTGATATTACCCGGGAGGATATTCTTAATCTCTTGTCTAGAAACCTATCTCTAGTTGCTGCTGCAGAAGAGTTGGGAGGTACAATATTTTCTCTAAATCTACCCATTGCATAGTTAAATTTCTGAAGCAGACCACACATGACATCCATCTTCTACTTTGTGCTAGTTAGTGGGTCTAGTAGTACTCAACAATATCTGTCTCCATAGTGATTTATAATTACATTGTTGTTTCAATTGTGTGGGAAATTATGGATAAGTTCCTTTTACGTTTTACCGGACTGATTAAGCAGATCTTTAAACTTTATTTGATGCCCAATTTAAGCAGTGTGCTGTAAAGAATGGGTACTACTGCTGCAGGGAATTGAGAATAAATATGTGTGGTCATGTTATGAATTTCCAACAGATGAAGCTGTGGTTGTTAATCTGCATCACCATATTATGTTTCAGATTTTTTGAGTTAGTAGTTCAGCGTATATACAGTATGTTTCAGATTTTCAGTGCGTTTTAGTATTCACATATGATCTGAATTCTGTCTCAAATCTAATTTTAAGCTATTTTTTAAGCGGAAACTGAAGAAGTTTGAGAACAAGTGGCCACTGAACAGAAATGCCAAGATGGAAATCATAACCATTACCATTACTAAATTACTATCATATCGTAATTATTCCTCACTGGTCGATTCCCTACTAAACCAGTTAATCATAACCAAGCCAAGGGGGGATTAATATACTAGATGTTGCAAGTTAGCTTACATTGTCAGATGAAGTAGTGGTTTTTATTTGTTATGGTTTTTTTGTTGTAGTAGAATGACATAAATACAATTAACCTTTAGGTTTCTATTTTTCTTACTACAATTACCGTACGTAATGTCTATTACAGTTTCAAGGTCTACATTGAAGCGCCGGTGGAAAGACCTAGGGCTTGGCAAATGGCCATCAAGCAGAAAGAGGAATCATTGTACCAAAAAGAGAAAACTCAGTACTAGTCCAGCTGGTCATGAACCAATTACAGAGTATTTGGATGGTGTAAACCTGCAAGTTCAGTCAAAGAACATATCTTCCTTCATTGACAAATCACCCCCTGAAGCAACAAAGGAAATTGGAAAAGGGTCTGTAGGTGATTGTGAGCCCTGCATTAGTCTTTCTTCACTGGTCAATCTGGCATTTCCTCCTATACCAGTTAGTGAGGAACCTGTCATCGAGGGATTGGATGATGCAAATCAGCATAGTGCCATTGACAATTCAATCTCCCGTGCACCAGCACCCTTGGATTCCAGTGCCATTAACAACGCAAATCCTGATGCAACTATGGGAATTGCCAAAGAACCTCCATTGTGGAATCAGTACCATATGAATGCACTGGAGCATGGTGTAAAAGAGTGTACATTGTCAAATACTGTTCCAACAAATAAAATTCCAAGAACATTTGTTGTGAAGGCAACTTATAACGATGACACAGCGAGGTTTGATTTCTCTTTGCCCAACACTTTTGACCAGCTCAAGGAGGAAGTAGGCAAGAGGCTTGAACTAGAGGTGAGCAAATTTAAATTGAAGTACCAGGATGATGAAAAAGAGTGGGTGCTAATGACCTGCATCCCTGATTTAGAAAATGCCTTAAATCTTTCGAAATCATCTGGAAGCAATGTTGTTAGATTGTCGGTTTTTGCAAAAGAATCAGCAGGTAATATCTATAATTGTGTGTTTACCCTTTTAATTATTGTGTATGTGTGACCTCTCTTATATATATGTATTCACACTCAAAATAGTATCTTACACAAAAAATTTCAGGACAGCAAAAAGGGCCACAGCCGCCAAACACGTATTGCTTTCCGTGGTCTCATGAACTTCCAGAGTGTGTATTGGCATTTATAAGAGGACACACAAATGTGAAGGGAGACGGAAATTGTGGTTTTCGGTCAATTGCTGTGTATGAGTATGGCGATGAGGAAAAGTGGGTGGATGTGCGACAGGAATTGATTTTGGAATTGACATCTCAGAAGGAGTTACATGTTAAAGGATTGGGCGGTGGTTTGGAGGAGTATACCAGGGCTTTGACTATGTTGAGTTGGTTTGGAGGGCCTTGTGGTGATCAACATTGGATGGAAATATCATCCTTAGGGATGGTAGTTGCCACAAGATATCAAAAAGTTGTCACTAGCTGGTCAAACCAAGAATGTCATACATTCTTGCCGTTAGAGTCTCGGTTTCATAATAATGCCCCTCCTAACGACTACATTAATTTGGGTTATGTATTTGGCAACCACTTCATTGTGTTGGATATGGTCCCTGTCATCCCTTTACCACCTCTTATACCACTTTGGGAGCGTAATTGTCGGACTGATGTGAGACATTGGCCTTCGCTTTTTTTTAATGGCCAATTTTCTCATTACCGGCAGATACGTCCATTCAACAAAGCAACATCTCAAGAAGTTATAAAGCTCATTGATAGATAAAAAAAAAAAACCATTTTATTGCATTGCTGTAGCATTGTGTTCGATACTCTTCTTTTGATTCAAAGTATTCGACAATCTTTAAACTTTAATAGTTCTATATTGTATTGTATACATTGTACATTCCTTACTAAAAGTCATATGAACAATTAAATTCAATCTACCCAAATATAAATAATCCATTCAAAATCATAAAGTCACAAAAGCGAAGCTCAACAAAATACCAATATACCAAAATCAATATTTGATTTAATATCTAATAAAACCATAGAACACAAAACAGAGATCTATATCCCCGTTAGATTCCCTAATCACAAGATTCCACTACTCTACTACCCAAACCCAGAAATCTAACCACCAAAACCGTAAAGAGTTCGGCCCTGCCTCTTGAGAGCGTATACAACATCCATAGCAGTAACAGTCTTACGGCGGGCATGTTCAGTGTAGGTAACTGCATCCCTAATAACGTTTTCCAAGAATATCTTCAATACACCGCGGGTCTCCTCATAGATCAACCCACTAATCCTCTTGACACCGCCTCGGCGAGCCAGACGACGGATGGCGGGCTTAGTGATGCCCTGAATGTTGTCTCTCAGCACCTTCCTATGCCTCTTGGCTCCTCCCTTTCCCAACCCCTTCCCTCCCTTTCCTCTTCCTGACATTATAGGACTATGATTTTTGAAGCTTATGAATCAGGGATTTAGTGTATAAGTTGTGACTTGTGAGATATGAATGTGGATGGTTACTGCGATTGGAGAAAAATGGTTTATATAAGATGTGGTGAAGCGGGAGGTTTGAAATTTTTGGAGGTTCAAGTTTGAACGGGTTTGTTCCGCGGTTCGTTTGAGTCGTTGGATGTGTTTTGATCGGATGGTGTGTAAGGTCGATCCGTGCTTGTAGTACGTGAGGTTTAGGGCCGTTGGTGGTATTTATCTAACGGTTGGATTTCAGTGATGGATGCCCTTGCCGATTGTCTTTGGAGTAGCTGAGAATTTCGAGACCAGGAACAACGGGTTCTTTTATTCTCTCATGAAGTCATGAGTCATTAGACATAGGCCATGGGACGGTCCGGGCGGGGTGGGCCGGGCCAGTCTTGGAAATTGGGGACTAGGATTAGACCAGTCTTGGAGGCAGGCTGGTACGGTTTTGGGTTGGGTTGAGGTAGATTGAATTGAACCGAATTCACGAATCGAATCAAATCGAATTTCACATGATTACATTAGAAATTAGAAGAAATGAATTGTTTATAAGATAATTAAATGTTTATATTCACGAATCACATAATAACATTCGTTGTAAACCTTTTTATTCGACTAATCACATTCATTTTTCATTTTCATTACATATTTACATAAAATACATATAATCACAAAAAGACATAAATCGTATTTGTATCATATAAACTAAATTATATCCACCTAAACTAACATTCATTGATTGATATAAATTAAACTATATTCAACTAAACTTACATTATTCATATAAACTAAATTGTATTCAACTAAATTAACATTTATTGATTTATATAATGAATAAACTAAATTATATTCTACTAAACTAACATTCATTGGTTTTATAAACCAAATTATATTCAACTAAACTAACACTTATATAAACTAAACTAAAATTCATTAATTCATCTAAATTAAAATATATTTAACTAAACTAACATTTATATAAACTAAATTATATTCAACTAACTATATTAAACTAAATAACATTCACTAATTCATATAAACTAGACTATATTCAACTAATCTAACATTCATTGATTCATATAAATTAAACTATATACAATTAAACTAAATTAATATTTATTTATTCATATAAACTAAATTATACTAACTAAATTAATATTCATGTAAATTAAACTATATTTAAGTAAATTAACATTTATTAATTTATATAAACTAAACTATATTCAACTAAACTAATATTTATATAAACTAAACTATATTCCACTAAACTAACATTTATATAAACTAAACTAACACTTTTATAAACTTAACTATATTCAACTAAATTAACATTCATTAATAAATATAAATTAAACTAAAGTATATTCAAATAAACTAACATTCATATAAATTAAACCATATGCAAATTAACTAATATTCGTATAAATTAATTTATGTTCAACTAAATTAACATTTATATAAACTAAATTTTACAAAATTAAAAGATTTAGGCAAACCGAGCCAATGCAATAGGCCAAATCAATGGACCAAGACAAATTGAATTTTTTCTCAAATGGAATTTAACCAAATTTGAATTCGACCCACTTTGCAGGCCAGGTTGGGACTAGACCAGACTGGCCCAGTGGCCGTCGGCTGCTACTTTAAACGCAAATCACATCTGTAAGGATATCTTCAGCTAATACAGTAAGTTTAAGTCTGAATGGGAGGATGACAGAGATGGCGTTCCTGGAATTCAGTTATTCCTCACCTGAAGCTTTGCTCAATCCTTTTATTACCTCTACATCGAAGCACAGAATTGAATCGTTTCTAGAATTCATCTGGGCATGATGAACCCCTTTACGATGAACTTTCTATACGCATCCAGTTCAACATATTATAAATTTCAGTTGAATTTTCTTCCGGTTAAATATTTTGATTTTTAAACTGTTGAAACATCAGGAACTCTAACCAAATATGAATAATCCATTCAAAATCATAGAATCACAAGCACAAAGCGGAAATCAGCGAAATACCAATATACCAAAATCAAAATATTTGATTCAATATCTTATAAAACCATAGAATACAAAACAGAGATCTATATCCCCGTTAAACTCCCTAATCAGAAGATTAAACTACATTACAACCTAACCTCAAAAACCTAACCACCAAAACCGTAAAGAGTACGGCCCTGCCTCTTGAGAGCGTATACAACATCCATAGCAGTAACAGTCTTACGGCGAGCATGCTCAGTGTAGGTAACTGCATCCCTAATAACATTCTCCAAGAATATCTTCAATACACCCCGGGTCTCCTCATAGATCAACCCACTGATCCTCTTGACACCGCCTCGGCGAGCCAGACGACGGATGGCGGGCTTAGTGATGCCCTGAATGTTGTCTCTCAGCACCTTCCTATGCCTCTTGGCTCCTCCCTTTCCCAACCCCTTCCCTCCCTTTCCTCTTCCTGACATTTTTGAAACCTTGGATAAACTGAAAAATAATGAGATTTTGGTATGGCTGTGAACGAAATGTGGACGAGACTGAGTTTATATAGTGGAACTTTTGAGATTTGGTTTAGGAGGGATTTTGTTCGCGTTGATGGGAGTCGTTGGATGTGTGTGTAATCGTATGGTTTTAGTTGGCGATCCGTGTGCTTTCTTGGGGTGCTTTTTAGATCGTGGATTTTTATAATCTGACGGTGGATTTTAGTGCCTCTTGTGAGCTTGTAGATTGGTTGTTGGATTGCCAGCTGGTTAGAAGGCAATATTTTTCAGAAGTGAACCACCTTTGCTGTATTGGCCGCGGGAATTTTTGAGAGGGTTTTATTTTCGATTTTGAAACTTTTCGTTTATTTTACTTCTGAATTGTCTTGCTAATATTGGAATTTCCAAAATACAACCAAATACATTAGGATTTCTGATGTTATGTACAATCACAAGAATTTTGCGTATCCAAACTTATTAAATTTTACTTTTTTGAATGCATTTGTTCCAAACATGTAAAAATCTCGTAGAAAGATTGAATCGGTAACAGACTCAACAATATAGAATAAGTAGGTTGAGATAAGATTAACACAAAACTAAGATAGAATTAACATAAGATAGATTTCATAGTAGGAAGAATTCTTCAACATATCTATCTCTTGTAATCAAAGACAATAAGATTAGCAATTTGTATAAATACTCACGTAAATCATACTGAATGAAATATAGAAAACACAAAATCGCTAATCTTACAAAATATAGATTAACAAAAGCGTTATGTACTTTAAATCTAACCTTACAAAGTTTCATAGATCCCACTTCATGAAAAATGAGAAAATAAGAAAAACCAATAAAATATATCATGTGGCATGCACTTTCATAGATCTCAAAGCTAAAACACTAGTAGAGAAATATCTATATCATGCGATTTTCAAGTTTTAAATATTGTGGTTATTGATACGAAACACATATAAGTGAAGCACATGAAAAAACAACAATTGTTGTTGTTTTTTAGACGCAACAATAAAAATAATAAATGCTGCAGTTTTTTTTAAAACCGCAACATATATAGCTATTAATTAATGCGGTTTAACCAAAAAAACGCAGCATATATTTTTAAAAAATCATTTTTTTAGCATTATAAAAAACCGCAATATTATTAATCATTAATATCTATATATTCTGTGATTTTTTTAGAATATATATCTATATATTTTGCGATTTTTTTAGAATATATATCTATATATTCTGCGATTTTTCTAATAACCGCAACATTTAATGGGTTTTTTATTTTTTTATTTTTTGTATTCTGAAATTTATATGTGCTATGGTTTTCTAATATAACCGCAACACATTAGAAAACTGCAGCAATTGATTGTTTCAGATCAAAAAATTTAAGAGGTCATTTTATGTGTTAATTACATATAAAAGTATATTATTGATAATTAATATCTCTCAAAATTGTTATATTTGCAAATCTAATTGTTATATACTATTACAACACAACACATTTAATCAAGAACATAATCTGATCTAACCTAAGAATATCATGCATAATGTGTTAAATAATATGTCATACAAGATAAGAAAAGTTGAGAAATGATCAGCCGTGAAGCATATAAATCCAAAATAAAATCGCGATCTACAATATTTTACACTCAAAACAAACCAATTCATTCTTCATAGATTTCAGGATACTATTCCAAGGTTTCGGACACTTTAGAGGGACATATCTCTTAGTCCGGTAGTCCGAATTGCGTAATTTTTTTTTTTTGAAACCCCTTATTTTTTGAGTTACTACACAACCATGTTTCCCCTTAGTGGCCTTGGTGACGTCTTATTCAATATATCAAAAAAAATCTTTAACAAGTCATAAAATTGGCTACGAGACCTAAATGGGGCTTATAATATGTCTAATTCGGGTATTTTTTTTTGAGATCTACAGACCTTAGGGGATTTGCCCATTTATTTTCTCCAAAAAATCCCTCTAACACCATATAATCTATGAAATTCAATTTTTAAGGGTTATTCCTTCATAAATACAACATATACCATGCAAATCTGAATACACAAGAGTTTTTCATCTTTACATTAATATTTTAACAAATTACGAAAAAAAAATTAAAAAAAAATATACTAGGGTTCAAGGCATATACAAACCTTTGGATTTTGAACTTTAGAGTATGTAGACTTCTTCAAAATGGGAGAGATGAGTAAGCTTCAACACGCTTTACTACGCCATATCCATGGAGGCACGAGTGGGAGAGAAGAGTAGGTTTCAAATTGCATAAGGAATAATGAATGGGGACTTTAGAAATAAGTTAGGGTCATAGGTAGGAAATACGAGAGATTAGGAGTGGTAGATCGAAGTGTTTTGTGTATTTAGGGTTAGAGAAGTTGAGGGTTAGAGAAGTTGAGGGTTAGATAAGAGGAAATGCGTGTTTTTTCGTGTGGAAACGATACTGAAAGCGCTGGAAAGAGAGTATATATAGTGAGTCATAAGTTTTGTGGTTTTTAAATAACCGTAGCATTTGTGGTTTCGGTTATTTAAAAAACCGCAACACTTATTCAATGTTATTTTCCCCGGACTTGCCTTTTCTAGGCCATTTCATGACGGGAATAAATGTTGTAGTTTTCTAAAAATAACGCATCACTTGTGGTTATAAGTGCTACGTTATTTTAAATAACCGCATCATTTAATGTAAAAGTATGTTATCCCTATTTATGTGTTTCGAAATGTATTTAACCGCAGCATTTGAGACGAAGCAATTGAAGTGTTTTCTACTAGTGAAAAGTTTTAAACCTAGACTTGTGAAGCTCATTTATAAAGTATTTAGGGACCAAATTTAAGGTAATTAGTAGTTCTAAATTTTTTCTTATAATCCTATAAATTATCCATTATATAATTCAAAATTTAGTTATTGAGGATAACTATAAACCTAGTAAGAATACTTGATATTCTTACTATATAGATGTTATAAGGTCACATCATGTAGCAACCCTCACTTTTCAATAGTTAATAAAAAGATTTAATTCTTGAATAATACATCTTAAATTATACAATGAAATAAAATAACTTAGAATACATTCAAGGTCCAACGAATATAAATATACTCCTTCTATCCCCAAATAAAAGCTCTGTTTTCCTAATTAGGTAGTCCTCCAATTTTTGCTCTATTTTTTTTATTATGGTATTGGTTAAGCCTACTGATCAACCTATTTAGTGTGCCTAAGTACAGTGGTTAAATAATAAGAGTGGTTAATGGGGGGGTTTTACATTTACCTAACCGCTCCCTCCCTTTTACTAACCCTAATCTGCACCGGTCATTTCTCATCCCTGTCTCCCGAACTTTACATCACTTTCTTCATCTTCTAACTTTATTCGAATAGAAAACCCTAGATCTCGTGAACACCTCTAATCTTCTTCGAATAAAAACCACACCAAAATCTCCTCGTCCCCTGCTGAACATTTTGGTATTTGTATCACTCACAATCGCACTCATTTCCATCATCTTTGTCTCCTACACTCCTCTATTACGGGTGAGTTTGCGATGCTTGGTTGTTGTTTCTTCCAAACTAGAACGTGAACGACGAGATCTATAGTGGTTCTTGTGATACGTGGGATAAATTTGTCCTAAACACTCCTTGGTTTTCTCGCAATCAATCAAAGTTGACTCCGGTTAGATCTACTCAGCCTCCTTTAAACACCCTAACATCCACTCTCCAAACTCCTCCTCTGCGTGCATGTACTTCTCCACTTCTACTACCCCTAACAAAGCAGGAGACACATTTTCTTATATAACTGTCGCCTGAATTGGTAGTGATGGAGACACCTGAAGAGGTGTGGTCTACTCTAGAGTATCTTCGGCAACAAAGGAGGAGGGCTGAGAGGAAAATGAAATGGGGGCTTTTCGAGTATGAAAAGGGGATTAATTTTTAAACTTCAAAGGCTAGTGAAGTAAATGATCATGTTGAGGCTTTGGGTGGTGGAGTTGAAGAGGAAAAGCCCGAGCGCCTACCTCCTGGTTACAAGCCCGGACTAAGTCATGACATGCTCAAACTATTTTTGCCTCTTTACTTCAAGCGGTTGGAGTGAAGTACTTTTAGACTCTAATTTTGTGTTTTGGATTTTTTTTTTTGCATGCTTTCTTCGGTTATTTTTGGCTATGTTTCTAATATCTGGATCTTGTGTTTGTGATGTTGGAATGTTTGTGATGTCTATATCTCGTATTTCTGATGTTGAATTTATTCTGTTTTGGTGTTGGTGGATTTGGTTTCGTATATTTATGTTAATGATGATGTTGTAGCATGTTCGTGTATTTATGTGTTGGTGTACTTGAGTTTCATATATTTATGTTTGACTGTTGATGTTGATGTATGTTATAGCATGTTCTTCATCACGTTGTGGTGTTGTTGTTGTTGTGAGCGGTGTTTATGTTAATATAAAGCCTATGGATATACTCGAGCATGT
The DNA here is from genome assembly GCA_026401315.1 of Dysphania ambrosioides. Lineage (NCBI taxonomy): Eukaryota > Viridiplantae > Streptophyta > Magnoliopsida > Caryophyllales > Amaranthaceae > Dysphania > Dysphania ambrosioides. The sequence goes on along the minus strand of CM048659.1, from coordinate 3,496,611 downwards.
TGTTGGTGTAAAGATTGCCTACATGTATAATTTGCGATTACATTAATGATTAGAAATGGAATTTATAATGTGTTATGATAAGAAGTTATTTACTATCGATACATTTTTAAGAATCAAATGTTCGGCAAAAAGTGGGTTGGTATTTGTATCCTCATTACCACTTATGTGCCCTGTCCCAAGATCAATATTAGGTCCCATTTTATTTATTCAAACGGATGTGTGGCGTGATATGAGTTGATTTGATCGCAAACTCATCACGTTGTATTTTCCCATGAGAGGAACCATATGGGTTGTAACATAGTCCTTAAATAGAAATATAGAGTGGAATGAGATATATACTATAATTCAACCATATACTCGTGTGCTTTGCGTGGACTGTCTAGGAAAGTGGACCCTAGATGGGGCGCAAACACATGGGTAATTCCCAAATGTACTTTACAAGAACCTAACTAGTTTGGGATTTTTGGGTTTTTGCATATTTGGATCATGCTAATTTTGGTGTACTTTTGGTGTATTTTTTGTATTCTTAGATGTTTAAGGGCTCTACAATATCTTGGGCTTTTGCTTAGAGTTGGATGGTTCATTTTTTGTACTTGTGTATTATGTGAAGGTCGAGGAGATATGGGACAATTTTGGATTTGTGGGGCTTCTGCTTAGTGTTGGATCATGCTATTTTCGGTATATTTGTGTACTTTAGGATGTTTGAGGGGTTGTGGGGCACTTTGGAGCTTCTGCTTAGTGTTGGTTCATGTTATTTTTTGTGTATATGTGTATTCTATGAAGGTTGAGGCGTTATGGGGCAGTGTGGGGGTTTTGGGGCTTTTTCATACTTGGATCATGCTCTTTTTGGTGTATTTGTTCTTGTTTGCATATTTCTACATATTTGTTTGTTGATGTTTGCATATTCCCTCGATGATGGAGTGTTGCTCTAAAAGTATTAGGCACATAGGGTGTACTGTTGATCCATCTTTTTTGTGTGTTTGGGGCTTTAATAGGGTGTCATACAATACTGTATTTTATGTATGTAATGTTCACTAATGTTACAAATTAAGTCATGTGCCACCAGTAATGTCTTACACATAACTAGATGTTGAATTGACTTCTTCACTTAATGTGTTTATGTATATGCTGAAATTATATGATAACTGAGAGGGCAAACAATTTTCCAAAATACTATCATTGCTGATATTTTCACATTTTAGTTTACAAAAGTTGTTATTTTCGTAATTCACTATATATGTAGCATTTACAAAAAGACCTTACCTATTAGTTCTTATTGATGATTTCCATGGCAACTTCTACTTCATATGCATTCATTTCTTGTGCCTCTTCTTCTGCCATATATGCACTGTCTTACTCTTGTAACACCTCACTATATGCATTCTAGTCACTAATAATTTGTTGTCCATTTTGTGAGCATGCCCATATTCTCCAATATACTTTTCCCTATGCATGTCATTCTGTAGTTGCTACCCCACTTTGCTTCATAATATCTATCATGCAACATTGTAATGTTAGGAATACGTGATTTATTAACTTTGGTTCGAATATATCATATGCTCATTGTACTGCTTAAACTAATTCTGCCATGCTCCTAGCTGCTTGCTCATGTAGTATTGCCTATATCGCCCTAATGAAACCTAAGTCATTAGTGTCTAGACTATTAGGTGTTTGGGATACTATTTCCATGTGGAATTCATTTGTGTTAGCTACTACTTGAAAATTAGCATATGTGTCTGTAAAATGAAGTGTAGCATTGTCTTGTTGTATCTTGATTAGTGATTTTCATAAATGATTAACAGTACCGTTAAGCCTTAATAGTACAGTTAACTGTTATAACGGTTATTGGAAAAACCGAACTGTAACTATATCGTTAAGTAACGGTAACCGAAGAACGGTTAACCGGTATTGCACGGTACGATTAACGGTTAACCGCTAACCGTTTTATTTCATTTTTATGCACTTGTACACCTAATGTTCTGAAACTAATTGTACGATTTCTTAGCTCATTTGGGTCTTCTACAAAAATAATAACACATAGTTACACAAGTTTTGATCATGCATAAAAAACTTGTGACATTCATTCATGTTAGCCTTTTAGGTTTAGTTTTTTTGAAAAAATAATTATATCGGTTAAACGATGATTAACCGTTACAAAAAAATTGTTACCGTAACCGTTAATTTTTAACGGTTCGACAAAATAACCGTTAATTTTTAACGGTTCGACAAAATAACCGTTAAAAGAACCAGTTATACACGGTTAACGGTTACGACTATTTTGCATACCCTACCTTGGGAAATTCCACCAAAACTAATTTTCTTTTTGAAATTTTTTAAGAATTACCAGAAATCAGTTTATATAATCTTCAAAATTACGTCATTTCGGATGATTTTGAAGTCAATTGCAAAATTCCTTTAAATTTTTAACCAAGTTTTAACATGGTCATATTAGCCCCTAAGAGTCATTAGAACCATCTAATTTGACTTAAAACATTAATTATAACCATTTCTGATATACCTACAACTGGATTCTAAAGACCTTTTTGAATTCTTTGGACGCTTAGGATTAATCAATTGTTTGTTACAACTATTGAAAATGTTTCGATTTTTGAAAATCTACCGAAATTATCCGAAATCGTGTATTATGAACCTTCAAAATTTTGTCATTTTGGACATTTATAAACTCGGTCCTATAACTCTTTAAATTTTTACCTTAGATTTAACAAGATCAAATTAGGTCACATGAGTCATTAGATACATCTAATTTGACTTGAAACATCTATTATAACACTTTATTATTTACATACAATTGAATCCAAAATACGTGTTTGACACCTTTGGAGGTCTAGCATAAATAAAATGTTTGTTCAAAACTTCTTTATATGACCCTAAGGGACTCCCATTTAATTATTTTTATATTTGAAAATTTTCTTTTAAAAAATTATCAGAAACCGGTGTATTATAATATTCAAAATTACGTCAATTTATATGTTTTTGAAGTCGTTCGCAGAACTCCTTTAAATTTTTACCCAAGTTATTACAGGGTCATATTAGTCCGCAGGTGTCATTAAAACCATCTAGTTTGACTTGAAACATCAATTACAATCTTTTCTAATATACTTACAATTGAATTTTAAAGACGTTTTTGAAGCCTTAGAGGTCTAGGATAATAAATTGTTTGCTCTAAACCTCTTTAAATGACCACAGGGGACACACACAAACTATTTTTAACTTTTTAAAAATCTACCGGAATTACCCGAAATCGATGTTATCGTAGAACTCCTTAAAAATTTACCCTAGCTTTAACATGATCAAATTTGGTCACAGAAGGCATTAGAACCATCTAATTTGACTTAAAATATATAATGCAATAGTTTACAATTTACGTACAATTGGATCCAAAATAGATGTTTGGGGCCTTTGAGGTCCAAGATAAATAAAATGTTTATCCACAACCTTTTTATATGACCCTATAGGACTCCCTTTGAAATTATTATTGTTTTGAAAATTTTCAAGAATTACCATAAATCGGTGTATTATATAATCTTCAAAATTACGTTATTTTAGATGTTTTAGAAGTCGATCACGGAATTCATTAAAATTATTTACCCAAGTTATAATATAATAGGATCATATTAGCCCACAAGAGTCATTAGAACCATCTAGTTTGACTTGAAACATCAATTACAACGGTTTCTAATATACCTACAATAGGATTCTAACTACCTTTTTGAATTATTTGGAGATATTGGATAAATAAATTTTTTGTTATAAACCTCTGTAAATGACCAGAAGGAACTCCCACTAAAATTATTTCAATTTATGAAAATCTATCGGAATTACCCAATATTGATGTTACAGTGTATTAGACCTTCAAAATTTCGTCATTTTGGACTTTTAAACTCTTTTTAATTTTTATCTTATCTTCAATAGGATCAAATTAGGCAACATGAGTCATTAGAATCATCTAAATTATTTGAAACATTTATTACAATAGTTAATAATTTACGTACAATTAGTTCCAAAATACGAGTTTGGGGCCTTTGGAGGTCCAACATAAATAAAATGTTTGTCCAAAATCTCTTTATATTACTCTAGGGAATTCCTACCTAAATTATTTTTATTTTTGAAAATTTTCAAGAATTATCAAAAATCTTCAAAATTACGTCATTTAAGATGTTTTAGACGTCGGTCGCGGAATTCCTTTAAATTTTTACCCAAGTTATAATATGGTCATATTAGCCTGCATAAGTCATTATAACCATCTAGTTGGACTTGAAATATCATTTACAACCGTTTCTAATATGCCTACAATTGAATTCTAAACACCTTTTTGGAACCTTTGGATTTCTAATAATAATAAATTATTTGTTCTAAACCTCTTTAAATGACTACGAGGGAAACCCACTGAAATTATTTCAATTTTTGAAAATCTACCTGAATTTTTTCATTTCGAACATTTTTAAACTCGATCGTAGAACTCCTTTAAATTTATATCCTTTTAAAATGATCAAATTAGGCCACAATAGTCATTAGAACCTTTTAATTTGACTTGAAACATCTATTATATTAGTTTATAATTTACGTACAATTGGATCCCAAATACGTGTTTGAGGCCTTTCGAGTTCCAACATAAATAAAATGTTTGTCCAACATCTGTTTATAATAATATCACTTAATCAACAGTTAACCGTTACAAAAATTTTATTACTGTAACTGTAACCGTTAACCATTAAGGTTAATGGTTCGGTAACCGTGACCGTTAATTCTTAATGATTCGGTAAAATAACCGTTAATATGAACCAATTATACACGATTAACTGTTACAATTATTTTCCACACTCTTAATCTTGCTTGTTCCCCGGGCCCCTAATGACCATTTTGCATTAATTGCTAGAATTGACTTTGTTATAAACATGTCCCTAATGACTTGTTGTGTAATTGTCTATATGGCTTTAATCTCCATTATACCTGTTGCTCTGTGTATGTTGTTCCTTTTTGCTGGTACCTCTTCTGAAAACGGCCAACAACCTTTCTTACCATAAAAAATAACACTCTCGTCCTCTACCAATTGTGGCCTTGCTACTGCTGTTAAGAACATGATCTTGTCTATAAAACGCTTAGATTTTGCATGTCTATATGGTTTAATTTCAGTGAGTGCTAAGTAATATATGAACATAGTTGTATATGTTTTGAAATGTTGGTGTTGTGTTCACATCTACCAAATGTGACGTACACCACTCCAATCTTTGTATTATATTTATGGCTCTTAATGTTGGCTTCATTGCGTTGCTGTGTCGCTTTATGATGTGTTTCTTTATGAATCGATGCACACTACTCTTGTTAATGTTAAGTGACTTTGCTAAAGATCTAATGTTGGTCATATTCTTGAGGGGACCAACATAAGATCCTCAGCAACCAGTTGTAAACCTTTCTAACCTACATGTCCCTTATAATTCTTTGATAGTTGTATGTTTTCTTGGTTCTTCATACACTTCTTCACTTCTTCCCATAATCATTGTATAGTCCAACAACTACAACCCCATTCATTTGCTAGCTTTGAAATGTAACCACGTGATAGTTTCAATTGTTTGATGTGTTCTAGAATGATAGCTATGCATGAGAGCCTCTCCTCCTCACTTATATCTTTCCTCTTTTCTCTTGGCCTTGTGTTCTAATGTTGTGGATCTAGTTGTGAGGATTCATGTCCTGGTTCAGTGGTTGCAATAATGGGAAATGTTGTTACACTTGATGTTTGAAATGTTGAACCTAGATTGTGATTTGCAACTCTGTAATGCCTCTCTTGTTGTTGTTGTTGACTGGTTCCAATTAATGTTTGTATACTGAGCTTGCTATACTGGAATTGGGAGGAAAGTAAACAAATAAGGTTGATGGTAGTGTTCTTCATTTGGTGCCTCTATTGTTGGTGTTGTTGTTGAGTGGTTGACACTCTCACTTTAATTTGGGGCCTTTGATGTTTGTTTTATTGTTGTTGATGTTGAGTGGTTGGCATTAATGTCAAGACATTCAACATCACATGCTAGCTCTGCTACTGGTTGTATTAAATGGTTGTCATTAATGAAAATATCTTCTATGAACAGCTCTAAAGATATTCTTGATAATGACACCGTTCTAAGAGATTCGAGCCCTGCAAATCAATATTCTGTGGCTATATTTGGTTGTATGTTTAATGTTGATTCCATGTTTGAGAATGTTGTAAAGTTGAAGCTCTTTGATTTTGTAATTTTGTGGAGAATATTCTATATCCTAGATCACCCTTATAAAGAGGTTTGTTGTTGCTTATTAGCTCTTTGCCGAGCTCGTGTAAAAAGTTTGACAGTTGCCCAAATTTTGAATTGTGTGAAAACAGTATCAAATTGGTGGGAAGATCAAAATTTCCAAAAAAAAAAATTAGGAACCCCACATGAACAGCTCAATATTAAGGGGTAAAACCCCACTTTCTGATGGCGCGAGGATGACTAATTTGGCCTACCTGGATCCAACTTGATTGCTGCAACGGTGCAACCTAAGCTGCCATAATACACCAGGTGGAGGAGAAGGATGAAAAGGTTGAAGATGCTAGGAGCCTAGAACAAGTAAGGTCTTCTACTTAGCGTCGGTAACACTGGGACTTTGGCTGCTCCCAGCCCCCCCACGAGAGTTTGATGCTCATGCTATTATTTTCATAACCTAAACCCGAAAAAAAAGAGCACTTGCTAAGAAACTCCAAACGACTAGTATCAGCTACCGGTGTTGATTCAGATCACCAGCTCATAACTACACAAGGCATAAGAGTTGATTGATATGGGGCTATGGGCCTGTGATGGTTGTAAATGTTGTTATTGACATATCAAAGTATCACATTATACAAGAATAAAGTTTGTAAATGAGAACCAGGCAAATAGCCAAATACCCTTTAACTTATTTTGACTTAAGTCACAATGAAAAAGAGTTTACATTACACTCAAATTGTTATTAGATTAAATACCATTCAGTGCTTTTGCATGTTTGAATTAGGAGCATTATGTTTGCGAAACAAAAAATATGGTATTTTATTACATAAGGATGCATTCATGGTTGAAACTTTGCAGATGTTTCCTAAATAAAAATGTCAGGGTTATCGACACAAAATATCTAAACTTCCTAAAACCTTGCACCAAATCTCAAGCATGTCCTAAGGAGAACCAAAATGTACAAGAAGGTAGTGAGAGTTAGACTAGTCAAAAGGGTCGAATTATGCTTATTATTTTCGAGACGGTTTTGGGGTTTAGGTCAATCCAATCGCTTAAGTGATTTTTCAATGCCTACTTTTCCAAATTTTATTTTAATTCAACATAACATTTTTACATCCCTATGACCAAGCGATTATTGTTGCATGCTTTTTACACTAAGAAAAGAGAATATGATTTATCATAAATAAGAAAAATAATAACTTTACTAAGTGACAAATAAGAACAATAGACAAGTGTTAGTACTTGATGCAATAAATGTGAAAATACCGATAATAGGCTTTTAACGGAATGAGAATTTTGAAATGAACCGTTATGAATTGGAAAAATGAATTTAGCATTCCATACTTGGAAAAAATATTAAGATTTATTAATTTTTTTTAAAAAAGGTCTTGATAAGGACTTATTTTTAGCCCGTTTTTGGATCATTCAGGTTAGGGTAGAAACTAGGTTTGGTCATAAGATCTTACCCAAATCCCGACTTTTCGAGTCAGATTTGAGTCGGTTTTAGAGTAGAGTCGATTTTTCACAAGTCTAATGAGAATCAAGAGACTGCTTTAGAGGGATTTTACCAGCTCCTTGAGCCAAGACTCTTGTATAATTAACACCATGGGCAATTTTCGGGCTAGGGAAGGGAGTCAGGGACGATGGTATCAAACTGACACGAGCTAGGCTTTCTTCATGCAGCAAATGGGTAGAATTTCCTGACCATATGTACATTTAACTTGATACGAAATCAATAATAATAATCACACAATTTATGAATCATCTTACAGCTCATGGATAGCTCAACACTGTGCTATTGCAAATGGCATCAACTATCAAAAAAAGATAATATGTACTAAGCCTAGTACCTCACAGAATGTTGCGGCAGAAACCTTGAAGCTCAGGTTGCAACCTTGTTGATGTCATGGCAAGTTTAGAACAAGGAGCAAATGAAAAATGTACACATCAAAACATTTATAATCGAACACGGGGTACAAGATACCGCTGCATGAACAATGGCCAATGCAGTGGTATTATGAGTTTTGAGTTTGAAGAATATTTCCTAAAAACAATAGCCTATAAAGGTTGAAACTAAGTTGCCAGGAAAAAGAGTTCCAAATAAAAATTATGATACACTATAGTCAAAACAAAATCATAAGAAACTTACTAGTTCTTCCCACATGTACAAGGCAATTGCAACAATTGTCACGAATTTTCAAAGAAGAGGCAGGGGAATAATACGTAGGATTTGACAATAATAATCGCATCTCTATACTCCCCATCTGATATAATTGCGGGTAGAGATAGCAGTTCACTAATCACCAAGGGCTTCTCCTGCTAATCTTCAAATGCAGTTAGTTTATCAAGAAAGGACTAAGGCATGCAGGCATGCAAACTAGCAAATCTATCAAGGAAATTCACTGGCATAATATGAATTGCTCACACAGTACAAAATGCTCCCCTGAGCAGTCAATTACAATGAAAAGTTAGATGGGTGGTAAGTAACTAAGTAAAACAGACCATATCATGCAATTTAGAATATATTTAGGGAGCCAAGAAGTACCAACCTCAAAAGCACAATCCAGTGAAGAATTAAGATTGAACAAATCCTGTCGGCTGCAAGATTTCTCCAAGCTTACGGAACAGATCTAGTTGCTCCTCAAATGTAAGGCTCATCAATATCTACCAAAGTAATGATGTTAGTACTCTGTATAAAGGATTCACATGCTCACATCAGACAACACAAAGAACTACAACATACCTCCCTGCTGAAAAAAAAGAAGGAAGAGAAAAGCAAGAACTTTAAAACAACACCAGAAACCAAATATTCAAAATCCAAGATGTAAAAAGGAGAAACTACCTGGTCCAATATAGTCTCAACTGAAAGGCTTTGTGGCTTAACAAATGACTGATGGTAGATATAAGCAAAGACAGCCATGACCATCTGAAATATAATAATAAATAAAATTCATGCTTTAATAGATTGGTTGAAACGCAGGGGAAAGCCATCTCATGAGTAGTTTTCACAATCATAACATGCACATCACAATATTAGATAGAACAGAGTCAAACATAGCATGTTTTGCAGCATACCTGACAATCCATTCTGTCAGTAATTCCACCATGTCCAGGGATACTATCACCAAAGTCCTGTAACAACCAAAAAGGATGAAAGATATAAAGACACAATGTGTAGGCTTAACTAAATGTGGATAAGGTCAAAGAATTGCTAGTGAACCTTGATCTTGAAGGCTCTTTTAAAACCGCTAGCGAAAAATCCCCCAAAAGGTGCTATGATAGATGAGAACAGGCCTAGACATAAAGCATGCCATTGAACTGGCATAACTGCAATCTCCTTCCAAGGGAACTGCAAATATATAATAATTGTGATTGCCAAATTTAACAAACACATTATAAAAAGATGATCAGCATTTTTTTTATTGCTATCAAAATAAGGTAGGCAGGAGTGAGGCTTTTATCAATCCAACTTGCAACTCCTAACTCTACTCACCCAATTACATTTAGATACATGTAATAGGTGGACAGCTGTGCAGCCCAATAAGACATGCATGGTAATGGATGAAACATGAAAAAACATGTAGAGGGAGCAAAAGGCATTGCAAAACATTTTGACTAAGTACAAGAGATCAGCAATTCAGAATGCAGCTATGAGGCCAAATCAGCACTAGAAGCTGACCATGAACTATTAACTAAAGTACATAAAAATGAGAAGCTGACCACGAACTATTGACTAAAGTACATAAAAACTAGAAGCACATTACAGAGTAAAGAAAAGGTACAAATATCTCACCCAACTTGCAATCCATCCTGGCAAGTGGTAATACTCCGGTTTAAACAGCAGCCCAGGATCACAGTGGAGCCAGCCAGTAGATAGATCCTTCAAACCAAAGACGAAAACAACCAGAACACTTAGTCAGAACAAAATATTTAATTTTTGAAATCACCCGTTAGCTTTTTAACAAGAAAAAGATGTACCTTTCTTGGACATGTTAGCCACTCAAACCTACCCATGACATTTGCAAGCTGCAATAAAATGTGAAATGAACTTATCCATACAAGCAAACAAAAACTGAAGAACAGCTGTCTCCACCAGGCAAAAAAGTTGGCATGCCAATAGAAGAAATCTAAGCTTGCAGCGCAAAATCTAGGAAAAATGAGTAGCATATCACGCTAAGAAAACCTTGTAGCAAGTTTCCAATAGTCAGTTTTCAAGATTAAAGTGACGAGAACTATAACTCAACCCAAAAGGTCAAAAAAGTGAAATGCGTGTGGAAACTTGAAGACAGTACGCACCAGAAAAGCTGAAATAATGGTCGTAACTGAAGCCCCAATAAAACCTTCCCATGTTTTCTTAGGAGAAAGTTTAATCAAAGGAGTTTTCCCAAAGAAAAATCCAAATAAATAAGCTGCAATGTCATTGATGACAATAAGTGATGCAGGTAGAAGAAACCTGCAACCATATCAGACAGAGTAAGTGTCCTCAAGAACAGAAAACAAAAAAAGCAAGTTGTATGTAGCAACAAAAATGAACAAAAGATGACAATTTCATCATGTCGCCATAACACTAGAACACATCAACAAGGAGAACAAACTTAAACTGGCATCTCCTGTCACTCTCACAATCACATTCATGCTAGTAGCCTAGTAAGTGAGAAGGGTTTTCCCAGATCATCTTATATCCAAATCATAGCCTTAATAAGAACGAAAAACAGAAGGCTTAAAGCTATATAATATGATAATGTATCTAACCCAGGAACATATTACAAAATGAAAAAAACAAATAAATGTAGCAAACAAACCACATAGTTAATATCTCAAAATTCTCAACATCAAATTCAGTAAATCCTAGTGTAACCTTTAGATAAAAAAATCTTGCATGATTGAACTAAACATACCCTGTCTGTCCAAAAAACATTTAATGACAACATTCATAACAGCATGAGACAAAGATATAAATGTAATACAATATAAAATGGCCATAAAGGTTCAGGATTTAGAAAAGCCAGAGTTCAAAATGTCATTACCACTAATTTTTGTGCATGTGTGGTAGAAGAGGGCTGCAGGGACTTCTTAACTCTTAAGACAAACAAATTAGGTACCATGTTTTTGGGACATTGATGAGGCGAGAGGCACACTTGATTGAAATGAAATATGATTGAAAGCTCCTTACTTCAGACTTTTGATTCAAGGGCTAGAGGCATTGTGACTTTACTAGTTTAATAATGGTAATAGTGTTCTGTTTCAGTGAGAATACCTTTTATCTCTGTAAAATGGAATGCATGGAATATTCAGGACATATAGTCTGATGTTTTTTATCCAAGCAACATGATCATTCAAGCCAGTTTCAGATGAAAATACAAGAGTTTATTTATGTTAGCTAAAGCCTAAAGGTGATGTAAACAATGATGATTAAGCTAGCCTTCTCTCATGGCTAAAAATCCCTTGTCAATTTCAAGCAATAAAATAAAGAGGCTAACAGACAAGAGATGGAACAGTTCATCTACACATATCAATGCTAGGGAAAATTAAGGAAAAGTATGCTCTAACAATTAGAACAAGGCCCCACAACCGTAAGCATAATTCATCTGAGGAAAAAATAGCAAATATGCAACTTTTGCAGTGTATAGAAAGTTCCCTTACCAGAACATTCCTTCAAAGATGTTGGCCACAGTGAATGATGACTGTGTGAACACAACAATAAGGATCATGTGTGTCCATGCAAACTGGCCGAACTGATACTTGTACATCTTCTTCTTTAGAGAGAGAATGAACCAAACAAAACCTGAAGTCGGTTACAAAACAACTTCAGCAACCTTTTCACCAGAATCAGATATCCATATCACATAGAAAGGATAAAAAGTAGTTTTCACACAGCAACACATGTCCACATGATATAATTTACAGATGTCCACATGACACACAATTTGATGAAGATATTAAAGAAGGTAAATAGACATATTAGCTAAAATAGCTTTAACACCAATTAGAGGGAATGATTAGGGTGTTATGGTCTAATTTATTTTAGTTAATTTGTTAGTTTACTTCTCAAATCTCTTCCTCGAATTGCGTGCCAAGAGAGTGAGTTGCATGAGAAATTGAACCTTCCATGATCAACCAAATAACCTATAAGTCCTAGGAATTGAAAGTTGTTGGAAAATCAATTTCCTAGGAAATTCTAATTCCTATGAACAACCAAATGAAAACTTTAGATATCCGCTATGTCTATTTCCAAGAGACTACGAGAGATAACAGTAAACAAAATAGGAATTTCAGACCTAGCTTGAAAACTTTAGAAATCCACTATGTCTATTTCCAAGAGAGTACAAGAGATAACAGTAAACTAAATAGGAATTGCAGACCTACCTGCGACATTCAAGAAATAACAAATCACCATGTGGTATTTTGTAAGAATGCTGACAAGCTTATACAATACTTTGTCTGAAGAGACAGTATTGACTAGCCGCTGGCTGAGGAATCGACCATAGACAAAAAGCACAGCAGTGAAGAAGAAGTGCCTGAAAAAGAAGAGTAATACACACAAAATTAGAAGGATGTGCCATCAACTTTTAAAGATTCAGTTGTTAGCAATCTATTCAAGATTTTTAGAACTTCAAACTCTCACCAATTCAATAGCCGAAAACCAGGAAGATCTCGATCCTCTCTAACCTTCCTCAATAGATTAAACAGCTCCTTTGCCATCAGGATTTGAATCAGAACCACCATGGCACAAATATAAAGATGACCCATGTAGATGACGAACACAAAGGCCCCAATCATCCAAATAGTAGAATGAGTGCGGATCCACATTGATTTATATTTGTTACGATCATTAAAAAGTAAATTGCTTCCATTTGGCTTAGTAACATCCCCAGGTATCTGATTGAAAAAGATACCATAAATTTTGGAATTCCAGATAGAAGCCCTCACAGACTAATAAAACAGATTTAGAGGCAATTCATTTGAGATTTTGAATGAATAAATAGTTTTGTTATCAATAGAAGCAGATAAGGAAAGGGAAAACCAAAATGGAACAAGATAATCCTCATGTACCTCTAACAAAATTACGAGACAACATATACTTCCTCCGCTCTTTAAATATTGCGGCGTTTGAACTTTTACACTATTCACACACTATGCCTTGAATATCTTTTATGATTTATACAAAAAAGAAGAAAATTAGTACGTGGGATCTTCTTGGATTCGTCTTGATTTTTACTTTCAAGATATCAACTTCTTATAATTTTTACTTATTAAGAATTTCATATATTATTAGTTAAAGTGTTTGGGAAACGCAAAACTTTACATGTTGCAATATTAGTAGGCCAGAGGGAGTACAAGAAAACTAGATATACACTGACCTCATTGGACTGCTTACGGCGCCTAAGCTTATTCATGCCTCCAAATTTTATCACCTCTCAACAACACCAATAATACACATACAAGAACCAGAAGACTACCTGAAAAATCAACCGAGTAGATCATTCATATTATGGTATCCAAACGTAAGCTCGATATTCTTAAAGTAATAAGCCAAGATAAAAAATATAAAAAAAGTTGTGGAGACTAAGTCTACTAGACAAGAGAAACTGAAAAAAAAAGTTAAGATATAAAGTACTAAAAAGAGCAATAACGAAACAGAAAGGATGGAACAAAACAGACTTATATTGTGTTGGCATGATCTTTACCACAAGCCCATACATGTCGTCTTATTGGTGCTCAAACAGTTGATATATAAGATATGCAAACTAAAAGTTGCTAAATCATGTTTCCAACTTAACTTAGAGATAGCTCTCCATCATCAATGTATTAATAAACATGACTACAAAGTCGAACACTATAGCATTCTTCCTACTAGGAAAATAATTGCATTAATAATACTAAACAACAAAAGGTGCACTCTAATTCAACATCATTAGAGAAATCTCCATAAATCTACTATACTTAAATTCTTCATTCAAGTACACACATATCCCAACATTTACAAATACACCAAGAAAACTATGATTCTCCAAAATAACACCTAAAAACTACAAATAACTTCCACAAAACCAACTCATTGCTACCAATCAACTAACATATGAGATAAAGAAAAACAACTTTACATTTCTTTCAAATGTAGGTTATTAAAGAAAGTTCAACTAAACAAAATAGCGAAAAAAAAAAAAATAAACTCAATAATCCCTTTCAATAATCAATATCTCTAAAAATACAGGAAACAAACTAACACATACCACAAATACCATATCAATAGAAAAAAAAAAAAAACAAGATACCAAAAAAATAACAATAACTAATTCGAATTTCAGGATTGATTAATTCAAATCTCCCAAACTCCAAATAAACCCATCAAGAAACTATGCAAAAGTATCAAACTTTATGAAAAAGGTATCTTTAATTAACATTTATTGAATAAAAATCAATTGTAAACAACAATAAACATCAAGAATGAGTATACTTTAAGCATTAAAATCCAATAAAAAATACAAATTAATTCAAATAAATACAAAATTGAGGAAATAAACTAATTTACCTAAAAATTAAGTGTATAAACTGAAGAGATTTTATTCAAATGTAAAAAAAAAAACAGGAAAATAATATGAAATTGGAAAAATGAAGAGTTTACGAAAGCATATAAATGTGATATGTGTATTTCTTTTAGATGTTGGTGTTATACACTTTGGAACTCTGGAAGGACATCATGGGCTTTTCCTTTTACTTAGTTTTATTAGTTTTTTTTTGTTTAGGGAATTTTTTTAGGGGGTTATTAAAGAATTTTTCATGTGGATGCTTCTCATATGAAAGGGAAATAATTAGAACTTTAACACTTTAGTGATTCTTATTCTTATTGTTTTCAGTTATAGGAGAGAGGGGGACAGTTTGTTAATCGATTCTTATCATTTATGATATGTGATTTACCTATGATAAGATACGAAAAATCTCCCCCTCTTTCCTAAAACTAAAAAAAAAAAGAATAAGACTTTCAAAAAGTGTAAAAGGTCTAATTATTTTCTTTTCATATAAGAAAAGCACCCATCTAAAATTTCTTTAATAGGCTCCCATCCCAAAAAAAAAATCCCCTAACCTCAAAAAACGAACAATAAAAATAAGTAAAACATTGAAACATGTACGCTTCCCAACACTTTAAACATTAATATCTCAATAGCCATAAGCAGAAGATGAGGTTATTGTATATCTTTTACTTTTTCTATTATACAAATATTGCAATATGTAGAGCTTTTACGTTTATAAAAATCAAAATCTCAATTATAAACTTTAATATCTCAAAATCTCAATTATAAGAAGTTGATATTTTAAAAGTAAAAATCAAAACGAATCTAACAAAATCCCACATGCCAATATTATTTAGTACATATAAATCATAAAGGATAGTCAAAACATAGTGTATGAATTGTGTATGCATTCCCCATAAATTGCATGTGCTTCAATTCCAAATGTAGGGCTATTTAAACATAAAGAAAAACTGGAAAACCAACCTGATATTGGGATATAAATTACCAGTTCTATTAACCTTGCACTAAACATTGAAAAAGATAAAGAATCTAGTACCCTATTTGTTTGTGGGTCACTGAATTGTCGAATCAATTTTCTCTTTTTCATTTTATTGTGTGCAGGGATGAGGGGATGGAGCTTTTCATTTCATTAACTAAGCAAGTAACATGGTTCCTCTTAGTTAATTTTGGTCTATGATGACCTCTTGGAATTCGATCATTTATTCATAGGACTTATGTTACATAGACTTGGCTACCAGTGTTGAGTAGTGCCAATAAAGTGATATGACTCCCCGGTAATTTTCACTTACAGAAGGAGGAACGCTCGAGACTAGAGAAAGGGAGCACCAACTCAACAAGAAATGGAAAGGCAGCAGTGACGCAGCAGAGGCACAATAAAGAGATAGAATAATTACAGTTATTATAATCGGATAATAGTATAATTTACAGCACGCAATGTAATGTGTAGAGAATCTAAGTTGTTAGGAGTTTGTTAGGACCAGCATTATATATACACAGCACAGCAAAAATGTAAGGCATCAAGAAATCCTAATACAAAGTAATAGTGGAGATCTTCCTACTTCTCGAAGTGTAGGGTTGTATTCTTTTATGTCCTTTTCTCGCTGCCAAACCCAACGTAATTCACCCCAGCACCCCCGGTTCATACCAAATCTGGTATTAGAGCCGGTCCACCTCTCATTTCAAAAAAAAAAGAGGGGTAAAGGTAGCGTTACATTGCACCAACACATTCCCAACGCATGAATCAATTAGAAAATGATGCAGAAATAATGAAGAACAAATTTACAGAGCAAATGGCAAAAATAGTAAAGTTTGGAGCGTATGGAAGGGACAATGGAGTTGGCTCATACCGAACACGAGGCTGTAATGAGCCAGCTGAGAGAAGGGCAAAGGGCGCTATGGGAAAGGGTCGGTTTGCACTCGGGACAACCCACGGGGTCCCCCGGTGGAGGGCCCAATATACCTCAGAACGGCAGCCAAGTTGGGGGAGGTATGTCGACATTTAATGGTGAAGAAGGGGGAGGAAGCATCGGAGGCACTGGAAACTAGAGGCTTAAGAAACTTGAGCTACCGTTGTTCGAAGGCATGAATCCGGATGGTTGGATTTTGGGAGCAGAAAGGTATTTCGATTTTTATAAAATGAATGAGAATGAGAAGATCGAGGCTGCGGTGGTGTCACTTGAGGGAGATGCATTGTTGTGGTATCAATGAGTTCATAAGAAAAGGGAGCTGAAGAATTGGGAAGAGCTGAAGGGGATGCTCTTGAGAAAGTTCAGGCAATCTCCCTGTTAGCTTATATGAACAGTGGTTGGATCACCGGCAGGAAGGGACGGTCGTGGAGTACACAAGGAAGTTCATTGAATTGGATGCTCCATTGGAAGGTTTGGCGGTGGAGGTAACTAAGGGACAATAGATTATCGGGTAAAAAGAAGAAGTGAAGGCTGAGGTGAGGGTACTTGGGCCCAGAAGCCTAGAAGAGGCCATGGATCTTGCAGTCAGGGTGAATGGTGGATGACAAGCTGAGGGTGGGCCTAATCAGTAGAAGAGGGAGCGGCCCATTGCAAAACAGATCTCCGAGTTCTTACATGACTCCACAACCCCAAACACATTACTATAGGAGTAACAGTTCACCCCTTACTTACCAACGTGTCCCCACCTATTCACCCACCCTCAAACGCCACTAGTCTGGCCAACACAGGAAGTAGCTTCAACAAACCAAGGAAATAAGGAGGTTGAGTGAGAAAGAGATACAAGAAAAAAGAGCTAAAGGCCTGTGTTTCTGTTGAGATAGGAAATGGGGGATTAATCATAGGGGCGCGAGGAGAGAGCTCAGTGTTCTTATGGTACAAGGGGAGGAGAGAGAAGAGGAGGGAGCAAGATATGAGGAGACAACAGAAGAGTTGGGGGAAGTGATGGAAGAAGAGCACTCAAAGCCTATGATATCTCTAAATTCCGTGATGGGTATCACTAGCCCTAAAATGCTCAAGCTAAGGGGTTGGGTAAATGAGCAAGAAGTGGTGGTAATGGTGGATTCGGGTGCCACGCACAATTTCATCTCCACCCAAACTGTAGCAAGACTCAAGTTAGAGGTGTTGGACACCCAAGCCTTAGGGGTATCCTTGGGAACCGGGGAGGCAGTGCAAGGAGAAGGGTTGTGCAAAGCAGTTGCTCTACAACTCCAGGGGCTATTGATAGTAGAAGATTTTCTGCCATTACCTTTAGGTAACTCTTATTAAATATTGGGCATACAATGGATGGAAAAATTGGGCACCATGACCACGAATTAGAAAACCCAAACTCTGAAGTTTCAGGTGGGAGGCAGGACAGTGACACTTCAAGGGGATCCATCACGACATGTTAAGGGCAGGGATCATCCAAGTCTCTTCTAGTCCATTATCAAGCCCAGTTTTGTTGGTAAAGAAGAAAGACGGGTCATGGCGTTTTTGCGTGGACTATGAGCATTGAACAAAGCTACGGTGCCAGATAAATTCCCTATACCGGTAATAGATGAGTTGCTTGATGAATTATGGGGAGCTGCGATATTTTCAAAGTTAGACCTCAAATCCGGTTACCATCAGATTAGAGTACGTAAGGAAGATGTTCCCAAGACGGCGTTTCGCACACACGAAGGCCACTATGAATTTTTAGTGATGTCTTTCGGACTCACAAATGCTCCTGGAACCTTCCAGGCCATAATGAATGAGGTATTCAAGCCTTAGCTTCGTAAATTTGTTTTAGTTTTTTTTTTATGACATACTTGTCTATAGTAAAAATGAAAGGGAGCACAAAGGGCATTTGACTATTGTGTTGGAGACTCTGAGGGACAATTCCTTGTACGCAAATCAGAAATATGTGATTTTGGCAAACACCAAATAGCCTATTTGGGACACATAATCTCCTGCCATGGGGTGGAGGTGGATCAATCAAAGATACAAGCTATGGTAGAATGGCCAGAACCACAGAATCTTAAGGGATTAAGGGGATTTCTGGGCCTCACCGGTTACTACCGAAAGTTTATAGCAAGGTACGCATCTATAGCGGCACCCTTAACAGAGCAACTTAAGAAGGATGTGTTTTGTTGGTCTCCGGTAGCAACTAGAGCATTTGAGGACCTAAAGTGGGCCATGACCCGTACTCCAATATTAGCATTACAAGACTTCACAAGACCATTTATGATAGAGTCAGATGCGTCCAACTCAGGGGTTGGGGTTGTCCTCATGCAAGGTCAACATCCGGTGGCATTCTTTAGTAAGATATTGGGAGTAAGGGCGAGAAACGAGTCCATTTACGAAAAAGACTTGACGGCGATTGTGCTTGCGTTACAAAAATGGCGGCATTACTTGTTAGGAAGAAGGTTTACTGTGAGAACGGACCAACAAAGCCTACGCTATCTGATGCAACAGAGAGAAATCGGTCTGGAATATTAGAGATGGGTGAGTAAGTTGTTGGGTTATGATTTCGATATTTGTTACAAGCCGGGGGCCTCGAACAAAGTTGCAAATGCCTTGTCCCGAGAATACTCAAACAAGGTGGAATTGGGGACATTGATAAGTTCTCGGGGAGTGATCTGGAATGATGTGTGGCGCGCAATCAGTGAGGATCCCTTCATTAAGAAGATCAAGGAAAATATAGGAGAGGGCAAAACCGTGTTGAGCGGGTATGAGATGGTGCAAGGAATCCTCAAATACAAGGGGCGCATTGTGGTTCCCTCAAATTCTACCGTGGTGAAGGGGATATTGCAGGAGTACCATGACTCTCCTTTAGGGGGGCACATGGGGTATTATAAGACATATAAGAAGATTTCCATGGAATGGTATTGGCCGGGAATAAGGCGTGAAATAACCAAGTATGTCCAAGCTTGTGGGGTTTGCCAGCAGCAGAAATATTCCTCACTTTCTCCAAAAGGTCTGTTACAACCATTACCAATACCTACTAGAATTTTAGAGGATCTTTCCATGGATTTTATAGAAGGGCTTCCTCTGTCTATGGGGGTGAATTCAGTACTGGTGGTAGTTGACCATTTGTCAAAATATGCTCATTTTATTGGGCTAAAACATCCTTTCTCACCAAAAACGGTGGCCAACATATTCGTTAAGGAAGTGGTACGACTCCATGGATTTTCGTACTCAATTGTCTCTGATAGGGACAAAATTTTCATGAGTATTTTTTGGACGGAGCTTTTCAAACTGCACGTACCACCCGCAAACCGATGGCCAAACTAAGGTAGTCAACCGTGGGCTTGAAGCTTACTTGTGATGTTTCATCAATGGTGTACCTAAAACATGGGCTAACTGGTTACCTTGGCTGAACTATGCTACAACATCACCCCTCATACTTCCTTGGGATGCTCCCCTTTCAAGGCCGTTTATGGGAGAGATCCACCTATACTGTTAAGGTATGAACCCGACAGCACTTCGATACACTCACTGAAAGAACAATTGGTAGAAAGGGATGCAATGTGGGATGATCTAAAGACATACTTGTTCAAGGTCCAGCAGAAGATGTCCGAGCAAGCAAATAAACACAGAAGAGAAGTTCACCACGAATTGGGGGACTATGTCTACCTCAAACTCCAACCATATCGCTAGAGGTCTCTTGCAAAGAGACCATTTGAAAATTTGGCACCCAGATTTTATGGTCCCTATAAGGTCATGCAGAAGGTAGGCAAAGTGGCTTACAGGCTAGCTCTTCCAGAGACAGCGCGAATTCATCCCGTGTTCCATGTCTCTGCGGCAGCCATAGGGTTTTCCCTTGTTACCACTAGCCTACCGCCCTTACTTACCCCAGATTTGGTGATGGATGCTAAGCCAGAAACGGTTTTGTCAGTAAGGAATGGGAAGTCAAATGATGTTGTTGATTTAGAGGTACTGATCAAGTGTAAAGGCATGCAAGATTTTGAATCCACTTGGGAGGATTATGGAGCTATAGACCTCAGGTTTCCTTCCTTTCACCTTGAGGACAAGGTGAGTTCTTTGGCCCGGGGTAATGATATGACTCAGGCAAGACCACCAACAATTTTCACTTACAGAAGGAGGAACGCTCGAGACCAGAGAAAGGGAGCACCAACTCAACAAGAAATGGAAAGGCAGCACTGACGCAGCAAAGGCACAATAAGAGATAGAATAATTACAGTTATTATAATCGGATAATAGTATAATTTACAGCATGCAATGTAATGTGTAGAGAATCTAAGTTGTTAGGAGTTTGTTAGGACCAGCATTATATATACACAGCACAGCAAAAATGTGAGGCATCAAGAAATCCTAATACAAAGTAATAGTGGAGATCTTCCTACTTCTCGAAGTGTAGGGCTGTATTCTTTTATGTCCTTTTCTCGCTGTCAAACCCAACGTCATTCACCCCAGCACACCCGGTTCATACCATAAAGGTACATCCAAACATGTCCAGGTTACATACTTGGATATTTCAATAACTACAAGTGTTTTTGCCAAACTGAAGAGTTAAGCGTCCATGACAATGTCCTAATGTCAATATCTAACGCCTGTAGTCAAGGTGGAATGAAGAGTCCCAGGATCTCAAAATTCTAGCTTTGAACATGGTTTGAAGGTTTTCAAGGTCTTTTTTTCCATTAATTTTTTCCTCTCCTTTATTTTGAATCTCAAAGTTAATTCATAAAGGGAACTTTGAAACATAAATAAATTTGATTTGCTCATTCTCTCCGCTTCTTCCATGTTCTCTCCCTCCAATTCCTCCTCTTTCTCACTTTTGTCACTTGGTGACTCCCTTATGCTCAATGCTGCTATAAAGCCTTTTAGCCAGTGTTAAAACCCTTCCCTATTTGTTGTTTTTTTTTCTTGTTTAAGGTTTTCTTTTCAGGTTTCTCTTTTCTGATTGAAGAGTTTTTAAAGAGAATAATATTTAGTTAAGGTTCTGCTAGTTTTGTGTTTCTCCAGATGAATTTTGGTGAGTTGGAGGGTGCTTGTTTTGTATTTTTTTTTTTTTTTTTTGCATTTTCTAACAAGATTGTGTATTTCAGTGTAAAATTTTGAATAAGATTGAAATTCAATATACTAGATTCATGGAGACAGTTCTTTTGCGTTTCCTTTTTTTCCACATAATTTTTTTTTGGTCCTTTGGCTAGCTATCCTATTTAATTAGTTACCTATAGCGTGTCTCCACTGTTTAGGTTGTTGACATTTTAAAATACTATCTACAATATACGTCTCTAACGTCAACACATGACAATAGTATACATCATATCCAATGAATATCTAAGAAATCCTCTACAGCCAACATATCTCAGAAACCCCGAAAGTTTATTTGTTTCTTATCCACACCCTTGAAGCTTTGGTTTGTCTTGCATTCCTGACCACCAACATATCCTACTTATCCCCTCTACCAAGCCATGAATTTAGAGGAGGAAGCTTACTGGTATTGTAGGCCCCTAATGACCCCTCCTCTAAGGCTTTACGCTTGCGGATTCGGCGGCTAGACCCCTTATTTGCTTCACTCACCATTTCACTTTGCCTATTAGGATTCTTAGGAATATCTGGGTTAGGGTATTTGGATTGCCACTTTTACTCATAAGCTTAACGATTTTGAAGTGCTTAGATTTCAAAGGTAATCCTAATTGTGGATCATAAGTCATGGAAGACCTTTTTGTCGATTGAAGGTAATTCAAAAGGATAGGAGGAGAGTAGCCAATGAACAAGGAGTGGGGTTAATGGAGGTAGATGTGGCAACTACAAGTTTCTCATAGGGACCATGGTAGTGTAAACTATTGTTGGACTGTTGACAATTGAGGTTAGGGTAGATAAATTTGTGAAAGGAACAGTAGATCATCAATTCAGATGTTCTTCCATCATTTATCAATAGCAATGCTTAGACCCTTTTTTTATCCTAAGACTAGTATTGTGATAGGGCTACAAGTGAATATACTCTAATTTCTTTTTATGACAATACCTAAATAGTACAAAGTATGGATGTCATAATGTGTTATATATACAGATGTTATGTACCTTTTTTAGTTCATTCATTACTATATACAAAATAATTTCTTTGTTTTTTACTTACAAAACACCATCTTGGCACGCAATTTAAGAGATTTGAGAAGTAAACGAACAAATTAACTAAAATAAATTAGACCATAACTGTAAATCGTTACTTTGGTAGATATTGATGAGCCTTATGTTGGAGGAGCAACTATATCTGTACCGTAAGCTTGGAGAAATCTTGCAGCAGCAAGGATTTGGTCAACCTCAATTCTGCACAGGATATGTGGTTTTGAGGTTGGTACTTCTTGGATCCCTAAATATAAACTAAATTACATGATACGGTCTGTTTTACTTAGTTACTTACCACCCATCTAACTTTTGATTGTAATTGCCCGCTCAGGGGAGCATTTTGTATTGTGAAATTCAAATTAAGCCAGTGAATTTCTTTAATACGTTGGCTAGTTTAGGATGCCATAGTCCTTTTCTTGATAAACCAACTTCATTTTGAAGATTAGCGGGAGAAGCTCTTGGCGATTAGTGAACTCCTGTCTCTAAAAGTAGACGCATCACCACAAACATTTTAATTCATTACTGATAGCAACTAATGTGACATACCAAAATCATGATAAAAACACCAACAATAAACCAAATAGATAAAAACCACCACTTTACATACTCTACGTTGAACTTTTCATCTACATTCTAAAACAAAGTCACCTCTTTCTTTCGCGATTCCTAATAACACGACTTAATGAGTATGGAACCGCTGACTTAATGACTTAATGAGACATTTGACAAGTCAAAGCTTGAGGGTAGACAAGTTTACACACACAGCAAAATCATGACTACCCAAACAATTGTACTCCTCAAAAATCTATTGACAGGTGATGGAAAAAGCATGCAACACTTAAAACAGAGAATAAGCGAGAAATTGAAAAGTAAAGTAGCCAAATAGATCTATTATTATAGGAAACTATTTTACGAAAAAGCTAAAGGTAAGACTCTAGTTTAGACAAATATAATACAACAGAAAGAGGAAACCTGTCTGTAATTATGAAAAGCTGAGAAGGAAGGAGAGCAGAGATCTGAAGAAGTTTCTTGCCTCGAGGATTCCCGACGAACACCCAATGTACACCGCAGATCTGACGAAAATCAGGATGGAGATGGAGGAAGGCAGGGTGAGTTCAAATTTGGACCAACGATGGAATCATAATTCGATCTCATCTTCATTTGAATTTACCGTATACAATTGGGGATTAATTAAGGAAAAGGATAAAATTAGGGTTCAGATTCGTGTACAGATTGAATTGCAACTTAGAATGTTCCAACGGCCACAGCAATCTGGCAGTCCAACGACCAGTCAAAGTCTCGCTCAGTAATATCTTCCAACACCAGTTTTCAAATTTTAATTTTTGGGGAAAAAAACAGCCACTCCATATTCAACTTTATCAAATTCGAAGCTTTTCTAAGTTTTGGTAGGGAAGAAAAAATACTTTCCACATTCCAATATTTCAACTCAGCATCTATAAATATGTTAAATACGTTATATTTTAATAAAAAAATAAAAAAATACTTTGTATTATGCATTTAAAATAATTTTATTTGAACTAGTGTGTATTTAAAAAAAAATGTTACTTGTGCGAGAGATGTTTATAGACTATCGAATAAAAAAAATATACTCCATATTTGTTTATCATTAATTTATATCGACTTTATTTTTTCACACACATAAACAACCCTATGACTAATCTAGAAGGCTCAGTTCTAATAAGTTTGTTCATTAAATCATTTAAATTCCAAGCAAATATAACTCATACTCTCGTACCTTTAATAGCATCTTATTATGGTACTTTGTCAGACACAAAATTTAGTTAGTAGTATATCACTCATAGATTTATATTTAGTTCATACCTTATCACTTAATATATGGATCATTTGATATCATTAGTTGATTTTTGGGGCTTCATACTTTATAGAAAATTTAAAATGGTAATGCACCATTGGTTTGTTTTATCGATTTTGAAGAAGATGGAGATGATTTTTCAAATGGTGATAACCATAATAAGTTATGATGAAAGTGTTGGATGTGATGATTGATAAGTCAATTGAAATAACAAATTAATAACTTCATTCATTATTTGTGTTGGTTAATAATTAGTTGATTATTATGATATTTTAATGATTTATAGTTTTATATATTGTCCTTATTTCTATGACAATATAAAAAGATATCAATTAATACACATTTTTTTAAAATATGATCAATGTTATTGGATAATAATCAAACAATTAAATATTTAGAGTATTTTCACATAAAAAATAAGGATGATTAATAATCTTTATCTAATATGATATTATGTAGGATCATACAATTTTTTGATCTTATCTTAAAATGATATTCCACTAAGTCATTCCTATCAAAGTAAAATTACGACCTAACAACATTTGTCAATATAATAATGCATTGTCATTGTCAAAGAATCGATAATCGTACAATAACAACTAGAGAACTGACTAGTCACGATTTGTTATGATAGATATCAAATTAACACAATAATAAAAAAATAAAATCAAAATAGAATTATAAATTTAAGCTAACTAAACAATTATTTTTCATATAATATGTACATTCTAACAAACTACATGCTCAATTTACATAATTAATGCGCTCATTTTCTCTTTTTTATCTCTCATCATAAACTATTATTTTCCTTTCACTAAAAAATTAGTTATAAAATTTTTGTGTAGAGATTACATTTATTCATTAGTCGTTACCTCTCTCAATTATATATGCCTATCAATTCTAAAATTATATCAAATGCTTGTTTGGTTTACAACTTTACATACATTGAAAACTTGGAGTTTTTAAAAAGTGAAACAAGAGAAGTAGTTTAGTTGATATTATAGTAGACCGACCAATAGCAGCTTGACCCATATCGGTAATGTCCAATTGTCTACCCACCAAAAAAATCTCCCTGAGGTTTCTATTGCAGCTAAGCAGACAAATTAAATCGTGTACATGTTCGCTTTCTCTTATTTGTCAGATGAACTCGTTGGATTCTATCCACATCATTTGAAGTAGCAGATTCCACATTCCTTTGCTAATCAATCTTCTGGATCTAATTTATGATGGTCTCCTTAGTGTTTTACTTCAATTCCCTGCATTTGACCCTTACATTTCTACATTTCTCAGTCTCAGAGGTCTAATTTGAAGCGCCGATGTTGAGATTTCGAAATAAGAGAATGGGCATCAAGGAAGAGAACGATACGACATTGCTTCAACCATAGAAACTAAGAAACCCCAATAATGCTGGTGTCTGAGCATTATTCCTGTAAACCAAAATGCAGTGATCTGATTCATGGAGCTTGTCACTATGTTCAAACTCAAACCTGAAACTGCCTTTAATAGTATATGCACAGAGACATGGTTGGGCGCTTTAGCTAGATCAGGCCGCCCAGAGTATCTTCTTCACTGTGAAGGCCAAATTTAAGGAAGATGTTATCAAATTATCAACTTCCAGTTTTGCTCAATTAAGAAAGAAGTGGGCAGACTTCAGTTGTTTTCCAACACACCACATACTAATAGACTCCAAACCAATTATCTCAACGGTAAAAACATCATCTTGCATCAAATCCAACGGACCACATACTCTACCCAAATAATTAAAACAGGAACATTTGTATTAAACCGGCAGATTGAAAAAGAAAGAGTATGACTTCCAATGCACTGACATTATATTTCATTTCGTGTAACATTTGATTCCCAATTACAATACAGACATTCATAAACTTTAATTGAAACCCTAATCACATTAACCGTACAATTGACATAAAACTACTACTTGATTCCTTACAAGCACTAGAGCACAAAACCTAACCCCCAAAACCGTAAAGAGTACGGCCCTGCCTCTTCAGAGCGTAGACAACATCCATAGCAGTGACAGTCTTACGGCGAGCATGCTCGGTGTAAGTAACTGCATCTCTAATAACATTCTCCAAGAATATCTTCAATACACCACGGGTCTCCTCATAGATCAACCCACTGATCCTCTTGACACCGCCTCGGCGAGCCAAACGACGGATGGCGGGCTTAGTGATGCCCTGAATGTTATCTCTCAGCACCTTCCTATGCCTCTTGGCTCCTCCCTTTCCCAACCCCTTCCCTCCCTTTCCTCTTCCTGACATTTTTTGAAACCTTTGATTAACTGCGAAATATGATGAGATTTGGATTTGGATGTGAAAGCAGTGAGGATAAGAAGTGGGGAGACAGGGATTATATAGTGGAACTGTGTGCAGAGGTGGCTTCCAACTTTTGAGATTTGGTTTTGGAGGGATTTTGTGCGCGTTCATGGGAGTCGTTGGATGTGGGAGTAATCGTACGGTTTAAGCTGGAGATCCGTGTGCTTTCTTGGTGTACTTTTTGGATCGTAGATGTTTTTAATCTAACGGTTGATTTTAGTGAGTTTATGAACTTGTAGATTATGTGTTCGATTGCCAGCTGTTTGTAGGCCATATTTTGAAGACAACTTATGTTATGACTTCCAAAGTACGGAGTACTTGTTGTGAGATTTTTTACTTACTTTAACCACTAGAATTTTACTCTTCAAATTTTTAATTATTAGTTTTATTTACATAATTCTACTTTATTATGGAGTAATATTTTAGATGAGAGAATTGATAAAAAGAAATTTAATGACACCAAATGTTATTGTTATAAGATTAAAATTGGTTAATAAGTTGTTCAATCTTTCCTAAAAAAACTGAATAATATTTTTGGAACAATTCAAAATGAAATACGAAAAAATTATTTGGAGTAGAGGGAGTACATAACAAAACTTATTAATTTCAACCTTATTTGTCAACATCCACTTAAAGTCCGTAAATTCGATGGTGCACCTGTCCTACGTGGCTTGGGTGTCATATGCAACGGAGTGAAATGCGTTGGGAAAAGTGTGTAGAAATTGCTGTGGATATCAGAAAAGTGGGGATGGCAGCAGTAGGATAAGATTTGGAAGAGGTTTTATTTTCATATGCAACTTGAGTAATGATTACCAATATTTTTGAATTTGAATCAAAAATTTCATATACTTGAACTGATTTCACTTATGTAAACGTCATTTATTTCCTTGTCAAAATTTGTATGAAAGCCTTTATGCCCATTTAATGATACGAAATGTACATTTATAATAAGTCTCGTGTACATTTATAATAAGTCTCATGTACGTTTATAATAAGCCTCATGTGCATTTATAATAAGCCTCATGTACATTTATAATAAGCCTCATGTACATTTATAATAAGTCTTATGTACATTTATAA
The DNA here is from genome assembly GCA_026401315.1 of Dysphania ambrosioides. Taxonomy (NCBI): domain Eukaryota; kingdom Viridiplantae; phylum Streptophyta; class Magnoliopsida; order Caryophyllales; family Amaranthaceae; genus Dysphania; species Dysphania ambrosioides. Next base: position 3,468,573 of record CM048659.1, on the reverse strand, counting down.
TATACCTTATGTACATTTTACGATATGCATATATAATACAAATCACATTAAATATCCATCATACCAAAATTAATATACCAACATTTGTTTTTGTGCATATCATTAAATGTACATAATGCATTATAAGAATGTACATTTCTTACTTGAACAATGTACATTTATGAATTTCTACAACTGCCATATGTACATTACATTATATTAGTAAGTTCATTTTAGTGTTATCTTTTACATAAAAGCATATTACCTGATCGAAATATGTATATTCTTAATCAATAATATATACATTTTTAATCAATTATATGTACATTATCAATCTAGTTAGTATGTATATCAAGCGTTGCAACTTTTTGAATGTAGACATTCATATAGCGTAAATGTATATTAACGGATATCAAAATGTACATTACCTACTCTAGGAATGTACATATCATAAAGTAGTGGCTGACAATAGTAAATATAATGTACGGTAGGGGAGAAGTTTAAGTTTTTTAAAATGGAAATGATTGTGTTGCTGACTAAGCCTATTATGGATTTTCTTTCCCATAAAAGTAAACTGACAGTTACATATTATAGGGAAATGGGCGGTTGAGTGTGGAAAGGCAGAGCAACTGGGGCAGTTGAGTGTAGGGACACGCATCTGACTCAGCATTACAAGTTGACATTCACATGTACATTTCCAATGTACTGCATGTACATTTCCACTTGTGTTTTGTTCATTACTTGTTGCGTTTTGGCTCGGGTGTACCATGCGCATGGTACACCCGGGTACAACGTCCATACATTGCTTAAAGTCTTGTACGTCTTTTAACTCCTTAACAAGTAACTTTAGAGCAAAACCATAACTTAAGCTTCATCAACTTACTTAAGTCAAACAATATCTTATCAACAATTTTTATTAGCAATAACATAACAATTCAATCACTAAATAGACCCAATAGCTATTGATACACAACATATCATTGATTTATTGTCATTCAACATTCCATACCAACACAATAACAACAATCATACAAAATTTTGTTTAATTTAAAATTCTATTGTACTTTGGATCATTTTAAATTTTAGGTTTGACTGATTATAAACTTGTTTATAATCACAAATAAATTCAACTAACTATACAATGTCATTCTATGTTATTCAAAAGGATTAGCGCTAACCAAATAGTCACATCCTCCTTTTCATTAATTTAGAAAAAACAACCATGTAGAAGTTTGTATACCATTTCAAAACCAAATCCTTTACAGTGAAATCAATCTCATCTTAAGCTATTTTAAATTCATTTTAAGACTCTATATCAAACTGAACTTAATACTTCATCTTATATTAGACATAGTATTTAGTCATTTTTAATATACACAAGGACACATTCTTAGTCAATGAAAGTGGTGAGTATGAGTATACCTTCGCGATCTAATTTCTCATTCTCTTGACCCTCAACTGGTCATTTTTCGATAGTTTTGAGCTTCGCATCTCATATTATAAGAACTCAAAACTATGTATTAGTAGCTAAATACATTAATTAAAGAGTACTTGATAAAAAATCCGATTAAAGACACTTGGCTCAAAATTAAATACTAAATGTATGCGTTAGACAGTGAAGGTGTAGAGTGTTGGATGCTTAATCCATAGCTTGATGCTTAGAAAGGTATATTTATAGGGGCAAGCTAAGTTCGAATTTAGTAAGGCGTGCATATAATGGACGCCGGAAGGCTCAGCGTTGACACTAAAGGAGGGAGTGTCCAATGCTCATAGCCAGTGTTGGACGTCAGAGGCTCCAAGCGTTAGACTATTTGTTTTCTAATGTAGAAAATTTCAAAATATTGGTCCAAGTGCTTGAGATGACAAGGATGCCTCGTGTTTGTTGATATTTAAGTTTATGGCTTTGTATTTAGGCCATTTGTGGGTGGTTTCATTTTTATTTTACTCGATCTTGGGCTCATCCATGACACTTACGAAAATGTCTAGTTTTATATAGGATCATCAGGTGGGAAGACATAATTTTGTTAGATTTTCAAATGACTAAATAAATATGAGATGAATATAACTTGTCAATATAGTTTTTCATTTAAGTATTATAATAATTAAAAATGATAATTAATTTTTATTCTTAATGGGCTCTTCTTATACTCTAAAAAATGTAATTTAATTGAATTATATATATATAGTTAGACTTTAGATAAGTCAAGAAAATTATTCATTAGTGTACTTCGTATGACAATTTCAACTGACTTGAATACTAGTTCTTGTTAAAACAGGAATCAACAAAGATCAATTTAACGAATTTCAAAACGAGTACGAGTATGAAAGCGTGAATACTAAAAATACCATGTTGAACAAAAAAAGAATACCTAAAATTTATTCTACATCTTAGAAAAAAATGGAAAATAAACGTCTTTCATCAAGTACTATTCACTTAAGCAAAGACCTAATCAAGAATATGACGTACAATTTTCAAACATCAACCATTTTCTCTTTATAAGTACCCGTACACATTTTATTGAATGGAATAAACATAAAACATATGGCTACAACATTAATACATTATTCAACATACAAAAAAATCCCACGCATTAACCGCATAAGGCATAACTAGTATAAGACGGGTCCAATAACTGGTAAAAATTGTCATGATTATCCATACATTATAGGCAACGAATAATAAAGGGGCACTACCACTTGGAATAGTTGACCAGTTGGTGCAATTTGCAATCCAGGCTAAGTCCATCAGCACATATTGGACTGGACTTCATGGGATTTGGGCTCGACCATTTTGGGGTATTTGACCGGCCTTTACAGAGTCCTCTCTGTATACAACTTCTGTTAAGGCTACCGCACTTTTGGCTTTCCTGGCTTCTATCTGCTGTTTCGTAGATTTGTAGTATGTTGCATACAGTACCAGTTGAACTAATGCGAATATTGTGCCCAGCCCATTTGGTGCCTGTGCAGGAAAGCGAAAGCCCTCAGTTAAAATGCCGATTTATCTACCCCCATCCCCTTTTTTTAGGATTATTTAGTATAGGATGGACTTGATTAATATAAATACCTCACACATTAAATCTTAATAAACTAAAGCATATGTTAAAGTTTTTATTGTTAGGGAATACCGTAAGATTATTGTGTAGCCACCAAAGTTATACCTCAATACAACAAAAGTAATCGCTAAATATAATAAAAATTATCCCTATAGCAAATGATATCACAATTACAATTGATAAAAACTAAGACATATTTGAAAAAAAAATGTTAAATATATTATACAAAAGTTATCCATTAATAAAATAAAAGTCACTAATCAACATAATAAAAACAATTTTGTAAGGATTTATCATTCAATATGGTTTATATGTGTCCACTTTACTCAAGTTTTTGTATTATTGTTAGGCTAGTCGTACATGCATTTCATTGTCATAATGACGACAAGAGACTAGAGTGAGAAACATGGGTAAAGGATTATTCCCTAAAAGCTCATGGGTATCTCATCCTATTGTTTTGAAAGCATCATCATTTACCAAAAGAGACTAATTGTTATGAATCAAGATTAAATAATTATGACACAAAACGCTAAAATAAATATCATTAATCATCAGTGTAAAAATGAATTTAGAATTCATAATTATTTTTTAAAAATTGATTCGTGGAATCATCACAATAAAGTACTCCTGAGTCTATAATGAAATTGACAATTTTTTCCAATGTACGCCAATTTTCCATGCATGCAAGATAAAGAGAGAGAAAGGGCTTACGGCAATGTAAGGATCCAAGGGAAACAAAGCATAGACCGTCCATGCAATTCCATTAGCAAACGAAGCAATCGATAGGGAAAATGGCATGTACTCCACACTTTTTGTTGTTATCACCAATTTCTGTCCAATCACACATAATTTAGGAATAGTTTTGGTTAATTTGAGAAACATTAATGAGAGATAACTAATCATCTTTTAAAGGTCCGAAAAGCTTATATGCAATGGTTGTATTTTGTTTACTCGCTCTGTCCATAATTGTTTACTCTATTTGACTTTTTTGCGGTTTTCAAAATACGAGCGACTTTAAACGTTTTAATATCCAAATTTGCTAAATAAAAAATTATAAAAACTTAATATTCTAAAACTTTACATTGATATGCATCCAACAACAACTCATCTGAATATATTATTTCTTATAACATGATGAAAATATATAGTCAAATTTTTTTAACTTTTACTGTATAAATTAGAAATGAGACAAAAACTAAGGGACGAGGGAGTAATTACCAAACATCTTACTATTTAAGATACTTCTTATTCGTAGTAATAAAAAAAAAGAGGGAGATTAAGGGGTAATTACCATGACGGACAAAGGGGAGGCATACATCATGATGTTGCATATGATAGCAATCATACCAACAATTGAAGACCTACGCTTTGTGGTATGAGTCAAACCGAGTACCAAGGTAGTCATAATTCCCACAATTATGATCTCAACTATAGCAATTAATATTATCTTGACCCTATTTTTCTTGTCAGAGTAAATCAGAAAGAGTATCAAGTAGATTAGCTCAATTAAACAACCTGCCCCATTGATTGTCACCACCAAAGTGCTATTGGGATGGATAATAGGCAGACCATACACCACCCAAAGCATGCAATTCACAAATGTGGCTAAGTATGGCACAGAAGAGTATTGTCCCACCGTCTTCTTCTTGCATATTCCGATGAATGTTGGCCTGAAAATTGGGGAATACAAATGAAATTCTTGCACAAATTTAAGTACAAAACGTAGTGACCGATCAATGCATGACTCCCTCAGTTCATGACAAGGGTCATTTAATTAAACTGCAGACGTAAATATATTGCAACTAGCTAGTGCCATTCACATTATACTAATTTTGTCTTATAATCCATGCACATGCATTTAGAATAAGCAAGCCCTTCGTTGACAGAACTTACAGTGGAGATAAGAACAAGAACAAGGCTGTGATATTTCCTGAAAAATAGAACAAAACCAAATTAATTAATTCATTAGGTAATTATATTACAAACTTTTCCTAATTCTTACCTGACATTATATCAGGATAATGACATTATATATATATATATATATATATATATATATATATATATATATATATATATAAACAAAAAATGTATACCCAGTATAAATATTGCAATGCTCTTTCATTGTAAAAAAACACAATTTATTGATAATGAATACAAAAAGATGATTAGTCGCTATAATTACCAATAATCCCAGCAGCGAAGCGAATGGAAATTGGAGAAACCATAGTTATTGTGCAAAAAAGGTAACTTGTGTAAGAAGGAGCGAGCTTAATAAATTTGTAGTGTAGGATTCAAATAAACGAAAGAAATGAGCAAGCAAGATATATAGTTCGTTGGACGTAGAATAGCTAGGATTAATTTCTCTTCGGGTACCCTATTTAATTCTAATATCTAAATGTTGGTATACACATAACCAAATTCCAACAAAAAAAAATGGCAAGATAGAGAAAAAGAAAAGAGAAAGGAAGCTACTAAAAGTGGTTGTTCACTTGCATGTCGATCATGTTACACCAAAACAAGGGATAAAACTACACATGCAAGTGACAACAAATTAAGATGCTGAGATGAGACTTTGAGATAGAAAGAATGAAGAGTTTATATAGAGGAAAATTTTACAAATGTGGTAAATGTTGGCACTACATTCTAGACTATTGAATGATATTACTTTGCAAATTGGTACTATATATTATTATTATTATCTCTTATTCCTATAATCTTTACAATTTGTTGTCAAGGCCATACCGATTCGATTCACAGGCTCGCAGCCATAAATCATAGAGGGCTAGACAAAGTTCTAACTTATCCTCATTAATGTTCTATGCCCACCCATAACCCAGCTAGCTACCTCTTCTTTTTACATATGGCTACTTAATTGCATGCTTGCCATAATGGCCTGCCTTGCATGCATTAAGATCGTCAATCATCACTAAGTTCTGTTTAATTCATTTTCTTATAATATCAATTGTTAATAAAACAAATTCTGTGCATCATTGACTTATTGTTGTGTTCTTTTGGTATTTACACGTGTTCCAGGAAAATTATTTGGAAAGTAATTGTCGATCTTGCAAACGGTGTAATTGATATAGTAATTAAGTTTACTAGTAACCGAGTAAGTGTTGACTTTATGAATCTATGCTAAAGCGAGGGAAGATCGGATGCTATGGCATTATTGTACAAATAACTTATTGTGTTATGTAAGTATGTGCTTGTATAAACTTTTCCTGCTAAGTTTTCTCTATTCTTCCTTTTCACCATAGATTGATTCAGAAGTATGAGCGAGTTGAATGGGGAGTTGTAAAATTTGGTTTCCTATTTTCTACCATTTGCCTAAAATTTCTTCTCATGCATCCGGACTTATTTCAGGTACTCTCTCCGTTTTTTTTTTTTCTTCTTTTTGAATTTACTTATTAATGACTGAATAACAGCAAATTAAACAAGATTGATTGTCCCTGCCAAATGTTATGCATGGGCCTTGTCAAATCATGAAAGTCATGACATGATTATATCTCAAAAGCTCAAGATGGGACTGGTTTGTTCAACATTCAACAATATAATTCAACAATTTAAGTAGCCTCTCAAGCTGGGTCTGAAGTTAAGGTGGAGCCCATATTGACAATTTGGGTAATTCATGACACTTGCACCAAAATCAGTTAAATCACCATGCACAACCTAAAGTCTCTATTGCTATGAGCTTATTAAGTATCAACTGAAAGATTTTTTTTACTGATTAATTAAGTTATCTTAATAAAAAAAACAAAGAAAGGAGTGATTATTGATGATATTATTTTATTTCACAATTCATATACTTCGATAATAATGTAAAAACACAATCAGTGTAAACAATGCCTACTATTGAATAAGTGAGTATTAACTATATCATACATTTTGAAAAGTTTTCTTGCTCTATATGTGGCTAGTATTAAGCAGAAATTCGTGCTCTTTCCTTTCTTTCATTCACCCAACCTTTCTTTTAGAGTCCGAGAGGATAAAGTTACACGTGTTATGGGCAATGGGCTGGTCCATTGGCATGGTCTAACAAGGCAAAATATTGGACTAGACACGTCTTGATCCACATGCCTAAGCAACCTAACTACTACGTAGTAAGATTCATGTTACTCCATGTGAGATAGAGCTGTCAATGGATTGGTGTAGATTGGGTTCAATTCAGTTGGGTTTGGGTTGAGATTTGTCAACCCAAGTTCAACCTATTTATTAAATGGGTTGAAAATTTTAACCCAATTCAACTTATCATGGGTTGAGTCAATCCAAATTCAATCTGTTTAAAAAGTAAAAGTCATATATAGTTTCTAATTTTCCAAGTTTTAAGCAACACATAATAAAAATCTCAAATATTAACATAATATTAGTACAATCAAATTGAAAAGTTTGACAATATGTTATAATTCCATAATAATAGTTTAGTGATGAGACAAAATTCAAATATAATAAAAGACAAATACATTAACACTTCATAAATTGGGAGAACTAAAAAGTGAGAAGAGAATAAGCGCAAAAAAGATGAAGAATTGAAGAGGCAAAAATGCAGAATATAAATTAGACACATAGAGCTGCTTAGGGTCAATCGAATAAGACACGTGTATTAGGGTATAATTTAATCCGACTCGTAATGAAAAATTGAGCAAAATCAAACCCAATAAATAAACAAGTTGGAGTGGATTGAAAATTTCAACCCAATCCAACCCAATCCAACCCAACTTGTTTATTTATCGGCTTGGGTTATGTTGATTCATTTAAATGATCGGGTTAAAAATTCTAACCCAATCCTTTATAAATGAACTAGGTTCAGGTTGAGTGGCGGATTGAGTCAGTTTTTGCCAACTCTAGATTTGTGTCAATATTCAGTTAATTTTTCCATATTGTTTTGAAATAATTTACTACTTGCCCTTAGTGGTGTTAAATGAGATATGTTTTTAAAAGTTTTTTCCTTATATTAATAATTACTCGGTAAGTAATGCGTACACATTATTAAAAGTTATAAGTTTGACTTAGATGAATCCTTTACTAGCTTTTCTTATTACTATTAAATTCATCGCAAAGACCTCTTAGATTGTACACATTGTATGTACTTGTTACCTTCACTAATTAATTATACTATTATTTAATAAGGAATCCAATATAAACTAGATCTGTAAAAATAAGAGGGGTCCATTGAGCGTCCTTGATCGAGCCATTTATAAAAGGGTCTAATAAATTATGGGCTTAATTATATCGGTCGTCAAGTTTTATTGGAGTTTTAATAGGTTAAGTCGGGTCAATAATAAACCAATAATTTACAAGACTTTTAAATACTATTAGGTAATAAATATTTTCCACTTGCTTGCCAATGATCCACTGCTAAAGATTGGAGGTGATATATACATGCAGACTATCACCCTCCATAGATAGAACTATAATATTTTTGGACTGGCCCGGCCCGCCTGGCTTTGATTCTTCTTTGCCCTGTTCCAACCCGGCCTGTTTTGCATGTGACCTATCCTACCACTAACCCGACCCAATACACATTTCTAATATAAACTAGATTGGTAATGTTTTTGTAGGTTTATTTTACCTATTTTAAAAATTGTTAAAATGTTCCAACAGCGCACCTAATTAACTATTATATTTTTACTCTATATCAAATTTAGTTCAAAGCATAATACTAAAGTTTAGCTGTTATGTGAAGAAACTAAAAAGGTGGAAAACTTGGAAACTCACCTCTGTTAGAAAAAAATGAGAGCAAATGGAGAGGACATTTATTTTAGAGAGTAAAGAAGAGCAGATTCACATAATTTAATACTCCGTAGGAGTATTGTTACCAATTAAAAAGGTAATTGCTCTGTTACACGAAGTATATTTTTTTGGTTTTCTTTCTCTAGGTATAAACTCACATAATAGGAAATTAGGAGGTGGTCTGAATTGGAATTTTATAAAATTCAAAGAGTAATTTAGACAAGCAATAAAAAGGGCGTACCCTATTGGTAGCGAAAGATTTTAAATTAAATTTGGGTGACATTATAATTTTCCTTTGATCATTAAACGTGAAATAACAAATCAAAATGATTGTGATTGAATGTTAAATAGTTTCAAAAAAGTGAATAAAGATTAGCAAAGTAAATAACTGTCCTTATATTATTGATTGAAAACGTTAAATTCAAATTAATGTTAAAGATAATAAATTATATCCAAGCTAAGTGTAAGCCAAGGTGGTGCATGCCACTGTATATTTGGATGATCAGTGGTCACAATCCACAAACTCACAATGAACTAACTATGGAGTCAACTGAGACTTAACATCATTTATCAATAAGGATAATTAATGACTTGTATAATTTCTCAAGGAGTACACCGTTTATTTATCATAATTGATGTATGTGTCTGTCTATTACTCTATTGTTACAGATGTAACAGTTATGGTAAAGATATGTTGACATGTTGTGGCGTGCCATTTTCGAGCAACCCCGACATGCAGACATCAACCACACTCCCTGAGGCCATGGCTCTGTGGTTTGCTTGGTGCTGTGCCGTTAGTGCTTTAATTCCTGCTCATGCTGGCCCCATTGCAATATGTCATAGTCAGAGGCTCAGAGCCACAGAGATCTCTGGAGCAAGCCCAAAGTTCGAGTAGTCTAACAGTCCAAGTCAAAACAAGTACGCTGGATAAGTGAAGACTGATGCCTTGAAGGGGGTAAACTATATAGCTAGGGCGCGGCTGTCCCATGTTTCCGGTCTAATCCGATTCAAAATTTCGAATATACAAACTATGGGGCGGTGTTGCTATACACTGTAGTCCTCATTGGAAATCTTCATGCAAGAGTGACACACAACATCATACTACTATACGCATATCCATCATCCTTTGCTCCTCTCATTACCTTACAGTGCATGCATAAACTATTGTATAAACTATGAAGTTTAAACTTCGTATATGCATACAAGATACAAGTACTGTCCATTCTACATGTACATTTACCCCATATTATTATGATTCTCTGCAGATGTTTTACTCCCATTCCTCAATTTACCATGAAGATCTGATAGCCAATCATTCAGCCATCTCATACCAGTATCAAATACTACCTCCATTTCGATCTAATAATAAATAATAACGCCATGCACCCACATCTCATAATAACGTGAATTAATAACGGAAGGCCGGCGTACGATGGGAATACATCGTACTCTAGTATGTATATATATAACTTATCTCAATATAAGTCAGGCGGTGCTTTTTAATTTATGTAAAATGATGTTTAAGATTTCCTATATTAGACTCAAAAGATACCTAAATGTCCGGCGTACTACATGGTTATAGTAAAGTTGCTGAACAGCTAACTTATACTTGACGCTTTTTGGTGCCCCCCCAACAACTTTTATGAGTTTCATTTTTTTCCAAGTAATCCGTGGAAAGTTGGAAACTATTGCCAGCCGCAAATAGGACTAGCTAGGGTGTCTATTCTTTTGACTAGTACGTACTACGTAGGCAGATTTTAGAGAATATATTCAGGTGAATAAAATGTTGCATGCATGCATCGCTTTATATATACTGTCCTCCACTGAAGACTTGTACAGTGGTTTCATCTTTTAAGCATTGACCGATTGTCCAACTGATGAGTTAGTTCTAGACTTCTAGCATTAAGTAATTTTTAATTGTTGTTAATTGATGATGTTTGAAAGTGTTGGTTTTATTAATTAATAGAATTACTGTTAGTTTATTGCAGGAGTATATATCACTTTCTATGTAATCGGATCATGGAATATCACATGAATTAAATCTAACGAGGAGGATAAATTGTGTCAAAAGTCAGCAAAGTAGAAGCTTTGATTGCGTCATAATGGTATATTTTCAATTAAGCCCTCTAGGAATCATCTAGAATTTTTTTTCTAAGCTTTTTTTTTTTTAAATTGCAAAAATAACCCACTTTTGAAATTATTTTAAAAAATAAGCCGACAAATGAAAAGCTTATTTTTGCAATTTTTTAGATCGTTGCCCAAGGCAACGATTTTCTTTGAGCTAAAACCGTTGCCCTAGGCAACGATTTGTAGTAAGCTGAATTATGGGAGAAAGTTGAGCCAAGAAAAATCGTTGCCTGGGGCAACGGTTTTAGCTCAAAGAAAATCGTTGCTTTGGGCAACGATTTCTTTTGCCCCAAATTCAACCAACTTTTAAAATAGATTGAAATGGAGGTAGTATTTTTTGTCTAAACCAAAAGTGGCTTATTTTTTAAAATAGTTTGAAAAGTGGCCTATTTATGCAATTTTTTTTTTAAAAAAGCTTATAAAAAAAAAATCAATCATCTATCATCGGAAAGGAGTTAGTATTAGCAAATAATAAATCCTTGTTTAGAACACTATTGGCTCATCATGCATGGAAGTCTGGAAGTTGATGGAAGGGATAGAAAGTACCGAATGATAAAAGTCAAATGTTGAATGCATAAGCCCTACACCTGAAAAATGTTTAATTATTGATAGCTGATATATAATAATAAATAAATTGACACTCTTTTTAAACTTGGTTGTCTACAAATCTACGATACATTTTTGTATTCATAATACAATACTAAGGGGGAAAATTCAAATCGACAACTTGCATGGAAAACTTATATATTATTGTTTTTTGAATAGTAAAATCTATTTATTGATAATAAACCATACAATATTTATAAAAGAAAATTGAATAAAAAAATACATAATAATAGAATTAAATAATATTTTCTTTATCAAATTACAATAGTTGAATCAATCTTGTAACGTGGGGATACGTTACGGATATCTTTGAAATATGTAACTTTTTTGGGAAGATGATCTAACAATTTATTGTAATTGCCAGATGATTTTTATCCGATTCATCGGCATGTATGTACTTGAAAAATTGAAAATTTCTTGTGATTTCGTATAATACTTTACCAACGAATGAATTCCACATTAATCCACCAATACTAAACTAAACTCATACTCATACTTAACAAATTCCACTAAAAGGAAACTCATTACATAACAATATAGATTTATTAAATGATAACAAGAACATAGATTTATTAGAGAGCTAAGGGATAGTCCGATATAGCCAAATTTATGAAGAAATTGACTATTTTCAGACTCAAAACCTTGAGTTTTTTTAGATAGAGAGAAAAGGAGGGGGAAGGAGAAGCTAGGTTTTTTTTTTTTTTTTAATAAAATTTGTTTGGAACTCATTTATTTCATCTAAACTAGCTCTCAATATTCGTCTAATTATATTACATACTATTTCGCATTTTTCTTGTCAACTTGATTGTAAATACCGTAATCTATCCTTCTAACAATATGCTATCCAAAGAAATAAAATCAAATGGCTAATCTGAGTGAAGATCAATCGTCTATAGTTTTCCATGTGAGTCGTCAACCACTTTATTATAGAATCTGATACGCATGCAAAAATGTTAACCAGTGTTTATTTGCTTCTCAAAACTGCAATGCCATGCGCTCCATCAAATTTGTACGCAAAAAATGTTTGCATGCGAGATTCCTTGTACATACGTATTAGTTTCAAGTCTATGTTTGCTAGCTAGTCTTTAACTTTGAGGTTGTATTGTAATCCATCAAGAGATATCATAAGGTTGAAGATCATTGATTGATTGATTGATTGATGTATTATTTTCTGAATCTTTGTCATAATTTGTAATGTATAGATAGAGTAGCCTTTGTTGAACATAAACTAACAAAGTAAAATTTACTAGTATTCATATTCATTAAGTTTACTACAATCTCACGTACTTGTTTGCTAAAAAAAAAAAAGTTGAAAAAAAGCTGGCCAATAATCTGAAGAAAACGGGGATATATGCATGGAAGATCAGAGGAATTGAAGAAGACAGCTTATGAAATAGCAAGCATGCGACACGATAAATGAGCGACAGTGTGGCTTATATATATATCTCACATATATAGTCGCTGGGACATATTCTCTTAAATATTTTTGGATTGATTGGTTTCAGTTGTCTCTATTTATGAAGCTAGCAACTTAGCTTCTTATTCTAAGCCCTTGAATTTGGAGAATTATTCAATTATACGCCTTTAGGGTATTTACTACAAGTGGACATTATCTTACTTTTTTCATAATGTCACGTCGATATAATTTTAAGTTCTATGGAAATAAACTTGGTCTTTAATTTAGCAAATATCTCATTGAAAACGCCATTTCCAATTTTGCGTGATTGGTTGATGAGAGTACATTTGGTGTTACTACTAATACTCATTTGTTGTCTGGAATCTAATTTTTATTATCGATATTATATTGCATTCTTACTTTGATGCTATTTTATACGTGTGGTAACTATAAAATCTCTATATATGTTTGGTCGGGACTCGGGACATTAATTTCTACGTATAATACGTATTCTTTTGCTTTAATAAAAACGAAATTAAAGAAACATATGTTATTTTTTTCCGCTTATTACGTGTGATTACTTGTTTAATTTGTCCGTTTAAAAATTAAAAAGTTCACTATAATCACTCGTATAATCAAACGAGTGGTGAAAAGCTAGAGTATAAGAAGAGAGGGTTTTGGGATAGAGGGAATGTTGAGGAATGTTTCTCAAATTAACATGCATGACGCCAACAGTTGGTGGTTCCTAGCTAATACTGCCCTATAGGAAACTAATTAAAGCTTGCCCTAAGCGATAAATATCAAGGTTTATTTTGTGCTGCACACGTTTCTCATTAAGAAGTCAAAAGGTGATAGCTAGTATCTTATTTTCTTCCAATACTCTTCTTGTGCTGTTGCTTTTCTACGTATATTTGTAATTAGTAAACTAATTCCTTCGTAAAATAATCACAACTACAAATAAACTTTTTCATCCGATCCATGAGGTTTTTTTATTGCAATAATAACGTATTACTATTGTCCATATAAAAACACAGTTCAATGTTATTATTATCCCTTCAAATGTGTATAATTAGTGACGTTTAAATAAAGTCAGCTCATCATTAACACTCCTAATTCTTACAATATTGTGTGAAAGTATATGTGAAATTTCAATATTACGTTATGAAGATTATTTGTAAATATGAAATATAAACGACCAATATGAAAGGAGGATAGATAGATAGATAGTTGGGCAATAACAAAGAAAATTTTATTTCTATCGAAAATACTCCCTTCAAACAAATGATTACAAAACATATAAATACATTGAAAAGAAGTAATACATTTGGAGAAGTCGAGAACTTTGCTAATAAAATTACAATTTAAATATAAGAGGCAAAATCATTTTCCTTCACTTAAGCGTAGGGAGGTCATTTTCAGGCACACTGTTGACCTTGCTGGGCTCTCTGGTAACCATAATTACTTCTTGAAGGCCAATTTCAATTTTCTCAAGTTCTACCACTCTTCTTGCAGCAATTTGTTGCTTTGTGGACTCGTAATACGTTGCATAAAGAATCAATTGGGCTAGCCCAAAAAAACACCCGATTCCATTTGGAGCCTGAATCAGAAAACAATAACAACAATATCATGAGCCCAATTATTAAGAAGATAATCACCAAATTAATAAGATTGTGGATCATTACATAAGAGCAACAGTTTTTGCTTGACCTTTGTCTTCACCACTTTTCACTTATGGAAATTCTTTCCAATTTTTTATTGATCAATGAGTGAAGTAGGTCCAAAGCAAACTTGTCATTTTGGTCCACGTCAGTGTTTGGGCAGAATCCCATCCATGAAGTGGGCCATATTAAACATAGGGTGTAGGTACAATAATATAGGCTCATCCCATACTTGTGGGAATTCTAAATAACTTGGAAAAATGACATACCACTACTTTGAGTTTGAGTCTTTGAAGTTGAATATGACATTTTGTATTCCATAGCTTTCTAGTTTATGGTACTTGCTAAGTGGCTAGCTAACTTCTCCAATGAGATCTTAACATTAATTTTTTTTTTTTTGTTAACAATGTCCAAAATTGTCATTTCTCTAACTAATTAATTATCTTGTATATTCATTAGTTTTGATATTAAATAATACTATTTTAAGTGATATAAAAATGTATACATAAATGTGAATGGATTTTTGGAATTTATATGGTAATCCTCTCTCATATAAGAAGGTTAGGTTGGATTCTCATCTCTTTCAATTTGAGGTTGGTGGATTCACATCATCTTTTATCACACAAGAATTGGTCTAAAACAGCTTAAAATTAACTTTTTTTTTTTTGGACAAAAGGTTTAAAACCAAAAAAAGATATATGACTAATTGAGAAATTACAATACTCAATACAATATATAGTAACTTCTTCTGAATAAGACAAAGTAACCCTTCATTTATTTGTACTAACTCGATAATATACCATTTATACCAAGATTTGTTGGCACTTGCATACAAACAAGTTAAGTGATGGAAATAATATTGGTTAGAAAACATTAGGTGGATCATTCAACATTCATGAGTTATTTAGAAGGTTGCTCATACATCACCATGCATGTACTGTATATGTCACAGAGTGGCGCGAGAAAGTTAAAGAGAGAGTACATAAGAGAGTTTACATACAACAACAAAGGGATCGAATGGGCGGATGGCATATAGAGTCCAGATGACTGCACTGCCAAAGCAAGTCACCGATATAGCCAACGGCATGAATTCCACACTTTTCGTTTTGATCACTTGCTTCTGCACATTTTTAACCCAAAACAAACCATTAGTACCAATAGTACGGCTGTATGATCGATTTACTATTTATTATTATAATGAATATAATCTCTGATAATGTTTGAGAAGAGTCTTACTTTTTAAAAAGATATACGTGGCTCATGTACGATATCTTGTTAACCAAATAATAACTTTTACGGTCATCTAAAATAAAAGTAGCATATATATATATTTATGCGTATATATTATATTATAATATATATAATGTTACTGACCATGACGACTAATGGAGAGGCATACATAAGAACACTGCTAACATCACCGAGTAACCCAAAAATGAGAGTTCGGGTTTTGCTGGTGTGTGTGAAGGTAATGACCAAGGCCAAAATGGTAGCGACGGCGAGTATGGCACCAAGCACAAGAAGAATCAAAGTTATCTTTTTCTTCTTGTTTTCGGTGTTAATGATGAAGAGCATCAAGTAAATGAACTCAATCACGCAGCCACAAGCAGATATCGTGGACAGCAATATGTTGTTAGGTTGGATAAATGGCATGCCATAAACTGTCCACAGCATGCAGTTTAAGAAGGTGAGCAAGTATGGAGTTGCCGAGTATTGCTCTACTGATCCCTTCTTGCATATCCGAATAAATGTCGGCCTGAAATCATGACCAAAACAAAAAAAAGGGAGGGATTATTAATTAGTTAATAATCATATGATCTAACTAATTAATTTGCACAATTGTATGGTTCCTCGGGTCCCACTTGGTAAAACGACTAGATACACTAAACATGCATGAAGCTAGCTTGTACGTGTGTGGGAAAAAAAAAGGCTAGTTAGTATGGCAACTTACATGGGAGATAAGTAGAGGGAGAAAGAGATGATATTCCCTGGAATATAATCAAAGTAAAATGACCTCAAGTTAAATTGATGCATCATAGTGAAAAATTCGGAACATCATGCATGCAATTAACATATATGGTTAAATTAATATATACAAAAAGATAGCTCTTGATTTCAGTACTACAAAATAATTAGTAATATATACCAAAAATACCGACAGCGAATCGAGCAACAGCAGGAGAAACCATGGCGGAAATGATGAGCTAAATTGAATGAAAGAAGAAAGGGGATGGGTATTGGATAACAATTAATGAAAACTAAGGTTAGTGTTGTAAGCTAAGGTTAATTTTAAGAGCTAATAAAAGAATTAATGGAAGAAGAAGAAAGGTTTCAAGAGTTTCTAAGGTTAGGTGTTACTTGAAAATGTATGTAGTGAGAAGAGAGCATATATATAGGGAAATCCTACAAGGACAGCTTTAGGGTGGAATTAGCCAATTGGCAGAAAGGACCCCTTGAATATTATTTGAGAGAAAGGTTAAAAAAAAAGAAGCGATTTGTAGTCAATAATATTCAGCAAATTTGTTAGTGCTCTCTTTCAACTTTCAAGTACGTATGTAGTATGTGCTGTCTCCATATTCGCATTTTTAATAAAATCTGGTTATAAGATTAGATGCCTCATTTCCCTCGTAATCTTTTTACTTGTAATTTTGTACTTCATGCAACCTTTCATTTAATCCTTTTGTTCGCTTATACTAGGCTCGTTTTTGTGGAAGCTTGTATATTCTAGAATGCCAACTTTTCTTCTTCTTCTTCTCTTATTTAGAAATGATGCTTAAATTTCTAGTTCATATATGATATAAATTATATCAGGATAATAAAATTTCATATATAGGTATTGTTCTATAAGATATAAGGATTGTTATATCAAATATGAAAATATAAAAAAATATAGAAATACATAAAAATTCATATCAAATATAGACATAAACTAGAAATTTTTTGTACATACAATGTGAGTTACCAATACAATGAAAACGAGTGAGGTTGGGATTAGCAATATAAGATTATTTTTTTTGTATGAACAAACATAATAATGTATGGTATAACGTTACGTATTATGAAATTTCATCTTTCCTAAGAATGTCGTTTCCTTCTCTAACATAGTAACATGGAAACATATCAATTACATCAACTCCGATCAATAACATATAGAATGAGAAAGTAGAGTTACTTAAGAGAAGACATGAAGATTTAGCAGGTCAATTTTATTTTTATTTTTACTACTCATTGTGAAAACCTGTTATCCAACAACAATCCGTACACTCCAAAAAAATTATATAAGAAAATATGCATATAGATATAGTTGTAGCTATAGAAATGGGTGGCAAGAGAGTAGGAGTAGTGCTTGAATCTTGTATGGGATCCAAGTCAGATTAATTTATATTTTCTTTCCCGTTTGTTCCAAAGTTTTAAGCTCTGAAAATAAACTATGCTTTGATGCTATACTATAAATATAATTAGTGTCCTACTCCTAGCATTATATTGTAGCCTCACCAAACAGACTGGAAAAATAAAAGAAAAAAAAAAAAAATTCATCGGTAGCGAATAAAAGTTGGGCTGTTCTCATGATTTTTTTGTCTCCTAGTTGTTTGCAAGTAGCTGAACAGTAAACTTCATCCCTGCTTTTTATTTTTTCAACTTTTTTCACCTGAAGTTTCCGCGTTTCAGTACAGCTTACAAGTTACAAGTAGTCAGTTCATCTATGACTTCAGAATATATAAGTACCAGTGAAGTATTATACTAATATTCTTCCCAAAAAAAAAATAAAAAAAATGAAGTAGCATTATAATATACATGTATTGGGCGGAAGATTTTCCCAAAATTGCAAGTGCTAATGGAAGCCAATGGGAACCATATATGGTGCATGTACATATGAGGCCTAGTCAATGGCATTTATTTTATGGAGAAAAAAGATAATCTTTTTTGTTTTGTATTTATTCAATTATTTACCTTCTACAGTCTATTATCGGATTGTTCTTCTCCACAGAAAAAGGGCTTGGATTTGTGTCACAATTTATGACATAAGAGATTTCTATTATTCTAATAAGATACATATGGCAATAAAATGATCAAATAAATTATGGATGGTATCATCTTTAAACAAAGGGTTTATTGAACAAAATGGAGAAAAAGAGAGGAATATTGATGAACTAAATAATGCTTACAAAAACACATGGCAAGGTACTCATCAATATTCTTATACATTACACTATTTTTTGCAAATTGTTTAAATATTATGGACATGTAATCTTTATTTATAAAAGCTTGAAAGTACGTTGATTCACAAGATGCATCTAGGTGCACTTGTTGTAAGCATTTTACACTCTTGTACACATACACCTTTTAATAATTTGATTTCACAATCAATTTGAATTTGTCTTTTTTGATAAGGCTGTCACGCACTTATCAAATGTATCTAACTGTTCCTACTACTATGTATGTAGTTGGGTAAGTAAGAGTCAAATTTTATAAAGAAAGTTGAATACTATATTGAATTATTATGAATCTAAAAAGTCGAGTCAATCGAATGGGTTGAGCGAACTATGGTTTAATAAACTAATATTTGAACTAAGATTTTACAATTAAGTATCACCACTTGTTTGAAACAAAGCAATCCTTTATTCTTCCTAATTAACTAATAACACTATATTCAACAGGATATATTCGCCACCATATATTAATGCAAGGGATTTTTTTCGAGAGTTAGTGGCTTCCTTAAAAATGCAATCATGCCTACTATCATGGATTCATACAATTTAAATACATTAAACATAATATCCTAAATATCATATCAAAATCCATCAAGTATAGCCGTGACATGACTTCTATTACTTTAAATTAGGGTTCTAAAGTCAATTAAATCACGAAGCTAATCACATTCATTAAACATATTACGTCTAATATAATAATTAATGAGAATAACACCAACTCTAAAATAAGATAAACAGTAAATAATTAAATTGGTGGTTTAGTTAAATTATAATATTAACCTAGTCTAACTAACATGACGAAAAGAATTAAAAAAATTATAAGAAAAATAAACAATAGAAATAGAGAAGAAAATATAATGGTTTAATAGAATTCGAAAATGGAAAGACCAAAACTCACAGGAAATACAAAGTACGGCTTCAATGAAAAAAGTATGAAACTAGGCAAAGAGTCTATATCTAAGTGTGAATAAAAGTCTCTAAGCATAAATTAACAATGCTAGTAGTACGTATTTATATTAACTAGAACTATATGGGATTAATTGAGAAAAATTGTCCAAAGATAGCCCATGTGACAGATATGGACGTGTTTATGTCCGCATGAAAAACCAACAACAAACTATTTTGTAAAATTAGAGCAGACATATATATGTAGGATTTCTACACATATGTGTTTGGTAAAGTAGACCTGGACATGTGTAAATCCACACAAACATGCATGTTTCCTAATTTCAATTATTTACTAGTTTTTAATTTTGAATTCAAAGAGGGATACACATCTAGTCTTTTTTTTTTTTTTTTTTTAAAAATTTGCCTTGTATTCTTTAGCTTCACGCTTCCACATCCTCATGTCACGTGTCCCCATCAATATTAATACTTCATTATTAAGCCCACATGCACTTCTTCGATATGAACAACAAGGTTTCATAACCTACTTTTATGATGCTCTAACTTGCGCTAAACCTTTAGAATTGCCTTAGTATTCTTGAATAACATCAAAAATATCGAAACTACCAGTAAACGCAACACTATGAAAACATGCCCTAAATATGACTTATCAATTTTAAATCAATATATATGAGATGAGAATATGTTTTATATTTGAACATTATTACTCTAATTCGATTCTCAATAGGGTTTGGTTCGACATATAATCAACGCCAATGGTGCTATGATATGATGCGTCTTTGAATAAAACCTTGTAGTCGTCATTATTATTCTCTTTAAGTAAATTGATTGCAAGTGGCTGGGACAATAAATAGAATCACCCCCCATTATTTTTTTGTTAACTTGTGTGATTCATATCCGACTTGATTCTTCTCTTGATCTGTATCACGTTTTCTGTCAGGAATGTAGTAAAGATGCTGCATGCAAAATAATAAATTGACTTGCAATTAGAACTAATTTTAAAGGCTCTGATTTTGCCATGAAATTTATGCCATACAGGTTAAATTTTGTAACAATTACCTTATGTTAATTTGAATTTCATAATAAATTATATTCATCAATTTGAACATATTTTTAATTCTATAGTTTGTCAATTTGAACATTACCTTATACACAATTAGTTATCGTTAGCTTAAGCATCCAAAAAGCTAGCATAACACAGAATATAAACCATGAATTAGCATCAAAGCTGGGTGATTATTCCCAACTTTAACGTTTATAACCAGTAAAAAAATGCTGTATTAAAGATCTTGGGAAGTTAATTATATATTCCTCTTCTGGAAACAAACACTATTATAACGTATCGTGTGGTAGTGACTAGTGAGACCAAAGTTGTTACATTGTTACAGTGATCTCATTTCTATTTATTGGTTAACAAGGTTCCCGAATTTGATCTCACTGATACTTAATTACTTAGCACAAGGTTCTTGGGATTATTTAAGAACCTGTCAAAATTACAATAAGTTAGAAATTTCATCTCATTTATTACGTTACGCATGCATGCATGGCTCTGGTTTATGCATTAAGAATCTGTCCACGATCTTTATGTTTATCTCTAGCCACAAAATAAGAATACTCTTAGTTTGTTATTGCATGCCTTTCTATAAGTGATTCATTTTTCATCCAATCATTTATGTTTATTTGATTACCCCCTCTTTCGTAAGTTATTATATGGTCCTCAATCCCCAAACTAAACTTTATTTTTTAGACATATTGGGGAACACTTTTTGTTGGACAATTCCATTAACTTTCCAACTTAACTTAAATTAAGAATAATTTCATTTAAAGAGTGTTAATTAGTTAAGATTTTTTCAAGTTTCCTTGCTTTATTGTAAAAGTGGTAAATAGTTATTTCAAAGGTGATATTTAACTGTTTTGTCTAAAACCTAGTTACTTGTTGAAGTATTGAAAGTGTCACAACTTATTTTTGATTTTTGGCCAAACTAATCTTGGCTTAGGCTAATTTTACATGAACTTAGATTGTCTAAAATAAGCCAACCGAAATAGTTTCGCATTATTGCCGTATCTTAAAAACCGCGAAAAGTCAACTAGGGAAATCTTTGAGGAATGGAGGGAGTAGTAATTTACAAATTTGATTAGTTACATCTCTACTTATATTACTTGGAATACTAATCTAAGAACAATATCTTACATGCTAGACTTTTTAAGACGCTATGACAATAGTAGTAAAATTTGATCAAAGTTTGTGATGTTGACCTCAAAGCTTGAATACTACAGTAATCAGGGACGAGGATATGTAGTTAGGTGGATTTACGTACACATAAGCATAGTCGATAACATCCCCATGCCAACCAACAAACTAGGATTACAATCTACTCATATACCACCAATGAAACCATCATATCCCTACCAAAATATAAAGATGGGATATTTTCATTTTCATTTGACATTATAATTCTTTCAGGTTGAGGGATTGCCAATGAGTACAAGTAAGGGGGCCAACTTAGTTTTTATTTTATTAAGGGTTTGATTAAGCACAAATGCACGATATTGGCACACTAAATTCTAGAAAAACATACCTTTTTTTTTTACCCTCCTTATCTTTCAATAATTATAATAGTATGCAAACTTTGGCAGCAACTAAAATCTTCCACAACTTACTATTTAAGATTATGCGTTCCACCTCTAATAGACATCAGATGGACAATCATTTGTGCAAAGATTTATTATTTTAATCTGAATTATTAAATTAGTGATTACGTTTTATTCATTAGTTCAGTGTTCGACATGTATATTATATTCTATGTGGCAAAGCAAATACGAGTGAGTTTTCCTGTATTAGATGCTCCTACAAGTCTAGAACCAGTCAGATGGTATCATTTTCTTTGACTGTATAAAACTCTATTTATAACATAAGTTCTGGCTTACTTGTTTGACTTATTAATTAACAAGTTTTGTGGACCTACCTCAGTGCAATGCGTACTCCATTAATTTTTACTGTACAGCCGCCGAGGTTTTTAACTATAGAATCTGATTTGATGCGTCGGATTCATGACCTTGATTTTCTGACATGTCATTCGTGAGCCCATTAGATGCAAGAAGCAAGGAACAATTATTCCAACGCCCCCCACTTAATCTTGTCATTAAGTGATGAAGGGGCCATTTCATTTCACCTTTTTCTTGTAAATTATTTGCAGTTTTACCCTTTGAGGAGTTAATCCAAATTGGTATGTATAATCTTTACAATTTATACAATTTATGGATCTCGATCCCGCTAAAAAAAAAATATATTATAATTTACGGGTTAATTGTAGAAGAAATACTAAGTTAATAGTTGCCTTATTTAAAAGCAGCGCGGTTGTCTGTTGTATGATTATTGTTCTAGTAATGGTTGCTTTATAAGTAAAATTATCATTAATAATTTTTAGTTTAGTGAAAGTTTGGATAAGGGATGAGAGTAAGAGTTTATAGACACATGTTGGTTGGATATTTGCAAGTGAGGGGGTTAATGCGTACTTAATTTATGTCCCTAGTCAATTAGTGAGTGAGTCCAAATACGATAGGTGCTCTAAAATTTTGAAGATATTTCCTCGATATAGTTATTCAATATCATGTTGTCTTTTCTCATTCAACTATCATATGAGTAGTACAAACCGAGTACTAATACACGATTACTTGATTTGCGACCTAATACGAAATGCATACATTTCATTTTTTCACGAGTTGCATGCAATATTTTTTGACATGAGAGTTGCCTGCCAAATCAAATATAGTTTA
This sequence comes from Dysphania ambrosioides, assembly GCA_026401315.1. Lineage (NCBI taxonomy): Eukaryota > Viridiplantae > Streptophyta > Magnoliopsida > Caryophyllales > Amaranthaceae > Dysphania > Dysphania ambrosioides. The sequence goes on along the minus strand of CM048659.1, from coordinate 3,445,127 downwards.
AAAATTACATTAAGAATTGGAATTCAATCAATTGAATACTTCAATTCATATATACTTTAAACATTATATAACCATTTCTTTGGCCTATACTATCACATCTAGGCAATAATAGAAGACTTTCTCTTTACGAGATTTCCGGTTCAAGCCGAGTATTTGTAATCAATCAAATACTTCTTTTCTGTTACTCAGCACTTTATATTACATACAGAGTTATTCTTACAATTTTTTTTAATGTCGTACAACAATACGTACATAACTGTATTATAAAGTACAATTCCGATATTATACGAGACTATGACTCAATGTTAGATTATATTATAATCAAATACACATAATTATGACTCCCCTTTGTCGCACTAAAGAAGCGGTGAACGGCCATTATAAGATATATAATACGGAGTACATTTATGTAAATGAGTCGAAGACACAAATACAGAGTTTCAACTCTTATCTATCTTTCTCTACCTAGTCAAAATGATGTCATAGGCAGCTTGCTGGCTAGCTAGCAAGTGTCCTAATTAATAGTGCAACTGCCCTAATATGTTAATTTAGGTACGAGTTGATATTGTTGGAGAAAAAAAAGAAGAGAAAATATGATCAACAACAATGTTACTATCATAAATTCCCAAGTTGAAAAGGACCAACATTTGAAGCAAAGGCAATCGTTTCGATTAACTTCACTTGGTTGTCCCCTTTTTCGCTACCCTTTAACATCATAGCCCTTTTACGCGTTAACTCTTGAATAATGACTGGATACCCTTTTTTGGCTTTTTACCATATTGTAATTTGTAGGCTCTATACATTTTTGTATTTTGTCTTGTCCTTAGTTAATTGGTAGAGGCGTTCTTGAGTTTCTTTTTTAGTCGGTGGGTATGAGTGATTATTCTTGGACAGGCTGTTTGCTACGGTCCATTGTGAGTAGAGTTGTGTATTGGGTTGTGTTAGGTTTAAGATGAGTCACATGACTTGCGTCGGGTCAAAAAAGATGTAAAATAGGTCAAGTTGGGCCAAGCCAAAGAAGATACAAAATGAGCCAGAGTCAGTCTGGGCAGTCCAAAGAGAAGTTTTATCTATAAAGGGTAATTGTTTGCCTATATCACCTCTAATCATTGACATGCAAGTAAAAATCATTCACTACTTGATAGTGTGTAAAAACCTTGGAAACTATTGACCCATTATTAACCCTTTAAAGGCCCAATAAAATATGACATTTTAAAACACCTATCAATTTAAAGCCATAATTGATTAGACTCTTTTATAAACGATCATATAAAGGGTCATTAATGGACCCCTCCCATTTAAACAGATCTAATTGTGAATACTCTGTAAAGATTAGAGAAGTGTAACCGTATATTTAGTCTAGCTAGGAGTAATATATTCAAGTCTAGGGTTAATGCTACATGAGTCGCATCTATATATCCCATCCTAATAGAGAGGTATACACAGTAATCTAATTATAAACATTCGGAAGTTTGATGATTAAATAACCTCCATATTCAACATCATATGTGGGACTGTACACTCTTGTAAATGGTCGATAGATGACTAACTCAATGAGTTTGTGTGAATCGTTGTTATTTGTTGTTTCCTTCAATGTTGCATTGATTCCATAACTATATACACATATATGTACATCCATTAGATGTTTCTCGAAAAGTGATTTGAAAAAAATAACTATCCATCATTTATACATAGCGCCTAGCAGCGACAATGTGGTGTAAACTTTCTCAATTAATAGTCAAACTTTATCTTATAAAAGTAGTTAACAATAAACTTTTATTAAGTAAATAAGAAAAAAGGTAAACACGCACTTTAATTCGAAGTGCAATTTCTAGCTCGGCTAAGCGATTATGGCACATTGAATGTTACGAAGCACTTCCTATTATGCTGTCAGTTAGAAAATGACATCTAATATAATGACTACTCCCTTCCTTTTAAAAATTTATGAAAACTTAATATTTTAAAAAATTACATTAAGAGACATCTAACAAGATCTCACTTGAATATATTTCTTATAATATGATAAATATTTATAATAAAAATTTCTAAACTTTGACTGTATAAATAAAAATGAGGCAAAATGAGACAATATTTGGAGTTTGAGGGAGTACGCTACTACGATGATCGATCCCAACACACCCAAAATATGTGGCAGCTCAAAAGAAAGGAAAACAAAAACACTAATGCACACAATAAAATGGACGGAGTATAATCTTCCAAGAACTTTAGCAAGCATCGAGGAAATTGCAAAGCGCGCCCATATTCATAAGATACTTTGCTTCCGAAATTGAAAGATCTCTCCATTGCCATGTTCATCCAACAAAATAGATTGACAGCTAGCTGTTACCAAGTTACACATTTTTGGTTAGAAAAGTGTGACTTCCTCCTTTGATTTTGCAGCCACTTCAAACTATTTGTTCCCCTTTTTCCCTCTCCCCTTTTACTTGCTTAGTTATGCATGCTGACTCTTGTCTGCGTCCTCTTTGCTGTGGCTTAATTATTGTATATTCTTTTGTGCACAATGGGTTATGCTTCGCTTCCACTAGTGTTCTGTGAGCTTATATCAATTCTTATATAATTTTGCTAAGATTATAGCAATAATTTTTGGGGTCACTGAGGCTTTTTCTGCTCAAATTAGTACGTAGCTTTACTAGTTTATGAAGAGATGGAGATATCTTCAGAATAATTCTTATCTGTTCTGAAAAAGTGCAAAAGTTAATGAGTCGTACCCTTGTGATTGGTACTGCTTGTGTATCTCTTAATCACATGACTCCTTCAACACAGTAAACGTGGATACTCGTTCTAACTTTCTAATGAACAGACAAACAACAGCGACATTTTGTTCAGGCAACGAGGCAGGTTCAGCCTTAGCTTTTGGTTCCAGGTGAGAATCCAGTTTGGTTCAAACTATGAGTTCAGTACATCATACGATATGGATGATTCTGAACCATCAGTATCACTTAGCTTAGCATATTGTGCACCAAAGACAAACTTAGCTTAACATGCGTTGTTCCTGACTCCTGAGTTCTTGCATGTATGGCACTTTTTCCTATATTCATATACGGGCGGGCCGTTCATGATGTTTTAGATGCAGGGCGAATTAAGAAATTTAGTCTCCCTGTAATTTAATGCTGGGTTACTCACCAACTCGAATGTATTCATCTACCTAGCAGAAGTGAAAACTAATTGAGTGACTCATCTGTCATCATCATAATAATATGACATGAATAGAACGTAGTTGAACCAAATGACATATTATATTGGTGTTACAATTTAAATTGCAAGATATAATCCCCCTATAGATTTTTATGGATCGCCACCACGATTAAAAAATGCCCTTAACCAGTAAAATATGTGCAACAGTTTAACGTTGAAGCCTTACACTATTATTGAATATTATTGACTTAATAATTAGGTTGTACTCGCGTAGTAGGAGATTGCTTAGCTTTGCTGTTTGTTTTATTAATTGCAAAGAAGTCAACATTCTCCATACTCACTCAAATGCTAATTTAGTACTATATTAGTATAAATTTCTCAACACTTGGAAAAAACGACATGCATGCATGCAACTTTTTCTTTGTTACTAGTTTTCCATGGAACTTTTTATATTTGATGCCTTTTAGCTAGTTGAAATTTTTTGGTCATATGTACTTATGTAGCCATGTTGCCCATGTAGCTAAGCTAAGTTATACTACAGTAAAAAATCATTTTCTTTCTTGAAATCTATTAGAAGTTCACTATAGATTTCTTTCTTCACGTTCATAAATATTGTGATAATAGTAGATACACTTAGACCTGTGCATTGGATCAGATTAGAGCCGAGATGGGTCACAAGCAAAACGGGTCTGGTCGGGTCGGGTTAAAGAAGATGCAAAAGGAGTCGGGCCAAAGGAGATACATAACAGGCCGAGTTGGGTCGGACCGTTCAAAGAGAGTATATATTTTTTTTAATCTATAAAGGGTGATAGTTTACATGTATCACCTCCAATCTTTGGTAGTGGATCATCGACAAGTAAGTGAAAATAATTCATTACGTGATAGTATTTAAAAGTCTTGAAAATAATAGACCCATTAAAGACTCAATAAAATATGACCCTTTAAGAGATCGACTAATTAGACCTATTATTGATTATGCTCTTTTACAAAAGGGCCGGTCAAGGGCCCTTAACAGCCCCCGTCCATTTGAATATGTCTAGTTACACTCTCTTAATAATCATAGCAATTTGATGCATGATATATGTAAAGAGAAAAGTGAATGCCAAAAATTGTGTATCTCATTATTCAATCCCATTGATGTATAATTCAATTTGTTTTCTAAAATTATGGTTGTAATCCCTATTTTCTCTCCTACATCAAAGCTTTCTATAAGATATTATTATGATAAATCTTATCATATATATTAACAATATATATAGATCCTCTAGTATTTCATTCGTTTTAATGTTTTATTCCAAGTAAAAAGTACTAAAGCCTAGGAAATACAGTAGTTGCTACAGTAGCTTGCTATATACTAGCTAGGGGACTCGCATAAAAATCTCCTGATGAATGATGATGGGAAAAAAAGGTTTTCAGAGGATGTCAACGGATCGGAGATAAAAAGAGGAGACGTATATGGTTGAATATCCCACTCAAAATTATAATTATGGCATTTTCAGAATTGGTCGTGCACGATTGGCTACCTTGTAGAATTAACTTTTACTTTACAGCAATGATCCTCGTAGACAAGAGATAAGCAAAACCCTATTAAGTATCCCAAGTTTCGCCTATTCCAACTAGATTTCTTATATGCGCATGCTACTCAATTTCTTCAGATCAAGAAAATTTTGAAGAACAACTTATTTACTTTTGTTGCGTGTATGAGATAATAGTCCATTTCGGAGTATATATATCCTGAAAATAGTTTACCTAAAATACCTCAAATTTTATGAAAGTCAACTTTTTAAAGGTTTGCAAGAGTACAAAGGCGATATGGTATGATTAGAGCTGGACATGCACTAGGCCGGAATGTGGGTCAAGCAGACTTGGTACGCTTTGGGACATCATGGCACAAGCATGGTCGTGGCTTGACATGTCACCATGTTCCTTGAGTGGGTCACAAACAGCAAAAAAAAAAAAAAAAAGCGCGAGCACGCGAGTGGCACGCAGATTTGGCACGAGGCACGACCCATAGAAACTCTATTATTTACTACTTTGAAATATTTAATACTATTATTATTGTTCGTATTTGTATTATTATTACTACTACTACAACTAATATTACTATTATTTTTAATATTATTGTATTCTTATAATATAATTTAAATTTAAATTATTTTTTCGATTCTATTACGTACTTATTTTTATTTTTTTAAAAAAAATAGGCAAGTACGAGGCACTGCACGTCAGGCACATCCGCGCATGTCAGGCCATGAGACGAGTTTTAGGAAAAGGTAGTATGACACAACACTATCACAATCAGGCATGACACGACAAGACAATAGGCTAGGCACGAGCTGACACGGTCCATAGTAGGCATGACACGGCCTGTGCCCACCTCTAGGTATGACAATTGTTTAATAATTAGGTGCCTTAATAACTTATTTGGCTGCCAAAGTAGTCCTTAAAATCTAATGGCAAGAGTTATGCTTTTTAACCGAGTAATTATGAGATTTATTGACCCTCAGTTCTCACTAAGGATTCGTGAGTTTGGCCGTTGAAATTCCATATCGTTCCTGACCCAGCCCCTACCCAAGCCCTCAAGAGTTTAGTCTAATCGGCTGGCCAGTCTAAGATTGATTGCACCAAAGTACTCCTAGTTTCTTTTATCATTTGAGGTGTCCATGAAGATTGATGTCACTTTGTTCAGGCTTATTTTTACTAGTAACAGGGAGATTAAGATTGCTCTTTTTTTTTTTTTAATGAATTATATATACATATATATGATCATGCATGTAACTCAGCTTATTGATAATGACTAGAAGTACTCAAGTACGTGAAATTATGTTATGTTGTGGTTCCTTTCGTTCGTTGACAAGCTAAGGGGATTCTCATAGTTAACTTAGAATCAACAATCTTTCGTACTTGGCTTGTTTGTTGCCGATTCCTTGATGTATGCCCAATTGTAGGGTATCAATATATCTTCTAACAGTACACCAAAATCATACAAACATTTGATGTTATCCACGTACACTAATATTCATCCAATCAAGGGTAAGTATCATAGTGCAATGTAGCCAAATGAATAGATTGGCAATCAGGATGACTAAGTACTTTAGTTTGTCATCTCTCATCTGATATCAATCTTTTAAGCAGAATAGAGATATCATTATTTTGATGCTTGTTGAATACAATGAAGAATCTCATAAACTTTGATGGTGCGGTGTGTTTTGTCTTTTTAAAGAAAGGATTTAACAAAGCATAAGGGCACTTTCACTTGATAATAACCACACTGTCACATATCGACCTTTTATGAATACCAGTACTTGTCCACACCTTGTAGACACGTATTAAGTTGGGTTATATATAAACAATAGACAGCTAAGTATGTATAAAAAGACATCCGCACTTGTTAAGTGTGTTGACTCATATCTACTACTTGCCTTGATACATCAGGATTAGAAATAACTTACCAACTTGCCTTTAGAAAAGCCTAAAAATCAATATCTGAATTTCCAATAATATCGATCAAGTTTAAGTCTATTAGTAGAAACTGAAATATAGGTATAACAATATAGATTTCATGTTGGCTAAGATTAGCTTGCATTAACATCCATGAAAGTTCGTTGATTGTGCGTCAGTGAGTGTTGGGCCAAGTCGCCATAAGTGACCCGCATCAGTATGATATTGTCCGCTTTGGGCAAAATCCTCACGGATTTGATTTTGGGCATCTTCCAAAAGGCCTCATATTAATATGGAATTGGATCACTTATAAGCTTGCCTCCACGATTATCTGCCTACCTTGTATGCTTGATAACTAGTGATGGCCATAGGGCTGGTCCGAGCCAGCCACCAGGCCGGGTCGGGAGGGGAAGGACCGGGACCAGACTGGTCTAGGGGGAGGGGCGGCCCGGGCTGGGGTTGGGGTCGGGAAATGGGATTCGTACCGAATCACAAACCGAATCGAACCGAATAACGAACCAAATCAAATCGAATTTACAAATCGAATCGAATTCATGCATCGAATTGAATTCACGAATCTAATTCACAAATTGAACTGAATTCACGAACCGAATCAAACCGAATTCACAAATCGAATCGAAACGAATTTCACATAATGACATTTAGAAAGTAGAAGAAATGAATGGTTCCGATAGTGATTAAATGTTTATATTCACGAATCACATAATGACATTTGTTAGAAACTTTTATATTCGACTAATCACATTCATTTTTCATTTCTTTTGTCAATATTTTTCATTTCTCTCACTACATATTTACATAAATTACATATATCACATATAATCACAAAAAGACATAATCATATTCGATTCATATAAACTAAATTATATTCAACTAAACTAACATTCATTGATTTATATAACTAAACTATATTCAAATAAATTTACATTATTCATATAAACTAAAATAAATTCAACTAAACTAATATTTATTGATTTATATAATGAATAAACTAAATTATATTCAACTAAAATAGCATTCATTGATTTTTATAAACCAAACTATGTTCAACTAAATTTAGTTTAAACTAATATTCATATAAACTAAAGATTCAAATAAACTAAGATCCAACTAAATTAAAATTTATTGATTCATCTAAATTAAACTATATTTAACTAAACTAACATTTATATAAACTAAACTATACTTAATTAAACTAACATTCATATAACTAAATTAATATTCATTGATTCATATAAACTAAACTAAATTTAACTATACTAACGTTCATTGATTCATATAAACTAAACTATAATAAACTAAACTATATTAAACTAAACTAACATTTATTGATTTATAGAATTAAACTAAAGTATATTCAAATAAACTAACATTCATATAAATTAAACTATATGCAAATCAACTAACATTCGTATAAATTAATTTATGTTAAACTAAATTAACATTAATATAAACTAAAATACATTTAAAAAATAAACTAAATTTTACAAAACTTGAAGATTTAGGCAAGTTGAATAGGGCCGGTTTAGTGGGCCAGTCCGGTTCGAATCATGGGCTGAATCGAATTTTTTTCCGAACCGAATTAAAAAGGGTCAGGGTTGGGGAATTTGGATTAGGATTCGGCCCATATTTTTGACTGGCCGAACCGGGCTTGGCTACCTCTATCGATAACCCATGAGACCTTGCTTTTCTGAGAACCCGTCGCCACACCATTAAGGATCCATGTTGAACTATCAGCTCTAATATCAATTATTAGGCCCAGCCGCCATAAGTGACCCGTATTAGTATGATATTGTCCGCTTTGGGCAAAGCCCTCACGGATTTAGTTTTGGGACTTGGGATGTATACTCTTAAATGAATATTACTTGTATTAAGGAGTGAGTAAACTGTTGCTGTTCGTCACAGCAGATAGAGTCCTACCATGTTGAAGCACATTCAAGTCCTTATTGGGAAATGGAAAGCATAAAACATTAAGCATATATGTATATATGTATGTACATTTGTGTATGTACCGGCCACCATTTCAAAAATGTGTAGTAGAGTGGTCCTAGTTAATACAATGCAAGATAATAAGAAAACTTTGTGCATAAACACCAAAGAAAAAGGGGATGTTACAACTAATAAGGGACCATAGCAGGCAAGGAATGCTTGGCCTCAAGCTTAGCGATGCGCCACTGGGCAGCCTTTGACCTTTGTTGAAAATGGTATTGTTTAATTTATAAGCAAAACAGTTCACTGTTGGCAGCATGAGGAATAATGTTAATTAATCTTATCTCTAATAACCTTTGATGATGCCTTTGCATTACAAATCCAGTAGCTTATTTGGAAATCCATGACTTAGGCATAAGCATAAGCATATTTGCCCGATTCTAACACTTAACATTGGAGGTTTTTGAGTCAATATATGTCAGAATTAAGAATAATTCCAGCCCTTTTCAGTTTATCAAATGTTGACCACATTATAATGATTCACGTTTTGCCGCCCATTACAATTACGTATATAGATGCCTCTCCAATTAGTGTATAAACACCCTGATTTTATTCATTTTATGTAGTTAAATAAGACGAATAGCTGAATATGCCACAAGACCGTATAGGTTCAATTCACTTATCTATGAACTCACCGAATTTAATACTTTTTCCTCTGGAAGAACATGTTCTTCCGAGCAATTTCTTAGATCCTTTGTGTCTGTTATTGTTTGATGATACCTTAGGATTATTCCAGCTTATGTTTTACTCCCTACATATATATCCCTCGATCTTTCTCTATCCTTATTTTCCTTCCATCAGATTCTATTGTACACGTGGTATGATGGTATGGTTTAAGCCCGAGCCGAGCCTACAACTATTCAAGCTCGGCTCGTTGATTAAATACTCCTAGTGATACCATTGATACAAGTAACTACTATTATATACTCCGTTTGTTATGTATAATCTCTCTTCCCTTTCCCATATTTTTTTCAAAAATCTGAATACATAGTAGCAATTTCTGACATAGTATTCTCCATTTGATTGGCATATATAAATTTAAAATGGGAGTAAAAAAATGAAAAAATATTTCCTTTTCAACGAATGCTGTACATTTTCACATGGCCATCACTTCTCACTAGTTGCATATCAACTATCAAGGGATCCAAATAGAAGTAACTTGCACCAAAATAAACGTGATTTTTTTAAGAAAAAGATGGGAGATTAGATCCTTTTAGAGATGGGCAAAATTAACTAGCATTGATAGTTTGGTTGAAATTGCAATGTAAAATTAAATAAAATTGGAGAAACTAGTCAAAAGTAGAGTTAGTATAAGAATGTAAAAAGATGGCACAAAGCTAAAAAGGCACTCATACGAAGTAGTTGAGTTTGAAAAACCCCAAATGACCTAAAAATGAACTACAAAGTGCACAATTGATAAGCTAGTAGGATTGGTACTTAAATACAAATGCAGCACAGACATCTAATCAGCTAACTGGAATTTGGTAGTTGAAAATAAAAGTAGGTGCGATGTCAAACATGAAGAAGACGTTTGAGTTATTTGAAATGAGTACTTAATACAATAAAGTAATCCCAAAATGAGCAAACATGCGCCAAATAGAGTTCATAGATCAGTGGAAGGGAAATGAAATCACTTTGGAAATATGAGGACAATCTCCTATTCATAATATTAGTATTTGACGAAACGGGAAAAGTAAAAACAACTGGACACAGTTCTGTTTGTGCGAGGATACTGCTGGTTGGATGGTAAGGATTTGGATACTCGCAACAGTGTGTAAATGTTGATCAATGGAACTTCAACCACTCCATTCGTTTAAAACCTCAAGAAATACAGTCTTCATCAACTGATGGAATAAATCAGGATAAATTTCTTCTGTTATTTCCTATATAGCCTTGCATATTACAACAATGGTAAATGAAGCAGAATCAGAAGCTTTTCTTATCACTCTTCTTCGCCAACCGATTGCTGCCGGTATAAATGTTTTCTATGTTGGAGTGGATCTTCACTTCTTTCTTGTATACTAACTGTCTAATGGCTTAAAATCACAAGGGGGAAGGGGGGGCTACAGGAGAATACAATGGTACATAATATTAACTAGCAGTTTCAGTTTCATGGATGACTATTTCGCTAGACTTAGAGTCTGTTTGGCATGCAACAATAGCCCTTGTGGTGGCTCGAGTTTTAAGTATCATTTCTTCATACTCATCCTCAGGTTTTGACAAAGCAACAATAGCACCTCCGGCACCAATTGAAGCTTCACCCTCATGTATAACAACTGTCCTTATCACAATGTTCAAATCGAATGTCCCATTAACTGAGAAATATCCAATTGAACCAGAATAAATACCTCTAGAGCAATTTTCAAGGGAATCAAGAATCTCCATGGACCTCAACTTGGGAGCACCGGTCATGGATCCACCAGGAAATGCGGATCTAACACAGCTGATCGGACTTACATCATCGCGTTTCTTCCCCCTTACTGTACTCACCATCGTATGAACAGTAGCATACGACTCCACATCCATGAGATGGGGCACATGAACAGAACCAGGATCACAAACCTGTCCAAGGTCATTTCTGAGTAGATCAACTATCATCAGATTTTCAGCCTGATCCTTCTCACTGTCATAGTTCAATAAAAATTGTTATATGCGGAGAGATATCGAGACAAACAGTAAGACTTTTTGCCATAAAAGAAAATATACCATAGGGAGACCGATAAATTTATTTTTGGCAAATGATCAAATTAAAATTCACTAGGACAAAGTGAGTTCATCAAGTCAATGTAATCTTATAATCCCAACAGAGTTATTTAACTTGGTAGATGTTTCATACTCATACCACACAAGGAACATATTCTTTATGAAGGAATGAAAAGATAAGCAGTAAACAATACTTGGATCCAGGTAATTGACTATAAAAGTACTAATTCTCAAACATACAGTTAAAGAGCAGATAATTTGAGCTTTAGTGGATAATAAAAGCAAAGATAGACAGATAGTTCAGACTTGCCTGTACTGGAGCTGCAATCTAAGCTGTTCATCTCTTTCTGGAGTTGAACCTCGAGAGATTGTACCTTTGATTGGCTTTGCTTCCAGAATACCATCTCTGTCCAATCGCAGAAATCTTTCAGGAGAAGAACAGCAGATGCATAGATTCTCTTTTGGGAAATTTAGCCATGCAGCATATGGAGCAGGATTCTGCTCTCGGAGTCTGAGGTAAAGATTAAGATTATTGACCTCGTTGATATTCTTCCTCATCTGAGTTGTGAGACACAACTCATAGCTTTCTCCATCTTTTATGTATCCAAGACACTTCTCAACATCATTTATGTACTGATCTCTTGATTTCTCAGAGACAAATCCAGCTTTAAGTGGAGAGAACACTGGAGAACAACTTTGCTGTTTCTTTCTAATTTCTGTAGAACAACTTTCCAAGCTAAGAAGCTTCAGCTGTATTACATCTAGCCATGACGGTTCAGCTGAGCTTTTGTCCCGTAATGACAAGATGTAAACATCACCATTGTGATGGTCAATTGCCAAAAAGTTATCCACAAAGAAAAGGCAAGCATCTGGAGCAGAAGATATGTGGCGATTAGATGCAGAACCACACTCAACTTTTAGGTTATACCTGCAAATTTAAAACAATTTGGGATACTTTGATAACAGAAAAATGCAAATTATACAGATTAGACAGCGGAGCTTTACTCTTTAAAGACTAATCTACATACCCAATGTAACCAATGTATCCACCGCAAAAGTCAAAAGGCAGCCCTAGATAATCTTTCTTGTCACAATGAATAGATTTCAGATCCTGTTGTATGGAAATTAAACCCAATAATTATATACAGTTGACAAACAGACTTAATACGGCAATAAAATGGAGGTATGAAACTCTAAGTATATTGATCATCACAGGTGATCCCATAACAATCTACAAGGACACAAAAATGTACTTTGTATCCTCTCTTTTTCGGAATAAAGGACATAAAATTGTATCTCAAGTGACTCATAGTTGTGTAATAGAAGTTCAAATATAAACTGAATCTTATAGGACATAGTAATGTACTGAAATACATAGTACAGTTAAGGCCCTAGCACCAATGTGCAATGACTTAATAAGTATGTCATTCAATTCTTTGCATGAAATGGCAAAAGGGAAAATACTAAGCAAACGTTAACTTCTAAATTCCAAAGCAAAGTAGCCTCAGTACATAACACTATTAACATTCAAAGAATAATAGGAACATATTTCAACATATATTCTTTCAAAATTAAGTTCATTTTGAGATTGAGGAGAAGTAACTCATCAACCACCATAGCCCCATTAAACAGACATTACAAGGGATCAAGAAAAACAAAAAAAAGTAGTAACAGCATCAATACCTACCAAGATGCAACAATATAAAGATAAATCTCAGAGAATGAAGTCATTGGTAGTTGCTGACTAGCTGATGCTCACTAGGAGTGCAACAGAAACAATGATTGATCATGAAGCAACTTAGAACTGAATCATCTGATGCTTCTTCAAAGAATACTGACCTAGACAGTCTATTTACAGAGTACAAAAAACAACACTCACAATAGTTGCTATATGTACTCCCATGTTAATTAACAACTAGAACTCGATTAACAAGCAAAGACATAAGAAATTATCTTCATTAGGTGCCGCTGTCCATAGGTCATCCTAATACTAGTCTACAAACTATCATTGATACAACTATGAGCGTTTTTAGCATAACTGAATATATATCCACTGATCAAGCTGGAAGAATTGAACAGCTGTACCAGTACCATTTATAAAATCAAAATCTCCAATTGAAACTTTGGTAAATAGGTGAAAGACTATTCATTGAACTAATGTGCATACCTTGTCCAAGAAATCAAGAAAACCATTTTCCAAATTCATGCTTGTAACATTGCCTTGAGCATTTGCAATTGAGAGAAGACCTCCATTTCTGAATATTAAATCAGCACAAAAGTGTGGTTGTTTTAGCTTCTTCAAGACAAATAATAAAAAATTGGAACAAGTAAACCAATAAAGTTTCAATCAGATAAGAGATGCTTCAACAGTGCAATGTTTATCAAATAGTAATACTAAGGCTCATTTTGGTTTAAAGCAACAAACACAGAAGAAATTGAAGAAGTAACGTAATCATGAAATGATATATTAGGAACAAAGAATAGACCTTTCATCTGACAGTTTGAACGTGAGTTGCTTCCATAGAGATCCACCTTTTGTCCCCATAAATGAAAAACGAGCTCTTCCCTGTCATAGATGCACAAAATATTGGAAAAAAACACAAAAACTACAGTAATAAACTTGACTACAGTACCCATCATGAAAAGAAAGAGAAGTGAATTGACAGTATATAGAAGCTAAAAAAGAAAGAAGAAAAAAGGACCCTTGTCCTCCACAACAGACTTAATAGTAATGTACATACATTGAATAATGGAGGTTTTTATGAAAAAAAATTTGGGACCAAAATACCAACAAATACACATTATTTCTAGAACTTTAAAATGAAATTATAATCTTATCACAGAATCACTAATAATTTCCTTTGACAACAAATCCAGATATTATCTACATTATTTATGGAGATTTACTTGTATGATAATTCAGAATGTGGGCAGACAAAAAGTTCATTGTCATTTTTACTATATTTCCTTGTTTTTAGATAATTTTCCCTGCAAACACCACCGTGTACTTTAATTTCAGGGTGGCCAAATGACAGAAATCTTACTAAAATACAAAATCTATCCTCTGATTTCAATTTAATAGTTATCAGAATGGCAATACTTGGCCCACTTAATTATTCGAATAAATCAATGCATGTCTTCATGAGATAGGATTAAGATGTTTTCAACAAATCTCCAAACTCTATAATAATATGGAGCAGGGAACCTTGAAATGGAAATCTGATAGGCCACCCCGTTGCTGAAACGTTTTATGTGCTTATTTTATGCCACTCGAGAGCATCATTTTACATTAACAAAGAATAAGATCAAAAGGAAATCCAAATAATATTCTAAGAGCACCATTTCACATCAATATGACTATATCACTTTAGGAATGGACCACCCTGGTTCACTCTAACAAAAACTCATCAGTGCAATCTTTTAGTCCATAGAAATGAATTTCGTTCAGATGGGAAAAACGTCAACATCCTTTCAAAATCACATCTGCAGGGGGTATCACAAGGTTGTTACAGTAATTTAAAAAAAAAAATGTTCTTTAGTCTAATGCTACACCCACAATGAAAAACCCATTTATTTCATCAGCATATGCATCACATCATCACAAGAAAAACAGGTAACACAGGTGTTTATATCATACAGATTATAGATAGACACAAAGGTTAACTTTTAACTACTATGTTTCTTATTTTTATTTTTTCTTTCAACATCTTTCAATAAGCTCCTCAGAGTAAGCATTTTGTATACTTAATGATAAAACAGGCTCCTCAAAATATATTCATCCACCTTCATCTGGGTTGCAATTTCATAAAACTGTCATTTAAAAGTGAATTTGTGGAAGATGGAATACAGCACAAAATATCAACAGACAAGAGACCAAATATAGGGTCAGTGATCACCAACAGACCTTTTCTATAGATGAACTGTCTAGCCAAAATGTTTCTTCAGTGTTGCCATTTTCAAAAAGTTTGGAAAATATATTTCTCGCCCCACCAACTTTGTTCGCAAGAGAATCAAGTTTGGTCCACCTCAATTTCAGGTGTTGAACTCTCATGTTCTTTCTTGAATTTCTTACAAGATTGCTGATACTAGAGTGATTCTCCTTATTGACAAAGGATCTCCTTGCCGATAACCTGTGAGGATGAACTGTCTGAGACACCTGCATGCATGCTAAACAAATTTTACTGCTCAGCTTATAAAGAGTACACATGGAAAAAATGCATTGTTAAAAGTTTTCATTGATTATATTCTGTGGAGAGTCAACAGTCAAGTGCGAAATTTTCTTTTACGAGCAAAAGATTTTAAACAACCGACGAGTAATGCACACCACTATAGTGATTCATTCGACACTAAAATCGGAAAGAAAGCTTTACAAAATCCGGGGGATCTAAATTAATGATGGGAAAGCCACCATACCATTTAACTTTCTATTAGAAGATGAATGCCCAAATCCTTGCCAGTGATCCACAGTTGTGTCTCTAAAGTTCACAAATATCTGCTTCCCATAATTGGTAGCAACACTCTCCGGATGAAACTGGAAGTTAATACAGGCACTCATTAGGAAAATAGTAAATACCATTTTATAATTAAAAAAGGTATATTTGAATATTAAGAAAGATAAAGACATTAGAGACAATCAATGGTAATGCAAGCAGAAAGCACCTGCAAACCGTAATGAGGTCTGCTGACATGCCTTATACCCATGAGAACTTTTTCACTTTGAATACAATCACCATGAAAAGAGGGCAAAGAATTCCCATCTCCAGGATAAGCAGGTGAATATATCATGCTCATTTGGCGGCTCCTCTTGTTAGTACAGGGATCAGGGATCAAGCAAGATGTATCAAGAAAAGAAAGAGTATTACTTGAACAGGTCCATGCTGTGGGAACAAGTTCTGAAGGCAAGGTGTCCTCATCAATCACAAGTGAATGATAACGAACGACCTGCAACATCACAAAAAAGAGCATCAATGATTAATAACCCCTGAAAGAAAACATGTCTCTAATAAGCTTTAGCAGCCTAATAGTCTTTCTCGATACATTCCATAATATTGATAATAATAGAGTTTCAATGTCACTTTTTGTGTTATTTGAATAGTCAATTTCCAGCTATTTACATGGTCGTCTAAGTCAAAACCTATTTAAAAAATTGATTGACAAAATAACAAAAAAATACAAAAATGACGAATACAGTGCAAGGCTTTTTAAACTAAACATGAAATGCATGAGATAACAGCCTTCATCAAAATTCGAAATACTAGTACTCTAGAAGTGATAAAAGTGCATGAGTACTAAGAATGACCCTATTTCCCTATTTGCTGAAATTCATAAAGTTACAAGAAACTTTCAATGGTAGCTTCAACCACATTGAAACCCGAGACAATATCCAAATTCCAAAGTGAAACTGACAAAATCTATGAAAGCAATCATTTTATTAATATAATGTACGTGAGGAATCTAAGGAGGTTCAATCCCAAAGACCTCATATATCTAGACGTTTGTATAAGACAAGACAGGATCCTCTTTTGATCAGGAAAAAAAATAACTTCACTGATACTGAAAATCTGACTTCAACTTGAACTCCACAAAACTTGGGGGCATTCTCTTTCCGTGAAAATTTATAAGCAGATGCTGGTACTTGACTTAGAATGCCACTGAAAACAGCGAAATTCTACCAACTTAGCAATCCAAGCAACATAATGTTTGTGGTGTAAATATCCTATCCAATCATAAGAATAATTGGATGGTCCAGTTCTCATTTTAGATTATGCCATGTGGTCTAGTTAGATAGTAAGGGCTGTGATTAAAGCAAACTTTTTAATTTTATTTTTTTTGTAAAAAAAAATGTCCTCCCCTTCCTACCAACCACCACAATTACAGAGCCTAATATAGAGCTGAAAGTGATGCTGTGATGGAAACAAACTAAATTTTTTATTAAAATTCTGATTACCTTCAATTATCTAACCAGTTTAGTTTCAATGATGCATGTAGAAGCAACATGCTAGCTTATACAATATTTTCTCAATTTCCCAGTACTCATTCTAGGCATTCCCACATAAATGCATATTCTTTTACATGGATAACGAAAATTTTAACTAGCTCGATTTAAACATTTCCATTCCAATCAACTAACCTTGAAACCAGATTTTTCCCCAGAAGGGATGTTGTCAAATAGTCTACTACCGTCATGCATAACCTCACTGCAAGGGTATAGCCAGAACACAATGAGAGAGAAAAACACACTAAAGAGGAGAATTTATAAGAAAAAATTTCATAAAATTTAGAGTTCATTTTTATGCTTCAAAATCTTTTTATATAAAGAACACAAGCAGATCAATTTGAAAGTACCTCAAGCGTCCATGAATTGGTTGAGCTGCATGTACAATTTGAGCACCATGAACGTATCCTAGGGCCTGCCAGAACACAATGAATTAAAAACAGAGAGCTTGATACTTAGGAAGAGAAATATCATGACAACATGCCATTTTAAAGTTCTAAAACCATCTGCTATATTGCTCCAGAATTCAGAAAGCATGAGCATGTACAAACACAAATCCCACCTTCCTAAGGGATAGAAGTTATAGAAGACAAATGGTCCAGTTTCAACAGCACCAGAACCATCAGATTATGGTACCTGGAAATATACTTGTCTTTAGGGGCCAGCAAATTTTGCTTCATCTTGATCTGTAAGAATTACTTGGAAGTAAAAAAAAAAAAATGCAAGCAATTAAACATTCCTATCCCCCTAAATCTTCTTTAGCTCCTCTTTTACTCTATCACCATTTTCATTCATTTAAGTTTTCATATACAACAACCATTATTTTGTCCACTGCAGGCATAAAAAGGCCATATATGCTATAATGGGGATAGCTAGGGTAAATAGTGCTTTAATATCACAACTACACTTGGAATATAAATTACAGAATTAAACAGCCACAACAACTGACCAAAATGTTTAGTTTAGTTGACAAAGAGAAACGAAGTATAACTAGCAGCTGAATTCAACTTAAATCCATAAATTGTGGACAATGTGCAATCTGTCAAGTAGTATCAGAGAAAAGGACCCCCAGAGAATCTTTACACCTGAAATTGCAGGTAAATCTAGAAACAAAAAATTGTGTGTATGAAAAGCAGCTCTCAAAGCTTCAGATATGCTACTAATTAATGTCCAAGAAATAATGCAGTGATGTTATGTGTCAACAACCAGAAATGGCAGAGAAAAGTTGATGCAAGCATATGCCTAAACATACCTGTATCATGGTAAATTGGTATGCATGACAACAAAAAGAAGATAGAGTAAACATGAGGTCACTTGAAAGAGGAATAGAGATCAGTGTTTAGACTTGACAGTCAGTGATCAGTAATCAGTAATATATTCCAACAACTTCATTTCTCAGCCATTCTAACAATTCCATTAAATTAAGTAGCATGATCTATACATCTATCCCTTATTGTATACCTTTGCAGCCACTAGGAACACAGTTCATATCTCTAATAAGAAAGGGCTCGTGCAGAAAATTTTCAAGCAAACGAGAATACACTCCATCAAATAGCCTAAGGGATCAAATCGTAAGCAAGAGTAAAAAAAATTGGGACAAATGCACCATCGGAATGCTGTAATAGATGAAAATTGTAACAGCATAGCCTGAGACTCAGACTTTTCCTGGAATCTTTTCTGCCAAATGCGTTCTTGATCTACTAGTTGCAAATTTACCTTCCTAACATTTCCCTCTCCACTCAATACTGACCATCAACAGTCATAAAAGACTGCGGCAACCTCAATAAAATTCGCCATATGCTACTGCATCCTATTTATCTGTGTTCTCCTGCACTTTCCTGCCAACAGGAGTACAGGATAAAGTCAAGCACAACCTCTGTTTCGACCTCTCTTTCTTTCATTTCCTATTGTTCTTTTTGTGCTCTGTTCTCTCCACCTCAGCCTCATTTTTCTGGCCCTCAATGTCTCAAGTCTGAAGTAACATACTAACGTGCACTCCTATAGCAGGATGTTTAGAAAGTTAAGAGTATCTGTAGTTCATAAGCCCATACTTTATAGGAAGTTCAGAAAGTTCATTGTTTTCGGTAACTTCATTGTGGCACCACCGAACCAGTCATCAGGCGGCTCTGTGGATTAAGTTTGTGACTTCTGGAGTTCTAGCAGTGACACTTCACACTGAGGCTTCTAAACCACCTAACCAGGAATCCTCCCATTGGAAAATGACATTGCAGAGAAGAAATACTACAGTGTTGACTGTTGACCAAAGATTTTGTATGTTGCTTGCCACAGACTAACAAACAGTAAGAGGCAAAATGGAGCAATTCCTTAATTAGTTTATTGACCAACTCTACCTGATGTCCAAGGCAAACACCCAAAATAGGTATATCCCTACATTCAAGCAGCAGTCGAAGGCATAACCCTGTAAATGAATGCAAAAACACATTCAGATTTTACACAACCCAATCAAAATTAGGTAAGGAACCAAAACAAGGACAAAATACAAATGCATTGTAGAGGTACTTCTACATAAAGGCACACAAGTGAGAGTCTAGGCATCAATAGATATTTATTGTGTTCTTCAGACAGTTTCACCTAACTGCAATCCACGTCTTTTGATGCTAACATTGTACCACTGTTCAACAATTTCAACTATATATGATTGCAGCATCAATCAATTTCGGGTAGACTATTTATCACTATATGTATAAGTCAAAGACTGAGTAATCTTGGAAATAAGCATAATTCAAAGGTTTACCTATATCAGCAGCACACGTGGGGGAACCAGGGCCAGGTGATATGACAATGTTATCAAAGGCTCTTTCCTCGTACAAGTAATAGTAAGCTTCTTCCCATGTCCACTCATCATTGCGCACAACAACAGGGGGAACTGATGCAAAGATTAAGAAAGGTGCACTTTGTCAGCACTGTCATCTCCAAGTGGAGAATAGTATACTCGTGGGTAAAAATAAAGGATGCGGTCTGATTAAGGGGAAACAGACATTTAAAATAATCATTTGCTAATATTAACAACAGTTAATTAAATCCATAGAGTAAACAAGAGGTGGAAAACTATAAGCAGTAATCAAAAGTAGCAATACCCAAAGTTGCCAAATCATAGGAAAAATAGGGCAAAATTTTACAACAATAATGCCAACATAACTCCACTAGCATTGATCGCCATACAGCTCTTCACACAACCACACATTCTACGAAGTCAAATATTTTCCCACATCATAGATCAAAATTCAAAAGCCGCCATATATGAACTACCCTTTTCCACAAGAAAAAAAAAAAAAAAAAACTCTAAAGAAGTCGTACATCCAAGTGAAAAATTATGCTCTCACATGGTAATTGGATCTCAATACATGCAATAAATGAAATGTAAAGTAAGTTATAGAGAAACGAGCAATGACAAGTTTTTACCCTTGTTGATGACGGACAACTCTTGATAAATGTTGAAGGTGTAGCTATCATAATTATCAATCAACAAAGTCCTAACATACTCCAACGTCCGATTCGTATATATCTCTCCCCATTGCTTCTTACTCTTCAATGGTTCTTGTAATTCTTCCGCCGCCAAATGGCTTGAAGAAGCTACAACCGCTCTCTTAGCATTATAACTACTATTACGAAACTTAACTGGACTCACAGATGCTTTCGGCAAAGGAACCTTTGTTCTATTGGAACGAAAACCCCC
This sequence comes from Dysphania ambrosioides, assembly GCA_026401315.1. NCBI lineage: Eukaryota > Viridiplantae > Streptophyta > Magnoliopsida > Caryophyllales > Amaranthaceae > Dysphania > Dysphania ambrosioides. The sequence goes on along the minus strand of CM048659.1, from coordinate 3,424,125 downwards.
CGGATGAGGATCCTTCGCCTCCAAAGATGATGAACACCACAAACTGAAGCTCATTTCTGATTCCTCCTTTTCTGAAACTTTAGAAAACAAACCAAACAACTACCAATCAGTAACTGTTTGACAGAGTTTAATTACAACATCAACAGGTCGTGTTAAGTTTCACCATCAGCCAGTCGTTCTATTGGAAATCAATCAATCAACACAATAATTAGTTAAGTTGGACGCACATCAGCACAATGAACATCATATCAAACATTTATAAGACGACTTCAACTTCGAGTTTGCGGTTACATTTGAACTCTACTCGCATCATCAATTATATTTCATTCAATTTCAACTAATTTTAAATTTCATGAGAAAATATAAGAAATGCAAACGAACTGTAATTAAAAAATATATATCAAATACGCAAACAAGATTCTCTCATTCAGATTTAAAATTAACAAAATACTTAATTATGATCTACTAGTAAAAAACAGAGTAAGGAATCTAGAGTAGAGGAGAGAGAGAGAGAGCGTACCGGAAAGAGAGGTAGGGAAAGCAAGAACAAAGAGAGATATAGAGGCGGTGGGAAAGAAGCAGAGTGACAAAGTTCGTGAATCGGAGGCGGCGGAGGCGGAGGCGGCGGCGGAGGAGAGCAGTAAAACTGAAATCAGTGAATCTTTCAATGAGAAAAGTGAAGCGTCATGTAAGATGTGTGTGCGCCTACTACTCTATGCCCATCCATGCAAAGCTAGTGGCACTCTTTTTTTAACAAAGAATAAAAGAATTCAGCTTTTATTTTATTTTATTTTATTTTATTTTATTTTTTAGTTTAATTCTGGTTCCTGAGAATATTGAAATACTATAGTTGGTAAAAGAGGGAGGTTGGTTGGATAGGGAAAAGGGGCATAGGGCAGTCAAATGTTTGCTTTATTGGCCAACACTGGAAACTATGATGGCACCGCAGAATGGGAATGAATGTAACGTAAGATAGTGGCTAAGGTTCGGTGGGACCAGTGCTGAATTGCTGCTCTACATCATAAGATTCATGACTGTGCCAATGCCACAGTTGCTACTCCGACCAACCCATTTTTCTCATTATTATCATTATGATGCTTTATAATGCATTTTTGGTCCTTGGGCTCTCAGAAATGCACCATTTGTTTGAAAATGATTCTTGGCTTTACATTTACGGGTCAATTAAACTAATTCTCGACTTGAGAATTTTGGGTCTACTTTCACAGGAAAAGCATTTTGTCATGAAATTTTATTAATGTATAATGATTCACAATGTAAAATTGTAATTTGAACACAGAGATATAATTCCAAAAGATCCATATTAATCCAAACTTATTCATCACATTCCCTCCTATTCATACTAATCTTTTTTTTGGCAAATCATATTAATCCGAACTTATTATGCTCTTAATGTATCTGTTATCACATATCAAGACAAGGATCGTTTACGCCACATGCCACATTTCACTATCAACTAAATGAATCAACCATAGTGTTTCTCTAACACATCTTTCCTTTCATTGGCATGCATAACTCACTCTTTTATGAGTACAATAACTTACAGAGTTACAGCGTAAAGTGGCAAATACTAATAACAATAATCCGACGATAAAAGGTTAATGGTATAAAGAGCTCATCCATAGGCAATGCAGAACATATGACATCAATTTCTTCCCATGAGTAGAGCTTCAGATTGGGCGAAAGAAGAAAAATTCACTTTCAGCAAACAATTTATAATAAATGAAATTAAGACCTTGTACAAAGAGCACACAAGCTTTCATCTTTGAACCTATACATTATATGTTACACAAGAGAGCAGCTGCAATGTGAAAACTGAAAGGTACTGCTCCCTCAAATCCTAAATCCCAACCCTCCCCATCTCTTTGCTGTCGTCTCTTTCTTTGTTCTCTTCGAGTTTGGATCAATGAGGTTCTCCAGGGATTTTGCTTTTCTATTTCTGCTCTTGCCGGCTTCTTTCAACAGCTCAGCAAGCCTGTTCTTCTCATCATCAAAGTCAGGATTGGCAGTACCTAGCTTCTCTTCTCTCAACTTGACGACATACTCCAAGATCTCAATAGAATCGTCTACTCTGTAAGAACATGGCCAATACATCATTGTCTATCCTCCATTGACAGTTGACAATATCATAGTAGATTCTAAATAACATGGTATCATTTACTTTGTCCAGATCAGCACCATTCTCCCACCCAATTATAATTGAAGTATAAAGCATTATAGATAATGGAACAGCCTAACATTGATAGTTTCAAAAGATGGAATAAGCTTTCCTTTTCAGGACCAATTCAAAAGGAAGGAGTAAAACGTATAACTGTAAAACAGAAACATTTATCCCTTATCTATCAAATGTAAATATAAAATGGAATCAAACCTTAGGCAATTTTCACAAAAAGTTACCTCGAACTAAAGCAACTTCTAGGACCTCAGACCAAGGCATCAAAAGGGGTGAAGAAAGTGGTACAAGATAATGAAGTACCCCCCCAACCCCCATCAAGAAAGTATATAGGGTATACCCAGTATTTAGTTGAAATATACAGAAGTGTATAACTACAAAACCACATCCACGTCCACTAGTACTTTCCCCACCCTTGTCCCTATAGGCAATTGGGCTATAGTAAATATGGAAGAAACATAATATAGAGGGTGTAAATTAGGTATGAAATAAACCCGATCGACTTTCACCATGCCCTTGATTCTGATCTGTCTTACATAAAGCTCACCTATCAACCATCAGTAGAAAATTTAGCCGAAGAACCTTTTTTCATCATAAACTTTTTCATTACTTCCCCAAGGTCCAGGTTATGAGCTGAACTAGTACCTAAATTCTTGAGAAGAAATTCTGATAGTAATCTGTCCTAATATTTAAGCAAACTACTACCATCTCCTCCAACTTAAACCAAAGACCTCTGTTGCCATAAATGATCTATCCCCTCAAGATTCCAGGAGACTATTACAGAAGTAATTACACCAGTTCATAGGTAATGCAACTAAAGCCAACCAAGATTTTAAACATGTCAGTATGTCACAATAGATATACAAGCAAGGAATATCAACCGATGAAACAAAAGTTCAAGCAATAAAAAAATGATACCTTCCCATAGCATCGTATGTAGCTGCAAGGTTGCTATATACTCCAACAGTATCTTGATGACAAGGGCCACATTCTTGCTCCAAGACTGCTCTAGCCTCTTCAAACAATTCGGCAGCCTGATCTATCTTAAACAACTGCACACATGCCAATCCCATCTGATTCAACAATACTCCAAAGAAAGCAGACTTCCTTTCACCACTGGCCCTAAGCTTAGCAACTGCACTTTCAAAAGAGTTCAAAGCTTCACCATATCTACCAATCAAGTAAAACATCACACCCATTCGTGCTTCTAGCCCTGCTACAGTGTTCTGCTGACCAGCCTTATCATCTAATAATTTCATTGCCCTCTCCAAGAGCCTTAATGCTTCCTCAGGCTCATTAACAGACTCATACACAGCAGCAATATCACTCAATCCACTGGCAATTTCCTCTTGAGAAGTTCCAGGAACGGGTTTGTTGTATATTCTTAGTGCGTTCTCACAGTAAGACTTCGACTCCCTAAGTTTTCCCGTCTTGAAGTACAGGTCAGCAAGGCGAACAAATACAGATGCAACAGAAGGGTGGTTCTCACCCTTGGATGATTTGAAGACAGTCAGGGCCTTCTGATAAGAGAAAACAGCCTCATCAAAACGGCATAGAGACTGGTATATGTTGCCAATGCTGACATCTATAGAAGCAACCTCAATTTCTTGTCCATTAGCAATCATAGCCATGCTGGCGAGAACAAGGTGTTCGAGAGCTGACTCATAGTCTGCCTTTGCCTCCAAAATGAGAGCCATCAAACGGCGGTCAGCTGCCTCTTCTAGAGACGCAGGAGTACTATGAACACGGTGGATTTCTAGGGTTTGCTTACACAACTTTTCAGCTTCATCAAACTGCATTGTCTGAACATGAGCTTCAGCCAAGTACCTGGCAATACAACCCCCAACCATTTAGATACAGATTAAAAAAAGAAAAGAAAAACAAGGAAGCCTACCTAACTGTAATAATAATGTGAGAATATGACATAATAGCTACTAAAACCAAACTTGTCTATCAAAAGTTTCACACATCAAATTAGTGTCGAAAACAGCATCTAATTCAGGTTTTAATTCCCGATAAAGCCACCAACCTAAAGCTGTAATTTGTTACTTCCTAAATTAGCTTAGTCATCAGATCAAATTATTCTAATACTAAGATCCTAAATGGGCTTGCTGACATTAACCTTAAAAAAAAAATTCTAACCTGCACCAATTAACATAAACAATCCACCAAAAGCACAATCACTGAATCACTTCACACAAATATCGTCAAATCAACCAACAAATACTAAAAATAATACAAATAATACACGATCACCATCAAACACAACAACTAAGAATCTCATCTTTATTTATGATCACACCGAATATCATCATATAAAAAAACCCATAAATTATAACATTACATTATCACTTATACCAATAACAAAACACACAAAAATTGAATCTTTATCAACAAAATCACACATACCGTAAAAACCCAACTATTTTTATACAAACTCGTAATTCTCATTTTCTACCAAAATATAGAGAGCCTCAAACACTGTTATAAAGACGGGATTTGGATTGAGGTCTTACTTATCACTGCGGCAACAAATAAAAACTTCACCAACTAAACTATAAACTGTAAATCTGCAAAACTGAAATTCAATCAATAAGATAAAAAAAAAAAAAAAAAAGAACTGACCTACAAGTTTCGGCAACTCGTGGATCAGAGTCCCCAAGAGTCTCAATCTGGATCTTCAACCCATCTTTATAACACTGAATAGACTTATCAAGCAGACCCAACATAGAATGAGTATCACCCAACTGCATAAACCCAGAAAACGCAGCCAAAGCATGATCAGCCCCTCTCTCAACATCGGGCACCTCAATGGCCCGTTCAAGCACAGGTATCGCCTCATCAAACCGCCCCAAACTGCAGTATATCGCAGCCACAACATGAAGACTCATAGCCAAGTCCAAGCTCGGCTCCCCCTCAACCGCGCATCTCTCGAAGGACTTGGACGCCCGGATGGCGAAGTCTAGAGCCTTAATCGGGCCGTCCCCGGATGCGATAGTGTCGCGGGCTAGCTTGAGGAGGAAGGGGCCTAGATCCGGGTTGTCAAGAGAGGATTCGTCTATATTGAGGGGGAGTTTCTGGGGGTCAGGTTTCTTCTTCCCGAAGGACCGATCAGGAGAGGGTTTGGCCCGTGAGGTTGAAGGGGATGGGGTGCGTTTGGGGGCGGGGGATGGGGAGTTGAGACGGGACCCAGTTGAGGGGCGGATCTGAGTGGTGGGGGTGTCTGTGGTGGAGAGAGAAAGTGTTTTGGCGGAGACTAAGCCAGGCATTGTTGGAAGTATTGAAAGCGAATGGATGGATGGATGGATGGATGGATGGATGGATAGATAAATGAAGGAGTCAAGGAATGGGGTGGAGTATGTTTGTTAGGGGGGGTGGGGGCTGTGGAGGGAGGGATGTGAGTTAGGATGCTGCAAATGGAAGCAACGGAATAAGGAAGGACGAAGGAGAAGAAGGGAAGGGAAGGGCAGCCAATTGACAGTAGGCAGCCAATTATGGGAAGTTATTTTCTGGTTCATGGATTTATGTTGCTTTTCGAGTTATGAACAATATAATTGTCACTACAAGTCTACGAGAGTACAAGACTACAACTTTTTTTTTTTTTTTTTTGGCATTACGGACTTTGATATATACGCAGCCTTTTAAGTTTACTATTAAATGTACTCCGTAGTTCATAACATATGGAGTGCGTTTTATTTATTAATTATTACTCCTTCCATTTTTTAAAATTCGCCCCAATCTATTATTTGGAGTCAAAGTTCGAAAAGTTTGACCACGAATTTTTATCATGTTATAAAAAATAATATATTCAAGTGAGATTTTATTAGATGCATCTCAATGTAAATTTTTAGAATATCAAGTTTTCATAATTTATTGACTTACGAATTTGAAGATAAAAAAGATTAAAGACGTGTATTGGAGACCGTAAAAGTCAAACAAGAGCAATCTTTTAGGGAATGAGGGAGTATGACTTATGAGTGATAGGTATATTTAAGTATTTAACGCGTTAAGTTGGTTGTATTATAGTTTGTATTTTTGAAAAACATTTTGGTAAAAAAAAAAATAAATAAATGGAGGTTGGAGGAAAGATTAGGGGATTATGAATTTGGTTTTGGTTTGAGAAGTCACTATTTAAGTCAGACGGTCACTAAAAATAACAGCTAGTTTTGGTAGGTGTTGGAAAATAACAGGTTTTGTTAGGTTAACATTGACCAATTCTGAGTATAGTAGCTTTATTTTAAAAAATAAAAATAAAAATTGGTGAGTATTTGACATAAGGATGTTTATTATTGGCAAAAAAGACCCTACAGCCAAAAGAAACGTGTCTCTACTTTCTAGGAATACGTTATCTGGAAAGTGTAGCATCTAGCATTTGAGTTTGGGCCACTTTGGTAAACTAACCACTTTACAATTGTTTAATTAACATAACTAATTTTGATTAATGCATATTAGTTCATTGTTCTTCCTTCATGTTAGGCATGAAAATGAACAGACCTGCTTATGAACAATTTGGACTCAAATCCAAATAATATTACATTACCTAGATGACATATTTCGTATTTATTCCATTTAAGTTAAACACGTTTGAAAGTTTAACTTTTTTTTTTTGTACAAAGATGTAGCTTTGTTGACTCAAAATATTCGTTTGACTGTAGTTGTGTAGTTAACGAGTAATAGCTAACGAACAGCCTCACTTAGAGAGCATACATGACTGCTCCTTCCTGTTAGATACATTTACTTCATAGATATAGCTAAGAATTTAAACCCCCTCAATCTTCAAATTCCTATGAAAACCATGCTAGTACTGTACAGAGAAATGTATATTGTACATGAAAAACAGTGATTTGTTTAGGCATTTGTTACTCGAAATTCCCATTGTGACCCTCAAAAATATGAATGATCATATGATCGGAGCATACTTTGTGGGAATTTGAGAAAGGCCATGGGAAGGTCACAAATCACTGAAGATTGTAACTGTAATATGGGAACTCTGAGAATTAATGCTTAAATGACAGGAGAACAACTATAGTTTCAATCTCCATAAAGTCCATATACAACAAAAATCCCTAGAAATTTGTCATTATTTATCCATCAGACTTGGTCATCTGATTCATTCATGCACAAGGAACAAGAGGTAGAAAGGAAACAGGTTAGATCCTCTTCCAGCATAGAATGGGGAAAGATGGGGAGTAAAAATTGTCAATAAATTCGTGAGATTATGAGATTGTGGTAGATTAGAGTAAGATATTTTGTAGCAAAAATTCCCATATACAAGGTGAAAAGAAACTACAATCCCACTCTAGGGTTTCCAGATCCAACTGCTGCAACTCCCATGCCACCAACATAATCTGATCCAGGTTCTGGTACATCTTTGTCATCAAATTCTAGAACTTTGTCACCATTAATCTCTTTAACAAGCTCATCAATTTTGCGGAATTGAAATGGCCATCTTGAATTGTACAAGAACTGACGCAAATCAAACCTATTGTCCTCTGGTGAATAGCTCTGCAAAAAGCAATAATTTACTCAAGGATTTACTATCAACGACACAAACGTTGTCCAGGCAGACACTGTTCTGCAGAAGAAGATACCTCAGCATGGTAGGAAGGCGTAAGTACAGTCATCTTGTGTCGATTGATGGAGTAGTACTTGAAGAAGTACTTCACCTTTTCAGCAATTTCTGATGGTGTCAATTTTGAACCCCATCTAAAGCAAAGGTCCTGAAAGAAGTTGAAATTATAATAGATACCAGATTGCAATTTGTGAATTTTGCGCCCTTTGATTGGCATGCTTAGCCCGTTGGATGGATGGGTTTAAAGTAATAACTTGAATCATTATCAGCGGTTCTTCTAATCAAGGAAAATGACAAATAAAAATCCTACTTCATCACTCTCAACTTTAATTTCATAAATCAATAGTTCGCTCCTAATGCCATCTAAGCATCTTTCAATTAAATCAGTTTGGAGTTTTCATAGGCACTAGACATAGGTTGTTACTAGCTAAAACACATGTAAGCACTGTCACCATAAATTCTACTCCAAAGAAACCACAATTGGAGAGCAAGGAACAATGCTTTTTGAAACCATAAAATTCCTACCATACAGCATGTTGTACAGATGATTAAACATCGTATGAATGATAAGAGTGAAATGTGTAGTACCTAAAATGTTTGCTACTAGTGACAGAGTGTGGTGGAATGAGTTGATCCATATATAGTCATGGCCGCGGCCTGTGGCCATTTTGTGTTTTAAGAATCCAGCTTCTTAGGGGCCCTTCCTGGATTTAGGTTGTAAATTGGTTTCCCATTTCGATAATGAATAAAAGAAATGAACCCCACAATTTCAACCAACTTGAGTTACTAAGTCTAATAATACAATTTTAACGAATCATTTCACTAATATTTCGTCACTACAGGAAAAAGGACAGTTCTGTCTTTAACAATGCATATTGCAAAACCATTCCATATTTATAGTGTTCATGTTCTCAGCCTAATTATTTGTAGATACATGGATTACTGAGAATTTGAACTATGTTTTTCAACATGGAACAAAGTGGTACATACCGTGAACATGGATACTGGACCACGACGGTAAATCTTACGCAATCGTCCATAAACTGATAGTTCCTCATATGTCATTCCCATGTCCACTTCATCGAGCTGTGAGCAAATCAATACATGAAGAAACTAAAAGTCAGTTTTCTTCTTAGGCAGAAAATTTCATTCTTCAAAATCTCTCCGAAGAAGAGAGAGGACAGAGGATGGGGTAAAAGAGAAAGTTGAAAAGAATAATTCATTAACTAATATCACAAAATCAAATGGCAACAGGCACTCAAGAAAATACAAACTAAATAAGCCTACATATTTATAGAAAGCCCCTCACCTTCTTTGGCTAATCAAGCAAGGGAGGTAGAAAAATGAATCCATACTATTAGCAGCATAGTAAATCTTTTTGTTAATGGTGTTCATAATGCTGGCAAAGTAGCTATTAAGGTAAGTCAGAAGAGGGAAAGGTATACGACCAACAAAGAACTAATTTGGTACAAAGTAACATCATTCAAGTAATTTTGCAGATACATCTGCTAAAGAGACACCTGGGTGTAATTTGAGCGGATTGGTTCCAGTTCAGCAGTTGGAGGAGCAGCTTCAACCTCTGCCAAAGAAGAATAGCCAAGATGGACAGTGGCCCACCGCAGAAATGCTCGAAGATCTGTCTTACTAATACTTCCAATAGGATTTATGTCTGCCGAGCTACAATCATACTGAGAAACATAGGCAAGCATTAGTAGCACCAATCAATGGTTGAGCTATGATAGAACTAAAAATATTCACAAACATCAACCAACAATCATTGGTTTAATACTCCATAGATATTCTAATATCATAATAATAATCAAATTGATCAAGTCTACCAGGATGAGCGACAATTAAGGTAGTTAAACTATACTTAAAAGACACAAGTTCAGACTAGAAAATATTACCTTTGTCAAGTAACCACGCAATGCCTCATCAACATTGGAGCTACCAAGGACAAGATAAAACCCTGATTTGCTATGAACCCAAGGCAGAAGCGATGCCAACATGAAAGCCAAAACCATTCTAATTCGAGCTTGGATGTTCTGCAGCCCTAAATTCTCTACATTTGATCCTCCATCAACCTGAATAACATCCAAGAAACACAAAATATCAAAGATTTTCACTTGTGCATAAGGCACAGAACCACTTAATAGATCATAATCAAGGGAGAATACCAAATTATCTACACTTCATTATCAACACTAGTCATCTCTCATAATCTTTTCTTGCATTTATAATCTTTTTCTTACATTTAGAGAAGGGATCAATGATCACCTTATAGCGAGGGCGTTTTCCTGTTACTGACTGGAACAAAGTTAGAAGTGCTGAAATAACACCATCTATATTAACATCAAGATGCCAGGACCCAATCTCATTTGCAAGATCTTTAGCGCGTGATGTTGTTGCTTCAGAACTATAACACAACAACTTTCAACAATCAGTTTCAAACTACATAAACTAAGCAGCAGCAACCTCCCCATATAATTTGTGGACAGGGTATGCAAAAAGCCTTACCCCGAACCAAGTTGTTTCTTTAAACTATTATTTTAAATAATAAAATGTTTGCCACCCGTGTAAGATGGAAAAAACACCATGCCCAACCATATCTCAAATCCTTATCATCACATATGGTATAAGCAATGTTAATGCCAAAGTTTAATTTGAAATATTGACTACATAACCAGATAAAATCTTAGGAATTTATATTAGATAAAAAATAATTGAACGCTTACTCATGTGAAACAACTCACATCAACAAATATTTGTGACCAATGTGCTAATTGAGTGGTAAGCACACATCTAGGCAGTTGTATAAAACACAAAATGGTTTCTTTGTGCTATAGAGTAGCAGTTTGTACCTATTTTCAGTTCCCATGAACACTGTGTAAAATATGCGTTTTGCGAATTCTTTGCTGTCGGTCGGAAATTTTCCATCAGGATACTGGCCAATCCTTATTGCATCAGCTTTTACTTGTTCATCCCCATTAAGGATTTCTGCAATTCAATCAATGTAACTTTTTGTTAATGAGCCAAATCACACAAAAACACCGCGCACGTGCTTTGTGGCATTTAAGAATTCAAAGATCATGCCACAGTGAACTAATACTGTAACATCAATTAGAAAATTCAAAAAGAACCTAAAACATGACAAAATGACAATTTTTCTTTTGTGATAAGAACTCAGGAAAACTTGTTCCAGAAAAAAGTGATAAATCAAATGATAGGTAGGTTTATCATGAAATTCACCTTTAACAACAAGTTGACACATGCAGCCAACAATTGCAGCAACTGAGGAGCTATCAGCACCTCCAGAGAGTGGAAGTAGGAAACCGGAAGCTCCACTTCTTCTTAAATAGTCCCATAGCCAGCAAGCAGGTCCCAAAGCTATCTCTTCCTCAGGTTCATGCTCATGATATTTAGTCTACAAGTCACCATTGCATCTCCTTAAGACAAATATATGTACAGAGACTACAAAATAGGTAGACATGTAGAAGGGGAAAGGAAGTAGCCATGTTAAGCAATGTGGAAACAGATTCTGATCAAAACAATATTTGGGTTATAAAGGACTAGGTCAAATATCTCAAATGAATGTTCTTGATTTCTTATTTAGTAAACTAGTCAGCTGGTTAACTACCTTTTGGATCAATCATTTACTGGAAATTGCCTCTTTGCAACAGTAGAATAGGTGATTAAATGTTGAGGTGCATCTCTTAAAAATTGTGTTAAGGTATCGGTCTAGGTCACCAAAGGAACAATGTTTTTATCTTATTGGCAACTTTTTACATTTAAGGACTCAAAAACTTCCGTCTTTCGAGTTGAAAACATATGTATTTTTGCTTAGCTTATTAGATAAATAACTCTGTCCACAGAGCAACTTTGTTCTTCGAAAATTCAAATATTTAAAGAACCAATTTCAGAGGTATTTTCTTTCAAACATTATAATAAAAAATTGCATAACCAAACTAAGAGGAGGTTTATATGATGTATTCAGTAATTTGTACTTTCGAGTGTGATGTATTCGCTTCCAAGAATTTGATTCAACGGGTAATTATCTAGTGAGTGATAAACTCCTCTTCAGGGATTAACCAAGTTCTTGAGTCAACCCAGGTGTGTCATATCTGAAAGTGAAATTAAGGTCCATAACTCATCAAAACCAGTTAATAATGGTTTCATCAAAAAGTTCATCTTAGAGTCTTACATTGAGTTCCACTAAAAGGTTTCACCCTAGGTCAATAGCATGTTGCCAATATGTAAACTGGTGAGAAAAGTGAACTCTTATACTCTTATGCATACAACGGTTTGATGTTAAATAAGTATTGACAACTAATACAACGTATCCAAGCAAGAATTCATTTATTTTCTTTTGCTTAGCAACCTGGAATTATAAAAACTACACCATCAGGCAAAAAAACCTAGGTAACCACTGGCTAAGGTCAAACAAGAAGAGTCCTCCTCCAATAACCATAGATTGCTACTTAAAGCATACTCAGATACATGATAGAAGTGATAAATTTCAATCAGCATTTTACTTAAATAGGTGAGGAGCTAACCTTAATTGGACAGGATAGGGGATCTCCAAGGTGAAATGATCGGCAAAGTTTGTAAGGTGCTACAACATATGGGACAGCTTGTTTGTTGCTTGCTTGTTGTTGAAAACTACTGGAGGAGAGCCTAAGGCTAGAAATCTGTGAAGAAGAATAAACAATGATCAAATCAAGCAATCAAATAAATAAATAAAAAAGACTGCTATATAGAAAAAAAACATCAACCTTGGTATTCAAATAAACAATATAAAAGAGTTAGCATTTGGAACATTCTACAATATGCAGGAAATATAAGTTCTATTACTTGATATTCCAAAGGAAAAAATATCCCCAAATACTCAACAATAAGAGCCTGACAACGGTTTTTATAAGAGAGAGAGAGATAAAATTGAAAATAAAACACTCAACATACTGCATCGAGGTCCACGTGAGCAACAACAACTTCCACATCCTTTAATGAAAATTGTGAGCCTTGAGCAACCACATCTCCATTCACAACAACACAGGAACATCCATCTGCCACATCCATTCAAGGATAAAGAAATAAATAGGTAAATAATATTACTACACAAACAGAATAACCAGTTCATCACATTGATTGAGTTCATGTAAAGTTACAAAAAAGGAAGACCAAACAACATATAAGTGATACCATAATATAAACGTCCACCATCACATCCCTGCTGATTACTGTACATGTAAAGTCCTCCACGAGTGTGTGTAGCACCTATAAAAGCACGCATACGAGTGTCAAGCTTTCTAAGCTGATGATGACTTCCACTAGCATTCATGAACACTTCAACACCCTTTAATGCAAGCTCTGAATGAACTGGTTCTGGAGAAAATAACTCCTCGCAAATTTCAGCTGCAACAGCTCTGTCAAGGAAATAAATGCCAGACCAATTGTCGAATTAAAATGCGAACAGTGGGAGAGATAGTAAAAAGAAAGAAGAACAAATTTGTATGTCAAAGGCAGAGATATGTCTAGACTATGAGCACGCATCAAGGAAGTGATTGATAAGGGTTATGTATAACAAAATGCTAAACATGCAAGTATGTAACGTACGTGTCCAAGAACTTGATGAATCCATAACCAAAAGGAACTGTCGTTTGAGAAATGGCTTGCGTAATATCAGCAGGCAGCAGAAACTCCTCCATCTTATCTCTCTGCCTCCATGCAGTGAACCAACGGAGCTCTCTGTAATTACCATCATTGGCAAGCAACATCTTCGGTCGAATCATGATAATCTTCCTATTCATACAAAGAACTTGGCAATTGTAACGCTCCGACCTATAAATAACAGGCATCCCAAAGCTACATAATATGTTGTCTGTCCAATCCTCCACCAAAAGTTCCTTCAAACACTCCCATCTGCAATACCATCACTAACCATTGCAATTAGTACCTCCCCATAACTCTCGCAAATATATGACGCAAAGAAGCCGGAAAGAAAGGCAGTCAAAGAGGTTCGTATCGCCAGCAAACTCACACATTACACAAGCATCATACAAACATTACAAATAACACTTAGTCCTACATAAGAAAATCTTAAAAGCTACCTCTTGGGACAGACTTGCTATTGCCACAACAACAACATCAAAGCCTTAAAAAACCAATAAGACAGGTCGACTACATAAACCGTGCAATTTAATCTCCGGTAGACAAGCCAGTGTTATCTAATGACTATAAATTACAGTAATGTACATCTCCCTAATTCAATCATGTACCTAACTTACCAAATACTAAAAATGATCGAAAATGATGAACAAATTAAAAAACTGAGGTAGAAATTTACGCATGATTGACAGTATCAATCTCGAGGAAGTGATCTTCGCAGCCATATCCAGTGATTTCAAGCTCAGGACCCAAGCGAATGGAAGCGCGAGCATCTTTAGCCCTACAAATAGATTCCTTGATGTTCTTCAAATTGCAATCGAAATCCATCGACCATTGATTCAAATTGCATGTTGCAACCTTGATCAACCTCATCTTCAATCCAATGGCTCCAATTCAACCCCTCAATTGTTACTATATTTTTTTTTTTTAAGCGTAGTATCTTCTATTTGAAGAAGTGCAGAAATTATGTGCGACGGTCGCCAGCTATATATATGCTTCTTCTCCTCCGTGCTTGAAGAGCTTTGTCAGGTCCCACCTTTTTTCAAGCTTCGATTATAAATTTGATCAATTATCCCCTGCATTCGACCTCTCTTTGATTTCAACTGGACATATAGCGCTGTTAAACTGATTTCTGCATATATAATCGTTTAATTTTGATCAGCGATGATTCTGAGAAATTCGTGTTTTAAAGATTTCTGAAGAAAATGGGAAGTACTTTCCATTCCGTTAACATCAACTACTAGTCTACTACTAACGCCTAATCTGGGCTGTAAGTCTGTAACTGAGTCGTTTTCTGTACACTGTACGTATCTCGGTCATAACTCATAAATTAAGCGCCACTTGAAAAGATTAGAACACATACAACTCACACGACTGGAATTTTATTTAGTTTAAACTCAACCCGTCTGGGCGTCTAATCTGACAAGAAATAGATTGGAGACTGTGTGATTGAGAAGTTTTTCTACAACACGTATACATATTGTATTTTGTCAATATTATCCTTGGAATATTTTATCATTCACGTGTGAACACGTAGGAATTGTTATCTTTCAATCTTTGTGTAAAACTATAGGTAAGGGTACAAACCATGGAAATGAAATGCCGTGACGTGTTAGGAAAACTGTCTTAGAAGCAAATTCGCCCCAACTATGGTGCAATCGGAGATGGCGTTGCCCCCAAGATTTAACACAGTAAACTCTCTTAATGTGCACTCAAAAAGAGAGGAAGGAACTCACAATATGCTCCGAATTATTTTAGAGGAAAACGGGAAGAGGAAGAAGAACGTTTTTCAGTGTCTCCATTCAGAACAACCAAAAACAGGTTTTTAAAGATGAAGAAGAGTAACCGTTGGAGAAAATCAAACCACGAAAATAAAACAGTTTTTAAAAACAGCGGCAGTTACAAAGACCGAGTCAAAACAATGTTGCGGACTTTGTAACTGCACAATCTCGGAACACTGGAACGGCAATTATGACTTTGCCCAAAAAGATAGCCACACCCCCGTGCACGTGTCACGAACACGAACAGGCCGGACGGCGGCGGCGCGCGCGCGTAGGGATGCCCCTTTCTAACCCACAACAATAGGATATGTACTTCAAATAACCAAGTGTACACACTTAAATTTAAACTAAGAAAAATTTCCTTCTCCCACCAATGTGGGACAAGGAGTTTTCCTTACCATTATTTCCAACAATCCCCCACAAATGCGAAGGAAAAGATTTTCAAAAATAAATAAAAACACCTGTTATGAGCATTTCAATAGGTTTGATACTTAAGTATTGGTATCTTTCGATTGAACCAATACATAGTGAAAATTAGGTCCTTTGTTAAGTGAGTGAACGAATCTGGAACTTACTTAACTCAGAAGTTAAGTCCTAATAACACATATCTTACCTTATAACATTGTGAGTTCCGCGATAACAATCAACCACCAAGATCGACCATCAAACTCGGGTTGCTCATGAGTGCCTTAGAAAGACTGCCCATGTCTTTCATAGAAGGTTGCCAAACCTTCACATCCATGTAGGTGATTTCATCAAGTCTATCACATAGACACCCAAATCCTGGGATATGAAACCATTTAGAGCCTTTGCTCAACCTCACAGCGGTGAATTCATCAAGTTCGTCTCATTAGGACCATCCAAATACTGGGCTATGAATTTAATTAAAAGCTAAAAGCTTATCCTTATCAAATGTACAAGCCAAAGGAATAGGAAGTGTACAATTATGAGTATTTCCAATGCTTCGTTAGTCCACAATCCTTGTGCGAATTAGGTCGGGTATCCACCATGAATTCCTCAACTAACAGGCTTAAACCCCATTCCCCTCGACGTATCAAGGACAAGTCTCCTATTCAGTCCTTTGGTCAATGGATCTGCTAGATTCCTCTCAGATCTGACATATTCCATAGTGATAACACCACTTACTATCAAAGCCCTTACAGACTCATGTCTCACATGAATATGCCTCTTTTTACCATTGTAAACAATGTTTTTAGCAACACAAATAGCAGCATGTGAATCACAATGTAAAGAAATAGGTGGAGCAGGTCGCCCCCACAATGGAATATCTACTAATAAATTTCTTAACCACTCCGCCTCTTTCCCGGCCAAGTCCAAATCAATGAATTCAGACTCCATAGTTGACCGGGCAATACAAGTCTGTTTTGAAGACTTCCAAGACACAACTGATCCACATAAAGTGAAAACATATCCACTAGTAGAGCTTACTTCATCATTGTAAGATACCCAATTTGTATCACAATATCCTTCTAAAACAGCAGGAAAATTAACATAATGCAAACCCTAATCCATAGTACTCTAAGATACCTTAAAAGGCGTCTAAGGGCATTCCAATGTTCTTTATTAGGGTTATGGGTATACCGACTAAGTCTACTAACTGCATAAGTTATGTCAGGTCGAGTGTAGTTCATAAGAAACATTAAACTCTCAATTATCTTAGCATACTCAGTTTGTGACACACTATTGCCATAGTTCTTTTTCAAGTGAATGCTAGAATCATAAGGAGTTTTTAATAGGCATAACATCATAACTGTTAAATTTCTTTAACACTTTTTCCACATAATGAGATTGAGACAGAGAGAAACCATTACTAGTTTAAGTAACACCTAAAATAACATGTTAGGAACACTGTGAAATCAGAGAAATAAAACCGTGGAAATGAAATGCCATGACGTGTTAGGAACACTATCTTAGAAGCAAATTCGCCCCGACTATGGTGCAATCGGAGATGGCGTTGCCCCCCAAGATTTAACACAACAAACTCTCTTAATGTGCACTCAAAAAGAGAGGAAAGAACTCGCAATATGCTAAGAATTATTTTAGAGGAAACTGGAAGAGGAAGAAGAACGTTTTTCAGTGTCTCCATTCAGAACAACCAAAAACAATTTTTTAAAGATGAAGAAGAGTAATCGTTGGAGAAAATCAAACCACGAAAATAAAATAGTTTTTAAAAACAGCGGCAATTACAAAGACCGAGTCAAAACAATGTTGCGGACTTTGTAATTGCACAATCTCGGAACACTGGAACGGCAGTTATGACTATGCTAAAAAAGATAGCCACACCCCACCGCGCACCTGTCACGAACCGGCCGGACGGCGGCGGCAGCACGCGCGTGGGGATGCCCCTTTCTAGCCCACAACAATAGGGTATATACTTCAAATAACCACGTGTACACACTTAAATTTAAACCAAGAAAAATTTCCTTCTCCCACCAATGTGGGATAAGGAGTTTTCCTTAGCATTATTTCCAACAAAAACTACATGATAACAACCACTTCAAATAATTATATTGGTTACAAATTAGAAATACAAAGTATCTTATGAGTTCAACAGATAATATTGTTTAAAAAGATTACAGACATAACAAATTAACACTGATAAAATCTATTCATTTATGATTTCACATTGTCTATAATAATAAACATAGTAGTAACAAGTTGATACGAAAGGCAATGTTTCAATAAATCTTCTCATTACAAACAAAATGCTAAATATTTTTTTAATCGCAGTTAGTATACTTGATTTGAGTTGCGTGTTTCAAAAAATACTCTCTAATTTGAGGTGAGACTCTTATCAAATGTTTTATTATAAACTCTTTTTTAGACTTAAACTTCATAATATGAGAAGCTTTTGACAAACAAGATAAGTAAACTTCTAATATACAGTTGGATAATCGGTTGTATGCACTAGTATATATTTGTGAAAAGAACAAATAAATCCATTTTCTATAATGACACAATAAAATAGGGTATTATTATACGTACATCTCTCAAAATGCAAAAGTTATGAGAGCTTAATAGTTAACATGGATAAAGAAAAGATTATTCTATTATATAATCATATGGTCTTCTCTTTTCACGAGAAACCGTAATTGTATATTCAGTAACTTCGCACACCAAAAATTTTAAAACCATATGTCACTCAACAAAATTTTCAGCAAGTCATACATCTTAAGTTTGCGAATAGGTTTGAATCTCATCGACCAAATGTCTAAAGCGACACTAAATCCTATAGGTAACAAACTCGAAGTTAGGAGAAAGTCTTTCTCAAGAATTAAATCAATCCATGGTTGGTACGACACTAGACAAATTTATCATACATCCGGGATTACATAAATGAAGGTGTTTTAGAGGTAAAATGAGCAATTTAAAAGAAAATGAGCAATCTCGAGTCAAATAGATAGTTTTATAAAAATGAACAACTACGAATTCAAATTAAAATTTTTGAATTTTTCAAAAAAAAAAGTGTAAATAATTAATGTGATGATTTGATATTAACCATATAAGAGGATTTTATGTACTCCGTGCTTTATTGGAAAATACTTATAGTAATTGACTAATTGCACATTGTCTAGCAAATCGAGATTTAAACTTTAAAGCAAGTAAATAGTAATATAGACTCGTACTGCCTCCATCAAATTGTTACATATAGAGGAGTGGGTTATGTTATGCTTTATTTGCAATTAGAATATCTCTCAGTTCACCTTAAATACGGAGAAAACGATTAATTAGCCTTATTTTTTTGAAAGCAAAGCGATTAGTTAGTCTAAATCAGCTTAGTTTGTCGATTAAGGGCAGTGTAACTGCCGCTCTCCGGCCGTCCCCTAAGAGGCTAAGACTAGCTGCCTGCGTAACTGATCTTAACTCTTTGAAGCACGAAATGGCTAAATCAGCGGTCGATAAAACGCCTGAAGCGGCTGCTCCGTCGTCATCGGACGGTTGGATGGAGCGGATCTTCTATCCCACCCTCCTCGGAGGTCTCTCTCTCCCCCCTTCCCCTCCTCTACCCCCACCAAATGAGCAAAACCCTAACTCTTCCTTAATTTGCAAAATTTGACTTTGAAATCTGCTGCATTTGTAGGTATGGTTGGGGCTGGAGTTGGGGCCTTGTCAAAGTACCGGAAAGTTCACGGCCTTGCCAACGTTTCAGCTACTTATGCTACTAATCTTGCCATTGTCGCCGCCTCTTATTGCGGTAATACCTTTTTGTTTCTTTTCTCATAACCACTTGTTTAATTTGTCGGCTTTCTTAGTGCACTTTGATTGTATTGATTATATTGGGATTGTGTACATAATCTCATCGCTGAAGCTACTGTTTTTGCCAGTGAATGGTGATGTTCTTTTCTATTACGTGGCTGACATAATGTTTATCGTCGTATGCCGATGGGCGGTTGAATATGGTTGTGATTTGGACCTTTGATGACATGATACTTCATGTACAAACTAGGATGGGTTCGGTAATGAGTGTTTTGTAAACTTTGATCACATAGGCGTGTTGATATTTTGATGGAACAAGGTTAACTTGCTCTTGAAAACACGACCGATGTGATTGGTAATAGGTAGGAGAAATTCTCGTAAGTGCAGTTTGTTACGCTGCTATTAAATCATCACTGAAGTGTCTAAATGCATAATGCTACAAAAAAATTACTCCCTCCATTCCTAGATATTTTATCATTTAGTACTCACTATATTAAAACATATCAAATTATATTTTCTATAAGCAAAGGATTTTCACAGAGTCAGGAATGTCCAATGGTTTCATTCTTAGATTTTAGTTGATGTGCACTAACAGGAAAATTGAATCATATGAATTATTTGGGGAAAGTGATATGAATCATCTAGACATCTTTTGACCTAGATCTTAAATCTTATTTTCTATGAACAAAGGATTTTCAGAGTTGGGAATGTCCAACGGTTTCATTCTTAGATTTTAATTGATGTGCACTACAGAAAAATGAATCATATGAATTCTTTGGAAAAAGTGATATGAATCATGGAGACTTCTTTTGACCTAAATCTCAATTCTTACTCTGGTTGAAAGACTAAGTTTTTATTTCTCTTATTGCTTTTGACATGGTTGGGATGATCATGTCCATTCTAGCTGGGCAAGCTCTTTAGTCTCACCTCCTTAGTTAATATCTAATATCCACACCATGAGTGTAGCATTTGATCTCGAAGCTTATCTCATTAGTGCCTTTGATTCTAGGGATAATTGTTGCATACATCACAAGTCTTGTTTGTGTGTCATCTCATCTACCTATGAGTTATAACAATCCTATAAAAAAAGGTATAGTTGCCTTTGAAAGTCAGCCTTTGCACTTACCATTTGATGTTCTTCAATCTAGGAGTGAAACCTTTGATTCTTTTTTCCTTTTCCATTTGAAAAGCAGAAAGTATTTTGTTTGTGTTTTAGGATATTGATGTTCATTCTTGTGATGTTGATGTTTTGTGTGCTCCTCAAGAAATTCGAGATAAGTAAAAAAGTGTTTTGAACATTTGATGGAAATCTGTCCCGAGATAATGAATCAAGAAAGATGGTATTTCATTGTGACTAGTACTAGTGGTAACTTGAGCCAAAGGCTACTTACAATTTTGAGGAATGTCGAATGCCCACCAAATTTGTTGATGAACTTCTTACATTTAGATAAGTGTTGGATGTAGCTAGGTCAAAGTATCTTTTGTAGTGTATTTCTAGCAGAATTTGGACTTTAACAGTCAAACATCCCCAAGTTTAGTGATCAATGAGCCTCTTGACATTTTGAAGTGTAATGGTGTGGTTAGGTGAAATTATGTTTGATAGTATACTGCTAGCTGAATTTGGACTTTAACAGTTAAACATCCCTAAGTGTAATGCTAAATGGAGACTTTCATTAAGGGGATTAATTTATGTCTTGGGTTGCTTTAATAAACTTGAGAAAAGACATGTGCTTCTCTTGTCTTTCCATTATGATGATTTCATATTGTTTAACTAAGGAAATATTACGGCAATTTCGCGCAGCTCATTTTGGGCTGAATGCTGTCTCTTTTCCGCAGACCGTGTCCCTGATTTTGGTCAATTGACATTGTGATGGGAAAGTGCTAATTACTATGTACTGGTGATACCATGTGAAGATGTTGTATTATATTTATTGTTTTATCTGAGCATTTCAATTTCTTATTTGCAGGAGCTCGTGAGTTTGCAAGAGTGACCCGAAAATCTGAGCCTGATGATCTTTTCAACTCTGCTATTGGAGGATTTTGTAGTGGAGCACTTCTTGGCCGCCTTCAAGGTTAGTATTGTAGATTTATCAAGGAAAATGAGAAGAAAGTAGAGGTGTTGAAACATAGGAAAATAACTTATTGGAAATTTTTTATTTTTCCTGTTGTCTCAGTTCATATGAGTTCGTAGGACTGAGAACAAGTAGAAAACCACTATTTGTGTATGCTTCCGCCGTTTTTTAAAGTTGCAAGTTGCTATACTTCTTTTTTTTATTCTAAGTGAATATCACCAAAGAGACTCAAAGTGAAGTATGAGAATAGCGCGAAGTCAAACTGGTGTAAGAAAAAATGAAGTATATTGTTGTCCAAATTTTGTGGAAATATGTCTTCCCATAGTGGTCCTATTTTTATTTTTATTTTCTAAAAAATCCCCAGTTTTACACTATCTGGCCAAATTGGTCCTCTTTAACTTTTTTGACTTGTTATAACCTTTTGAGCAGGTAAAATGTTGACTTGGCAACTTAAATTAGTTGATTAACATGACCCTATGCTAAATCTCCTTACCCACTTACAAAACAAACCCACCCCTGCTTTTATGTCTATCGTCTTGCCTATGTTTTCATCTTATTCATTTTTTTGGATCTTCTTCAAAGTTCCTGATTTTTTCCTTTTCATTAATACTCATTCAAAGTAACCAAAGTGAATTGTTAATCTAATTCTACAATATCAACAAATTCAAAAGTCACACTCCACTATTAAATTAAGGCATAGTTGAATTGAGAACGTATCACCCAAGAGAGTCAAAGTGAAGTGTGTGAATAGTGCAAAAGTCAAAAAGACAACAAAAAAGTGGAGGAAGTATATTGTTGTCCAAATTTTTTAGTATCAGGATGCTTTTTATGTAAAATGTTTTAACCTCTTAATTTCTGTCATAGAACGATAGATGCAACCTATGTTACTTAGGTAAAATGTTGGGATGGTTATGTATCCAAGTGTTAGACATGCCAAGGCTCACAATTTTGGACATGGGTGCCCTGTTCTCAGATTCGACACAGTTGTGTGGATACACACCATTTATGAAATTCATTTTTAGTTTTGAAAGACTTAAGAGTGTCAATTTCCATTTTTGATTGACTTGTTTGCTAGCTCTTGTTAAAATTCTTATCTCAAACCCACTTTTGAGCATATATTTCATAACTACTTCACTTTCTTCTATCATACAAATTATTAATCCCTATGCATATGTGGTGAATACAAAAGTGTCGGGTAAGGTCATTAGGACTCCATACCCTTCTAGGACTTAGCATGGTGGGTTCTCCCTTCACTAGGTAACAAACCAACAATATTCTTTGCTTCAAATTTGGCACAGATGCATGTAGTGCACTGCAATGGTGCTGCATTGCAATTAGATCTTTATTGTTTGACTGTGGCTTCATTTTGAGAGAGGGGTGATTGCAATTTGCTAGACCTATTTTGTTAGGAGCATAAAGATGGCAATCGGTGTACATCTCCTTTAACCTCCAAATTAGTTACACATGTTGTTGAAGCTCTATATTTGATATGTATGGCACTAATGGCAGTATAGGAAACTTGTGGCATATATTTGATATGTATTCCTCAACAATGTTAATAGAGGGCCAATTAGTTATTACCATTACGTGGACTTAAGTATTTGCTATATAGAAAAGTTCCGTTGAAACTTAATTTGCTCTATCTGACTGCGTTGTTTTTTAGGGATGTTTTTTGTTAGTTTGTTTGTTTGTGCACTTGTGTGTGTGTTAACTAGTCCACCATTCCTCTGACCATATACCTATGTATTGTTTCCTTACAGGTGGTCAGCGTGGAGCTATTCATTACTCTTTTATGTTTGCTGTTGCTGGAACAGCAGTTGACTTCGCGACACTTAAACTGCAACCAGTTGTGAAGAGCTACTATGATTCATTGTTCAATAACGACTTGAAATTGCCTGAGTGGTCTCCCATCCAGATACTTGATGAGGAAGCCCTAGCTGCTAAACAAGCTCGTGAAGAACAACTACGTGCTCAAAGAGCTGTAACTGTTAGGAGCAATGAATCTTGATTAAAGGATAACTTGTGATTTTGAAAGAGCCTTAGCCATAGTAAATTCTAGTTTGAATGGCATTGAAGAAGTCTTACAGAGTTACAGCTGCAGGTTGTAATATTGAGTTCTTTTTTTTAGTAGCCTCTTACATTGAAGAAGTTTGTAATGTTTTTGTGTTATATAGCTCATGGGTGATGCGGTTAATAAGTCAATTGCATAACCTCACGTCCGGACTCATCGATACCGGACTTTTTTGTCCACTTTATAAATGACCTAAACACTGAATTTGTTGTTTCTGCTTGCAGCAGCCTGGAATCGAGTCGCTTGCAGCAGCCTGTAATTACTATTTCAGCCTGCGTAGATACCTATATATGAGCTTTGGTCATTAATTTTTTGAGTTTTAATAACTAAGTTAATTCCAGATATTGATCAGGTTCTTTTTATGCAATTTGATACGATTTCATGCAGATAATGCTACAGAGTATATCGTTCTCATTGACCAAAGTATTAATCAGAATTCATTGTTGCGCGTTTTACAATTCTAGCAACATATTAAGAGATTTAATCTAACAACTTTTTCATCCTAATATCTATTTCTCATAAGTCAATTTGATATATGTACTTTAAGGTGGAATATTGTTTGAAAATGAAGATTTAAGGTACATATGCTTGTAATATGATCTCCAAACTACCATGTATAAGATAGAGTATTATTTACATTAATCAGATTTTTTCAATATCCAAGCTCTAAGATCACTACCGGCAGTGAATAAAATTTTCTCCACAAGTAAAAATGGTGAGTAAAATGAGTGAAAAATGCATCTCGGCAGTGGTCACCCGTGAGAAAACTCATGAGTTTCCTCATCCCATGAGGAAACTCACGAGGAAAACTTCAGGTGGGCCCCATATTTTTTTTATTCCGTTTACACTTTAACGACTATTTTCGGCATTTAAACAATTTTTAAAAAAATATTAAAAATCACCAACGGCCATAAAAAAAATTCTCTATAAAATGACACCCATTTTGCTATATTTTTCCACAACTTAAAAAAATACATTTTCCTAATTGAATTCGTTTTTCACCATCATCTACTTCCCAATTGTTATCATACACATTTTTTTTTCAAATCTTCGTTAAGGTAAATTATTCTGCTGTTATTTCATAAAAACGATAATAAAGACGTTAGTTTAAAGCGATTATCAAAAGTGATAATTATTAAAAAATGCTACTGTTAACTGCTAATTAAAAACTATAATTATTATAAAAAAAGCTAACTAAATGCGATAATAAAATAAACGATAGTTTAAAAAGACAATTAAAAAACGATTATGAAAAACGATATAAAAATGCGATAATTAAAAACGATAATTAAATATTGTAGTTAAAAACGATAACTATAACCGCTAATTAAAAATATTAAGTACATTACAAATTGATTGAAACGCTAACTATGCAATAATAACATAAATTAATTAATAACGATACAAAATTATTAATCATAGTCATATATTAATTAGAAAATTAAGTAAAATTGGTGAATATGGAAGAGAGAGAAAGTGTGGTGAGGATTTTTTTTTACTCACTGCTGTAATGACATTTTACTCACAAAAAAACTCATGAGGATAATTGGGTGGGATGAGTGAGAAAGTGGTCAGAGAGAAAATTAGATAACAAAATTTTGGCCACCGGTGTGTAAGAACGCTGTATTTCCACTGCCCCGTAGTCTCTTCCAACCATCGCTGCTCTCATTCTCCACTCCAAGTAGAGATAGGCACCAGAAATTGCTGACTTGCAGTGGGCGAAGGACGAGGGTTCCTCCCCTCTGCAGTGTTTGTTTGCATTCAGAAGATGACGGAGGTGGCGAGCTCGGTCGTACACGAAGTATTGGGACGACGGGCTGGGGACATTGACCAGCCTATCATCGACTACATAGTCAACGTCCTCGCCGACGAAGACTTCGATTTCGGCGCCGAAGGCGACGGCGTCTACGAAGCTCTCGGTGAACTCCTCGTCGATTCTGGCGCCGTCTCTGATTTCTCCGAGTGCCGCTCTGTTCGTCTCTCTCTCTATCTCTTAGTCTCTCGCCCCTTCCTTTGATTATTGTACTGCTGATTTTGACCTAAGCCGAGAACTTTTGTTGTTATAGCATAAATTTGCTTTTCTTATTGATTTAGATGCTAGGGTAGGAAATGGAGGTGGAATGTATGTGAATTGTGATTATAAAATTCTGAGTTATAGGTTTCGATTTTCGTAAATTTTTTTGACGGGTTTGTATTTGGAATTGGATTAAGAGAATGTTTGGAAATTCCAAAAATAGCTTAGTGAATAAAGTGCTGAGAACAATGATTTGGTTGTTATGCAAATGCCTGTTATCATTTGAGGTTTCCTGGACTTGCATTTTCGATAACATTTGCAATTTAAGCTTCATTTCTCCATAGTTTTTCTGGAATCCATTTAGGTTTAAGAGTTATTTTTTATGTGAAAATCTAGGTTTATGAGTTCTAAACGGCCGTAGGTTTACCTTTTCTGTTTGCTGTTTCAGGTGAATGATATTCATAATTCATTAAGGTTAAAGCAGGCTATTTGTATATTAGAATCTGTTGTTGTTTGATTGGGACATATTTGAATTGTTTTTGGTTTGGCAATCTTGGCAGGTGTGTAGCATTCTATGTGATAAATTTGGGAAGCATGGGTTAGTGAATCCAAAACCGACTGTAAGAAGTCTAGCTGCACCAGTGAGGATGTTTGATGGGATGGATGAAGAGGTGGCACCAAAGAAGAAGGTTGAGGAAATAGATGGCCCGCTATTGACCGAGCGTGATAAAATGAAGATTGAGAGAAAGAAAAGGAAGGACGAGCGTCAAAGAGAGGTTGTTTGTCAGGAGTCTTATTTTTATATTATAGTTATTACTTGGTGATTTTGATGCTTCCAAGAGGCAATTAATCTCTCCAGTGAAAACTTCTTCCATTGTCTTCTTCCTGATATGGTTTTGGAATAGCCAATTGGTTCTGCTAGTTGAATTTTTATTATTTCTGATGGTTATATGGAGTAATTGTAAATTGTCAATCTGAGTTGCTTCAATCGGGACATGGGGTTAGCTGGCCATTTACGCATGGGGAATTCTTCACTAAAATTTTCAGTACTAGAATATCAACAATCTGAACTTTTTGTATTTAACTTTTTGTATGATAATGAGCTAGTAGGAAATTCAGTGCTTTCCCAATCTAGATTTAATAGAAAGAGAATGAGCTGGATTGAGGTTGTATATTTCTGATCCCATATACAATGCCTTAGGAAGGTCGGCATAACATGCATATTGATTGAGGTGATGCATAGAATTCCCAGGTCTTAGTCTTGCTTTCATGATGTCCAGTGATGGTCCATGTGTTTCTTCTATTCCCTTAACATTCAATTTCTTATTGCTTAAATAATGCAGGTTCAATACCAGAAGCATTTGGAAGAAATGGAAGCTGTCAGAGCTGGAATGCCTGTTGTATGTGTAAATCATGGGCAAGACTCTGGTGGACCTACTATCAGGGATATCCATTTAGATAGCTTTAATGTGTCTGTTGGAGGCCGGGATCTCATTGTTGATGGTTCAGTGACACTTTCTTTTGGGAGACACTATGGTATAAATTCCCTCTTCACCATCTGATGAGACCCCCACCCCAGCTTTGTCCACGCTTCATCCCTATCCTGTTCATAAGAAAGGCAATAGAAGCTGCAGCCTTTGAAATTGAAGCAAAATATTTCCGGTAAAATTAATGATAGAGTTCTTCTTTGGCAGGACTTATTGGAAGAAATGGCACAGGAAAAACTACATTCCTCAGGCACCTGGCTTTGAAGGCCATTGATGGTATCCCAAAGAATTGCCAAATACTACACGTGGAGCAAGAAGTGGTGGGTGATAGCACATCGGCCTTGCAGTGTGTCCTTAATTCAGATATTGAACGAAACCAACTTTTGCAAGAAGAAGCCCGTTTATTAGCATTGCAGGTTAAATTTATCTTCTGGATTGTAACTAATCACATGCTGTGTTTTAGGTGCATTACATGGTTACAGTTGCTTGGAGTTTAATTTCTCTGTATTCATTTTTTCTGTAGAGAGAACATGAACTTCATGAAGATGAGAAAAACAATGGTGCAGTGAATGGTGATGTTGACAAAGATGCAATTGTGGATAGGCTGCAAGAGATATACAAAAGACTTGAACTCATTGATGCAGATTCTGCGGAGGCACGGGCGTCTTCAATCCTTGCGGTCAGTATTGTGATATTTTTCCTTCTGATGGTGTTCTTGTTCAGCTTGATGGAATCTAAAATATGTAGAATCTGCTTTATTAAACTATTCTTGAAATTTTGTGGAGTGCATACTTTTCCCTGAGCTTAAGCTGATACTTGGGCGGAGGAATCCATGGTCCACCTATTAATCATAACTTCTCATAATCTAAGTCATTTGATACAGCCACTCATTATCTATTCGGATTCATATTAGCTAAAAGTTTGCCTTGGCTTGACTGGTTTGCGAATGAGCTTAGTTAAGCTCAATATCATATTTCACGTACTAAATGAGATGAAGTTGTTGAGCTTGTGTGCTCGTGAACCTGTTTGAATATTATAATACTAACTTTGTTTCATATTACTTGCTACACCTTTTATATATGGAAAATCCACAATATTTGCTTCACACTACGTCCAATTTCATGTTTTACTCACTTTCCTTTCTATTTGTTTTTCAAAGCTCTATTCACCTTTACTTTATTCCTTGTAAGACAAACTTATATTCATTTTTTATCATCTACCAACTACTTTCTATCTCTCCCCTCTTAAAAGTAAAAGCACAAACATGTGTGCTCACCCTTTTCACTTTTCGATATTTTTGTTGCTAGGTAGTACTACTTTTGGAAAGTGTTTACACCTTAAAGTACAAAAAATGCCCTCGTAATTTTCTCAATGTGTTTTCTCTATGTAGCAAGTATTTAGAAATGGAGGAAGTACAATCTTTCAAATTTTCATGAGATTGTTGTATGTCCTTTTACCTGTAAGCCTAAATTTCCTATTTAATAATTACTAATAGTAGATAATTCTTTTGTGCAAATATTGTTTATTGAATTAAGCTTGAGTTCAGCTTAAATCCAAATCCTATCATGGCAAACTTGAATTAGCCTTTCTAATTTGAGGCTAGCTATTTGTAATATATCTACTACTATTTAAACAAAAATACAACTGGAGAGAGAAAAATTTTCCTGCAAAATTTTTTTCCTTTGTATCTGTTAATTTTTTTTGGAAAGTTATCTATAAATTGGACTAAATTTAATCATTCCTAACTGATGTTTTATATATTTTCGATAAGTTAAAATCTATATCTTCCTACATAATTTTTTGATAAGATATCACTAAATCAGTATGTCAATATTTTTTTCCTACATTTTGAACTTTGTTTAATAATTTGATCGTAGAAGATATCATCAAATCAACTCAACTGGTCAAATTGGGTGTAGTTTGACCTACTTATTTGATTTTTTTTTCCTAATAAAATATGGTTAAAAATTCAATATTATCAAGTCAATTTTAATTAAATATTGCGTTGCATGGGACCTAACTTAGTGCTAATGTATTTGCTTCTGTTACGCTTGACTGCTGTCCTAATCTTTTCAATGAAATGAAGTTCTAAGGTGTTATCAACTCATTTTTGGTGACTTAGCTACTTTATAAGATTCCTTTTTTGTAGTAGGCTTGTGGTTCATAACGACAGTAGATTACCAGGTTCCAAAATACAATTTATTCTTCAAAAGTAAACCGCAGTTTTCCAATGTAAGCCACTGAATTAGAACTAACTTAAGCTGGGGGATAAGAGATTACTAGAAATCGCCAGTGGATTGGTCAAACCTAGCCCATCCTGTTCTGGCCTGACCTTGACTTACCTTGCCTGGAGTTTGGAGTGGACTTTCCAGGTTGCTTCTATTATTAGCCTGGACCTATCCTGCCAGCTTTATCAAACCCCTTCACTTGAAAACTTTGAAAAATGAAAAATTGCCTTGTAATCGTATTGGCTGGTTCACCAGTTCAATTTAGCCCTGGCCTAAAGTGCTGCACAGCTTGGCTCCACTTAGCCTGAATTTTGTTCTGTATCCATCTCTAGAGCTTCACTACCCAGTACTGCTATGCATGCTAAGAAGCTCTTGCCCATGGTAAAGCTCTTTTTTTTTGGGGGAGGGGAGAGATTAATGTCAGATCAGATGTCTGTAGCCACACCCTTGTAGCAACAGTGAGCTACAAGATTGGAGCTATGACTGAATGATTTCCGATTTCCTTTTGAATGGTTATATGTGCATTCCATACAGTATGGTTTACTTAAAGGACGCATTAAACAGAATTACCACTTAATAGGATATGAATCATAGGGAGGTCTGCTTGCCCTTGATGCTTCATGATTTCAAAGTTGCAAACCTGTTGCTAAGAACCTCTTACCCTGGTAATGCTAATGATTGTTGTCAATGTCTGTACTAGATCTTGAATAGTTTGTTGGCAATTGAAATGAATCCAGGGTCTTAGTTTCTCACCAGAGATGCAACATAAGGCAACAAAAACCTTTTCTGGAGGATGGCGAATGCGTATAGCTCTTGCACGTGCATTGTTTATAGAGCCTGATCTGTTACTTCTTGATGAACCGACAGTAAGTACTATGGTCAGTTCATGCCTTCTTTCATCTGATTGTATAGATGTAATGATTACCTCTGGTTTTTGGGCAGAACCATCTTGATCTGCATGCTGTGCTGTGGTTGGAGTCATACTTGCTGAAATGGCCAAAAACATTTATAGTTGTATCTCATGCCAGAGAGTTCTTGAACACAGTATGAGTTTTACTTTGAAGCCGCTTGTTGGCAAGGAGCCAAGGATGTTGTTTTGATAAGTAGTAATACCACATTCCAAATTTTTAAGTATAATTTTTTTTATATCATTTCAAAATGCTTTCAGGTTGTCACTGATATCATATATCTACAAGGGCAGAAATTGACAACATTCAAAGGAAATTATGATACATTTGAGAAGACAAGAGAGGAACAACTGAAGGTTCAACAGAGAGCAGTTGAGGCTCACGAAAGATCCAGGGCGCATATGCAGGTCTTGCAGTCAATTTTGCTGCTGTTAATTTAATTTTTTTTTTTAGCTTTTTTATACTGTATCAATGACTGCTTTCGACCCCAATCCTCAACCATTACACATATTCAAGTTGTATCCTTTTCAACTACATTTGAATGAGGCCTAGACCAGAGCTTTCCTTTCAAGATTTCATAGCTATTTATTGGCTATTGTCTGGTCTAATCTTGTATGTTAAGCTTTATTCTTCCTATGTTGCAGGCTTTTATTGACAAGTTCCGTTACAATGCAAAGCGTGCATCTCTTGTTCAATCTAGAATCAAGGTGCTAATTGATACTCCTCTTACTTTGTTGAAAAGTTGGTTGATTTTTGATGTCATTTGTTAATTTCTGGATGATCTGGCTCCTCACCATGCAATTGTTCTGACTTATCAGGCACTGGACCGCTTGGGTGTTGTGGATGAAATTGTAAATGATCCTGAGTATGTTGCCATCTTATTGCTTTGACATTTGAGGTGCCTTTGGCTTTCTATGATACCATATGGTTTCCTCGAGCTGATGTGGAGTTTTATTCGTGGCAGTTACAAGTTTGAATTTCCAACACCAGATGATCGCCCAGGTCCTCCTATCATAAGTTTCAGGTATGGTAACTATTATTGTTTAACTTTGCTATTAAAGTTACTCATAAATTTGTTTCATCTTTCTGGTTGCTAAAAATGCTCATTACTCCTAAAGTCCTAAGACTATGATAATGACCTTTTTTTCTTATAAGAACCTTGTTCTCCATACAAAGTGAAGTTACTTGTTTTTTGTCATTTTGGAAGCTTGTGGATTCTTGTTCCTTAATGCTTGAGTTTGTTAGGTCTGTATTCAATATTTGCGAATACAGATTCTGTTATGAAGCTAGGATTAGTTCCTAAATTTGTATAAAATTATATGTTGTTGCAGTGATGCATCTTTTGGTTATCCTGGTGGCCCTACATTGTTCAAGAACTTAAATTTTGGGATTGATCTGGACAGCCGTATTGCCAGTAAGATTTTCATCTTGGATCGCTCCTTGTTGGGTTGCTTATTTTTCTCTGTGATATTGTTTTTTTCCATTATCACTCTGATAGTCTTTAATAATATTCTGCAGTGGTTGGTCCTAATGGTATTGGTAAGTCCACAATACTCAACTTGATTGCTGGGGAATTGCAACCAAGCTCAGGAACTGTTTTCCGTTCTGCAAAGGTATTCAGGATGTACATTGGTACACTTAGGTTATTATACCTCTGTTCTTGATTATTGTTGCCCAGAACTATTTGGTCAATATAATCAGCATTGGCATTTGTAATATTTGCCTATACTTAAGGCTTGCAGCTATCGTCAATACTTTGTTTCTACATTTCAGGGCATTAAAGACTTGGAATTCTTTTGGTCTCAGAATTTCAATGTTGTCGTACTTTCTGTATTTGTGTTGATTTTGCTTTTAGTTATTATCTCTTTCATTTTATATTTCCTTGCCACCTCTCAGCCCTGTGGGAGCTTTAGTTATGTTGTCTTCCTAAGCTACTTAATCTCCAGATGATTGGCAGTGCTGCTGGTATTTCCTATGAATATTTTGATTGTTTAGGGTCACTTTCCTGCTCCTTGTTTACTATTTTTTTCCCAGCCTAATCATGAGTTGAATGGCTTGTTTTTGATGCTTTGTTGGTCTCACTTTTGAGTCGGGCTTTATAACGCATGCTTGACTTCACGCTGTAATGGAACTGAAAAAAATGCAAGGCTTCACAATGAGTTTGTGAAATTTTTTTGGGTGTATGGCTTCTCGTGTTTTAATTGCTGTATGTTATTCATGCAGGTCCGCATTGCTGTATTTAGTCAACACCACGTTGATGGATTGGACTTGTCTTCTAATCCTCTTCTCTATATGATGCGCTGCTTCCCCGTAAGTTTTTCAATAACGTTGTTTGTCAAATCATGCTACAGAGGCTGCGGCATATTATGCAACGGCGTGAGATGCGACTTATGCTACTATACATTTGGTGCTTTAATCGTGATTACATATGGCCACATATACTTTTTGTTACATAGCACAACATCACATATCTATTGCATTGACGTGCTGTATTGTGACTTGGGGTATTTCCTGACAGCTTGAGTATGCTGCTGGGATGTCTTAGTTTTGCTTTTATGATATTTCACCTGCTAGCTTTTGGTTTATTAGTCAGTCTTGTGATATAAGATATGACAATCTCTTTATGTATTTTGTCTAGGATCTTCATATACACTAGGTAGTACCCAAGTCCTGCTCGGATTTTTGTAACTAGTTTATATGAAATGTTGAAAAAAAATTGGCCTCAGTTAATGACGCTGTAGTTACTTTCTAATGTAGTTGACCATTTATACAGTTTTTTTTTTTAAAAAAAAAAATTAGTTTCTGTATAAAAGTAATTTATGGAAAAGTGGTGAACATGTTTAGGCTAGACTTTTTTTGAGGAAACTTGCTTTAGTGGTTTTCGTTGTTGTATATCATAAAGCTTTGATCAAAGGACTATAAAAATTGTGTTTATTTTGTAATTTCAGGGTGTGCCTGAACAGAAGTTGCGAGGTCATTTGGGTTCATTTGGTATAACTGGAAATCTTGCACTCCAGCCTATGTACACCTTATCTGGTATGTTCCTTTCCAGTTTTTCAGTATGCTAGTAATTCTTGTTGTGGAGATCAACTATTCTCTTAGGAAAAACTATGTCCAGTTCTGACTCATACCTTTTTTTGAAGCTTGTTTGCCTCTTGGTGTTCCTGCAATCATGGTTGTTCATGTTTTGAGAAACTCCACAATTGGATTGAATATAATTATGTAACAGGTGGTCAAAAAAGCAGAGTAGCTTTTGCAAAGATTACTTTCAAGAAGCCACATTTATTGTTATTGGACGAGCCATCGAATCATCTTGTAAGTCTGTCAATTTCATTGTGTTTTTTAGTTTCAGAGAATTGTAACATGGGGATTGGGTTGGGGCTGGGTGGGGTTGGTCTTGGGAAGGTAGCAGAGGACTCAAATATAACAGTTGGATGAATTTATGGGACTTTACTAAATATAGTTATTTGTGAGATAGTCATACTCTTTGACTCTTTGTGTAGCCGGTGTTATGCCTGGGCATGCCATTTTCTCTTTTCCAATTTGCGAGTGTCATGTCACAAAATTTTAAATTCTATATGAATTTCATACTGTACATGGATGAATTAGAGGGTGATATTTGGTATGTGTATCCGCCAAATAGGATGGATGTATTCTGCTGTATGCCAAAATATTCTGTCATCATACATTTGATTTAATGCTACAGGTTCCAACCTTATCAGTAGAAGTTTCTCGCTCCCTTTGGATTTAGTAATGATTAGAAGTTTTCGCAGTCATCATATCATTCCAATATTCAAGATTGCACTAATAAGCAAATATAGCACTTCAAGAAACTTCCATGTTTTTTGTGGGTTGGTGGTCTTTCTGGGAAATGTCGTTTCATCTAACCTATTTTTGACAGGATTTGGATGCTGTTGAGGCACTTATTCAGGGTCTTGTCATGTTTCAAGGAGGAATACTGATGGTATCAATTTTTTCCCCCCATCTCTCGAAAATGTTTTTTCAGTCTTTGTGGCCTGTTTGACGGGAATAAATGATGACTTTAATGACTAATGATTGCAAGTAATAATTTTGCAAGGAAAGTCCCTATGACAATACCCATAATAATGCTTCCTCACCTCTAAGTATGTGTTTTCTTCATACATTACCATTGCCACCCAATACCATCTTTAATGGTAATGAGTGGTAGTGTAGAAAGAGATGCTCATGCTAGGGGGATTCTTGGGAATATAGTATTGTTATGGAAATTGGTATGAAAATTCCTTTCCAAACTGAAATACACGGTCGTCATCATTGCCACCATTTATCAATCCACGTAATCACAAAAGCACAGCAATTTTAAGTGCATAATTATGTCTTTGTCTATGCAGGTAAGTCACGATGAACATCTAATTTCCAACAGTGTTGATGAGCTGTGGGCAGTGTCTGAGGGAATAGTTACACCTTTCCGTGGGACATTCCAAGATTACAAGAAGTTACTGCACTCATCTTGATTCAGTCAGTCATCACTCATCAGGTCAGGAGTTAATATATAATGGGAACAGATTACCACAGTTTCACAATTGTGAAATGACAGAAATGTTTGCAAAGATAGTAAAATAGCTGTTTGAAGAAGCAAATGGTAATGCAAAATTTCCTCTAGCCTATACTATAAAATTGTCCAACTGTTATGAACAGTTACTATTCTGCAAGTACTGAACAGCTACCATTGACCTCAGTTGAGTAGTTTCATAATGTAGCGAGCAAAAAAAAGTTGAAAATAATGGAGACATCTTTATTTGTAGGAGGATGTTTTGGATAGTTGAAAGAAAAGTCATTAGAGGCGATGTGCAAACTTTGTTCCTTTGGTGACAAAAGATCAGATTATGTAAAGCTTAGATCTTGACTCTTTCAAAACACCGCTTTTCGTAACTGGAAGGAAAGCTCTCTTGTTCCATGATCCTTAGATGTTGAAGCGCATTTGCTTTCAATAGTTACCCTTTCAATTCCGCCATACTTTTAAATTTCATGGTGGTGTATTTTACAAGTTTTAAACGTGTAGATTTTGTAATGGAATTCTAACTGTTACAAGCAACTGTGTTCTTTCTAATCTATTGCTTGATAACGAATATGATAACCGACTGGCTAGTACTTGCACAAGCGATAAGAAAATTTGTTTGACCTGTTTATTTCCCACCACACACTTTCTGTTGCAAAATTTAGGATAGATGAGCATCTGTCATCTTTTAGGCTTAATAAGACATATCCTAAGCATAAAACTCTTTATTCATCACGTCTATCACTCTTTTGATTCGAGCATCGATCTGATTATACATGCAGCATAGTGCATAGATTACAACTATTGATCTTGCACCCCTACTCTCCAAGAGTATTTTCTACAACTACTTTCAGTTTATCCCTATTTTTTTGTTTGCATCTGTTCCATTTAAGGAAACTGTGCAATACTCCGAATGCGCTTAGTCTCTTTTAACATTTTTGTCCAAGCAATGGTTTGTCATAATGTCTCTTGTAAAATAAAAAAAATCTACCGAATAGAGCTTAATCCAAATACTCTAATAGTTTCGAGGGGTGGTGTGAGTATTTTGAGGATAGTAAATAACAAACTCCTTATTATTTTGTTATATTTTTATTCTTGAAAACTGTATACTTACATATAGGGGAATCACTACACATACACATGATGTATCTTTGACAAAATATAATTCTACGTTCATGCTGCTACGTTATTGGAGTAAATAAAGTATGAGCAGTAAGGGAAAATAAAGAATGGTC
Organism: Dysphania ambrosioides; assembly: GCA_026401315.1. NCBI lineage: Eukaryota > Viridiplantae > Streptophyta > Magnoliopsida > Caryophyllales > Amaranthaceae > Dysphania > Dysphania ambrosioides. Next base: position 3,388,147 of record CM048659.1, on the reverse strand, counting down.
ATTTCTACTTGAGTGTATTAACTCTCACCTATCCCAAAATTCCACCAGAGCTCTTGAAAGATCCTTTGGCTGAGCAGGCTAGCCGGTGGCTGCCGAAGGTTTGGCAGCTTCCTTTTGGCGACGGCGAGCCTGTTTTTCCCTCCATACCCTGTTGTTATGTAAGTCCTCATTAATTTGACTTCTCTTCTTACTCTAGCATGTTATCTACATTTTTTTAATGAGTGGGGGTCTTGGTAGAGTGTGGTTTCTGCCTTAATTTCTTGGAGTTGTTTGTTCTTTTAGTGTTATTATTCTTGTTTTTATGGTTAATTTGGAAGGGGTGGCGGAAGATGTGGGGTTCGCTCCCCTTTTGGCTCGTCATTGGACTTTGACAAATGAGGATGATAAAAAAAGTTAATGTGTATTAATTATATGATGGACCTTATAAAGGTGTTTCCTATGCATGAATCCTCAAGTATAATTGTATAAGGGAAATTCTATGTATAAAGTGGGTGATTTTAACTTTACTTTTGGCAAATAAAATACAGCAATGAAATGTGCTATACATGCAATAAATGGTTTGATTTCAGAATGTAGTAATAACCACGTGTTAAAGGGTATTAACCACATCTCTTCAATTGAATATGGTGGCTTGTAATTTGAGACAAGCAATTGGCCTTTTTTCATTGATTTGGGGGTGGAAGAGAAAATGTGAAGGCTTTGTTTAGAAGATGGTTAGCATATTCTAAATTGGAAAAGGTGATGCAGGCTTATGAGGACTATACAAAAGCAAAAGAGGTGGAACCTAACAATGCGAGGGAGTTAGCAAATGTGGATGTTTTTTTTAAGAGGACCAATGGTGAAAAGTAAGGGATCAAAGACTGACTTAGGTCTAGAGCCTTCAAGAGACAAAGACCAAAGTTGGGTGGACATTAAAATGAGAGACCCTAAATCTGAAGCTGTGTAAACCAAGCAGGAAGTTACTTTTGCATTTGATCGATAAATAAGAGGAAAGAGTTGTGTAAACCAAGCAGGAAGTTACTTTTGCATTTGATCGATAAATAAGAGGAAAGAGCTAGGCTCAAAAGGTTTGTAAGATTTAGAGTCTTGTCAAGAAAGAAGACAGAATCATCATCGATGATTTGAGGAGCTCACCTTCTAAGGATAAAGCAATATTCGTCAACAAAAGGAGGCCATCAATGCACATGGAAATCTCTCTTGCGAATGTTGCAAATCAAGAGGGAATGAGTTGCAATTCTTCAACTCCCATCTAAACACAGGTTTGAAGGTTTGCACCTTCATTATAAAAAAAAAAAGACATCATGATGGAGCCCCCTAGCAAATGTAATTTGAGGAAAGCAATGGCCCCTAAAGATAGTCATCTAACTTGAAATCTTTTTGTGATAACTGATAAGATAAGCCCCTAGGACTTTGGGACTCTTGGAGAGGAAGGAAAGGCTCCGTTAAGTCCAAGTGTATTTTCTTTACATGTGCAGGATTAAGAGACAATTGGGGAGGAATAGCCGAAGGCAAAGTGTAGAGGCACTTAGTAAAACAACTTTGAGTCATATTCACCCTGCTCGTGATAGATCAAGAAGTGGTATGGTTGCCCATCTCGGAGGAAAGATATCATTCAGTCTGCTATTAACTAGAAAAGGAAGAGAAGGAAGAACTCTATGGCGGCCAAGTTTGATGCAAGTCCAACAAGGAAACGTGGATCATTCTTATTGGATATCTCCGGTCATTTTTCAACAGGATTGAAGAGAAAGAGTATCTCCCTCAAGTTCTGCGTTGATTGAGGAAGAAGCCTAATTCAATGTCTTATTCCCACCCTAGCTATGACATCTCATGTTATTCTTCTCAAATTAGTTGTGTTGATTCTTGTATATCAATTTGTTCTAACGGTATTAGTGTCTCTCATACAATAGTGTGTGACCAAGAATAATGGAGTTGTTGTCTGCTTTATTTCACCATTGCCCAAAAAAAGGGAAAAGAAAGGGAGGGAAAATTAGGGAAATCTTTTGAGATTTTGTTGGAAAAAAAAATAGAATTTTTTGGTGAAAAGATAAAAATAGAAATTTTTTCACCAAGTGTTATGATAACATGACTATGGGAGTGTATATTTTGTAAAGACTATGTGTATATCTATTGTTATTGGTAAATGCAAAGTACTTTCTCCATTTTTTAATGCTTTACTCAATATTTATTTATAATATATATAAAATTATATGTATTTATTTGATTGACATCCAAATGCATATGAAGTACAACTTTATAGGAAATGAAAGCTATAATTTGAATACAAACAAGAGAGTATTTAAGTGTTTAAATCGATTTCATGTAGTGGATTAATAGAGGGATAAAGAAAGAAAATAAGTTTCTCAAATACTAATTAGAAAAAAAAAAGAATATAAAGAGGACATTACAATTATTTTGAGATAAGGAAGGTTCTTAATTTTTTTTTTAGTTTTGAACCAATCAAGTATAAGAAATAACTTTTGATACAGTCATACTCGTCAAGGTTTTATTGGTTTTCTTCTGCCCGTAAAAGAAGTTTGTTAACCTGTAATCTAATTTTATTTTTCTTTTCTTTTATAAAAAATGTTGTGAAAATGATCATTGACGATAGTGAGTATGGTACATTGTGATTTTGTACGTTACTCTCTCCGTTTCTTTTTATTCCTTCCGTTTGAAATATTATAAATTTTAGAGCCAAACTTTAAATAAACATATTTACATGAGATTTTGATAGATTTACTTCAATGTATATTTTCAAAATATCAGTTTTCTATAATTTTTGTAAACAAAAAAAAAACATATACATCTACCTCTTTGCACTTACTATTTCGATTTGATATATTCTGCATATGGATCAAAATATCTGACTTTTGGCTTTTCTTTATCAGAGAATTCAATTTTTTTTTTTATAAATGCAATTCTTCAATTAGTTCATCCTGATAAATATATAATACTATCATATTTTGAATAATATTTTATGGAAAAACTTTATACAGATTTTTTGTGATCCATGTATATTAATCAATGGAGTACACGTTGATACAAGAATTTATTTCTGTTTACAAAAATTGAGTTTTAGTCTTGTGTGTTTCCTAATCGATTATAGTGTAAACTGTAGTCCCACAACAAAGACAACATATTGTTCCCTCGAAATAACCAAAACCTAATAAGATTAATTTTTTAATTAGCATACACTCTAGGAAATCAAACTTTTCATTTACCATTAATTAAGTTGTTAAGTCATCATCTTCCCAGCTCAAACCAAACCATTAATTTGCCTTTTCCATGCTGTTCTTGTGCTTTTGAGTTGATTGTTTTTGTTGACTTTCATTATCAATACCCACTCTACTGTCGTCGTCGCCGGGTAGAAAAATCAAAATCATGTCTTGCATCTCTATTTGTATCGTCAAACCATTCAATCATCCCAACATCCCATCTTTAGCATTCCAAGATGGCCAAAGTTTGTGCTAAAGTTTGCATTTTTACTGTGTTTTATTCGCTAGTTTTGCCAGTCATGTCACACCCACAAAGCTGCAGTAATGTTGTTGATTCAGGTCCTGTAGTGTCCACAATCCCACTCATATCATTCCTGGAGCAAGTCCAAGAAACTGCCCTCAACACCTTTGGACCCACCAACTTTGATCCTAAGCTCTACATTGATTTATCATTGAAGTCTAATCTTTCCGTCACTCAACAAGCTTTTTCTAAACTGTCAGAAACACAGAATGGTGGCGCTGTTTCGGGTGTCGAATTGCAAAGTTTCATACAGGAGTACTTTAATGGGCCTGGAGATGATTTGGTTTATGCTCAGCCTGCTGATTTTGTGGCTGAGCCAAATGGGTTTTTACCAAAAGTTAAGAATCCTGAGGTCAGAGCTTGGGCATTGCAAGTTCATGCGTTGTGGAAGAATTTGAGTAGGCAGGTTTTACCTTCTGTAAAAGAGAATCCTGAGTTGCATACTTTGCTTCCCTTGCCTGAACTCTGTGTGATTCCTGGTTCAAGGTTTAGGGAGGTTAACTACTGGGATTCTTATTGGATTATCAGGTTTGATTTGGTCTTTAATATGATATTCTTTTTTGTTGATTAATTATTGCGGTTCACATTTTTTCTAGGATTTCGGTTTGGTTGAGTTGCTTAACTAACGTCGGAGATGGGTTGTTCACGTGTTCTAGTCCATTTGCTAGGTTTGATGTTTTATTGTCCAATCTTCACAATTGACAGTGAACCATGTAAATCTATGTGTGTATTTTTTATTTGTTGCCTTAGGTTAATATTCACGCATTTGTTATATACTCTTAACAGTGATAAATGCTTTGTTTATGTTAAAAAAGAAAGATTAATACTGCATGTTTTCAAAATTAAAACATCTAGAAGGTTGACTATGTTAGTCTTTGGTTGTTAAGTGATCTAGAACTTACTTTTCATTAGTTTGGAAATATGTTGTTGACGCTGAATCTTTTAATAATTAATAATATATATGAGTCAAATCTTTGCATTTGTTTGGAGTCATATACTGCTTTGAATATTAAGCATGGTATCATCATTAAGAAAGTGCCCATGTCAGATTTGCTTATTTGCTACAAGGACAATTAGAGATAGCAATGTCATAGTTAAATTGCCTAATATATAATTTAAATGAAAATTATAAAAAATCTCAGGTGCCTGTTACTATAATATGGTCGGTTCAGCGTCAATGGCCGATCTAATTTTGATAATTTGAATCTTACATCTGGATGCTGTATACTGTAGGAAGAAACAAATTTATGTAAATTTGGTTTTTGCATAACATGTTAGTTTACTGGAGAAACTTCTTATGATACCTGTATCTTTATTGTGCAGGGGTTTGCTAGCTAGTCACATGCACAAGACTGCAACAGCAATTGTGACTAACCTCATTTATCTTGTTGAGAAGTATGGTTATGTGCTTAATGGTGCTAGAGCATATTACACCAATAGAAGGTGAGTTAGCTGATAGTGACTTAATTATGGACATGGCTATTTTATATCCTCCCTACTTTACGTTTAGGAGAGGTTTTTTTCTTTGTTCTTCCTATTTTTACATTATTTATTCTATTCGATTTTTTTTTTTCTGTTTTACCTTTTATATGACCTTACCGCATGAATCCACTTATGCCATTTAGTAATAATAATGTCTATGAACAACTTTTTTATTTCCTTTCCAAAACGTTGGAAGAACAAAAACAATGGAGGAAATACTATATACTTGAATAAATCTTCAATGCACTGGACATTAGTTATGATCACAGTTAAGAGACAATTATACAATTCTACGAGTAAAATCTCCATTAGCTATCAATCTCAGTGGCCTTCAGATTGGGTATGGGAACTAAGACACTTGCCAATAATTGGCTTGGACTTTCACTTCCTGAGAAATGTCAACAACTAAGTGATTGACTGGAGGTAGTAAAAACTGTCTGCAAGAAGTTCTATTGGCCTAGAGGAATTTATTAAGCAATTTTCTCAATCCTATGAGGAGATTTTCAGATGAAGCTATACCTCTATATCAGCACAAATCATTACGAGTCAGTTGCACTTACACAAGCCTACAATTAATATCAACTCTTGCCCTTCTGCTTACAATGTCATTTGTTGCTTCTCTTAATTTATTATTCTGATAGATTTTTCCTCCCTTGTGACATCTTGATTGTCTTTCAACATTCCTAGTGAAATTTCGTTGGACTTAACATTATTCTTCCTCTGTTTGAGTTAAACTCTTGATTGGAAAGGGTTAGGCTATCGATAAGAGGTCAAGATGTTTGCTTAAGGTATTTGATTAATGCCATCATGATTAAGAGCTTCAAAAGATATTGCGACTTGAAACTTCGGACACAACCATTTAACTGATTGCTGCATGAAAATTTGAGTTAGTTAGTTATTAGGGGTTGCCAAATATTTTATTGAAGCTATGCATGCAGCTGTTATCTAAAGTTGCTTTTCTTTTTTTGTCTACAGTCAACCTCCCCTGTTAAGTTCAATGATACATACAATCTATCAAAGAACTGGTGACATAAATTTGATTGAAAAGGCTCTTCCTGCTCTCCTCAAAGAGCACGAATTTTGGAATTCAGGTGCCCAGAACTTGACAATTTTTGCAGTTTTCTTTGTCTACCACTCTTGGCATTTCTGATCCTTTTCAAGTAAGCTGACCATGCTTTTGTATCGTCAAAACCAACTTGAATTGATAGGAGTTCATAAGGTTACAATTTATGATTCAAAAGGTTGCAGTCACAATTTGAGTAGATATTATGCCATGTGGAATAAACCAAGGCCAGAATCTTCAACTACTGTATGTTTATTTTTCACACTTTGCAACCAAGAACAGAGGCTGCATATAGGAAGTATATATTTTACTCGGATGACATGTTTTTGTAGGACAAAGAAACTGCTTCAAAGCTTTCTGATGCTACTAGCAAACAGAAACTTTACCGTGAGATAGCTTCAACTGCTGAATCTGGATGGGATTTTAGTACAAGGTGGATGAGGTAAAATTTCCTTGCTTGGGTTTCATCTTCTGTTATGATGTTGTGTAAACCGTGATTATCTCTCTTATCTGCTCAATAAATGTCTACCTTATTTATTCATTAACTGGATACTCGACACTCAGAAAATCTAAGGGTAATTGTAGTTGCAATCTTTAGATGACATGAAAGTCATAATTCTTGATTTTCTTGTTCCTTGTATCTGTAGAGTGGAAATCACATATTTTTTTAAAAATAAAATTAACTTCTTAGATAGTGTACTCTAATCTAGTGAGTTGAACCATGTAGACAACATGGCAAGGTTTATTCTCACTGGCTGATGTTCTTGCTAGTAGTTTCTTAATTCTAAAGTGTATACTTTAAATGTGCCTGGTTTTAGTTCATGCTTTGGTCTATGGTATTGGAGAGCACCACAGTTTATTCTGCTTTATGGAGTTCATGTTCTGTTTGATGTACATGTTGGCATGTGGCAGGAGGTGAAGAATTTTGTGTCTTTTTGCAGGAATTCTACTGATCTTACAACGCTGACCACAACATCAATACTGCCTGTAGATTTGAATGCCTACATACTCAAGGTATGTTTTAGTTGGCTTGAGGTCAATTCTGTTGTTCATCTCATGTAATCAAATTATACTTTTTGTTTGCATCAGATGGAGCTTGATATAGCTTTCTTTGCAAAAATTGCCGGACAAAATAACCTAGCTGCACAATTCCTTGAAGCATCTCAAGCAAGAGAAAAAGCATTCAACTCGGTCTTCTGGAATGAAAAGATGAGCCAATGGCTTGACTGCTGGATCACTTGCAAGGTGACATACTGATATTTGCATGCAAATCTAAGATTCATTCTATAGGTATAGTTTACAGTCATTCTTGTTAATATTTGACCTTTTTGTTAAAATCATAGGATGGTCATACATGGGAAGCTTCTCACCAGAATCAGCATTTATTCGCTTCAAACTTTGTTCCTTTATGGATAAAGACCATTGATTCGGGTATTTTATCCTGCTTCTTCATGTTATTCATGTCATAACTTTTTTTATGCTAAGAACAAGGTCCTGCCATGGAATGAGATCTTTTCAATCAATTTGTAGTTGGATCATAGGTGATGAAAGATTTTACTGGTTACAATATAGTCTTATTTCTGTATATTGAAGCTTTCTTGGCGGAGAAGGTTATGAATAGCCTTGCAAATTCAGGCTTGGTTCGTGCTGCTGGGATTGCTACTTCTTTGACAAATTCAGGACAACAATGGTTACTTTCCTCTAAACCTTTCTTTCATAACTCCCATAATTCTCAGGAAACTCGTTGGATTTAAATTTTTTTATGATTAAACATTATACTGAGTCAGTGGAGTTCGCATAATCAGGGATTTTCCTAATGGTTGGGCCCCTATGCAACACATTATTATTGAAGCTCTTGCAAAGTCTGGATCCAAGGAAGCATATCTGATGGCAGAAGATATAGCAATCAAGTGGATGAAGACCAACTATGCAAGCTACAAGAATACTGGAGAAATGCATGAAAAGTATGATATAGAAAAATGCGGGGAATATGGAGGTGGTGGTGAATACATTCCACAGGTATTTCATCTGAAGAATAGGCTGCACGTCAAGATAATGTGGAAATACTTTTCATTGCTAATTCAACAAAGTTCTTAGTTTTTTGCTGAAATTTTCTTTGATTTGTGGGGGATGAAATAATAGAGAGAGCAACTTATTCATTTCGTGCTGATGTAAACTCTATTTTTACTTGCAGACTGGTTTTGGTTGGACAAATGGAGTTGTTTTGGCTTTATTAGAAGAATTTGGATGGCCTGAAGATAGAAAACTTGATTGCTAATAAATGGGGAGCTGGATCTTTATGATCAGTTAAAGGCATTGGCATCTACGAAGAGCAAGACTGAGTTGGATTTATGAAACCATTTAGTAATTGAAATAAAGTTTTATGAATTTTCTGCCAGTGGTAAATAAGTTCTCATTATAATATGGATGGATAATTGACCCACTTGTCTCCTGCTGTATAATTCTGGTCTTCCTAGTTCTGACTTATTGTTTTGATTGCAAAGTTTTGTGAAATAATGTTTGTTGGATCTTATTCAACTGATGATTAGTACCTTGGCAGGATTGTATATGTGCTTATTTGGGGGCAAGCTGCTGCATGAAATAAGATATCTTCTGACTTTCTCTGCCTTCTAAATTTTACTGCTGAGCTTTTCCAAGTCGACAAGAAGTTTTTCTGAAGCTATGTTTTACTTGTTTTCTTCAATGATGTTTCTTTTTGTTGCACCTACTATTAGCATGAACTACTGTCTACTGTGGAACGAACTTTCAAATAAATATAACCATAATTATCTGATATTTGATATTAACAGCCAATTAAAAAAGAAAAATTTTCTATTACGTGAATATCATGCTTATACGCCAGATGTGTTGGTGCATCAAAGATTGGAAAGTTTCTATCTTTGGCTTATTAGCTTCTTTGTTGTGTTCTAATACTTAATAGTTCCTCAAGTGTGAGAAACTTTGGCATTTCACTAAGCATTCATAGAGTATATATCATTACGATATAAACTTCGGTATTTCACCCCTTTGAACGTCTTTCTATTGCTATTTATGAAAGTTTTGAGCATAATTTTGTTTGTAGATGTGTATCTGCTCCCCCTGTCTCAGAAGTTGTAAAAGACTATGAATGTCATGCATGATGCTGTTATGGTCTGAGAACTATCAGCATTTTGCTTATGTCCGTGGTTTATATGATTTACCAGTAACACATTTGAATTACTATTGTACTCCTAATTTCCTTGTTCTTCTCTTTGAAAGGTGCTCACCCGAGTTCCGTTCAACATGCAAGAGAAATATATTTTGTTTGACCTGTTAAAAACCTTGAACCTGTCGATCTAGTCTAGCATTTTGACGAATATTACGAGGTCTTGCCAACCAGTCAGTGTGCTAGGGGTCTCCAACTGTGGTCTCTGTTGCCTGTGGACGTGTAACTAGCTAACAGATATGTTAATGAGACACATAAATTTGGATGGTTATCTTTGTTGCTTGTCATTTATATCAGTAATAACAACTTTTACATCATCTAATGCCTCACCCGTTATATATGCATGTCATATCAAGGTTACTGTAGCAACTCTGTTTAATACTTGGCCTTTGTTGATAAATTTTCACACAGCCTTCTTAAAGCATTCCTGCTACTTAAAAAACAATTTATGAGATTGTGCAATCCTTTGTTACGTCAGTTGAGGAAATTACGGGAAGAATATGCTGCACCATCTGTGCGGAGTGCACATTGATAGGTAATTAAAAAAAAGAGAGAGAACCATTAATACCATTTTTAAAATTAGCAACAAATTATTTTGAAAAAGAAATTTATTTTCATTTTGAAAGAAATTGGTGTTCAGGACAGAAATTAGACAACGATTGGATAGCGATATAGGCTATTTTGAATTGGGTTAGAATTGACCTATAAAAAGGAAATAAGGAAGTGTGGTTGAGAGATAGTGATTCCCTCTCACTTGGGAAAAGAATTGTCTTAGTAGTTGTCTTAGATAGCAATTTCCTTTAGTTAAATTTGATTTTTTTTTTAGTGAGGATAAATCGTTGTCCAAAACAACGATTTTGCTTTAAGTGAAATCGCATCACTTTCACTTCTAGCCCAATTCCCCAAATGTAGCTCAAATCAAAATAGACTAAAATTGTTGTTCAAACAGTAATTTCGGCTAAAATTATTGCTAATAAAAGTTATTTTCTTCTGAACTTATATAAACTTATTTTTTAAATTATTTTGAAGTGAAGCCTAAATTTGAAATTAGTTTTAAAAAAAAAAAACTTTTAAAAAATCCTAAATGGATGCAGGATTAGGCTGTTGAATTATAATCGCTGACTCCAAATATAAGAGCTAATGAATTTCAAGTATGAAGTGGTCGGATCTGCTGTCCCTGCTGAAGAATTTCTTTAATGGAATTTGGGCTTTTGGAATGATAACATGTCTTGTGTATAAATACACCATTTGTATATAAGATCTATACTAGGTCGTTGCTGCTAAATGCTTATCATACCTCTCAAGTCTTGGCTTACTATGATAGAAACAAAACCAGCAGCAAGCCAGCAACACAAGCAGAGTTGCTACATACACTCAGATAGTCAGATTACTTCGAACTCTTATCAAAGAGAATTAGTGTGATCACAAATTCGAACATTTAGCAAATCATTACAATTTAATTACATGACCTGTCTGTGCATTGTGCAGAAATGATTAGATCCTTTGCTCATGCTATACTTATTTTCCTAGCTTGCCTTTTCTTCGTCTATTTCCACAGCTATCAGATATATATATGTAGCTTCTCCGGGAATAATATATAACTTTTGTTCATCATAACTATAGATTTGCATGACAATTGATATGCATATATTTAAGCTTCAAACGAAGTACATTTATTCTGATCTTTGGGTGAAAAAACAGTATATTTAAGCTAATCATACGTTCCTACTACATTAAATAAGTCTGATTATCAGATTGTGCAATATTTTTGTTACGTCAGTTGAGCAAATTATGGGAAGATTATGTTGGACCATTTGAGCACTGAAACACTAATTATATGCAACCAAAAAAGAGAAGCATTATAATTTTGATACTACTAACTAACCTCCATTTCAAAATTGTCATATTTAGAAGAGTATATTCCTTGTATCAGCATAAACATATATATAAATATTTCATGTCAACATCAGATTAGTGAGCATATTACCTAGACAGGTTGCTGCTGTTCCTGTTTTCTTCCAACAGGAATCCTTATAACTTCACACTAGTGCTCCAAGCTCAGTGGAGTCAGTCTCTTTGGCTACTTTATTTTTAGTATTTCATCTCAACTTCTAAATTACATTCTTAAAGTTCCAACATTATTGATCATCCAATCCCAAGCACAATTGGTGATTATATGACAGGGATTACATTTTACCAAGATATCGGAATTGCTTTCATGCTTTTCTTCATTTATACGCGTGTAAGCAAATGGGATCCTGAAAAGTTTTATATTGAAGATTTTTGAGAGAACAAATTAAGGGGAAATGTAAAATAACAAATATTTTCAAATACTACTCTGTATATCATACTTAAAGTAACTACATGACCATGAATGTGTCGAATACTCAAGTACTATGTCTAGGACTATGCGGTGCGATTAGCAGAATTTCACGAACATTTTCTATTACCTAATCAAAGGATCTCATGCATACACATAATACAAATAATATAATAAGTAGTTAAATATATCCTTGATGCATGTTTCAACAATCGAACAAAACGGAGAAAGAACCACAAATGTAGTTCCTCTAATTAGTCCACAAATCCACCAAGGTCACAACGTCTGCTAGTACGCTACTACGAATTATGCATAAAAATTTTATTTTGTTCATCATATATAGAAGAAATTAAAATCCATCATCACTATTTATGCATCTTGATAGGCTTTCATATGTATGAGGTCTGATTTTAGCATTTGAAATTAATAATTTAAGATTTTAATGGTCAAAGTCGAACAAATCAAAGGATGAGATTAACTCTTTGAAAATCAAAGATTCAGATTAATATCTTAGAATGGGTATCAAAATATTGAACAGAGTCTTTGTTTATTTAAATAAAGGAGATTTGACCAAACTTATTCACAAGTGTATGGGTTGATTGACATTTATATTGTCTTCTATGATAAATAATGGAGGAAAAGGAGTTGTGACTATAACAAAGCCAAAGGGGACCTTGTATGTAGGAAGAATAGAGTGACAAGTTAGCTTCTTCTAAACCATATTCTAAAAGGTTGAAAGATTTGGAGATCAGCCAATCCCATTACAACATGCCAATGCAACTTTATTTTGGTGATTGTATGACATCAACAATATTCACCACACTATGAAAAAATGTGTATGTATGTTACATGTTATAATATAAGATGTTTAGTTCACACAAGTGGGTTTTGGTGGGTCATTTTGCAAGATGATCTTGAAAAATTACAACTTATATCTGAAACAAAAGTGGAGATTGATGTGCAGGAAGAACGTATGGCATAACATATTTGTTTCTTCTTGAGGATACAACCAAGACCTGAGATCAGGAAATCTACACATGCACACCTGCTCATATCTTATACAGTAGTCAAGAAATAAACTAACATGAGGATCCTTTTGCTTATGGTTTAGCCTAACAATTGATTACCTTTACTGCTTATTCTAAAAAAAAAGGTTCCATTTACACATTAATTTAAGTGGTGGTGACAAAGTCACAACCATAAAAACTCACAGCCATTCCCTGCTACTGCTCCGTACCAGTCTTCTACTCCACTAGGGTTGCAGTTGCGACTTCTTACCATTCAAGCATTTTCCTACTTAACTTGGTTGTTTTTCCTACTGTGTTTCTTGTGAAAGAGAAATGTTGTTTTTCCTACTGTTAACGGATTCTTTCGTACTGTCTGTAGGAACTAAGAAAGAAGCCAAGTGTGCGAAATAAGTCAGGTCTCTAAAAGGACAATTAGCCTGTTCTTTTTTGACAAATTAAATCGCCTTTTTATACTTTCTCCGTCCCTAATTTTTTGTCCCATTTGACTTTATACGATCTTTTCGCCATAGGTTAAAGCATTTTTATCTGCAAATTCATAAGTCAAAAAATTTATGAAACTTGATAATCTAAAAGTTTACATTGAGATGTATCTAACAGGATCTCACTTGAATATATTATTTCTTAGAACATGATAAGAATTTATGATCAAACTTTTTAAATTTTGACTCCAAAAATATGGAAAAAAAAATGGAGCAAATATGAAGAAATGGAGGGAGTAACGTGCATGGTGCTCCAAATGAGTATATCTTCTCTGTGTTAAAAATTTTGTACAGAGAACTGGAGAAAGTATTGTATTAATTTCAAATAAGGTGGATGTTTATTTAGAAAACCATACACATAATACTTTATAAAGAACCACATATCTTATAAAAAATCTATTGAATGTTAATATTACTCTCATATAACAAACTTTATCCAATGTTTATTTTCCAAAATCAGTGATATCTTGGTGTTGAGGTCTTGATTTGAATGTCTTGGTAAAAGCATCCCACATATTGAGGATAGGCACCTAGAGAATCAAGCCCCATATATGCATCTTGATAAAATTTACAAACCACCAAGCAACAAGCAACAAGCTAAATAAATACTCGATCAGTAAACGCTAAAGAATCTGAAGCATAGAAAGAGATCATTAAGTGATTCCAAATTGACTAAGTTACTAACTAATATTTATCAAATATATTTCAAGTCGTAGTTGGTTAACACAAACATCTTATTTAAAGAAACCACTCAAATAATATACACAAAATATGCGTGCAACAACCAGCATGCGCCAAAGCTATAGTAATATTATGATGAAGAGATGCTATTAGAAATCTAAAGGTAATATTAGGTGGGCTACATACTAACACGATAACATCAGACGATTCGTTTTGTCATTGAAATACTTAGGTAGGTGTATCTGTGTGGAGAGGCCCATTCAAGATTTCATTTACTACCAACACATTACTATTCAGTAGAAAATTAAAAAGAGTAGGTTATTGACCTATTTTAATAGTGTATGGTACCACAACAATCCAATTTCATTACAAAAAAAAAAAAAGAAAAGAAATAGCATTTATACATATTAATCAGTGCGTAATACTATTAGGCATAAATGTATTTTTCTTGATACATATTTCCGATCATGGATTTTCCTCATTTTCTTAATTAGTATTTTTATTAAAATGATTTTTAATCGATATTACCATTAATTAGGAGAACCGAAAGGATATGAGACAATATAACTACGACTACTACAGCCAGTATGTATCAGGGGCTTTTCTAATTCAAACCAAATATAAATTATATTAGGATATTGAGATATCAAATATAATTATTATTATATCAAATATAGCTATTGTTATATTAGATATATGAATTGTTATATCAGATGTAAAAATGCAAAAGATATAAAAAGCTAAAAAACGTATATCAGGTACAGACATTAATAACCTCAAGTATAAAAATAAAATTACGAAAAATTAGAAATTAGAAATTTGTATCAAGTAAAAAATTAGAAATTTCTCATGTATGTACCATGCGAGCCAAACAGTGTGACGACTTTCCAAACAAGAACCACCACAAGACCAAGAGAAGGCATGTCAAAGCCAAATCAAAGATGCATCTAAACACAACGAAAAGTATATAATTTGAAAAGATAATAAGTTGATTGGAATTGAAGAGGGAAACTAATCATGCAAAGCATGTGGTGCATGAGTTAGGTTGTATGAGGGATCTTATTGAAATGGCAGAAGAAATGATGAAGCTGAATTATTGGGACGATTAAGAAATCAGCTGCACAGCTTCTCGGCAACAGAAGATGAACTGATGTGCAAATGATCAAGTTTAGTCTGTCTTGTAGCACTGCAGTGGTAGTTCTCATTCATCTTTAATTGATTAAATCCAGGGGTAGAGGTATTACACTTGGAACGCGCATGAAAACCTGTAATGATTCATATTATGGACCTAACTTATTGTTGACATATTCTCCAATATACACTTGAAAACACTAATTTTTTTTTTTAATGATGATCAGTTGATCACAACTTCCTCTGTATGTGTGTTTCTTTTGTATCTGATTTAGAGGTGGTTGCCAATTTCTGAATTTCATCTCTTAATTGGGTTGTAGACTTGTAGTATTTTAAGACAGTAATTAGAAGATTCCTTTCACCTCAAAATAATAATAATAATAATAATAATAAAAGATTCTTCTTTAGATCCATGTTTAGTTGACCTGCTTTAGTATGGAGCTTATTCTTTTTTAATGGGTTCGGATGACAATATAGCTTAGCTTTGTATGTTCAGGAATCAGGGGGTTTATGGAATTTTTATTATTACCAACTTAATAATAACTCTAACAACTGTAACTAGTTTGTGTACTTTTGGAAGGGATACGTCTCAATATAAGAGATGAAGTAGAGCAACTAAACGTAACACTACACAGCCATATAAAACATTAGGTAGCTTAAGTAGCATAATTTTGTTACCAAATGGTTCAACCTGATAATTTACTGTTAGTCAAAACATACTTTTCTAATTTATACTTGGTATAATAAATCACTTAGCATATATCAAGAGTTTTTTTTTCGTAATTTTATTTTTATATCCGAGATCATTATTTTTATACCTGATATCGTTATTTATATATCTGATATTGTTATTTCTATATCTTATATGGTTATAGATATACCTAAGATGGTTATTTCTATACTAGAAATATTTATTTTTATCTGAGATAATTAATTATTCATATATATATGAGATAATACCAACTATATTTGATATAATATCACCTATATCTAAGATAAGAACACCAGATAATACAACGTATATCTGAAATAATATTCTCAATAAATTATATTTTCTTTTGCTTTAACTTTTTTCGTGATATAAATTGTCAAATTTATATAGGTATAAGTTAGGATATTCTCTTATTAGATATTTACTCTCTCAATTTAAATAGATGATAATCTATGAACAACTACTAAACATGTGTGACTAAGGTACCTTATGTTTAAGCATAACTTTTAAGTTTCACTTTATGCACCAGTTGTTGCATGATTCAACTTCATCAAAGTGCATGCATAAAACCTTAAGAAACTTCTAATTCCTCTATACAAGTAGTACGACACGTGTGAAGTGGTAGCTATGGAACTTGAGAAATAAAGTTGGTTAGAGAAGGGAGATGAAAAAGTGATGGGGGCACGTGAAAGATAAGGTGGGACTTGGAATTTCATGGCCTTGATTGAGGATGCTTTATAGCCAAGTGGATATGGATGGCATTAGTAAATACTATTAGTAATTATAATGTAAACTAGATTGATGTGGGTCTTTTTAGTTTTTGATGATTTGACGTCCTTTTTGGTAAGAATGCTTGACAGATGTATTCGATTCTGCTATTGTGAGGATCCTCATCCTCCTTCATTTTGGCAATTGTTCCTACCACCTTGTGCAATGTATTAGCTAAAAGTGTTGTATTTATACGAGACATAATAATCAGTAAAAGTGATTTTTTTTAATATAATAAAAGTTATTCATCAACAGTCAACCTAACATATGTCAGTTTTTATCAAATTTGAAGGGATATTTGGTATATTGAGAGGTCATTTTTATTAAAGACACGATAATTTTATTGTGTTTCATGCGTATATAATACTTTGTGATTATTTAGATTATATGAGAGGAAAAGTTTAAGTGTGCAATTTCCAAAGAACACAAAAAAAAAATATTCACATCTTTTTTGAGGTGAAAATAAAAGAAGGTTATTTTATTATGATGATTAATTATTAATCAATTATTAGCAATTTCTATTCTACGTTTTCTAAAAAAAAAAAAAAAGAAAAGAAAGAAAATGGTTATCATGCCGGGTTAATGGATGGGACCAATGGGCTATGGCCTTGATGAAGTCCATACGAAAAAAGTAACATATTTTGCTCAACTTTTTTCTTTAACTTTCTGAAGCTCCTTTAGGGTCATAATTAATTCAAAGACTAGGCCCACCCCACCTTAAACTTTTACCCCAGTCAAGCTAAACCTGCCATCCAGAAATATCCTCTTCTTTGCTCTGAAGCTGCATGTTGATTATCTCTAAATATTATTTTAATGGTAAACTATATAGTAAAAATTATAAGATTAATTTATAACAATATAGTATTAATTTAATAATTGAGATGGCAAGAGTACAAATAGCATTTGTGAATCTTTTCAACTAAGATCGGTTACATACATGATTGGCATTTAGTAAAGTGATATCTAACTTCTAATCATCATTAGTGGCTGGCACCACATACGGTTCATACCCAACAAATTTTTTTATTTTTATTTTTTAAAATAAATACAAGTGGTTTAAGCTGCCTTTTTCTATGAGGAATATACTTTAATTAACCTGAAAATTTAGAATGAGAAACTCCACACTATTATATGTTTTTCCAGTGAAAAAAAGGGACGGTCGAATGAGGATAAAAAGTGATACCTTCTATTTCAATCTGGGATTTGAGTATCTGTCATTTTTTTTTCTAGGCAACAGAGTATCTATCTTTTGTTTGCACGGAATTAGCTGTATATTTCTCAAACATTTTCGTGTAATGTATATTTCTCAAACATAAAATTTAATTAATGGATCATTTGATGTTGGATTTTCAACCCTCAAAATGCAAATACGTTTATGATCATATGAATTCCTTTTATATTTCAAAAAATCATATTCGTTGGCTATTAAAAATATATTTAACCTAACCCTCCTACTCATGCTGATGTATCTTTAGTTCAATTATATAATCTTGTCCATGACTTATTTTTATTTCAATAAGTTTCAGAAAAAATACGTTAAATTTAGCTAAAGTAATGTCTCCAACAAAAATAACATAAGATTAGTAAAAATAAATTAAGTTTTAACAAAAATAAACCTAACCTTGATCAAAATTACTCTATATAATGTTCAAAGAATTTATTTTCCAATAAAAAGACTTGGTAAAATTAAGTTTGAGTCACGTTTTAAGTGATTTTTTACCATGCGTAATTTATCAAAAAATTCTCTTTATGTCTGGATGATTATCCCCAATTGGCCACCAATACTGGGAAGAACTGTAGTAGGAAATAGGGATAACAAAAAAAATAGACGCATTTGAGTCATTGCATGTTGAGAGCCAAGATAAAAAAGGGGAAAAGAGAGAGAAAAAAAAAAGGAAAAAAGAGATGGAAGAAAGTTGGGAAAATAAAGCTAGAAATTGGATTCAGGCATGTGGCGTCCATGTGTCAATTATATTTTGTTATTGTTAATTTCTCCATTATATTAACATTAATAATTAGTTGTTCTTTTTGGTACGTTTGACCAAGACTCTAAATTCATAATTAGCCCCTTATATATAGATTAGGTCGATCGTTTGCTACTATAGAAAAGAAAATGAAGATGGAATAGTTTATTTTTCAAATAACACGTATCAATAATATTATCAAATGATGAGCAATTTTGTCTTAATTTTGAATTTATTATCTAATTTTGAAGTTATTATTTAAGTAAAATATTAAAAGTGTTTCGGGTGTTCAATTGAGGTCGGACTAATTCGAATTTGCTTATCCTTGATATCCGGATACTTCTTACAGGTATTGGAGCTCTAATAGAGTAATAAATGTGGAATCTTATATAACTAATGAAGACTTTTGTAGTTATACTAGTATTGCACTATGGCGGACATACTCTCATTGTATTTGCTCCTCTTGTAGTCTTGACATACATATTTGGTTTTAAATTCTTAAATCTTTGGGGGTCCCACGGGTGACATGGAAACCCTATACAAGTATAAACTATTTCCCCCAAAATGAATGAGTCCGAAAGGAATGCGTTCACTTTGGAAGTCGGGGCGTTTAGTTGGCTTGTCTTCGATTACTTGGGATTTGTGCAACTGGGAGTCCCTATAAATGAAGATTTGTAACAAAATTTATCATCATAACTGACCAGTTCACTTAATTTGTTTGACCAATTTCATATTAGCTACCTAAATTGTCGAGATACTTCAAAAATCAACCAATTCAAAGTCAAAATGATAATCAAGTTATTAGTCTGTCTTTCTAATCAACATAAGAATATAGTAATCAAGTAATGTATGTGTGCAGACATGCAGTGCACAACTTATTTTGGAACTTATTTATCACATTAATAATAGTTATTGATTATCTTGTTCGATTAATATAATTTTCACAAAATTTAGAAAAAATAAATAAATGAATTATGGTAAGTTGAATGAATATAACATAGGCGAATGACTTGGGGACGTGAAACGGTATTGCATGAATATGTAATGTGGAGCCCCCAACAAGAAGAGAGAAAGATGGGTGGCTTGAAGTTTGACCGCGTAAGGAAGTAATTGACGATAAATCCCAAGAATAAGTTTTACATTTACTACAATTTTAAACATTCGAGGGCGTCCATTTGACCGATCAATGACCCAAATTTGAACCCTCACGTGCAATCCCACTTGACCCTTTTATTTTACACTCTAAACCTAGCTTGTTCAATCTTCATTGTTCTGTGTTCAACTAACCCACCTTTTTTTTTTTTTTTTTTTTTTGTTTAGGAAATAAATATGTATATATTCATGCAACATATTACATATACCAAAGTCGAATTTATAATTTAAAAAAGAGTTGTGGAGTCATCAATTCTCTGAGTCGTCTACTTTCAAAACTTTCCTAGGAGTATGTTATGGCAGTTCATTTATGGACTACCTTTCGCGATTTTATGGCTGTCTACTTGTCTTCACTCTTCAGCATTTCGTGCAACAAACTTCCTCATATAGTCATTGTTTGTTGCCTGACTTATTTTATCTGCATAATCTCCCATTAATTAATTGTCGGATATCCATCTTCAAAGGGGAACTACTGGACTGTCTTTTCACTCTCGAGTCTTATGGACTTTATTGATATCAAGCAAACATTTTTAAATATTACTGCCAATATTGGATCAACAGTGAGTAAATTCAAGGTACCAAAAGTTTTCGTCCTAATTAGTTTGATAAAACATTATTTTGGATACACCATTATAATGTGATTTACTGCATGCACCTAAAAACAAAACATTATTCTCAAACGAAATATAAGCTATACTACATGTATAAAAGTGTATCACATATTATGGAGTTACAATTTTAAAAATTTGATCACAAATTATCATTATCTTATAAAAAATAATATATTCAAATAGGATTTTATTGAATACATCTAAATATAAAATTTTAAGGATATCATATTTTCATAATTTTTTATTTTACATATTTAGAGGTAAGAACGTTTAAAGTCGTGTTTTATATACCGTAAAAAGTCAAATGAGATAAAATATTAAAGACAGATAGAATACTAGTTATTCCCTAGTTGACAAAACCCTGACGTCCAAAATTCCTCCTTGAACGTAGTAAAAATAAAAATAATCCGCAATTAATGATCCACTAATGAAACAATAATAACCAATCATGGAAATATTTTTATTCTAATCAATCCATGACAAATATGTAATCCCCTCTCTAAAAAAATTTGATTCCCCCCTCACCACCAACACCAAAGTACACCATTATAAAAACCCCTCCTTCCACTCCTCAACTTTTCCATTCCCACCCCCCCTCACCTTCTTTACCCTTCTCCCTCATCAATTTCTGCCTGCTTCGCCTAGTATCATTATTGCAGTCGTCGTCGCCATCTGCATAAGCCTACTCTCCCCCTCTTTACTACTACTACTGAAGCTTCAAGAGTAAGCTATTCACATCAACCCACTACTTGGAAGCTAGATACTTACTGTAACTAATCACTAACTCCGTCTTTAACATTCCAGTAAAATTCAAGGAGAATAATACAATGTTGGAGGCTTTGAAGTACTTGATTGGAGCAGCCGGAGCTAGCGGGTACGGCTCCAAATCCACGGCGGAGGATGTCACCGAGAGCTGCCGCGATCTCAGCCACATCACCGCCATCATCACTGGTATATATGTTAATTGTGTACTAATCAAATTAAATTTAATTATAATCTTTTTGTTAATAATAAGATGAAGTAACATGCACTTGGATGATTCATCATTAACGCATGATTATAAATATTATAGTACAACTAATGAATAATAGTAAGAATTTTTTTTAATGATTAAAGCTTCGATTTCACGCTTCTTATCATTTGCTTAGAATTGTTATGGTTGGCTTCTTCTTCTTCTCCTTATTTGGGGTGTGGTCAATAAAAGGTGCGACGTCCGGGATAGGAGCAGAGACGGCTAGAGTGTTGGCCAAACGTGGGGCGCGCCTTATACTCCCGGCTCGAAGCTACAAGACTGCTGAAGATACCAAGGCTCGAATTCTAGCCGAGTGTCCTCAAGCTAAGGTGGTCGTCATGTCTCTTGATCTTAGCTCCCTTTCCTCCGTCCGAAAGTTTGTCCGAGATTTTGAGTCCCTTCATCTTCCCCTCAACCTCCTTATGTAAGTTCCCGCCCATATCTCTCTGCTATAAATTAGTTAGCGTACACATATATATCTGCTAATGCCACGAAAATATACTCACGTATGAATAAACAATAATCATTTGGCAGAAATAATGCGGGGAAGTTTTCGCATGGGCATGGAATCTCAGAGGATGGCATAGAGATGACCTTTGCCACTAATTATTTAGGTACAGAAAATTATAGAATTGCATGTGATGTACAGATTTTTATAATTTAAACCTCTTAATCCAATTAATATGTGTTTAATCATATGATACATAGCAAAATTAAATTTTAAAATTGTATCCAGGTCATTTTCTGTTAACAAAACTGCTAGTGAAAAAAATGGTGGAAACGGCGGAAGAAACAGGAATCCAAGGTAGAATTGTGAACGTGTCTTCCAGTATCCACAGCTGGTTCACCGGCGATATGATTCCTTACCTCGACCTCATCACTAAAAACAAATGGTATTTTTAAATTCCATTTTACTTTTGAATATTACTTTGACGACTTAACTATCTTTGACATAATATTAATTTCAATGCCTAGCTTTCTATTTTTCGTAGCAAAATTAATTTGTGTCTAAGGAGTGTAAAATAGAAAAAAACATATTTATTTGAAAGTTTTTAAATATTAGTTTTTCTATAACTAATGATATTTAAATTTTAAGTTTATATGAAAATTTAAGTAAAAAGCAAAGGGAAAGAAGAAAGTATTAAAACAGTTTTAAGTTTGTTTGAATATTCTACGTGGGTTGAATTTCAGTGAATATGATGCGACACGTGCTTATGCACTCTCTAAGCTTGCCAACGTACTTCATACCAAAGTCCTTGCTCACAAACTCAAGGTAGGTTGTATATAATTTTCATGACATTTCTTCATTTATCGTTGTGTTTGGTTTTAAGAAATTATTAAATCAATCTTATCCACCATTCATAATAATCTCGAAGTTTCTCCTCATTTATAAATTAAAGTTTGAGATTACAGTTGACTTATTTTGAAAGCTGACTACTTATCTAGTCGAAATTGTATTTTGTGTAGCAAATGAAGGCAAATGTTACAGTGAATTGTGTTCATCCTGGAATTGTGAGGACTAGACTCACTAGAGACCGTGAAGGCCTTATTACTGGTAATAATCAATAACTACTATATACTCCTTATGTATATATGTATATAGTATTATGTATTACATTTACATAATCCTATAACTAATAATGACATGAATATAATACAGTACAAATTATTTTAACTAAAATTTTGAGTATTATTTAATGATATCTGTATGCTCTTGCAGATCTAGTGTTTTTCTTGGCTTCAAAGCTCCTGAAAACTATCCCTCAGGTACTTAACCATTTTTTCTTCTTCTTCTTCTTCGCTTCTCTTTGGTGATTAAAAACTATGAGCATTATCTTCTGAAGATTTAAATCAGTTAGTTTACTTAACAAAATTTGACGTGAATTTGTCCGTACAGGCTGCTGCAACCACATGTTACGTGGCAACACATCCCAGACTTGGAAATGTTTCAGGGAAATATTATGCAGACTGTAACGAATCCTCCCCATCAAAGCTCGGATCAAACTCGTACGAGGCCGAAAGACTGTGGATCGTTTCTGAAGTCATGGCATCTGAAAATCCTAAATCAGTTTTTCATCTATAAATATTATTAATTAGTACTATGAATCAATTAGCTAAATACTCGTGTATATTATATACTCCTACATACTATAATATAACTAGAAACTAGAGAAAGTTTGAGATACATAATAGATTAATAGTATAATATATACTATACTTATGTTAGTGTACTTGTCTCATAAAAACATATATTTTGTAGTAGTAGTAGTTAGAATAGTGGAGTTGCAAGCATATATCTTTGTTTATGTGAGGCCATAGGTTTTTTTTTTTTTTTTTTTTCGTGACATATATGAGTCCGTAGTTTGATAATTATAAAAGGTAGTACATACAAAGCAGTTGTACCACAATACATGGAATTGTTTATTGTACTTTATAAAGTTCTTTTTGGATAATATATTATCTAAATAGTATATTATTATATGATCATCGATCGTATCATATATTTTGTGGGGCTTAAGTTGATGTACTGTAATTTGCCTTTCTATGTTGTTTATGTGCTTAATCAGTGTGTAATCAATCTCTTTTGGTAGTAATTATGTAATTTGGAATTTTATGAAGTTATAATCGATTAGTCAATGACTTAATGTCCGTCCTATCATGAAACTTACTAGTTCCATAATTTGAAGACTAACATCAAAAACATTTGACATAATGAAAGTGGCAATAAAATACAGGTAAGTAGCGAGAATAATGAACATGGATATAGTCAATGCCCGATGGCATGTGGCCGAGTCTTTAATTTTTTAAAAAATTTCTCTGTTTTATTGTACATTAATGGTTGTTTCTATGGTCTTGTCCAAAAACATTTGTTTGACAGGAAGATAAAGAATACAAATTTTGTTAGTTGATTGACCAGCTATAACTAATTAGAGTAGTTTGGATAAATAATTTATGTACGAATGAAGTACCTGTATTAGAATATCCAAACCTATGTTGCTTACTCGTCTTATTGTAATGCTATAGCTTAACAATCAAATTTGTTTACAGTTATACCCACTGGCAAAAATAATTGGAATTTGTTTTAATTTTTTTTTTAAATAAAATTCCAAATATAACCTTCGAAACTAAAATATTTCGAAAAACAACCCATTTTTTCGAAATATTTTGTTCCGAATGTTATATTTTGAATTTTTTTTTTTTAAAAAGTAAAAATAATTGTGACCTGCCTTTAGTGGTTGCCTGGTTGCTACAAACTATTTAGCTATCTCCTTTTCGTGAATTGCATTTTTCATTCATTCATCATCATATTTTATTTCCAACAAATTATACTATGGAGTAGTTTGTTAAGAAAAAAAAAATCATCAAGAAGAAGTTAAGGTTAGAAGTTCTCCAGTGTGTGATAAACTGGTAACTGTATGAAGTATATGCATTTGCTTAGGTTATGGATCTGAGGGTTAGCTATGTATGAGTTCGATTTGAGCTAAACATAGGCAACAAAATACTCTGTAACACTGGATGAGATTTTTATGTACTGAAGACGTATACAATAGAAGATGGTACAAGATGTTTCGATTTGGTTCGATTAAACATGACCTACACCATAACCAAGTATATTTAGAAGATCTTACAACCCAAAAAGCTTAGAGTATTCTAAGAGTTTAATTTCGGAGGGGTGTCTCATTTGATTGGAGTCTCAAAGCAACACAAAAAGCTAAAAGTATTCTGAGTTACAGGGAAACTCTTGAAAGTCTCTTGTAGAATGAGGGCTATATATATAAATATTTAATGAAATTCATAATAATCCTATTATAAGCTTATAGCTTATGGCATTCAAAATCAACATTTGCTCCATAAAACTGCAATCTTGCGGTTTCACTACAACATCTGAAACTAGTTAGTGCATGATATATTTGGGAATTTCAACAACATTTTCCCACCATATGAGATTCAAGCTAGCAGCAACACTTCCAGTTATAAAACATAATCCTTTAATTTAAAACACCGATCCAATTAAACTAATAATTAATTAGACTCTTTTACAAACCGATTGATAAAAGACATTTAATAGAGCTCATCCCATTTAAACGGATCTAGTGTTCAGATAGGTGATTACATATAAAATCAAATTAACTCTCACAACATTCGAAATTGTTGACGAAAAAGCAAAGTAGCATATGAGTATATATGTATATGAGCTTGAATTATGAAGACGGTCATTTACTAGTCACTATCAAGCCTACACTAGTCATAAAATCGGGGGTCTCTAGGTATTCCGTTATCTTGCTCCTCAAGTCATATTCACTACTCCGTAGTAATTGTCCAAGCTAATGCTATGCCATATGAAGAACGCAGGATATCTATAGGTGATGGACCAATTTTGCCCCGAAGCGCGTCTTTTGATAATAATTTTGTAGTTTTAGATAAAGACATCCAGCTATCCAAGCAAGCTAAGATTGTATCCCTTTGTCGTTAGGCATAATTTGGTGATCATTTTCCACATGTATATTTGACTTAAGAGGTATTTGTACGGTTTTTGAGACAGCCCATATTCTTGAATCCTGCTAACTAGCTAGTTCAAGGATATCAGGATCAATATATTCCGTATTATATGAGTTGTGGTGCCAATTAATTCTATAAATAATAGTGGTAGCCTAGTTTAGTAGGCATCAAAATCAATCTTTGATTTTGTTTATGTGTAACTTGTTGACCTTAATGCAAAATTGCTCCATTTACCTTACTATATTATGGAGTACTTCATTATTATACCGAATTCAATGCTTTGGCTTTCTTTCATCCTTTACTTTGGTTATGTTTTTTCATCGACAGGATGAGATTTGACAAACGAGTAAAGCTACTTTCCCCAAGGATTTAATGCCTTTTGAAGCGCCTATGTCTGATTGATCTTGTCCTTTATTTATGATTAAATCTGTGCATTGGGTCGGGTTAGGGCCGGGACGAGTCACATGTAAAACAGGCTGGGCCGGGCCAAATGATATACATAATGGGCCGAGTCATCCAAAGAGTGTATCGTTTTTATCTATAAATGGTGTTAGTTTACATGTATGACCTTCAATTTTTGGTAGTGGATTATCGGCAAGTAAGTGAAAATAATTCATTATTTTATAGTGTTTAAAAGTCTTGGAAATTATAGGCTCGTTATTGACTCGACTTGACCCATTAAAGACCCAATAAAACATGATCCTTTAAGAGACCGACCCATTAGGTCCATTATTGACTAGACCCTTTTACAAACGGGTCGGTTACATACCCTTAATGAGGCCCTTTTCATTTGAACAGGTATATTTATGATTTGCTCGTATTCTTTTCTACTAGAATTATTAGTTGACATCGAGTATTATCTGATTCATTTCAATTCTCAAGCTACTCAAATTTTTAGTTATCAGACTCTACGTTTTATTTAATTTGTATTATCCTCCCATGAGGTCATTTGTGTAAGAGAGAAAAATTAGGATATTTGAATACAAATCATTTTGCTATATTAGATAATATTAGTATCACGACTTTCAAAATTATTATTAAATAATGCGTAATGTCACATACTTTATACATAGTACGTAATATGAAGTATTCCCTCCGTTCCTTTTTATTCCTTCTATTTGCTTTTTGTGCAAACCCAAATATAAACTTAAAATTCAAATATTTTTAATTGTGCATTTGTAAAATTATATAAAAAACTCATATTTAAAAAATCTATATTAAGACAAATCTATTGAGATCCAAATGGAAAGGAAAAAAAAAAAACAGAAAAAGTAGTTAATTATACATCCTTCCAATAAAATCCAGTGCCAATCTCCTTATAACGGTTGCCAAATTCCTTTATTTTCTGTAAAATAAAAATGTCCTTATCGTGTGAAAAAATGGTGGTGTTTCAAAATTCAGATGAAAAACACTACAAATACTAATCAATTGGATTAACCTTTTATATATAGGGGTGTATCATAGGATAATATGGAGTGTAAAACAGGATTACCATTATATATCACTGATCCGAGTTAGAGTAACAGGCTACCTTCCACCTTATTAGTGAGTAGTCACCCACTTTGTTGTGTCTTACAAAAAGATGATGGTGAGCTCTATTTCGCAGACATGTCCATCTCCCTTCCTATCATCATCTGGGCCCAAAACTTAGTGGACTAACTGTCACTTCACTATTACTAGTGTTGTAGAATGACTAGTCGCAGTATATAATTGCTGCCCCATGCGTTTGTCATTTCTGTTCTATCGCCACTTCTTAACAAGTGTTGGTGGTTTCTTCCATGAAATAATAAGTAAATTGAAGCAAATAATATCGCCTCATGTACATTTTATTATAAACCAGGAAGGACTTGTCAAAGAACTTTTGTTATGTTTTGGATGCTATTCAATATGAAGTTCATGTTTAAATTTTCATTACTAATTATATTGTGATCCTTTATTACTTAATATTCCACATGTCTCAAAATAAATGCTTCCCTTTCACCTACAAAAGTTTGTAGTAAAAAAATAATCAGTAGAACATATATGAGACAAAGAAAAATATTTATAAAAAGAAAAAAGAAAAAGAAAAAAGGTTTCTCACAATACTGAATGTTAGTGTTTGTTCATGGCTTGACGTCAATTTGTTCTCACAATATGACAAAATTATCTAAACGGATTCAGTTTTCTTAAATATCTAAAGGAGAACTTGAACTACGAACAGGGTGATCAAACTTGAGCATGTGAGCAGAAATATCCCTCTAAGCAAATGCATCCAAATAATCTTGAATATACGATTCAGGTGATTATCAGTACAAAATGAAGTAAAACTCAATTTCTTTAATTTGATGTACCCCTGTTTGCACCAAAAAATAGAAATCAGTACAAAGTCAGAGCTCTTTAACTTAGTTCCTATGAGGTTTACGTATCCATCGAGCCTTTTGATGCTTAATCCAACCTTCCACAGTCTGTATTACCTACCAAAACAAGTTGAAACTCCTAACCTCCTGCTGTTTTTTCGGCATCGGTTTCTGAACTTAGCAAGTGAGAATGAGGATCTGATAGATTTTCCTGTCAGACATCGAACAGGCAATCCATAATTGTGATATGTTCTAATCTGACCATCCTTTCCTCCTGTTACTATCACAAGCCCCCACATATGAGAACCATTCAAAATGCTCTCGCATACATTACTCAAGACTTCGAGGTCTTCAATAGCAGGTGAAACAACTGGTTGTGACACTTCGTCATGGCTCATATAGTGATAATTGTCACTTGAATCAGATGGTTTCTGGTTATGTCTTGGTTGATTAGATGGTTTAGCTGTTGAGGGTGGTAGAGCTGAGGTGGATGAGATACCATGCCAAGGTACTGCGATCAGAGCATTGGATGATACAAAACTTTCAGAAGACCATATATTTTTGGATTTGCTGTTTCTAGGTCTCCCATTGCTTAGGTAATTCCAGATGTATACATCAGAATCATCAGTAGCTGAGATAATGTGTTTCCCATCAGCAGTGAAAGATGCAAGTACTTGGCTTCCTCGATCGATCAGGGGAACAGAACCTAAATTGCAAAGAAAATAAGAAACATCTGGTCACATCGAAACACAGAAAATTTTGTGATGCTTAACCAGTCGACAGTTACAACTCCATAAGTCCATAACTGTACTCATTAAGCCATCAACTGAACTCTGATTCAGTGATTCTCCCCTGCTGAAGAACAACGTCAAGATGTTAAACTTACCAACCTCTAAGTTTACAGACGATGTTATTTCCCTTAAGAATCCGAACTACAGAGTCATCGGAACTAACTACCACTTCACTTGGATTAATTGGAGAAAACTGTGATAAGAGGAAGATAAATCCAACATCAACTAAAGAAAAAGAAGGATATGCCAGAGAGGAACGAAAAAAGAAAGAGAAACCAGTGGAAAATGAGAAAGAAAGATGAGAAGATAATGCCAGAGAAAAATGTAAATGTTCTTAACCTGGAAACCAGTTATCCTCTTGCAAGTTAACGTCTTCTTCTCTTGCAAATATATAACAGATACCCAATTCAAAAAATCATCTGCTGCATGCAATGTATCATCAATTATCTAACAGCAAAACTTAAAGCCTTAAAACTTAATAATCAGGCGAGTAAAGTTTGATAAAACAGGACTGAAGAAAGAATACTTGCAAACCAAAAAAGAAATCTCTATCACTTGA
This sequence comes from Dysphania ambrosioides, assembly GCA_026401315.1. Classification (NCBI taxonomy): domain Eukaryota; kingdom Viridiplantae; phylum Streptophyta; class Magnoliopsida; order Caryophyllales; family Amaranthaceae; genus Dysphania; species Dysphania ambrosioides. Next base: position 3,358,840 of record CM048659.1, on the reverse strand, counting down.
ACTGTTTGAAGTACTCAAACAAAAATGAAAATTAAGCTCAGCTTACTAGGAACTTAAATTAACACCGACGTCGAAAAGCTTTGGAAAAAGTGCTATAATTCAAACCCAGAAAAGAGAAACAAAACTCCATAGAGTCTAATGTAATAGTACAAGAAGGCAAAGATCCTTAAAGGGGGATTAAAAAAAAAAAAAAAGGGATGATAGTTTAATACAAGTGATCAAATTGTAATAGTAAAAGAAGCATAATAGGCAACCAATCTATCAACATGTTCATCAGAAATTAAACCTGTATTTCACTATGTCCCTAAAGCCTTGAGGGCCTTCTGCATGGACTAATGGTTATGTATCTCGTATAACATTCTTCTAGGAACTTCCTGTAAAGGTCAATGATCTTAGTTTCTTGAATCCTGAAGCCATTTTAAATATCTAGTTTGATACACTTGTTTCCTTTGGTTTGATAGAGTTTGCATTATTTCTAGGCAGTCTTCCAGTTTACATACCCATCTTTGTATTAAACTCAACTTTATAATGAAAAAGCTGATGCTAGAGCTTTAATCCTTGCAGATGTTTTAGCACAGGTATAAATCCCCATGTACCTGAGATGTTAAAAAAAGAGCAGTTTCCCACTATTGAACCAACAATACCACCCTGCAAACAGGCAAAACTTTCATGAAACTTCCAATTGATATATCTGAAAGATAGTTAAGAACTTAAGATAGAAGCCAGCTGCTATGACCTTTCCATCAGGTCGGTAGCAAATAGCAGTGACAATTTCCTTGATATCAATCCAGTCAAGCACTTGACATCTACGGACATCCCATACACGAACTTTTCCATCTATTGAACCGCTAATGAAATAGTTATCATTCGTAGGATTGAACTGTGCACACGTAACTACATGTTCAAAAACAAGTACAAAAGAAGAGTCAAAAGGTAATGTTTAGACAATGACACAAGTATAGGTTAGGATAAGGAGAAACTTATCTAGAAGAAACATAAGCTTCATATTACCAAAATTACAGTGAGGAAAAACTCTTAGACACTGGCTACTTCCCACTTTCCACAAGCGCACTGTCTTATCAACCGAGGATGACAGCAAATGCTGCATTGAAGGTAAACAAGGAATTCATAGATCCAAGCAGAGTTTATTCATAGAAACACCGCAGTTAATTATTGTAAACAATTACAAGTTTAAATGTGCCCTAGAATGAAGGAAGTTCCAAGGGATGGAGACGGATGAGGAGGAATTGGAGGGATCTGTATTCGTTCCCCTTTCTAAATAAACCAAATCCCGCCAATATTGGAAAACTTTGGAAAGAAAATGCAAGTTCACTTCTCTCCCTTCCCTTTCTTCCCTATAATCACTAACCGGACAAATTATAAGAAACTACAATTCTGCATGCAACACCATTACATAGGAATAATAAATATACTTACCCCATTCTTAGACCAGGAGATATCTAGGATCTCACCCTCATGTCCATGGAATTCATGCCAAGGCTTCTCTAATATCCGAAACACTTTATGAGGCACCATAATACCATCGCCAGCTGAGTTAGAGGATTTTTTCTGCTTATTCTTCACATTTCCTTCCTCTTTGAACTTGAAAAAGGTAGCTATATTTGGATTACCATTTACAGAAATTTTCAAACCTGCAGATACAGTACTGAAGCTCAAAAGTTCAAAATCAGTCATTTGCTCCTCAATTATCTTCCAAACTATCAAAGCTCCATCTTCACCACCAGTGGCAAGATTCTTCCCACCTGGACAGAACTTCATTGTCAGTATTGAGCCCTTGTGAGCAGAAAATTCTTGCCTATGGTGCAGGGAAGACAACTCCTTTGACCACTTTTTGTTTGAACGAACGCGAATTCTCCGGCTTCTAGACCTAAAGTTTTCGCAACTGTGAAACGCCTCCTTATTATCTTTATCTTTGTTAAAAATACTTGCAGCTTTGAAGCTCAATCTCTGTATGAAACCTTCCTTGCACTTCCTTTTACCCGCCATATTACTCCCTTCTGATCCTCCTCTCCTGAAGTGCCAACCAAGACTAGATGATCCAAACGTCTTCTGAAACTTATCAGTTGTATCACAAGATTTTGAACCAACTTCACGAGGTCTCGTAGGCTTTCCTCCGTTACCTGCCTCCTTCACATCAAACACTCTCTTATCATCCAAGCACTGAATTCTGCACGGCACATCCTGATATTTTTCAACTGCTTCATGACTCTGACTGGCCAAATCCTTCCCTTCATCTCGTTCTTTAGCTCCTACCATCCTGTCATAACTCTCCTCAGTGATCACACAGCTAATATTATCAGGCCCTTCTTTTGCAGTTTGGCATCGATCTAAAACAAAACCCGTCTTTCTTATAAAATCATCACGTCGTTCATCTATGCTTTCTGGATTCAAACTCCAAAAATCGTAGAGAAAACTACTAACTGCATTAGTACCAACCTTTTGAAGTTCAAGAATACAGGCCTCAGAACCATCTGATCCACTCTCAGATTCTGAAGAAAGCTCTTCAAGAGCATCAAAAAAATCATTACGCTCAACACATGCATTGTCCATAGTTCCTTTATTATGGCTATAAGTTACCTACATTCCTTACGAGTACTACTAACTAGTCCAACACAAATTCTGTGTCAGAGTTTACCACATTGATCTTGATCAACCTCCTAATTCGAAATGTAAAACGTTAAAGATCAATGAAGCGCCTTATAAATTCATGAAAACATCCAAATATGGACCTTTTCATTCGTAAGCTGCATTTTCACGTAAAGGTAGACGACAGAATGTTAACACATCATCATGAACAACAGGCTCTTATGGAATTTGATAAGATGTCGTAAAACCCAGATGCTCAAAGTTGAATTAAAGGTGCAAATTGCTCATGAACTTGAGAAACATTGAAAATTTGTAATATGCTCACCAACGATTTATGGTGCAATACACGAAGTATTACAAATCCAGGTCTTAATTTCCTAACTTGATTTGGATCTCAGCGACTTTTTTTTTTATTCGATGATCTGCATTCTCCAGCAAAAGGAGGATCAAGGCTAAAATTCAAATAAAAAAATAGTAAGTGTGAAAACTTGAGATGATATAAAAATGGAAATGGCTAAAAATGGCTTAGAAAAAGATTATTTTTTTCATGTTCTCCCCTCTGAAATGTCGTACATTGATCTAGTTTTAATATGGACGTTGGTTTTCTGAAATTGCTGACTTAGCTTAAGTTCATTATACATCTTGTATTCATGTCGAAATTATTGTCCTACATGCCTTTGATTTCTAAGTATGTTCCTCAATAAACAATTTACCATGACATGCATCATACTTCACGTCTAGATTAATTTCTAAAAAATAAATAAATTTTAGAGCTTTTTCACCCTGTTTTAAAAAAAAAAAATCAAAAAATAACCTTTAAATCAAATTATTTCTAAAAAAATCCTAAATAAAGTAGTTGTTTGAGAAAAAATTATTATTTTAACTTAAAATCTTATATTATTATTTACGAGCATGAGTTAATGAAAATAAAAACCGAGATTTGTCGTTGTTTCGGGTGAAAAAGACCAAAAAAATTTGGTTCGGATGAAACTAATCTTTGAAACAATTGGCTTCGGTTAACAAAAAAATGGAAATTACCAACCATCCCACAATCAAACCATCCCACGTTTTTTCAACTGAAAATCAAATAAATTTTTGCAATTGAAAATCAGATATACAACCATCCCACATTCAAACCCACGACTAACAAATACAAAAAAAAAACAAAAAAATTTCAACATAAACACGCATAAATTTTGGGAAAATCATAACTGAAAAATAGATCATCATTCATGAAACTCACAATTATCCAATTTCTACCAAAAAAAATTGGAATATAAATAAAGATAACTGAAAATAAAAAACCAGAGTTTTTCCCACTTGTCACACACACAGTTACCCAAACCCTTCATATGTAGAACCAAACAACCATAAAGACCCATATTTCTTTTCAATATCGCTATTCGCTAGAGTGTACGCATACATCAGATTCAAACAACTACAATTTCACCGAAAAATTATCACTGCTAGAACAGGTATTAATTCTACTCTTCTCCTTTATTTGTTTTTTTTATGTTGAGATAGTTCTACATTTTTTGTTTTTGATGTTCAGTTCTTACTTTCCTTCATTGGTTTGAGTATGCAATGCATGTTATCAAAAACACCAAATTAATCCAACCAAACCAACCACACAAAAAAATACTTTAAAATATCGTACTAATAGAAAAATATGAATGCAACAAAAATTCTTCATTAAAGAGAAAGATATATAACCGTGTAACTATCCTCTTCTCAGCAACCACTTCAATTCGGAGAATTTAATTTAATCAAAAGTCTTAATCTTGCAGCACAAACCATGACAGTTTGATTTAACAAACAACCCAAAACACCCAAAAATATACTCCAAAAATTAATAAAAAAAAAAGGGAGCTGGAAAATGGTGTTTACTAGCGTTGGGATCCACTTGAGTGACCCAACACCTACTTGGGCCCTGGTTGGTTTGTGTGCATCTAAAAATTCCTGGACTAAGATTGACAGTGGTGGCGGAGATGGAGGAGCTTCGTCGTACGCCGAGGAAAGGAAAACTAGAGGGAGCAGAGTAGTGATTTTTGCGCGATTTTATGTCAACCAAATAATATTTTTTATGGGTAATTAAGCAACATTTTGAAATTGATACAATACCCAACATAATGATTATAAGGATAAGATAATCATTTCTTGACATATTCAAATATACTTAACTTATTATTAACAGAAATCGAATTCTCAGAAGATTATGCAACAATAAGAAGAAATTGATGAATTGAAAACAAAAATCACGTTACGTACCCTATTATCAGACTTACTGCTCTGATACCATATTGAAACTCACGTCTCTTTAAATGTTATGCAGATTATTTTTAAGCTCTGATTAAAGATCAATTGCTGAGATGCAAGAATCAATACAACTCAATGAACTAGAAAGAAAGAGGATTAAGAAAGAGAATGAAAGGGTTAAGTGATAGAAATATTTTTTTTTATTTCTCAATCAAAATCAATCAAATAATTCTGTACATAAGAGTCTATTTATAGACCATGCAAGCGTAATAGAATTCCTAGATTTCAGTAATTATGTTACACATTATTACAACAAACTCATTTTGTAATAAAATCTGATTACACTATTAATGCTCAGCTATTGTCTATTATTGCTTTTAGTATGACTTCTGATAGAGTGCTTGCAATTGTCTCCTGATGCTTCGCTCATGTGCTGCAATACGATGATCACCAACACTATCAGTAGCCAGTGACAGATCTTCTGGTATTTGGGCAACTAGCCCAATCTGAGTCTGAGTATGCTCTAAGACTTGATGATCAGTAGTTTTTAGTAATATTCCCTACCCAATAGTATCAGCTATATATCTCAGAACATGGTGCAAGACTTTGAAATGATTGTCCTTTGGCTGATGCATGAACTGACTAAGAGTTTGCACTAAAAACGCTAGATCAGGTCTAATATGTTTGAGGAAATTTAGTTTCCCAACTAGAGATATGTATAGGACTGGATCATCACAAGGATTATCATCATCAGACAACTTCAAATTAATGGGAGTAGAGGCAGACTTAGCAACATCTAGGCCTGAAAATTATAAGAGCTCTTTTGTAAACCTCCTTGGAAAAAGAACAATACCATATGATAACTGTGTGACTTCAATCCCCATAAAATAGCTTAAAACCCCAAGGTCTTTTATGCTAAAAATAGTATCAAGATGAGCTTTGAGTCGTGAAACAACATTATTGTTGTTTCCAGTAACAATAATGTCATCCACATAAATCGCAACAATAATGATAAGTTTTTCTTCTGTCTTTATAAAAAGATAATAGTCATTCTTAGATTGAACATAACCTAGGGATTGCAGTTCATAATGAAGTTTTGAGAACTATTGTCGTGATGCTTGCTTGAGCCCATAAAGTGATTTTTATAGTCTACACACTTTATTGTTGGGATTAGGAACACCCTCTGGCATCTTCATGTACACTTCCTCATCCAGATCTCCATGAAGGAAAGCATTATTAATGGCTAATTGATGAATGTGCCTCTTGTTACTTGCGGCAATGGACAACAAACATCTTATTGTAGACATCTTGATAATGGATGAAAATGATTCTTTGAAATCAACACCGTATTTCTATGTAAATCCTTTGGCTACAAGTCTATCCTTGTGCCTCTCCAAGGTTCCATCTGATTTCAACTTCAACTTGTATACCCATTTACACCCTATCACCTTTTTTGAAGGTGGAAGTGCGACTACTTCCCATATTTCATTTTTTTTCTAATGCCATAATCTCCTTTTGCATGGCTTCTCTCCATCTTGCATCTTGTGAGGCTTCAAAGTAAGTGCTAGGTTCATGCATTTGCATGACAGAAAATAATGCAAGCTTCGATTGATTAGGAAGAGATTCAAATGAAACAATGTTACATCCATGGCTAGTGGTATTGCATTGATAATCATTCATCCACTATGGTGTTTTAACAACTCTTGTTGATCTTCTAAGCTTAGGAGTAACAGATTCTAGGCTAGGCTATAAAGAAGAATCTTGAGTTGAAGAATTAATTGCTGAATCATGAGAATAGATTTTAGCAATATCATAGAAATCACTATTTGTTGTAGTATACTTGGGAAGAAAAAACTTAGAAGCAATATCATGATGATTGGTACCATGATGGAAAGGAAAATGATTTTTGTAAAATACAACATCCCTAGTAATGTGTATTTTTATTTGTCTTCAGATTAAGTATTTTTTTATCCCTTTTGATGTAGGGGATATCCAATCAATACTCTAGAGAAAGCTCTAACATCAAGCTTTGTTCTGTTAACAAGTGTGGTTGATACGTAGCACAAACAGCCAAAAGGTCTCAAGTGATCAATTGGGGCTGGAGATCTATATAATTTCTGATATGGAGTACTGAATTTAATGCTCCTAAGAGGCATGTGATTTATCAAATACACAGCACACAAACTACTCTCCCCAATATCTCCTAGGAACATTGGATTGAAAACAAAGAGTTCTTCCAACCTTAAGTAAATGTCTATGCTTATGCTCCACAACACCATTCTATTGTGGTGTGTAATCACAACTAGTATAATGAACAATTTCATTTTCAATGAAAAGTTCTCTCATCAATCCCATGGTCAAATCAAGAGCTTTGTTATATCTTACACATAAGATCTTATAGTTGAATTGTGTATTAACGTATTGAGCAAAATATTTCATGACTTTGATTCTCCTTTTGAATTGATAAGATGAACCCATGTGAATCTGCTATAATCATCAACAATAGTTATGAACTGATTATAGCCATCAATGTAATGTCTTTGTAAGGGCCCCAAATATCAATATGAATCATATCAAAAATTCTTTTGAGTTTTTATTGAACTATCAGTGAAAGACATTCTTGTATGTCTAGCTATATGGTCTGTCTAGCTACATGACAGATTTTGCACAAAACATTATCTGTACAATCCTTGATATTCCAAGGTAGAACGTGCTTAAAAGATTAAAAAGGAAAAATGGCCTAGCCTAAGATGCCAGAGCTCAGTTGTCTCAATGGCTTTATTGGCTTGGTGGCACGATCTTAATGCATCAACATTTGTTTTTTTCTTCAGGTTTTGTACACAATACAATCCTCCAAGAAGCTTACCAAGATGTTGGACCTTCTAAAAGAGATCCTGAACATAACAGGAATCATGAGTAAAGGTTATAGAGACATTCATGTCTTTGCAGAGTTTAGGCACGGAAAGAAGATTAAACTTAAAAGATGGCACATGAAGGACATCTTTCAAGAATATTCCACTTGTTAGACTAATTGTGCCTATATGTTCTATTCTTGCTTTCGAACCATCAGGAATGGTGATGGTATTATCATACCCATATATCCTCTTAGCATCATCAAATAGACTTAAATCAGTGCAAATGTGGTCTAATGCACCGCTATCAATCAACCAGGTAGCATTCATTGATGAAATAAAACAGCATTTACCTGTTAATCCTATTTGATTACTGGTTTCTACAGCATGCTTACTCATTGTTTCATTTGATTGATTCCTTCCTAGCAGATTGAGTAGATTGTTATATTCATCAATGCTTATCATTGGTGCATCGATCTAATTGATCTGTTCTCTTTCAAATCATCATTGGAGTTAAAATCTTGTGTGGTAGTTCCAAATCCTATTTTTCCTTTTATCCACACATTTTCCTTGCGATTATTAGGATATTCATGTATCTTCCAACAAGAATTAATAGAGTGTCCAGCCTTATTACAATGATTATAGAAAATATTAGAGTTATTTTTCTTATTATTCTACATAGATCTGGAATTATTTGTCATCTATTTGGATTGCTGAGCTTGCTTATCTCCTCTGTAAACTCTTTTATTTGTAGTGAAAGCCACTGAATTCTCATCGTTGTGAATATTGCTCAGCTCCTTGTGTCTCTCTTCTTGAATAAGAAACTTGTATACATGATTGAGGCTAGGAAGAGGATTCATCATGAAAATATTGTCACGAATAGTAGCAAATTGTTCATTTAGTTTTATCAAGAATTGCATGAGTCTTTGATCTTGCTAGACCTTGAATATCTTTTGAGTGAGGTTACATGAGCATTGATTACAAGTACAAACAGGCAGAGGCTTGGCTGCGTTCATTTCATCCCACAACATTTTCATCTTTGTGAGGAATTCGGCCACAAAATCATTGCCTTGTCTCATTTTAGAAATCTGATGCTCAATGCAATATAGTTGAGGTCCTGATATGTATCCATACCTCTCCTCTAAATCTTTCCAGATTTCTGATGCAGTGTTAAAATATAGAACACTACAAGCTATTGTACTATCCAAATCATGTAATATCCAGGAAATTATCACATCATTACACCTCTCTCATTGCCTATATCTAGGATCTTCCAAATCAGGTTTATGAATGACTCATGTTACAAAATCTAACTTGTTCTTCGCTGAAAGAGTTATGGACATGCTTATCTTCCAATCTCCATAGCTACTTCCATTGAATTTAGAAGACACAAGTTGCATGGAATTTACATCTGAAGGATGAATGAAGAAAGATGAGCTAGGATCTTGATTAACAGAAATCGAATTCTCAGTCATAATTCTCAGAGATTATGTAACAACAAGAAGAAATTGATGAATTGAAAACAAAAATTGCATTACACACCTTAAGATCGCACTTACTGCTCTGATACCATATTAAAACTCACGTCTCTCTGAATGTTATGCAGATTATCTTTAAACTCTGATTGAAGATCAATTGCTGAGATACAAGAATCAGTAGAACTTAATGAGCTAGAAAGAAAGAGGGTTAAGAGAGAGAAGGAGAGGGTTAAGAAAGAGAAGGAGAGGGTTAAGTGAGAGAAAGATTTTGTTATTTCTCAATCAAAATCAATCAAATAGTTCTGTACAGAAGAGTCTATTTATAGACCATGCAAGCATAGGGCTCTTATAATGAAATATTTAACAAAAATAGTTTATTATTAAACTATGCATAACATATGACTTTCCTAATTTTTACTAAAACTAATTCATATAAATTGGAATAGTACCTAACATTCATTGAAAATATAAGATTACCATTATTGTCATTTGTATCAATAAACCAAAAAGTGCCTAGACTGGATAAAATCACACCAAACCAAGAAGAATCAAACGAGCAATGACTCACAAAAATTAAACTCAATCACCCGATTTTAATTCGGTTGAAAAATATTGTTAGAGTACATCATGAAGTACTATTTGTTAATGTCATGCAAACCAATAACGTTCAACCAAAAATATGAGTAGTATTGGTTGTAATGAAATATGTCGATCATCTTACGCACAAGGCACAACTTACATTCTTCTTATCATTCAACTTTTCATTCTTAAACAATGTGTTTTAGAAATATTAAAGTATAAAATTATTCTTTGAAAATTACAAATGATATTTTCTATTCTGCATAAACAGATAGATACATTATACTCTCTAACTGCTTTTTTTTTTTTTTTGAAAAATCCATTTCCACTCTCTTAATCTAATCATTAAAATATCGTTACTTTGTATAGAGTAGTATATACGGAGTAATATGTAGATACTCCCGTATAAAAAAATTGTAAAAGATCTTGGTATTTAGATTAGTCAACATGTTAGAAAATAGAATTGATTAAAAAAGTTGTTAGCTAGAATAGAAAAATATTAAATGGAGTTGACATAATTGAGCATTAGTAAAGAATTATTGAAGAACTCAATTGAGTAATTAATAAGGGAAACATTCTACGAAATGCATTGAACATGAAATAAGTGGGAGGATAGACATTCCGTTAAAAACAATGCAAGTGAACTTATTGTATTTATTAATATTTCAATAATAGAAATTATCATATATAAAAATAATAATAAAAAAATAAAGCACTCAATAGACGAATAGTAATTGAGATTATTTATGTCATAAAATATAAGATAAGAAAAATAATAGTAAATGAAAAAAAACTTTTTAAAATTTTCCAATAATAAATAAGAAAAGGAAAAAATAAGAAGAAAGTACTTATTTCATCTTAAATTTTGTTTCATTTAATTTTTATGATATTAAAATATGATTTAACATATTTTTATTTGTAAACGTGTGAACAAAATTTATGAAAATATCAAAATACATTAAAAAAAACCTTACTTAAATTTAAATACTCAGTATGTGGAAAAATAAAGAGAAGGAAAGAAGTGAATAGTAAGAAAAGACGCATGCGCAGTGAGAATGGCGACAAGAAGAGGGGGACCCACAGGACCAAGGGGCACCGTCCGAACCCACTAAGATAGACCGCGCAATCCCATCGGATGCGCACGCTTTTTTATCGGAATTGACAAATTGATGAGTCTCCTGTGTTTGGGCAGCAGAAAGAAACAGTGCATAATTATTCAGTACGACTGATGTCCACATCCCTATACTATAACATGTTTCGTATGGACATTGCGGGGCCACATCAGAGAATACGAATCAATCCCCCTCTCCTTAGTCCTTATCACACGGCTTCTCTTTGCCGCCTGTTCTCCTAATTCTACCCACTATCACACTATCATCCTTCCCATTGTTTTTAGCCGTAAAACTCCATTATTTTTTTTATTGGTTCATTGTATTTTGGATTTTGTCAAACACTGTAATCTACTTTGCCCCACTTTGCTCTTCCCCGAATCTATTCCATTTACATTTTTTCCCACTTTATATATCTGATTATATATAATATTTTTGTTCTCTTCGCCGACTTTCAATACCAAGTGTATTTAAGCGAATTACAATTATGAACTGAATTTGGATGGTAAGGTTAAGTGATAAATTTAGTTATGATACGTGTTGTTTGGTAATTTTGTCTTCATCATGATCAATGTATATAGGGATATGAAGAAATCAATGATTTGTTCAAATATTTAGCAGGATTTGCAAGAAGTGATTAGGTAATAAATTAGGTGAATTCATAAGTATTTAAGCATGTCTTATAAAAATGACTATACACAAATTCACAAAAGAAAAACCCTAAATTAATAGCATTTATGGAATCATAGTAAGAAGAATTTTCCTAAAACTCATCATATACTTGAAAATATATATATCATCTCAGTTAATTTATCTTTCACTAACCAAAACCCTAGACAACCAACGACTATGGGCGGGGCAGTTGATGCAACTGCTCTAACAGTTAAATACCAACAAATAACCCCATAAAACGTTAGCTCAACCTAGCCATAACCTAAAAGCTATACAACCAAAACTATACCATATGGTCCAAAATCATGTATTTAGCAATCAATGGGAGGGGGAAGCTCAATCACATCACTGCCTCCCCCCTCCAAAAAATGATTCATTATACCCATGCTGGGTTCAAAGAGACAATATCGTGATTTCATGGATCATTGAGAACATCGAGTTTGACCTTGTGAACCAATACCTTGATTATTTTGATAGTAAGGAACCTATGGAGAGGAATATAAGCCATGTCCAACAGTGGCCAAGATGGTCTCCAAATTTTGATCTCACAATAAAGGCAACAACCTCAAACAAGGCAAAGACCCCATGGAAAAATACTACAACAAGTTAATTAGAATCTGAAAAAAAAAAGATTGGAAAGTGCGAATTCGATGAAGGATCCAGAGGATATCGTCATTTACAATGGTATCATCCAACGAGAGATATTGCACCAATATTTTGCAAGACTCCATGAAGAATTAGATAAGGACCAAATATAGTTGCTCCTCCCCATCAACCAAATGACCAAATAAAATGTCTTCATGTTCCAAATTCATGTCATAAGCTTCTCTTCATTAGCCAAATTAATGACCAAAGAACAAACTAAATTGCACTATGCTAATATATCTTGATTTTTGTCTTGTATAGGATCGTGAAACGAGGAAGATCATTGGACATGGTAGTAAGCATAACAGTTTGTATTATGTTGTTGAGGTGGTTTACCAAGGCAAAGGAATGCTTGCTCATGGGATGTGGATCGATAATTGTGGCTTTGCATCGACGATTGGGTCATCCCTCCCCCGGAAAAAGTGCATCATTCCTCAGGAGAAAAAGCACATGGGCTGCAAAAGAATCTTCACAATAAAGTATAACGTACCCTGATGAACCTGTGGAGAAATATAAGGCACGACTCGTAGCAAAGAGGTATACTCAAATATAGGGATTTGACTATACGGAAATATTTTCTTTGGTTGCCAAAATTAACATATCAGAGTCTTATTCTCTTTTGCGGCTAATCAAGGCCCTTACATCAGTTTGACTTGAAGAATGTTTTTCTACATGTTGATCTACAAGAAGATGTATACATGGAGGCTCTTCCAAGGTTTACAAACGGGTTCAAACCATGAAAAAGGGGTTTAGGTTAAAAGCACTATATGGTAAACAATCTCCTAAAGCATGATTTGGAAGATTTTCTATGGCCATGAAGAAGTATGGTTATATTCAGAGTAATTAAGATAATACTTTATTCTTTAAAAGAAGAGGAGAACATATAACTTGTCTTATCATCTATGAAGATGATATGATAGAGACTCTGAAGTGAAAACTCTTTACAGAGTTTGAGATGAAGGACTTAGTAAGTCTAAAATCTTAGGGATTGAGGTACCGAGGTTAAGGAAGGGAATCTTTATCTCTCAAAGAAAAATATATACTAGATCTGTTAGCTAACACTGGAATGGAAAATTACAAACTTGCAGAATCCCTAACGATATTAAATCATGGACTTTAGATAATTGAAGGTGCGAAACTAGCCAATCACGAGCAATACCAAAGGTTGGTTAAAAAACTCATATACCTATCACATATACTAGGCTAGATATTGCCTATATTATTGGAATTATAATCCATTTCATGCATAAACCATAGGAAAAAATATGGAAGCAGCACTTTGGACAATTGGATATCTGAATAAACTATTGGGAACGGAGTGTTGTGTCAAAAGAATGACTACTAAGAATTTCAAGCCTATACATATGCAAATTGGTCCGGGAATCCAAATGATAGAAAATCTACCTCTGGTAACATAGCAAATTAAGAAGCAGCATATGGTGGCTTATCAAGTGCAAAAGCGGAATTCAAAGGCATTGCAAGAGGGGTTGCATAGATTATGTGGTTAAGGAAGCTTCTGATAGAGATAGGCCTACATCTAAGAAAAAGGTGTGATGTGTTGTGTGGTAACAACACAACAATCATCATTTTCTAAGAATCCTATCCAACATGATTGAACTAAAAATATTGAGATTGATAGATACTTCATCGGAGAAAAACTAGAGGATCAAATTATATGCATTCCCTTCGTCAAATAAGAAGATCGGTTAATAGACATCCTAACAAAGGTCGTGTCAGCTAAAGTATTCCATGATGTATTGTGCAAGTTGGGTATGGAAGATCCCACAACTCAACTTGAGAGGGAGTGTATGAAAGAATAAGATTAAGATCAATGTAAATAGGGAAACAAAGAAATAAGTGGTTATGTGCAAATATTTAGGAGGATTTGTAATAAGTGATTAGGAAATAAAGTAGGTAATTTTATAAGTATTTAAGCATGCCTTGTAAACATGAATATACATGAATTCATAAATTAAAGAAAAAACCCTCAATAATAGCCTTTTATTTGTTATTGATGACTAAAGCGCATATCCTAAATTTTTATACATCATATTAATACATTACGAGTATAATATGTTCTTATTTGTACAACTTTGTTTATATGGTTTAGTAAATTGAATTTTATTGACCAAATTTGTTAAAGCTTATTGATTAATTTAGAAATGTGCATGAATGATGCAACCTAAGGTCTTAGAGAGAAATATCAAGTATATAGTCTTGTTGAATATCGTTTACCTTTACATCGTGTTATGTAGCTCTAACTTTCAAACATAAATCTCAACTCAAAATATAGCGTTTGTTGATGGCTTATGTATATCATGTCCTAAGATTTTTGCGAATTAGGGCTATATGGCTATGTTCTATTCAACTTATTTTATCTGTACTTATATTATCTAAATTTATTTTGTTTGAATAACCATAAATTTTGAAATTGTATGATGTTTTATGATAGTTATTAATTGTAGCATAACTTATAATGAGTATGATGTTGAAAATATTGTGGCATAACAATTTACAGAGCAAACTATTTAATCATTTATATAGACTTATTTGAACTCTATCTTATGTAAGATAAAGGACATTAAATTCATACCCAAATCTTATAGTACACCTACAATTATTTACGAGCACTATTAGTTCCATCCACTTCTTTCTTGTACTCATTTATTTTAGCTAATTCTTTGGAACTAAAGTAGGAAAAAGTAGACGCTAAACACCAAGGAATTACCTTAATCAAAGATGAGATTGATAAATAGGGCGTACTCACTACTCAGCAAAAAGAATGACAGTAATATTAGAAAGGCGGTCAGGACGTAGGTGGTGGTGAATGGTGATAGTACCCATTACGTCACGATTGCTGTATGTCCTGTAACCTGATTGGCGACGTCTCCACCTCTCTAATGCTATGTCATTTCAGACATTCAGTCATAAGACTGAGAGAGAGATGATTCCTCGACAACCAATTTTCTTTACAATAAAAACAAATATGAAAAACATGTTTTTTACTCCGTAGTAACGAATTTCATTTCAATAAATTTTACCTTCCCCCAGATGAAATGATACAATAATTGTGACTAGGAAGACAATATTAACCGTTATCCAGTATATCGTAATGTAATATTATTCTATATACCTTTTTCTCTTTATTTTTCCTATATTTTTTTTTATTTATGAAGTTAAAATTTTAAAAAATTTAGCCATAAATTCTCATTATATTATAATAAATAATATACTTAAGTGTAATTTTATTGAATATATCTCAATATAAATTTTTAGAATATAAAGTTTTTCTAATTTTTTGTCTTATTTATTTAGAGATAAAAACGTTTTAAATCGTATCTTAAAGACCGTAAAAAGTCAAACTGGTTAAAAAATTAAAATTAAGAATATAAATAATACTACTCATTAAGTTAATATACTAGATTAGTAGCCAATAAAACTATGTATTAGTCAACCCGTGATCCTATATTCAGTAATTATGCATGGGTTAACGCACGTAAATAAGAAGAAAGTGTAAACCGTTTAATTTAATCCAAATTTTCATATCTACTACAGTCAAAAGTTTAAGAATAGTACACCTTTCCGTGAAGAAAAAAAATAAAGGTACACCATTGAAAATGAATAACGCTCCAAATATCAAAATAAAGATTAAATAAAAACGATACGAAGTAGCATACAGTGCCATACTATCATGCAAAATACGTTAGCAATGAATTTTTTTGTTTTTCCCTAAAAAATTCATGCTCTGGTACATAATTATATGGAGTAGTTCTATAAGCAATGTTTTTGTATTTGTATGTGTTTTTTTTTAGGAGAAGCGATGTTTTAGTTCATAAGTAACATTTTTACACTGAATTGGAAACTGTGATCGACGTACCAGTCCTCGGGTCTTGTAACGAAACTACAACAGTGTTGCAAAATCAAATCTGCAACCTTCAGCCCATTGAAACAGTGATGGTCGTTATCGACTGGAAAGACTCCAAGACTTGGCTTCCCTCATGTTATGGACAACTGCCTTAGTTTAACACTTCAAGGAAGCTTAGCATTATATAGGGAGGTTCAATCCACTCGTTAAACTATTTCACAGTTGCCAAACTAACTAAATTTAGATACACATTTACTCCTTCCGTCCTATATTAATTGCTACATTTTTATTTTGGGAGTTAAAGTTTAAAATTTTTTATCATAAATTTTAATTATATTTTAATAAATAATATATTCAAGTGAGATTTTGTTGGATGCATCTCGACGTATATTATTAGAATATTAAGTTTTCATAATTTTTTATCTTACGAACTTTGAGAAATAAAATGCGTTTTAAAGACCGTAAAAAATCAAATATACCAAATAAATTGGGACAAAGAGAGTAAGTATATAGCGGGGCTTATTAAAGACTTTGTACCTTCTTCAACAGTATATTGATCTCACTTTGTGTTTAATCAACTCGTCTCTTGAGCACTGTTTTTTTCTTTAACTACTTTGCCATTTGCTTTAACCATTTGGCCCACTGGCCCTTTATATTTGTGGTACGTAAATTAGGTACAGCCTATACCATGACGAATTGACCATCACAATCTTCGATCTTTAACCGTGTTTAATGGTAGCTAATTTCCATGCGTGTTTCAAATAGTGTGAAACACGACTATAAGGGGTAACATATACTTCGTTCATTCTTTTTTTTTTTCCCCTTTCAATTTAAAATTCGAAAAAAATAAAATAATATTAAGTATTATTAAAATTTTATAAGAACAATTTATATTTCTGAAAATAAGATAAAATTTTATTAGAAAATGATGCAAATTGGTTGAGTATTAAATAGGAGTGGAATTTCTAAAGTTTACAATATTAAATAATTAAAAAATCAATCAATGAACTATCATGTCAAACGGATAGTTTGACTTAAACTTTTTCATCCAATCACAATATTAGATCTAAATAAAAAGATTTCAAATAAAAACAACATTTTGAAATTTCTTAACAGAAAAATAGAAAAAAAAAAACAAAGTAAGTATAAGCCATACAAATAGTCATTATGAATTACAATTGTAAAAATGATTTCTATTATATTCTATATATAGATACGGTATGACTATTTTCGTTGCATACTCGATCAGTTAGTGTACACACTTTCAATTTTCTACAGCAGGTTTTCCCATGCATTTAAATGGAAAACTATTTTAGCAGTTAGTGTACAGCATTTCTTTTTTTCTTTTTACCAAAACAATAAGTGGTCGTGGAGCCATAGTTTAACCTTAACCAAGCTAAGATGTATCCTGGTGTAGATATGTTTAAATAAGAGGCGCTCCATTAAGCCATTAAGAGCCCTTTAATCAACTTATTTGTAAAAAAGTCTAATTAAATTATGAGCTTAATTTGGTCGATATTTTAGAGAGTCGGGTTTTATTGGACTGTTAATGGATTAAGTCGGGTTAATAATGAGTCAATAGCTTCTAAAACTTTTAAACACTATTAGTTAAAAAATGCTTTCCACTTGCTTGCTAATAGTTTAGTCAAAAATTGGATGTGATATCGACAAACTATTACCCTTCATAAATAGAACTATACTTTCTTAGGATCGGTATGGCCTGACTCGTCCCGTTTCGTATCTTATTTGGTTAAGCCTGACTCGGCCCCAATTCAGCCAGACCGGTTTTGCATGTGTATATCCTGACCCTAATCCCTGCCTCGCATCATGTACAAGATTTTGAGTTGAATGTCAAGTGAACTGTTCCAGACATTAAATATGGAAGTTATGAGGACGTAAAGTAACACGACAATGCTTCTGAAAGCATGGACACGAGTCAAGATGTATCCAAAAGCATTTAATAAGTTATTGCATGCAGTAGAAGTTAGTTTCCCATTTACGCAAAAGATGAAGAAAGTTGATGATGTTGAACATTGAACATTGAACATTGAACATTGAACATGTAGTAGACAATCTATTAGTTTAGTCAAAAAGAAAATTCTTTTATGTTCTTAAAAAGCTAAATCTCACTTGTTTAATTACTTGATATTGACAGGTTGCTGTGAATAAATATATCACCTGAAGTAGTCGTTATTAGTATTCATCAATTCATATTCCTTTCTAACCGTACCTTAACAACAAAGATACAGCCACCAACTCTGATATCGCTCTTCCTACTTCCATCATTCCATATGAAGTGTGAACTGCATGTCAAGAGATGGCATACTTTAGTTCAAGATGTTAATCTGCAATCGGAGAGACTTATGTGGGTTGATGATATTGATGATATATTACTATTCGGCCATGCGTGCCAGTGACAACTCATCTACTTCAATTCTACTTCTATGGTTCCACCGATCTATGATTATCTAACTTCGTACAACGTTGTATATATATATATATATATATGTATGATCATAGTATGTTTGCCGTTAGGGATTACAACGTTTATGGAAAAAAAATATGTTATCACTTTGTATAGATATTTAATAACTATATTCTATTTTAATCACATACAAAGTTTGTCAATAAGTTTTAACACATAAAAAGTATTATATACATACGGGATACAATAAAGTTATTCTATCTTCAGTAAAAGTTATCCTTCAATGTAATAAAAGTTACCCCTTAATAAAACATATGCCAATCTTTATTAAATTTAAGAGATAACTTTTATTATTTTAAAGAGTTATTTTACTTAAAATACAATAACTTTAATATATCATGTGTGTATATAAACTTTTATATTTCACATGAAATCAATCGGTAATAATCGAAATGACCTAGTATATAGTTTCAAAGAATAGTTTATCGCTTTTCAATGACTCCTTCGTGATCGAGGGACAACAAACATGAATAATTATATTATTTACCTCACATGGAGCTCAACTATTTGAAAGTAACTCGTGAACTTATAATAATACGTCATGCCAAATGATTCATATCATGCACTAGCTTGGAAAAACTTTAAGCCATCTTCGTTCCACCACTAAACTATCTAGCTAGTCAACATATGATACCTTTTAATTTCGTCTATACGACTTAATCTCATACTCTACACACATTCTCCGTACCTTTACATGACATGCCATCACTTTATGAGGTACGTTTCAATTTACATAATCGAACACCTTATCTTTTATAACTGATCACAACTTGTACAATTTTCTCACTAACTTTACCATCAATGACGTTTTCTCCGATCACCATAACTAGTCTAAAGGTGGCTCACTCAGGTATATAGTGTCTGTCATGTACTGTACAGGAATAACCATTCCAAACGGACTTGATCAAATCACCACCAGAGAACCATTACACATTATCCCAGATATCCTCATGACCTCATCCCATAATAAGAGAAATTCTTGTGTAGGCCACGGATGTTAAATACGGGTTTGAGTCACAACCACCTCTAAGTGAGAGTTTACTTATAAGGTTAAAAAATATTTCATTCTAAAATCATATGACAATAGAAAGAGTTGTTGTCCCATAAGTGTTCAATTCTCATAATCATTTGATCAATATGAGACGATTGATCCCAACTCACATTGCGGGCTTTTATCTATTTAACAACATACACACACTTCTTGATAAATTACTAAGGGAAAAACTAGGGTAATGTTTCCAAATGAAATGTCTAGATTGCTGGAAAGAAGTAATAATCAAAGGAAGAGTGTCATTCAAAAGAACTGAGCATCATAAATTCATAAGTAGTACATACTGCAAACGGCAGTCAGCTGGCCTGTTTAATCAAGTTGTCAATTACTAGTGACTTACTTTAAATCTATCATAAGTTAATCGTTACCCCTCTTCTTACTAACACATGATACCCACATAGCCACATAGGTATCTAATCATAAACATCCCCAATAATATTTATTTTCCCAATCGTGTTTAGAAACGTATAAAGGAAGAGAGGGACGACAAATAATGAATTTATTGCGGGTTTCAGGTCTTATCTTGAAAGGCCACGGTTGCTGCTCGGTCAAATTTTACTTTACTGCCTTTTATTAATTTGCATTTGGATTTGGTTGGCCTGATAATGCAAGGGATATCATATATTCATATGGCTTTTGGTACGATTGCAGATGGTATTGTATTTAATATATCGATAACTATTACTAAAGTAAAATCCTAAAAAAATTTATCGTCTTTTTTTAAAATGATATTATCTACTTTTTTTTTTCCTACTTTATATTAATATAAGATTTAAAAATATTATATATAGAAAATTATGCGACTATATAAATTCCTAAATCATTTAAAACTACCTTTAATTTATTTCTTCCCTTCGTTTCATGTTTTCTCTTTACCTTTTTCTATAATTATTTTATTTAATATGATAAAAAGTATATATTATTCCAATTAAATTTTCTACGGTAATTGTATAAAATCTATAAGTTTTCACCAATAAATGAAAATATTCTTATTGAAATATTTAACAAGATAATATATTATCAAACCGTATATCGTACGAGACTTAACTAGTGAAATAACAGAATATGACATGCAAATTCCTACGTGGGACTAAGTGTATTCATACATTTGATCTACCGTAACGTTGGAAATTTATGTTTCAGAAGTGGTACGCATCTTGTGTTTTTCTCCAACTCGTACACTCCCTCTGTTTTTTGTTCTTCTCGTTTGAAATTTATAGGTTTTAAAGTCAAACTTTGACCATAAATTCTTTCCAATATATAAGAAAAAAACATAATCATATGGAGTATTAAAAATTCGTCTTAATGTATAATTTTCAAATATCAACTTTTTATAATTTTTGCAAATACTCTATTAAAAATTGTTAAAATTTAAATTTGCTATGAAATCTGTAAAAAAAATGAAAAGAACAAAAAGGAATAGAGTAAGTTAGTAATGCTCCAATAATAAAGTTTCTCATGCGATTCTTTAGCTAAATGAAGCAATCCTCATAAATTATCTTTGTGACAAGCGAGATTCCCGGCACGTATCGTTTGTATTTCATAGGGATGAAAACTAATTAATGCAAGAGAATTAAGAAAGAAAAGTGCGTACATTTTTTCTCATTTATATAATAATCTCTACTCATCTATGTAATAACTATTATTGAACAAAATCACATACACTTTTGCATCACAGTTTGGAATTCTACATGACTACTATACTTAATTATACTGGTTGCAAAAAATTGTTTAGAGAAAGAAATTATTCATATAACAAACTAGTCCGATAAATCAACGTAGTTAATTCTCTATATTACTCAATGAACCGGGGTTTATACCATTCCCAATTAATTGATACGAACTCATTTTAAAAAGTCGTACTAAAAAGAAAGAAAAATTAGGGTAAAATTCAATATTTAAATAGCTACCAGTGTACACTATACGAAATAGGTGGTATCATACTCGATCTAACATTAACCGTATACTATTCATAAGTTTCATTGATTCAATGAGAGATCTATATGTTTAAAGCTCATGGTAAATATGTAATTATAGTTAGATAATTTACGAAGTTTCAATTTTTTTTTTGTGGGAAAAAGAATTTGTTTGACCACTTTATATTTATGCATTTAAAGACATGTCTTGAAGCAAATCTTAGTTTCATGACGATGTATGTATAATACTAGTATACTAGTGCATTAATAATGTCGAGTAACTCAACTAAATTTTAAATCGTATTTTATTTTTTTTCCGACTCTTATACCCGTACTTTGTATTACAATATTGAATATTTTTATTAAAATTGAAACATGTAGATTTATAATTCAAAACAATCTTTGAAGTTGTGAAATTCAAGTCGAGCAACTTTTTGGAAGTGAGTTGATTAATTTTGACTAATTTTGGTCAGCAAGATGGAGAAAACAAAGCTCGCCAGACCACCACCGCAGAATACACGTACACAGTTACACACACCATCCCACAAACACCCACCCACCCACCCACCCACAATCGCATAAAAAAAAACTTTATATTATACTGATTAGGAACTATACAATAGTGGAAATTAATTAAACAAATCAAACTGGCAGAGACAAATATTCTTGCTGTGCGGCTTTTAATAAATAAATAAAACAAAATCCTATCAGCACAAAAAGGGTATTTATTTTCGCCTCCCTTCATTTCCTTCCTTTCACTTTCTTTAATTTCCTCTTATCACTGCTCAGTACATTCAACTATTTCAAGCAGAAACACGCAAACAAACAATTTCTAGAGATAGAAAGAGAAACAAACTCAGACATCCCTTTCTCTGCTTTGAATAGAATAAAAAGCGATATTTTCCTCCACTTTTCGAAGTTGATAAGCTTTGGTTTTCAGCTTCTTCAACGATGGACACTGCACAATGGCCTCAGGTATTGTTATAAAGAAAAAATCTTTAGTTCCCTCTTCATTTTTATCTTGTGGGTTTATTCTTTTATGGGTAAATTAGGCATAAAGATTGAACCTTGCAAAGTGTTTAGTTCAACTGTAATACCCTTATCATATTTTTCATTTTTGCCTTTTTTTAGGCTAAATTATGAATAAAAATTCAATCTTGCAAAGTTATGATTTCATCTTTAATATCCTTTTCATTTTGTATTGTGTAGATTTTTGTTTTCTTTGGTTAAATTATGAATAAAAATTCAGTCTTGCTGGATTTCGATTGATCTTTAATACCCTTTTCATTGTTTGTCATATTATTTTGCGGGGTTTTGTTTTTCTTGGGAATTTATAAGAAACCGATCTTTTTTTGCTTGGGGAAAAGGATGAATCAGTTATTCTTGTTAGTTCTTTCTTGCTTTTCCTGCTGCTGCTACAATCCTGCAAAAGTCTAAAAATTTATTTTTTATTTTTTGTGGGCTTTGTTTTATTTGGCTTTGGTTGTATGTCACCTGTCTTCATCTTAATTTTGCCGTTTGCTTTTGCTTTGACTTACTTTGTTGGATCTTGAAGCTAAATACATAAATTTCTTCTTCACTTTTGCCTTTTATTTTTCTCACTTTATCTAAAATTTTTGGTTACTTTTTATAGGAGATATTAGTGAAACCAATGGAAGAAATGATCCCAAATACATGCGCATCTTCAGTCACAGCAGCAACAACAGTGAACAATAACACTATTGGTAGTAATAATAGTAGAAATTCAAAGCCATCTTCAACTTCACTAGAGAGGAAAGTGAGGCCTCAAAATGACCATGCTGTAAACTGTCCTAGGTGCAATTCAACCAACACAAAGTTTTGCTACTACAACAATTACAGCCTCACTCAACCTAGGTACTTTTGCAAGACTTGTAGAAGGTACTGGACTGAAGGTGGATCCCTGAGGAACATCCCAGTTGGTGGTGGCTCTAGGAAGAACAAGCGATCCTCTACTTCGTCGCCGTCGTCGTGTTCTGCCTCGAAAAAGATGATTACTTCCCATGATTTGGTTGCTTCTGCTGCACAACAGGTCCATCATTTTGCTCATCAAAACCCTAAGATCCATCATCTGCATCATCAAGGAGGAGGGCAAGATTTGAACTTGGGGTTTCCTCCGACTCAGCAAGAATTCAGAAGCTTGTCTGAGTTCATGCAATTTCCAAGTATTGAAACCACCCCTAAAACCCAACTCCCAAATACTGGTACCAGTCCTACTAGTGCTGATAGTAATGCTGCTGCCAATCATCATCTGTCCAATATGGAGCTGCTAACTGGCCTTACATCTTCAAGGGGACTAACTCCATTCATGCCTATGCCGCTTTCTATACCCGATCATCCTATTGGCGGTGGTTATACACCTGGGTTTGGTTTACAAGACTACAAGCCAAGCTTAAATTTTTCACTTGTAGATGGGCTTGGAAATGGGTATGGAAGCTTGCAAGGAGAGGTTGTGCACCAACAACAACAGCAACACGGAGGTGATCATCATCAATCATCATCTAATGGGAGGTTATTGTTTCCATTTGAAGATTTGAAGCAAGTGTCAAGTACTACTAGTGCTGATCATACTACTAATAACAGTGCTGATAATAATAACAATCATGATCAAAGTGGTGAACAAGCAGATGATCCAACACCTGGGTATTGGAGTGGCATGTTGGGAAGTGGAGGGTCTTGGTAGCTAATTTATCAAGATTTGCACAAAAATATGGAGTAATTAACATGGTTTTTTTTGTTAATTTCTTGGTTTTAATCTCCTAAATCTGATCGTCTTTGTTCTTTCAAAGTTCTTAATGGGTGGGGGTGATGACTTGTTTTTGGAGTTTCTTCTCTTTTGAAAAGCTAACTAATAGGGGGATACAACAATATGGGTTAAGTTCTTGGTATCAATCATCTAATCTTAATTTTCTGGTTAGCTTGTTAGTTGAAACCAAGTCTATAATCATTAATTGTTGGATTTTGAAGCTTAATTGTTTTTAGGCTTGGTTTCATCATCAATAGGATATGATGACTTTTTGGATCATATTGTGGGTGCATGATCAAGGGAAGGAGAAAATAGTTTTTTAATTTACAAAAAAAAAAAGCCCATAATTTTTGAGGGGCTTTCCCATATTTGATGCTAAGCTAATTAAGCTTATGCTGTTTGTCTTGTATTGCAAGAGGAATTTTCCCATATGAGCCATCCAGTGAACCATCTGTTGCATCAGTGTGAGTCATTGGTTGGCTTGCTATATATGGAGGATTAAAATAGTTCTATGTATTTATTTATATAATAAGGTAGGTTTTTTTATGTTTTATTTTTATTTTTTAAAGTAAGAGTTGTTTGATCTACGAGTTTGTGGATATTAATTATTACTGAGAATTAATGATATTGTATGCTTTTGTTATGTTATTGTCCAATTTTTTTATATGATATATTTTTCAAGCAAAATGATGTTATATGATTCTCAATAATGATCTAGAAAAAAGTATAGGAAGTCATATCAAGTGTGCTCAACAATATCATTGTATTTGTGCTCTCTTTTTCTCTTCTTTTATGAGTTTATGCTAACAGGTTTAAGAGCATGGAGGTCCCATTTTCAAGGTCAAGATTGTTGATATGATGGGTGCTTAATTAAAGGAAATCCTTCTCCAAAATAAAGGGCTACTAGAAAAACCAGGTATGGTTTCTCACGACTTCACATGGATGCTTTCCAATAAAGTTATTGTCTTTGATGTTGGACAGCTTTTCTCAGTTTTAAGTTAATCTTTTATTTGTCACAATTATTTTTTACATTATTTTTATATTAGTAATTTATATAAATATATATTATAAAAAATCTAAAATTTACATATTAAAAAATTATAGTTCAAAGCAATCTAATTAGATCTCTCAAAAATGTGTTTTAACTTATATTTACCAACAATAAATCATATTTATATTTCTCACTCTTCAAATAAAATTGTCTAAACATGACCGACAAAAGATAATAAATAGAGTAATTAAGTGCTATATATTTTGTTACATATTTAGAGGTACTAGTTCGTTCCACTATCATCAAAATTATAAGTTGAAAACTATACAAATATAATGCTTGTCTTACAAACATTAGTCATTTTCCTTGAAGTACCACTGTACCACTACTCGTAATATCATCCCCATTGAGTTTGGATCAATAGATATAATAAACTAAAGAAAATTAATTGTGTTCTCCATATATGAGAGATTGTGTCAAAGATCTGACAAAGACCCTCCTGTTTTTTGGTGTAACAGGTGGGAGGAAGAGGGGATGGGACCCACAAACATTCTCCTAGGCTAGTGTGCCCCAAAGGAATAATCCTGCCCACTTAATGGATCCATCTAGATCTAAACCTTCTATTATCATAATATTTTTAATCTTATAAAACAATTATACATTATGCTATCAATATTAAAGGGAGTAGTCGTGAATTAGTTATACTACGTAACTACTGTAGAATAAAGTTGTACCAGTGTTACTATTTACTACTTACTAGTATAGTACACAGGTGGATATAAGAAGGGGTGTGAGTGTTTGCTGTAAGCCACCACTGGAAAATTGTTGACAGAGAAGGAGGCATGCAGCGTTATGCAGTTCCTCATCTCATCGTCATGATGATTCATGGAGGGAATCGTCTCTCCTTGTTTCTTCTTCCTTTGATTTGTCTTGTCATTTCCACTGCGCTGTATTTTTCTGGATATATATCTTTTAAAAATATGCGTGTATGGTGGTATACTGGCATAGGATCAGATGATAATAGTTCATACGGATCGAGTAGAAACAATAATTACGGAGTATGTTTTTTCAGGTATCTGAAAACTTTGGGGTTTTGTTTTGAGGCCTACTCTCCGTATAAGCTAAGGTGGAATATTGATTTGATCAAATGGAGACAGTTTTTTTTTTTTTTTTACACCTTTTCTTTTTAAAATAATTCAAAAATTTAAGCCACAGATCAATATATTCGAGATGACCTTCTACCCTAAGGATAAATCGCTTTGTAAAGACATAAAATACTATCAATGACAACGATTTTTCTTTGTAATGGAATTTGGGTTGAATTACTCTATTGAGTCAACCAAGGACATCTAGGGAATTTATTAGAAGAGAAAAATGTTGTTTGAGATAATGTTTTTGCCTAGCTTAAAAAATTGAGATATTCGAGATAATACACTCAAAATAGACAATATATTAGTTCTCTTAATATATATTAGTTCTCTTAATAGACAGTTTTTTTGAAACTCTTTATTTTTTTTCTTGAGTCATGGATATTGCGATTTAGGGATAATTTTTCTAAGAAGGCTGCATAACTTTGTCTCTGAAACATCAAATGGGGCGGATTTTTTTGAACGTGTATTGTTTTGAGCTCTACCTGGCTACAAATCCTCAAAGGATAATTGCCTTAATTTTTCTTCTTCTAAAATTCCTCTAAAAGTGAAGTTTGAATTTTACACAATTTTAGTGCCAAAGTGTTTGTATACACGAGTATAAAAAAAATTAGATATCTACATAAGGAAGTTGTGTTAGCACAATGGTTAATGTTTGTAGTCAATGTATGGCAGAAAACAATTTGGCTATAGTGAAGTCGGTGTTTGAGACATCAGTTTTTTTCAAGTACACCTCAAAACAATTCTCATATTAAAAAAATTTTGTTGTATGTGAATGTGACCGATTTTACTTAAGATAAAGCGCCATCACAAACAACAATTTTTAACAAACATAGACAAAAGATTATTTTTAAAAGTATTTTGATCCGAAGATTATTTTTCACCTATTTAAAAAAGTTTAAAAAAACAAAAATATACAGGTGGCAAAGGTTTGCCATACTGGATTAAAAAAAAAAAAAAAGTGTATAGAGAAGAGTTCGTCTCTAGGACTTACCACGACTTCCTAGTACCTAATATTGGATAACTCATCCGTGAGTCCGTGACCGTGGAAGGTGTGTTATTCGGCTACGCATAGGGTCGGCTATAACCCTATAAGAAAAGTCATTGCTAACAAAAAATTCAGTTAAGTAAAATTCGTGTTTGTATTATAATTTGTGATAAGCTGATAATCAGAAATCCCCCGCCATTCCTATCTGATGTACAGTTGTACACGAAGTACACCACTGCTAGTCCATGTGAAAGAGCTAAGAGTATGGAGTATTTATACTTGATTTCAACATATTTATTTTTCTTTCTTTTCTTTTTATTTGAACACGCAAGCTGCGCTAAGCGTACTGCAAAAGTTACAAACACATGACTAGACCTATTCAAATAGAAGAACCATTTTTAAAATTATTCATCGGCCCATTTGTAAAAAGGTCTAATCAATTATGGGTCTAATGAATCGGTATTTTAAAAGATCATGTTATATTGGGTTTTTAGTGAGTCAAGTCGAGCCAATAATGGGTCTAATGGATCGGTCTTTTAAAGGATCATGTTATATTGAGTTTTTAACGAGTCAAGTCGGGTCAATAATGAGTCAAGAGTTTCCAAAACTTTTAAATAATATCAGGTAATGAATTATTTTTACTTACTTGCCCATGATCCACTATCAAAGGTTGGAGGCGATACATGTAAACTATCACCTTCAATTAATAAGAACTATATTTTTTTGGATGGTCCGACTAGGCCTATTATGTATCTTCTTTGACCGGCCCGACCCATTTTGCTTGTGACCCATCTCGGTCCTAACCTCGACCTAATACACTGGTCTACACAGGGTGAAAGAATTAGAAACAGCAAATGCAGTCCATAGACATTGCTTAATTACTCTTCCTCAATCCCCTTCAATCACCCACAAATAAAGATGGCCAGTGGGCCGGTTCAGCCCGGCTCGAACCGATCCACCAACAAACCGGGTCGAGCCCGGTTCGGCCCGTCCAAATAATGGGCTGAATACGAATCCCGATTTTTCAACCCTAACCCGTTTCGATTCGGTTCAAGAAAAAATTTGATTCGAATTGGAATTCGATTCGATTCGGCCCGTTAATTCGGCCCGAACCGGCCCGCTGGATTCGGCGAATTTGAACGTTGCAAAGTAGCCGTTATTTGACCGTTGGATTTGCCCTATAAAAACACCACAATTCGACTTCCATCCTCACCAAAATCTCTCTCAACTCTTTCAATCTCTCAATCTCTCAATCTTTACTAATTACAATTAGCTTAGTTATTAGTACTAATCTTCTTCTTAAGTACTCTCTTAATCTTCATTAGTTATTTTAAATAGTTGGTTTATTATTCTTAATTTCGTTATTTATTACTACAAATCCTAAGAGAAAATGGATTCAAGAGGTAGATTCAGTGTAAGCAGTTCTTTCGATGATACTAAGGAGTTTGCTCAAAACTTGGAGCAACAACTTTTCGGTACTCCGGGTACTCAAATTCCTCAAATTCCTGAAACTCCAACTTCTCAGAGGCGTCCTCTTTCTTCTACTGCACAAGGTCACTATTAAACTTCTAATTAATGAATGTTAGATTATTTGATTATGTTAGATTGAGTTCTTGATGTTTAATTAGTTATGATATATTTGGTTGATTATGTTAATTGATTAGTTATGATATATTTGGTTGATAATGTTAATTAATTAGTTAATTAACTAATGAAGGTGAAGGTGAAGGTGATGGTGATAGTGATGGTGATGAAAGAGTACCTGAGTCTACTCAATGTAGAAAGAAACCTTCCAAAGTATGGCCATATTTTGAGAAGGTCCTAATGACCGATGCTTCTTCCAAAGGGAGGAAATTCATGTGCTATTGCTTGATATGCAAGCAATTAGGAAAGAAGCCAATAGCCACTTATACATGGAAGACCGGTTATGGGACGGGGACCTTATCCCGTCACTTGACCGGGGTATACGGAATAAACCTTGATGCAACTGAATCAGTTGGAGCAGCTGAATCTTCAAGTTAGACACAACTACATGGGTATATGGGTTCCATGCCCAGAGGAGGTATGCCTTTTATGTATAATCGAGATAAAATGATTGATGAAAGGGCTAATTTTGTCATTGTTGATGAATTACCTTTTAGCTATGGTGAGATTCTAAATTTTGAGCATTTCACTAGAACCACTTTATAACCTACTTATAGACGTGTCCCTAGGAACACGCTTAAACGCCATACCCAAACTGCTTATTATAAATATAGAAGTAGTTTAATAAAAATGTTTTGCACTTTTAACGGTCGTGTTAGCCTAACTAGTGATACATGGACCTCTTGTTTTGGTGAACCTTTTCTTTGTGTAACCGCCCATTGGATTGATGATGAGTGATATATTAAAAAACGAATCATTTGTTTTCAAGCTATGGAGGAGAGACATACCGGGTACAACCTTAAGGTAAGGATAATAGACTGTCTTAAAACCTTTCATTTACTTGATAAAGTTTTTCACTTTCATTAGATAATGTTTCAGCTAATACAAAATGTATAGATTATTTGATATCCGAACCAAGCTTACAGTTGATAAAAAGTGGAGAACTATTACATGTTCGTTGTTGTGCACATATTATGAACCTCTCGGTTCAAGAAGGTTTAGCTGAGTTAACTGACGTGCTTAACCCTATTAGGAGTGTAATTAAATGGATTAGGATTACGGCCTCGGTTAGGAGGAAGTACATGGCCTTGTGTAAGGAAAGAGGCCTTAGGAAGAAGCAATGGAGTCTAGATACACCGACCCGTTGGAACTCCACATATAAATTGTTAAAAGAAGTCATTAAATACCGTGAGATTTTGACAATTATTTATAACGAAACCCGATCGACTCCCAATAACCTTATTACTGATTTCCATTGGAATACCGCAATTCACATCCGTGACATTTTAGCAGCTTTTGACCACGCAACCAAAATTTTCTCTTATGTTTATGACCCCAACATCCATTTAGTTATATTAGAGTGTGTTACCGTAGTTAGCACTCTTACCGAACATTTCAACATCTTCAAGTTAGTGATGTAATTACTAGTATGCTTAGTAAATGGTATAACTATATTAGTGAATTTTCCGTCATATATGGTATAACTTCTATTCTTGATCCCGGGGTCAAGACTGTAGGTTTAGAAAACTGTTTAGAATTTTATTATAACGCTTTAAGTTTACAATACGATGTCAATGCATATATAGAAAAATGTAAAAATGTTTTAGCTAGTATATATGATCATTATGCTTCTGTTTATGCACCGTCCAAAAATGTATCTTCTTCTAGTGAAAGTTCCGCTACGCGATGGCAGTCAATACTTGGTAAAATTTTAAAAAAATAAAAAACATCGGTTTCTTCTTCTTCTTCTTCACTTTATAATATTAATGAATATCTTTCTTACCAACATGAAACCGATGCTAATTTTTCAATTATTAAGTGGTGGCGCGATCACGAACGGCTATTTCCCATGTTGGCGAGAATTGCAAAGGATATCCTTGCAATTCCCGCCTCCTCTGTTGCTTCCGAGTCTGCTTTTAGTGCAGGTAGACGTGTTCTTGACGAGAAGAGATCTCGCTTATCTCCCGAAAGCATAGAAATATGCGTTTGTAAGAAAGATTGGGATCAGGCGGAGCGTAGGACCCAAGGATTGAGGGAGGAGGACAATGACGAAGACGATCCTTGAATGATGATGAACACAAGCGAATTAAGCGACAACCCAACAGGTGAAGGAGGTTCGGGGTCTGTCCCTAATTAGGCTAAGCACCACCGCACAAGCACCCCTACAGGTACGTAACAGAACTACGTGGGCTTTGATTCCTTCGGAATACGTAGGCAACTTAATTTTGAAAATCAATATTTAATTATTTAATTAATTTTTGATTTTCTAAATTAAGTGCAAGTCCTTTCTTCTTATCCCAACCCCCAAAACATGTTTAATTAAATTTTGATTTTCTTAAAAGTGAAATATGAAATATGATTTTAGTTTACTTATTTTAGTATATGAAATATAAAATTTTGATTTTAGTTTACTTATTTTAGTATATGAAATATGAAATTAAATTTGAAATATAAAATGTGAAATATGAATTAGTTCATTTATTTGAAATATTTTAGATTTTCTAATACGTAAATATAAAATTAGGTAAATATACGTAATTAGTTTAATAATACTTAATAAAGAAAAAAAAAACGTAATTTGGTTCGATTCAGTTTGATTCGTTTCGTGATTCGATTCGATTCGGTTATGATTCGGTTCGATTCGTTTAGGATTCGGTTCGATTCGGTACCGAATCCCAACCCCAGCCCGGTTCGGACCGGCCCGCCCCCTTGACCGGTCCGAATCCGGTCCCCTCCCCCCAGCCAGGCCCGGCCCAGGCCGCCTGGACCGGCCCCATGGCCATGCCTACCACAAATCCCTTGAGTTGATTGAGCTTTTCTTGACTTAAGTTTCAACTATGCTTCATTGACGTCAACTCTATTGCATCGTCATATTCTACTTGTCTAAATCTTTTGATGTTTATTTGGTTCATTTATGTTCTAAATCACAATTGCATTCTAAAGATTTACTGAATTGCTAAACATTGCCCGCAATTACATGGCATCGCCCGCAAATTTTCAAATGAAATTACTGTTATACCCTTAGTACATTATATCCATACAAAAACCTTTTCAATACTTCAAACCCTTTCATACAACATTATATTCATTAATCCTTTTAAAACGAAGTTCAAGGTTTACAAAATTTCTCCATACATCATGTCCCGAAGAACCCGGTAAAGAAGTGGCACGGAGGATGACATCGCCGGCAACGATGGCGGCGGCAGCGATTCCGGTGGTTGAGGTAATTTTTTATTTTTTTCAAGAGGATGATGGTTTCCGGCAAGGAGGGGAGCGGCGGCAGCGCGTCTGGATCCGACGGCGGCTGTTGCCGGAGACGTTGCGAAGACTTCTGGATCAGGCGTCTGGAGAAATCGCCTATGGCCGTGGTGGGGTGTCTGGATCAAGCGCCTTGTTCAAACGCCCACCGCTGCGTTGTGGTGGTCTTCGCCGGAGATGCGCCGCACTACGCCGGAAACCTTGTGTTTGTATTTTTTTAAAAAAGTTATTAGTTAATTACTAATGAATTTGGTTAATTAATTATATTAATAATTATAATATGTATATTTAGGTTATATATGATGTTAATATCTTATGTATAATGTTTGTTTAGGTTGAAGTATTATGTTAACTATGTTAATTAGTTAAAATCTATGATTAAGATATATTATTATAAATATTATATTAATTATATATATTAATTAGTTAAAATATAAGTTTAAAATATATTATTATAATTATTATGTTAATTAGTTAAAATATAAGTTTATGATATATTATTATAATTATTATATTAATTATGTTAATTAGTTAAAATATAAGTGTAAGATATATTAGTATAATTATTATGTTAATTAGTTAAAATATAAGTTTATGATATATTATTATAATTATTATATT
Source organism: Dysphania ambrosioides (assembly GCA_026401315.1). NCBI lineage: Eukaryota > Viridiplantae > Streptophyta > Magnoliopsida > Caryophyllales > Amaranthaceae > Dysphania > Dysphania ambrosioides. The sequence continues at coordinate 3,325,911 of CM048659.1, read as the reverse complement.
AATTATGTTAATTAGTTAAAATATAAGTTTAAGATATATTAGTATAACTATTATGTTAATTATGTTAATTACTTAAGTAAAAAATATATTTTAATTATATATTATTATAACTATTATATTAATTATGTTAAGTACTTACGTATAAATGTATGTTTAGGTTATATTATTATAATTACTATATATTGATTGTGTTATAATTATTATATTAATTGTGGTAATTGGTTAAATATAAAATGTATGTTTAGGTTGAATTATAAAATAGATAATTATAATTATTATATTAATTATGTTAATTACTTAAGTAAAAAATATATGTTTAGTATATATTATTATAAGTATTATATTAATTATGGTAATTACTTAAGTATAAATGTATGTTTAGGATATATTATTGTAATTATTATATATTGATTGTGATATAATTATTACATTAATTGTGGTAATTAGTTAAATATAAAATATATGTTTAGGATATAGTATTATAATTATGTTATTTACCTTGATGTAATTAGAAATCGAGCTACCAACCAGGAAAAGGGAAATCGATACCTGCTCACATGATAAGACAACACTTAGAGGATGATTCGGGTCCAAGGCATCCACGTACTCGTGGTGTTTCTGCCTCGGCTCGAAGGGATAGGGTATCTACTCGATACGAGCAGTCAGTTGGTATGGAGGACGAAGAAGAAAGTGCTGATAGTTGGGATGATGATGAAAACACCTTCGAGGAAGATGGAGATGATTATATAGACGAATTAGAGGTTCAATTAGAGGGTGTTCGGGCTGATCGAGAAATAACTGTTTGTAAGGGTAAGGGTGGTCGGTTCGTTAGTACTTCTGGTACAACTTCCTCTTCGATTTCTGGTCAAAGCCGGAAGAAGATGAAAGTCGATGATTCATGGGTTGTGAAACAGGCGATTTCTGGGCCAGTTGATGGGAGTGTTATTCCTAGTTTTTTGGGTCACACTGCTAGGCGCATATGGGATGGTAAGGGGAGAGAATCTTCATCATGCGTGGGTATTTTAAAATGCCAGAACAGAGAGAGAGAGAGCGTGCGCAAATTTGAAGTTATGGTATGAATCATGGATGGCTGATGGTTCAACTATTTGTGCACACTTAGATAACACTGGAGTGTCCCACCTGCCTTGGGCCATATTCAACCATATTGATGCTACCTTTTTATCAGCTTTTATAAAGCGTTGGCAGTCTGATACCAACTCATTTCTCTTTTCATTTGGAGAGATGACGATTTTATTACATGATGTGCAGGAGATACTTAGGGTCCCTATAGCGGGTAAATTAGTTAGTGAAAAGTCAGATGTTGGGAATCTAAAGACTTATTTTGCTGAGTTACTTGCTGTGAGTGTTGAAATATTAGATACTCGTAAATATTGCCAAGGAGGTGGTCTAAATATCAAGGCAGTTGATGATTTATGTAGGAAGGTGGTTCCACCTAGGCATTTGAACAATCAACTCAGTTCCTATTTTGTTTTATGCCTTGGATGTTGTTTGTTCCTTGATAAGAGTGGTTGTAGGGTGAGGCCACGGGATATAGTAGAGGCGAGGGAGCCTAGTACTATGGGAACATACTCGTGGGGATCGACTACTCTAGCATTCTTGTACCATCAGCTTAGAATAGCCAGTCATACTGATTGTAAGCAACTCACTGGTTGTCTTACTCTATTTCAGGCATGGATATATGAGTATTTTCCTGGCTTTCGTCCCCATAGAGATCACATTCCCATTGAAGAAGGGTACCCTCGTACCAGATGTTGGAATGTCCGCATGGTTACTAATTCTACAAAGCGACTGAGGGTGATTCGTCGGCAGCTTGATAATATGATTGCGGCAGAGGTTAGTTATCCTTGTTTTTATGTTCTTATTTGGTTTACTTGACGTATGATTGTTAATCGTTTTCTTTACAGGTTGAATGGTTGCCTTACTTTCGGGACCCTACTAAGAAGGTACCAAGGACTGCATTACTCGGTTTCTTACAGTATCGGGACATCATTGAGCCTTATATGCCCAACCGATGCTTGCGACAGCTGGGGTATGTACAGGTCATCCCATCTCTTGCTCCTAAGCCTGTGTTCGCTTATCGTCCAGAAGTATCGGCCGAGTATAAGGTGGAGTGACCTATTTCTGTGGTGGAGAACTTGTGGCTTCAGTTCCCGAGGGGTGTAAGACTCTTCTTAGGTGATTTGACGTGTACTGAGGTTCCTTCCATTTGTGATGATTCGTACATGACCTGGTTCAAATTGAAGTTACATCCTCGCCTTGTAGAAAATGACGGGTCTGAATCCGCAAGAGAACGAGTGCCACCACGAACTGCGACAGATGATGTAAGTTACTTACTCTTATAACTCTCGATTATTTTTTTTTTCTCTTATAACTGTTTCTACTTTTGTGTGCAGTGGATGAACATGGATATTGATGCAACATCCAGTTTCTTAGAAGTTAGAGATTTGATACCTACCGAGAAGGCAAAGGCCGCATGCACTCGGTGGGATAATATTATTGACATGTGGAACCGATTGTTGACTGTGCAAGATTCTGATGATGAGTCTTGACATGTTTCTTATGGATTTTGTATTGAAGAATATTGATTTAGAGTTTTCGTTATTGGATATTATGTTGCTTTTGGATTGTGTTGGAACGTTGTGTGTTATTGTTGCTTTTGGATTGTGTTGGAACATGTTAATATTATTGTTGTCGTCTTTTGAAAGCTCACTTTACAGAAGAAACTCTGTCCAAATTTCCGCAGGATATCCATCAAATCACTCCTAACTTTTTCATGATAACGATTGCCATAGTTCAATTCAAAATGAAACATTTGAAAACCTAAATACATGATAACGATTGTCATAGTTCAATTCAAAATGATACATTTGAAAACCTAAATACATGATAACGATTGTCATAGTTCAATTCATTGTCTATATATATCTTCCCAACCAACCACACTTTCATTTCGAATTTGAAACCATAAGGTAGCTATCGGTGGTACTGGAAAACCATGGGTCAAATCCAACCAAATGAAATGCTTATATTTGCCCAAAAGTGCCATCGCAAATTCTCTTAATGGCCCCATAATGCTAGTAGGACTTTCCCAAGGAAGAACAGTAAAACACGGATATACTAAAGATACATCATTTCCCAATCCATAGCACATGACGGCGCTCTTGTAAAAATTGGCAATTGGAAACAAATCAACGATAATTTCCATGTAATGCTCAATGCCACAGTGCCCTCCTCCCCAATTGATACGTGCTAACGCAGCATCCAAACCGTCATAGTATACATCTTGGTATTTGTGTCGTTTTGTTGATATTTCATTGAACATTATTTGCCGCGCAACAAACCACAGATCTTCAGATTCATGAAACACATCGGCAACACATCGAAATCCACAATTTCCATCAGCTACAACATCATTCCATCCTTCTAAATACGACATTATAAATCCGGGAAGTTTTATCAGCTATTGTGCAAGCGCATGGAATCCCATGGGTTGTTTTCAGCGCACACCTGCATCTAATGTCAATCTCTTCACTTAAAGCAATCATCCTACTCTTCTCTTGTTCCAGCAAGCTCAGACAATGATGGGAAGTGCGACCATGGAGATTCTGGTACAGTCGACCTCGATACAACGTGCCATGTCTTCGTTAACTTGGGTCTCAATCGCCTTGTTAACATGCTCGAATAACGTATCAAGAGACGATGTGGAAGAGTTAAGCCAGTCCTTCAGTGCATTGCGGGCACTCTCGACTCTGCAAGTCGTAGTGTTCCCAAAATGACGGACTTGATTCGTCTAGTATAGCACAAATTTCTCTTTATGAGGAATCCATTGTTGTGTAACATATTGTAAAAGTGTAGGACACCAGCTATAGCAATCCATCATGAACTGAACATTTTCCTCATACTGCTCTTACGTAGTAGCATACATGACTTGCCTCCAACACCCCTTTTGGAGTTTTTCAGCTGAAACCTTGTTCTTCCCCATGCAATGATAAGTTTTATTCAACACACACTTATTGATATGCCACGTGCAAAGTAAATGTGCAGAATTAGGGAACAAATCCCTAATCGGAGCAAAAAGACCACCCTCGCAATCGGTTACTATAGAACTCGGGTGCACCTCAGGACTAACATAATTCTTCATCTTCTCCAACACCCACCAATAACTTGACTCTATTTCATCTTTCATGATTGCATAACCAATCACGAAGTTCATGTTCCTCGGAGTCATCCCAATTATCTCCACTAAAGGATACTTATACTTGTTTGTCTTGTACGTAGAATCTATAAGAATCACATATGGATACGTACGAAACAAATCAACAGACATCGGGTGCACCAAGAAGACATGGGTCACAACATCAGTGACTTCATCACTCATAAACTAGTGTAAGTAATTATACTTTATTGCTTGATATATCAATTACTGAATTGGGTTCCTTCCTTCTGACTTTTCTCTCCTTATCTTATCTCTTTCATTGTACACATTTCTTTTATTTGGATTATCTTCTGGATATTTCTCCAACAATGTTGCCAGTATTTTAGCCGGTCTCACTTGTGCCTTAGTCATCTCGTGTACAACTTTCTTCGCACCAGAACTGATGCCGCTAATCTGTCGATGTCCTTATGGATACACAACCAACTCATGGTTATGTTTACCCCATTTCGAAGCACCAAAAATGTGCCAACCGCTAAGATCTCGACGCTGACAAACCTTAATCTTAAACAAGAAATCACAACCTTTCCTCTTCGTGTTGAACCTCACAGCTGTTGTAAAATCTCGATCACCTTTCTTCGAAGAACGATCACATTTCAACAATTTATCATATCGACCATCTCTTTGCGTTTTCCATGTTGAAGTCGTCAAACAAAAATCGGATTGAATTGCAACATTTTTAGCCCATTCGATTGCCAATTCCGATGTTGCAAAATCATCATGTTCAAAAATATCACTATAATCAATCCCATCTCCACCGTAATCTTCATTATTATCCTAAAAGAACAAGATTTTTAATATTAGAAACAAAAAAAAAATTGAGGTGTCTTGGGAAGACGCCACCCACCATGGTGGGAGGTGTCTTTCCAAGACGCCCCGGCAACACGTCGCTAAAACGACCAATTTTTCAAGTATAATTCGAAATTTTACCTGATTTTCGGGAGAAGGCGTTCTCGGTTTGTCCGACATCATCAATTTGTCACAGTTAATGTCAAATACACCTTAATTTGTCACGTACACCTTAATTGTGAGTTTTGAATGTCAAATACACCTTACTATAGTGAAAAACAATTTTACAGAATTACAATGTTATAGTGACTGATGAAAATGAACTTATTTATCTTTTATACGTATTTTTTTTTATAAAAATATTAAGGGCAAAAAGGTCATTTTCTGATAAAAATGCGAGCAATTCCTGTTAATTCGCGGGCGATGTTTAGTAACTCCCAAAATTTAAGATTTTCAATATGATTTTTTGTTTTTTATGGATCAAATATGGACAACTCCAGGCACTGCTGCAGCTGCACCCTCAGCAAAAGTAACATTCTTTTCTCTCTTTTTTTTGTGTGGTGTTTTTTGTATGCTAATTTTAGTTTTGAAGTAAAAGTTGTGCAATGAGGAAGCAACAGAAGGCGCAAAAGAGACTCAAGAAAGAGGAGAGAAGGCCAAGAAGATGGCTGCAAAACCTCCCAATCCTCAAGTAGCCGATCACGAGAATACGGACCCCAATGGACCCAATGTACATAATTTGCAACTTGTGTTTAAATCATCCCTACTACATAGTTGTGTATGTGATTGCCCACTAAGATATTTTGATTCTTAGTTATTTAATTGTTACATTTCTTTATTTTTGCCCTAATTTCTATTATAGAGTCAAAATTACAAAAATTTGGTCATAAATTTTTATCACGTTATAAGAAATAGTACATGCAATTTTATTGGATGTGTTTCAATGTAAATTTTTATAATATCAAGTTTTCATAATTTTTGTCATACAAATTTAGAGATAAAAGTGTTTTAAATCGCATCTTATAAACTATAAGAAGTTAAAAAAAAAAAGTTAAAAATTGGGTACAGAGAGTGGTTTATTACTTCCATTCGTGTTCTAATTACTCAATCAGATTAAGTAATTTGTTTCTTATGTGTGTGGCTTTGGTTAAGTAATTAAGTTTTAACATTTATTTGAAGTTGTTGAGTGAACAAATAAGCTTGTGTGTTTGCAATTACAGAGACGGCCACTTGCTAAACAACGGAAGGACCCACATTCAGGTGATGGAGGTCATAGAGCAACTTTTCCAATTATTTTGAGATTTTTAACACTTGGGTTTGTATTTGGTATTTTGGTGCAGGACTTGGTTCTTGTAAAGATGATATATGCGACTTAGATTGGAAACCTGAAGGTGGAGATTTTGGGGATCCAGCAAATATATTTCGAGAACCATCTTTTTCTATGTTTTGTTTATCATTTTAATCTTGAAATTTGTGTGGAGATCAATTATCATTTATTCTGGAAATTACTCAACTAAAGTAAGCATTCCTTTGGTAGTCTTTGGACACATGCATAAAGAATTGGGACACAAGGGTTCCCAGAAGATGATATTGTTGTTGCCGACGACACCATGTACGTAAATGCTGCAATCGTTGGGTGAAATATCTAAGCTGTGGAGGTTCAGTTCAAGCCTTTACCGTGGTAGAATTATGTGTCTGGTTAAGTATCCAGGGTGGCAGAAACTTTGGTGTATATAGCTGATGATAAAGCAGAGCATTACCTCTTAAGTACGAGTAGCAATTAGGTTTGATCTCATGTTAAAGTTCTAAGTTAAAGTTCTCTCTTTGGAAAATAATGTTCGTCCATTTTGTTTCTTGTTCAGCTATGGATCATCGAACAAACCACCTGATCTTTAGTTCCTAAGTTGGAAAGTGTATGAAGTACTCCATATAAACACTTGTAGCAGTTAGAGATATTATGAAGATAGAGAGCGATTAAGAATTTGTAGTTTCACTGTTGGGATATTTGTAGGGTGTTGGGTGGTGACCTCTTTGGTGTCGGTTTTCAACAGGTTATGGAATTTCGTTGGTTTGATTATTCTGACTGTTACAATGGGATAGTTTATATCTGTAGACTGCAGGTGCAATTTATAAGGGCTGTGTCAAGGGTTTATTCAGCTAATGAGCTTTCGAGTCTCGAGCCTCGAGGCTCAACCATATTCTAGCCCAAGATCAAGATCGGTAAGCTGCCCATACGTGTTCAACCTCAACTCATTACACCCCCTAACTTGCATAATAAAAGGACATTAGCAAGCCTGAAATCAATAGCTGGATTTGCAAGGTTGTTTTTACTAGTATACTACGCGGATACAATTGTACTTTTGGCTATTGCATTTCCTTTTCTCTGATGCTGAGCTTTATTTTACAAGGAATATGTTCACGCAATCACCCTTCTTCCAGAAAAGCATGAAAATTTGATATTGCCATTGAAACTTTGGCCAAAATTTTGGATGATACACCCGTTTCCCGCTATAAGTATGAAACCAATATATGCAAGATAATTATCTAACAAAAGCATACTCTGGAAGTATTTATAAAGAGAAGTTGTAATCAGTGTTCTCCATTTATTCCAAAAATACGAACCCTGTGCATACGAGGGAACTTGGCAACTACGAGCACAAAAACAGCAAGAGTGTTGAAGAAAAGCATGGGGTTATGATAGTCTGTTGTGTGCGATGCAATTAAATACCTGCGAGAAGACAGACATGAATGTTACAAAAGACATCAACCCTCCATCGGAATCAACATATGCTATTTTAAGATATCAAAGTTGTCACTTTTCCTGCAGTTAAAATGAATTATGATTCAATTTTCCTAATATCTGTTATCCTTGAATATGAGAGGTACATCATACAAAAACTAATTCTGGACAGGCAGTAGTTCACATTACCAACTTCAACAACTACAAAGAAGGCAAGTTTAGTTCACATTAGCAACTTCAACAACTACAAAGAACACAAGTTTTGCTCCTTTTAGAAAAATAAAGGATAAATGACAACATTAGTAACCACCAAAAACTTCATCAATACAGCAAAAAAGCATAACTTGCAGTGTCAGGGTGGCAAATTGGCAATAGTGATACAGCCAAATGTTTGCACCCATCCCCAAAAATTTTGAAAAAAAAAAGCTATCGATGCATAATGTTGCAAAATTAGCAAAGTTGCCTAAAGGCATCCAAACGACCAGGCACAAAACAACTCTATTTATCAGTCATCCTTAAAGGAAATCAATCATATATTTCATATTATACATGACAGGTAAAAGTCAAAAGGGCCCTATCTCTTTTCTTCAGAACCGATAATAAGAGGCTAAAAGAAATAAAAAAATAAAAAAAAAAAGTTCCAAGATATACACTGACCAGCCAAAGAAGATCTAAAAGTTTCTGATTAGGGGTCTTAAGTTAGATCACTGAAGTCGATTGAACCATTTTCTTATTTTGCTCGGACTCTATATCTGTGTGACTATCAGACATTTGATACTCCGAGTCTCAGACATGGGCAACACTTTTTCATACAATAGCCCAGTCCAAGTATCATAGCCTTTTTCACAAGTCAATTACTACATATATCTAATTATCTTATTTCTACTCCACTTTGAGATAAAGATGTCAAGAATATTAGGTTATCAACACTGCAGTAACATTTGTGCTTGTTCCCTTCTTACAAGGATACTATAACTAAGAACTTGAGATAAGAGCAATTAGTGCACAAAAATCAGTAGCTAGGTTGAAATGAATGGCTAAGCTGGCGCAACCTATACAGCAGATACTACCAGGCTCTTCCTTCTAACCCAGTGTCAAACGGTTAAAACATTTGTTCCTGCCTGACAGTAAGAAGGAAAAAGTTGTACGCCCCCCCCCCCCCCCCCCCCCCCCCCCCCCCCCGGTTCTTATTTCAGGCAACGAATTACACTACCTTTTGGATTCATCCCTTGTACAGAAATACAACTAATAAGAAACTGGGCAAACACAGGGAATAGAATAATTTTCTCATCCTGCATATTTGTATTCCATATTTATTGCATTTATAAAGTTTATAAGAACAGAAGATCGTTTAGATACTCACAATACCACAGGGATAACAGTGAGAAATTTCCGATTGCGAGTAAGCTGCTGGCCATTTTCAATTTGCTCCCACCAGGTCAATCCATTGTAGATACCCTGGTCGTCAGAAAATGGTGTGCCCTTCTTCCAATGAAAGCAGTGATAAGTGACCTGAGTGAAAGAGCACAAGTGGAATGCACACTTAGGCAAGGCAATTAGTAGGAACAAAAAGTAACACACAACAGATGGAAGTCAGGAACAATGGTCCCAGGAGGGAAGGGATGGTATAGAACCAAACAGTTGCTGGTCTTAAGCATTCAGGGTAAAGCGAAAATAGAGACTAACTTCAACAATTCTTCTTCTTCTGCCAACCAGCATCAAACCCATAAATGGGATCTCCATGCATCATGATATTGAGGTGCAAAAACAAAGTTGGGAAACATATACCACTACTTCACTAGCCTTTTAAGCCAAAAACATTACAGATAAAGAAGCTTGAGCAACTTTTTAATGTAATTTAAATATCAAACCACTCTATGCAGCCGCACAATTGTTAAATAGAATAAGCTAACAGTATAAAACCCTTCATTAGCAATTTGACTACACGAGATTTTATAATTTAATCCCTGGAAGCAAGAAGATGTGTAGAGGTGCCACAGTATAATATGCTCCATGACGGAGTTATATTTTAAGAATGAACATACAACTCTAGGTAGTTGAGCCTAAATGAAGAGCAACAAAGGAAATAGGTCGGCAAACACCAATGTTCTACCAAAAGAAAACCGATACTGCATAGGATCCTATCTGGGGATTAATTTAGCTTTCCTTGAACTAAAACAACAGACTAATTGACAAACTGGCGCACGAATTATGAAAAAACATAAAAAATGAACCCACATATTAAAAAATGCAAGGCATTCCGTGGGCACGGGCTTTATAATGGCTACTTGAGTCAATTAACATCTACAATTACAATGACACCACGATCAGCCGATCACCTATACTTATGATAAATGACATGTGACATTCAACCGCGAATTTCAGTGAAAGAGAGATCTTTATCACACAATTTACCATAACACATAATTTCCAGATCAAATACTATAATCACCCTTAAGATTTAGAACATTCAGTACAACTATAATCTGATGAAATTGACCATAATCACCCTTAAGATGACAAAGCCCTCATCATTCACCAGGCATGATTAACACATCACCAATGATGTCATTTCCTTCTCCAAGGCATAACTCTTTTTGGGTTTGACTCAATCTCAACACTATCAAAACCCTTCTCTAATTCCCATTCTTCAATACCCAAATTTCCACTCCTTCACTTGATCATCACAAAACAATCAATACATCCCATTAACCCTCAAATAATAATAAATAAATAAATAAATCAAAATACCCAGTACAATAAAGACCCAACCCAAGAAATAAAAATCAAAACTTTGACAAAATCATCAAATATACCGAATCAATCATAAAGAGAGAGAAAACTCACAAAGAAATGACCTAGATGAACAATGGTCCAAGCCATGCCAGCAGAAGAGCCCAGAAGAGAAAGAACAAGAAGCCAAGCGAAGAAGAGGATCAGAATGTAGGTAGTCCAAACACCAGGATACGTCACCCACTCTGTATTCTTGTTCACTTCCTTCGATGCTTCCGCCCTCACATACATCAATTTCTTGTCCATTTTCTCAAAAATTCTTCTTCTTCAAGCTTCTACCTTTGATTGATGATTGATGATTGATGATTGGGATGTTGTGATTTAGGAAGAGAATTTGAGTGTATCCGCTATAAATATACAAAAAAATAAAACAAGATTATTTTTTTATTTCTAAGTTTAGGTTAAGTTATTTGTTGAACAAGAGCTTGATTTACAAGATTGCTGATATATAAGAGCTTATCTATTTCTCCGTGTATATATATATTGGTTAAAAAGATAGGATATTAATATCGGTATTATAGAAAGGTACAGCCTAAAATTTTGAAAAAAAGAAATATAGGGAAAGTGGTCGGAAAGTCTGAAACAGCCCGTTGTTAATGTGGGTGCAAATTGTTGCCAAAATTAAATTGTGGGTGCAAATGTGTAATGTAATGCATTTGTTTTGACTAAAGATTTAGAAGTTTTTTTGTTTGAGGAAAATGATTTAGATATTTGTAGGCATCTTACTCTTTTCGTCATTTTTTACTTGTTTTATTTTTTTTAGACGGATATCTTAATTTATTTACAACTTTCTTAATTTAAACATATAACATTTACAAGTATACCCTTATATTTGTGGCAATTCACAACATTACCCTCACTTTTAACCTTTATCAACCCAACCATTCCAGTGAATGCGTCCCCCAAACCCTAATCCACTTGAGTCAACCTTTACCATTGTCCTCTCTCTTTCTCTACCACATTCCCTCTGATAATTTACCAATTTTCCTACCTTAATAATTTCCAAATCCTTAGAATCATTTTGGTACCAAATCTTGCATATCTATTGCAAGATTGATTATAGGGTTTACAAAATTTGGGGTTGATTTTGGATTTCGATTCTTTGGACTATTGAGCCATGGTTGCAGAAAACCATGGAAGATAATCTCTTACTAAACCTTCTTACTTTGGTTTTGAAGATTATTCATTAACACCATATGAGATCCAACGTTTATACGACATACTCGATGAATTGGTTGTTGAATCGGAAAAAAAAACTCGATGCTAGAAGAATGAAGGTTCTACTTCCATGGGTAGTGGTGATCCTTTTATGAGCACCCTTGAACCGCCACCTAAAAACACCCCTGAGCAACCTCCAAGGGGTTTTAAACCGTCTGCATACTCCTATTGGTACTCTAACGGGCAAGAGCACAACTATCAAAGCATTGAGAACTCCGTGAATAAGGAATGAGGCTTCTACTTCTTAATTTGTTTGGAAATGCAGATTTGTTTGCCTGTTTTTGTTGTTTTATTTTGAGTTATTGATTTGTTTGCCACTTGTTACAATTACTGACGGTTGATTGTGTTAGTTAATTGAAGTCTTCACACAACATTGTTGAGATATATATGTTACCGGAGTTGTTATTTGTTATGTAACCTATATACTGATTATAACACAAGGAGTTTAAGTGTATACAATATTTAGTCATTTCTAAGTTGGTCCTTCTAGTGACCCGAGACATTTCGTGTCTAGAGGGGGGCCAACACCATCGATGACTCGATTTGTGATGCTTGTTAAGCTCATTCGATTCCTAATCGTTCTAAACCACTCTAGTAACATGTGTTGTTGATGTTAAGGCTAACATTAGAAAAAATGTTCTTTATGATGAATATACTGATCGCATACGACTGTGCAAAGAATATGTTGTATTCGTGCATATTTTGAAGTTTTTGAAACCATTAGCAAAAGGTCTTATATCATTGATTACATTAGAAAGTTTCACTGACAAAAAATATTAACCCATCCTTGGTTGCCCATCAGCTCAAAAGCTGAGTTGTCTACCTGCATAATTTGTTTAATTAAAAAAATGTACCCTTGCTTGCATTCCACCTCCACAAAAGAAGGGTTGTTATTTTTTAATGTGTTCACTACTAAGTGTTCACTACTTATGTGTTTAGTTTGACTCTGAGTTTGAATCTATCTCTGATTCACCACTACCAATGCGTTCATATTCTTCTAGTTCATATTTATGCCCTTTTGCAACCTATAACTTACATTCTTCAAGTAGATCATTTGAAATATAAATTGATGTAGGCAACATTCCTCTTTTTTAAAGTGATTGTTTGTTCGTGTGTGGTATGTGTTAGTTGTTGTTGCCTTTAGCCTTTAATATATCTCTCATGCATTGCTGTAAAGTTACAAAAATATGATTAACTAACTTAGGATCATGGTGATTATATGCTTGTTCTACTACTTTTACTAGTTTATCCACACTCTTTGGTGTTGCTTGGTCCTTTAGTGATTGTATAGCCCTAAAAAAACCTAGATCAAGTGCATTGAGGTTAGGGTTTTGTGCAAGCTGGTTAACTAGACTAATATTAAACCCATCCTTGGTAGCTTCTTGTATAAATTTTGGATCATCTTTACTTATGTTTGGCTTTTATTGTCCTGCACTATCTATAGTTGATTGCTGCCCCAAGGTGGTCACTTGGAATTTTTTTATTTATAAGCTTTTTTAAAAAAAATTTGAAAATTAAGCTACCTTAGAAAGTAATTTAAAAAATAAGCTAATTTAGCTTCAGAGTGAAAACGTTGTCTCGGGCAACGTTTTAGCATAAGCAAAATCGTTACCCAAGACAACGTTTTGCATTAAGCTAAAAAGAGAAGGTTGCCTCAGTCAGTGAAAAACGTTTCCCGAGACAACGTTTTCGGTCAGTAAAAAACGTTGTCTCACATTGCCCGAGACAACGTTTTTAAATTTTTTTTTTAAAAAAAAAACAAGGCAACGTTTTTCACTGACCCGTTTTCACCCCATATTTTAAGCTTCATGCAAAACGTTGCCAGTGACAACGATTTTGCTTATGCTAAAACGTTGTCTTTTCACTCCGAAGTAAAATTAGCTTATTTTTTAAATTATTTTCAAACGTGGCTTATTTTTCAAATTTTTTTTAAAAAAAAGCTTATAAATAAAAAAAAAATCCCTAATTGTAGGTACTGTATACAAGACTGCAGTAGTGTGACTTCTGTTCTACTTTCCATTGTCTGCAATTACAGAAATCGTCTTCTGGTCTTTGATGGCAATTTGTATATCTTTAGTGTGACCGACTTCTGTACTTTACATTGTTAGTATGTATGATAGCATCAGTAACATTTATGGATCAAGAGATTCTAGTCTGGCAAGTGCTGGTCTACGCACAGTCCGTCGTCTGTATTCGGAAGTTTGAATCGAAATTAATTTACTGAAACCTTGATTATCATATCATGGCTTAATTAGAAAATTATTCCACACAAAATGTCAGAACCAAATAAATCTGATATTACGAAACTGCATCAAGAAAAACTGAAGCATAATCATCAATGCTGGCCTATACAGGACACCAGTAGCAAGCATTATGTGACACAACCAGACCAAGAGCACCATATAAATCAGATCAAAGCACCAAGCTAACCATTGTTTTACAATATTCAATGGCACTGAAGTTAGAATAAAAGAAGTAAGGATCAAATCACATTGACCCTTCCGGCAAATTTAATCAGAGCTGACGGATCCATTGCTTACTCTATCCAACCCCTCAACTAACCTTCTCTTAGAAGACTTTGTTCTGTAACACCATATTTCAAAAGCTTCAGTCAAGTCTGGATACCCCAATTGCTTAGATTCCATCCAATCAGCCAGTAAGTCAGCCTGATCATTTGATGGCAACGCTACTATAACTGAAACAATAGCTCCCTGAATACCCTGGCATAGGTCTTCATCCATCCTGTAAGGAAAGCCCGTCTCTTCAGTACCCACAGAATCCAAAACAGGCTTCATCTTCTGAATATAAGGAAGCCATGTCTTCAATAATTGCATCCTACATGTGGAAGGCAATATCACATTGCCATAACCCACAGCATCCAAAACCTTTGCAGTGATCTCTATAAGCTTGACCTTCAAACTCCACATGGCAGATTCCAATTTTGGGTGCTCAGCCATGCTTAGTATACAGCTTGACAAATCAGCCCATTTTGAGACAAAATCTCCCATTAAATTCATCTTTGGAAGAAAATTACACAACCACTCAAGACCACTTAAATTGTACAATACATTATTTTCAGAATTTTCTAAGGAAAGGTCTGTGTCTGAAAGGAGTGAGGAAAACTCCTTTTGAAACATTGAAAACATTTGAGAAGAACCCTTTCTTATCTCAGATTTTACTTCATCATCATCCGTAACTAGAGGCGCATCCACATCTTCCCCTAACATGTACTCTATCTGCTCTTGAGCGGCGATCCTAATTTCATCCCCAAATGGCGGGCAAGGCCCAGAAATGGACATGGCATATCCAACTGCTGCAAGAAATACATTTTTGGTAGAATTTTGATCCAGGGGTTTAAACTGAGCCAAAGTAGGCAAGGCTACATGGCCAAGTTTAGGCATGATTCACAATATCTCCTCCTCTCCCTTGTCTCCCCGAGGTAACAGCTTCTAAGTAATCAACACTGGATTTTGCTACTTCTTCACATTGGAGATACGCTGCAACCTGAAGAGCACCAAGGGCTCAATTACACTTTTCCATGAGTCAATTACTGAACTGGCTGGAAGGTGATGGAAGCGGAAGATGGTTCACAAGATGAACATAGTGATCATAGTCAACAATGGAGCAGTGAACTTCAATGCAAGAACAAAAAAAAATTTAATCACTTTCCACAAATCCCCAATTCCCAATTGCAGTCCATCATTGAATCATTGATAATATGAATCCATACATTTGATTTGAGTAACACTTACCTTACTGCGCAGCGCCACCGCTCTACCGCAGCACCTCAACCGCAACTACTTGTCTTCTACTAGGTCACCACTCACCAACCAGTGCAGCACTCAGCCACCCACCAAGACATCAGGTTAGAACGAAGCCGCGAAGTAGCTCACAGCAGCACCCAGCACCAAGAATCAAAGAGAGTTGAGATTAGTAAGAGAAATGTAGATTGTCGGCTACTCGGCGTCTATTTCTAATGCATCAAAGCCATCAATCCTATATTCAAGGTAATCAAGAAATGTTATAAACAAATGGGCTGATTGCATATTTATTTGGGCTGTAAACTTGTCAAGTAATAAATGGACGGTAAACAATGTTAACATTACAAAGCTTGTTTTTTTTTTTTTTTTTTTTTATCATTTTTTGGGCTGAAGAGGTTCAGCCGTATCCAATCGTATCCAAACTGTATCTAGCCGTACCTAACCTTGTCTAGCCATATCCAGCCCATATATCGAGTCTTGCGGACGTATCAATGCCGTATCCGTATTGTATCCGATACATAGGCGAATAAGAAAAAAAAATTCTTGCTTTTCTAGTAGTAGAACTGTGTAAGTGTTTAAAGAATTTACTTTGCATAACATAAAATAATAAGCGAAAAATTCTTGCTTTCTAGCAATCTAGCGGTAAAAATGCACGAGTGCCTAAAGAATTTACTCTGCATGTTTTTAAGCATGTTTTGTTTGAATCTAGGGAATGAATTGCAAAGGAAACAAATAAGAAGTAGAAATGGGTGGATTCCTCTGGTTGATGTCCCCTTCTCCCACCTCATCCATTTGGATGTGTTAGTTTAGTACTGATGTAGAGCTATTTGGTTTCATTTTCGTTTTGTAAAAAATAAAAGTTTTATATATTAAAAAAAATACATTCATGGCCTCATGGTATGCATATGTCACCACCTTAGCGTAAGATTGTAAGTACGTAAAGCAGAATTTTAAGAAACGATTTCTTACATATATAACAGGATTTTATGCACATTTTAATACGAATTATAGGTATAGAATTTCATACCCTCGAAACATGATTTTCACAAAGCTAAAGGACATGTCACACTTCTAAATGGAGATATTTAGAATGCCAATTGTCGCTCCTCTAATATTGGTTCATAAGCAACGATTGAATATTTAAGTATCCAATTGTGTGTGCGTGTCATGAAATAAAACCTATTCACCAATCCTTCACATGAGTACGACTTTTGAGCTTCTTAACCTCTTCATGCGCCTTAATCCAATAGTATGCTTAATCCTGTAACCTCATAAAACTAGTTTACTATTAGCAGTGAACTTATCAAATTAGTTCACACATCATAGTCGGTTTATAGCAAAACGCCCTTATTATCTAAAATAATCGATTATAACTTATCTCCATAATTTGTCCAAAACTATATTTGATTGTTATACTTGATCGAATGACATTATCCTTTACTTAAACCCATGGCACATGTTGGCAGAGGAGGTCTCGGCGTAGACAGAATTGTTAGAGCATCTAGCAAGCATACAGATGCTTTAGAGGTAGGTGTACCCAGTGATTCATTTTTCTCATTTGCTAAACTTTGGCTAATTAAAATTTTAAATGTGCAAAAATTTATCCCTATATGTAAGTGCATTTTAGTATATATAAGAAATCAGGTGGAATCGTTTGGTACCACTGTATAGACGGAGCAATAATTTGTACAAGTACTGGTTAGAAAAGAGTGACGCTTAATAATATTAGGTATGTAGTCTAGCGGAAAATATATTGGACTTGCATGTTCTAGAAGCTGCTGGATCTGGTTCAAAAGGCTGGTGATGTACTGATGTTTATAAGCCTCATAAATAATGGGCTTGGCTTGAGAATCAAGGTCCGTCCACATAAAAATTTCATCCAAGCTGTAATCTATTGTCGCACGTGCCAGACGAGATGACAATGACAGGAGAGAGGATTACGTCATGTATGACTCATCGGGGTAATTTGGTATCAGGAGACTGGGGACCACAGTCGAAGGGTGGACCCCCCACTGTTGTTGAGCCCCTCACCTTGCGCGGAGCCCATGAAGGATAAAAGCAAAATAAACAGTGTGGCCAGACTTGCTCCCTCCACCACCGACACTTGACCATCCTCCCAAAAATCCCTAATCAGATCAATTTTGCCATTCTATCTTTTCTTCTCCAAACGTTTCGTCTAACCATTGGCTGTTCCTCCAACATTTGGAGTAGCATAGTATATCTTCGTTCCTTCCTCCGTCTCATTTTACTTATTATATTTTACTTTTTATAGTCATTAAAATATTTTTTTAAAATTTATAAAACAAAAAAATATAAAATTTGATATTATTAGAAATATATAATAAGATGCATCATATAATATCTCATTTAAATATATTATTTATTATAATATCATTAAAATTTATAGTCTAAATTTTTAAACTTTAATTCAAAAAATAAAAATATAACAACTATAATGAAACGGATTGAATATTTGATACAAAGTAAATATTTTAAAATTATAAATAATATGAAACATATAAAATTCAAGATATGAGTACATGCGTAGGGTTATCAGTACTAACCTAAGATGTATGATTTTAGGGCTTTTCTCATTCATTATTACATCTTATTCTGCACTTCCTTTCCCTTCAACAATCAATATATATATATCGAAAAAATGGAGTGAAGTAGTGGAAATACAGATTTTTTAATTTTGTATGAAAATAACAGCTAATGCATGCTATGATGAGCACCTATAGGCTACATATGTAGTCAAGTTACTGTGATGTTATCAAAGTAAACGAGGTCCAAACATTCTTGCTGGTCTACTAGCATTTGATAATCAAATTTATCACAATCATTATCTAAGGTTATAGCCACAATGCATCACTTCACATCGGTCAGTGATGATTCGTTAGGCTATGAGAAAACTAGCAAAATAATGAAGGTAAATAGCGACCTATAGTAGAAATTATAAAGCCTAAAACGAGAAAAATGAATAAAAGATACGCACAACGCACTACAAGTATAACACTATTCGTTGCCATATTTATTGGCTATTAGAATAACTAGTAAAACCTTCGTTTGTTAATCTAGAATAAAACACTCTATTTATTATTTTTATTCTTCTCATTTGCTTTTAAAAACTCATATTTGTAAAATATACATTGAGACGAATACATCAAAATCTCAAATAAATGTATTTTTTCATTAATATTTGGGAGAATTTATAGTCAAAATTTTGTTTTAAACTCTAAAATATTCAAATAAAAAGGAAAAAAAAAAGAATGGAAGGAATATTATATATGTCATAGTTTCTCTAGGTATGTTTATCAAGGCTTTCTTTTACTATTGTAGCAGTCTCCTCCCCCATCCAATTGTTGTATGTTTTCCTTTAAAGATTGAATAACACTAAACTAGATAAAAAAATATTAGAATGGGTTATGGTTCAAAAATAGTTAATGGGTCGAAAATAAATGGACCGGGCTGCAGTGTTACTAAAGCTGGCTTAGACATTCTCTGAACATTGGCAGGTCTGTTAAATGTGATTATGTGAAAGGATGGAAAAATTTAGTGTCGGGCTGTCTTTGGGTCCTTTCTACTTTACTAACAGAGTGGTGGGGTCCACTTGGTTTGGACCCAAAAAATTCCTTTGGAATTTTGCACGCAACAGTTTCTCCTTCTATGATTGGGTCTCTTGTTTTGCGGAATTAATCATATCAACTCATTCAAAACCAAAAATAATTAGTCTACCACAATTTATCCCTCGATAAATACTCAAATTGCCTCTTGAAATTACTAAAAAATTCTCTTTTTACTTACTCCTTCCCACTCACTTTAGTCTATGATCCTCCACCTCTCTCCTCTAGATCACCACCTCCGGCAACCATCACCACTTGTCCCCGAGTTCTATTGCCACCGCTACACTTCAACCGTCACCACTGCCACCAACACTAGTGAATTTTTGGCGATAAACTACTATAGCGTAGACGCATTTTTTAAAAAGTTTCGTCGGGGAGGCGTTTAAGTTTTTTCGTCACCTCAAGAGGTAGACGTCTAAAATAAATGTTAGGATTATCTTATCTTGTTAGGAGAATATATCTTATAGAGTTTTAGAGTCCTATGTTTAGCATAAGTCGTATGAGTTGTATAGTGATAGAATATGTTAAGTTATAATATATATTGGTGATTAATGAGAAGAGGAAGACATTCGTTTACATCATATATATTCTTCCTTCCTTAACAATAGATGTACTCCCATGGGGCTGGACGGAGAAATTAAACGCCTCCCCTTTTATTTGAATTCTTCTTGCATAATTGTTATTCTTTTATATTAATTATTATTATTTAGAATTGTGATTAAGAATTGTTATCAATAATTATTAAGAGTTATTAGAATTATTATCAAAATTGTTATATATTATAATAACTAAAATTATTAGAAACATTATTAATACTGAAGAAATGATTTGATTGATATATATACCTTTTGAAGTTTTTGGCAGCATATTAACTATAGCTCATATTTTGTAACTTCAAAAATATTTTTGATGAAAGAAGATGTTGTTAAGTGGGATATGACAATTGTCCTTCAACCCGATTTTCAGTTGGTCAATTCATCGTTTAAAAACGAGAAACTTTGTTGGAGGCAGGGGCGTGTAAAAAAATTATAACCGTTAACCGTGTATAATCGGTTCATATTAACAGTTATTTTACTGAACCGTTAAGAATCAACGGTTACGGTTACCGAACCGTTAACCTTAATGGTTAATGTTTACGGCTATGAAATTTTTGTATCGGTTAACCGTTATTATTATTTTTTAAAAAAACTGAACTTAAAAGGCTAAAACATGAATGAACATCACAAATTTTTTTTTATGGATGATCATACCTTATATAAATATGTGTTATTAATATTGTAGAAGACCCAAATGAGCTAAGATTTCATACAAATAATTTCACAATATTAGGTGTACAAGTACATTAAAATGGAATAAAACCGTTAACGGTTAATCGTTAATTGTACCGTTAAATACCGGTTATCGTTACTTAACGAACGGTTACAATTAGCCTTTTCCAACAACCGTTATAACGGTTAACCGTACCATTAAGGCTTAACGGTACGATTAGTCGTTTATGCACACCTCTAGTTTGAGGTTCATTAGCAAAGAAAGAAATATGGCTAAAAATAGGAAGTAGGAGGAAGCTAAACGACCAAACACGAAAAGTTAGGCTTACAGTTGTAATTTTTTATTAAGGTGGAATGGTTTGGTTTATAGTTTTGAGTATTGTTCCGACATGTAAAATCATGCTTGTATTAAGTATCCCAAGGGCTAAGGACCATCGACAGATGAGTGATCTTAGCCCTTGTGCAAAAAAACTAGTATGTGCCTCCAATTGTATTCAAATTAATTACCCATTCATATAAGATTAACTAAGATTCCCTTTTTATTTTTTCCCTTTGATTGACCATAGGAACAACATATAGGAACCAAGTGCGTACTACAATTAATACTAACTAAAATTAGTCATTAATTTTAATTCAATCATCACCTTTATTAGGACTAAATAATAATCCACTTATAATTATCAATTAATCTATACTGAAAATTAATAAGCAATACTAACAATAAATATTCATTTTATTATATTTGCTAATGATATATAACTAGTAATAATAATTAATCGTTAATGACAACATATTAAACAATAGTAACAAAAACTAACCACCCATTAAAAACTCAGTAAAACATGACTCTTTAAAAGTCTGACTCATTAAACCCATTATTGATTAGGCCCTTTTACATCAAATGGGTCGGTTAAGGGCCCTTAACGGACCTCCACCCATTTGAACAGGTCCACATGAGAGCTGGAATTTGAGGGGCAAACTAGTCATTTATAGGCGCATTTGGAGAAATATCTGGGCGTTCATAGACCTTTGCTTTGATGCTCTATTGTTACTCTTTTAGGGAAAAAAATTCTCTAAATGCTATCAAGTTTAAATTTTGACAAAAAACATACTTTAATTGAGTTTTTATTTATTCCTTTATGAAGTTTAATTATTATTCTCCTCCATTCCAATATTTCTTGCATTATAGTTTCCTTATCTAGAATTTTTAAATAAGAATTTATGAAACGTTTTTACTTTCATATAGGTTTATTATTGTTGAGTTAGGTATTGCCTTCTCAAGCCTAGGTACCTTGGTAGTTGGTCATATTCCAATCAATTTGCTTACTTGAATTATATTCATATATATAATGGTAATAGTCTTAATAGGTGGTAACAATCTTAAGTTAAATGTGTGTTCTCTATCTTTTTTCGATCTAATTTGACTTATTTTAGAGAATAAGTTACATGTGTATTCTCTATCTTTTTTCGATATAATTTGACTTGTTTTAGAGATTAGACAAAATATGGAGTAGTTGAGTTTAGATAAGTACATGATTAATTAATATAATGTAAAAAAAGTTCAAATAAAATAATTTAAATAATTTTATATAGGAGTAAACTAAAACTAAGTCAAAGAAACACCTATATCTCTTGTTTGACCCAATATTTGAGATTCAAAGGTGACGTGAAAAAGTATTGTTGATGTAACTTAACATTCGATGGTCCACTCTACCTACAGTATATATTCTTTTTCACACTAATTCAACCTTTGTTTCAATTAAAATTGTCAATTTTTATTCCAAAATTTGGAATGAACTAATTTTAGTTGAAACAGTAAAAGGCTCCAAGTATAACTTGATAGGTTATCAACGATATTTACTTAAATTGGGAAAAAGTATCACGCACTCATTAGAATAAAATTAAAGAGTTAGTATCTTGGCGATCAAAAATGGTCTTAATTAATCAATGTTTTATGTTAGATTAGTCAACACTTTACCTTATTTTCTTAACTTCTATTCCATATTACATCGACAACAAAATTTGTAATTAAGAACTAACTACAAATTTTTTAATAGTATGACTTTCTCATAGATCATTAGGCTAAAAAATTCCTCTTTTTTTTTTTGAGAACTTTTAAAAGTATTTTGTTTGATTATTTTGTTGTCTTATCTCTTATGAAATGAAACCCCGATTGTTTTGACTGTCTTGATTAAGAGTGTGCCACAATTCAATCATAAAATACTACTTAGAGTGTAATTAGAGTATGAGACCTCATGCATGATACACCCATCTGTAAGCTTACTATTAAGCCTATGTATTTGTTGCTAGGCTTCGTTGCACAAGTGGGTTGTCACAAACTCACAATACTACGATTCACTATAACTCTAAGCGTTGATCTTCTAAAGAAAACCAACAAGCTAGGATGGAATTTTGGTTGAGCTCGTTTGACTTTTTACGGTCTACGGTACACAATTTAAAAATGTAATTTTTTTCTCTAAATTTGTAAGATGAAAAATTATAGAAACTTGTCATTCCAAAACTTTACATCAAGATATATCTAACAAGATCTCACTTAAATATATTATTTCTTATAATAATATAATTAAAATTGATGGTCAAAATTTTTAAATTTAAAATGGGACGGGAGTACATACTACAAATATAACACACTTGATCGAATATTACAACCCAGGTGTATGCATGGTAGAATTTGGCAGCACTCCGTATTATATAAGAGAAAAGCGAGCTCAAAATATGCGCAGTGACAAAGATGAATGAAGATCCATACCATAACATTCTAACATACAACATCGGTGGAGAATTTATGTCAGGTCTTTGGTAAAGTGTGTATAATTGACATGATGAGAGGCTTAGCTTAACCAATGAGGATTTGACTTCTTTTACAATCATGCAAATATATTGACATTAAAAAGATAGAGAGAAGTAGGAGCATACTAGGCAAACCAAATCTTTGTAATGGGATTTAAACGGGCTTTTAACCTACAAAATAAAGTGAAAAAAAAAAGACACTTTGCCTGGTTATACACAAATTAAAATTGAATAAAAATGGGGTGACATTGCATCATCTTTGATGCCGTTGACCTCATTCTCAACGGCCATGATGAGGCGTGTGCTGTATTAGGGAGACAGAATTATAAGCTTTTATGCAAGCTCAACAAAATTTACTATCTTTTTTCACCCCTTTTTCTTCCAAGAATAATGCATGGGCTAACCTTTCATTTTTTTTTTATTTTTTAAAATTTTATGAACTGAATTATGGGCTAGCTTTGCTACTACAGTACGTCTATAAATGATGAGTTTTGGGGTATCTTTTTCCACTTTCATCACTTATTGCGTCTTTATTTTTCTTCCTACACCGCAGAAACATATCAAAATTTGGGGCTTCTTAGGCTTTGCATAGGCAGACATTTACAATTATTGCATAAAGCTAATTTTATAACAAGCATAATCCATTTCATTGAATATGCCGGTTTTATAGGACCTCCAATCATTATTTTTTTTTTTAATTTTTATTTAAAGTATGCTTCAATTTTCAACTCTAATCATAGATAATTCTATAAATTAAATTTCAGAAAAATGGGCCTTCTTAAAGAGTTTCTTTTTGTGCGTAAAATGGATAGTTTCAAATCTTAATCGGTCAAGATGATAAGATTGATCATATTGTTATATGCTGGAAGGCCAAATAAACAAAGGGGAGGGGGGTGGGAAAAAAGAGGATGCAAATATACATTACTTATGATTTCAGAGGGAGAGAGGTGCTCAAGTCAATATTCTCATACATGGAAAAGGAGATTATGTTTTCTTGGGGACCATTTTCATGTACTACTCCATACATTAGTGTAATTGTTTTTTGAATTTTGACGATGAAAAATGAGAATTTTTATACATGAGATTATAATGTTTATACCTTATATACATTGTTTTTTAAATATAACAATAGTTATATTTAAATATCTAATATAACAATATTTATATTTGATATCCTAATATTTTAATATAGTTTATATCAGCTATGAATAAGAAAAAATTCGATGAAAATTTATGTGTATATTTTAAAGAAAGACATTTACTTACAATCTACCTAACGAAATGATAAATCAATAACGTAGGCTGTAATTTTTATAAGTGGATTTGGTCCTAACTCACCTATTTTCGTAGAAGCCCTCCCATAAATTCACTAGATAAATTTTTGTGATGTAGTACTCGGTATACACTTGCGCAAACATGACCATGTTCCTTTGGCCAATGGATAAGGACTTATGAAGAACTATGCATGGTCTCGATCTCTCCTTCAGGAGCAACTACCTCGGATCCCTTGACTCTCCTATGCATTCATTATTACAGAAAATATACTCAGATCCCAAGTTTGGTACACTTGTAATGTATGCTTATTGTTTGTGCTGTATGCTGGCAGTGTGTGTAAGTATGTTGTTGGGTTTGTTAGTCCCTTCCTCCTCCATAAAAAGGGGTAACTCTTTGAATCACACCCAAGTATATAGATACAACTTTATAAAAGGTCATTCAAACTTATCTCTAATCTCTCTTTATGTTATACGGAGTAATATATATATTTGGTTTTATTATGTGTTCACATTCTAAAGTTTGATTCTTGAAGTGTATAAGTTGTATCTTTGATTACACCTTAATTAATAAATATTATCAGCAGAGAAATTGACATATAGTATCGTTAAAAGTAAAGCTTGCATGACTATGTACAGAGAGATTTTCAGATAACGGTGTTATTAATTAGTGTTTGATACATATTCCTGGTTCTTAATGGAAGATATTCAACAAGGCTTTACGTTACAGTACATCGCTTCTCGTATTAATACAATGTCATTTGTGGATAACATCTTCACATTTAAACACCCGTAGATCAATAATGTAAACAACAAGTAAATTAAATTTGGTGAACATATATTCTAAAATGAAAGGTGGTAGAGACCTAAAAGAAAAGGGTAAAGCAAGGAGTTAGATATCTTCCTTATGCATGGAGGGAACAACCCCTACAAATTGTGAGTTGTTGAAGTTACAGATTTGATTTTATCTAATAATTATGTTTACTCACAGATTTGTCTAAAAGTAGGAACGACAGCTTTAGTCACAAATAGTTAACCAAACCACTGTAAATCAATGAAAATATGTATGCATATATGGGGCCATGCAAGCAAACAAACAATTAATCAATTTTGGAGAAACAAAACGAATCCTATATATTCTTATCCATAAACTAAGTATCTACATTTTTCTATTATCACGTTTTGTAAATCATATTATAAAATTAATAACATTTTTTTACTAATGCGATTCGCTTTTAGAGGGGAAAGATTTTGTGATCCCTGCCTCTTTTTTATTCTCCCCATTTATACTGTTTAATGTTGTTTACAATGATTATATTTTGTATCTTACTTTTTCATTTATTAATAAATTTTATAGGCCCCATCCAATAGTTTTTTTTTATGAATCTGATCAGCAATAATATACAAAATAATTGTTTTTTTCAAAGGCATAATGTATGTAAATGCATTATACATAGTTTGTTTCTAAATTAAAATCCATACAACTATCAATAAATGCAGTTTGCATATACAATGCATAGGTTGTTTACAAATCCCAGTCTTAGTGGTTTGCAATGCACTGAAGATATTCAATTCAGACTGAAACATAGACGGCTCTTCCAACTTAATTGCAAAGCATATAATAAATAATTGAAAACTATGTTCATATATATATATATATATATATATATATATGTAAATATTGTTATGTTTCAATTTAGGTTTAAAAGTTATTTGGTAATATAGTACGGAGTACTTCATATAATAATAAGAGTGAATATTTATTAAAATATGTCGTGATCAAAGAGTCAAGTTGTTCAAATGTAGATTTTAGACTAATGTGAGAATGAACCGTAGTATTTTAGCTTTACATTAGGATATCAGAGCAAGATTTTCCCAAATTGAAACCTTCTCTGCCAATGAAACGATGCAAACATGGGAGATAATAAAAAAGACATCGATAACAATAATTAAAAACAATAAAACAGGGCAAAGAGAGTGACATAAGGGAGGTGAGGACCACAGAAGACAAGTCCAAAACAGCGGTCAATACTCAACACTCAATAGTGCAGAGGCTTGATCATATATCAATCCCTATATTTTAAAAAAAAAAAAAATTACGATAAGATTTTAAATATTTTTATTTTTAAATTAAATTTGTAAGACAAAAAAAATTATAAAACCTAATATTTTTAAAGATTTATATTGAGGTGCAAGATTCCTCTTAAATATATAATTTCTTATAATATGATAAAAATTTATAATATAACTTTTTAAATTTTAACTCTATAAATAAAAATGGAGTAAAAATAAAAGAACGGATAAAATATTATTGAATTGGAGAATATATAAAATTAAAGTGTACCTGAATTAATTAGATTATACAGTGTCTAAACTTGAAAATAATCATACTAAATAATAATAATAATAAAGACAAAAATTTAGGAGAGGTAAAAAAGAAGATAGTATGAACCGTTGTAAACAAACAAGGAGAAGCGATAAAAAATGTAGTTGGTCCCTCAATAGAAGCAACGCGGGAAGGATAGCATAGCATTAGCATTTAGCATTTAGCATAGGGGGAATAGGGGATGCCTCCATCTCTACCTTCCGTCCCATTTGCCCTAAAAAACTTGAGAGGTCCCTTACTATTAATTAAGTCATTTTCACAATTATGAAAGGGAACTCAACACAATGGATATGACCTAGCCATATTTTTCATTATTGTTATTCAATATGTGTTTGGTTTCTAGTACTAATGCAACATTTGGAAATTTCATAGCAAACCTAAAATATTTTGTGTTTTCTTGAATCTTAAAGTGGAAGGCATTTATAGGATATATATATATATATATGAGAAAGAAGACCCCATTACCTATTCTATTTTCATACCAATACCGTGTTATATTGTAGTGTTTGTTTAGTATCAACAAGGCACAAGCCATTTGATAAGTGGATCGACTTGATGCACAATCAACTTGGTTAGGTTTTATAGGTGGGGCAATTTGCTTGATTCCGACAATTTTCATCAAAACTTGCATTTGACATATATTGAGGATTTTTTTTTAAAAAAGTATTCTCACGCATGAATGAACATTTTTCAATATGTTAGGGGCGGGAGATCACCTCCTATTTTCTTCCCTAGCAAGTTGTATAGAGCAAATGGTGAGATGGTTGTTCTCCACTAGCAAGTTGTATGGAGCAAATGGAAGATCAACCCTTGTATCTTTCTGGCTTTATTATAGCCAAATAAGCTATAATAGTTGTTACATATATCATCGTAAAAAATAATAAAAGTTTTACGAAGTATACTAATATCACGTGATATTATTTTATTAATTTTCTCATTTTCTTAATTATTATTCTAGCAAACCAAAAAGATAGTATTACAAACATAAGAGTAATATCATTATTTTTTTTTTTATAAAATTATTATAGTTGATTCTTTTCTGGTAGATGCTCTCTTGTATCTTTGACCAAGACACTACTACGTGACCTACCCAAGTCGCTAACCTCGGAGGAAAAAAAAAATAACAAAATATGTTAAATTTACAGCTCGAATGAGTTATCCCAAGATGAATAAGCAAAATACGAAGTGCAAATGGTGCGTAGTTTGAGGAAATTCAAAAAATCCGACAAAACAATGAGTAATAATGAGGATAAGGATTGGGGAATGGTAATGTACCACCTACTTGCACTGCCTAGTAGGCTGACTGTAAAAATGATGTACTCTACTGTCTACTACTCCAAAGTTACCATTTACCGAAAATTCCTTGGGCTGTGGGGTAAACTCCAAGACAATGGCGCACCTTGACTGAAGCTAACTTAGGTATTCCTAAGAAATATCAATATAACAAAGCTCTATGAATTATGAATATGGTGGGTGTGATTTTCATGGTCCTTTTCATGGATCCCAATTTTGTTAACCATCCAATAAATAGGATTGTCGTGTTTGTGTTTTTCTTTTGGGATTATGACTTATAGGTGTATTACATGTTCCTTTCAAATAGTATACAGATCGGAGTACCTGTTATACTTTTGATTCTAAGTTAGTCCTTATTAGATTAATTTAGTTTAAAAATTTAGCTGAAATTAGCATGGCTTAAAATCAGTTTTACAACTAAACAAACTATTAGTTTGTTTAATTCGAGGTCTATAAGTATAAAAGTAACTCTAAAATACATTCAAACTTGAACGTCGAAATAGTCAAGACAAAGAAGTCTTAAAGACTAGTAACCAAATCTTTGATGTTGAACTTTATTTTTTTTATTTTTATTTTAGATGTTTATACTCTTAAATACTTCTATACCGTATTGAAATTTGAACTTCTATTTAACAATATGAGTAGTTTATAAATAAGTGATATTAGAAGTGTTAAAAAGAGAGTTTGTTGAGGATAAATTTGGTGAGGTCAAAAGCTATTAGGGGATGGATGAATTTTATGCGCTGGAGGATTTCATCTAACCTATTGGAAGTTCCTTTCTCAGGGCCCTGTTTTACTTGGAAAAATAATCAATCCCAAGGGAATCTGATTCTTGAGAGACTTGATAGAGGATACATGACCCAGGAGTGGTTCTCTCTCTCTTTCCTGAAAGTAGAATAATTAACCAACCTCTATTAGTCTCTAATCATGCGACAATTATCTTTGAGGGCTCAGATAAAATTGTGTCTTCGATTCAAAGATATTCAGAGAATTGTGGCAAGTTCTTGGGCCTTGAGGAACCAAGGAAGTGCAATGTTCCATTTGCCTAGAAAGATGGAGATTACTATCTCAAGAATGAGGTCTTGGTGCCTGGATCATAGAAAATTCCATGGTATCAATTGGAGGAATGCTAGTGATTATCTTTCCGAGCAAGGAGGTTAAGTAAATTCGACTCAACAGGCCAAATCCTATTTATATATCTAAAGTTGAGGAATAGGGAAATATGATCTCTGTTGGCTTGGATTATTGGAAACAACGTGTAAAGGATGATTGGATTGTGATGGGGGATATTCAATCTTCTGTTATGTTCTCTGGAATGAAGCAGTGTCAAAGAAGGAACGAAGTCCGGTCTCTGAAAGACAAGAGAGGGATTCAAGTATCGGGTCAAGAGAATGTTTCTAGAGTGGTTTATGAAGATTTGAAAGCAGTTTTCGTTGGCCAAGAGGATGCTGAGTTCATTGTTAGCATTGATCGTGTTATCAAGGAACTCCACATCCCTTCCCTCCTCCAAGAAGACATTAGAATCATGCTTGAAGCTCTCTCTCCTGAGGAAATCAAGGAAGCAATGTTTTCTCTGGGATTAGATAAGTCTCTAGGCCCAGATAGGGTTACAACAAATTTTTTCCGAAAGAATTGGGATATTGTTGGCGATACGGTGGTTAAGGGTATTCAGTCAATTTTCGATTCAGGTTTTCTCTTGAAAGAATGGAACCGGTCTATCCTTGTTATGATCCCAAAAATTGAGGCTCCTGAAGAGGTCGACGAACTCCGACCAATTAGTCTGTGCAACACCATTTATAAGTGTTTCTTGAAATGCCTAGTTAGTAAATAGATTAAAAGGTATTTTGCCCAAGTTAATCTCAGAGTACCAACATGCTTTTATCCCTAGTAGATATATGTCTAACAACATCCTCCTTAGTCATGAAATTCTTCACAAAATCAATAATTCAAAGAAAGGCAAGGAAGCAATGACGATCAAAGTGGATATGAGTAAGGCATTTGACATGGTTAATTGGTGTTTTTGCATCAGAATTCTTCACGTGTATGGCTTTCCTAAGAAGTGGATCCAAATTCTTCATCAATGTTTTTCTACAGTCTCCTTCAAGATTCTTCTTAATGGAAATACCTCATTTGTCTTGCTTCCGAAAGCGGGTCTGCGTCAGGGAGACCCTCTCTCTCCCTATTTGTTCCTTTTGTGTATGAATATTCTTTCCAGAATGGTCCAACTTTGTCAGGGTCTAAGACAGTTTCAAGGGATTCAATGCTCCAGAAGGGCGCCTTCGATAAATCATCTTTTCTTTGCAGATGATGATATCTTTTTTATAAAGGCAACTATGGAAGGATGTGAGAAGCTAAATGGAATCATCAAGAGCTTTTGTTCAGTCTCGGGCCAACAAATCAATTTGGCGAAATCCTATGTTAAGTTTAGCCCCAATGTCATTCAGCAGGACAAGAACTGGATCATGGGGGTTCTTAAGATGCACCCTATTTAAAAGCTTGGGGAACATCTCGAAGTACCAATAGATATCAAAAGAGGAAAAAGAAGTGACTTTCAACCATTAGTTGAAAAAGTTGCAAAGAAAATTATCTCTTGGAGTTCAATTCCCATTTCCAAACCAGTGAAGCTGATCCTAATCAACTTCATTCTCATTTCAAAACATTCTTGGATGCCTCCTGATCCCTTCCTCTGTCTCAACGAAGGTGAACGCTCTGATTGCTAGGTTTTATTGGGTGAACTCCGCTTCAAGTAAGGAAAAGGGTATTCATTAGGTTAGAAGAATTCCTTTGTCTTCCGAAAGGTCTGAGAGGTCTGGGGATTCGCGATATCCGTATTTTGAACGAGGCTCTCCTTGTTAAACAAGTTTGGAGGACTCACCTTAACCCCCAACTTCTTATGTCAATAGTGTATAAAGCTAGTGGGCCTTTTACTTTAACTAAAGGAGGGCCTTCCACCTCCAGAAGAGTGGGTTATCTTTGGGCAGGAAAGGACTTAGAAGAGCAGAGGGCTTGTGCCTTGAAGGATGCACCTAGAAATTTGGCTCTGGAATAAGGTCAAGACTTTAGGTGACAGATGGGTAGATGGGGAGGTCCCTGTACTAAAGTCGGATGTTACCCTGCGCAATGCTAAGTCCTGGAAGGTGGCTAATTTTATCATTTATGAGTCCACGCAGTGGAATGCTCCAAAAGTTCTGGATGGTTTCGAAACAAATTTTGCAAATTCTATCCTGGCTATGGAGCTTCCTAGAACATGTATTGATGACTTTCTGGTATGGAATCATCACTCTACTGGTCAATACTCGGTTAAATCTGGATATGCCTTCCTCCAAAGGCATAATGTGGATAGAGCTATGATAGATGAGGACGCGGTCTTTTTTGAATCCATTTGGGGAAGCAATATTCCACCTAAATGGAAACACCTCATCTGGGAAATTTGGTATGGGGCTTTGGCTACAAAAAACAACCTCCTTAGGAGAGGGAAGGATCTAGACCCTTGGTGTGTCGTTTGTGGTCTGGCCATTGAGAATGAGGAACACATCTTCATGCTTTGTCCCAAAACTATTTCCTTCTAGATTAACTGCCCTTTGACAATAAGATCAAATGAAAACTTTATCACCCCTTTCAAAGAGTGGTTTCGTACCCACATCTAGTTCTTTTATAACTCGGATCTTGAGAAATTTGCAGAATTTATTAGTGGCCTTTGGTGTATCTAGAGAACAAGAAATGATGTTGTTTTCAACAATGTCTTTGTTAATCCCACCTTATTCTAACATCCATTTTGATGAAGCTAAAGGTTATTTTTTTTCAAGGTTTTCTCAAAGGGTAAGTGAAAGTACGACGATCCTCTCTCTCCAAGGAAATTGCGATGTGTCACCTCCGTCAGGATTTTTTTGTGCAGAGTTAGGAAAGGTCTCAAGGGCCCCTAACGCCCTCCTAGTCCAAAAGGATGGGTCATGGTGCAATACAGACAAAAAGAGAGGTACATGATGGGTCTTTAGCACGAGAAATGGAGCCCCTTACCCGGGAGGGAGCGAATCCATTAGGGCCTCGTCACCACTTCACGTAGAGGCAACTGCCTGCCTTCTTGCAATGAGATGGCTATGGGCTATGGGTATTAAGGTTGTGTATCTCCTTACTGACTTCGTACTTCTCGTCATATCACACCTCCAATTCAGATCCTCCACACAATTTCGTCGATAAAAAATGAGGGGAAACAGTTTGATATACATACAATTTTCAAAGTCCATAGGGATTAGGTAAGTTTTGCTCATAGTCTAGCTAATTATAGTAGATGTAATTTTATTTCTTTCCGTTTTACTTTGTAATCGTGTTTTTCTTGATGTAAAAAAAAAGCAGTTTGATAATTCATACGTAGTCCGTATATTATTTTCTTTTTTGCACATTTTTCAATTATTCCGTTCTTTTTTTTCATTGTTTTGCAACTTTCTTTGATGTCCAAAATATAACACAAAATATATTATTTTCAAAGATCAAATTATGACAATTAGTTATTCATTACACTGACCCAAAAAGGATGTAGTCGGTTCGCTTTGAATAGTGGATAGTGACCAAAGATTTATGTGATCAGTGCTTTAGTATTTAAACGGCGAGAATAATGGCCACAAATGACACACTATTACATGTTAGTTAAAAATGTATTACAACTCTTATTGTTTATATATGTATATATATATATTTCTTAACCTGATGCTTTATCCAACAAGAAACAACTACCCACAATATCAAATTTAGACAAATGGATTCAAATCATCTTTATAAAATTATATTAACAACCACCACAACTTTTTAGAGATCAGTCTGCTATGTATTAATTACA
This sequence comes from Dysphania ambrosioides, assembly GCA_026401315.1. NCBI lineage: Eukaryota > Viridiplantae > Streptophyta > Magnoliopsida > Caryophyllales > Amaranthaceae > Dysphania > Dysphania ambrosioides. Next base: position 3,292,890 of record CM048659.1, on the reverse strand, counting down.
GAAAGCTAGCAATTCAAGCACGATGCTGTATGTAAACAATTCCAGTATTAGTAATAAGACTGACTTATGAGTTAATGACTCTAGAAGTTTAGGATATCTACAGTTCTTTCAAAGGTAGTTAACCTTTTAATTGTAGTAAAAGTCACCGTTATTAGTGAGATAACTTAAGCTTGAAAACTAATTAAGGATTTAATCATTCCAGTTTGATGGTATACTTGGTTTGACTTGCTTGCTGTTCTACTCAGTCAACTAAATATCATTACTTGTTATTGCCTCGTTGCTCGTTTATGAGAATAAATGGTCTAATCAGCCATTATTCTTTACTAATCAAGATGACCATGCATTTTTCGGATAATTACAACTAATAGCCATCTAAAACAAGAACAATTAATCAACAGTTTAAATGTTAATTACTCTAACTTAGTTTCTTGTTGTTTGACCTATCGACTTGGTTTATAATATAAGTTGTTCGAACAAATCCTTAATCTCTTTAACCTATCGACTTTTCATACTAGAGTCACTTTAGAAATGTGAAATAAGGTCTGTGTGTAACATGAGTAAGGTGTCTACAATTGCATGATTAGTTTTTTTTTTTTTTTTTTTATTAAAACTTCATTGATTTTTTGCTCATCTTAATCTCACTTTGTATGAGCAATTTTTGTACTCCGTTGAACAATAAAAATCGTTATCAAAACTAGAATTTTTAAAAAATGTAAGTTATATATTTAAAATAGATTAAAATTTGAAATTGAATTTGTTAAACTTCATATAGACACAAGTATTAGTATCAAAAGATTTACATAAATACTAAGTAATATAGAAAGAAATCAAAAGTATTTACCATCCTCATTAGCAATGTGTATTTATCAATTAGCGGTTTTTTTTTTAAAAAAAAATAAGAGCTTTTTTTTTTTTTGAATGAAGAGCTTATTTAATAATTTGTTCACTGCCTTTTCTTTCATAATTTATGAAAATCGTTCACTAATACCTCCAAAATTCCCAAAAAAGTACAACTAAATTCTTACACTATTTTTTTTTTTTTTTGTGATAAATACAAATAAATTTTTTATTTTTTTGAATGAATAAATTCTATAATTAGTAACAATGAAATGGACAATATCCCGTGAACATTAAACTGCAAGATATGACATCATTATTAAAATTAATAAGGGAAAGGATCTGCTGGATCCCTATTCCCTATCATAGCATCTGATTTTTGTATTTAGGAGAGAGACAAAACTAAAAGCATACAACATAAATTTACAAAAATCATAATCCACTTTTGGTCCCTTCTTTCCTGCTTTACTCATTACCCTTTAATTCTTCATCCTTTTATAAAACCCTCATTCCTCTTATTTTATTTTCCATTATTTACCCAATTCTTCACACATCCGAAGCTTCAACCTTAAGCTCAAAACATCACTGTTTTTACTGTTATTACTGTGAATCCAGCAATACCCAGTTACCTAATTTGATCATTAAAGTTGCTCAAGTTTGTTTGGTTCAGAAAAGCACTGAATTCAGGAATTACTACTTGGGTATTTCATTTTCTTTTACCCTATATACTTGTGGGGTGTAAAAAGTTTCCATCTTTGTGGGTTTTCTGCCATCAATTTTCGGTCTGAAGTGGGAAAATTCGTAGCATTAAAATGATTGATTTATAGCAGGAAAGATTGGAACTTGGAGAATTGAGTTCTGTAAGAAATAAGTGAAACTTAGAAAAGAAGATTTCTTGGACTTTCTTGGGAAGGCAAACAAAAAAATGGGGTTGGAATATGGAGAATCATGTGTTAAGAAAATACTCAAGAATTTGTGCTTGAGTCATGGTTGGGCTTATGGAGTTTTTTGGCGTTTTGATCCCCATAATCATATGTAAGTCCAATTAATTTTTATGTGATTTTGAGATTTAGCCAATGTCCCAATTTTTTTTTTAATCTGATTTTAATTGGCGCAAAAAAGGTTTTTTTTTTTTTTTTTTTTTTTTTGGGATACTCAGATTAAATAACCAATTTATTGCTACCATGCCAGTATTAAAATTCTTTTGGTCATTATCATGTCCTAACTTCTGCAGAAAAATTGTCCAAGAAAAATATAAAAAAGTTATTCTTCCACCTTGGACAATATGTTCAGTTCTTAAAAAGTTGTTTGTTGCTACTGAAGCGTAGTAGATTGGACCAAGTTTTCACTTTAAAAAGTCGTATTAAGTTGGAAAAATAATGAAAATGTTTTATTGAAATTTGAGATTTAAGTGATGTGTAAGCTGTCAAAGTTGTTGAGTAATGAAGAAGATTAACCGATTGGTTGATTAATTCTGGAAATTTTTATGTACTTCAGGTTGTTAACAGTGGAAGATGCACACTATGAACTTCATGCTGCAAGTATAATGGATAGAATGCTTGTTCAACCCCACATGGTTGGTGAAGGGTAAGCTCTATGTTTTCATAAATTTGGTTCCTAGAAAGTTTCTTTTTTCTTTTTTACGACCTTTGATTTTCTTTTTTGGGTTTCAAAATGTTTGGTCTAATCTTGATTTTTTCTTTAAAATTTTCAGATTAATTGGTGAAGCTGCACTTGATGGGAAGCATAGATGGATGTTTGCAAATCCTTTGACAGAAGATAGCAAATTAAGTCTCCAATTTTCTTCTGGAATCAAGGTACTTGTTTTCTGTTCTATTCGTCTAGAATAATGCAATGCAAGTAGGTAATTTTTAGGCTCCTCTTGAGTGAATTTTGCAATTGATTAGCTGTATTCATTGTTCATTTGCATCGATTTCTCAGACAGTCGCAGTGATCCCAGTGGAGTTGCGAGGTGTGGTACAATTTGGGTCCACGAAAGAGGTTAGTACCAGAACTCCGGAATAACTTGCATTGTGCCTTTGCTAATATGAAACTGAATGTAATCAGTATATACGGAATGTATGTACTTTTGCTGTTGCAGATTTTGGAGTCACTGGAGATCTTGGATCAAACAAGGAAGTGTCTTCAACATAATGATTATTTTGCTGGGATAGCAGGGAGGAATTCTTTCTTGTCCAAATCTGATGCCAGTGGCCAGGATGGGCTGATTAATTCAGTAATCTCATCCCAAAATTCCATTTGTGATGATGTATCTACCTCATGGGTAAACAACTTAGAAAGTTGCTCATTGTTTGATTCGTTACACTTTCCTGGAGAGGTATTTAGCGAGCAATTTGAGCCGGCTCTTCTTACCACGCCTTTACTTGATACATGCCAAGCGGATGATCTTTCACAGTGGTTTGCTGATACATCAGAGATGTGTCTTTCGGGATCTGATCTAGAAGCTATGCTTTCTGAAGGCATGGCATTAGATCTTGGGGGAAGAAATTTGTTTTCTAACATTCAAGGAAAACAACCAGCTTGCTCTTCACAAAGCTCTATGACTAATGTCATTGATTCTGGCTGTGGAGAGCTGGGAGATGTTATCAATGCGGTTGAAGATCAAGTCTACCCCTTGCCTATTGATGCCAATATGAATTTTTCTGAATGCATCTCGGAGGTAGTAGGCCATTCCGCTGCTGCACCCAGGAAAGGGTTGTTCTCTGAATTAGGTTTGGAGCATCTTTTAAAGAATGGTTTTAACGGTAGTTCTACCACTAGATCTTGCGTAGAAGATCACTGGCCTTCATCAAAAAAGAGGAAAACTGAAGCCTGTGAAACATTCAATGATCAAATGCAGCACACTTTCCATTCTTGGGGAGTGAAAATGATGCAGCCTTCAAGTACTAGTGGCCAAATGCAGGATTTTGGATCCTTAAAAGAATGCATGGAGAAATCTCAAGGAAAGCTATGGATTACTGAAAGCTACAGTATGGATGCCAAGAGCTGTATTAGGGGAGTTAATGCACAAAGTAAGAGGACTGATGAACCTCCAAAGGCCACCAAGAAAAGAGCACGACCTGGAGAAAGTACGCGTCCAAGGCCCAAAGATAGGCAGTTGATTGCTGATCGTATCAAAGACTTGAGAGACCTCATCCCTAATGGTGGAAAGGTATCCTTACCTCTTTTTGTGTCATCCCTTTATTCATAAAATGCTCCCCTTGAAATTGCTGAATGCTGATGATGTTGTTGATATTGCAGTTAAGCATTGATGCTTTACTCAATCGCACCATCAAACACATGCTTTTCTTGCAAAACTTGAACAAGCATGCAAACAAACTCAAACAAAATGATGAACCTAAGGTGGGTGATACATTTATGCTAAACTGTTATAAATTTGTGACAGATCAGTTATGATATATGTGCTGACTTTTACTTGTTGTGATTCTATCAGTTGATTGGCCAGGATAATGGCTTGATTCAAAAAAATTGTTTGACCTCAATTTCTTCGGGTGGCAATGGTAGGCGTAATGCTACTTGGGCATATGAAGTTGGGGGGACAAACTTCCTTTGCCCTATTGTAGTGGAGGATCTTAATGAACCCGGTCAAATGCTCATTGAGGTAAGATCTTGATGGAAATGCTGATAAGTGAGAATTCCATTTTCAATGTATTAATGAGAACTCTGAATTAACATTCTCCAATTATGTTATGTAGATGCTCTGTGAAGAACGAGGATACTTCCTAGAGATAGCTGATGTTGTTCGGGGCTTTGGCTTAACCATACTCAAAGGAGTCATGGAAATGAGAAACAACAAAATATGGGCGCACTTCATCGTTGAGGTACTTATTTCTTTCAAAGTTATGCAATTTTACTATCTTTTAAAGAAGCTTATTAATGGATTAATGTTTTTAATTATGCAGGGAAACAAGCATGTAACCAGAATGGATGTATTTATCTCCCTCATGCAGCTACTGCAAGGCACAAACACAATTGAAGTGCTAAGCAAAACGTGTGAGGCCGCTAACATTGTCACCAATGCAGCTCCATTGTGGGGTGACTTCCAGCAGCATGTGGTGCCACTGCCAATTTAATTGTGACTATTCTAAAAAGAACGAGCTTGGATTTGGTTTATGTATAGAGATCTAGAAATTTAACCAAAGTTCATGTTACACGAAGAGGAGTATCGACGAGTGTTGCTTCTCTCCCGTAGATCACTGCTCGCCACAAATTCGAGTATTATGGCAAATCTAACTGACTAGAACGGCCAGATCACCGGCTGCGTAGCAAGTTATATTTCCTTTTCAATTTTGTTGGATCTTGTGGGTAACTTAGCTTGTTATTAGTGATTAACCTGTTTATATCCTCGGGGCTTATTGCAGATGTAGCTTGTTATGTAATGTTAGCAATTTACTTGGTATACTTAGGGCTGATCGATCAGTGAGGCTATTCCAGTCTTGTTTTGCCTCCAATTTTTTGTGGTTAGCTTGTTACTGAAATGGAAGATGAATCCCTTTCTCTCCCTCTCTGTCGCTCCGTCCATGCTTCTATCATGTGTATAAGCTATGTTATCCTGTAAAACATGACACCTTCAGGTGTTACTGAAATTTCATCTAGCTTAATTTTTCAGGATGTTAGAGTACTCTCCATGGTACTGTATGAAAGAAATAAGAGACTCAACTGTGGCATCAAACTGGAGTTGTGTCCTTTTCATGATTTCTTCTATCTTCTGGTTGGGCGGTTGGTAAGTGCCGTTTTCACTTCATTACAATTCTCCACTGTGGAGACTCGGCTTCCAAGTAATGGAAATGTGTTTTGATCTTACATTTCAAATTACACTGCGACTCTTTCATCTTCAACTAGTCGACCTAACTTACATCAACGGATTGTTAATCCTTGTTTAGCAGATCTTTAGTTAAGATGCATTAGTTTGGTTGCTCGGATCAAATTCGGATTGAATAATTATTTTTAATTTTAAATGTATTTGGAACAACTTTTGTTTTGGATTTAAAATACATTTTAAATTGCTTTTTATAAGGTTTCATGGACTAAAGTTTATTTTCCTATAAAATAAAGCTAGATTTAGTTAGGATTTTATTATTGGGTTGGGTCGGCTCTGATGACTTCCAGCATAGGTTGAGATTACTATCCTTGAACATGATTAAAACTGAAAAAGACAGAGTTGCTTTCACCGAATGTACTCGGCAGAGGCGTAGAATTCATGGCCTACAAGTAGTACAGTTACAGTTCCATGTCTGATGAAACCAAACTACTGTATCGCCTGGCCTGGACTAATGTATGGACAGTTGGACACTATCTTTTGTAGGGCATTCCCATTAATTAGCGACTCTTCACATTATGATTGGTGCTTCAGTACTTCTGAATTGTAGACCTTAAGTACCTTAGCCTCAACATGAATCCATCTAACACCTGTTATAAAATAAAGACATTGTTCCTTTTCCCAGTGAACATGAATTCAGATATGCTCTAATTATCTTACTTTAAATTATTTTGATGGAAAATACACAGATAATTTAAACTGTACACTGTCACTATTCAATATATACGGAGCACATTATAAAGTTCTATTAGGGTTTCCAACTTCATATATAATATAAAGTATATCAGGATATTAAAATATTATATCAGATTCATATAACTATTGCTATATCAAAAATAGAGATATAAGTATTATTATAGCAGATATAGAAATATCAAAGATATAAAAATACAAAGAAAAAAATATATCTGATATAAACATTATGATCTCAACTATAGAAATTAAATTACGAAAATACTACTAAAGTCATGATATATTTAATTGTTAGAAAAACTTGACTTCAACTTGAGCCCTTAAAGTTGTTCCCTCTTAAATCTTCCTTAATCTCGAGTTTTAATTAGGTTTATATATATATATATCTTATTTTTATTTGATTTTTATAGTAATCAGAAGATCGATAATATCAGGGCCATTAATGCTTATGTACATGAAACTATGAAAGATCTCACAAGATATTGGCGTGATTAAACAATTATCAGTCACATTAAATCTCTGCTAATACAAGAAAATACAAAGTATTGTTTTCAAAAAAAAAAAATCAAATGAAATATTCGTAGAAAACATAGTAGGAAAACAATTATTAGAAGTTTTGGTACGTAGAAACTACTCGTACAAAGTAGTAGTAATGACAATAATATCTTGTTTATTTCTTTATTTCCTGTTACTAAGTAGCATGCAAGCATTATGAAAATGTGGGGGTAATAATTATGGTCGGACCAAAATTTTTAAATATGGAAATGAAAATGGAAATGGCCGACTTAAAAGCAGCTTTTGGAGTAAATGGCCTGAGTTCTAGCCCAGTGTGCGGACCTGTATGACGTGTGGTTTTGCAGGTCAATTTGTTATCATTTTGCCTTGAAACTCAAGTTTTCGGTTTTATTGCAATTCATTTATGCACCTTTTTTTTTTCAATGTCTGTCCAATTAAAAACTAGCTAGTGTTCTAGCTACGAATTGGCTGCAATAATTTGACATTAGTCACTAACATATATGAAGATTAAGAGTATATAGCTCAAGTTCCAGGTCAATTAAAAAAAGAAGAATTATTAAGCTTATAAGTGATCAAATTCTACATTAGTATGATACTTTTAAAAGATGACCAAAAATAAATCTGTAAGGGTTTGATACAAAACGGATAATGTCATACTAATGTAGATCACTTATAGCTGACGTGCCTAACAATATACACCAACGTTCATATTTTCTTTAATCTTTAAGTGATACATACTTTATTCGAGTTCAAACATATATATAGATGAATTAATATGATGCGTTTTGAATTCTCTATAGCATCAAAACAACAATTTTTAGGCATACGAGAAAAGAGTCTAGCCGAACATATTTGTTTGCAAGTTTCTTGATCCTAGAAATCTTGTACTCAAAGTCACGGATAAAGTGGATTACCTCTGGCTTTGGGAAAACCTCTGGCTTAATTGAATCCCTGTTATAGGGAACAATGACAAATAGGCATGTCGCGCACCTAACAAAAATAAAAACTTAACTAATCCTCCTAACTATGTAGTAGGGTAAGTCATTGTCGATCCCACAGAGAAACGATAGTCTAATTAATCAACTTTAACACTGGTAAAACTAGATGAGTAAAAGGAAAGAGTGAATATGCTACTACTAACTAATAAAGTACGAACTAAATACATCTAGGACTAGGTATTCTCTCTAGCAAGAACTAATGCAATAAAAGTACAGTTCCTTCTTCCCTTAGTCAATTACTAAACAATTCATAGGAGAGGCTCGTCCTAATCAATACCAATAATTTCTTTCGATCAATCAATGACTTCTTCAATAATTCAATCATACTTATTTTCATGGACTCATGCAATCCAAAGACTTTAAGCATAGCATCTTAACATCATAACAAATTCCATTAATACTTTCGTAGTGATTTAACTTATCTTAAATTAGGGTTTTAGATTCGATTAAGGATATACTTTCGTTGCCACCTAATCACATTCAATAAATACTATTTCTAGTCATTCATTGATAATAAAGCCAACCCTAAACAGGATTTGGGAATCAATAGCACATCAATCCATGTTAGGTTTCAACCTAACCCTAGATTATAAAACTACTTAAACAAGATTATTAAATAAATAAAAAAATGAATAAGAGAAGACATAATAACAATAATAATAAGAGATTAGAGAAGAGAAAACAATATTTGAATTAGATTGATAGAAAATATCAATCACCAAAGCTTTTCTACCATAGTTGCAAAAGAGAAAAAACTAAGAACCAAAAGTGAAAACTATGAAAACCTAAAACTCAAGCAATGAATAATGAAAACTAAGAAAATAAAAACTCTCCCCCCAAAGCCAAGCAAAGTGGCTTGGGTTTTTTATGGCCAAAAGAAGTCCTCATTTAACAAAACACCTCCCCTAATTTATCTCCTAGTGCCTAGGTTTTTAGAGCTACAAAACAATTCTTCCAAAGTAGCCGCCAAGGTGTTGCGGCGTGAAGTAGAGGACCTCCATCGAGGTGTGGTGTTTGCTGCAAGATAATCATCATTTGAGTGTAGATTTCACTTGCTGCACCTAGCTTGGAACAATCGATGACTTGCCACTAGCCACGTTGCAATAGGTCTTCAAAAGTCTCAAAGCAAGGCTACTAAACGACGCGTAAACTCCGAACATGAGTCAAACAACAAGTTTACGATGTCATGTGAGCTCTTATTACGTCAAAAACCTACAAAACAAAATAAGCCATACCCGAGAAGAGCAATATCGAAATATACGAAATAAAAGCCCATAAAGGAGGCAAATGTGAAAGAGAATTGATAAAATGAGATCTATCAAGGTATTAAAATAATGAACAGTATCGTGCTATCATTGCTCATATGTGTGACCTTTTAAGGTTCGATTAAAGTTAGTAGTACATTAATTTCATCATTAACATACAAATCGTAGCCAATTTCTAACAAAACACTATGATTACCTAAAATAATCAAATATATATCTCTATAATTTGTCCTAAGTATATTTAGTTGGTACGTACTCTAGCTTGTTAAGGACATTTCCTTCAGTTTCAGATTGCTTAGAGCAGACTTGTTCTCTGGCCTTTCGACATATAGGTGGTTTAATTTACAATTTGGGATTGGTGTTCTTGATGATGCAGTGTCCTTGATTTATTTGGGTAGAGCTGCACTTGTCTGTGCACTGTGTGACCGGAAGGGGATGATTGAAGGAGAGATGGAGCTGGAATCCTATAAATCAAGAAAATAAAAAGAGTTCATGAGTCAAGAGTAAGCTCAAGTCTGCTGGAAGGAAAATCTACTTCATCTTGTGTTGGGTGAATGAGCAGCAGCGCAGGAAGAAGTTTGGTCTTCCCTTTCAGTTTTTATTCAGGCTGGAAGGCTTCACATAGGGAATGTCAAGCTAAGCCAATGGAAAGAGGAGGCCCTCAAAAACCGAGAAGATAAACAATGAAAGCAAATCTCTAATAGAAGAAGTATAGTTGTGACTAATTATTGCCTGTGTATCAGATGCGCTATTTTTATCTTATGTTAACAAATATCAATAGTTGATTGGGGTACTAAGTAGTAAAACTTAGCACTGAGCGGAGCATGTACAGAAGTTGTTTCTTATTATAGGCCTTTTAAATGTTCAAGAATGAGGTATACATTTTCCTGCTGAATGGATTATATAAGGAACTTTTGTATACATGCATGCAAAGATTTGCTTTGGTACAGTACTCAGAAACTTTCTCATAGACAGGAAACCATGGTTGCTACTAAAGTGCTGTTATTGTTTTTGGGTAACAAGTGCCAGTGCTGTTATTGTAACAGTACTATAAAGTATAAACAAAAATCAAATTGCAGCCAATATGGTGCTTCTCCATTCTTTGACTTCGATTATTATACTGTCCATTGGTTGGAGTGTTGGCCATATTCTCATCTGACCCTACTTGCAGAGTTGCAGAGATGGCCAATACAAGCTAAGACTAATTTTAAGATCGTGTAGCATCTGATGTGTCTAAGATTATCATTGATTAAACAAGACAATAAAAGTAAGAATTGGCGAAGCATTGTGCTTTATTCAGGATTTGGACCGAACTGTTGAGCTTGCGGATGTTTATGTAAAGACAAAGACATAGAATTGCCAAACTTTAATCGCATTATGCTCATCACATAACACAAGAAGGAAATAAAAAACAGAAACTTGATGATTAATTGACTCATACTAGTACTATAAAACATCAGAAGGTGTACGTTCGCCTGTTCATAACTATGAGACTTCACAAATTCCTAATAATTTCCTCGGATACACAATTAGAAAGGAGACACAATTTACCAGTACCAGTCATGCATGCACTTATATATGTAGAATTATCAAAACCCTCATGACATCTTTATTTCCTTAGAAACCCAACATCGTTCCATACATGCTTAACTTGCTAAAGAGTAGAAACACATTAATCAACCTTCTGGCTAAAGGAGCAACCCTCAGTGAGCCGAGCTTTGCCACCAGTAGGCTGACAGGGAACTGTCTGACAATTAGGGCATATTATCACAGTCTGAGAGTGGCTGAACACAGTCGTAATGACAAAACAACCTTGGCACTTGACGTCCACGAAATACGAGTTAGGCGTTGGCACCAACCTCTTTAGCTTATGCTTCCTCTTCTTTAGCTCCGGTGGCGGGTTCAACAGATCTATGTCGTTCTGTAGCACCATATTTGAGAATGATGGTTGTCCTAGTTATGATCAATATGAATATGATCTAAGAAAAAAATAGCAGCAAGGGTTTAGGTTTATGAGAAGGAATGTGAAAGCATAGGCCGGTGTTTATAGGGTTTAAGCTTAGAAGCAAAGTAGGAGGTTTTGATTTTTGAAGACGAGAATTAGCTTCTAAGGGCGTTGTTTGCTTTCTATAGGTCGTTTATTTTTCTGGTAGTATCTCGGGTTTTGACGGGCCCTCCTTGCTAATTTTTTTTGTAGGCCTTGGGTGTATTGGTTTCTATAGTCATCAGTCATCACTTTGGGCTTGAGATGGATGGTACCCATCTACAATACTTGCGACTGAGATTCCATGTTGAGTTCACCGAATGGCGGAGAGTTAGATCGGATGGGAACATAGGTGATCAAATGTTATGTTGGATCGGGCTTTGTCTTAAAAAATTTGCCTATCTTGGGCCTAGCTATTGGACCAGGCTGATTTTTGTTTGCCCTAGTCCACATCTCTAAATTAAAAGAAGCAAGTTTTTTGGGTCATTTTTGAATAAAGTCTAAATATTGGTAAAAAAATGTTAGCTTTGAGCTATTCAAAACCAAATCTATTTTCAAAATTTTTGGGTTGGGTTAGATTGACCTTGTTTAAGCTCAAATTCGTATATAATCGGGTAGGGCCAACGAGCTGGACCACCTTTAATTAGCTCTACATGGGAAATATGACATGAGGATTGTTAATAGATGGGATTTCACTAATGGATTTCGCAGTTCACAACTACATATCCTTTGACATGAATAAGATGGGAATTATTAGGAAAACACGTGAAAACTTACCACTAATTTCCACCCCCTTATACATATGTAGTATTGGTAGGATTTATGATTTTTTAATCTCAATTCCAATCTGTGGAACAATCTCATATCCGTAAAATAATTTCGTTGGATAGTTATATAAGGTAGTGTAGCCATATGAATAATAAGAAAGAATTCTTATAAGGTTGTAATTTGCAAAATGAAAAACAAAGGAAAGTTAGTATTAACTATTTAAAAAGTGATGGAGAGAGTTTTACTCGACTTCCAAAGGAGTAGCTGGCTAGATGAGCTGCAGAAGGAAAGTGTACTACATGAATAGTTGAATGGCATTTCCGTAATAATATTACTTAATTGCCAAAATTCAGGTACCCCGCATTCCTATTGAACCGTGGCTATCCTCTTCCGCTTCATTTTCAATGTCTGATTACTCTGATCATTTCATTTCACACACCATAAAGCTCTCTCTATTTTCTTCCCAACAACTCCATTAACATTTCATCTCGAAATCAAGAGTCTTCTCTGCCGAGGAGAGGTAGTGGATAAAAAACTAGGGTTCTTTGCAATCGCGCAAAAATGGTGGATGTGAGTGACGATAAATTGGCGTATTTCCAAGTATTACAGGTGTAGAAGACATAATTTATGTTCAAAGATTCTCTTCGCTCACAATTGGGATCTCGAGCTCGCAATCTCCACCATCATGGGCAACCCTAACACCTCCGCCACCACCTACTGATGTCGGCAGAAGTGCTCAAATTCTCCCCAATTCACCCCCTAACAAAGTCGTTGCAAGGTTTGACAATTTCAACACCCCCGGAAACCCTAGTTTAGCGTGAAGAGTGATTACTCTTCCGATTTCTGTTGTTTCCGGTAGTCTAGGATTGATCTTCGGCGCGGTTGGGGTTGGAGTATGGGCTACTGTCGGTGTGTTATCGTATTCTCTTGGGATTTTGGGGTTTGGAGTCCGGAGAGATGGTGAATCGGCTGGTAGTTCGTTGGTTCAAGTTTCGTCTTCGGCGGCAGAGGCGATGGAGTTTGTGGCGGCTTTGGAGAGAGAGTATGGGAAAGCTGCGAGGGTAGGGTTTGTTAATTAAGGGTTTATGGATGCGCTTCAGAGGTCGAGACATGCGCATAAGCTGTTGTTTTTGTATTTGCATTCGCCTGATCATCCTGATACGACTGTGTTTGTGGAGAGGACGTTGGGGAATGAAGCATTAATGGCGTTTGTGAACGAGAATTTTGTAGCGTGGGGCGGGAGTATTCGTGCTACTGAGGGGTTTAAGATGAGTAATAGCTTTAAGGATTCTAGCTTTCCTTTTTGTGCTGTTGTTATGGCTGCTACTAATCAACGGATTACCTTGCTTCAGCAGGTATCACTTCTGTTCATTTGCTTGATAATCTTTTGTCATTAGTATCGAGTAGTTATCTTATCGTTGTTTGATTGCATTCAGTTATGTTTGATCTGAGATTAGTTTTGTGTAAGGTTAGGATAGAATAGTTGATTTAAATTGGGTTTTGGAAAGAAGATTGAATTAAACGTGTATTTGGATTAACACCTTTTGATGTAGGCGCCTAGTTGGGCTTAATTCATGGCATAGTTAGTTGGAGTGATGATTATTTGATTGTACATGTATTAGTCGAGTTGGTATTCTCGGTTCATTTGTGTTTAGTTTATGGAATCTGGTTTAGAAGGCATTATCGCAAGCATATTCTATTTTGCTAGAGCAACCAACCAGTGCATGGTTCACTGTTAGATATCTTTATTTGTGAGGATTGGTGACATTGCCTGTAGTAGCTTGGTTATATATGTTAGAAGTAATGATCTTTTTCTTGAGGATTGATGACCATGTATGTGAGCCCTATGGATGGGCATGCCAGATCTTGGACTTATAAATGAAAGTATTTTGGATATTAGGAGGAATAGGGATAAACAGACAATGCAAGCCTTTCTGTTGTACATATTTCTTCAAATCAACCTTTGGGCTTCATGTTATGCCATGTAAAACTGGAGGGGATTTAAAGTATTATTTGTAAATAGTAAGAGGTTAAGAGCAGGGGGGCTGTGGTGGTCACAACCACCTCTTCATCCATGAATATGTCAAGTTTTTTGAATGCACCAGGGGGTGGAAACAATGACTAGCTAGATCGGTAGCTTTTGAACTGAATACAAGATCTATGTATCTTCTCTCCGTGTTTGATTCTTAGGGCCATTCCCTTCATTATTCATGATTTCCTTTATTCTCTTTTTTCCTTTTGTGAAATTGAGCTGCCTTTCTACCTTATTTTTATAAACCAACATGTTTCCTAGCGCCAATCCTTCTACCTTTTTACCCCAATATGATCAAAGTAAAATGCGTTCATAAAATTGTTTACTCATGTAATATGTTCTCCTTCTCTTTACTAGCATCCTTGCATCCTTATGAACTAGCTATACTTAAGTTTTTGTTGCATATTACTATGTATGAAGCTAATGAGTTTAATATATGAAAAATCCGATTAAAATAAGGGTTAATATGAAAATATAGAACAATATATATTTATATGGCAATGTGGGATTTCAAAAAAATAAAAAATATATATTGCCAATATTATATATTAGTCTACCCTCATACATTGAAATCCTGTCGTGGTTAGTAGTGCACTATTCTCATTCTAACAAAGCCTCACATGTGTGAAAGCTTTGTCTTCCAAAATGACTGAATGAGCTATCATATTTTGGCTGACAAAATCAATTTACAGTGCCTTGTATAGACAATAGTTTTGGTAGGTCAATTACTGAGAATATAGTTTACTTCCAGGCCCATCTTTGGATCTTAAGGGAACACATATTCCAACTAAGCACCTTGATTGATAGATTCTACTTCTAAGAGCTAGTTTAGTCTATGAAAAGTCCACACAATATTTGCGCCACCTTTGTTCTTTTCTTATCCTGAAACAATAGATCATAACAATCAATAGTTGCTTCGTAAATTTTGGTAATGCTTTTGAAATGCTTCTACCACCTTGTTCTTTTCTTATCCTGAAACAATGGACCATAACAATTAATAGTTGCTTCAAGCATACTGTATGAAAATTTTGGTGATATTTTGAAATGTAGAATTACTCATCAATTAATCTAGAGTAGAGGAGGAAAGGTAGTGAGAGGAAATTGTGGGCCTCTTGCATTGAGAAAGCTGCCCGGCTTATTAAATATCAGAGTTTAACTTATGTAACACTGAAACATTGGCAATTTTGCAATTTCCATCAATTAGAGTTTATTTTTATTTATTTGAAGGGCCCAATATATGGAGTGTGAAGAATAAGTAGGAGAAGGGATTTGACAATTAGGATCACCAATACTCTAGAGGGGGTGAATAGAGTATGAAAACTTTTTGTTGTAGTGAATCAAGGCCTTGGAATGAGTATCAAGGTTGAAGTAAGTAGATATCAAGGTATTGAAACGAATAAGTGGAATAGCGGATGAGGCCTTGACAATTCGAAACTAATTTTGTTGAACTGAAAAATGAAATTGCGGAATAAAAAATAGACAATGCACACGGTGTGATAACAAAGTTCAGCTTCAATAAGCTTATGTCTCCGCAAGATTTCAATTACTTTTTATTCACCTTCTTTTGAGTCCTAGAGTATAACATAGAAGAACTTCACCCTTCGTCTATTTCATAGTTTCCCCTGCCACTCTTTGGCAACTTATAGCCTAGTGATTTAGTGAATCAAAAAGCTAATCACTCTCTTGAAAGATATACTTTTAGAGTATTATATACCTTGGTTTTAAAAAGCATGCCTAGGCGCGCCTGAGGCGCTGAGGCGAGGCGGTGGGTGAAATGCTTCGGGAAGGTGAGGCGTGGCGATCCCGGGAAGCGTGCACCTTGGAGCGCCTAAGGCGAAGGCGTGGAGGCAAGGAGGCGAGTGCTTCACGGTTTACTTAATTGGGGCACATCTGGCTTTATAGATTATATGAATTTGGGAATAATGGTTGGCTTTATATATTATATTTAATTGGGAGGGATGAATTTCTAAACATAAGAGGATTCCTAAACCTATTCACCTATAGCAAGCACCAAGGCACCGACTCACCACTACAAGCTCATCCAACCACCCCATCTCCGCCGACGGCCAACCACCATCACCAGGTATGTTTTAATTTTTTTATTTCAATTTTTTTCTTCCTCCTTCACTAAATTTTCTTTTCTTCCTCCTTCTAGTCTTCTTCTTCCTCCCCAAGCACCTAGTTCTCTTTTTATCCATTTTTTCTGGTTTTCAATTTCAGCACTTGGTGCTGGTTTTTTTTTTTTCCGAGGTTCATATGGGTTTATTATTTTAGTTTAGGGGTTAGGTTTTTTTTTTTGGGTTTCTGGGTTGATTACATGCCAAGGAAAGCCGAAGCATGACTTTACCTCATTCTAAATAATGGGGTGGCTACAAAATGCGATGTAGTTTGATTTTCATGGATTAGAGAGAAACGATTGGCTAATATAGTAACAAATTTATTATTTTAGTCATATGTGACATGTTTATTTGAAACAATCTCTGTATATATTATTTGCATAATAGTTGATTTATGATAGGAAATGGCAATGTAACTATATTCTAGTAAATGTTACTTTTAATTTTCCTTCTAATAAAATCCAACTCCCTGACTAATTAATATCATAGTCAATTTAATTATCTTTTTTGATTTGTTTTCATGATGTCTTCAAATGAGCAATCATCCACAGGATCAGCAAATAACTTAAATCCAGAAAGAAAGTATAGGAAGCGCTTATTATATGAGTATTATATTGTTTTGATTAAAAATATAGTTTACGAGCATTAAATATGATTTTAGGCATAATCGGGGCGCCTCATACCCAAAGGCTAGCGCCTTTGCTTGGCGCCTAGCACCTAGGCTCCAAGGACCTCTAGTGCCTTAGGGCGCCTCGTACCTTTTTAAACTAAGTTATATACTCTAAGTATACTTTCTAAAAATACAACGAATTCTCAATTTTCTTTTCTCTCAACCTAAGAATAATACAAACTAAATATTTCTGTGAGAGATTTGGTTGAAGGCTGTAATTTTCTGAAGAAGTATTCAGCACTTCAATTACTCGAATATCTTGAAATAACAGTTTCAAAATAAGCTTTCAAATATCATGTAAGATATCTAGCTGAATAACCTTAAAGAAAGTTTTTTGGCAACAAGATAAAGTTCGTTTGGAAGATAATTAGAGGTAAGAGATAAAACCAAGGTTAACAAGATAAGATTAAAAAGTTTGGCAAAATTTATCCTTTTAACAACTTAATAAGTCATGTCTAATAACACGTGGCTCCAAATTAAAAAGAAGTTGGGCAAAGAGTAATCATGGAGTACATTATTCAAAGGATAAAACAGTTAAGGAACCTATAACGCAAATGTGACTTTGAGTACCTACAAAGAGCCCAAATAAATAGGCCCAAAGAGATTTATTGAAACAGCCCACAAAGAAATCGTTCAAGGCTTTGATATTTGTAGTAAAGCATATTACTTTGGCTTCCAATAATTCATCACTTATCACATTTGAGCACAGGATATCAAGGTGGAGTTGAATCAGGACTTGAGAAATTAAGTGTGCTCTTTGGACTTGAATTCAAGTACGTGAAGGTGATAGATTGGATAATTAGGCTCTGATATCTGATTTGAACCTTTGTGCTGAATATGAGGTTTTTTTTGTTGTTGTTGTGGTGTTCCTAAGTTACTTTTTTCTTATGTAAGGTTTGCCAAAGCAAGAGCATATGAGGGACTAGTTGTCAGACCTACTTTAGAGGATATGTAGGGAATAGATTTGTGGGTGTGTTGCAAATTTGTTTGGGGTCCAAAAGGGATATCTGAATAAAGGCATTTGTGGCAACTTAATTAGGACAAATGAAATCTTTTTTTTAGATGGGTGGTGTGGGGATTTCTTAATAGCTATAAGACAACTTATACCTATTTCTGCAGTATCTGGGGGTATGAAGTGCTTAAGTCCATCTTTTGACTTGTATCAAGCATTACTTCCCTTGATCATATCCCCTGTCCATTATGTCAACCTCGATTTCCAGAGTTATATTAAGGTTTGGATAAACAGGCAAACAGCCCAAGTAATCTCGAATTTGGGAATGCTTAGGATAGACTGTATTACGTTTGCACCTAACTTGTCCTTAACGTTGACTACAGGGTTTGGCGTCAACTTTATTGACTATAATCCTTTTATTCTGTGTCTGTGTGTGCAATGCCAGTTATAAGTCAATTTGTGCTGTTTCATTGATATCCAGTGAACTATTTTAGGGATTTATTTGTGTTTTCATCCTTTTATCTTCTTGATCTGCTGCAGATTGAGGGTCCAAGATCTCCTGAAGAGATGCTTTCGATACTACAGAAAGTTCTGGAAGAAACTGGACCTGTACTTGTCTAGGCCAGGCTGGAAGCAGAGGAGAGAAGGAACAACTTGCGCTTGAGGGAAGAACAAGATGCTGCTTACAGAGTTGCATTAGAAGCTGATCAGGTACTGCAGCACAGTATTTCTGTCATTTTGTTGTATGTATTTGTCTACTTGCTGCTGGTCTTGATGCCTTTGAGTTGTAAAGCTTTCCCTTTGTATTACTTGACTCTATATTCTTGGCCTCCTTGGCCCTATTTCTTTGACATAGTTTATGCGGGTTTTACATCAATCACACTGATTTCTTGCTAAATCAAGGGTGACAATTTATGTTTCTGGAGGTGTCTTGTAAAGTGTTTGGACATACTATTTACATTGTTTTTGGTGATGCTGGAAGTTTGGGATGTATTTGTGAAGTGTTGCCAGGTCTGTTGGTTAGCAGTTGTTGCACAAAAGCAACTTTTAAGTTGGTTGTGACTTATGAGCAAGTTTATTTTCTGGAGGCTATAGTCAATGAGAGACCATTTTGAGCAAGTTAAGAAATTACTAAATTTCTGGTCCTTTTCCTTAGCTATGGACTTTTGGTGCTGGGAAACACTGTAACACAGTATTTTTGTTTAAGTTGCCTAACTGAAGTTTTATGTAGTCCTGGTACAAATAGGAGATGGCCGGAATTTGCTAGTGGAATCAAATATTGTGATAAGTATCCTGGTATCAACAGGGCCGTTGATTGCTCAGAGGGGTTTTGTGATGTGTATTCATATTGGCAATGGCAAATCTAAGGAAAAATTATTAGGGGTCTGAGTTCTAACATGAAGTAGTTTTTAGAAAAAGTGTGTTAATTGCAACAGGAAGATATGAATCTGAAGTTGCCAACGCAGCTACTTTTTAGGGTTTCCTTTTTTACTATATGTTGTCCTGTACAGAATTATTTGTCATATTCTGCAACCCCTTATAATTAAAGCTACGGCATATTTTATGAAATGACCTTTTATAATAATAGATTTTCTTTCCCCATCACTTTGTTCAAGTAGTGGTATATGGGGAGATTCAAGAATAATCATTTAGTCTTGAAAAGGTAACAGCTTTTTTGGGACATCTGAAAATAACATACATGATCTGATTCTTGATGGAGAGAGCAACTAAAGAAACTAACATCCCATTACATATTGAGGATATGCATTTTCTGGCTTGATGTTTGAATCTTCCATTCATGCCCTTCTCAGGCTAGGGAGCGGCAAAGGAGAGAAGAGCAAGAGAGGCTTGAGAGGGAACAGGCTGTAGAGGAGCGAAAACGTCGCGAGGAAGAAGAGGCACGTCAGAGAGAAGCACGTGAAATAGCTGAAAGAGAAGCTGCCTTAGCTCGTAGAAAGCAGGAAAAAGCTTCGTCTCTTGGTGCTGAACCAGAAAAAGGACCTGGTGTTACTCAAGTAAATGCCATATTTATCATGGAATTGTTTTTTCTTTCCTATCAATTACCAATGCTTTTATTATTCATTGAGATGCAGGATGACTTGCATTTTATCAATTAACACTGCTTTTATGATTCATTCCAATATC
The DNA here is from genome assembly GCA_026401315.1 of Dysphania ambrosioides. NCBI lineage: Eukaryota > Viridiplantae > Streptophyta > Magnoliopsida > Caryophyllales > Amaranthaceae > Dysphania > Dysphania ambrosioides. Next base: position 3,273,073 of record CM048659.1, on the reverse strand, counting down.
TTTGTACGGGGTTTCTCTAGCTTTATGTATCGATCACATGTTTGCTAGGTTGACCATGTTTTAATTTTCAAGTATGAATTCTGTACATCTAAATTTTTTTTATTAAATGCTTCCATTAAAATCAGGTTTTGGTGCGGTTTCCAACTGAAGAACGTAAAGACAGGAGATTCCTTAGCAATGCAACCATCCAGTCTCTGTATGACTGTTAATTCTTTAGATTGCTCAACCTGTGAGAGCTACAATCTAGTCTCCAATTTCCCTCGAACATTATATGGTCCAGAAAAGCGTTATTTGACCCTGAAAGAAGCAGGCTTGCATCCTCAGGCCAGTCTTTTTGTGGAACAAAACTTGCAAGGAAAATTGTATTCGATAGAACACTGTTTAGAACTATGATCGTGGCAGAGTAATCTAGTTCTCTTTTGTTCAATCTGTCTATCTAATATTCTGATGTTATAAGGCGATGTACTGCTCTTCCAAATTCTTACCCATTTTCCCTCGTGTGCATCAGAATAAGGAATGTTGGCTTCTGGCACCCTGAAAATCCCTAGGCTATCCAATGTGTTGTCAGAGTTGTCTCCTTCAAAATCTAAGAATGCAATCCACTCATCGAGAAGCAAGGTGATACTTTGTTGCCCAAATGGAGGAGCGATGGACTGTTGCCCACCACAGCTGACTCTTTTGTCATCCATACGAAGTTTATTTTATGTACGACGAGCTTGTTGTTACCACACGACTTCTGGAACGATATTGTATGTGGCAATCTGAATGATGGCTGGATTTTTGACATTTGAGTTGGTACATTCGGATGTCTAATATTCTATTCTATCAAAGAACACGTTGCTGCGACTATGGGGGCATTGATGTTGCTATGTCAGCACTCTTATGTGTTCATTTCTGCACAACCCCACTTTAGGGAGATCAGAAATTTTGAATGGGGGGAGTTGGTGTGCGGATACAAATAGTGAAAGACTGTCAACTCGTCACAAATTTCTTAATTTGTTGAAATTTCAGATATCTAATACGGACTCAGGAGTACCCCACTTACATTGGATTGCATTCAAAATATTTCATCTTTCTTTTTCTTTTTTTAATTCTGTATTTTTTTTAAAAAAAAAAAAATACTATCTTTCTTTACCTTATATTTAAACCCCCTTATTGAACTAAAGTTTGAAAAAAAAAAAGTAGAAGATTAACTATGGGATATCATTTTTCAAAAAAAAAAAAAAAAAAAACTATGGTGAAGATTCAATAGGGGATGGGATAGGATCAATATACTCTAAAGGGGGTTAATAGAGTATGGTCGTTTTTCAAATTTAGGCTTTCAAAGGCTTTGAAACGGCTTTTAGATGCGGAAGTATAATAGACCTGGTTTCAAGGGCTTTGAAGCGGGTTTCAGGATTTTGACCTTAATAGGCTATTACGAGATGAACGAATTAGGTAAATGCAAAACGATATGTAAATGCAATAAGTAAAGGGGACGAGTATTTGTTACGAAGTTCAGCAATGTGCCTACGTCTTCGCCTAGGGTTTCCTACCCGTAGGATTTAACCGATCTTTATTTCCTCCTTTAGAGACCTAAAGCCACCTTCGAAGATTATCACCCAATCTTCTATACCATAGCTTTCCCTAGCTACACTCTAGCGTCTCAATTCCTAGAAATAAAAATCTCCTTTCTTTTTCTGAACCTTTGAGTATTATAGTTTCTACTCAAAGTATATCTCTCCTTTTCTTATGATCTTTCTTTTTCACACTCAAGAGATATTTTGTATTCTTTTCTCTCAATTCTAAATTACATTAAAAGAGTAAGTACTAGAGAGAAAGATTTGTTGTAGCTTTGAATTGTGTCTCGTTGGAAGGCCTTGTTGATCTTCAAGCTTCAGCTCACTCTATTTATAGAGTTATTCTTGCAACGGATAGTCTTCAACTTCTTCAGAAATGTCGTTGCTCTTGAATCGGGTATTAGGCCTTTGACTGACTGCTTCAACGTTTGTTCCATGATTCTCGGGCAGTTACTGAGGTCTGTTTCAAAGACCTTGACTGGGTGTCTGTTGCGAATTTGAACGAGTCTTGCTTATTTGAATTTGCACGATCAATATCCTTTTGAAAGGGAGTAGCTTCAACAGAATTTGTTCAACTCCATGAAGCTAGGGATACTTGAAGTTCATCCTTATCTTTATTCCATTTGAATTTAAACATTCAAGAGTCCTTGAATTAACCGCTTCCTTGATTTTATGAGACATCTTAGCATTGTTTCAGCAGTTTGAATAAGGTAGAGTCTTCGACTTTATCTGGGCAGTGAACAAATAATCCGAAACACAAAGCAACAAAACAAGCAAATAATATACATATATGTTGCTTACACTTTATACATGGCATATTACTTAAGTTTTGACTTTCATCACTTATATTACATCAAATGAAATATCAAATGAAATATGTGAACATATTATCATCATCAAGGTGGAGTCTTCATATGGGATACCAAATTTTTTTCAAAAGACATACATAAATATTGAATGGAATTAAATAATACTCTATTTTGTAAAAACCATGATCGATACCCTCTTATATTTGAGTGAATTCAACATATTTTATTTTATCTTTCTCTATTTTTTTTAAACTATCTTTCACCTTATATTTAAACCCATTTATATAGCTAAACTTTGACTAAAAAATAGAAGGAAGATATAATTATAGGATACCCACTTTTTTTAACAAAAATTATACATGTATAAAATAGTTCAAAATTAACATATACATATTGTATTGAATTAAGTAATACTCTATGAAATGATCATTGAATATTGAAAAATTTTCATGCCTCTTACATTGGGGTAAATTTTACACTAATCCAATTGGCATCCATCTTAGAAGATGATATAAGGGGAGTAGGTTTCCCTAGGATGACTAGATTGACTACTCCGTAGGTTTTCTGTTTTGGGGCGTGGCTCCTCTTTAGCATAAAAATAAAAATAAAAAAATATGGGGTAAATTCTGCGCATTTTATTTTTCTATAATTATATTTTTAGAACTATCTTTCTTTACCTTATTTATAACCTGTCATATGGCTAAAGTTTGGCCAAAATATAGAAGGAAGACAATAACTATGGGATATCCACTAATTTGAGTGAATACAAAATTTTATCTTTTTTTATATTTAAATCCTATTTTCTAGTTGGAAGAATTTGACCACAAAATAGAAGAAAGATAATAACCATGGGATAGAATGTAGAAGCCATATTAAGTCACTTTCATCCCAATAAGGTGGCATGATTAGGTAAATTTTATCGTTTTATGACTCTGTATATGAATTATTGAGGAATGAGGATAATAAACATGAAATTATTTTTCTATATGGAAAATGAAACTCAATAGATTTTAATGAGAATTTGATGTGTTTGTTAGAATGCCACTCTTCAGATAAATATGGATAAAAATATATGCAAGGGAAAAACAATATTATTTACGAATAACTCCATTATGTGACAATTATGGTCAACATGAACATATTCAATAGGGTTGATAAAAGGTTGCCTCGGTTAGGGAAAAAAATGTTCAATTTTGGAATCAATTTTTCATTTTAGTTGGAAACTTTAAACGTTAAATGAATTTTGGATCTAAGTGATCGTAAGTCAGATCGACTTTTGCCCAAAGAAGTTAACCATTTCGGATTTAGACATTGAATAATATTGTATTTGTATTACATCTAAAACTAGACCAATTTTTATTTGCCCATCCTGCATTTTCAGGCAAAAAAGCGAAAATTTTAGACTTTTATCAAGTCAAGCTAAAATTTTGTTCTAATAAAATGGGAATAAAAAACATGGACCTCAAAAAAATTAGGGTTGCTAAACGGATCAGGTCGGGTTCGTATTCGGGTCACTTACTTTCAAGTCAGCTATTCCCTAACCCGAACCTTATTCATTTAAGTTTTCGGGTTAAAAACCCTAACCCGGACTTAACCCATTTAATTTTGGGTCGGGTTCGTGTCAACCCATTTAAGTTTTTGTGTCGAAAATTTCAACTCTAACCTGCTATTTTCTCAGGTTTTCAGGTCGGATCATTTTTTGCCACCTCTGATATGTGGTTATTCAATAGAGTGACTTAAGAAAAAGAAAACTTTTAGAATTGAGATAAAACGGTTGAAAGTTGACAGTAGTAGTTTAATGTCTTTTAGGGTTTTTATTCGGCCTTGGGGGTTGAGTTGAGTGCGTGACTGGGCAAGTAATTTACTTTTTGATCTACTCAAAATAGTTTGGATATAAGGTCAGGTTCAGGTTTACCCGACCTGATTTTAACCCGAAAATAATTTCAGGTTACGTGGGTCTTTTTTGGGTTGGAATTTTCAACTTTCACCTAACTCATATAATTTTAGATCAGATTCGTGTCAACCCATTTAAATTTTCAGGTCAAAAATCGCAATTATAATCCGCTATTTTTAGGTCTGATTCGGATCGGGTCAATTTTTGGCACCTCAAGATACTCGGTATTTTGGTTCTCAAATTGCGTGGGCCCACAGAATGTTGTGTTGGACAAATAACTGGAAGGCCTGACGGACTCCTGAGTGCTGACGCTTTATATACAACTCCTCTACAATTGCCGCAAATCTCCAACATTTTTGTCATTCAGAACTCTTCTGAATCTCTTGAATGTCATCATCCCTCAGAAAACCCTAACTCCCAATTTTTAGGGTTCGCATCCCCAATTCAATATCTACAGGTCCCGCAATTCATCGGTCAAATTCTATTCGATTATCAATCATATGGTGATATTGGGGTTGATTTGAGAGAGCCACAATAAATCACATCTAATGGAACTCAAAGCTATGAATTTACGAATGTATACCTCAAACATGGACAAACTCGGTTGTCGACTCGGCTTCAAATCCTCCTTTGACTCGTATTTGATCGCCTGTGAATCCTTCTTCGAAGCAGCGTCGTCGCTCTCGATCATCCCTATTCTTTGATCGTTCATCGTTTCTCTCTCTCCTCTCGATTTCGTTTTCCTTTTTTGATGTGAATTATGGATTCGATTAAGATTTCTTTGACTGCGTCTTCGTCAATGCCCAAGAAGCCAATTTCCGATGATTTTGACCACATTGTTGAGCGGGACCCCACTGGTCGATATATTAGGGTATAATTCCTCCATTATCCCCTAATTTTACCATTTAGTTTTGTAATTATTGATGAAATGATCTGATTATTTTCTCGTATTCTAACCCTAATTGCCGGAATTTTTGATTCGTTCATCAAAGTTTGTGCCTTTTTTTAAAGATTGTAATTAAAGTTGTTACTGATTTATTTAGGTTGTTTCAACCCTTCTGGATATTTTATTGGATAAGAATTGGTTGAATAAATTGCTTGAATTTGTTTTTTTTGGGTTAAATGATTGACAATTTTTTTGATGAATTTTGATGTTATTTTTTGTTTTATTTTTTTTAATTCAATTTGTGATGATATTTCTTGTTTTCTCTTGCTCTTCAGTATTCTGAAATCCTGGGGAGGGGAGCATTCAAGACTGTGTATGATTCCTTGCCTTGTTCTCTGATTTTATTATGTTTTTATTCTCGTTTGGTTTAAACTTTTTCATACGGAGTAATTTTTAAATTGTTAAAGTCAGCTAACTGTGGAAATTTTTCTTTGATAAGGATTAGGAATCGAAAGTCAGCTAATTGTGATAATATCTTTAGATAAGGAATTATAATCGAGTTTGATTGATTTGCCTGACTTGTATGTTTTGTGTTGATATTTGTGGTAGTTACAAGGCATTTGATGAGGTGAATGGAATAGAGGTTGCGTGGAATCAAGTTGACATTGATGATTTGCTGCAGTCACCGCAACAGTTGGAGCGGTTGTATTCGGAGGTTCACCTGTTGAAGTCGTTAAAACATGTAAATATTATCAGATTCTATCATTCTTGGGTGGACGATAGAAGTAAGACTATCAACATGATTACCGAGTTATTCACCTCCGGAAACCTGAGGCAGTGAGTGGTTTTTTTTGTGCTAATAGATCTACACATATGTTTATGTTATCAATTCATTGTAATGTTGTTACTTGAACATCGCAAATTGTTTAGGTATCGTAAAAAACATAAGTATGTCGATCTGAAAGCTATCAAAAACTGGGCAAGGCAGATCCTCAGAGGTTTACATTTTCTCCACAGTCAGAGTCCATGCATTATACACAGAGACTTGAAATGCGACAATATCTTCGTCAATGGGAATACTGGGGAAGTCAAGATTGGGGATCTGGGATTGGCAACTGTTATGCAGCAACCTACTGCTCGCAGTGTTATTGGTATTGTCTAGGCTTGTTGCAAGCATTCGTCTCTTGGAAAATTCATATTGCTTAAGTATGTAACCTGTGGGCTTTTCTTAACGCAGGTACACCTGAATTCATGGCCCCTGAGTTGTATGAAGAAGAATACAATGAACTTGTTGACATTTATTCTTTTGGTATGTGCATGCTGGAGATGGTGACCTGTGATTACCCTTACTCTGAATGCAAAAATCCAGCACAAATCTACAAGAAGGTTACCTCGGTAGGTCATGAACTACTTGTAAAAATTTGTAAGTTGTATGATAAATTTGTTTTTTTTTTGTCCCTGTTATTTTACCTAAGTGGCCTTTTTCCAGGGTGTCAAGCCAGCTAGCCTTAGCAGAGTAACTAATCAGGAGATGAAGCAATTCATTGAGAAATGTTTGGTTCCAGCTTCCATGAGACCATCAGCAGAGGAGTTGTTGAAGGACTCTTTTCTTGACTCAAAAAAACCTGCTGGTCCAACTTCTCCTGTCGCAATCAACATGGATATAGACCGTGATTGCAAGGAAAGTGTTGCCAGTGTATGTATGAAAGGCAGCTGTGAAGCTCCTCGTTGTTTAAGTTTAGAAGTGAAGTTTAATGATGTTAAGACCTTCCAGTTAGTTGGAGAAGTGGTAGATGACAATAAAATCTCAATGAGCCTCATGTTTAATGGTTCAGATGGTATGCAAAAATTATAGCTAGCCTTACGTGAGAAGTCTTTGTATCTCTTGTTGGAAACTGATTACTTGTTATTTGCATCAGGTCATATGAAGTATGTTCATTTTCCATTCTACTGCCAAGAAGATCCCACCATTTCCATAGCATATGACATGGTTGTACAGGTCAAAGACTTATCTGGGGAAGATGTGGTTCCAATTGTGCAGTTGATGGAGCAATTAATTGGAGAATTGGTGCCTCACTACAGGTGGCCTTCTGATTTTTGTCTTGATGAATTCATCAGTTCAGTTGAGAAATCATCTGGTTCAAGCAGCGCCCTGGATGCGATAAAGTGTCTGTATAAATTTGGAGTGTCTGACAAGGCTTCTACAGAGGTAATTGGGATTGAAGAAGACTATGAGGCTGGAGAATCTCATATTTCGGGAATATCAGTTGAACAAAATCCCATGCATCGCTTTCATGATCCTGGTTTAAGTGCCTTTGGTTGCCTTAAAATTTCAAACAGGTCTGCTAGTTGCGTTTGTTAGACTTGTTGCTATTGCTATGGTGTTTGTCTAATTTTAATCCTCGAGCATTTTCCATTTTTCCTTGTGACATGCAGTATCACATTTGATCGTTTGAGCCAAGCAAGCATGTCTTCTTTAACACCAGGGGAGAAAGATCTTTACAATGAAGAACTGAAGCAGGAGATTGATGCTATTGATTCTCAATACAACGAATGTATTCGTGAGCTCTTGAGGAAAAGAGAGGAGGCAATAGAGTATGCCAGGAAGAGGTGGGCTTCCAGGAATGCTTGACTAAAGTTCTAGTTTTAGGATCTGACCTTATGAGAGTGCATATCTGTTTGGTGTTTTCCATAGCGTTTTGGAAATTCTGAAGTTTTTGAGTGTAGTGTTGTTTTTTATTATTATTATTATTTTTGTTTCTAAATTTGTTCATTTTGAAAATTTCCGTGTTTGCCAAGCAGTGATTGTGTAAATTCGTTTAAGTGGCAATGAGATGATGCTTTCTCTTAGGTTTAAAACCTTCTTGAACGTGTTTCCTCTGATGACAGGAAAATAAGTTGAGAAAACAAAAGATTCAAAACTCCAGTTTTTCATTTTCACGTCTGCATTTGAATTGATTAAAATTGCAGAATGACCGACCCTATATTTCCTAAAACCTACTCCGTATGCTGTTTTGAATTCAAGCATGTCTCTGTACTTGTCACATTGTATGTCATTATGTTTTTGTGGCCAAGGTAGGAAGCTCAGAGGATAATGTAATGTCAAATGTTTGTGTCCAATAACACTTGTCTTGAGTTATTCATTTCTCTGTCCAATTGCATTCCCTATTTACAAGGATGAGCCACTCTAGTTAAAAGATTTAAAACTTGTTTTCAGCACTGATTTTAATCAGGAAGTTACCATCTAGTATTCATATAAGATTCTGCGTCCCTGAAACAGAAATTACACACTGAGAAAGTCCAAGTACTACCGCTGAATCCTAGATTGCGCTTACTATAAATGAATTCATTTTTTTCTGAAGACGATCTTAGAAACCCATTAGGAAGATGGTTATGCACCGAATACTGCATTCACCTCAATCCTTAAACCAAAAGAAGATTTAATCAAGCATGTAAGCATTGTGCGATAAACAAGTGGAGCATTTATCTATTTGTTTTCTCTCCTGAGGGAGAAAAGGAAGCGTCTTATTAATAAAGGTCAATTTCCGTCAACACTAAAATAATTTGAGGAAAATTTGAGGTATAATTTCTTTGCCATTGCAACTGTTTCACTCACGTCGCTGCGAAGCACTACACCCAAAGTCTTAAACCCACCCCACTCCCATTCATAAACTGCAGCATCAGTATTGATTTTGTACTCCATTAGGTGGTGGTAACCATGAAGAAGCTGATGGATCTCTACACCGGCACTCAAAAATATTTTACAAAGCCTGCTGCCACACTTCTCGCATCACATTAAATCTGCTCATTTATGACTCTATTTTTACTTATCCAAGCTGCCGATGCTTAAGTAGAGAACGGACATAATTCCTCTCTGCTCAGCTTGGGTGCCATCCAAAGACAACGTTCCATATTAGCATTGGAGCATCAAGCAGGTCTCCCAAGAAATTGCTGGACGCCCAACATGGAAGTTCGAGCATTGGAAGCTGGCAAATTTCACAAAATAGAACAATGTGACTCTTCACAGACTTGTCATCTCTTCGCTTCAACGTCCTCCTTCACCGCTACTTTCCTGAACAAGCATACCAAATGTAGTGAAGATTTTGTTGGACCTCCAACACCACAAACCATCCACGGTCCCCCACATCTTTTTCATCATCCACATTTAATGAATTCCAATTTTGATACGACCTGATTTGCCTAACCAATATGCACACTTAACAGTAAAGGTACCACTTTTTATAGGCCACCAGAACCTCACACCTTCAGGTAATCTCGGTAGTAAAGATACATTTAACACAGCACTGACATCCTGTTCCAAAAGATGGTTTCGGAGTTCCGCTATGTCCCATATACCCTCTCACTGTCGATCAAGTCTGCTACTTGTAAACTCGGTGTTGCTTCATTATTACGAGATGGAACCATACTGGCAGCCCCCTCTGGTAACCATGCATCGTCCCGCACACCCACCTTCTGCACATTGCCCACACGTCATTTGAGTCCCTTCAACAAGAGACTCTTCCCTCTCCAAATACTTGTCCATGTGTTGCTTGTGTTATACACTCTAGAATTTTTGAAATACTTCGCGTTAAGAATTGAATGGAGCAGTGTACCTCTGTTCTGAATTGATCTCCATCCCTGCTTGGCAAGTAGGGCTTGATTAAACACCATTAAATCTTGGAAACCCATGCCTCTCATTGCTTTTGGCAAACTCAATTTTCTCAGGATAACCTTCCGCTCTCCATGCCTTACACCCCACCAAAACCGTGCAGTTATGGAATTTACTTCAAGCAGCTCATCAGGAGTTCTAAACACGCTCATCATGTACATTGGAGTCGCTTGTACCACCGCCTTGATTAAAACCTCTTTTCCCGGTCTCAATAAGAATTTCTCCTTCCTCCCTTGCAATTTTTTCAAAATTCTTTCCTTCAAATTCACAAAGATGGCCTTTTGGGACTTTCCTATCATAGTTGGAATCTGATGTGAATCTAGGTATTGAAACCTTAATCCACACAAAAGGGATAGAACTAGATAGAAAACCCTCTAAAGCTACGCACCAAAGGTTTAAAATCTAGGGCGAAAGTTTAAGAATTGATTAAAGCAAAGCACCCTCAATTCCTACACTTCCTCACGTGAATCTAAAGCTTTAAGCACCAATTCACAACTCTTTGTTACACACAAAGAAAAACAACAAACTCTCTAAGTTTATTGAAGAATATATAGAAAAGAATCTCCAAATCTGATTTTTCCAAGCTTGGGTGCACATCTATTTATACCCATAGCTTGAGAGTTTCAATCATATTATGACTAGGCCTCCTACTTCTAAAAGGACTCCTAATAACCAATAGGATAATGCCACCTATTTATTACATAATCCTACTAAAACTCTAACACTATCTTATCTTAATTAGAATCTTATCCTACCTAAAAAGATAATATTACAATTTAACTACTCTAATCCTATTTTATTTAAAGTAAAACACTAAATATCCAATGCCATGTGTGTAGCCACGTCCATACCCATGCCACGTCACTTGCCATGTCACTTAAGTCGTAATAAAGCACCGATAAGATGTAATAAGCACATCTCAATGTAACAAGCACCTCCCCTTGTCTTAAAATTTTCCTCCTTGGTCAAAATTTTCAATCTTCGAAAATTACTCCAAGATTTTAGCTTTTGATCAAGGCCTTCCATCAATCATCACCTCCATGGCTTCCACACATTATAGAATCATAAAATCTGAAAATGGAAAGTTCAAAACACACCTATGCCTAAAATGAGAAAAACCCTATCAAATAAAATGGGAGAAAACTCATAGGCAAAACCAACTTATTCCCTATGTCCACCAATCCTCATTTACATTTGCATGTTATCATGCACATGCAAATGTTCCCCTTTGATGGCTAGAAGATTCGTGTCTCCATAAGCCAACAACTCTCCCATGGTAGCATTCTTCTTTAAAGCTTCAACCAATCCTTCGAATTTGGCATCCTCTATCATATCATCTTCCTCTTCTTCAAAAGAGTTTGTCCTCAAACTTCGAAGTTGATCATCAGGCACATAAGGTGCTAAGTCGCCTATATTGAATGTGGCATGAACTCCATAGTCTCCAGGCAACTGAAGCTTATATGCATAATCACCCACCTTACTGATGATTTTGAATGGACCATCACACCTAGGCATAAGCTTGTTCTTACGTCGATTAGGAAATCTTTCCTTCCTCAAGTGTAACCAAACCAAGTCTCCCTCCTTGTAAGTATGTTGAGTCTTGTGTTTGTTAGCTCTAGCCTTATAGATATCATTGACCTTCTCAATTCTTGCTCTCACTTGGGTGTGAAGCTTTTGCATATAGTCAACCTTGGCCTTCGCATCCTTCTCTAATTCCCTTCCATCCACCAATAACACTCCCTTGCCATTATCTTTGTTAGAACGAGGTTTTAGAGCCATAAAAGGCTTCAAAGCAAGTGCTTTGGCTTGTGCATTCTTCCTCACAACATATATGTTTGTCCTTCCATCAAACTTTACAAATCTGTCATATTGCCAAGGTCTTCCCAAGAGAATATGACACGCATCCATGGGACAAACATCACAAAGCACTTGATCTTCATAATTGCCAATTTTGAACGAAATCAATGCTTGTTTACTAACCTTTACGTCACTTGAATTGCTAAGCCAATGGAGCTTATATGGTTGAGGATGGATTTGAGTGGGCACCTCCAACTTGTCCACCAAGAGTGTAGAAACCACGTTAGTACAGCTCCCTGAATCTATAATCACATCACATAGTCTTCCATGGACATTGCATCTTGTGAGGAAGATTTTCTCCCTTTGGCTCTCCTCTAATGGTAAGGACTTGGATTGCAATGCCCTTCGCAACACTAGGCTAGATCCCCTAGTTTCTGCCATCACCTCCTCCACATCCTCCTCTAGGACTTCAAAAGATGTGTTACCTTCTTCCTCTTCAAGCTCATGCTCCTCTTCTTCAAAGGTTTCATCTTCCTCCCAAGTCCGAGTAGTAGCAATCCTAGCATGGGGACAATCCCTTTGGATATGGCCTTGTCCCTTACATTTGAAGCAAGTTCGTTGATCTCCCATAGGGGGCCTCAAACTTCCTCCCTTTATCTCTCCTAAAAGGTTGTGGCTTTATGGATTTCTCAAGATTAGGCTTCACATTAGACATCTCACGCACCCCTTTAGCTTCAAATGATCGAAAGATCCCTCTAGGTTTACGTGTTTGCCTTTCAACCCTAGTTGCTATTGTACACACCTCATCAAAGCTCCAATAGGGTTGTAATTCCCCCTTTTCCTTGATTGGGTCATTTAACCCAGCCACAAAACGAGCCACCTTGTGGTCTTCTTTCTCCTCTAGCCCACACACCATGGCTAGATTTTCGAATTCCATCAAGTATTCCTCCACAGACCTCCTTTCTTGCTTCAAAGTATGCATTTTTATAAAATTGTTTTGTTCAAAGTCTTGAGGAACAAACCTTTTTTGCATGTACTTCTTTAGTTTTGTCCAAGATGAGATCTTGGAACGCCCCTCCTTTCTCCTCTTCTTTTGCAAACCTTCAAGCCACAAACTTGCATAAGAAGTGAGTTTGAGTTCAGCAACCTTAAAGGATCTATGATCATCATAGTCCTTATATCTGAAAATTCGTTCAACTCTACGGATCCAATCTAGGAATTTGTCTGGGTCCAAACTGCCATTGAACTCAGGGATTTCAAGTCTCAAGCTTTGATCCTCTTTCCCTCTTAAACTCTTTCTCCTACGCCCTTTATATGATTCCTCATCATCACCTGAAGAGGATGGGTCCCTCTTGCTAGGCCTCCTTGAGCTTCTAACACTGGATTCACCATCACTTTCGCTAGAGTTAGATTCATGAGAAGAGAGTTTACCTTTGCTTGAGGACTTTTCCTTCTTCCCCACGATTTGCAACAGCTCATTCATACGTTCCTTCAGTTCCTTCAACTCGCGTTCCATGCACAAGGCTTTGGCTTCTTGTAAGGTTAAACCTTTTTTGAAGCCTGGTGGCATCTCGTGTGCATCATCACCACTGGAATCCATATTGCTTGAGTATTCTTCGAATCCTCTCAACGAGAGCACCAAAAGTTGATGTGAATCTAGGTATTGAAACCTTAATCCACACAAAAGGGATAGAACTAGATAGAAAACCCTCTAAAGCTACGCACCAAAGGTTTAAAATCTAGGGCGAAAGTTTAAGAATTGATTAAAGCAAAGCACCCTCAATTCCTACACTTCCTCACGTGAATCTAAAGCTTTAAGCACCAATTCACAACTCTTTGTTACACACAAAGAAAAACAACAAACTCTCTAAGTTTATTGAAGAATATATAGAAAAGAATCTCCAAATCTGATTTTTCCAAGCTTGGGTGCACATCTATTTATACCCATAGCTTGAGAGTTTCAATCATATTATGACTAGGCCTCCTACTTCTAAAAGGACTCCTAATAACCAATAGGATAATGCCACCTATTTATTACATAATCCTACTAAAACTCTAACACTATCTTATCTTAATTAGAATCTTATCCTACCTAAAAAGATAATATTACAATTTAACTACTCTAATCCTATTTTATTTAAAGTAAAACACTAAATATCCAATGCCATGTGTGTAGCCACGTCCATACCCATGCCACGTCACTTGCCATGTCACTTAAGTCGTAATAAAGCACCGATAAGATGTAATAAGCACATCTCAATGTAACAAGCACCTCCCCTTGTCTTAAAATTTTCCTCCTTGGTCAAAATTTTCAATCTTCGAAAATTACTCCAAGATTTTAGCTTTTGATCAAGGCCTTCCATCAATCATCACCTCCATGGCTTCCACACATTATAGAATCATAAAATCTGAAAATGGAAAGTTCAAAACACACCTATGCCTAAAATGAGAAAAACCCTATCAAATAAAATGGGAGAAAACTCATAGGCAAAACCAACTTATTCCCTATGTCCACCAATCCTCATTTACATTTGCATGTTATCATGCACATGCAAATGTTCCCCTTTGATGGCTAGAAGATTCGTGTCTCCATAAGCCAACAACTCTCCCATGGTAGCATTCTTCTTTAAAGCTTCAACCAATCCTTCGAATTTGGCATCCTCTATCATATCAGAATCCAAGGAATATATCATGACCATGTCTCATTGTGGGTAGTTGTTTGTTGAAAGTATCCTCAATCCATCAATTTAATTTTCTAATCACACGCTCTTTTGTACTCATTGATGATAACCAGTGACGGACCAGGATTTTTTACCTAGTGAGTTACAATCAATAATTAAATATATTTAAAAAGTGCAAAATACAATCAAATGTTCAAAGAGTAAAAAAATACAACCAAATGTTAAAATAATAATATAAATTTTTTTTTGGGCCCTGGTGAGTCACGTGACCCACCGGGGACACAAAGGCAGGTTTGCCAATGATGATGACAACTATCTTCGAGCATTCCTACAAAGTTGCTCAATGTCGTCAAAAAAATAAAATACGGAGTAAATGTGAAATCCTTTGTTCTCCATTACATACTTTAGCTCCATTGTATCAAATTCCCCCTTGCAGCCTTCGTGATGAGACCTGAAAAAGCTTCTGCACACAGCAAAAATAAATACACCGACATTGAGTCCCCTTGTCTAAGACCACTTTGCGGAGTGACATTGCCAATCTCTGCCCCATTGTTCTCAAAAAATAGATTCAAGCTTGATAAACATGATAAGATCTTGCGTATACACATTTTACTCGTCACTCTTTTTAAAAAAATATCACTCTAACGGTCTTACCCTATCATACATTTTACTCAGAGGTAGAAAGTTTGTCGTATAGTCGTTGCTTCTGGCCACCGATAAACATAAAACATGAACAGTCTTGTAGAGGGTTGGATGATTTTGTGTTTGAAGTAATTGCACTCTCATTCCAAACGTTGATCTTGTTACATGTATTTATACTAGCATCTGTACTAGTTGACTACTTCTGGAATCCTTTATAACTACAAAGTCTAACCCCCTTATACTACTATTAATGTTATCTTTTTCCTTATTTATCTAACTCTATCTTTTCTACACTCCCCCTCAAGTTGATTGTGGGATTTTCCACACCCAACTTGCATAACACCTTTTCGAACATATTAGTAGTCACAGCTTTAGTTAAAATATCTGCCATTTGATCTTCAGATCTAACAAACGGTAGACTTATAACATTAGCCTCGAGATTATCTTTAATGAAGTGTCTATCTATCTCAACGTGTTTTGTACGATCATGCTGAACTGGGTTTTCAGATATACTGATGGCAGCTTTGTTATCACAGTAAATCTCGCACACACCCACAGATAAACAACCAAGTTCAGATAGCAGTTTTCTCAGCCATAGAACTTCTGCTATCCCTTTTGCAATACCTCGGAATTCTGCTTCTGCACTTGACAAGGCTACAACCTTCTGTTTTTTACTCTTCCATGTTACTAGATTTCCCCCAACAAGAGTAAAATAACCCGAGGTTGATTTCCTACTATCTCTATCTCCACCCCAATCTGCATCAGTATATGCTTGAAGCTTCAAATGACCATTCTTCCGAAACACAACTCCCTTTCTTGGTGTTTGCTTTAAATACCTCAAAATCCTATACACAGCCTCCATATGTTCTACTTGGGGCTTATGCATGAATCTAATAACTACTCCAACCGCGTAAGCTACATCAGGTCGTGTATGAGATAAATATATCAATTTTCCCACTAACCTCTGGTATTGCACCTGATCTGCAGACTTTGCTTGATCATCAATTTTCAACCCATGATTCACCACTATCGGAGTATCTACTGGTTCGCATTCTAACATCCCAGTCTCTGCTAAAAGATCAAGAATGTATTTCCGTTGAGATATGAAGATACCTTCATTTGACCTAATTACTTCAACTCCCAAGAAGTATTTTAGTCTTCCAAGATCCTTCATCTCAAATTCCTGGAACAATCTCTTCTTTAGTCTATCAATCTCTTCTTGATCATCTCCAGTGATGATCATATCATCTACATATATGATCAGACACGTTATCAGATCTCCTCTCTTTTTGAGAAACAACGTATGATCTGAATTACTCTGTTGGAAGCCAAACTTTCTCATAGCTACTGTAAACCGACCGAACCATGCCCTAGGAGATTGCTTTAGCCCATATAATGCCTTGTTCAGCTTATATCCTTCTTCTGACAAAAACTCTTGGGAAAAACCAGGGGGAGCCTCCATATATACTTCCTCTGTAATTTCTCCATGGAGAAAAGCATTTTTTACGTCAAACTGATGAAGAGGCCAATCTTTATTCGCTGCAACTGAAAAAAGTACCCGTATCGTATCAATTTTTGCTACCGGTGAGAAGGTCTCAGAGTAATCAATTCCATAGACCTGCGTATATCCCTTAGCCACCAGTCTTGCCTTATATCTTTCAATACTCCCATCAGCTCTGTATTTGATGGTAAATACCCATCTGCATCCCAATGCTTTTTTTCCTTCAGGAATAATGCATTTTTCCCACGTTTGGTTCTTAACCAGTGCATTAATTTCTTCTTCCATTGCCTTTGTCCAAAAGGGACTTTTTAGCGCTTCCTCCACTGTCCTCGGAATTTGTTCTGAGTATAATGTGGTATTGAAGCATCTAGCTATGTCAGATATATCACCAGTCTTGTCATGCACAGGGTATCTTCCTGCCCGAGGTTCATAAGATGGGTCATATCGTTTCGGAGGAACTCCTCTAGTGCTCCGGGGTGGTAACTGATAGGTTGCCGGTGTTTCTGCTTCTAGTATTTCGGCTTCAGTCCTTTCCTGTACCATGTCATTATCATTACACATAATCGGAGTTTCAGAATTTACCTCATGCTCGTTCCCAGGGTGAGTCTGAGGAAGTGATACTGTCATGAGGTCGGGCTGAGCTGCTGTAGTGTCGGATTGAGGTGTAGTGGCGGAGTTTTTGTCATTATCTCCCAAAGTCCGATGTATCAACCAACTTAAGGTGTCACTACTGCTCTCCCCCTGACACCGAGACTTGGGAAAAAATAGGTTGACTCATTAAAATCACAATCCATTGTGGTATACAAGTGTTTAGAAGAAGGATCAAAGCACCGATACCCTTTCTGAGTCACACCATAACTGACAAAGACACACTTAGCCGCCTGAGGCTCTAATTTGTCCCGAAGTTTCTTTTGGAGATGGACATAAACGACACACCCGAAGACACGGGGAGGCAGGGAGTGAAGTGAGGGAACTGAAAAATGAGTACTTAGAACATCTAGTGGTGTTTGGTGGTGTAAAATTTTTGTAGGGAGGCGATTTGTAAGATAATTTGCGGTAGCAACTGCCTCAGGCCAAAACGATTTTGGGACCTGGGCGTCGAACATCATGGCACGGGTCATGTCAAGGAGGGTTCGGTTTTTTCGTTCTGCAACCCCGTTCTGTTGGGGGGTATCGGGGCACATGGTCTGGTGTATTATCCCGTTGGTATGACAAAAAATTTTCATAATATTATTCACGTATTCTCCCCCATTGTCGGATCTAAGGATATTAATTTTTTTTTGAATCTGAGTAAGAATCATCTGGTAAAATACCACAAAGGTCTCATATACCTCTGATTTATGTTTCAAAAAATAAATCCAGCTCATACGAGTACAATCATCGATAAAAAGAATGTAATATGAAAAACCATGAGTACCAGACTCCGGGGCCGATCCCCATACATCAGAATGAATAATAGTAAACGGTTTATTAGTATGACTCATATTGCTAGGATAAGGGTGTTTATGACTTTTAGCTAAAACACAGGCCTCACAATTTAGAACAGAGTTTGACGCGATAAGAGAAGGAAAAAGACGTGCTAAATACCCTATTGATGGATGTCCTAGACGACGGTGCCATAGTTGTATCTGGTCATCTACTGATTTACGTCCAATAAATGCTCCACTGTTCTTGAACACCTCGTCTACATAGTATATCCCGTCCTTTTCAGTACCACGCCCAATGATCTCCCCGGTTTGAGCATCCTGAACAACACAACAATCCGATTTTATCAAAACATTACATCCCAATTCTTTCGTAAGTCGGCTTACAGATAATAACTTATATGAGAGATTTGGTATGTAAAGGCAATTTTGTAATGATAATGATCCGATTTTGATCGTCCCTTCTCCTAGCACATTCATACAGTCAGCATTCGTTGTCTGTACAATGATTTTCCCGGGTTTATTGTAGGTCCGAAAATCCTGCTTATCATACAACATAGTGTCCGTTGCACCACAGTCGAAGATCCATGGTCCACTCGTATTAAGTCGACCCGTAACCTCTAGGCCTTTATTTTGGGCCACATTATTTTTTTCCACATTTTTTGGGCCCAAATCTTCCTTGCCATCTTGTATTTGCACACGCTGGGCTTTGGGCGAATAGGTCCTCTCATCAGCACCCTTGGATCTAGGGTTGTGTTCTCTGCCGTTGGATAAAGGGGAGTGATTGAGTTTATAAATCAGCTCACCTCCACCCTTAGATGTGGGGTTTTCACGTGTGTCATTGGATATAAGCTTCATAACATTACATATGTTAGTAGGGTTAGGGTTGAGTTTCATTTTACCTTCTTCTCCTGACCCTTTTGCCTCCTCTGGTCCCTTCATGTCTGCCATGGCAGCCAAGCTCGCCCCTCTCTTCTTCGGGTCATCTCGGTTGGTTCCTCCTTTGTTCCCTTTCTTCCTTGAGTCACTCCACCACTCAGGGTAGCCTATAATCTTGAAACACCCATCTGCGGTGTGTCGGCTCCCACCACAATGCGAGCACTTTAAGTGCGTCTTGTCATCATCCTTTCGAGATGATGTTCATGCTGATCGAGTGTTGATGCTGAGACCACTTCCAACTCCCTGCGCCATCGTCGAAGGTAAGTAAGGTAAGCCTCGTCTCATGATCTCCCGTCGTGATATTTTCCTCCGAATTGTACTATAAGCTACCTCTACACTGGGTAGAGGTTCTTGATTCACCAAGTCTCTTCGGTCCTTGTCATAGTCCTCCCCTAAACCGGCTAAAAATTGATATAATCGATCTTGTTGTGTGAGATTATTGTGAATTTGTATATCTTCGGTGCACTTCGTCGGGTTTGGCATCCGACGGTCGATCTCCTTCCAATTTGTTGTTAGTTTACCATAATAGATTTCGATTGAATCTATTCCTTGTATTATGTGGTTTGCTTTGACTTTGAGGTCAAAGATTTGAAGGCCATCACCACCACTACTAAAGGTTGTTTCTATGCTTTTCCACAAGTCTTTTGCAGTGGGAAAGTCTAAGAATTGATTAATCAATTCTGATTCAATGTTTTCTATTATCCAGGTTTTGACGGTTGAGTCCCTTTGTGCCCACTGAGCGTATTCTGGACTATCTTTGGGAGGGGAATCGGCTATGATATGGTTGAGCCTCCCCCTCCCTTCTATAGCCATATGCATCAGTTTCGACCACTTAACATAATTATTTGTGTTAAGTTTCTCCGCGATATGTACCGAACTGGTTGCCCCGTGATCGATGCTCCTAATGTTTTGAAGCTTCTCAAAGAGCTCCATTAGTTGAGTAACGGTCACGGTGGAAGCCTCATCTGGTTTCTTGATTGGTTCGCTCATATTCAGGTATGTTATTGGTAGATGATGAAGCCCTGATTGTCGGAATTTCTACCAGAAAAACGGTCGGCTCTGATACCAAGATAAAACAAGAACAGTCTCGTAGAGGGTTGGATGATTTTGTGTTTGAAGTAATTGTCACTCTCATTCAAAACGTTGATCTTGTTACATGTATTTATACTAGCATCTGTACTAGTTGACTACTTCTGGAATCCTTTATAACTACAAAGTCTAACCCCCTTATACTACTATGAATGTTATCTTTTTCCTTATTTATCTAACTCTATCTTTTCTACACAACTCCTCTCCATACCAGCACTCCTTCACGATTACTAACCTACAGGATAAGATATAATTACGGCGCTTAAATCACTCCACCACATGCCACTCCCTTCAACATGTCTATTACTTATCAAACACAAACCATCCATAAAACCGCATTTACTCCTCCCCTTCTTCAACTCCTTCGCCTCTAACATCATTTCCATCACAAATACTACATTTCGCCTTAATTTCCCCCACAACATTAGTTCCAGAGGGCCTTAACAGTCCTAGGGTTGCCAAGCCCTTGACATCATTTCCATCGCAAACACTACATTTGGCATTTCCCTTCAACACCAGTTTCGGTCTTCCGGAGGGCCTTCAGTCCTTCACAGTCCAAGTTTTGCCAAGCCCTTGACAGTTGCAACTCAACATTTTCATTGTTGTTCGAGTGGTGGTGGATTATTCACCACCTCTGATACTTCAAAATTACTAGCTACACTTAATTCACCATCCTTCCCGTTACGTGTCTTCACAACTCTTCCTATTTCATACTCTAGACTATCTACATCCATTGTGGCAATCAATTTCCTTGTGTCCCCTGCTCCACCTCCTTTCGGATTATCATCTTACCTTTTATAAGATGTCACCCTCCTACTAAAAATTGTAACTATCCTGCCATTGAAGTATCACCTTGAGAGCCAACAGAAAATACTAAAGGAGGGACATTATCATAATGAGCACTAGCATCTTCTACCACTTGTGTATCATTGTTTAGAGGTTCTCCAGCCAACAATTTCATCCCTTCACTACCTAATCCCTCTCCTTCTTTATCAATTATTGCCTCCTCATCCTCCTCCTCCACCTCCTCCAGCGCTTCATTCCCCTTAGTAAACAGTTAACGTCACTTCTCTAATTGCCTCACGACATTAGTGACCTCCGCGTGGTCCTTCGTCTCCCACAACTCTGACTGTTTGGTGACAAAAGTCTTCCTCTTCGCCGTTGAGTCGCTTGACCCCAAAGATTCATCATCACCTCTATTTTCTTTCCACGGTAATGCTCTCAAAGTTTCAATTCATCACAAAACTGCCTTTGCGCTTGAGAGTCTTCACAATTTTTCTTACTATGGCCAATCTCATAGAAGTAACATAAAGTATTTTGTAGGTAACATCAACCATCTTCACCTCACCTCTTATCTTTAGGCTTAATTTATTTACCAAGGGTTTACGTGCATCAATCATCACTCGGATCCTCAGCGACTAATTTATCCTGGTCACACAATTCCTGAATTCCAACATATGATGCGTTCATCTCTTGCTCCTCCCTTTATACGGTAGGTCCGTCATATATTCTCACGTAAAAAGGAATGAATGCAATGGTACTTCAAAAGGTTTGACATCGCCTTGAATCTCGTTTAGCACTAGGGCATCCCTATCAAAGTGCCATGGTTGTGACTCCGTAACGTTTGCCTCGTCTTTCCAGTGGTGAAACTGGAAGAACATATTCTTCTCTGTACAGTTTGCTTCCATCCGTGCCTTGGTTCCATACCCTTTTCATTGTAGCCATCATGGCTTTGGATTTATGTTTCGATCCTTCTAAATACGTCCAATCACACCCAAGGCCGTCTTCGCCTCCCCTTCCTCCCCATCAATAATCCACTCTGCCGCTGCCTCACTCTTGGTCCTCAACTACATCTATCTCCTTATCTTTGTTAGTCTCAGTCGCAGCCTTGATTAAAATTTTCTCATAAAATTGAGAAGAAAATTTTGAGAACTGAAGAAAGAACTAGCAAGCGGCTAGAATGAACCCTCCCAAGAGAAAAACCCTAGAGGGAAAAATATTTGACTAGTAGAGTATTTAAATCTCTAGATCATATACAAAATCCACGAGAAAAAAGGTGAAAATTTCCACAAATTATACACACATTATAACACTATCCACCATGATAAAACAAGAGCAAGGCAGTTGAAAGCCAACAGTGAAATATTATTTAAAATCAGACAACATGAACATGAGAATTGAGAAAAATCTACAGTCTTTACACCAATGAACCCCCCCCCCCCTAATCTCACAACAATCTGCCAATTATATTCGACAATTTTGATTTTACTAATATGCATTTTACTTTCAAATATTTCTTTGTAAGCTCGTTTACACTTCGAACTGATAACGTCATGACATCAGGATGGTAGACATTGTTTCCACAAAATTACAACATGCCGTCACAAATAGGTAATTTTATCATTACCAATTATCCTTGACAATTTTAGACTTTTCAAGTATGTATTTGCCTTCCTTGTACTTCTGGGATTCTTCATAAGCCCGTTCATACTTCCAACCAAGCACTTCATGGCAATCAGAACACGAGACATCTGCAACTGTGTGGAGACCCGTCATGAGATGTCTGTCCTCTTTTTGCCCCAAATCAATGTTCATGGCATGGGAAAAGAGAAACGCTCTACTATTTCTTCCCTGTGTTATATGGTTCAGTTAGAGCATTTAACAAGGAAAAAACTATCTGCTTACAGTTAAGCAAGAAACATTCATATGTACTAAGCCACAAAGGCATCAGCATTATTGCAGAACATTAAACCACACCTGATCCTGCCCCCTAGCCTAAAAGTCCTATAAAAGTAGGCATGCAATAGAAGTCTGTACTTTTTTTTTTTTTTTTTTGAAATGCACGACAAACTAACTACCAAAGGGCAAGTTGATTGAAAGTGTCATCAGATGTTTTGTCTGGGCTACGAGTTTAAAAAGACAGTTAAGGAAATTTCTAAGCTAGAACTTCTACTGTGTTTGGTAGTCAGGAAATCTAGTTTATCATTTTCCCTGTATAGTGCTTTCAGGTTGATGAGTTAAATGAGGAAGGGAACCACAAATCCTCACATCCCTTACCTGCCTGCGTCTTTCCTCTTCATCTCCCTTCTTACCTTGTTTTCTACTTCTTCTACTAAGGAACCAAACAAAGGAAAACGAGGCATGAAAGCTAATAATCAATGAATGTATTCTTCAGTGTAAGAAAAATTTGGGAAATTATACAAGGTGGCCTCATATTTTCATATTTTCAGCATGGTAAACAAAAAAAAAATCATTCTCTAAATTGACCTTCTATTTGTATATTAGATTAACAAAAACAAACTGCAGTTGTGAAAAATTTACCATCGTTAAATGGCTAATATTATAACCCATATCCTAAAGTTACTAACATCTTTGACAGATTTTTCCATTGTAAAACCCCCATTCTCAGCTTCTTCCATTAATCCAGAAACAAAGGGAAACTGAAAATAAGCTATAATAGATGACGAATACTTGTGGCTTCAATTGGGTGAAATTGAAACCTTGCATTTGTGTTCCTACTAAAAACAACAAAATTAGGAAAAATTAGGAAAATTCTAAAGAACAGAATACAACTAGGGCGGAGGTCTTTGGTGCTAGAGCTTAAGCCTTAATTGGAGGGAAATTGGGATTAGTGGTGCTGGAACCTGTTAGTGGATTAGCATAGCGAGTGCGGAAAAATTCAGATTTGTTTAAAAAGTCATCACTTAATTAGCAATTTGGTACAGTAATCAATAATAACCTTCACTTTCCAGTGTTTACCATTGACAATATTGGAATGAGTATGATCTACTAAAAGCAAATTATTAGGTGTTGGAGCTTAGCAAGCTACAACCAAAAGCTCCTTGAAATCATGCTTTAGGCCAACAACGCCACAACTGACAAGATTCTACACAGAGGAAGAGAGAAAGCCAAAGTATAAAGGAGATGAAGAGTAGACAGAACTTCAAATTGCATAAGTTGAGTGTTGATGATAATGATGGAGGTAGGAGGGGAAGGGAAGCGTATTAATTAACTATTGGATAGGTTAGTAATTTTGGATATGGGTTATAGCATTAGCCATCAAATTATGGTTAGTCTTTTGAAAATGTAATTAGTTTATGTTGAACATATATAAATAAAAAAACTAGAGGGTCACTTTAGAGGATAGATTTTTTTTGTGTACACCATTTAGAAAACATGACAATACAAGGCATCTCGTAGAATTTCCCAATCAATTTTGGTGCAAAAATGTTTTCATCCACGCAAAACACAAGAAAAAATGGTAAAAATGCTTGAAATAGATACTTTTACTTCATAAACATGAAAATTATCAACATCACTACGACCTTCCAAACAGCTTCATGGCCACTTGGTGGAAACAAAATGCTCGAACTACACCAAAACACAATGGTGTAACAATTTAAACAAAATGATATTTGTTTGGTTCCTTTGTTAGATTCTTGTTGCACTGTATCGCACCCAAAAGAACAAAAGCAACTGTAAAAATTATAAATCATCAAGTCGTTCACCTGAAAAGCTTTAGAAATGATATCATCATGAAGTGCAACATTGTTTCGACAATTGCTGCAACTATACACCCTCGGACCAATCAATCCCGCCATGAAAGCTACAATATACCCTCAAAATTTCCTACAATTAGGAACCATACACACACATACAAAAAATTATGACAATATCCACAATGTAAAGAGTAATCAGTATTATATACTCCTAAGCAAAATGCACATGATTGCGCTTACTACTCGGACCGCTCAAAGGCAACTATAGGAGACAGGACAAGAAATGATCCTATCATTTTTAGCTTATAATTCTTAATTTCAATTGAAAACATCAAAAAAATATATTTCTGATATCAGCAATCAATGGAAATACAAATAACAAAATACCCAACTCCAAAAAATAATTCAACCTCAGTTTTTTCAGCTGAAGTAATTAAGTTGTAAGAATTTCATCAAAAATCAAGAATCGGGTAATGTAATAAAGAAATGAAAAGATTAAAGGAAAATGGAAAGTTGGACACAAACCTTGGCATAAGGGGATCGAATTGAGTGAGGGAATTCTGGGCTTGTTTTGCGTGATGTTGAAGGGACAATTGAAGGGGAAATTCCGTGGAGAAAGGTGGGAAGGTTATGATCAGAAATCTGCTATAGCCCGACCCAGATATTTGTAATACTTGAATACTTCTATCTACGGCACTAGCGGGCCCATTTCTTAATTGCTCATAAATTGATTAGAAGAGTTAAATAAGGTGTGCCCATTGGATTTGGGTTTGGATTTGGGCTTGATCGAATGTCCTAATCTTTTAACTTTTAAACAAATAATGTTATTTCGTAAAAATAAGTGAAGTTTAGTAAGAAATATTTTAATTTCAAAAAATATAAGTTTTATATTAATAAGATACAATCTATACAAATTAATAATTTATAAAAAAAATTCATAGAAAATCAATAAAAAAAAGCTTTAGTCAGTAAATAAAAAATTGAAGTTATTTCCCTCTATTTGATCATCTGTACATTCTTATACATCCTAACTCTTAACCTAAGACCACTATCAGTAGTGAGCAAAATTTTGCCATTCAATTCTCTTTCCAACCACTTTTACATTCATCCCACTCAATTATCATCTTTTACTTTTTCCAATACCCTACCACACTTTCTCTCTCTTCCATATTCACCAATTCTACTTAATTTTCTAATTAATGTATGATTATGATTAATAATTTTGTATCGTTATTAATTAATTTATGTTATTATTGCATAGTAAGTGTTTCAATCAATTTGTTGTACTTCTTTATTATCGCATTTAATTAACCTTTTTTTAATAATTATAGTTTTTAATTAGCGGTTGATAAAAGCGTTTTTTTTAATAATTATCACTTTTGATAATCGTTTTAAATTAACGTCTTAACTAACGTCTTTATTATCGTTTTTATGAAAATAACAACAGAGTAATTTACCTTAACGAAGATTTGCAAAAATAAATGTGTATGATAATAGTTGAGAAGTAGATAATGGTGAAAAACAAATTCAACTAGAAAAATGTATTTTTTTAAGTTGTGGAAAAATATAGCAAAATGGGTGTCATTTTATAGAGTAAATTTTTGTATGACTGTTGATAATTTTTATTTAAAAAAAATTGTTTAAATGCCAAAAATAACCGTTGAATTTTTTTCCTCATGGGATGAAGAAACTCGTGAGTTTCCTCACGGGTGACCACTGCCGGAATGCATTTTTCACTCATTTTATTTACCATTTTTATTCGTGGGAAAAATTTTATTCACTGTTGGGAATGCTCTAAACACCTTGTTCCATAATATGCTTTATTTCAAATTTTCCAAACCTGAAACTGTAGCAGATATTCCGATAAAGTGTAACAGGTATTGACATATTGCAGGGTAGCAGCTAGCCCAAGTGACTTTTTTCAGAACCCATAAATTCCGCCCCATGCAATGCATCAAATATTGCATGTCAAATCTGCTTGGTTTAACTCGTGACCATTGGAGTACTCTTTTTATACATTCACCACCGTATTTGCACTCTAAGATTAAGTGGGACTGATTTTCCACACTCCAGTGCTGCAAATGCCTAATTTGTGTAGGCTCTCCCTGCTTTGTAGCTTTTTTCATGGCTAGCCACGAAATAAGGTGGTTTTTTGGAACTGAGAATCCTTTCGCTGGTTGCCGCAAAGATATTTGTATACTGTTTTGATGGAATATTTCTGGCTGTTTAACATTTATTGAACCTGCGTACTGCTTTCCAACACATTCTTTTTACAAATGCTCTTTAGAAATCCAGCCGGCTGATTTGGGAGGCTGAAAACCCTCCCAATTTTTGTTGTTGAGATAAATTACGTGAACGTAATTATTAAATATAATCAGGACAATTTATGGAGATAAATATATTTGATTATTTTAGGTGATATACCATTTTGCTAGAAACCAACTAGGACTTGTACTCTAATAAGATTGGCTTACTACTATTGATAATCGATTCCTATAAAATCATGCAAATAAGTATAAGTACGGATCAAGGAGAATAACAAAGATAGTCGATTATGTGAAGGGTTGCATATGATGAATTAATTTGGAGGTTTAATGCACCATTACGCTTCCTAATCAATCCACAAGTTTCTTATGTAATTGTTACAGTATATATGCTTAAGGAAGTAAAGAGATTAGTTCCCTTGATCATTGCTCTTTCCATCAAATAACACAACCAAGCAAATTAAAACAAGAGAGGAAACATTCTTTTCGTATTAGCATATTTTGGATATTTGATTGGTGCTCGTAGACAAACACTAGAAGAACGACATTTGACGCTCTAAGCATTTCCATTTGAGAAAGAAAGTGGCCTTTGCATTGGGAAGTTAACCATTAAGGGTATAATAATATATACTACTAATTCATATTATTATATGCATGAAATCCCATTTGGAATCTAAAAAAATATTTCTGGCAATTCTACTATTCGCATCTAGATTTCTACATCTTGTCCAACTATGAAAATGTTGTGGTTTCAGGCTCCATGTTGTTAACTATTCTATACATTTTGTGTACAACCATCTTTTTATATACATCATTTTGCTAATAAATACTTGTATGTCAATAATTTGTTATTGATTTTCATAACATAAATTCAAAAAGTTCATTTGAACAACTCACCATGACATATTTATTTTACATATATAATTTTGAGTAGATGCTTTTTACTAATTTCTGATCAAACTAAATCAGTGACGAGACCAAAAGATAAGCAATACTCTTAAATAGCAAATTACAAGAAGGTGCTCTATGTCTCTATACAAAGGTGAATGAGACGTTCAATTGATTCAAACGAAAAAGATACTACGAAGAAATGCAAACTTCGTGTCTTTTGGAATCCAGCTTGATGATAAGTCGTCTTAGTTTTCTAAAATTATTGTTTGATACTTGTGGATTCCAATATTCCATGTTGGTAAGAGACAAAAATAGCATGCAACCATGCTATTTCATTCGTTACTTACTATTTTATCCGCTGGTAATCTGATAATCGAATGGTCTTCATTCATCATTGATTCTCCTACATCTTTCAATATTATTTTTTTATTAAATACGTTGTTGGATTTTTAATTTTCATTTTATATTGTTAATGTATACCTTTTTTGTTTTCTTTATTTATTTGTTTGGAAGTGCAAGTTTTACATTTTCAGACCATTTCTTTTCAATACTATCCACAATTCAAGTACTCGTAGTTCTCTAGTATTTTTCCTTTGGGGAGGGTGAGGTTTAATGTGTTGAGTGTACTCATTCATAATCTAATTAAGATGGGAACACGATCCAAGGAGAAAAGTCAACAATTCATATGTATATAATTTTAGAAGATTTTCATCCCCTATGATCATATAAAGAGGTATTGGACTAATAACAAACTTATCTTCAACCTTCAAAAGCCCATAGTATACGTCTTTAATATCCAATTGTAGAATACATTGAAAATAGTTATAATGGGTGTTTAGAATTAATTAGATAATTATAATGACTCCTAATACCTGATATGACCCTATTATACATGTTAAATTTAAAAAAATTTGTTAAGGGACTCAAAAACATCCTAAATGATGGAATTTTGAAAGTTAAAATACACCAATTTCGAAAATGCGGAAGATTTTTAAAAATAAAAATAATTTTATTCCAAAGACATTAAGAGGTTTTGAACTAGTAATTAACCTTATGTTTAGCCTCCAAAGGCCATGAACATGCCTATATGACCCAACTGTAGGTTATTAAAGTAGTTGTAATTGGTGTTTAGAATCAAATTAAATGATTCTAATGACTCCTAATGTCTAATATGACCCTATTAGACATGTTAAAATTTAAAGAAATTTCATGATCGAATCTGAAACATTTGAAACGACAAAATTTTGAAAGTTATAATACCTTACTTTTAGGAAATTTTGGAAGACTTTTAAAAATGAAAATGATTTTATTAGGTGTCCCTAGAGGTCATATAAGTATCATATTGAACTAATAATTAACTTATCTTCGGCCTTCAAAGGCCCCGAACATGTCTTTAGGAAACAATGGTAGGTGCATTAAAAATATTTATAATGAGTGTTTAGAGTCAAATTAGGTGGTTTTAATGACTCAATTTTGAAGCCTAAAATGATCCTATCAGGCATATGATAAAAATGTAAAAAAAATAATCCATGACTAGGCCCAAAAACATTCGAAATGACATAATTTTGAAGGTTATACACCTATTTTGGAATTTTTTTTAAAGATTTTCAAAAATAAAAAATAATTTTATTAGATGTCCTTTAGGATCATATAAGGAGGCTTTAGACCAATAAATAACTTATCTTCGGCCTCAACTGTAACTGAAAAATGTGTTATGACTCAATTATAGATACATTAAAAAAAAGTTAAATGAGTTTTTATAATCAAAATAAATAATTCTAATAACTCCTACTCTAATGTGACCCAATTAGATATGGTAAAAATTTAAAGGTATTATGTGATTTGGCCTGAAAACGTCCGATATGATGGAATGTGAAGATTTAGTACATCGATCTACGAAAAATTTGAAAGATTTTCTAAAATGAATATAACTTTATTGGGTGTCCTTTGGGGGTCTGATATGGAGGTTTCAAACAAATAATTAACTAATTTTTGGCTTCCAAAGGTCTCAAACATGTACTTAGGACCCAATTATAGATACGTTAAAAACCATTATAATGGGTGTTTAAAGTCAAATTAGACGTTACTTATGACTCATGAGGCCTAATATGACCTTATTATACCTATGATAAAATTTTAAAGGAATTTTGTAATCACATGAAAATGTGCAAAACGACGAAATTTTGAATGTTATAATACGTCGATTTCGATAAATTTTGGAAGAATTTCAAAATTGAAAATAAGTTTACTGGTTGTCCCTGGGGTCATATGAGGTGGTTTTGGACTAATAATTAATTTATCTTGGGCATCCATAGGCCCCGAACATGTATTTATGACCTAATTGCATGTAGACTATCCAATTTCATGGGGTTTGGCGTTCGTCGGTCAATTTCTTTCCTAATGGTGACAAACTTGCTATTGTATGTTTCAATTGAGTCCTTACCTTCTTTGATGTTGTTGGCTTTCTCGGTAAGATCATATATTTGTAGCTCATCCTTACTCCTGCTATATATAGACTCTATTCCCTTTCATAGTTCTCTTGCGATCCGATAGTTTAGATACAGGTTCACTAGATCCTATTCAACGTTCTCTATGATCTATGGGATCGAATCTCTTTGTGACCACTGTTGGTACTCTGAGTCTGTCGTGGTTGGGGGTGAGGCAATGATGTGATTGAGTTTCCCCCTTCCACATATGGCAAGATATATCAGGTGGGACCATTTTATATAATTGTGATTATTTAATTTTTTGGAAATGGTTAAGCTATGATTTGCACTCTCTATAATTGGCTTGTTGGTGTTTATCTATTGCAACCGTTGATTCATAGTAATGAGTTATTTTATAGTTTGTTCGATAGATGATGAATTTTCTTCGTCATTCTCCATTTCAGGTTGGTTAAATGATAACGGATGAAGCCTAGGATCATCCAACCATGATACCATGTGAAAATATTTGTATTTTGGTTGCACGATTATATTTTTCAGTGATTTACAGTGATGAACATATGATAGTTACTCAGTATATGCATCCATACCCGGCTAACTAAATATCCTAAGAATACGTTACAAACACGGCATGATTGAAGACTATCTTTGACTTTCCATGATTTATCTGGATTCCCCTTGATTCCCCCAATTGTGTGAACTTTGATTCTGTTTTCCTGCAGGTAGAAACTCAAAGATCACTTTCACACTTTACACTTTTATTTGGTAAAAAATTGAAAATTGGCAGATTTATAATGTCACGTGGGACAACATGCACCCTAGAACAACCCATCAAACTCTTACCATCATTTATGCTACTAAGTAACAACTCTCTTCATTTAATATTTTCCGATCAAATTGCATCAATTATAATTAGTCTCCTACCCTTTTCAATACAGCAGTAACTGCAATAGCATAATTTTTGGCACTTTTCTGATAAAAAATATATAAAACTATTTGTCTACATTCCAACTCTATCAACTACAACAGCAAAAAAACCACATCACAGCTAGAACAGCAGGCTAACTTAGCTTAGCTTACCTTTCTTGCCTCTTAACTATGGACGATCCAAATGAACGCACCCCTTTAAGTAAGTCGATGGCTTTGGTTTTGTTGTTGGTATAATTGTTGATTTATTTGACTGTTTTGTTTTCCTCTTGTAGTATCAGAAGAAGAACATGAAGATGAAAGTCAAAGACCACTTCTTGATGATACAACGCCTTCAACTTCTTCAAAGAATGATGGTGAAAGTCAACGACTTCTCGATGACAACAAAGAAGAAAACTCGCCGGTGGAGCAGGTGGCTATGACGGTCCCAACCACGGACGATCCGGATCTCCCTGTGTTGACCTTCCGAATGTGGGCCCTTGGGACAATATCCTGTGTGGTGCTGTCCTTCCTGAACCAGTTTTTCTGGTACCGAAGGGAGCCCTTAAGCATAACTGCCATCTCAGCTCAGATCGCGGTCGTTCCTCTTGGGCAGTGGATGGCGTCGAAGCTTCCTAGCCGCCCGATGCTTCGGGGGACAAGATGGGAATTTTCTTTGAACCCCGGTCCGTTTAATGTGAAGGAACATGTGCTTATTACCATATTTGCTAATGCTGGTGCTGGAAGTGTTTACGCCATTCATGTTGTTACTGTCGTCAAGATTTTTTACAAGAAACAAATCACCTTCTTTGTTTCCCTGATCGTTATTCTTACCACTCAGGTATGTACTGAAATACTCGTTGCTACTGATCGATTTAGCCATTACTGGACCTCTCTTCAAGAAAATCATATCATTATTTGTTCATTACTTTAATACTTGAATGGTTATTGATATGATTAGTAGGTTGTTGAGCTTGACTATAAAAAGATATTTTTTTTTATGTGAATGAAAATATATGAATGGTAGGTGTTGGGGTTTGGATGGGCTGGTGTATTTCGACGTTATCTGGTCGAGCCGGCTGAAATGTGGTGGCCTGCCAATCTTGTCCAAGTTTCCCTCTTCAGGTTAAGTACGAGTAGTTTACCAACTACGGAGTATTGTTTTCAATTATTATGTGGCTATTTTCGCATGTTTTTAGGTAGTAGCACATATTATAGGAGATTATATATAATTTTATAAAAATAAGTGCATTTTTATTAGAATCAATATAAAAGTGAAGGTATAGTAGTAAATATTATAGTATTAAAATAGAAATATAGCTACTGAATAAGTTAAGACAAAGGAGTAACTTTCTACCCTATCAAAAGTCATAGATTATTTTGCGTATTCTTTACGCTTTAAATTGCTAAAAAAATAAATTTATTTTCATAAAAACAATTATATGATAAAAAGGATAGTTCAATACTTGATTTAACCACTCCTTTATTTAGTATCTTTAGAATGACATTTATAAAATAGTAAAATATTGTTATTTTGTAAACAATACATAATAAGATAGTAATTAGCTGATATGTTAATGGGAGTGTGTTTCAACGCTGAAGACATTTTACTTTCAGTCCGAAATGAATCATGTAATTAAACGAGAGAAATACTAAGGTTTCACATGATAAGGTGTTTCTAAATTCTAACTTTTGAGTTTTGATAGAGGTTCAAATATTATAATTTACCTGGGCCAGGGTAGCATGGCCTGGTCCATATGAATCATATGTTTTTGAATCATGACTATTGGGCCCATCTGGCATTTCGATATTTGTCCAGTTGTATCCCATTGTCCTGCCGTGAACAAGGATCATAAGTAAGAGGCTCCTTTAGCTTGTTTTTAGTTCATGAGGTGGAATTGAGGTTTAATAACAAATCCTACGCATGTGTTAACTTTAACCAAATTCTTAAGCTATGCTTATTTCATATCAGCAATTTTTTTGGTCTTTTATATTTGCAAATATTTTATCCAATTAATTAGCTAATTTACATAATATCATTATGCAACAGGGCTTTGCATGAGAAGGAAGAACGGCCCAAAGGTGGTCTTAGTCGGACCCAATTTTTCCTGTTGGCCTTCATTTGCAGCTTTGCATACTATATCTTCCCAGGATACCTCTTCCAGATGTTAACTTCCCTTTCCTGGATATGTTGGATTTGGCCCAAATCTATAATAGCCCAACAGTTGGGATCTGGTCTTTATGGGCTTGGAATCACAGCATTTGGGCTAGACTGGTCCACTATCTCCTCTTATCTAGGAAGCCCACTTGCAAGTCCATGGTTTGCCACTGCCAATGTGGCAGCTGGATTTGTGCTAGTCATGTATGTGCTTACCCCTCTTAGCTATTGGCTTAACCTTTATAAAGCCAAAACCTTTCCCATATTTTCACAAAGCCTCTTCACATCAACAGGCTCAATTTACAATATCTCTGCCATAGTGGATTCCCATTTTCATATCAACCAAGAGGCTTATGAGAAACAAGGTCCTCTTTACCTTAGCACCTTCTTTGCCATGACTTATGGAGTTGGTTTCGCGGCGTTAAGTGCCACTATTGTGCATGTAGCGCTCTTCCATGGCAGGTACGTACTATGTACTACCTTTGTCCCTTAAATTTTGCAACTTTTCATACCCTTCATCTGAAAATTAATAGTCATGTATATTGTTTGACTATGTCAAGAAGAAGTTTCCGTTGTCACCTTTCGTAATAGGTTGTAGCTCATGAGTCGATTTCTTTTACATACAACTATTACAAATCCTAGGGAAATATGGGAGCAAAGCAGAGCAAGTTTCAAAGACAAGAAAATGGACATACATACGAAGTTGATGACAAGGTACAAGGAAGCCCCTGAGTGGTGGTTTTGGGTTATCTTGGTGGTTAACATAGTAGCTACTGTATTTGCTTGTGAGTATTACAAGGAGCAGCTCCAACTTCCATGGTGGGGTGTCTTGCTAGCTTGTAGCATTGCCTTCATCTTCACTCTTCCTATTGGAATTTTAACTGCCATCACAAATCAGGTATACAAAAACTCTTGTTATATTATCTAATAGTTGTCTAATGTTCATTTAAACTTTTGTCATCATTTTGTGATTCTAATGACCCACAATGTACAGAGTCCTGGTTTGAACATCATCACCGAGTACATCATCGGATACATTTATCCTGGATATCCAGTAGCAAATATGTGCTTCAAAGTTTATGGCTACATTAGTATGACACAAGCCATTGCCTTCCTACAAGACTTCAAACTTGGCCATTACATGAAAATTCCTCCTAGAACCATGTTCATGGCACAGGTAAATTTTCTTCCTGTGGCTTTCAACTTAAAATGTGAAGTGGGTTGTGATTATGTCAGTACTCTAATTTGCACTTCCATTCTCCTTTCAGGTAGTGGGAACTCTTATCTCTGCCTTAGTCTACCTTGGCACGGCCTGGTGGCTGATGGAAACTATCCCAGATATTTGTGAACATACTGCCACAAACAGCGTGTGGACTTGCCCTAGTGACACAGTTTTCTACGATGCCTCGGTGATTTGGGGTTTGATTGGACCTCGCAGGATCTTCGGAGATGAAGGTGTTTATGAGGCAGTTAACTGGTTTTTCTTAGGAGGAGCTATTGCTCCGATCTTTGTTTGGTTGGCTACAAAGGCCTTCCCTAACCAAGAATGGATTAGGCTTATCAACATGCCCGTCTTGATTGCTGCAACAGGGATGATGCCTCCAGCAACTGCAGTAAACTACAGTACATGGATTCTTGTTGGATTCCTCTCTGGATATGTCGCGTTTAGGTATGCTCCTGAGTGGTGGAAGCGCCACAACTATTTGCTTTCTGGTGCACTTGATGCTGGTTTAGCTTTCATGGGGGTGGCATTGTATCTTTGCTTGGGACTGGAGGAGGTGGACCTTAGTTGGTGGGGAAATGATCTTGATGGGTGCCCTTATGCATCTTGTCCAACTGAGAAAGGTGTGATGGTTCAAGGTTGCCCTGTTGTGTACAGCTAGTAAAAGTCTCATGTATGTACATTGTAACATGGGTACTCATTCTTTGTGATATTATCAGCCAAGCAATATGATGATGTACATTGAAACCTTTATTTCTGAAATTTTTGAACATTTGAAGTTAATAAACGAGTTTGGCTTCACAGAAAAGCTTGGCAGCTTGTTGCATCTACCATTCACTGTGCACTCACCTCATACATGTCTTAATTTTTATGCTAGTGAGTATGTCTTATGTAAACCACACTACCACATGTAGCCGATGTAGGGATTTGGTTGAAAACGGTGATTTGAGAAGAAGAGGGGAATGTTGTATTGATACAAGCCATGGGGCAAATCACAGCTTCCAAATTCAATTGAAAACCATAGCTCTTTTCATATTCACTGCATGTGAAAGTTCCTTCAAACTACAATATATTGTACTTGGAGCTTTTACAAACTAAACTTTAACTAAGCAAAAGTGTTTGAACCATTAATAGGTTATAGACCAAATAAATTTTCAAGTTGGTAATATGTCAAATTAAGAAGTGAGATAAGATAAAATATATTTAACCCCTTACGTATGAAATTAAAATGTATCTTATCGGATACATTTCAATATAAAGTTTTAATATTATTAAATTTTTACAACTTTTTATCATTTATTAGACTTAGTAGGGATCAGATGGTGAGGTTTTAGGCTGGACCAGAACATCAGGCCCATCAAACCATGTAACGGTGGTTAATCTCTGGAAAAGTAGACTCTTACTCTCTCTGACAGACACATTGAGAGGAACATGGAAACGCAAGCAGAGAGCAATACCAGCGACGACATATCCGCCATTAAAGAGCTTTGCCAACAGCTCGAATCGCGCATCGAAACGCGTCACAAAGAGCAGCAAGATCTCATAGCCTCACTTCAAACCCTTGTCCCCGACCTCGTCTCCTCCCTCAATCTTTCTCTTCAAGTCATCTCCACCTTTAACCACCGCCCCTTCACACCTCTCGCTCCTCCTCCAAATGCTAATCCCACCACTCCTCGCCCTCTCCACCACCTCAAGAAGCATCCTCTCGATAATAGCGCCTTACCGGCTCCACCTGCGAAGCGAGTCGTCAAATCGGAACCACCTGCTAAGAAACCCGATGATGTTACTGGAAGTCCATTATCGGTGGTGCGGTCGATGGTTGTGCGGTGTTTGTTGGAGAGGAAGCCGTGGGACGCGATTGACTCGTCGACGGTGCTTCGGAAGTTGGAGAATTGTCCCAGTGTGACGGCGGCAGAGAAGGCGGCGCTTCGAGATGTTGGTGGTGAGGCTGGAGAGATTTGCGCGGTTGAGACGGCGTTGAGGTCGTTGGCGGAGGATAATAGAGGTGTTGAGTTGGATGAGTTTGGGGTGAGTGGGAAATCTGGGGTGATGGTTATGAGTATTGACAGTGCAAGGCTTGCTAGAGAGTTGCCCGAGAGTAATGACGCCGGCGCCGAGGCGAATAAAGTTGTTGTTGGTGATTGTCCTGGGGAGGGAATGGAGGGGAGTGGGCCGGTTTTTCGAGGAATGTCGAGGCCTGGCATGGCGGAAATGTGGCAGAGTGATCCTCATATGCAGGGCATGCCACCCCCGATGTTTCCAGGACCGATGATGGGTCATAGAGGTGGTGGTCCTAGGGGGATGGGGATGCATAGGGGGGTCGGGGTATTGCCCCATCATAGGCCGCCTTTTGGACCGAATGTACCGATGAGCGGGTCCAATGCCGGTGTGCCTGCCAAACAGGTATCAGAGGAGGAGGTCATGAAGGATCTAGAGGCCTTGTTGAATAAGAAGTCTTTCAAGGAATTGCAGAAGTCTAAGACTGGAGAGGAGCTCCTTGACCTCATTCATCGCCCTACTGCTAAAGAAACTGCCGTGGCTGCCAAGGTTTATTTTATTTTTTACTCTCTTTTCATTTGTGTTTATGGCTCAATGTGTCCATATTGCTTATGTGCTTGTGTATAGAAAGTTTCATCACATCGCCAAACTAGGTATGATATAGACTAGAGGGAAATCTGAGTTAGCCTATTTGGTGCCTTTATTCAATGTTTGTCTGGCTACATGTTTCGTGATTTTGAGCTTTATATTGTTTTAAAGTGAAAAATTGGAATTTTCAGACACTTAAGCCTCGTCCAGTGCTTGGCTTCTGAATAGGGAAGGGGGAAAGCAGAGTTTAAGCAGCTAATGCGTAACTTTTTTGAGTCAAGTGTATTGCTTCAATCTGAATGCCTTTTTTTCTGTTCTAAAAATCGGCTGCCAGGGCTTTTTCTAAGCCTTATGGCCATTGTTCTCTTTGTTATGGTTACTTTGCAAAAAAAATATAAAAAAAATATAAAATTCACTTCCAATTGTTAATTTTATGTATCCTCAACACTGACAGCTGACTGCAGAATTTCTTTCTTGCTTTACTCTTCTTGTTTCAGTTTAAGACAAAAGGTGGACCTCAATTGAAGGAGTACTGTGCCTCTTTGACAAAAGAGGACTGTCGCCAAAAATCTGGATCATACATTGCATGTGGAAAGGTACATTCAGTAGCATGCTCTATGTTTATTTTGTTTGCTAACTATGTTGTAGTTTATATGTCTTAAACTCCTCTTTATGTATTGCCGATCAAGCCATTTTTTTGAAATCTGTTGTTAACTATCCCTGACCCAACCCTTATGACCCTTATGATTTGTACTGTATGGTCACTAATCACATTCAGACTTGATGCTCTAGACTGAAGTGTTGGCACCTCTTATGTAGATGACTAGGTGGGACTGGTGTAACATAGCAACTTAGGCATATACTTGCAATTTGGCTCTCATAATGTGGCTGACCTAGCCAATAAGGTAGAGTGACCATGGTGGCTTTAGCTTCATGAAATTATATCCGATAATCAAATGTTTCCTATAGTCATAGCAAAGTGCTGTTCCTGCTTCCTTTCTCATTACGGCTCTTTGTTCGTAGTGAGCTTCCTAATTTGAACAAGTCAAGATACTTGTGACTTGTGAGTATGTGGTGTTGAGGATCTCAAGCTTGCTTCTCATGCTAAGCCATGCCCATAAGTTGCTTCTATGTCCTAGAACATAGGAAAGGAATGGAAGTGCATGTGCAGCAACCCTGTAAATTTTCTCGTAAAAGGTTTAGCTGACTTTGGCGTAAGATGTCAGATGTGTCAAAACTTTGGATCCGGCATAATATATAGGCTTACTGCTTAGTGCTTACTGCCTTCTTTGGACCTTCAACTAAAGGTTCAAGCTGAGCTTCCCATGCAACAATGACCTGGGGATTCGGGTACCCACATTTTCATGTAGTGGAAATTTTGGCCTATGACTTGACTCAAATACTCACTAAC
This sequence comes from Dysphania ambrosioides, assembly GCA_026401315.1. Classification (NCBI taxonomy): domain Eukaryota; kingdom Viridiplantae; phylum Streptophyta; class Magnoliopsida; order Caryophyllales; family Amaranthaceae; genus Dysphania; species Dysphania ambrosioides. The sequence goes on along the minus strand of CM048659.1, from coordinate 3,234,802 downwards.
AGCTGGTACCTCCAGAGTGAGTATCCATAATTTGCTGGTGGGGTCTTAGGGTAGCTCACAAACATCTTATTTACAATGACTTTCATCCCTCAATACACATTTTTATTATGTTGATCAAGTTTAGGACATAGATGTTAGAACCTATCTTCTCAAATACTTACAAGAATCAATCGACTAGGATTTCAAGTTTCAATTTTAAATGCAAAGAAGACTATTTCGTATAGAAGGAACAAAGTCCTGTCTTGTTTGTTCCCTCAAAACAAATGGATGCTGGTCAAATTTTGATTAGTGACCTATCTCTATGGCATCACTAATGACACAAATTGATGAGTGGTGAGTAATATGTGGAATGAGAAAGAAGCCAGATAACAAGAAGACTAATTAGTTGCGATTTGAAGTTTTATCAACAAAATAGCTGCACTTTAATTGAATTAGTATATCTGGGTGTTTGTGGGTACATGGGTACTTGACAACCTAGATATTGATGCGTACTAGACCCACCGATCGTTATTTCAAGGAATGGGTACCCGATTCAGAATCTTCTTTTTGTTAACCCTATTTTCAGTAGTTTTCCAAAGAAAATAATAAAAAAATTGTATGGTTATACGCCATTCTCTTTTGCTCTTCTCATTTAGAATCTGACATTATTTGGAATTGGGTAGAATCTTCTAAATATTTTCCAATATATAAGAAAAAACATAGTTAAAAATGTGGAGTCTTGTTTGATTCGTCTCAGTGATTACTTTAATAATATCAAATTTTTATATTTCTTATTAATAATGATAGATACTAATAGTAAAAAGTGTGCATTGGCAAACTTGTCTAGTCAAAGCAGGAAGAACAAAAGATAACAAAAGGGTATCATAAAACAATTTTACAGCCTTCTAAAAAAACAAAATTGGAAAACCTCAAACCACTAAAAGGGGTCTATGGTTTCACATTTTAATAAAACCAAATTTTCATCAACCTATAAATATGAAAAGGTAAAAATACTCCTAATGTTACCCACCCACCCCCACCCAATTTCGTGTCTTTTTTTCCGGTTTGTCTCCTCCCTCTCTCTTTTTATTGATACAACTTCCCAATTTAGTTGAGTTTTTTTCAGTTACATAAATTCCCATCAATTTTCACATTTAAATTGATTGAAAACATAACACACATTTTCCCTTAATTTGAAATTAGATTTTGGTTTGATGTGTCTCTCATTAATGACAGTGGTTGCAGCAGGGGTGGAGGGGGTGTCGACGGTTGGAGACAAAAAAGTGGTGGTTTGAGTTGGATGAAGGAAGGGGCGTTGAAGAAAACCTGGAAACGGTGATGTTTCGGCCACCATTAATGGTGATTGAGGGGCAAAAAAGGAATGAATTCATCTTTGTAGCTTCTCATAGCACAGACTTTGGATGAATGAAACAATTTTGATAATTCACCTCCCCGTCCCGTCTCTTCTCCCTCATCCAAACTAGGGGATTCAGTTTCATCCTCCCTCCCCTCCTAACTTGCTATCCAAACACACTGTAACAGAGAATACAACTTATTTGGCAGATGAACTTTGTGATCACACAGGCCCACAATGTTGCAACCCAACTCTGAGACCAGTTTTTTTATCACCAAATGGGGGAGATACAAGGGAGAGAGACTGATAAACCTGAAACCCAAGTGAGGTTCCATCCTAAAACCTTATGACGACAAAAGAGTAGCTAACTTTGGTATTAAGCTAGAAACTCTTTGCTTCATCTTTCAATGTGGGATAAACCACTCACATTTGCCCCTAACATCAAGAATATATTGATTTTCTTCTTCAGTTAAAGGATAATATACTCCCCTTATGTAATGAGGTTATATGTTTTTTTCTCTCTGATGTTCTGACAAGTTATTAGCCTATGTTTTGACATTTTTTTTAAAAATCCTTTATCCTTTTTGTTTGTTTCTCAGGTTCATTTCAGGCGGATAATTGCCCTACATACAGATGTCAATTTGGGAGACTGCTCTTTTCTTGATACATGCCGACACATGAAGGTAAACTAGTTATCTCATGTACCTTCCATGTTCTTTCAAATGTTTGCTAAAGTCTAAATTGTAGTTTGGTTGAGCTCATGTGGACTGTCTCTGATATTTGTTCCAGACATGCAAATATGTTCACTATGAGCTTGACCCAACTCCAGATGTGTCACCAATGATGATAGGGACTACAGCTCTTGCTCCGCCCAAACCTTTAAAGGCTCAGCGAGCACATTACTGTTCAGCAGTTGAACTTGGTGAACCACAATGGATCAATTGTGATATCCGGAATTTTAGGATGGACATCTTGGGGCAATTTGGAGTTATAATGGCTGATCCTCCATGGGATATTCATATGGAATTGCCATATGGGACAATGGCTGATGATGAAATGCGCACTCTTAATGTTCCTGCATTGCAGACTGATGGTCTGATTTTCTTATGGGTCACTGGACGTGCTATGGAACTTGGTCGTGAATGGTAAGCACCACCACCACCACCACCACCCCCCCCAAACAAAAAGAATAAATAAATAAATCAAAACATGTCCATGTGTTCATTGATTGCTGTTGTGTCATGCATTCATGTTTCTCCTTTGTTTGATTCTATTAAAATTTTATTTTCTTGTCACAAGGCTAACATGAAGTAAGTAAATGTCAGAGTATAATATGTTACTCATAATGCGATTGATTGAATTAGCTTTCTTATGTTGACTATGATGGACGTTTCATCATCAACCATTCAAGTATTTAACCACTTTCCTTTCTTTTAATATCTGTGTCATGTATGCACTTGAATTTTATGCTATTTGAAGCAGATAAAATTTGGGCGTAGGCATCATAATCTTATAGGTTTTAGGAGTCTTTGGCAAGTTAAATTCTCAAATTTTCAACTAGTTTACAAAGAAACTGGAAAGCTACTCCGTTCTTATCAAATATAATTCAGCATAATTTAATTAATTTATTGCATTTTTCATCCCCATTATACAATAATATTAATGTCCCACTTTTGTCTGTATTTCTTATTCATTGTGGAGAAGTAGATAACCACAGCCTGGGGTTTGGGCTGCGTTACTCCAACAGTAAAAAGGTCATTTCATGTCATTCTATACAGTCAGCAAGTTCTAAAGCTCTTTTTTCTAAACATCTTTCAGCTAGTGTAATAGCTTTCAGTTGGTGAAATTTTGACTACATTTTTAGCTTCAGCTATTTCAAGTAGGTTGCCAAACACAGCCTTTGAAGCTTGAGTTATGTTTCTATATCTGAATAGTCAACTCCTGGACTGCAATGCTTTATAAAAGTATCAAGTGAGAAGACTAGGGATAGTTTTCTTGTTAGTCCAATGTTGAAATCTTTACCCTAAATGTTAAGATATTTACTTATTATTTTGCACTGTTTCCATTTAAAATGAGATCTTGTTTATCATCTTGCAGTTTGGAACTGTGGGGCTATAGACGTGTTGAAGAGATCATTTGGGTGAAGACCAATCAACTTCAGAGAATAATCAGAACGGGCCGCACAGGTCATTGGCTTAATCATAGCAAAGAACATTGCCTCGTTGGCATAAAAGGAAATCCTGAGGTCAATAGGAACATTGACACTGATGTACTTGTGGCTGAGGTTCGGGAGACTAGCCGAAAACCTGATGAGGTGACTTGAAGGGGAGGAAGTATGCCACCAATTTGTTGGATTTCATATATGGTATTTATTACTTATGTTTTAGTATGTCATTTCTGCAGATGTATCCATTGCTTGAGAGGATAAGTCCAAGGACAAGGAAACTGGAACTCTTTGCTCGCATGCATAATACTCATGCAGGGTAAAATTTTTGTCTACCAGGCTTTAGTCGTATGTGCTGAAAATGCATCTTGCTTATTCTAAGTGTGCAATATGCAGTCAACATATAGTTTGCCCAAGCACGTCAGAAGAATAAAAATCTCTTGGGAAATAGGCTTAGATCGTTAAATTATAATGTTTATTTTATGTCAATATGAGAAGAAATACAAATCAATTGTGTTTGTGTGTGTGTGCATGTTCATGCATGTTAGTTTTTTTTTATATTCAATAAAGAACTAGCAATGATATGATCTAAAATTTCTGTGAATTTATAGGACCTTCGAAGACATTAGACAATTTTTTCAGTAAGACAATCCAATCCCATGTGCCTTCTGTTTTAAGATAAGATCTCGACCTTGACAGCATTGAATCTGCGGTGAAAATGATTAACAAGCTGCCTATAACCAAAATGATTAACTAGCTGCCTAGAAATAGAGGTATGCAATATTCCTTGGGCCTCATAGAGGTTTTGAATTTGGGGTATGGTTGCTCTGCTGGGTCTCGCGTTTATTCGACACTAGTACATTGCTTACTTTTTTACTGTCAATGATTTGTTGGCGTGTAATTTCATAAAATAAAGTTTACCATAGTATTGATTGCTATCTTTTTTGCTTATGACTGATTATTTCCATTTGGAAAGCAGGTGGTTGTCACTTGGAAATCAGCTCAGTGGAAATCGCTTGGTAGATGAAGGACTAAGGGCTAGGTTTAAGGCTGCATATCCAGAAGTCGAGATTCAACCCCTATCACCTCCAAGGAGTTCTACTATGGATGTCGATCCTATTTGTACCCAAACAACTGTGCCACAGTCCTCCATTCAGGCAGCAGCTGCAGAAGTAGCTTATGTTTCAGAAGAAAAGCCTCTGGTTAGTCAAGATGTTGAGATGATAAAAGCTGATTAGTCAAATCCTTTTCAGTTTTCTGTAGTTATAAGGTAGAATTGGCTGTAAGATATGGTTGTGTGATTATCGCTAGATGTTTGAAATTTAGCAGAAACATAATGTTATTTAGAAATTGAGAAATTAGTGGGATTTGGGTTAGGATCCTTGTATGTGGCCTAAATTACTGTCTCATCCATTGAATTTTTTGAGTTGTATATTACTCGATCCTGTATTCCTGTATTGATGGAATTTAATTTAGATGTTAGTTAACCAATTTAGATGTTCGAAATTGTAATGGTGATGGCATAGAGCTAGTGAAAGGCTTCGGGCAGCTGGTTACAGACTACAGAAGGTATGCTACGAAGGTTTTTACTCAATGCAGCAGGCAGGTAACCTCCTCTGATGCTTCTTGGTCTACACCCCCTGCTGGAATGATCAAAGTGAACTCGGATGCAGCAGTGCTTGGAGCATTGGGTGTAGGGTTAGGATCTGTTGTCCGTGATGATATGGGGAACATTCTTGCAATGGCGAGTAGGAGGATCATGGTTCAATGGAAAGCGGGTATGGCAGAGTTAGCAGCAGCTCGTCTGGGGGCGAAGCTAGCACAGCAGCTGGGCGCATGGAAGGTAATGTTGGAATGTGATTCTCAGGACGTGGTCACGAAGGTCAGAAATAAGCATAGAGGCTTTAGTCCAGCTTTCTTGTTCTTGGATAATATTAGAACAGTAGGAGAAAGTTTCAACTTCTTTGTTTGCTGTCACATTAGAAGAGAGTGGAATGTAGTTGCCCATTCAAGAGCTAGGTTAGCTCATCTTGATGGAAATGATATTGTACTCTTCTCAAACTCCCCGCAGAGCATCATCTCTCTCGTGGAAATTGATCTATTTTAATGAAAGTTTTCTTAGTTTCAAAAAAAAAAAAAAAAAAAAAAAAAACTTAAATGACTTTGTACAGCAATGCAAAGAGTATCTAAAGGCAAATGCTTCATCCCATTTCTTGGATTAAGATGACATCCTGTCTAAATTGACCATGCCAGAGTATGGTTGGGAAAAACTTGTGTGATAATTCTCACAGTAGGGTTGAGAAAACTATTACCATAATGGCAACCTCATATTACACGGATGTAAAGATCCAAAGGCACACAGTACCATATTGGACAATTTTTAGATTTGTTTAAATAATGGCTCAAAAACAATGTGTTAAAATCTTCAAAATTCAACCTTCTAGGACAAATTCGAAATCAATTAAGAAACATCTTGCTATGATTTTTATGAGTCTTATAGGGTTAAAAGAGGCCTTAGGAGTGATTGGAATCATCTACTTTGACTCTGAATTGCTATTTTAGTTGATTTCATAAATTTATAATTGGACCTTAAATTTGTTTTCAAGCCTTTGGATACTAAATCAAAGGCAATGAAATAAGGGTGATATAATGTTGTAACTGGATACATAACAACTTGTGTTTGACTTATCTAAAATGAAAATAATCCTTTTGATTTGATATATAGAGGCTAAGGGTAAAGTACTAGCCAATTCCTCCTCCCGTCAGGGCGCAAAAAGGATCTTGCACCCTGTGTAAAACGCAGCCCAATATAACACAAAACGCAAGTGTCCATTTCACTTTTTACACGTCAGATAATGCACTGACCATTTACCCCAAACCAGTGACCATTTGCTGTTTCAAAATCCCCCCATAAACCGTCATATCTAAATATAAAAGTGTAGACTTGAAAAGATCTATGTATTGCTATCGATCGTAATCATTTCGATATTAAATAAACAAAAAAAAACCACGCATCATCATTACAAAATAATGCTCCTTCCTAATGCAATCTCTTAGATTTTTGTACTGATATGTAATGTTCATTCAAGCAATACTAAATGTTCATTCGTTTACACAGTATGTTCATTCGACTCTTTCTCTCAAGTAAATGAATGTTCATTGGATAATACTAAATGTTCATTTTTATTCTACTAAATGTTCAGTGTCTCATTATAAAATGTTCATTGTAAAAACTTTCAATAGAATTACTCAAGTAATGTTACTAAATGTTGATTGTAATGTAAGTAAATGCTCATTGTCTTCATTCTATATGTTCATTTATTTCAGTAGAATGTTCATTCATTACAATATTAAATACTTTTACAATATTAAATATTATAATTACATAACAATTATTAATAATAAATAAAAGTAATCCCAATACATCATAATTACAAATTAAAGCTCCATCCCAATGAATTCTTTTTAAACTAATTCACCCAAGTATATAAATGTTCATTGGATAATACTGACATGTTTATTTATATACTACTAAATGTTCAGTGGATGACTATATAATGTTCACTGTAAAACTCTGTCTGAACGAATGTCTTGACTTCATTTCAATAATATATAATGTTCATCTTTCTAATGTTTAATGTTCAGTGGTTATTTATAGGATGTTCATTCATGTATTGTGTTATTTTCCCATGCATTATTTCTGGTCTCTTTTGTCACGATTCCCAAAGCTCCATCCCAATGCATTCTTTTTGACCTCTTTCTCTCAATAAAATAAATGTTCATTGGATAATAATAAATGTTCATTTTTGTTCAACTAAATGTTCAGTGTCTCATTATAAAATGTTCATTGTAAAAACTTTCAATGAATTCTTTTTGAACTAATTCACCCAAGTATATAAATGTTCATTGGATAATATTGACATGTTCATTTATGTACCACTAAATGTTCAGTGGATGACTATATAATGTTCATTCGTGTATTGTGTGATTTAATATTGGACACGTTAGACTAATGAACATACTAGTGTAAACGAATGAACATTAAGTATTGCTTGAATGAACATTACATATCAGTACAAAAATCTAAGAGATTGCATGGGGAAGGAGCATTATTTTGTAATGATGATGCGTGGGTTTTTTTTTTGTTTATTTAATATCGAAATGATTACGATCGGCAGCAGTACAAAGATCTTTTCAAGTCTACACTTTTATATTCAGATATGACGGTTTATGGGGGGAATTTTGAAACTGTAAATGGTCACTAGTTTGGGGTAAATAGTCACTGCATTATCTGACGTGTAAAAAGTGAACTGGACACTTGCGTTTTGTGTTATATTGGGCTGCATTTTACACATGGTGCACGATGTGCATCGTGCACCCAGGTGCAAGGTCCATATAGTGATTTTAAACTCATATCTCATACAAGATGCATGTGAGGTTGTGAACTCAAAGTTAATATTTGGCATTTTGTATGAAAACATATGTGACCGACAAACATAAAAGTAAAGCATGTTATAATTGTTTGTGCACTCTAAAGTCTTTAAAGAATCATACAAATATTGACTTCTAAAATAAAATTTCAGTCAAAATAAACTGAAAGACAATTGATTTTACACATTTGCCCTTTCGTTCACACCATACTGACCATAGTATTTGGATCTCATCTCAATCATAGTATAAACTTTCACCGACAAAATTAAATGAAGAATATGAATTTGAACAAAATATATGATTACATCAACTAGGCAAGTACCCAGATCGCAGAAACAATCAAAGAAACCAAAAATGATGGAAATCTGAGAATTGGAGATGAAGTTGAAGGAGTTGGGATTGACCCAAAATTTGGTTTGTAAGAACCATCAGCAGAATCTGACATAGCACTTGGACCTTCTGATGGTGGGTAAACTATAGCTCCATCTCCAGCAATTGAGATTTGAAGCTTCTGCCCTTTTTGGCATTGCCCATTTTCTCCACTAGTGAAGTAGAAGTTTCCAGGTTGAGTTATGTTAAACAAGGAGTTTCCATCATTCATGAACAAGATTGGATCTTTAAGGTTGCAACTTTTGTAGGCTATTGGTGTTACTTGTATTACTGAATCCTGGCTTGGTGGGTACAAAAATACTGCATTTCACATCATGTTATCAGTGAAAAGAAATCCTCTCCAAAATTTTACAGAACATATCTTAGGAAAATATTGTCCATTTCCTGATTATTACAACACGTAACATGGAGAGGATTCTCTCCAATTACTGGACAGTAAAATTGCTATAGAGGATCCTGTCCTGTCTACATAAGTCAGGACATTTAAAGCACGCAATCTTTCTAGCAAGTGTATGATGCCAAAAAGATTCGGCATTTGGTTGTGATTAGGTAAAATTTGAAAACTAAAAACAAAAAATGTGTTAAGAATGGATTTATTAAAGTTTAAGAGATATGTATAGACTTACAAAGAGAATCACCAACTCTTAAAACGGTTTTATTGGACCATTTGAGGTAGACATCAGGATTAGCTGTAGTTGGGATGTTCCATGATTCTAAGTCACCAACTTTGTGCTGAAAGCACCAGACTTTGGCTTGCAATAAAATCAGAAGCTGAAAAGTGTAAAGGAATAGGTTTCTTGGACTACCTAGATTCAACATTTTTCTTGACCTTTCAACAGACTACAGAAGTATTACTCAATTCTCTCGTGTTTACAATCCTTTTCAATTTTATGAGAAAGATCAAGGAAATGTAATGTTACTATAATACGTGCCAGCGAGTGGACAGATTGGTATCTCAAAAGAAGACAGTGCTGGTGAGTTCATTGTCTAAACTACCCTTCATCTTGCATTGGGTATAATTCTACTTAATTTATCTCTAGCACGGCTGTCTTGGCAGTAGGATGATAATGACCCTAGTATACTTGTGAGTTACTCTCAGCTTAATACTTGAGCCACAAGCCAGCCAAAAGCCCTAAGCTCGAGCGAAGCTCGTTATCACCCTAAAGTAATTAGCATAGGGGAAGTCTGACTAATGGAATAAGAGCAATGATAACAAGTGGAGAAGAGTAGACGGTGGAGATTTGAAGTGGGTTTTGACTTGTTTCTATGTCAAAAGACCAGATCCAGTGGAAAGAGATCAGGACTTTAAGATGGAAAAGGACTTTCTAAGACTGAAGAGGCTAAGATTGGAAAACAATCAATGATATGCCAAATAATAGCACATGGGCCAGTTGGGTTAGTACCCTTCGAAGATTGCAAGCTAACGTGGGATATGATTGACTATCAAAGAAGGGATGCAACCTCTAGCCACGCTTCACTTAGGTTTAGCGCGAGCTACGCGTTAGGTGCCGTCTTCAAGAATGTTGAACTAGACAATGATCAAAAAATAAAATATGTCCATATCTTACAGTCTCCATTGCAACCTTCCAAAGATGTAAGGCAATCATACTAACCATCTCGAACCACGACCAGTTTGAAGGTTATGCCTAATTCTTAGAAGACACTTAACCAAGAAAGAATAATGATAAAAATAATATTTCCTCCGTTTTTTTATTTGTCCTATAATATTTTATTTGAGGAGTTAGAAACTTAAATATATTTTTTCGTTGATATATATAAATTAAAGTATATTTTTGTGGAATCTTATTAAATTCATTTTGAAATATATTTTTTTTAATATATAAATTTTATATTTCTATGATACGTATTTATAGATATTATAGCTATAACATGTACATTAAAAACTGTGCCAGAAGCAAATGTGACAAACAAATGGAAACAGATGGAGTATTTCGAAACATATATTAGTAGGGTTTGTGTATGATGCCCAACTAATTTTAGTCACTAGGGTTTCTAACCACTTATGCGTCATATATTTTCTTTATTTCCAAAATTAAGAGATAATTTCTTACTTCTTTTGCTAAATCTCACTTCAATTTTTATCTAAAGTTACATCTCTTCCACCAATCTTCCACCACTATTCTACAATTATTTCTTCATTATCAAATGCTCGTATTTTACATTTACTTTTTCAAATGGGAGTGTGTATTATTTGCAGACTTTGGGAGTATATTTTCCAACCACTGCATATGGAACTACGGAAGCACTGATAGTAAGCAACAATGTTAAGACACTGATGAGTGGACAATGAAATATGAAGTACAAAGTACGACAACACATTGCTGTAACATTTCAAGATCACATTATAACAGTTCAAATCTTACTGACAATAATCAGCAACCTCAGAAGATGAGCTTTGTATATATAAATTGTAAGAAAGAACACCGTATGAAATATGGAGGCATAGACAGATCCACGAAGGGACTCGTCTACATCTTTACTTCTATAAATACAGTAGGCATATACTTGTACTAGTAAATAATTGGAGAATTGCTATCTGAAATTTCATTCTACTCATGCTCAATGACGTAAAGCTACTAAAAAATAAGAGCAACATCCTTGCCCAGTTACCACCTGTGCGTTGTGCCACTATCACTGACAGGGTCACAGCACTTATAGCAGATATTGCAGCAATAAGGGAAAGAATCCAACATCGTCCATAGTAATGAGTGTAAGCTACCATGACCACCATCTTTGAAGAAATAATCCGTACAAAAAATCTTAATTCTTAGCAAAAAGCAAGTATTTTGAAAACATCGAATCAGTTGTAATGTATTATAGCCAAACTTCATAAATTACCAGTAAATCACGCATTTAGTGGCTCGTCTTCTGGGTCCCTCTCTGTCATTGCTGTCCATTCTTGTGGCTCTGCAGCAAAATACATTCTCCATTACAAAGGCTCTAAGCACAAAAATCAAATTCAAAGAAACTAAGTTTTGACTTCAAGATTGAAAAGACTAAATGACCACTTGACCAGTGACTAGCTGACACCCATCATTGAAAACAGAGACAGGAAAATCTTAAAACAGCCATCTAGGTTCAACAAACAACTTTACTCACTTGATCTTTGACTTTCAGCAATAACCAAAAGCCGCCTCTGCAATATAGATGCCACAAAGAGGAAAATGGAACACATACCAAACATGACTGTTATGGGGAATGCCTCAACCTGGCCAAACACATTAAATTATTTTAGTGGCCACCTTCAGGTCAAATAAGCGATAATTGAGAAACTGAGGCCCAACTTACATTGTACAGCACAATGCACACAAAGATATTCAGAGGTATGCGGAAGAAGTTCATGATAGTACTCCGTGCCTCTTCTGGAATGTATTGTGATCTCATCTTCATGATTGATGGCCAGAAGATCCCCACACATGCCTCAAATACGCAGAACCCAAGGAGCTGGATATAGCCACCAAATGACATGCCTTCGCCTTTTATCTCGGATGGTGTTACCAGGAACTTTTTTGCATGAAAATATTGTCAGGTAACGTAAAATACATGCATGAAAGACAGTCCAAGAAAATCCCAGACGAAAAATAAAACAGAAGTCCAAATATAAAATACATCAAGAAGAACATACATTGGTCACAATTGGGAGCATAAGCGAGGCAGAAGAAATGGTAAAGACAATCTGCATATAGCTCTCAACTTTGGCATTACGGGCTAACAATCGTGATGCAATGGAACTTCCCAACATTGACGCCAACATGAACGTAGCAAAAATGAAACCATGAGGAATTTCTTCATCATTTGGGCTCAAAGCAGGAGTCCACAGAAACACAAATGTGTACATGGAACCTTCAAACAAGGACTGTATGGCACCCAGCAATGCAATTTTCTCATCTGTAACCGCATAAGCAGAAATGTAAGCCACCATCAAGAAAGAAAAGACAGCAGAAGAGCAGAATAGTAAAAGCAAGTTTTCCATATCTTTGTTGTTTCTTTTATACAAAATAAATATTAGACACAACTCCTTCAATCTGTGGAAGGACAAACACGAGTGTAAAGTAGTGCTTCATTCACAATAACACTAATTCCTTCACAAATCGGTGAGAAAAGAATTTCTGAATAGTATAACAACAAGGCACAATATGAAGAATGCCCTATGGTGAATCGTGTTAAGAAAACGATTGCATTTGGGTTTAGGAAGGACTCATTTAATATGAGAATTTAGACAAGAAGATACTACGCTACTAGTGTAAAGTGGTACCAGTCATTGCCTTATATTCGGTCTCCAAAGGTCCTAAAAAAAGGTTTAAGTTCCAATTGTAGAAGTTTTGAAAATCGATTAAAATGAATGTTTAGAGTCAAATTAGGTGACTCCAATCACCCCTACAGCCTAATACGGCCCTGTAAAACCCATGTAAGCATATTTAGGTCGCTCACCCGATCCAAAATTGTCTAAAATGACCAAATTATAGAGGTTGCTATACACTGTTTTTGTAATATTTTCAAAATTGAAGATGGGATGCCTCATAGGATCATATAAAGCTGTTTACTACTAATCATTGCCTTACATTCAATCTCAAAAGATCCTAAAACAAGTTTAAGACCTAATTGTAGGAGTTTTGAAAATCGGTTAAATAGATATTTAGAGTTAAAGTACATGGTTCCTATCGATTTGTTACACTTGGTCTAGAATTGCAATTTTAGTGATCATTACATCATTAGCTGCTGACGCTCTTGAAAACACAAAATGACATATAATAAAGCTGCATTATATGGATATGAATATCATTTAGATAAGCAAAAGTACATTGCCGTGGAAGATGCTACTTTGTAAAAAAGAAGCCAATCTAGTTGAAAGACTTCCTGTCTTCCTCCCCTCAGACTCAGATTCCCTTACCGACTATCCCAAAAATAGAATTCATACATGAATAAAGCTTCTAGAATAATAGGCTACTATGACAAATGAAACCCAAAACAAAATCTAGTTACACACCAGTCACAACTTCCACAGTAAAATATAGCAACTTGGTGTATAGAACAATACCAACCATATACCCTCTTGCACACAAAACTGTTTCACGATGAATGATAGAGTCAACCATAATTGACTATGATGTATTCAAATTGCAGAAAATGACACTTTTTAAGCAACCTTTAACAAAAAATACTATAAACTATATATATTGGAAGAGCTAAAGGCACTTTACCAGAAGCAATAGCAACAGCAGCACCCTTGAACTGTGTGAGCAAGTCTTTACTTTCAGAAGAATCCCCAAAGTTTTCACCCCACGAAGTTAGTATGATTATCATACCAATTACAAGGAAGATGGATGCAGCATCAAAGGGAGCTACAGCACCCAATCCAAAAGTATCAACAAGCAGATTCCCCAGTAATCCAGACAATATGGCAACTAGACCATTGCCAAAGAAAATGGCCTTGGAGAAAGTCAAAGAAAGCCACTTCTGTTCAAATCCTTTCTGCATAAAACACGGCAGGATTAAGATGAAATTAGAACTATAATAGACATAAAAATATCTTAGAAGAAATTGTTCACTGGTCTTCTGCAGGTTATTGTTAATACATTATACTAACAGTTTCTTAGTTGATCGTCGGCAAATACAATTATAACAAGGCAAACACACGTTCCACAGGAAAATACAGCTGGATACCATTTTTTCTCTGGAAATCAAACCACATTTTTGTTTGAAAATACTATCCATCCCCCCTTTAAGTAATGATTTTGTACTTCTTATATATAGGTGCTCAAATAAAAATGGAAAATAGCAGTTCATTCGACGTAAACTAATCCTCACCTTATTATGCTCTGCAACAAGCCACGACTCAAAGGCTGAAAACAGAAGGGATGTGGCAATGCCTCCCAAGATACGCCCAACCATCAAAATTCTGTACTGCGGGGAGTGCTTGGTCATACAGCTCAATATATAAGTAATACAGTAAGTAACACACGCCCTCTTACGACCCCTGAAAAAAACACCGAGGCTAATCAGTCAAAAACCATCAAAAACCTTGAAAAAACACCTAAACACCATCAATGTGGGTAAGAGAATCTTACTGTTTATCAGCAAGGGATCCAACAATAGTCCCGAACAACATGGACGATCCGAATCCGGCAATAAAAAGCTGTCCAATATCTCCCTTACCAAAACCATAGGTAGTGTATAGATAATACACATATGGACCTTGTAGCCAATCCCCAGCTGCGAAACCAAAATATCAATAATTTATAATCAGCTCAATATTACTTCAATTCATCCTTGAATTAAAATCTAAACAATAAAATATATCCCAAATTATAATCAAAGGAATGTCTGACCAATTTAAACTATTAAATACTATCAAACAAATACTCAATCATAGATCCATTGCTCAATAATAATAAGCACAGTGTAACTCAAAGCAACAAACCCAGTTCTAAAACATACACATTTCGTAAAGTCATTAAAAGAATGAAACTTTATGCTATACAAGATCAAATCATTCAAAGAAAAATATGGTAATTGAAGGGAATATTAAAGGGGGCAGATCTAAAGTAGTGAGAATGATACCCATCATAAGAGAGTAGACGAGCAGATAATTGTTCTTGAAAGTATTGAAAGCGGAGGATGTATTGATGCGATCTTTGCTGGTTTTGCTGAGCTCTAAAGCAGCAACAACTGCTGCCATTGCTCCGAACACCATAATGTAGAATATCTCCATTGTTGCTGGACTTGCTGCTCTGCTTCTTCTCTTGATCTGATTCCTGCAATTCTGGTGCTGCTGCTTTTATAAGAGAATGGGAATGGGAAGGGGAATTTATTGAGGGAGTGACTGTGATAGAGTGAGTGCCAAGATGATTTGAGAAAAAGAGGAGGGATAGAGTATTTTTTTATATTATTATTATTATTATTATTAAAAATGAAGATTAAAAGAGATATGTTGCTTCATAAATACCCCATTGTTTTTTTTTTATTTATTATTATTTGATTGAATAGGTGGTATTAATTGATTTTGTTGTCAATCTAGAGGGAGGAAGTTGAGGAGATATTTGTACTATTTTTATGATAGACAACATACATGTATAAATATATAATTAGGTAATACTTACGTTATATTCAACTTTTTTAATTACTCTAAATGGGTATATAACTAATGTCAGAAAAGAAAGAGAAAAGAAAAGGAATGAGAGTATAATTTTTTTTGATATTGGTTAATGACAAAATATTATAGTTAGCTAAATTGTAATTTTTATTGAGTAGTTTGAACTTTGAATATAGTCATATTAATTAATGTTCAATTGAATATTCTAGTTATCTCTTCAATGCAGTCATTTATTGATCCTTATTACGAGAAAACTTTATTCATATTCTTTCCGACTATCAAATATTTTATCATTAGGTTTTTCGCTATTTTCATAAAATACGACTTTTAAATATTTTTATGTCTAAATTCGTAAAGTAAAAAATTATGAAAATTTAATATTCTTAAAATTTACATTTAGATAAGTAAAGAATTATAAAATTTAATATTTTAAAAATTTACATTAAAATGATCCAACAAGATTTAACTTATATATATATTATTTCTTTTAACGCAATAAATGCTTCGTATATATTTTTTGACGTTCAATTAAAAACATTTTTACCTACCTCTTCTATTCAAGTACTTGTTTCATTTCCAGGCATGCTATATTCAACTCGTACGGTTGTATAATATAAATATATTAGACTGAAAGTCGGTTCATGCACAGTTAGTTTTATATTTATAGCATTATAGTAGGCCAACATTATTCTAGTTTTGTTATTGTACTTGGATCTTTCTCTTAACAATTTATATCATTTGGCGTTACCAACACATTATCGTATAAAGTTACCTAAGCTATATGCGTTGGAGTAAGACTTGCACCTTTTCATACCATTTACCAATAGTTTACAAGGAAACTTTAAGTTGGAAATTACTTTTATAGTATAGCGAGTTTTGATTTAGTATACTATTTCACTTTGTTGAAAGAGGCAAATTACCACCTTAATTTAAGCATGTGACTTGACTTTTGACTATTTAAGTATTTAACCCCTTACATTTTAGTTCAACGAATTAACCTTGTTACTTTTATTTTTTTATTTCAGAAGTTATTTTTAAAAAATAACTCTATTTTCTTAACAATATAGAGCATCATGATATTCTATTGATATGTACCACGTATAATACGGTGTATTAATCTTGCTCCAAAAAATCCTTCATGAGTTTATGTTTGGGGTTCCAACACCATGATAATTTTTTACTAATACTGTATTATATCTCATCAAAAATTGTTAGAATTTATGTGGAATTCACTGTAGTATAACTTATATTGAGAGTTGTAATTCATGTAATATTATTTCCCTTGTAGCATGCAATATAATGTTGCAATTATTTGAAATTACTTTGTCAAAATTATTTGAATTTATTTTGTCCCAAAAAAAAAAGGTTATATTTAAACCGAACAAGATAGACCCTTATATCATTCAATTCTTAAGGTAAATTATATCATAAAGTTACACTTATATTAGAGTAATAATCATGGTAGGAAAAAAAAAAACAAAAACAATACCTTTATATCATTCAATGTAGACAAAGCGGAAAATTAGTACTCCCACTCAAAACTCCAAGCACTTTTTAACATTTCGAGTTGATTTCGGGTAACATACACATATCTCAAATTCTTATGCTAAATATTAAACCTAAGCAAACAATAAGATTTAAGGACTTGAAGAACTAATACGAGCCAATATTTCATAGAACTCTTCTAGTGACTCTTGCAATTGCTCATAAAACTTGCATATAAACTCTTTCGCCCTATGATCTATGATCTATCCCTCCGGTAAATGATCCTGCTACGAACAACCCTTCGACATGCTTGCATTACCCCTTAATTCTTGGTGATCGTAAATATCATCCTCAAGCTTAATAGTTGCACATTCATATCTACCAATATGCATTGAGCTACAGACGTCTTCAAAAACTAAAAGTGTCATGTCGTGGCTTGCTACGAATGAACCGTTGGATGCCACACACTGCCATCAATCCATGGCCAATTCTACGTAGGGTATTAGTGAAGCTTTGCTTCGATGCTTTCCTTTGCTTATATATCAACTTACGCTTCATTTCCATAGCAAAGCTTGAGACTTTGAGAGGGGGATGGAGCTGACTCACAAAAATGTATGATATTAGAGAAAGATTAATGCTTAGGAATGAGTTGGTACTTGGTAACGTAGCCTTAAACCAAGTTTTTATTAGGGATTAATGCATGGTACAAAATGGAAAGGGAGTCAATTATTGTATGAAGATCGAGGTATATCCTAACTGTCCTTTTTCTGGATGAATTATTTCCAACTATGATTATTTAAATTAATTTGAGGCAAATTTCAATCGACATAGGTCATATAAGATAAATTCTGATGATGTATTCATGTATTTAAAACGTATTTTTATGTTTGAATCAAGACGTATTTCCTATTTCATTTCCGATATCAAAATCTAATTTGTCAAATAGAAACATTATGAACTTTGTATATATGTTATCACTACTATTTACTTCGAGGATAAGTATTATACAAACGAGTAGAAGCTAATATCATCCCATCTCTTACTCCCTCCGTCCCCTAAATATTGCTTCATATCTATTTATAGAATCAAAATTTAAAAAATTTGACCACAAATTCTCATCATGTTATAAGAAATAATATATTTAAATGGGATGCGTCTTAATATAAATTTTTAGAATATCAAGTTTTTATAATTTTTTGACTTACGGATTTGAAGATAAAAAAGTTTAAAATCGTGTATTGGAGATTGTAAAAAGTTAAATGGGATAATTTTTAAGGGAGAGAGAGTACCCACTAAAGATACTACGAGTATTTAATATTTATATCAAGAAAATAACATTGAAGCAATCAAAATAAAATCATTCACACAAATTTAGGAGTACTTTACCATAGATTAAAAGAGAGTTGGAGAAAAATGACAACAATGATAATGGGATTGTGGAAGCTACAATTGTGCTTACTGCTAACTAAACTCACTCGCTCCAATACTTTTCATCTGCCTCTTTACTCTCAACCGTCCGATCATCGTCATCGAACGACCCATCCCCCATCACCTTAAACTTCTTCACATCCTCAACCGCCGCACTCCTGAACAGCACTATATCCACCGCACCAGACACCATGTCATACCCTCGTGCCTTCAGCTCTTGTGGGCTGTCATGCGGCATAGCAAAACCTGACAAGTAGGCCCCACCACCACCTTCATTTTTCTTGGAGTTCTCCCTTTTACACTCCAGCACCTCCTTCTCAGCTTTCCTCATCTTCTCCCTCACCTTCTTATTCCCCGGGTCCCACAAGTATCCCATGCTCGCACTCAAATCCAACGGCCCCATCTGGATGCAGTCCACCCCTTCAACGGCTGCAATCTTCTCCACCTTCTCGATCGCCTCCTCGCATTCCACCTGGCACATGATCAGCAAGTCGTCTTCACAATGACCCAGATACCCCGCGTCGGTACCATACCCGGAAGCTCGAACAATAGGGTGGGCTGCCCCGCGGACTCCGTTGGGTGGGTACCGGCAGTAGGATACGGCTTTTTGGGCCTCCTTTGCGGATTCAATCATGGGGAACATGATACCTTGTGGGCCCAAATCAAGGGCCTTCTTAGCCCAAGCTGCGGTGGTTTCCGGCAATCGGAGTATCGCCGGGGTTTCGGTGGCGGAGAGAGCACGAAGACATGCGAGTGCCTCAGGAATGCCGCCGTATCCGTGCTCCATATCGACGACGACGAAATCATAGCCGGCGAGACCGGCGATTTCGGCGAGTGTAGGAGAGAAAGAGCAGAGGAAGAGGCCGTAGAGGGTTTCACCATTATTGAGGCGTGATTTTAGGGTTTCCGGTTTTCCGGCGTCGTAGGTGGTGGCCGAGAGTCGGGCTGTTAGGGTTAGGGTTGGAGCTAGGAGTTTGGGAGTGGGAGTGAATTGGGGATGGTTGAGGGATGAGATTGAGTAAGAGAGAATGGGGAGGTTGTTGAAAGAGAGGGATTGGATTAAGGGTGGGGATGTTTTGGGATTGGAATTGGAGAGTTGGATACTTCGGAGAGAAGAATTCGGGGATATTATGCTTGACATTTTTTCAGATAGTTGAATGTTTCAGTGGCTGTGTTCACTACTGACTACTGAGTGTATCTATGTACTGTTAACTCCTTTAGAGATAAGCGACAGAGATTTTGTAGATCCTCTCAAACTGCGTTCATCGGAGACCAGATCATTCATCTATAATCATAATTATATTCTTTAATCTAATTATTTAATTTATATAAAAACCAATATAATACTCTAAATAAATATAACCTAAACCTAAAATAAATATTTTTCTTTATTCTTTATCATCAATTAACCATTTCTCTTTGCCAAAAAAATAACCATTTCTTACACCAACAAGTTTTAAGCTTTGAAAATGCAACTTTGGGGAGAGCATTCCTCCCAATTGAACCTCATTTGACTCGGATTCGTATTGAATTTAGTAGATTTTAAATTACCCAAGTCACGCACCCTTAAAATTTATTTCTTGTGGTGGTAGTCATACTAAGACAACTTTTAAATAACAAATATAATATAATTTTTTAATATTTTATAATGAATGTAATTTTCACAATCTATTCCAAATTAATAGGTTGCATTTGACTTTGATGATAAGTCTTATTAACTTTAGTTACTAATTTTTCAATATAAACTTTATACGATTTCCACACAGTGAATACTCAGGGAGAATATTGAACCCAAAATTTTAAATGTGGAAGAACCCAAAAAAATTAAACTAAAAGATGAATATCTTATAATTTGGATAAGAGAGTGGAGTGTAGACCACAGACCAGTCTCAAATCAGAAAGACAATTCAATCATCCACGCAAGAGGATAACCAAAATAGGATGGCATTCCCAGGTGCTCTAGACCCTAATCCCAGTCTCTCTTTTCTACCCAAATCTACATCTCAAAAGTCCTGGCGAATTCTACCCAGAAACCAAAGCTTAAGCAGACTAAAGTATGGTAGCAGTACGCCACCCAAGTCAAAGATTGCAGTGGTTAAGTGCAGCTCCACTTCAGAGAACCAGGATGCAGGCAGCGGCGGCGGCGGCGGCAGCTTCAAGAGTAGCTTGTCAAATATTGTCGACAAAAAAGTTGAAGAATTGCTGGGTAAAGAAGAGAACAAGGAGATGTTGGATAAACTGAACAAGGCTTCTGAAAGAGTACTACTTGCTAGGAAAGAACTTGCTGATATTGAGAGGCAAGAACTTGAAGCCCAACAAATGAGGAAATACATCAACGAGCTCGAAACCCGCGCTAATGAGGTCTCTTTCTTAAATGTTTCCTGCTCAGTTTTTGCACCCTATGTAAATTTGAACGAACATAACAGTTATGAACCCGACATTTTAGCATAAGCAATACTGCTTGAGGAACTGAGCTTTTAATATTTGCTGAGTAGAATTTGATAAACGTTTATAGTATGTTGGTGACACTATGATTGTTTTAAGATTGCAGAGTGTCAGAAGGAAATATTAGAAGCCAAAGCCATGGTTGAAGAAGCGGAACGATCATTAGCCATGAGTAGGGGGGTAAAGGGTGAGATCACCAGAGAAGAAGAGAGGTGGGAATCTGTGAAAGCTGCTTCAGTTTGTGCCTTGGTCGGAACCCTTGCTGCATTCCCCATTTATCTCTCTAAAGTGACAGACAGCCCGCAGCTGTTGCTTCAGTTAGGAGTAACCTTTGCTAGTTGTGCATTGTTCGGTGTCACTTTCCGGTATGCAGTGAGAAGAAATGTGGATGATAGCCATCTTAAAACTGGAGCATCTGCAGCTTTTGCTGTTGTAAAAGGTACTTGATTCTTGCTACTTATAACAGCAAAATAATTATCAAAAACTGACAAAACCTTGACATTTGAAGCATTGAAAGGTTAAGAATTTCAATTGACATGTTTAAGCGTTGATGTTGCTCCTCTTGCGCCAGGTCTAGCTACATTGAGTGGAGGTTCGCCTCTAGAATTCAACTCGGCAAGTTTCCTATCGCATGCTGTGGATGGGGCGTTACTGGTGTTCCAGGATCTGTTTATTTTCACTTTTGCTGCTGTTAGTTTGGATTTCTGCTTTAAAATGCGGTTTGTAAGTCCATTTCCTCTTGAGAAAGATGAGATTTGAGGAACAAATAAAGCGAATTGTGTATTACACTTCATGTTACCCGTGGCAGTGGTTTATTTTCAGAGGCTGCATTAAATTTAAGTCGATTTGAATGTTGGATGTACAAATCAAGAAGACCTCATAAGCTCGGGAATGACAAAGAAATTTGTAAATTTCACATACATACGCAGTTGTGCTGCTGCAGAGAAGACTCGGCTAGCAGATGGAAGCTATCGAAATTACAATGACACCAGGTCACTAGCCAGGTTATTAAATTTCAAAATAGAAATCTACCGGGTTCCAATCACCACAGCAAAACCTTGTCTAAAGTGCTTGCACCTGAAAAATCTATCATTTGGTCAGACAAGGCCTTGATTTTCACAACAGAAATCTTACTGTTATTATGAAATTGTTATTTGCATTCAAAATTCAAAGAAATTGGGTATTTCATGGATGAAAAGGCAATCCAACTTATTCTCCCTACTCTAGGAACTGAGTAAAACATTTCCATTGATATAGTGTTATGACAGCAGAAAATAACCACAGGGGAAAACTATGAGCTAAAGTCATGAAAGATGCTCATCAGATATGTGACCCAACAAATCAACGATATTTAAGAACTTGCATCCACAATTTTCAGAGGCCACTGTTGCAAATTATGGATCGAAATTCATCTCTCAGGAAATACATGCACTAAAAAAACAGCAAATGCTTGTGTTCTTTTCTCAATAACCTACATTCTTTGATTGTAGCAGGCCTGAGGAAATGCTTCGATGTACATGGGCTTAAGCCCTGACCCCAACCCAGAGAGTCTTCATATAACCTGCTCTACGTATTATTATTAGAAGAAGCCAGTGTGTAATCCCTAATCATCCATTCATACTTAGTGTTGCATTGTATCATCTAGATCGCTATCATCTTCATCCACATGTTCAACATGTCGGGAAGGCTTTCTTGGGACTCTCCATTTCCTCATCTCATCTCTTGATTGCTGCCCTAAAGGTAACTTCATGTTTCCACTTCTTGCCTAGAATAAATTTGAGAAGTTAGAAGACCCATTACGAATGAAAAGTAGTCTCTTAAGAGACTCCTGATAAAAACGAATCATTCTACGAATTTTGGGATTGGAGAGTGACTAAAATTAAATAGCTACCTCCTTGTGTGCTTCATCTTGACGCTTAGCTTGACTATAATTCTTAGCCAAACCAAGATGTTTTGCTGCCTCGTTAATGAAGTTGAAACCGTCAAGATCACCACTACTAATACTTGCTTCTAGCTGCCGAAGGAAATAAGATAATTATGCATATCAAGTGAAAAACACAAATTAGTAATGAACAATGCAATGGGGAAAGTAAGGGAGGGGCTGTAGAGGTGTATTGCTATTGTATACAGAACTGAAAAAAATAATAATAAGGCTTGTTGGATAAGGTTAACAGAAATGTGTAACTGAATCTAACTAAACACGCACCTGTATATGAATAACAGAGAGAACAATACTTGCAATTGGCAGCCAACTCTCCTCAGGAGACAGTGAGAGGTTGGTTCTGTTAGATTGCCATGAGAATTTCAGTACATCAGGGCACAAGGGTATTTAGATTGTAGGAAGGCAGCGAATACAAGAGAGTATAGTTTTCATATACTACAATAAAGCTCTATGATAAAAATAACATGCATAACAATCATCAGTCATCACGGCCTCTCTATTTTCAATGGATCCTAATCATACTTAAGTTTCCATAGGCTTCAAATTCTAAAATAATAATCATGTCAGAACAATAGAATATTCATAATTAGCATCACTTGCCCTCGATGAAAATAGACCACTACTACATCAAATCACTGAAGGAACAAAGGCCAGTGTAAGAGATCGGTCATAATTCCAGAAGAAAATATAAAACTGACCACACAATTTACACCATTGCTAGTACAAGTATACCAACTACTACAAACAGTCTACCACTATTTTAACTCTCCAATATTCATCAATTACTCGTTTTATGAGATATCAAACCATGACAGAATAGGGTAGCTTAAACCAAAGCCCAAATCTCAATAATCTTTACACCCTCCAACTGAAATTAATAGTCATACGACCAACCAATCCGAACAATGCGAGTGAAGAGAATTCAGTAGGACCTGAGGTAAGGGGCTAAATATACAAGTGCATACACAGCATATCGACGTTTCCCCGTATCCATCAAAGCAAAAACCCAACTCTGCAAAAAATCAATTTCACATTATCAACCAAGAAATGAAAGATAAAAGCTTCAACCTTTGATTGAACTTAAAAAAATTTGAGGAATAGCAAGAGCATACTTCTTACCAACCAATTGAAGTAAGGGATGAAACCGATGATAGTCATGACAGCAAACCTTGCATCGGTGGTGCTCACGGCGGAGTCTTCATCCTCCGGTTCAGAAATAGCGGTGTCATAAAACAACAAGGAATTCAACATGCACGCACCGATAGCAATTGCAAAAGGCGCGTCTTGCTGTAACTCAGCCCTGCATATCCCTCTTCTTCTCAACCGCTGCAGCTTCTTAGGGCCACTTTTGTTGGTAAGAGTGAGGTTGGGAAGAGGGGATGGAGGAAGGAAGGGAGTGGAGAGTGAGACTGAAGGAGGAGAAGAAAGTGTGAGTATTAGAGGGATCATTTGGTTGATTGAGGTTTGGGGTTAAGAGATTCACTTGGAGGTGGTGCTCAGATTGCTCAGGGTTTTGCTTTCATATTTCATTTTCGACGGTCACCGGAGATTTTTTTTTTTTTTTATATATAATAAACGGAATTTGCTTTTTGATTTTTCAAACTAGTTAATTCCTCCGTTTTATAAAATTATTTTTCTTTTAAGGATATTCAATAAAAAAATTCTTTACTCTATTTTATTTCTTTCGTTGTTATTAAGTGTAACTATTTTGTTATTACTTAACCCACCATATAGGTTTATTGCTAAAAAAAGATAATTTTTTTAATAATTTAAAATTATTTTATGTCTATAAAATTATAATAATTAGGAAAAGTTTTACAAATTAAATAGAGTACATTATTTCAATAATGGCATATAATAAAATCTTTCATAGACCCTAGGTAGGGATGGCCAGGGGGCCAGCCACAGGGTCGGGCTAGGGGAGGGGGACCGTGATCGGACCGGGCCTTGGGGGTTGATTCGTAGCAAATCGAATCGAATCGGAACAAATTTGGTATCGAATCGAATTGAAATGAATCAAAATGAATTACATAGAAAGACATTTACAAATTAGAATAAATAAATTGTTTCGAATGTAAGTAAACATTTATATTACACTCATAAGGACATTTTTTGTAAAATTTAAAATAAAGTATTTTTATTTATTTTCTTGATAATTATGTATTATTAAACTAATTATGTATATTCACATAATTTCATATTTACTATTATTAAACCAAATAAGCTAAATAAACTAATTAACCTATTATTCAACAAATTATGTATTATTAAACTAATTAATGTAATTAGATAATTATATATTATATAATTAAATATTGATTTTAAAAATGAAGTTGCCTACGTATCCCGAAGGAATCAACGCCCACGTAGTTCTGTTACGTACCTCGAGGGGTGCCTAGCCTAGCCAGGGACAATCCCTGAACCTCCTTTACTTGGTGTGTTGTCGCTTGATTCGCTAGTGTCCATCATCATCCAAGGATCGTCTTCGTCGTTGATGTCCTCCCTCAATCCTTGGGTCCTACGCTCCCCCTGATCCCAATCTTTCTTACATACGCATATTTCTATGCTCTCCGGAGATAAGCGGAATCTCTTCTCGTCCAGTATTCTTCTATTTGCACTAAAAGCAGACTCAGAAGCAATAGAGGAGGTGGGAATTGCAAGGATATCCTTTGCAATTCTCGCAAGAACGGAAAATTGTCATTTGTGATTGCGCCACCACTTAATAATTGAATTTTTTTTATCGGTTTCCTGTTGGTAAGAAAGATATTCGTTAATAACATAAAGTGAAAAAGATGAAGATGATGAAGAAGAATAAGAAGAAGCCAATGTTTTTTTTTATTTTTTTTTAAATTCTATTAAGGGTTGGCACGAATCGCGTACCGGAACTTTCACTAGACGACGATAAATTTTGGGAATGTGCATAAACAGAAACATAATAATCAAATAAACTAGATAAAATATTTTTACATTTTTCTATATAGGCATTGACATTTTATTGTAAACCTAGAGTGTTAAAGTAAAATTCTAACTCGTTTTCTAAATCCGAAGCCTTAACCCCAGGATCAAGAACAGCAGTTATACCATATATGACGGGAAATTCACTAAAGTAAGCGTACCACTTACTTAGCATACTAGTAAGTACATCACTAATTTGGGTGATGTTGAAATGCTCACTAAGAGTGTTAACTACGCTAACACACTCTAATATAATTAAATGAATGTTAGGGTCGTAAATATATGAGAAAATTTTAGTTGCTTGGTCAAAAGCTACTAAAATGTCACGAATGAAAATAGTGGTAATCCAGTGAAAATCAATAATAAGTTCATCAGAAATCGCTCGGGTTTCGTTATAAAGAATGGTCAAAACCTCACTGTATTTAATGGCATCATTTAACAATCTATATGTTGAATTCCAATGGGTCGATGTATCGAGACACCATTATCTCTTTTTAAGGCCTCTTTCCTTACATAAGGTCATATACTTTCTTCTAACCGATGTCATGATTTTAATCCATTTGATTACACTCCTAATGGGGTTAAGAAAGTCGCTTAACTCAGCTTAACCTTGTTGAACCGAGTGGTTCATAATATGAGTACAACAACGAATATGTAAAAACTCTCCACTGTTCAACAATTTTAAGCTAGATTCTGATATTAAATAATCTATATATTTTGTGTTTGCTGAAGCATTATCTAAGGAAAGGGGAAAAACTGTATCAAGCAAGTGAAAGGTCTTAAGGCATTCTATTATTCTTACCTTAAGGTTGTAACCAGTATGTCTATTCTCCATAGCCTCAAAGCAAATGATACATTTTTTAATGTACCACTCATCATTTATCCAATGGGAGGTTACACAAAGAAAAGGTTCACTGAAACAAGAGGTTCGTGTATAATTAGTAAGGCTAATACGACTGTTAAAAGTGCGAAATATTTCTATTAAATTACTTCTATATTTGTAATAAACAGTTTGGGTATGTCGTTTAAGTGTATTCCTAGGGACACGTGTATAAGCGGGTTGTAAAGAGGTTCTAGCGAAATGTTTGAAGTTCGGACTCTCACCATGGCTAAACAGTAATTTGTCTGCCATTACAAAGTTAGCTAATTCATCAATCATCCTATCTCTATTATACATAAAAGGCATACCTCCTTTGGACATGGAACCCAGATACAGATGTAGGTGTGTCTGACTTGACGATTCTGCTACGCCTGCAGATTCAGTTGCTTCCAGGTTAATGTTGTGTATTCCAGTCAAGTGACGAGATAATGTCCCCGTCCCATAACCGGTCTTCCATGAATACGAAGTTATTGACTTCTTCCCTTGTTGCTTGCTTATCAAGCAATAGCACATAAATTTCTTCCCTTTCGAAGAAGCATCGATCATTGGAACTTTCTCAAAATATGGTCAAACAGGTGAAGATTTCTTTCTAAAGTGAGTGGACTCGGGTACTCCACCTTCCTTTTATATCAAGTTAAGCCAAAAACTAATATTATTAGTTCATTAACTAACTAATTAACATTATCAACCTAATATAACATAATCAACTTAATATAACATAATCAACTTCATAAAAAAATACTAATTATCAAGTTAAACATTATCAACTAATTAAATATAATCAACTTAATATAACATAATCAACTAACCTAATTAAAACATCAACAACTTAATATAACATAATCAACTAATCTAACATAACTAATCTTATCATAACATAATCAACTAATCTAATTAATCTAACACAAATAATCATATTAACTTAAACATTATCAACTCATCTAACATAACTACTCAATTTAACTTAAACATTATCAACTAATTAAACATCAACTTAATATAACATAATCAACTAATCTAATATAATTAATTAATTTAACTAATCTTAACATAATATAATCAACTAATATAACATAACTAATCAATTTAATTAATCTTAACATAACATAATCAACTAATCTAACTAATCTAACATAAATAATCGATTAAAACTAAATAAAATAATCTAACTAAACTAATCAATTTAACTTAAATCAATTTTTTTAAACTAATCAAACAAAATTAATCATTTTACTTAAATCAATTTATTATCATCTAATTAAACTAATCTAATTAAATAAACTAATTAAACTCAAATGTAGTTAAACTAACTTTGTCAACTTAATATTACATAATCAATTTAAATCAATTTAAACTAATCTAACTAAACAAATCAATTAACTTAACTTAAATCAATTTATTTAAACTAATATAACTAAATTAATCAATTTACTTAAACAAATTAAACTAATAAAACTAAATAAACTAATTAAACTAATCTATTTACTTAAACTAATATCATCAACTTAATATAACATAATCAATTTAAATAAATTTATTTATATTAAATAAATTAATCTAACTAAATTAATCAATTTACTTAAACTTATTTATCATCATCAACCTAGTGTGCTTAATCTAACAACGTCAACTATTCAACTAATTTAATAATATCAATATAATTTACTTAATTACCATAATCAATCAATTAAATTATTTAAGATAATAAATATAATTTTACTAATTTAACTAAATCTACTTAATTAGCATCATTAACATAATCTACAAAATTAAACATCATCACTAATTAAACATAATTACATAATCAACATATCAACTTAATGTACATATTATCATCGACTAATCTAATATTATTAACTAATTAAACATTATAAACTTTATTAATCTATCTAATTAAACTAATTAATTTTCAAATTGACATTAATTAATTAGAAGTTTAAGAGTTACCTTGACCAATAGAAGAAGGCGGACGCATCTCCGAAGTTAGAGTTTGGAAACTTGACCAACATGAGTACCGATAAGGTGTTCCTCCAAGTTTTGAGCAAAATATGCGGTATCATTGCACGAGCTACCAATGCTGAGTCTACTTCTTGAAGCCATTTTTTTTAAAAATGTAGTAGTAAACAAGAAAATTAAGAATATAAACCAACTAATTAAGATAAGTAACGAAGATAAGTAATTGAGAGTTTGAGAGAGTTTGTGTGGATTGAAGAAACCGAATTTCTCTTTTTATATAAGGGATCAACGGTTTCTTCCAACGGTGCAAAAGACTAGTTTCAGGCAAATTACACGGGTCGGGCCAGTCCGATTGAATGGGCCGGTCCGGTTCGAATTATGGGCCAAATCAAATTTTTTCATAAACCAAATGGAACAGGGCCAGGGTTGGGAATTTCGGATTCGTAATGAAAAATTGAAACCCTTTAATAATCTGACTTATGGGTCAATTTCAATCCACCAAATTGTTCTTAATACTCTACATACTTAATGTCATTAGCTCAAAGCCTTCCCAAACAACTATGTGGCCCAAAAGTAAAAAAAAATAGGACTATTGCGAGTTTTTCTAATTTATATAATACATCGATAAATGTGCGAGTTAAATTGATACTACTACTCCTTTGATTTATTGTATTTGCCGCATTTGCTTTTTGCACTATTTCAGAACCACATATTATAATTTTAATATATATACATATATATTATGAAAAATATAAAAGTTACATATTAAAAAATTATATTTCGGCACAAATCTAATAAGATGTCATATGGATATATTTAAACTTATATTTATCAACGAAAAGTCATATTTAAGTTTCTCACTTCTCTAATATAGTATTCTAAATTGGACAAACAAAAAGAATAAGCGGAGTAAAACTAATGATGAAGTATTACTTTTTAATATTATAATAACTAACAATGAAAACTAACCTAATATGTCAACCATTAAAAACTAAATCGTTATATATACTTATATAATAAAATATTACATTATATAAATTATATTATTGTAAATTTTACAACGAATATCATCAATTTAAAATTTTGTTCTGTAAGATTCATGTTTAAATATGCTTCAAAACAAGACTAATTTATAATATGTTTTAATAAAACTTGAAAAATACCTATTATATTGCGATTTAATGTGTATTTGAGTTCAATTAAGAATCACTACTTAAAAGGTTCATTATATATTGAGTTTTACATCATCCTAAATTAAATTGAAATATGGGTTGTAGTTCAAGTTGTGAGGATCAGAATCCTAATTTAAATCAACAAAATGGGAGTACAACCCGATTGATATATCGAATTGTAAGATCATACATATTTGAGAAAATAGTGAAAATATATGAGGAGTATTTCATTATACTAAAATAAGATCGATATTAGAACATTAAGATTATTCTACAAGTATCATATGCTTATGTAGTCCATAAATACAAGAAATATTATAACTATATTTTTCTTAAAATATTTTATATTAAGTTAAATTAAAGGCAACCCATAATTTAAACAAAAATAAAGGTATTACATATAACTTATCCACATGCCATAAAAACAAGTTTATGACCTACTTGTAGAAGTTTTGGAAATCGATTTAAATAAATATTTAGAGCTAACTAGATGATTCCAATCCCGCACAAGGCCTAACAATGACCTTATTAGACCCATAATAAGCATACATAATTATTTCATCACCTAATTTGAAATTGTCCAAAAGGACCAAATTTTTAGGTTATTTTATAATTATTTATGAGATATTTTTAAAAAAAATCTAAAATCAAAATAAAGATACTAAATACTTTCTAAGGGATATTTTTACCTATATTCGGTCTTCAAAAGCCCTAAAATGAGCTTATGACCCATTTGCAGGTTTTTTGGAAATATGTTGAATATAAGTGTTTAAAGTTAAAGTTAAGCATTTTAATTAATTCTAAGTTCTAATGACCTTGTAAGACCGATGATAAGTATATCAATGTGTTCTTTCACTAGATCCGAAATTGTCTATAATGATCAAATTTTGAAAATTATACATTAACTTTGAGATATAATTTAAAAAATTTTAAAATTGAAATAAAGGTAAAGAATGCTCCCTAAAAATGAATTTAGGACTCAATTATACAAATATTCAAAATTAATTAAAATAGATTTTTAGAGTCAAATTATATGGTTCCCATCATTAGTAAGGCCTAATAAGCCTCATAACACTCATGGTAATTATATCAACATGCTTTCTCACTGGGTCTGAAATTGTCTTGAATAACCGAATTTTGAAGATATTATACTCCGCTTTAAACTATTTTCAATAATTTAAAAAATTGAAAAAAATGTACAAGATGCTTCTTAAGGTTACATGAAGAAGTTTTGATAATAAGTTGAAATAAGTATTAAAAGTTAAAAGATATAGTTCAAAACTTCCAATCACTCTTAGGGCTTAATATGACCCTTTAAGACTCATGATTATCATATCAAAATATTAATTCACCAAGTCTAAAATGACCAAATTTTTAAGATATATTATTTTTTATTCATTTTGGAAAAAAAAGGCTTAAATTGTCTCAATACTATGTGCCTCGTAAGATTATATGAAGATGTTTATAATCATTGAATATCTAATATGAATTTCCAAAAGAAATAAATCATGTTTAAACCTCAAGGATCTTGAAATACTATGGTAATTTAGAGCAATTAAGGTAGTTCTTAGGGAATCATCGTGCCTCTCAATCACTCGTGCCTTTGTTAGGGGGAATGCAAGGACCATTTTTTGTAGCTGGAACCATCTCATTTGGCTCTTAGCTATCCATGTTGTAATTTCCCAGGCTAGGCTACCGAGTGACCTATTGGTGGGTCATGTATGATTCCAATCGACCTCAAATGCACCTACTCCATCAACACCTACGTTTTGGCACCTGATCCAAAAGTTTAGTGTAGTTCAAGAATCATCCAACTATGCGTGTACTTGTAAAATCAATAGAAGTGTACCATATGAATATAAACTTTTTCTTTTGTACCAAATAGATGTGTCAAAACTACAAAGGGTTTTTGTGTAATTTCCCTAAAAATAAAGATACACATCAAGCTTATTCTAAACCCCTACGCATTCAATATGATGCTCTACTCAAACCATTGAAGAAATTAAAAAATAGAATTTAAATAAAATAAAAACCAATACCACCCCCCAGAGAATTTGAAACAGCCTATACAAACTACTAGCAGACTGAGACTCTCATCAGAATCAGCTTCTGGTAGATTCCTTAGACAATAAAGCAAGAAAAAATTTAGTTATCACCATTCGTCATCATCATTGTTTTTCCAAGCCAAGGGATCTGCGTAAAAAGCATCTCGAAAACAGCACTTGTAAAACTAAGGATGGAAACTGGACCCAAAATGGAAGATCAGTAGCTATTTCCTCTTTATATTCACCAAACAAGGTATCAGCTTTAGTAACTCTTGCAGCAAGCCAAAGGATAGGTTTGTAAGCTGAAGAACTATTACCTGAATATACACTATACTCGTACTGTACAAGAAACTAAAGTTGTTTCTCTCAAGTATCCATTTCGATACTGCCTTCTTCTTCCCGACAAGTCAGCTGTTGTTGCAACTGAAACACAAACAAGCACACGCCAATATTAGCAGATAAGATTGGGAAATTCCATCAAATAACCAATTACATTCAGTCAGAGTAGGTTTGCAGATATCTCTCACTAGTGATCACTTCAATAGAGCAATGAGCTGAAAGATACAAAATGAAATTCTATGGCCACAACAGCCCAACTAAATTTCCCAAAATACTAATTATAAAGCAATATATTAGGATAAGTACAATTGTAACTACAAGGGGATGGAAAATAACCTACAAGAACAAAATTCTAGATTTTGGATGGAAAATTTATCAAGGGATGTGTGTGTTTGTTGGGGGGTTCTTTTCATGATTTACTTAATTCACCACAAATTCACAACCTAGGGACTTTTTACCCATCCATAGCCCAGACCAAAAGAAATAGACAAAGCCCAGGTTTACTGATAAGTAAATGCCACTTGGCCCCCAATTACTAGGTTCTAAAATCATAACGGAAAAAGACATACACTGAGGTATGGTCTGTATGGAGTGAGACTAGTGCCAGTTTAGGACAGCATAAAAAAGAACATTATCACAAACCTGGTCTTGGATTTACTCAATGATAACGGAAAAAGACATAACACTGGCATACTCAATGATGTTAAACAACTGGCAATGAACAGGAAAGGAGGAATTTTTCATTCTTTACCCATAAAAAACTGAAAACAAACCAGCAGTTACAATCAGGCTGCCGATGTTTACTCAATGATCCATCTAACAAACCATATTTTCAATGACCTTGACTGATCCTACATGATCTGCCTCCAAAAGAACCAATACAATTGGCACTCACTAACCAAAATGTAACAAATTGTAGGAGGGGGATGTTTCAAAATTCTAACAATAAATAAATTAGTAACTGATGGATGTTAGTTTATTTTTCACGTGAACTTGTAGTGGAAAAGTAATCAGTGGTGATAATAATATGATGGCATCTGTAGAATGCATCTGGATCTTAACAAGCAAATTCTTGTTAACGAAAAAAATTTGATATACAAAAAAATTCTACCAAAGATTATAACATAATATTTTATGTAGAAAATAACATCATAGTTGACAAACGAGTTGAAGCATCACCATCAAACCGTCTTACAGAAGTCCTTCCTCCGTTTCTTTTTTGATACAACCAAGTGGAATGACATATAAATTTAGGAGGAAACAAGAAAGAAAGGGCATATTAACAAAATCCACCCCCTTGGCCCCTTCTCCCCTTCCCAGATGCCAGACCACCCATCCACCCCCACCTGACCAGCAGCACCTGCTCCAGCAGTCTGGCACAACATTTCCTACCCCACTCAGTACCACAGCCACCAGTTATTAACAAGTCACAAAATTAGTTTAGCAACATAGCGAATAAGAAGCACATAACCTCATGCATACTGTCTATTCCTTTTTTGAGTATAACTCACTCTGTTCCTTGAAGATTCCTGCCCTCCATTTCGTGAAAATCCTCCTAATTTTGTCTCAGCAACTTTTTTCTGGAAACTTTATAAAATACTTTACTTTCCCTTGCTCCACCACATGAGAATAACTTGGTCCACTAAGTTCTAACCCATTTTCGTAAACCTATCTTAAATCAAAAAATAAAGTACAAGGAGACCGTCATTACTCTATTCCCCCCTCCCATTCACTCACCCCCACCCCACCACATAAAAAAAAACTCTTGAGACTTTGACAAACAAATTAAAAGGGCAGGTTCCATATAACTTACCAGTACATATTTGTGTCTCTCAGCATTTAATTCTTCAGACAAATTAGCCATCCTGCACCACATTCCAAATAAGGGGGGAAAATCATAATATAGACCTTTAAATATGATATAAGAGGACACCACATTTTCCTTTTGATATAATAAACAAAAAAAATTGGACAAAAGTCACTAAACCTTGCTTGGAGGTCTGATATCTTATTAAGAAGTAACCGTTCCCTTTCTGAAGTGACTATATCAACCTGTAAAAAAGCTGAATATTAGATATCAGCAGTAACGAAACAAGGAAAAGAAAAGGTATTGCCTGAACATCAAGTTGGTATTGTAACTTAGTAAGTCAGCTGCCCAAAAAGAAAACTCAATTTGAATACAAAGAGTGTGTGTATGTGTGGGTGAGTCTTGCAAAATTGCATTCTTTCACAACCAAATTATTACTGTGAATAACTCTGATCCAGAATTCCAGTCTACATGATCCTGATGCTTACACGTGAAACCAATGTGTAATATGGATGTTGGCTGAAGAAGATGCATGAGATTGCTATATGAAAAATGTGCGACTTCTCATGACATAATAACATTACTCGACATTATGCCAAACACAACAAGATTTCACAAAATGATCGCAGAGTTGTATCAGTGACAGGCGACAGCATAAAAAAATGCAAGCAAACTCTAAAATACTTTCATGATTCTACAATTCAAAATGTGATGTTGGTTCAACATTATTGAAGAGAAGCTGCCCAGAACAAGAATAAAGTTACACAACAAAGCCAAGCCTTATTCCCAAAAAGATGGGGCCAACAGCATGAACTGAGAGTCATCTTGTGTATGAAGTTATGGAAAACATAAATAAGCCCCCAAAACTTACAATGCCATTTTCTTGACTGCCGGGTAGTAGCACTGCCGGATGCTTTCCATTTTGGAAACCTACAAGAAAACCTGGAGATTAAGAGGAACTCACTAAATAGCCAATATATAACTATACAAGAAGCCTCTAGCATATGATCCACTCACCATTACCTTCAGATGGCTGCAAGCTATTTAACAAGCTCGATATCAGATCCTGATAATTAACAAGAAACAGGGAGTCAAAAAGTCCCTAATAACATTCAAATCTAACATAAAAACAAATATGCATGTTTGTATCTACAACCACCAACATAAGAATAGATTAACAAAGGTGCTTTTGCTACATTTTCAGATAAGATTAATACCAAAAGAGAAAACCAAACTGATTATTGACATTTTCACACATAAAGAATATAACACACAATTTGATAACAAAATTTACAAATAGCTTCTTATAAGATTACTTACATAACAAAAATAACTACTGATGCAAAATAAGTAGGAGAAAATAAACTTAGCAGAGACAGGGCACTTGATACAATACCTGCTGGATTGCAGTCTGTTGAAAAAGATTTTGAAGGTGAGGCAAGAGAAGTGATGCAGACACATTAGCACAGCTTATGTTACTGGTTGGTTGATTGGTTATCTGACAATGTTTCAGCCACAAGAAAAAATCAACAGACCAGAATCACCTTGATTAGGAAATTCCAGATTTAGGTTTCAGCAACCAATATGCAAAATTGCTAGGGTAGTGAACACCAAGGCGATCCATATTTTACTGAGAGTTAAAAGAATGAATCATCTCAAGTGCTCTACATTAATTACTGTGTCAAACACTATACTCTACATCCATTTTCTTTTCTACAGTTTAGACTTTTGCACTTCCACCCCGTTTATTACTATTTATATGTAAACAAATGTTATCATGAAAAATATCATCAGCTTTGTTCCATTATTCATTTTTGAAATATTAACTTCTTATAATTTTAATAATAGATGGTTAGAACTATAAATGGCCAAAACTATTCATTGGCAACGTGAAAGTCAATATGGTAGAACTAAAAAAGAGAAGTACGAGTAATTTTAACAATCAGTAAAAAATATGGCAGTTGATAATACAAAACTCATGATAAAAATTCCTACTTGGCACACAGCTTATTGACTCTTCATTTTTTAATAAAAAAAACCCCTCTGAAACAGCAGAAAAAGTTCACAGCAGAATGCACAGGAAAATTATAAGAAGGATAAGAGATATGAAGCATACTGTTTGCTTTGATTCAGAAATCCAATCACCAACACTAGCTGACTTCCTCAATGGGGATCCCTAGAAGTCACAAGTGTAAAACTTAAGCAAGGCACCACACATCAGGGATAATTTTAGTCACACAATGAAACTAACTTACCTGTGAAGATCTCCGAGCTGTAGATGATGATGTCATATCCTATGAAATACTATGTGTCAGAAACAAACACATTTGATAATTCAAATTCATCATTGTCAGCCCTTACCTTAACAACATCTAGACTCTCTGACGTTACGGAAAAGCGGCCCTTTATTTGAACCAAATTAGTCTTTGATTTATCTTCCAACGAGTCTCTGTATCCTAAAGCCACAAAGATTTCAAACAACTTAAAGCACAATGTATGCAACTAAAATAAAAATACAATAAATTCCATCAGAACACTTAATCTCAGAGAAATGATGCAAGCTTCATAGATATATGTCACCTCCTGAAGGTTTAGCAGGTGCTGGTGCTGACAAGCTATTTGCTGAAGCTCGTGTCGGTAACATCAGAGGACCACTAAAGCTTGGTGCCCTACGTGAACCACGGTTACTTTTCTCTGCTGCACATTGATTTTCATTCTCAGCCCTATTGATCAAAACCACCACAGTTACAAGCTTGCAAAGCACCAAAAATTCATAAAACATGGAAATTGAAATAACATTAATGCAATCAGAGGGCGAATGGTATGGGTTTAATCAAAAGGTAAGAGAATCGACAAGCTCCAATTACTTAGCTGTTGTTTGTTTAGTACATTTAGTCATACCCGTTACCCTCTCCTTACCTTCAAGACCTCTACTCTAATTCTTACACACCCCCTCCCCCCAAAAAAATGGTATTTCCATTTCCTTTTATGCCACCACTACAACACCATACAACCACAACACCAACAAGCCCCAACACCGTGGCAGTGGTGCCTATCACCTAACCCCGCCACCCTCACCACACCGCCCCATCACTACCACCCTTACCAGTGATGCCCTACCACCCTAACCATTGGCACTAACCCCATTTTTTCACCAAAACCACCTAAACTCACCCACAACTACGAAATCATCTACATTCTAACCTATTCACCATGACATCCACCCAACCACA
This sequence comes from Dysphania ambrosioides, assembly GCA_026401315.1. Lineage (NCBI taxonomy): Eukaryota > Viridiplantae > Streptophyta > Magnoliopsida > Caryophyllales > Amaranthaceae > Dysphania > Dysphania ambrosioides. The sequence goes on along the minus strand of CM048659.1, from coordinate 3,197,683 downwards.
ACAAAACCATCATGAGACCACCTAACCCACGAAAAGGTTGGAATTACTTGTACCAGATTATTATTTAGAATATATATTGGATTTGGATTGCAAAGAAGACTTTTACTTTTTTCCAATCGAAATTCGACTAGATACTAGACTAAAGGGGGAATATATCGAAAAGAATAATGGGGGGGCCAAAAAATTCTAGGAGGAGTTCTTTGCCAACACCACAGCTGGAATACAATACCTCTTGACAACATTAATCATTTCTTTAGATGGTCAAATTAGACCATGAAAACTCTAGATCTAAACATTAAATGGACAAAATATACCTCTAAAGCCCCGGTGAACAGTAGCAAGGTGGCGGCATACTGGCAGAAGGGTTAATGGTGAGAAAGGAGGCCGCGGTCAAGAGAAGCTGGTGGAGGTGGAGGAAGAAAAAGAGGGACTGTGGTTATTAGTGAGGAAGGCTGGTGGTGAGAGAAAGAGAGTCCTTAACCTAAACAACATTTGATATCAATGTGTATTCCATTCTATTCATACTCTATACCTTCCTTGACTCCATTCCCTATCCCCTCTTGCAACCAAACGGCCCCTCGGCATTATTACATTATCAAGACAAACTATAACATACATAAAATGACTAGGAAGAAACTTCGGCAGTCCAAAACCTACCCTCAAGTCTACTTTGTTATTGTTAACAGGAATTCCTTTAATTGATTTACTAATCATTTTTAGGGCAAGAGAAACATGATTGCACAATATATACATACACCAAGACAAGTGTTTCTTGCAACCAAAAGAAAATATTATATATATACAGATATATACATATTATATATATATATAATATATATAATATATATATATATACACACACACACATATATATATATATATGTATGTATGTATGTATATTGTGCAATATATATATACCCCTCTTCCTTGTCTCCTTTCCCTTTCCCCTCTTGCAATCAAAAGAAAATACCTCAAGCATAATACACCAAGACAAGTGTTTGTAATTCAAATTAAGTAGAACACCAATAAAATATGAACATAATTTTTCCTCTCCCCCTTGCATTTTCTTTTCAAAAAGCAGTATCATCAAGAGTAAAAAGAATCATAAATCACCAGAGAAACTAGAATCAACCTTTCACAGGCACGGACTCTTTCTGCAGAAGTCTGTCCATGCACAATTCCAGGCATGAGTGGCCCACTCTGACTTTGGCGGCCTTTCACGGGTACAACAGACCCAATATCTGCTCCATCTTTTTCTAAAATATTTTTACCATGACTGCAAGAATCTAATGACTCATTTCCAGTTCTCATTTTACAGCTGGCACCTTCAGATGGTATTATGGCGACCTCATCAACATAACCTTGTTCTCTGCAATGACAAGGTATAAAGCACATAATAATCAGCTCCTCACAATCAATTTTATTTAAATCATGATCACATAATCATCCCATCCTACACAATTCCATTATATCTGATAACAGAATATAATGCTTTCAGTTCCCAGCCTCAAACAGTTAATATGCCCTCTATTCTGAATTATGTTATTACACAAGTACGTGTCGAGTGTCTGACTCATCATGGCCCAAACATTTAGGACAGACACATGGGCCTCTGATAAATTTGGAGTATTGAATACAAGGTTGGGACATGGTATTTACAAAATAAGCTCAGTATATGTAAAAACATATCATTAGATAGTTAAAAAAGGCAAAAGCAAACAAGCACCCCCCTAGATAAGAAGATTAAATAGTATCTCAAGAGAATCAACATAAAACATTTAACATAGGGACGGAATTTTATGAGGGAAATTTCATGATAGGAATGAATTTGTTTTACACTAAAATATGTATTTTATCTGAATTAATTAACGAGTAACATATTCAGCCCAACTTTCCAAATGAGAGCATTCTAGGCATCACTTCACCCAACTCCCAAACCCAGTATCATTTTTTATTTCTCTCATCTCCCTCACTCCAAGCTTTGACATATCAACAACGTAGATTAGTAGGACTCAAGCTTCCAGCACTGCCATTATAAGTTCCCGCAAAGTTTATCCCTAGTCCAACAGGGTTGCCTCCTTCCCTAATTTCACCCCATTCAATTAGGGCTTTTACTTAATTCCGGTGGCGGAGCTATCAAAATCGTTTAAAGCATGAAGAATTGGTTGGGTGGTGGTTGGTCAGTAGGAAGCAATTTGATAGGGGACTTTCAACCAATAATTCATGTGATAATTGGTCTACGAGGCTTGTGTGAAGTTCATAGGGTGGGAGGCATTGTGGAGGAGCTAGATAAGGAGTGGTGGCCTGGTAATGGTTTGTAAAATACTTTTGAAGAAACTGGGAATGTTGTAGAAATAAGTTGCATTCCTATAAAAGTGAATAAATTGCATAGGAAAAAGAAAGGTATTAATTGCTCTTACATTGGAAGTACACATTTTTTATTAATAAAAATATAACCATGTGAAGTAACAACAAAATTATATTTCTTGAGCAACACCCTGGTAAGCCAGTTAGCAAGCTCCATTGAAAATTTTACACAAGCATATTCAAAATGCAACTGAAGATTAATGACTGTGATACCTCATGATAGTAGCAAGCAAACACAAATAAGTATCAAAGAACCGCCACATTTATATTGGGGTACCAGAGTAGAGATATAATTATAGTCTCTATAGCCCTTTTTCTTAAATTTACTAAACTTTCTATCAATTCTTTCACCCCTTGCCTGTTGCCTTCTTATTCGCACTCTTTCCTTCCTCTGTTCATGGTTCTAAACTATTGCTGTTGCTTGAAGTCAGATTTCTCCTCCTCCCCCCTCTCTTTTTCTCTCAATAATGTGTTCCCATGGACCACGGGCCACAATGTCTGCAACAATGTCCTAATGCACAGGGGGCTTAAGAAAGAGTTCCAATCTGTACCTAATTCCCGTCAGTGAGCAAGTGGCTAATTTCACCACATCCCAGTAACAGAATCTAAGAAAGCATCACAATATAAATTTCCAATTTCGGATGCCCCCAGTAAATACTCAGTTGTCTTTTTCTTTGAGATTATACCCTTAAGTTCTCAGTGCCTTAGGAGAGCATTGGAGAGCCTTTCTGAATCAAGGCGCAGTTAAGAAAAATTTAAAATCTGGAAATAATTTTCCACTTGCGCCTCAAGATGAAAATCAGAGCGCCTTTTATAACACTGACATTAACCACTGACATTCAAATGATGACTCTCAAAACCCAATACAACATGTCCAATAAGACAGTGAAATATAGGCTTACTCAAACAGGTGGATTTAAATGTCTAGAGCTTCACCTTTCAAAAAAAAATTAAAGCAAATTCTTACTATCCTATAATTCCTAGGTCACTCCTTTCCAGATTTCCAATCCTGAATTATTTACAAGCAGAAAATATCAATCCAAGGACATACTACCTGCAAACGAAATCGTTGGGGGGAATAAATTTCGCTGAAACAGGTCCAGAGTCTGACACATCCTGAAAGGTAGCAGAAACATACCACAAAGATAAGGATCCCACAATCTGAAAAAATAAGCAATCATATAACAATATCATTACCTTACTGTTAGAGGCAGATCTTATTCTTTCATCAACTTCCTTAATTTCAGACAAATCCTCATTATCTTGCACCTAAGAGATATACATATGATTTATATTAACTTCTGCCAAAACATCCAAGATCAGAGCCAAGGCAGGTCAAGAAGATCAGTCACAATCCAAACTAGATACTGTGATGATATGCAGGAATTTTTTTTCAGGATGCACATACTATGATACTAGATCAAGAAGTTAGTCTCCTTTTCCCTTACTAAGGTTAGTTGGCTATTATGGTAAATCAATAAACACAAATTTTACTCACCAGTGCCGCTTGTGCTTTCAAGTCCTCGATATCAAAATTCCATGCACTAACACCTCTCTTATATTCACTCTGGCGCAAAATAGTACAAAACAGTTAAACATGCTCTTGAAGAGAGAGAGAAAGAGAATTTTATCATTTGTTAAGCTAAATGCAAATAGAAATCACAGGGTGATATGTAGCTAAGAAAAAGTTCTGTAACAAATCCCATACCTGTGATATAGCCTCCTGCTCTGCCGAAGGCATCTTCTTCAGAGCAAGTTGGGCAGCATCATTAAGCTGCAAAATTAAGAAACCACAATAAGTTCCCATACCATCAAAGTCAACACCTAAAACAACAGATTAGTGACTAAGAGGAAAACCTTCAGGGCTTTCACACGGTCCCATAGTGGTGGCAAGTCAGCCAAAAGTTTCTTCACAGAAAGCTCAGGTGGCTTGGCATGTTTGAAGAAAGAATGTTTGAGTAGCTTCTCAGCAGTAGGCCGCTTTGCTTGATCTTTCACCAGACACATTGCAACCATTTCTTTAAAAGACTGATAAACAGCTTGAAATACTCCAATTAGATAACTATATTAGCAGCGTAAAAGACTAGCCAAACTTGACATAAAAACAGAACCATCAACAGTGACATTTTACTAGAATCTCAAAAGGCGTTGTTAGATAACTTTTTCCTCCAATGTTTAGTTGTATTCAAATAGGCCATAAATCATATTTTAAGCAAAAATCAGAAGACGATCATAATTCACGGAGAAAGTCCCAAGAGGAAAAACAATAAATTGGTGCATAAAGAGATAGAATCTACATTTGTCTGATATCTTTAAACACAAATAATGTTACTTGGACAGTTTATCTTACTATAGGTACTTGGCTTGGATCCTCAACACTCTAACATGGATATTAATCTTTGCAATATTCTTTTGGACCAAAAGACGGAAATTCTACATAAATACCATGTGTGACACTTGGACACTAACCGTTTCTAATATGACTTACTGAGTTCAAGAAACAAAATGTAAGTTAAAGACATGAAGAACCAACTAACTTTTGAGAACTTCTTGTCACGATCATAGTCAAGACCAGGCGGAGCATTCTGTATAGTCATAAGCAAAACCTAAAAAAGAAATCACACAAAGGAAAGAAGTCAGATTTAAACATCGCGTTTATTTTGTATGCAAAGTTGAGAGTAAAAAAAACAGAATGATACCTTCATTGGAGGATATTTCGAGAAGGGTGCATGTCCATGAGCTAACTCAAGTGCAGTTATTCCAAATGACCATATGTCAGCTCTGAAAACAAGAAAAATGCACTCAGCAACATGTTTGATACTATATATTTTAACATCTCACCTAAAATTTAAGTACATATCAACTAGCTTAACAGTAACTTGTGTTTCCTTGGAAAAAAATCTTTTTGCATTCTTTAACTCTGTTTCAAAAGTTATGACTCCTGCTCATTGGAAAGCTTAATGGAAGAAAAGGTAAGCTCTAATAGTCCACAAACCATTAGAATGGTACTTGGGAGGCTATACATTTAAACAGATTGAGGTAACTTTTGTCACTAATAAGGTGACCCAGGAAACTTTTACAGTAAGTCCTATCGTCAGATAACTTTAGTACTCTTAGGGCATGCTTGACATTAGGGTAATGTATTACTATGGTAATAAAAGTCAAATTTAAAAACATGAATGTGACTCTAAGAAAAAATAAGAAAGTGATAATGTATTTGCAAGTTAATTAAATATTAATGGTGTGGTGGGAGGTAGAAGAAGGGGAACTATTACCCTCATTTTAGGGGTAATAGTCACCCACCTTCCCCCTAGTATAACTATTTCCCCCAAAATGAGGGTAAAAGTTCCTATTTATTTACTTCCCAGCACACCATCTCTACATAATCTACTTCTAATCTCATCACCACCCTCTTAATTTTCACTGTATTCACAGTCATTTTCATATGTTTGACTTTTGTTACCCTAGTAATATATTACTCTCATCCCAAGCATGTCATTACGTGAAATGATTACTTTGAGGCATCTTCTATACTGATTTTGATATTTCAAAATTGTACAATACAAGTAGCGTAATGAATTCAAATTAATCATACAATACCAGTCAATATCAATTTTGAAAATTGCCAACCCAACTCCAAAATCTGGTTTTAGTCTCAAATCTCCTTCTTTTTACAAATAAATTCGCCACTGGTAGACCAAAGGAAGTAATTCTTAAGTATCCGGTAAGCATCAATATAAGTTAGAAGGTATTGTGGGTAATACAGTTTAAAGTTTATCAATCGAGAAAGCAGAGAACACAAAGAGGACTGAGTCAAGAGTTGGACATGGAGAATGGGAAAGGAAAGAAAGAAAAGGTAGGTTGTGAAATGAATTGTTATGTCTTAGATTATTTTGTTTACTTTGGGAGGTTTCAAGCCCTAAAAAAATTTGAAAGATGGAATCAGATATTTATGATTAACCATATTATATTCTTCATCTTTTTCAATCTTCCAGTTCATAATAGATACCAATAGTACATCTCAACTAGTACATATCAACTAGCATAACAGTTACTCATAAGCATCCCTATGTTCTATAAACAAAATACTGAGGTGAATTCTGTGAAATATACCAAACTTTAAGATGTCTCATTGAATTATCTAGGACATATGTACTTAAATACAAATTTGTTCAAAGCATCCAAATCTACCAATTAGTATTCCCAATGGTGGCCCCTTCACCAGTTCACTCTTAAATCCTCCAATCATCTTCCTGTATTTATGTGTAAATGGTCTACTACTGAGTATCAAGTACTCTAGCTCCCTCATTTCTTCTTAAGCTATATATGCTTGAATGAAGTGTACGCATATGATGCTACTGACCAAAAAAGCACAAAACTGAAAAGAAACATCCAATGCCTCACAATTTTTAAGGAGAACTAATGTTTTAGTTGCATTATGGGGTCAGAATTGGTAAGAAAAATGCATAACCATTATCCAGAAAATAGACATACTTGAAGTTATATCCACTTCCTGGTTGCAAAACCTCAGGGGCCATCCTGAAAACAGGATATCAATCAAAAATCTGTACCGAGCAGTGCTAAATAGGAAATTCAGTAATACAATACTTTCACAGACTACAATGAGGATAAAAAAATAAATAAGTTGTGCAAACTGATCTCACCAGCATGGAGTTCCAACAAATGTGTTTCTTGATCGCTGCCTATCACCACTATCAAACATGCAAGCAGAAACACCAAAATCAGCAAGCTTCACGAGGCCATTAGTATCAAGTAGTATGTTCCCAGCCTGCAAAAAAGATAAGTAAAAGCTATCACAATCAATACCTTCATAGTTCATCCACTCATGCAGTGTACACCGATTAAAACAGTATTAGCAAATAACCTTGACATCACGATGAATATGTCCATGTTGATGGAGATACTCCAAAGCCTTCAGAGTTTCCTTCAAGATGGAACAAATAGCAGGTTCCTCAAATCCATCAGGGTACGCTGTCTTCATCAGGTGTAGACAAGAACCTTCAGCCATGAATGGCATAACAACCCAGAGGTTTCGATCCACAACAAATGAACAAAATGCTCTGACTACATTTGAATGATCAATCAAACTCATCATTTGTGCCTCTCTTCTAATGTCATCCTGCATAAGAACAATATTTTTGTTAACAACGCCACCCAGGAGATACTATCATCTGAAAACTCCTTGCTTTCAACGGCCTAAATAAAATGTAGTCAACAACACCAGGGTTCAGTCATACTTAATCCAAAGCTCTCTATTTAGAAAAAGGATGGACAAGAGTTTTTTTTCAAGCAAACTTCTACAAACAGGCTTTTCCAAAAAGTAAAACTCATTCAAACAGAGTATTGTTCCATCTTTTGATTATAAGGGACTAAATTTATCATAAAGGGCTCGGTCTAACATGTCAATGGCTAGACAATAACACAAGTGCAACATTTCCAGATAACTTTGAAAGGCACAGGTTGACAATGAAGTCATTAAAATATCTTTTTTATTAACAAAGACTCATTGAAAAGAAAATAGTTACAAATCAACAGGGCTATACATCATCTTGGGTTAATCTTTGTCACTTCATGTGTGCAATGCAATTAATAAACATATTCATGCCCCAAATAATAGATTTTCACTCGTATCAAATTGTATGGCTCAAAGGAGTCAAAATCGTAGTAATTAATTAGGAAAATACCATATATGTTACATTACACAGTATTATGATGTTTCCAATTTAGCTGATAGGCAATCATCAAGAACAAAGTCATAGCCTTATCCCAAAAAAGATGGGGTTGCCTACTTGGCTGCATCAATCGAGAGTCAATCTCATGGAGTCATCCAAAAAGATCCCCCCTTAACTTAACTCAAACTATATAGACAGGTTTATTATGGTCATCCTAACTTAACTCAAACTATTGCAATCACGCAAAATGCTGTTTTGTAAGAGCAGAAACCTCCTTAATCACAACTAAGTTACTGAGTTAGTAAAATGCTGTTTCCAATAAGTCCAACTCTTCCAAAGAGTCCAATGAACATCGATAAACAGTTAAGTACAACGATATTCCTTTATTTCACAAGCGAGAAAAAACCAAGAAAGTCCCCATGCATGCAAACCCTACGAAAAACACTCAAACCCTAAAACTTCAAAACTTTAAAAGAAAAAGCCAAATCAATCATCAACATTCTCATTTAACAAATCGAAACTCGAAATTCAGCAATCAAAAACTTCAATAACAGAGCAATCACACAATGGAGAACGCGAAACACATATCACGCAAACCACCAAAATTCATCAAAATTACTCGAAATTCAACTCTGCAAAAACTAAAAACCCTACATAATTAATCAATTGAAGATCAAACAATCACAATTTAAAAAAAAATATAAATCAAAAATTAATAATCATACCAAATTGCTATTGCATCGATCAAGATCCAAGCATTTGATAGCAACGACCTCGTTAAACGGAAGATAGATCGCCCGATAAACCGTCGCACTTGCACCAAATCCTATCTCTTCTAGAAGCTTGTAATCATTGGCGTTCACGGAATAACTCCGTAAACCACGTCCCGACCGTCCCATCCCTTAAAACCGCTCGGAATACCAGCCTTCACCTCAACCCCAATACCACTACCGGATTTCCGAAATAAATTTCAACTAAAACTAAACCACACAGAATCTATTATTTATACTACTACTACTGTCTACTATACTAGCAAGGAGGAGGAGGAGGACCACCTACTTTTTTTTCAATTTAATTTTCCTTTTTTTTTTTGGGGGGGGGGGGGGGGGTGGTTGGTTTTGGGTTCCTCAAAATTGCGATGGTTGGGAACAACAGCTTTTTCTGCGAGTATGTTTGAGCTAGGGAACGGACCCCGTTGACTGCTATTTAAATAGATCTAAGGGCTAGGGAGGAGACACTTTGACGTGTCAACGGGATGATCGTTGATTTTCTTCTTTACACGGGTGAATAGCGATTTTTGGGGGACCTTTTTTATTTGATGTAATGTGATTATGTGATCTTCATATTTATGGTATGGGATTAAATTGGGGGAATTAGGGGGATTTACTATGCAAATTAGGGCTTTGTGAATGGTGATGTATGTTGTACGTTGCTTAAATATTAAAAGGGTGCTGATGATGATATTTGTAGTGCGATTTGGTTCACGCCAAATAATATACTTTCTAGAGTTTTAATGAGTGTAAGGTTTGAAGTTTGATATCTTCAAAGAGTGATGTAATTATGTTTTAGAAATAGTAGTGGACTTTTTAAGGGCTTTGTAGTTTTAAAAGTCAAGCATGGAATGAATCTCCTGGTTAAGGATGATGTATGGGATGCAAGTACTATGAAGATTTAAGAATGACAATATCTTCTTTTGAAAGAGTTATTGTTACTCTATAAAGTTATAATAAATTGGTTTTAGGAAAAACAAGAATTCTGCAACTTTTGACTACTTATTTGTTACTAAGTAGGTCCTGTTACATTAACGGAAATTCTCCCGTAAACGATAAATTTATTGACTTTTATACTGACTTCATACCAAATATATGAGATAGTTATGAGAAAATATTTTATATAAAATATGATGTGTCATTTTGTAGAATTTTCTAATAGCAAAAATTCATAATAAGTTTCACTTATTAATGGTGGATATCTTAACAACTTAGTAATAATATCGACAAATCACTTATGATCGAATTCAATGAAAGCATGATGTGCATACACAAGATTTTTGACTATATATTGACACCTTAAGTGAATACACTATTGTTGACTATATATTGACTTCGGAAGTGCAAAATCGTTTTGTATATAAAGACAACAAAGATATTGATCTTAATTTAGATACTATGTAGTTTTTTCTTTCTTAAGGTAGGATTCAGTGTTGAGAAAAGGTATATTTTAATGTTTGAATTCCTGTTGCATACCTTACCTATTTCTTAAACAAAATATAGTGTTTATAATTTAAAAACACTTTTTTTACTTGTAATATTTTAATTTTTACACTATTTTTTACACTATTTTTACCTTGATTTTCTTTGGAGAATTATTCTAAATATAAAATATAGTAATGTGAAATCTTATTAAATTTATCTCGATATATAGTGCTAATATATCAATTTTTTATAAATTTTTACTTATGTGTAATTAGATATATTAATGGTAAAAATATACAACTATAAGCATTTTAAATCCATTTATTCTTACTTTATTGAATTATACTCTATTCTAGAGTAATGGTTGGTTAGGTCTTGAGCATTTTTTCTTTTTTATTTTTTTAAGGCCAAGCCTTGAGCTTACTTGAGCTTAGTTTGATACTTGGATGATAACAATTTGGCTTAGAAAAAGCATAGACATTTGAAGGAGAATAAAGGTAAAAAGGTCATGCTTTAAGCTCTATTGATTTTTAAAGATGATTGGAAGGGAAAAGGGAAGATAGAGAGGAACATGAAACAGCACTAGTTTGGTTTTGGGTTGGAATAAATTTTATGATTATTTTAGTGGATTATTACTATTTTTCATACCTATGCAAATAATACACATTACTTACACAAAGTATATCTTGTGTTAGTAATTAATTTTGGATTTACTCCCCAAAATTAAGCAATTATAATTATATAAACAATTTGGAAACAATTAAATTATGTTATGTTCAGGCTAAAATTACATGTTTGAGACAATCACTTTATTGGGTGGTTACCTACCAGTGTATTTGATATCAAGCATTTGCTATCAACTATCAAGTATGTCCGTGTAATTGTGCAAATCAACTAGCTTCCAACCAAAAACCGACGTATAAAGTTACTCCCATAAGCTCGCAATTTGTTTACTACAGCTTACTGAAAATATACGAAAGACTTTTGCCATGAATCCCTCTCAAAACAATTAGATTTCATCATAAATCACAGAATCAGCATGCCTAAAACAATCCGTCTCAATGGAAAAAACATGGAAATAATGAATGCCCCTGCTACACAGCAACACAGTTGAGTTATAATGAGCCAAATCCAATCAGACCTATGCGGTTAAACGTACCACCACAATCTGATACACCTTATACAGAAGCTCTCAGTACAAGCAGCTGTGATCCTCAATGGAAAAACATGGAAATAATGAATGCCCCTGGTACATAGTACCACAGTTGAGTTTCGACATGATGAGCCAAATCCAATCAGACCTATGCAACGGTTAAACGTACCACCACAATCTGATACACCTTATACAGAAGATCTCAGTACAAGTAACTATGATCCTCACAGAATACCACTTCATATCTACGAATATCAAACCATCAATGATAACAAAAATTAATTTATCTTTCAAAACCCTGCAGCCATATAAATGTATGAAATTCCTCTTCCGTAACCCAATTACGCTAAAACTCTGGCATCAACAGAAAGCTCATAGATAAAACTTAACAAACCAAAAGAAAGAGGCTAAGAGACCTGAACAGAAAATTTAGAGTATTGCTGCATAGAACAGCTTCATAAAACTGTATCGTTGTACGCCAACAAATAAACAAGCCCTATTTACAGCACACGGGGGCTTTAGGTTATATCACTCAAAGTGTAAGATTAAACCCCGAGCTGGGAATGCAGTAAAAAGATAAGTTCATTTCTTCATTACATTCAATAACAATACTCCCTAAAACATTTTTTAATGGCTTAAACATTTATAATAAAGGCATCTTAAGCTCAAATGCAACTATGTGAAACTAAAGTTCTCTTAAAGCATAACGCTTTAATAACAAAGTACATAAAACCTACAGAAAACAATACTAAAGCTAAACAGAATAGAAAAGGAATAGACATCTGAGTATCTGACCAAAGAGGAGCCTCAACCAGAACCCATAATAAATGGAGCGTCAACAAGAATTATACAATCAACCAAAACATAGCCCTACTGTTGTCCATCAACACCTTACACCATTAAGGATAATTCTCAGGACACCAAGTTGAATCAAACACAAAAACTATTGTCCATCAACACCACCAGGTATAATACTCAAGACACCAAGTTGAATCTAATGCACAAATTATTGTCCATCAACACCAGTAAGTATCAAACACACACAAACTGTTGTCTATTAACACCAATCAATATAAATAGTGCCAATCAAACAAATGAAAACAGGGCCGTTTATACAATACGTGATTTGCAAAATTCATTAATCCATTAAATCAAACACACACGAATCTGCATACAAGAGTATATCAGTCAACACATGTCTAACTATCAATATAGTATACAAAAATTCGAAATGCAGCAACTTACTACAAGTGATCAACAAGATGCAACCTCATCTCAAGCAACCGAACATTGAACTCGCCATCACTAACTTTCAACATATCTCTAATTGGCATAGACAACCCATGCTCCACTAATACTCGATGCCGCAGCTTAATCTTCCCCTCCAAGCTAAACGAAAAATACTGCGGAAACTGCTTAATCTCCTTCAAATCCCTCTTCATTTCATTCACAAAGTAGTCCACTTTCGGCTTAAAATTATTCTCTACACTGTATGTGAGCAACCCAGGTGACCTCAGCACCATCGTTTGTACCTCCAATTCGTTAAACCCTAAGCTTTCTAGATACTCTAACTTAGGAATCAGCGTATTCTCGACACTAGAAACCAACAAAACGGTGGTGTGAGCGTCAATTCTGCGAAACCCTAATTTGCGCAAGAATTGGAAAGTGGGGCGCAATTGGAAGTCGACACTGGAGACGAGCAAGCGAGGGCAGCGGATGATGGACTTGCTGACGTCATGGAAGGGTAACTGGACGTCATTGAGGAGGAAGTCGAAGATAGGGTAGAGGAGGAGGTGGGGGTCGGAGGTGAGGAGTTGAGGGTACATGTCGAGGATGCGGCCGAGGGAGGAGCGGGGGAGGCCGAAGGAAGAGAGACAAGCTTCAACGGATTTTAGGGTTTGGAGGGAGGAGGACCGGAATTGCGGGTTTTGGCGGAGGGCTTTGAGGGGGTTAACGTTGAGGGATTCGAGGTAAAGGAGCTTGCGGCGGAATTGGAGGCCGGTATCGGTTGTTGGTGTGGTGGTGGGGGTGGGGGTGGGGGTGGCGGAGAGGGACAGGGAGAGGGAGAGGAGGGGTTTAAGCGGAGGAGAGAAGGGGAGAGGGGTGGTGGTGGTGATGGTGACGCGTGGTATCATCTTTCAAGCTGCATTTGGATTGTGTGTTTGCTGGTTTGGTCGTGTTAGCCGTTAGGGAAGTGATAAATTTAGTATTTTACTACAGAATGTGTTATATACTTATATGTCCTTTCTAAATTCATTTTGCGTACGGATTCTATGCCTTTCTTTTATGAGATTGTTAATAGTTGTCAACAAATTAATTAACACCAACAAATTTTTTGACATAATCACACTTTTATTATTATTCTAATCTCTCCCCATCACTTTCTCTTTCTAAAATATTCGCCAACATTGTCGAAAAGCAAACTCAAACAAGTTTACGCCATCGAGTAACATACAATAGCAATCATCGAATGTTTTTAGTGAGAAAAAAAAATTTACGGTATAAATGGTCAAAATGTCTGAAATGGGTGTTTTGACCATGCCAAAATCGCCCAAAAATGGCGTTTGCTTGGGCGGTTTTTCCATGGTCAAAACGCTCATTTCGAGTATTTAGATCATTTTCACAGTAAAATAATATAATATTATTATAATTAATATTATTATAAATAATATTATAATAATTATACTTAATAATTTTTCTGTTCTAAAAAAAACCATAGCACTTGATGGTTTAAATGTTGCCTGTTTTCCAGAAAATCGTAGCTGATTAAAAAAAGTATATTATTAATAATTATTATCTCATAAAATTATGATATTTACACATCTAACCTAATAATGTACTTATTATATACAATTACACCACCTTCAATTAAGAACCTAATCTAATCTAAGCTAAGAAGATCACGCATTATTAGAAATAATGTGTCCTAAACGATGAGAAAAGTTAAGAAATGACCTAACATGAAGCATATAAATCCAATATTCCATTATGACCACTCGATTTAGCACGCAAAATTGCGATCTACGAGATAATATACTCAAAATGGACAACCAATTAATTTTCCATAAATTCAACTTGAGATCTAATTCTATTCAATAAATTAACGAGCCAAGTTAATCGATTCAAAAAGATCGTGAGAAGCTTGATTTTTTTTTTGTAATATATATTTATATAAAAATATACTTATGGTATAAGATTGGAGTGAAATGAAATATGGTTGGATATATAAATTTAACATCCCACAATGAAATAAAAAGGAAGATGGTTAGAAAGAGTTGTATATATAAAATCCAAAGTCTTATATTGAAAAAAATAAAAGATGGTTAGAGAATATTAATATATATAAATCCAATAGAGATTTTATTGAAGCTAAAATTCGAAACTATTATTGGTCCGATTTGGGGATATAAGTACTTAAACTTATTGAGTTTTAAACAAGTAAAAATGAGTACGATTTCAAACTTTAGTCGAGCTTGAGACTTGTATTTTTTAGTTAAGCTCGAGCTTTGATTTTTTTGGCTTAAGAACCCCAGTCAAGCTTTAGTTAGAGATTTCGAACTCAGGTCTAGCTAAGCCAAATTCGAACTCTAATGAGTTGATAAGCATCCTTAGTTTCATCTATTTCTAGGAAGTTCAGCTTCCTACCTTGAATTTGGGGAGACTCCATTAAAATTGACTTCATTCCTATGAAGCTAATGAACTTTGCACAAACTTCCACGCCAAACTCAAGCCCCCTGATCATGTTTTAGAATATCGCATTATCGGAACAGATGACTCAACGTTTCCGGCTCAGATTGACAAAGGGGTCAATTTCTGCATTGAATTATTACCTGTTGAAATGAGGCTTCCTTTAAAGGAATAGCCCTAGCCTTTGCAGCCTCCCTGCTTCCCTTCTGGCTTTACCTAAGGTTAAAGCTCCAAGGTGTACGAAATATTAGGCCTCCAAGGAGTCATATCAGCCCATATGAATTTGCATCTTCTTTGCAACGGGAGTGAAGCAACTCCATAGAACTCTGACAAAATCTGAGTTTGGACTCTAATGAAAATCTGATGAATTTCACCGACGACTGAGGACATTTATTTTCAACAAAGAAACAAACTAGAAACATATATGCCAAACCTCAAAGTGAGCAACAAAACTTGTTTCTTTCTGATTATAACCTCAAGTAAAAATTAAATAAATTAACCAATTTCTGCCACCACAGGCGACACAAGAGATGTATTTGGACGAAAACTTTTAGCGCCAACTACTACATTGATAAAATTGATAATCGGAAATACTTCATAATATACATTGATTTCTGTGATTAAACAAATCTAAGCTACACAACCCAATGAAAGGGGAAAAGAAAGCAGATAATACAATTGATACATTTTTTTTAATATGAACTAATCACCCAGTGATAACACCAGCCAAAACATCACTCTTACCACGAGCAAAAATCGTGTAAACTAAACGAATTGCATCCAGCCAACCATCTAATGATTCCCATGAGTCAGCTACCTAAGATGTCGCGACAGAATAGCAGAGTTAATCAGCCAAAATTAAAGCAGTTACCATCACAGAGCAATTAGACTCAGGAAGGAGGAAAAAGAACCAATGATGTAAGGAAATTTCAGATGTAAAAGATAAGTAACTAACCATATAAACAGGCCCGTGAATTGAATCAATGGAGAGTCCAGCTCCAGGTGGCAAAGTAAGATCAGCACATGCTGACACTGAAACAATATCCGGAATGTCAACTTTGATTGCTCTATTTTTCATATTCGCTCCATCTACTGGCTTGCCAGAAAGACTCTGCCGTGATGTCTTTTGTTCAGAAACAAGCTGCAATTAAAAGGATGGTTCAGTGGAAAACATTATCCGACTGTCTGGGACATGGAATATGCTATGTCTCTCCTTATATATAATTCAAGTAATATCCATCCTAAGTTAAACATAAAAATAGATAGGTCTCATGAACTTTTTTTCAATGTTTTTTTTTTCCTGAAAATTGTCAACAAAATACAAATGATAACAAGAACTTCACAGTTTTCCACAATTACCATTGGTGAGAATTCCAACTAGAGTACTTTACAGATGCTAAAGCAAATCCCGAGGATGAAACAAATACAACACATAATCCTAGCAAATTTTTCATTTAAGATGGAGAGGCAAAGGGAGAGGGAGAGAGAGAAAGGCTGATGCTTAGCTTACTGTAGACATTGGGAAAAAAAGTCAAACATCTAACAATATAATTTGACCAAAAAAATTATACTTGATACAACCATACAATACAAAAATAATTATGAAGTAAAATAATTATAATTGAGGGGAAAGAAGAGGTAGTTCTACCTGGCATAGATTTCACAAACAAACCCAAAAAAAGGTAAAATTACACTAAATGACATGAAGTTGTGATCAACTACAGCTGTGGACACAAAGTTGGTCACTAAAGACACTGATTGACATATCATGACTGTTGTGGATTCCATAGGCTGAAATTTTTCATAAAATAAACTAATATAATAATACATATTTAAACACTTTAATGGCATAAAATAAATCGTGTGATGAACTATCTAAAGTTAACAACCCATATAGGAAAAAAAAAAAACAGATTTTAGGTGCTTGGTTTATTAAATGATTATTCGCCTTTAAAAAAATTTATATTATTTGTGTCAAAGGTCGTAGTTGGCCCTAAGTTCGTGTCAATGAGTGTAATTTTGCCAAAAAAATAATCACTCAATGCAGAAGAAAATAAACCTCACAAATATCTAGAAACTAAATAACACTTTCTTTTTGGACATTCCAGCATCATATATAAACAGGGAGAATTTGGCTAAATAATGCTCTAAATGCAATGTGACTGAGCCATTGAATGAGTACTTTTTAAGCAGAAAGATGAAACCTTAAGTTTGTAATGAGTTAACAAATAGCGCCTGTTCAAAATCCTTGAGTTGCGAATCAAACAAACACTTCCTTTCCCCAGCCAAGAGACATTGGAATTACCTGATAAAGGCCCTCATGGTTAAGGACAAATTGTGTCCGCTTCCAATCACTGTGGGGGGCAACTGGATTGCCTGGAGGTGGAGCTGTCAGATATCCCACTTTAAGATAGGGCAGAGGAAGCTGTCAAGGAAATTAACAGAAGTAGGTTTAGGCAAAAGGAGAACACGTCAATGGCAGTGAACAACACAAATCTATAAGTGGCTCATTAATTCAAAGGACAGCTCAGTTCATTTTAGGTTGACTTCGTGCTCTCTTTCTCATCACTGCCTACATTATGAAACTTCATAAAATGAATGTTTTAAGAAACTTACTGCAAGAAACTCCTCTAACCTTAGTACCTTTCCTTGAAACACTACATATCTTGAAGAAGGAATGAAAGTAGAGATAATAGAGAAAATACAAAACCATAAGTTCACTGTCCCTAGACGATTGTCGATATGGAAAGAAAAAAAAATCAAGGAACAATTGTATACACTTGTATGTTCTTGTAGATATTTGATGAATTGATTTGGATGGAGCATATGTTGAGGGGAGGGGAGAGGATCCAAGTAGCATTTGGTGTAACTGAACGGAAAGTAGACTGCAATAATCATGATAATAGCATATGAACTCTCAGACTCCGTCTTGTTATGTAACTTGAGTTCTAAACACTTTCAGACTTTCAGTGAAGATTAGGTAAAGCAAAACCTCTTACCATAGAACGTACTAGCCTCAGTGCACTACGGTAGACCTACAAATAGAAGAACAAAACGAAAAACTGTTACAATTGCAAAACTATGTCAGAGGAAAAAGTTATAGTGCAATTGTTTGCAATAGGATCACAAACGGACCCAGCATAAGTACGGAAAAAATAATTGTTTTCTTGCAATTCTTCAAATACATAAATATATGGGGAATTCTGATTGAATGTTAAAGCAGGATGAAAAAGACAAAGAGCCCAATAGGCCTAATTGCAACTAAAGAAAAAGACCCCCCCCCCCCCCCCCGAGAATATAGGGAGGACAAGGTATATTCCCATAAGAAGGAACAGGAAATATTCAAGATAATCATTTACGTTGGGCGAATAGAATTGCAAAGGGCTTACCGAGTAATTTGGCTTCAATGCATGAGCAGCTGCAATATAAACAGCACACTGACTATACAAGTCATTAGGCGAAACATCATTAGGGCCAACTGATCCCCCTATTCTCAGCAAGTCCTCAGCTAGTCCATACTGCAAATAAAATGTTTTGCATTACTAGCCTGTATGTCCAATTGGCTCAATGACCATGTTACCCTTCAATGCAAGGGAATAAGAGAGCAGTACGGGACACACATAAATTGCTTAAATAGAAAAAATCTATCAAGGACTAACCAAGACTGTGCCAAGGTTGTAAATAGCCCTATGAAAGTCGAACTGCAACTGAATTGCGGCACGGAACTGCAATAAGGTGTGGAACGGAAATTAAATTAATGATGAAGGTTCATTATTATTTATAAATCTAATAACTAAAATCATTTGGTAATCTTGGGTTCATCAAAAAACATGTTTGTACCTTACTGATTGCTGTTTTAACAATGTTGTGTTTTTCCTTAGCAGGAACTATTGCACTAAGTTCCTGTATCACAAAACAAGAAAAGGTAAATGCCAAAGTCTGAACATTATTATAATCCTAATACCTTTTTTAGGAAAATAATTTGTAGCTTTCGTAAGCCCCACAGTCCATATCCAACCTTCTTATTCTTTCTTCTCACTACGTATAGATGAAATATATTACCTGCAGTGCAAGTCCCCAATTGTTGAGCGCCTGAAAAGGGAAAATGAGATCATTAGACTGACAAAAATAAAGGACGGGAATCCTAAAAAAGTATAGTAAAGAGATTTAAGAAAATACATACCTGGGGACTATTCCAATTTAACTGAACAGCTTTTCCATAGTAATCTGTGGCCTGAAAAGAATACAAATCAGGTAAAAAGATCTACTTAATACTTCTATGATGCAAAAAAAAAAAAGCCTCATTGTTCTAATTTCAGCAATTTTAAATGTGTAAATCTTTCTATTCCCCCTTAATGTAAGATCATAGCACCAATCACATTCTTGCTACATCAACCAAAAAAAACCACTCCATATGAACAACTCAGAATAGGTCACAACTTTGCTTCAGAAATTCTGATCAAGAAAGCTTCAAGAAATGGAAGGACACAAGATATTAGACAGAACAGCAATAAATATAGGTCAAAACTATTTGAATTTGAAAATATGACCTGAAATATGCACTTGCATACCTTTCCCCTGACAATCAAGTGTTTCAAATTCATTATCCAGCTGAGAAACTAAGAGAAACACAGAGAGAGGACTCGGAAGTTGCAACAGAAGGGAATTTTGCAAGGGTGTGTAAATTTTTTGGAAAACTGCTTCAAATTGTAACTCAGGAAATCAACTTTAAAATGTAATAGTATAAGGGGGTTCCTGAAGGATGAATGCAGATTATAACACCCACAAATAGTTAAATAGTACATTACTAGATAATTCCCGTGCGATGCACGGTTTGATAATAAATTATTTTTGTCAAATATTTCAATTATAAGAATATTTTCATTTATTGGTGAAAACTTCTAGGTTTTATAGAACTACTACAGAAAATTTAATTGATATAATACTTTTTATCATATTAAATGAAAAATTATTATAGAAAAAGGTATAGATGAAACATGAAGTAAAAGGAAGAAATAAAGGTAGTTTTATAATCACACAATTTTCTTTGTATAACAATTTTCAATCTAATATTAATGTAAAGAAGAAAAAATGGAGATGACATCATCATTAAAAAAAAGGCATGAATTTTTTTAATAATAGCTTGACACGTGTTTAAGTATGACGTCAGCAAGGGTTTTGCTTTAGTAATATTTATAAATATAAAATAAAACTGTAAAATTCCAAGCACCAAAGAGTAGCTATGCTATCTTTATGTGGATACAGTTTTGAACTAAATTAATCCACACCGCAGGTCTTTCAAAATATAGTAGTAGGGTTCAACCTAACTACATCCTCAAACTTAGGAACTAGCTTATAGCCTATTGCCCAGCCTAAGTGTTGATTAACCATCAGAAACCAAAATTATATCAACCATGCCCAAAAAAAGTATAAGCAAGCAATGACAGATGCAGACTGAATAACAGGCATTCATATAGGCAGGTGACAAAGCGATTTATCAGAAAGAAAGAAAGAAAGCTTTTGCACCTGCTTCCATAAGTCTTCAGCCTCCTTTGTACGACCACGCATTCTTGCTCGATCAGAGATAGCAATGGCCCAATTATAGTAAGCCTGCACGATATATTAACTATTTATTCAACATGACAATATGTTCAGTAAAACAGGACTCAGATACGTCTTTTACTTGTATGGTCAGGATGGAAAGCCGCATATTATAAACCATTATCAGATACCAAGAATAGGTTAGAGAGGAGAGGAAGAAGACTTAACCATAGCAGCCCCCCCCCCCCCCCCCCCCCCCCCCCCCCCCCCCCCCCCCCTCTTTTCCCTCACCCCACAGACAAAATAAGCTAGATAAGGCAGAATCAAACACCCCAATAACCTCGTAATCAACCACAAATTTTAATAGAGCATACATACATCATGAAGAGTGGGGCAAAGGCGAGTAGCTTCCTCATACTTTTTGCAAGCCTCCTCAAGCAGTGCATCTTTAGAAGGAGAGGCAGAATCGGGATCAACATTATCTGCACTTTCCTGAGCACATGTACATACAGCTCCTTAGAAATATAATTCAGATCTCAATGCATCCCGTTCTTGACATAAAAGACCATATGTTAGCATAATCAAATTTGAGTACTATAAAGACCAACTGAGTTTCAAATGAAATCTCAAGTAGCCCTCCAACTGTCGTGATACATAGTTCCTATAATGAATGGAAATGCTCAAAAATAAATCATTAAAGCACAGCGGTAATGAAATATACAAGAGTAAAGTTAATCAAGGATCGAATAAATACCTGAAGTACCAAAGCCCAATTGTAGAGGGCATCATAATCTCCAGCATTCTTCTCTATAGCACTAGCATACCTGCATTGTGGTCAGGAGTAGGTTGATGCAACACTCAATAGCACAAATCAAATTAGCCCTAAGCCTTTACAGGAATAGAGATCTCTAATCCAATTCCATTACAGAAAAATTAGCTCCAAGTAACCTAAGAGAAGGACCTACCTCCTAGCAGCATAGGTAAGAATCTTCTGGCGAGATCGACCTTCCTCATCAACACCAGTTACGCTATTGATAAGTTCCATAGCAGCATGATTCTGAGACGAACTATCATCACTGAAAACAACAAATTTTGACAATTTTAGCTATAGACCCTTTGTATGCTGAATCTCAAAATCAAGCTAGAAACTCATGCAAAGGCCTTTAGATTTTATTAGTATAGCATAATGCAAGAATAGGAAGAAGGGAAAAGACAACATCAAGGCAAATAAGTTTGGAAACAGTGTTAATGGTCTGAAATTACTTTACTAAGTGACAGATATGCAACAAAAAATCAGTAAGCCAGTAACTACAAGCCTTTCTGATGATAATGCCTACTAGTCATTGAGAGTTTTACTTTCTTGAATTGATTATTAATAGGAGCACATCCTGAGGCATGCACGTTTTTAAGCTTTTATACTTTAATTCCTTCTACTTTACAACCTTGAACAACACGAACAAGAAGCATCCCTGTTAAGCGACAATTGGAGAAGTCCACTCCATAGGCCTCCATCCCCCACCCGGCCACACCACGAATATGGGTAGCGCTCTAGCATTCTTTCTCTCAATGGAAACTCTCAAACAGCCTACCAAGCAACACGATAGATTTGGAATCCACCCGAAATGTTGGAGAAGACAAGCACATCCCTCAACCCCAATCCTACTTGAGCAAAAAAAATCTTCTTCCATTGATTTCCTAAAAAAAAAAAAAGCTACATTCACCTTTCAGATCAAAATCTGTTCACTTCAACCTTAAACATCTCCAACACTATACTGATTTCTATCCAAACACAATCCCACAACGCACCTAAACAACTACCTTCACCGTAATACATAACCACAAACTTCCCTTATAGTCACTGATAAACAACATCAAAAATTCACAAGCTTTGACCACAATAAGTCATATGCAGCCAATTAACTCGAAACCGAGGCCGAGGAACTACTACAATTTCCGTTCTACTACTGATGAACACTGCAGAAATCACATTTCAACAATGCATGAAGCAAAATTCGAAATTTAAATCCGAAACTACATAGTATAATCAAATTGATAGGAAGATGAGAAAAAACAAAACAAAACCTAAAAGGAGAAGCCGAATCAGGAGCAACAGGAGTAGAATTATTGGATTGACTTTGATCTCCTTTCAATCCATTCAACAACTCTCGCATCGTAAAGGTCCTGCTACCTTCATCGTTCGTCTTCAATTCGGGTAGACCCCTTGAATCGTCGTTTGATCCGGAAGGGAGAGTCTCGGGTTCGGGAACCTCGTGCTTCGGATCCTTGTCGGAAGGAACAGGCTCGAGGACTGCTTCAACGGCGTCGTTTGATTGATCAATGCTGCCGTTCTGGTGCGGATCTGTAGCCGGGTCGGAAGGGGCGGAGGATTGTTCCGACATTGGAGAAGGTTCGAGATTTGATTGATTGAGAAGAGGAAGGGATCCCAGGAGGAGATTTGTATGTGATGGAATCACAAAGTGAAGGGAGACAGATCTGTCTCGACTTACGAGTACCTAAGTGGATTTTTTTTTTTTTTTTTTTTTTTTTTTGTCTTTTAACTTTCGCAATATTTTATATTTCCTAATTCTTATCTTATTTTTTGGGTGATTTTCGTAAGAGAATTACTCGGGTCTTAAATCAAGTTTCATCCAAATTAGCAAGTGTAAATTGGTATTCCCTATGATTTTGCAAAATTTGCATTATTGACCTTTTATTAGAAAGAGTCGAGATAGGATGATAGCATAACATTTGATTGATTATGTACAATCAAGAATGTTATCTCATACATTCACTACAACTCTCAAATTAAAGTCTCAGATACTTCAATAGACTAGGAGAGAGAATGAGAGAGCTTTTAGAGAGAAGCCAAAACATTACCCTCACTCAAGAACAAACAGATCAACTAAATAAATCTAAGAAGAAACCAAAGCGGAATATCACTGATTTTATCTTTGATAGATTAGAGTCGATGGAGACAGAAGTGCAAAGTAATACGAAAGACAATCATATTGAAGGAAATGGTGGGTTCAAAAACAAAGAATCGTATGTCCCTACAGTTGTTGCACAAGGGCGTTCATTTCGAGACATGGTTCAAAGTAATCCAACCCAAATCCATATAAATCCTTCCTATGTGGAAGATCTTGAAGATGATGTCTCGGATAATGATGAGATACCTGAAAACTTTCAGATTGAGGCAGGATGTTGTGTAATTCTTCTTTCAAAAGAAGAAAAAAGAAGACTACGCTCCCCCTGAAGAATTCTCTAATTATAAAAATGTTTGATGGAAAGATTGGTTATATGGGGCTTATGAGAAAACTCAAGAAGAAATGGAATCTCAGGGGAGAGATGTTATTAACGGGTGTAGGCTGCAATTTCTTTATTGCCCGTTTCTCAAATCTGGATGATTATAATCATATCATTATGGAAGGCCCTTGGATGATTGATGATCATTATTTAACTATCAGAAAATGGGTGCCAAATTTTCTCCCTGATGAAAATCCTATGAAGTTTCTTACAGCATGGGTTCATATTCCTAACTTGGCGGTAGAATATTTTGATTCTGATTTTTTGAAGAAAATAGGGTCAAAAATTGGTAAGGTTCTTCGTATCGATAAGACTACAGCGAATGCAGAAAGGGGTCAGTTCACAAGGCTAAGTGTGGAAATTGATATTTCCAAATCTCTCCTTTCAAAGTTTTGGTTTAAAGGGAAGATTTAGAGAATTCAGTATGAAGGATTAAAGATGATTTTTTTTAGCTGTGGGTGTGTAGGTCATAAAGAGGATACATGTCCCTCAACTATTATGTCGTCTCGACCAGACAATCATGTTCTTCTGGAAAGTGGGAAAAATACTCAAATGGATGCTTAGATGGTTCATTCTAGGAATTCTGATCTCAATGAAGGTTTTGGTAGTTGGATGTTGGTAAAAAAACCTACTCGAATTAGAGGGTCCAAGAATTCACCTAGTTCAAATGTCCATAAAATTACTGATATTGTCTCGAAAGTTAATGGTGTCAAGAACATTCATCAAACTGGTCGTAATCAAGGTTTGGAGGCTAAGTCAAAGTCTGAAGAAGGAGGTTCGAGGTTTGATATTCTTCAAGATCAAGAAGTGAGTTTCCTAAAAATGATAATGTATATGGGGAAGGAATTCCCTTGACTAAGGGACAAGAGATATCAAAGATTGCGGGGTCTATTATTCATGGAATGCCGAAGATTGTGTCTAGTAATTCAGGAAATTTTGCTTCTTCTTCAAGGATTATTAAGGTTACCAAAAATTTTAAACCAAAGCTGAATCCCAAAGTTCCTCAATTAAAGAAAAAAGTACAATAAAACACACAGAGGGCTAGCCTTAAATTGATATGACCTACTGTATCTAAGGATACTTCCCCTCCAAAGCTGTCAAAGCTTTCCTTAGGTAAAGAGAATATTGTAAAGGCCCACTATCAGCAATCATATATGTTACCTATAAATAATCCCAAAGCCAAAGATACTCATTCAACTCAGAAGCTAAATCTTAAGGTAAGTAATGGAGTTGCTGAACCCAGGAGTAATAGAGCTCCTAATAGCACTAGAGAAAACGTTATGCCTGGGTCATCCACAAGAGAAGCCTTATATGGTGGTTGCAGACCTCCTAACTCATATCCTGGAGATTCGTATGGAGACCTGGATGGAGCAAGAACCAGAGAATGTGGAGTTAGTGGTCAATATTTTGATCCCGATGGAGGTTTATCGACTAATGAATCTAATAAGTGATGCATATATTTCTTCTCTTCCCTCTGTACTATTGTCCATGTCTGATAGAATACCAAACCTCAATCCCAATTCATTCCCAATCTCGTGTTTGATTTGGAATGTCCAAGGTGCAGGAAGTAAGTCTTTTCAATCTACTATTCGTGATTTAGTCAGACTTCACAAACCGTGTGTTGTTGTCCTTGTTAAAACTCATATGGGTGGAGCTTTAGCTGAAAAGATGAAGGTTTTGTTAGGTTTTTTAGGGCATACCAGAGTGGATGCTCAAGGTTTTAGTGGTGGGATTTGGGTTTATTGGAGAATGGATATGGTCTATCGATCCTATCCTCAAACATGATCAATACATTCATTTGGAGGTAAAAAGAGGGAATGAAGAACCTTGGTATTTCTTGGCAGTATATGCTAGTCCAGATCCCTCTAAAAGGGAGATCCTATGGAGAGATTTAAAAGAGTTTGCTTCTAGACATGATAAACCTTGGCTGTTAGCTGGGGATTTTAATGAAACAAGGGTGGATTGGGAAAGAAATAGAGCATGCTATGAAACTTCACGTCGAGCCAAGAAGTTTAATGAATGGGCTAATGACATGGAATTACTTGAGGTGGAATTTTTGGGAGCACTTCATACTTGGTCTAGAGGTAAATCGATGGAGACCAGAGTAAGTGCTAGATTGGATAGAGCTTTGTGTAATGGTAAATTAGGCCTTTTATTTAATCAAGCAAAGATGAAACACCTCGTCTAGCAGGAGTTCAAAAAAAAATCTTTCAATAAATGCTCATAGAGGGTTATTAAAACTGGAAAATAAACTTCGTTGAGAGCTTAATGAGATCTTAGCTAGAGAGGAGACATATTGGTATCAAAAGGCAAGAGTTGATTGGCTAAAAGATGGGGATAGAAATACTACCTTTTTCCATTTGAGTTCAATCGTTAAACATTGGAGATTGCATGTGGTTGAGCTAAAGGATGAGGATGGGTGTTGGCTTCGAGATCAGGAAGAAATCAAGTTACATATTACCAAGTACTTTATTGATCTATTTAAAGATGATGGTGACAGTGGTCCTAATTCTATCCCTACTGATGTGCTCCTGAATTGACTAATAGAGACTGGATTCATCTATCCAAGCCTTTTGGAGTCTTGGAGTTAGAAGATGTGATGATGCATCTGGGGTCAATGAAAGCACAGGGGCCAGATGGTTTCCAAGCTTTATTTTACCAGAATTAGGAGCTAGTCAAAGAAGTCTCTATAAAATGGTGCTTGAGGTATTGGAGGGAAAAGGTATGTCAGATTCTCTTAATAATACTTTCATTGCTTTGATTCCCAAAGTCGATAAACCTGAAACTACTAAACACTTTAGACCTATAGGTTTGTGTAATATTGCCTATAAGGTTATAGCCAAAGCTATTGTGAACAGGATTAAACCTCTTCTCCCTATGTTGATCTCTAATACTCAAGCTAGTTTTGAGCCGGGTAGACAAATTGCAGATAATATTATTATTATGCAAGAGGTCCTTAATACCATGAGAAGAAAACAAGGTAAAATTGGTTTTATGGCCCTGAAGTTGGATTTTGAGAAGGCATATGATCGGATTAAGTGGGATTTCATTTGGGAGACTCTTATTCAGATGAATTTCCCTATTCTCCTAATCAGCATTATAATAAAGTGTGTTTCTTTTGTCAATATGCAAGTCCTTTGGAATGGTGAGCCTACTTCAAGTTTTAAGCCTACTCGTGGGATACAATCAAGGAGATCCTTTGTCTCCTTATCTTTTTGTGATTTGTATGGAATGTTTCTATCATACTATTGAGGAAGCTATTGCCTTGAATAGATGGAAGCCGATAAGAGCTAGTAGGAATGGGCCTTTTCTCTCTAATTTATTCTTTGCAGATGATGTTATCCTTTATTCCAAGCCAAAGTTATAATGCAATGTATTGATAGATTTTGCATGGCTTGGTCAAAAGCTCAATCTTGGTAAGTCAAATGTCTATTTTTCGGCTAATGTGATTGAAGAGGATAGGCTAAATATTTCAAGAGCCTTAGGCATTGAACAGAAGGAATATTTGGGTCTTTATCTTGGTGTACCCACTTTGCCATATAGAGTGTGTAAGGATACATTTGGTTATCTGTGTGAGAAAATCGATCGAAGGTTAGCTGGATGGAAGACAAAGTATTTGTCTTTAGCAGGCCGAATAACTTTGGCTAAAGTTACCCTGAATACTATGGCTAATTTCTCCATGCAGACTACAAAAATCCCTAGAAGTGTATGTGATGATATAGATGGTAAAACTAGAATATTTATCTGGGGTGGTAATGAGGATAAGAGAAAGGTTCACCTAATTGCTTGGGATACTATCCAGAAACCTTTAAATCAGGGAGGATTGGGTCTACACTCTTCAAGGAATTTGAATGATGCCTTTCTTACTAAATTAGGGTGGAGAATGTTGACTAGCCCTAATGCTCTTTGGGCTCAAGTTCTTGGACATAAATATTGTAGGGAAAATTGATTTAAATTCCTTTAAGTCTAAACAGGGTATGTCCAATACTTGGAGAGGTATAACTGATAATGCCAAAAATCTTTGGGAGGGTATGAGGATGGCGATTGGAAATGGGAAAACTACTAGATTCTGGGATGACAAATGGGTCCTAGAAACGCCTCTAAGACAAGTAGCGATCCATGAAATACCTGAAGAAGTGAGTAATGTCTTAGTGGAGGATATGTGGGTAGCTGATTCAGGATGGATGTGGGAAAGGTTTGCCCATTTACTTACTTTTGAAGTGTTGAAGCAATTCAGGCCCATGCTGTGACTGAAGATCAGACAACAGCTGATCTTTTGTATTGGAATAATTCTCCTAAGGGGAAATTTTCTATCAAGTCATTTCTACATACTATTAGACGGGATACTCTGGAGTTTGAGGATGATCTTTGGAAGTTAATTTGAAAAGCTCCGGTTCAACAATGTATTAGAAGCTTTATGTGGTTGGTTGGGCATAATAGATTAATGGGTAATTTGAACAGGTTTAAACGGAAGCTTGAACCCAATCTAAATTGTCCTATTTGTTCGAGAGCTGAGGAAAGCACATTTCATATTCTAAGAGATTGCATGGCTGCGAATAAGATTTGGTATGCTCTTAGAGGTGCTACCTTAGAGACTGATTTTTTATGAGGGAATTTGAGAGCTTGGTTGTTCAAAATTTGGACTCTAAAGATCAAGACTTCTCTTCTCTTTGGCCCTCCTTATTTTGCATTGCATGCTGGTGGATATGGCGTTGGAGAAACTGTCTTGTTAATAACAATATGGAGAGTATTCCTCTTGATCCAAGGGCTTTCCATTCAGGTTAGACTTGATGAAACAGTTCGGGCTTTGATGAAACAAGAAGAATCGGATAGAGGTAGATCCAGAATCAAACAAGAGGTGTTGGTTAGATGGAATGCTCCTAGTGATGGATGGTACGTGTTGAATACTGATGGTGCGGCTAAAGGGTCCCGAGGAGTAGCTGGAGGAGGAGGTCTTATTAGAGATTCAAACGGGAAATGGGTGTTAGCTTTTTCAACCAATTATGGTATTTGTCTAGCGTATCGAGCAGAGTGTTTAGCTCGTCAAAAGGGGCTAGCGTTGGCGTGTAAGTTAAATATAACTAAGCTTGAGGTGCAAATGGATAATATGGCATGTATTAATGCTTTACAAGAGGAAAATCCAGGGGGTGCATGTGCACAAATTATTCGTAATTGTAAGAAGATGATTTATTCTTCAACATGGAGAGTAAAGGTAAATCACATCTATCATGAAGGGAATCGGGCGGCAGATTGGCTAGCAAATCAAGGTGTTATCAACAATATCCATTTCGCACTTTTAGAAAGTGCTCCTTCTGATTTTAAACATATTTTAGATGAGGACGCTAGGGGTGTCTCTTTCCCGAGATTCATCCCTCCCTAGGTTTATTTTCTTTGTTTGGTTTAAATTGTTGGTTAGGAGTGTTTGTTTTGTTATGTTTGAGTTTTGTTTGTTGGCGTTTGCTTCTCCTTGAATAAAAAAAAAAGCAAGTGTAAATTGGAGGGGTATGAGAATATCTTAATAAATATGTTCTGACTTCCCACACAAGTATACATGTTCAAATGGATGGGAACTCGTTAAGGGTACTTAACCGACCCGTTTATAAAAAGACCTAATTAATAATGAGTTTAATGAGTCGATCTCTTAAAAAATCATGTTTTATTGGTTTTTAATGGGTCAAATCAGGTTAATAATGGGCATATAGTTTCCAAAACTTTTGTTATATTAAGGAATAAATTTTATTAGGATACAATAACCCGTGTGCATACAAAGTTTTGTATTAAATAAATATACTAGACATATAAGTATTTCATGTCATCAAAAATTTTAAATAGTAATATATGGTTAATATAACTAAAGGGGAATAAAACAAAACTTGAATTAAGCTTAAAAATGCATATCCTCAACATTTTGAAAATCGAATAATAAATATTTATTTTTTTCTAATTAAATCCAACACAAATTTCGTGAATATAGATAATCAAATCGAAATGGAAGATGTTGCCGAAGTTAAAGATAAAAGAAAATCATTATTATCTCATTAGATAAATGTTGTTGAGAGAATAGAAAAGCATGCTCAACACTGTAGAAGATATTAGGCATTAGAAGTTCAAGGCAATTATGTCCTTTAATTTATTTTGGACAAAAATTCCCTATATTTTTTAGCATACCCAGAAAGTAGGAAGGTATCTTATAGCAGTCAGTCATATTTAATTAACAAAATCAAATGTCTTCCTGAATCATCATCTGTTAAAAGTATCGTTTATTTTTTTAATTCCTCATTTAGTGGCCATGTTAAGGCCAACTGCAGACAAAACAAAGACTACATACGCAGGCACCTTGAACAGACACGGTACATCAGTACTAACCCAAATAAACTACTGCTCCAGATCAAATAAGTGCGATTTGTAAGATCTTTTTACCAAAAATAAAAAGTGACAGAGACAAACTGATGCTCAAAATCATCTAAATAAATAGGTCAAATGTATAGGAATAGGGCATGCGTAAAGACTACAGGTTTTGCCAGTTTCAGTGATTTTGGAATTCCGCCTCCATCACTCAAAGTTAGCTTTGAGCGCGGGCAGTAGTACGTTGACATATTCCATAAGGAGAATACAGAGGTGTATCAGTTACGTAGTGCTTTTCTTTCTAAAGCATCATCTATAGGACACATAATCCCAGATTGCTCAAGGAGAGATACCCTTTACCAAAGTACAACAAACACATCAAGAAAAAAGGAAACAAAAACAGTGTCTCCCATCCAAAATTAGGGTGTAGTCAAATTTTGTCATGCAAAGTCACCACCAAGTCATGAGCATCATCCAAAAGCTTCCAGACATCCAAATTCCCGGCCATATTATTACACTCCCTTATGAATTCATCCATGCTGCTGTACTTTTCTAGTATTAACTTTCTTCTCTGCAGCACACATGCCGCTACGGCATAGAGAAGTAAGTCGTCAGTAGGAGGAGCTCTCAGCCGCATTTTTCCCCATGCTGACTTGCTGATCCCAGCCCTGATTGCAGCCTGATCAGCCCACATAACCTCCCAGAGGCAAAGAGTCTGCTCAAAAGTCAATTCTCTCCTAAAGAGGACCACTACCATTCTGTACACGAAGAAACAATCTTCTGCTTGAAGCTTCTCTAAATGCCTATAAAGGTGGGAGTCTTTGCCCTTGATGATCTTGGATATAAGACCAAGCTGCCTTCTAATGCCAACCTCATCAAGCCGGAAGTTGTGCCGCGCTTTTTTCATGAAACCGACAAAGCACCAGAAAGCCTCGTGGTCCTCCTCTATGACCGATATGATTGGAGAAAGAAGATCACTCATCCCTTGGCAGTAGCCAGTCTCGGGATCATAAAGTGCATAAGCTTCTAGGATGGAAACAAGTCGTGTAGCATGGTATATCATGCAAGGTTCTAAGTGACTATATTCTTTCAGGCCAACTTTCTCTGCCTGCTGCCTAGCCATGACTTCTGAGACTGCAGCTTGGGAGGGGCTGTATATGATCCATTCAGAATTTGCTCGAAGAGCATCAACACGAATAATCCTTTGCCATGTGGCGAAATCTTCGGATGAGTAGAAATTCAACCCATTCTCTGCTTTTGAAGGAGAAGACATTGTGTTCCCATTCAAAGACATTGCATTCCCATTCAAACCATTTCCTTCAAATTCTTCAGCGCTAAGAAAAGGTATATTGTCACCTTCTTCAGACGACTCAGAATCGGATGATTCTGAACTAGCACCAGAACCTTCTGCGCAGGTCAACTCAATCTTTTCTCCTTCTTCAAATGTATTGACAGAGGGTAAAATCTCAGGATCCCAAATAGGTCCATCAGAATCTGATGTGTTATCCCCATCATTTGAAGTTCTTGCACTGCATAAGTCATCTGAATCGGGAGTGTACTCAACTTGATTGAAAAACCCACCACTAGCACCATTGCTATTCTCAGCAGTCTCATTCCCTTTGAAGCTTGCAACACTACGCCTTAGAATTCGACGACATTGTCTTCGCAAATTATCATATTCATTCCTGATCAGAGGCAATAAACAATAAATCCATGAACCCTGTAAGAGGAGAAAGGGGGATACCATAAATGCAATAGATGCAGAAATACCTTTTCTTGTTTCTAGCAGAATCCCTTTCCTCCTTTGTGCTGTTCAAGTCATAGCTGCTCCACCAAAAAAAAAACGGGGCTCAATGTTACTAAACTTCAAGTCTATACAGCATCAAAAATCAAAAGCCCACAATTTTTAAAACACAACAAAACACCAAATACTCTACAACCACTTCAAAGATAAAAAATAAGATACTTTGCCTAGACAATGGAATCATAGTGAGAAAGATTCGCAAAAGATAAAGCAATAAACATATTTCTTGTTCATGAGAATAGCTTCTTCACAATTGCTAAACATTCGGTTTAGGGGCCTCTTTACAATTATGCTCATAAGGTTGTCTATCTAATGCTTCTCCACCCCATCCAACAAGGAGTATTCTAGAGGGCATTGAGGTAAAGATAAGGTATTGATGAGTTTACAACTAAATAATTCTTCCAAAATTACACCATAAATTTTATCCACTTTAAGAAGAGAACCTAATATTTTACTGAAATTTCTATCAAAGACACAAAACTAAAACTGACCTGCGCCCTTGAGAATCATTCGAAAATTAATACAGTTCTTAATAGCAACATACAGTAGTATACTGCATTGGCTTCATAATATTAGTCTACAATAAACCTTTAGTACGCTACATTATAGTAAGTTAAATCTTAAGAATCTTATTCTAATGAACTTAGCTTATTTTCAGATCATTACTCAAGACATATTTGACTAACAATTGTCAAAATTATCTAACTTTAAGTCTTTTGATCACCAATCTCATATGACAGGGGACATTATGAATAAACATGACAACGTACACTTGCAGGAAACAGATATAATCATGAGAAGCCCTGGACTGAGAGTTGCATAGAGAGACAGTAAAGCGCATGTTGGTAGAGACATCATCAATATAGACACTGACACTGCTTTTTTTTTTAAATAGTGGGGACATAATCACATAAGTCAAATACAGTAATTAGTTATCATATCAAATCAGATTAAAGGAAGCAATCCTGAGACTAATCCAAAAAGTGTGACTAAACAATTGACTTTAATACTTACACTCCAAGAAGAAATGGCCAAACCTCTGCTCTAATATTGGGATCGACACCCTGCAATGATGATATGAAGCATGAGATTTCCAATAAAACATTAACAATGATGTACAGAACCGGAGCCATATAGTTATATAAGCACCACAAATTGAACCACTAAAAGCGACTTACTCCGCTTCTCACTTTCTTCAAAAGCTTTACTCCACCACAAGACAGTCTACCATCAGGTCCAAACAAACATTTCCATTGCTTGGACAGAAGCGCTCGTTTTCTCCTTCGCCTAGACCAAGGAGATTTAAGACTTATCCTATATTGGCAAAAATCATCAAATAATTAATACAAGTATCAATTTTAACTTTGAAACAAGAACACTACAAAACACAATAATTCTCAGTAATTCAGTATCATCAATTCATCATATACCCTGGAATACGAAAATTTGCGACTAAATATATCCACATCCAAATGTACACCCCTTAAAGTCTTAAACCATCGAACCAAAAACCAAGTATAGAGGAAATGTCAAATCATCCAAGAAAGGTACACTAATACAATAGTAATTCTTAGAGGGGTGGTGGTTTGATCGGAGTGATTTAAACTCCACCATGCGTTTCGATATCGCTTCTCCTAAAGTTCGAGTCTTCATAGCTACAATCAAAACCTCGTGCAATACGATTATACTAGTAATGTCTAATTATCAAAAAGATTCGACCTTTGCTAAAAATTGATAACAATTCTTCGAAAATGATACTGAACAAAATTGGACTCGTGAGCTTAAGATTAAAGTTGAGACTAGTCTAGTCTACATATTTCGGAATATTCAATAAAAATTAGCACTCCAATAATACAAAAAAATAATCATAATACTTAGCTGTTTAATTAAATAATTAATTAACACAGATTGGAGTAAGTGAGAAGATTCTAGATCTCGATCTCAAAGGAGTAACGGGAAACGTACCGATCATTGGAAACGGGGGAAGAAGAAGATGAAGACGAATTTGTAACGACGAAAAGCACGGATCGTAAGTGAATCCACGAAGAAGATGATGAAGATGGTGAAGAAGATGATGACGGCGTTGACGTGTGGCTTCGCCGGAGCGATCTCAACAAGTGTTTTTGCTCCGTTATCATTTCCTTAATCTCTAATTAACTCACTAGTTTCAATTCTCTAAGCTCCTGATTGATTGATTTTACTTTGGTAATCTTCAGCTACGGAGGAGGAGAAGGTGGCGACCACGGCGGTGTAAGCCGTGGCCGACACGGGAAGAAGCTAAGCAGACATAAGAGGGGACTTTGATTCCAGCGCCGCCGCGGACGGAGAAGGTGAGGGGTTGATTGGAGGAAGAAGGAGTCGGAGCATGAGAGATTGGGGAGGGTAGTTTGATAAATATGCTGTTGTTTAAGTGGTGGAATGGGGTCACCACCATCAGCGACGGAAAAACCCAACCCGTTCTTAGTTTCTTCCACCAACACCACCACTGGTTGATCCTTGTATAGTACCACCCCAACTAGGCAAGTAGGCAACTACCCTTTACTCCTTTAGTCCTATGTCCTTTACTCACTTTGCTTTTTTTTTTTTTTTTTTTTTATTATTTTCACTCCCATGCGCTATGCTTCGGTGGAGTGCCTCGACTACATACATAGATACATATACTGCCCTGCGTATCGTCGACAATTGAGCAATTCTTCTATATAACGAGTTTATTAATTCTATATTTAAAGTAATGATCATTTTTCATTCTATGATTTGTCATATGTTATTATAAACTAAATGGAAGCAAAATATGTGATGATGCTTAAACACTTTATTTGAATCAAAATCATTTAAGAATTTCGTAGATAATAGCGTTTGACATGTAAATGTTTATTGAAGACGAGTTCGAGTAGCTTGGTTTGTCAATCAAGGACTATATTCAGTGTATAGCGTTAGAGAGTAAAGTGGAAGGAAGACGGGAAGAGTACAAGGTTTTGTGAAAAAAGTAAGGCGTAGGAGTAATAATTAAGAGGTAAGTGCCGGCAATTAGCGCACATATTGGGAGGAGTGAATACTTATGTTTCACACACACCACTTTTAATCTTTTATCATGCGCATTTCCATAGGCCAAGTGGATAAAGCCTTTCTTTCTTTTTCTTTTGTGTTTATTACTACTACTCCTTATTCCTTAATCCTTATGTTTTTTTTAATCAACATTCCTAAAAATCTGCGCGCGAATGTATGACAAGGAACCAGCCAAATTTGACTCAAAAATGAAAGTTTCATCACGAAAGCCTTACAACAGTAAAACTACTTGTATCAAAAGGTGACTATTTATTATAAAATAAAAAATAAAAAATAACAGCCATAGAACAAAGTGATTATATGTTAAAGGGTGACAATATGAGAAAAAGGCGATAATCAAATTAAAAAGATCAATATGTTCGATTAACTAATTAGAAATGTAACATTACGTAAAAAGGAATGACTGAGTATATGATCTTATTACCTTCGTTTACAAAGTACAAACAACAACCTATGTAGACTTCAAACCTACATCATCTATTTAATGAGAATGCAGAGTGTTAGACCAGTTAAACTAATAAGCTCATACATCTTACCAAATAATTATGGGGTGACAGTAATTCTACACAACTAAATCCGAGGAGTTGTCTATATGGTGCAAGTTGCTTAAAAAAATATCAATTTATCAACAAAAGTTCAACATTGAAGTTTATATTCATGATTAATTACAAGTTAGCATTAACAAATCACTACAACCTTCTCAAGCATCTAATAATTCATAGGAAAATAGGACAAAAATGTATGCATTGCATATTACAATACAAACAAGACACACCAAAATCAAAATTATTACAAATATTCAAGCAACTTCAAGAAAATACCATCAATTTAACGTAAAACTTAGCTTATTGATAGTGATATAGCGAAACCACGCAAATAGTAATAAAGTAGAACAAAAGCCAATCCTGAAACAAGATAAGACCTAGATTTGCAAGACTAGTATTCTCATTTAAATACTATTATAGTTTTTATATTGCTCTGCAGATTAATACAGCACATATTACACAAAAGTAAACCAAAAAGTAACTGCGGTAAAGATGAACAATAAATCTCCTTATACCTCTTATCTAGGAGAATATATACTCACCTCACACATGAGTTTCATATTTAGTTGTTCATATCAAATGCATTAAACATAATGATATAGGGTCATCTTAGCTAGCAAATCAAAACCTACAAACTAAGGAAACGAAAAATCCATTAACAATGGTCACCTTCTTTATAAGTTTATGATCACCTTAACTAGCTTATAGTCATCTTTATTCAAATATAGTAACTTTAATTATGTTATATTTACATTTAAAATCATAGTCATTTTTCCACCGATAAAGTCATTTTTATTCTTCTTATGTCTACCTTTGAAATCATTTACTTTTTCTGTTCCTTTTTTCTTTGTCCTACTTAGAATATTTCCTTCTATGACTGAAAAACTTAAATATGATTTTTCGTTGATACAAATACAATCGCCTCTTGAATCATATAATCATCTTTAAAACAATAAGCACCTTTGACATATTATAGTTACCATTAATAAAGTATCCTTGTATATAATAGTTACCTTAATAATAATGAAGTCACTTTTCACATAATATATATATATATATATATATATATATATATATATTGTTTTGAACTAAAAATGTTTGAATCATACAAATTTCAATATTCTAACCTTCATTAATTAATGAGGTTGATGAATCTGATAGTTGAACACTAATATTCTTGGCGTTCTCATCTTTAATTCTAGATTATTGAATATACTTTTAGAAGATTTACAGTATATGGTTTATAGATTGATAGGAAGAACTGTTTTTCATTGATTTTAATCTTCGGATTATATATGTATTTATAATAGTATGTACTACATATTCAAACAATTTAGAACTCCTCTCATACTTATCTTTTCTATATACTAACTAAATTCTATCTTTTACTAATGTTATCTTTTGATTATTATCTGATAAGATTAAGCTTATCTTTTCTACACTCCCCCTCAAGTTAGGTAATCGGGTCTCTGATTCCTAACTTGCATAAAATTTTCTCAAAAACATCTGCTCCTACTGCTTTAGTTAAAATATCTGCCATTTACTCACTTGATCGAACAAACGGGAGATTAATAACCTTGGACTCCAAATTGTCTTTATAAAGTGTCTGTCAACCTCCACAAGCTTTGTTCGATCATGCTAGACTGGATTTTCAAATATGCTTATCGCTGCTTTATTATCACAAAAAATATCACAACTTCTCGTTTGAGGGAATCCAAGTTCTCCTAGAAGTTTTCGTTGCCAGAGAACTTCTGCAACTCTTTTTGCAATTCCTCTGAATTCTGCTTCAGCATTTGATAATGCCACAACCTTTTGTTTTTTGCTCTTCTAAGTTACTAGATTTCCTCCAACCAAGGTAAAATATCTAGAAGTAGACTTCCTACTATCTCGATCACCAGCCAGTCTGCATTTATATAAGCTTCTAGATTTAAGTGACCATTCCTTTTGAACATCA
The DNA here is from genome assembly GCA_026401315.1 of Dysphania ambrosioides. Classification (NCBI taxonomy): domain Eukaryota; kingdom Viridiplantae; phylum Streptophyta; class Magnoliopsida; order Caryophyllales; family Amaranthaceae; genus Dysphania; species Dysphania ambrosioides. The sequence continues at coordinate 3,160,030 of CM048659.1, read as the reverse complement.
CTCCCCTACCAGGAGTTTTCTTCAAATATCTGAGAATTTTGTACACAGCCTCACGATGTTAAATTTGAGGTCTATGCATGAATCTACTCACTACCCCTACAGCATAGGCAATATCAGGTCGAGTGTGTGATAGGTAAATTAATCGACCTACTAATCTCTGGTATTGTGTTTGGTCTATAGATTCTGCATGCTCATCAATTTGTAACCCATGATTCATCATCATTGGAGTATCTGCAGGCTTGCACTCCATCATCCCTACTTTTGCTAAAAGGTCAAGTATATATTTTTGTTGGGAAATAAAGATACCTTGTTTAGATCGAAGTACTTCAATTCCTAAGAAGTATTTGAGCCTTCCTAGATCCTTCATTTTGAACTCTTGAAACAACTTCCTCTTAAGGTTATCGATCTCTTCCTCATCATTTCCTATTATAATCATATCATCTACATAAATTATGAGACATGTTATTAGATCACCTTTCTTCTTTAGGAACAAGGTATGGTCAGAGTTACTCTATTTAAAACCAAACTTCTTCATGGCTAATGTAAATATGTCAAACCAAGCTCTAGGGGACTGTTTCAACCCATATAGTGCCTTCTTGAGCTTGCACTCTTCTCCTTTTAAGAAACTCTTCGAGAAACCTGGTGGTGCTTCCATATATACCTCTTCTATAATTTCACCATGTAGGAACGCATTCTTCACATCAAACTGATATAGTGGCCAATCATTGTTCGCTGCTACTGAGAATAGCACCCTAATCTTATCAATCTTGGCTACTGGTGAGAATGTCTCAGAATAATCGATTCCATATACCTGCGTATATCCTTTCGCCACTAACCTTGCTTTATATCGTATAATGCTTCCATCAGATTTGTACTTAACTGTAAAGACCCATCTGCAGCCTACAACTTTTTTGTCTCCTGGAATTATGCACTTTTCCCATGTATCATTTCTGGTAAGTGCTTTGAATTCTTCTTCCATTGCTTTTCTCCAGTGTTTACTCTCAACTACTTCTTTAACTGTAGTTGGGATCTTTTCTGAGTATAGAGTTATTCTAAAAACAACCGCTGTAGAAGATACACTATTATCTAGTGAATCCTGAATGGGATACTTTGATTTATGGGCTTCATAAGATGGATCATATCGTTTAGGAGGGATTCCTCTCGTGCTTCTAGGAGGAAGATGATATTTCATGGTAGGTATCACTTCTTTTGCATTATCTTCTGAGTGTTCCTGCATCACTTCACTGCTTTCTTCCAAAGTTACAGTATCAATTTCTAACAAAGTTCCAGAGTTAGAATTTACCTCAGATTTGTGTACCCGCAGATGATGCTTATTTTTGAGGGAATCATCCTGCACCGGTACTGCTGGAGGAGTAGACCGTACTATAGATCTGTTATCAGCATTGGTAGTATCACCATAGATCAGCCAACTGAGATAGTCCCTAACAGTCTCCCCCTGACATCGAGGTTGGTAGAAAAAGTGTTTTTCAACGAAATCGCAATCCATCGTAGTATAAACATGGTTTGAGACAGGATCAAGACACCTATAGCCTTTCTAATTCATACCGTAGCCCACAAACACACATTTAGCTGCCCTAGGTTCTAGTTTGTCTCGACTTCTCTTAGGTAGATGAACATAGACGATACACCCGAACACCCTAGGGGGGAGAGTATGGAAGGAGGGAATGTCCTTATGCTTACAAAGGACACTTAAGGGAGTTTGGTAGTGAAGAGCTTTTGTGGGAAGGCGATTGGTAAGATAGTTTGCAGCTGCAATTGCCTCAGGCCAAAAAACCTTTGGTATATGGGAATCGAACATCATAGCCCGAGTCATTTCGAGTAATGTACGATTCTTCCGTTCTGAAATTCCATTTTGCCGTGGAGTATCGGGACAAGTGGTTTGATGAATAAGACCATGAGTATTAAAGAAGGTTTTCATGTGTTGATTTATATATTCTCCTCCATTATCAGATCGGAGAATAGAAATCTTGGTATGAAACTGATTAATAATCATTTGATAAAAATTAGCAAAAACCTCATAAACTTCTGATTTGGCTTTTAAGAAATATATCCAACTCATATGGGTGCAGTCATCAATAAATAACACGTAATACATAAAACCATGACTGCCAAATTTTGGGGCAGGGCCCCATACATCAGAGTGTACGAGGGAAAAAGGTTTATTACTTCTACTAAAACTCCTAGGATAACTATGTTTATGACTTTTTGAAAGAAAGCATGCCTCACAGTCAAACACGAGATTTGATCCAGCAAGAGAAGGAATCATTCGTTCTAAGTACCCTATTGACAGATGTCCCAATCAACGATGCCACATCTGGAGTTGTTCCTCAACTGAACCACGACCAATTGCTGCACTGCCTCTCTGAGATATATCATCAATATAGTACAGTCCATCCTTCTCGTACCATGCCCAATGATCGCTCGTGTTTGAGCATCCTGTACAATACACAAATCGGAAGTAATTAGAACATTACAACTCATTTCCTTTGTAAGATGACTGATAGATAAGAGTTTATAAGAAAGTTTTGGAATATAAAGACAATTGCTCAATAATATATTTTCTCCGATTTTAACTGTCCCGGCTCCAGCAACCTCCATTAATTCTCCATTTGCTGTCTGAATTACGGTTTTGCAAGGTTTTTCGAGTTTTAAAAAATCACCCTCATCATTAGTCATCCTATCGATTGCCCTGCTGTCAAAAATCCACCCGGCTTTTGGGGTGATATTTTGTAAGATGTCACTCGATTTTTTATGGGTTAAGTTTGGGCTATAGCTATGTCTTGTGTTGGGCTTGGCTGTATGTGGTTAATGGTGTAGGACATATATGGGCTTTGTTCATTGGGCTAGGCAATAACACTGGGTTTTTTTTAATGGGAATTTCTGGATTTGTGGGGCTTGGAGTTGGGCTTTCGGGATTTAGGTGGGAGCTTAGGTATCTTAGGGTTTGTTGGGGGCGTGATTTATGTGGGGATTGAAGGGAAGCTTCCGGATTCTTGTGGAGGCTTAGGGTTAGGTTTAGTTAGGGGTATGACATAAAGGGAGCATTTTGTGGGTTTTGTCTCTCACCTTGAGATTCGCCGCTCTTACCTCCTTTCGGTCCCTTCTCTTTGCTTTCCTCTTCCTTTTCCTCTGAGACTTGCTACTTCTCTTCTTCTACAATCATGGAAGCTTCTCGTTTCTTGGTTAGTTCTCCTCTTCCGGTCCCTTTTTTCGGTTTTCTGACCACCAGTCAGGATACCCAATGATTTTGAAGCATCCTTCCTTAGTATGTCGGGTGCCACCACAATGAGAACATTTAAGGTTTGATTTGTCTTCTTCGTTCCTCCTGTAAGTCCCCTTCTCTGTTTGGTGTTTTACGGTGAGCCCTCCCCCTATTCCGTCGGCTATAGGTAAGTATAAAGGTAAAGGTGCTTTCATGATTTCTCTTCTTGACACCTCTCTCCTTATGGTATTATATGCTGCTTCAACCGTTGGTAAGGGATCTAGATTAACTAGTTCCCTTCGATCTTTATCAAGACTTTCGTCTAAGCCAACCAAGAACTGGTATAGGCGAGTTTGTTGTGTTAATTTGTTGTGAACTGGTATGGGGTTTGGCATTCTTCGGTCTATTTCTTTCCAGATTGTTATGAGTTTTCCGTAATATGCTTCGATTGTGTCATGGCCTTGCTTGAGTGTATTTGATTTCATGGTGAGATAAAAAATTTGTAACCCGTCTCTCCCACTACTGTATAACGATTCAATACCTTCCCGCAGTTCTTTTGCTGTTGAGAAGTCTAAGAACTGATTGACGAGATCTGACTCTATATTTTCCACGATCCATGTCTTGACCACCGCATCTTTTGGGCCCATTTGGTATGCTTTTCGATGTCAGGTGATGGTGGGATGACCATGATGTGTTTGAGCCTCCCCCTCCCTTCGATCGCCATCAGCATTAACCTAGACCACTTTGAGTAGTTCTGAGTACTCAGTTTTTCCGAGATGTTGAGAGGCCCACCACTAGATTCTTGACTCCTATTGCTCCTTAGCTTCTCTAGAAGTTCCAATAGTTGAGTTATAGCTATGGTGGGTTCACTCGGGTTTTTCGGTGGTTCACTCATCCTCACAGGTAAGGCTTGGTAAATGATGATATTGGCTAAAAAAAACTCTCTCAAAAAAGCCGGCTCTGATACCAAGAAGATTTACAGTATCTGGTTTATAGATTGATAGGAAGAACTGTTTTTCATTGATTTTAATCTTCGAATTACATATGTATTTATAGTAGCATGTACTACATATTCAAACAACTTAGAACTCTTCTCATACTTATCTTTTCTATATGCTAACTAAATTCTATCTTTTACTAATGTTATCTTTTGATTATTATCTGATAAGATTAAGCTTATCTTTTTCTACACTTTTTGCATTGAATTTTGTAAATTTGAGGTAATTACTATGATTATGTCAACTAAATTGATGAATATATTTGAATAATATTAAAAATTAAGAGTACAATACATTTTTCTTATTGTTTTCACCTTATATGAAAACTAAAACTAATATATTGTTGTTCAAATCAAATTCAAAAAGTATTTTTGATTGAGGATCATTATTTATGGATGCATTTTCATTATTTCTATATTTAAATCAATTTTGCTGACCATAGTTGATTCTTCCATCGGAATGAAGTTTGATAGAGATATGAGATAACCAATATTATCGAAAAATATATGTGATATATTTTTCGTATTGATATTAGTAAGAGAATAATATTTTTAGGATAATTTATGTTAAGTTATTATCTTTAAGATATTTTATTTTAGTATATCTTTTAGAAAGATTATTTTCTATCTTATGAGCGCTAAGTTTTGTATAAATACTCTACCTATTGATCAATAGTAATCAAGTCATATTATTAAAACTTTTATCCTAAATTTTTCATGATATTAGAGCAAGTTAGATCTTGGAAGGGTTCACAAAAATTCCTTCTATCAATAGGTTAGAAAATCAAACCTACCGGTAGGATGAACCTTTAGTCAAAATTATAAAATTTTTTATTTTCAATCTAGTTTCGCTATGAATATGATATTTTTTTGACTCTCTTTCTGTCATGAGAGAAGGAATATTGGTTTTTCTTGTGCTGTGAGACAAAGTTTTTTTTCTTGATTTGAGTGTGGTTTGCTCTAAAAAAAACCAATATTTGAATGGAGCACAGTTTTGCTCAGGAAAAACCAAAATACCATGAGTTGAGAAGAAGATACGTTCTCATTGTAATGTTATATTTGCAGGTTTGCAAAAAATAAAGTAACGTTCCTATTTGATTGATGATTGATGGGTTCGAAAAAGACAAACGTTCTCATCTTAAAAAAAATTTTGAAGGCGACATCACAAAAGTAGTGCATCTCGAATTCAACAAAGAGAGGAATTTACAATCGCGACGTTCGTGTTACTACTGTTTACGATGGCGGGAGAGTGATAGAGATATGAGATAACCAATATTATCGAAAAATATATTATGTGATATATTTTTCATATTGATATTAGTAAGAAAATAATATTTTTAGGATAATTTATGTTAAATTATTATTTTTAGGATATTTTACTATAGTATATGTTTTAGAAATATTATTTTCTATCTTATTAGCGTAAATTTAATATAAATACTCTACCTATAGATCAATAATAATCAAGTCATATTATTAAAACTTTTATCCATAGAGGAGCGAAAGGTGGGTAGAGGGAGTAAAAGGATGAGAAAAGCAAAAGTGGACAAAAGAAGCTATAGAAAATACGTTAATTTTTGAGAGAGGAAATGTGCGGGAAAATAGTTGTGAGATGGTGTGCGAAGTATTGGAACGCATTAATTATAATGTGAATTGAATCTCTACAATAGTTTTTTTTTTTTCTAATTAAACAACCAAAAAACTCATCCCGCAGGGTCGCATTAATTCATTTTAATTTCCAATGCAGTTGAGCGTTTTCTCTCAAAAGTAACGCCTAGTGTGCTACACCTAACCCACGCTACTCTACACTCATTCTCTTAATTAATAATGTTATTGCTTGTTATAGAAATATTGTTGTAAAATTTGTGACTGCAAGAAGTACCATTTTCTCCAATGTTTTTATTTGTCACATTTTGTTTTTTAACAGTTTACAAAGCACATAATAATATATATAAATACGTATTATAAAAATATATAAATTTTGATATTAAAAAAATACTTTGAAACGAATATAATAAGATTTCACATTAATATATATATATATATATAAATGTATATATATATTTTAATAAAAAATTTCAATTAAGTTTTTTACTCTTCAAATAGAATATTCTAAATGGAACAAATAGAATGAAGAGAATATTTTTTTAGCTAGGCTCCCTTTTGCAGAGTTCTTAGCTAGATAAACCATAAAAAAAAAAAAAAGGAAATACTATTGCCTCAATCAATTTTCTGTGTTTATGCCTATTTTCCCAATATTATTTTCTTCAAGCTATCTTAATTGTAAGCTTTATTACGAAGTCCAATTTAGATCCAGGCCATCTATGATGCTCCAGTGGCCGCTGAATGAATTATATGCAATCCCACCAAGCAGTAAGTTAAATTGTAAAAGTAAGTTTTATCGATATGAATCTTTGGAGTGATACTTAAGACCCGAGTTTAAATTCTGTAGTAAGTTTTATCGATATGAATCTTTAGAGTGATACTTAAGACCCGAGTTTAAATTCTGTCTATAATATTTATTGATTTGTCGCTTGAGCACTCTTTACAAAAAAAAAAACATTATTTATACGCAATCAATAACTTACAAAACTGATAAATTGTATACTTAAGGAAGCTGATGTAGACATATAGCTTGAATCTACATCTTAAGAGTGGGAATTAGCCAATTAGGTGAACAACCTTAATGACACATCCCAATTTGTTCAACATCCACCCAACTACCCCACATCATATAAGTAGACATACCCTCCCTCTCCCTTTTCTACACCCACACTTCATCCCCAAAACACCAAAGACACCAAGAAGAACAGGATCAAGCAAGAAAAAATGGCTAGTGGTAGCAGCCTACAAGCGAAAGACGAGAGAGCGGGGGCAGAGATCGTGTACGGGGCGGAGGAGTGCCAGAAGCACTCGTTTGAGTTGCTAGAGGAGATGGGCTTCCCCAAGGGGGTAATGCCTTTAAAGGATCTAGTGGAATGTGGAAGGGTACGCCAAACCGGGTTCGTGTGGATGAAGCAAAAGGCACCCTCCGAGCATTACTTCGAAGAGACCAAGACTTTAACCAGCTACGCTACTGAAGTGACTTCTTATGTCGAGAAAGGGAGGATGAGGAAGATGACTGGAGTGAAGAGTAAGCAGCTATTAATGTGGATTACTATAACTGAGATGAGTGTTGATGATCCATGTTCAGGTAAAATTCACTTCAAGATTGCGGTTGGTATCGGCAAGTCTTTCCCTATCACTGCTTTCATGAGTCCTGAAGAGAAGGTCAAGTACTTGGAGAATAAGAAATCTGATCACAAGAAATGATGATGTCCTTTTTTTTTTTAATCAATTCCAAATTCGACTCTATATATATATATATATATATGAATAACTTTGTTATAATCATATGTTTATGTGATTGTGCATTTTCTATGTTTTAAGGTCTCTATGTATTTGCTGTTACCTTCTTGGAAATTGGATGGTGATATTGGTGAACCTTTTTCATTAAAAATAACTTGTCACTTTTAGACTAGCTACATTTTTGCTCCAATAATATCGTTCATACTAGATGATGTTCATGCATTCAAAGTTTTCACATACAAATCTTAACTTTCCACTAGGTTTTTTGGTACCAAGATTATTCATTTTTTGGTGGGGTATTGTAACAAATTTTTTTTAAAAAAAATCAGAAGATGAAGATGCAAGTAGCTATGATTAGAGTGGAATTTAGTGGTGGTTGGCGAGGGCTAATTACAAGAAAAATGTTACATCAACTACATATATATCCTTGAAAATTAATGGGAGAAACAAGTAGAGCTATCTTAATTCCCGCAAAAAGTATTGTATATAATGAGACACAATAAAATTATTTTGTACCTGTGACCCCTTAATATAACCAAAATTATCCTTAACATAACAAATATTAATCTTTATCAATTTTAAGAGATAACTTTTGTAATTTTAATGGGTCATTTTTACTAGAAAAACAATAATTTTATTGTATCTCATGTATATACAATACTTTGTGTAATTCACAAATTGGAAAATGAGAAAGGGGATACAGGGGCAAAAAAAAAAAAGTAACAGTAAAAAATAATTGATTATATATAATTTCTACATTATGTAAACTCTCGATCTTCTTTAGAGTACCTTCACCAACCATTGTCCACCTACATTAATCAAAAGAGTAAATAAGATTGACAAGAAAAAGAAAAAAAAAAGTTTATAGCCTAAATTGAAGTAACACAAATGCAATTACCTCAATCGGATGTTATACATGAAAATAGAAATTGAATAAATAGTAGTTGGCTTAGTTATGAACAACTCTGACAAGCTTAGAGAAGAAAGGTCCTTCTACGCTATAAAATCTGTCGCTTTATTTGTGCCCATAGTTCATACTGTATTGTAAAGGCCATGACTATTAGGTAATACGACCATAAATCTCCCTAAGACATAAATAGAATTGAGCTGAGTTTTGTTACTCCATAGAATATTTTTTTTAATCTTTTTATTTAAAAAATTAATTCAAAATATAACTTTCATCACAAAGTATATATAAAAAAAAATGATCTTAAATTTAAGCAATAATATAAGTCACTACTAGTGGCATCGACCTTAATTAAATAAAATTCACTAACCAATGACAGACTTTGCCTTGGCTTTTTTAGCAACTTTTCTCTGCGTCCTCAACACAATCCCATACACCAGCTTAAAAACAAACCAAAAATCAATACAACTCTAATGCGTCTAATTCAACACGACTCCGACTTTACTTAAATCTAACGAAAATTATCCAAAATCTCCAATCCAATCCAACTCAAACACAGATTCTCTAACACAACTCTAGTTCAAAACATCAAATAAAATATTTTTTAAAGACATGTATAAGAACCAATTACAATAACCACATATATTAATAACAAAATATTTATAAAGTATTCAATAATATAATTATGTAAACACTAAAACAATCATTGACTAGCTCTGCTGGTTGTGAAGTCTGTACACTTTGCGTATCTAAAGGAATGAAAATCTTTTTATTTATAAGCTTTTTTTAAAAAAAAATTTGAAAAATAAGCCACGTTTAAAAGTAATTTTAAAAATAAACTAATTTTGGTTCAGAATGAAAACGTTGCCTTTTAGTTAAGCAAAATCGTTGCCCCGGGCAACGTTTTGCATGGGGCTAGAACGGGGTGGGTGAACTTGGGGCAAAAGAAAAGGCAACGTTTTTAGTCAAGTAAAAACGTTGCCCCATTTTTTTATAAGCTTTTTTTTAAAAAAATTTTGAAAAATAAGCCACGTTTGAAAGTAATTTAAAAAATAAGCTAATTTTGGTTCGGAGTGAAAACGTTGCATCGGGCAACGTTTTTGGTTAAGCAAAATTGATGCCCCAGGCAACGTTTTATTTTAAGGAAAATCGTTGCCTCAGGCAATGTTTTGCATGGAGATGGAATGGGGTGGAAGAAATTGGGGTAGAAGAAAATGTTGCCTCATGCAACATTTTTGGTTAAGTAAAAACGTTGCCCCAGACAACGTTTTACTTTAGAATATTGCGGGAATCTTAGCAGGGAATCATGTCAATGGAAAACGTTGCCTAAGACAACGTTTTTAAGATTTTTTTTTATCGGGGCTTAAAAACATTGCCTCGGGCAACGCTTTCATTTTAACCGAAAGGCAACGTTTTCATTTTAACCGAAAGGCAACATTTTCATTTTAACCGAAAACGTTACCTCGGGCAACATTTTCATTTTTCCACTTACCTGAATCTCTGCCAAGATTCCTGAAATATTCTAAAGTAAAACGTTGTCTGGGGCAACGTTTTTCTTTGACTAAAAACGTTGCCTCATGCAACATTTTTCTCTGCCCCACTTTCACGCCCAATATTCCAGCTTCATGTTGGGGCAACATTTTGCTTATGGTAAAACGTTGTCTTGGGCAACATTTTCACTCCGAAACACAATTAACTTATTTTTTAAATTACTTTCAAAGGTGGCTTATTTTTCAAATTTTTTTTAAATAAAATCTTATAAATAAAAAAAAGTCAAAGGAATGTATATGAGATGTGTAGGTTGACAACTCACCTTGGGTGGATCCAAAAGCGTACTTGGTCATCTCAAGACTAATAGTTTAAGGGATCTTATACACCACCTGAGATAAGGAGGATGTGCCTGATATGTGATGTCGAGTATGCTGAGATTGACATGGTCGTACTCGTCGCCTATAGCCAATACTCTCCTAGCCTCTGGTACACTATAAATGACTCTATCTGCTAGAGTTGGACTAGGTAAACTGTAGTTCTCGTGACAAAAGTTACAAATAACCAACCATCGCTTAGTTTGAAAATAAATAAATAGTTAGAATTAGAAAATAAAATTTCACTACCATATACCGAATTAATTGAAATCATACCATGGCAAGTAGAAATTTGACGAAGATTCTACCATCTTCGCCGAATAATCCAACTAACAAATTCATACAGATACAAACATAAAACAACCTAAATTTATCAACAATAGGCAAAATAATGAACACAATCTAACTAGGATTGCAAAAAATCTTTATACAATTATACATTGCACGTAATCCTTATATATACCACAATCCATATACATTGCATAAAATCCATATTAATTCTACTAATTCACATTGAAAATTCTAATAGATTGCACAAATTAGGTTTTACAATTTGAATTAGAAAGTTATGGAGGAAAAAGCAAAAAAGAAGAAGAAAAATTAACAATAAATTAGTCGGAAAACTCGACGTGGATGGGAAGCCAATGCATTTGGGGATTTTAGTCCAGCAACAGACTAATCCAAATTATGTACACTATACCATTTTTTTAGCATAGTTTGAGGACAGAGATACTTTTCAATTTTGATTTTAAAATAAGTTGAAAAAAACAAAAACAAATTCCTACTCTATACCATTGTAGTAATAATATATAAAACACTAACTGAAGTATGACGTGGACAAACCTGTCCCGCTAATTCGTTCATTTGTATTACTTGTTTGTTGGCTTCACCTTAACTACTCCCCACAAAACCAACCAACAATGGCCCGTCTCGATTCTCATTCACTCTTCCGTTTCCGCCTTCCCTCCAACTTCTCCACCTCCTCCCATCGCCACCTCCGCCTCCACGTCATCAAATCCGATTTATCATCTTCTAGCCCAATGTCAGAAACGGGGGCTCAGCAACAAAAATTTCAAATCCACCCATCCCTAGAAGTTATCGGAGGGGGCCGTGACAAGTATTTACCGGCCCTAAAAAATAATCTGGAGCACCCATACAACCCGTTTCCATTAATCGGGTCAAACCGGCACGTGGAGACAATTTTCGCGGCGTTCTATCGGAAGCTTCCAGAAGTTAAATTCCGGCGCGAGTGTTTAAGGACCAAAGATGACGGTTCTGTTGCTCTTGATTGGGTTGTCGGTGATCATCTCAAACTTCCTCCTCTCTCTCCTATCCTCATTTTGCTCGTAAGTTTTTAATTGCTACTCCGTACTCTTTTGTCCTTTGAGTTGAGTAAGATATATATTATATAGACTGTCCATTTTTATTACACACTGGAATACTCCTTAAAGTGAGTATACCAAGGGTGTCCCCCCTCCCCCCCTTCTCGTATTAACATTTACTGCTGAAATTGTATGAACCTTTTAATTGATTTATGTTGTAGCTAGTTGCTTCTTCATTACAACCTTAAATCCTAATGTATTCTGATGTGTACAACCCAAAACAAACAATGGTCCATGAAACTAGCAATCTAGCTTGTGATTTCTGATTATACTGCACTGCCCTCTGATGACCATAGGTTTCACAAGGGGATCTATTATAAAGAGCCGGGTGAATTAGACTTGGGAATTTTTACAAAACAACATATAGGTTGTCATGCAATCAATGGAAAGAGTGATGTCTAGACATTAGTAGAAGATATTTTGCAAGTTGGCAAACCAATAGTAATGATAAAGGGAGTGAAAGACCTGAAAGTAAGTAACCAGGAATTTTATAGAATTAAGGAAGTGAAAGTTAACTGACGAAGTGAGTGTAGGTTAGTTACTTGAAGATGTCTGAATTCCACATTACTAATCTCCACTCCTGTTACGGTTGTCTTCATTTTCCCAACTCCTTTTGAGTCACATTTATGAAGCCATGACCTAAAATTGGTTGGAGAAGAATGTTGAATGCTTAGATTGATATCCGGAGAATTATAATAGGATTTTGATTAGATAACATATTGTGCAGCCAGGCCTTACAGGGGGCAGTGATGATACTTATGTAAGACACATGTTGATTAGGGCCAGGAAGCTAGGTTGGCGAGTGGTCATCTTCAACAGCCGTGGTTGTGGTAGTAGCCCTGTCACTACTCCTCAGGTAAATCCTTTCTACCTAGTCACCTTCACCTCCCCTCCCCCGTTAAGGCTGCAGGCATTGAATGGATAACACCGTTGGTATGGGCAGTTTTATTCGGCGTCATTCACAGGGGATCTTACTGAGGTGATTGCACACGTTGGTGGTAGATACCCTAAAGCCAATTTATATGCTGTTGGCTGGTCTCTTGGAGCTAATATACTTGTACGGTACTTAGGTCAGGTATGTTCCTATTTTTATCCTCTTTGAAATCGTGAGCGTGATATATTTTGAAATAAGATTCATCAGTTATTGATGAGGATCTTATTAATTTACCCTATCCTTTTAACAGTTTCGGACCTGGATGTTCTCATGTGTGATGCGTGCAATAGCATTAGAATGTAGATGTTCTGGGAGGTTAAGATGTTAAAGCAATATTCTAGATCAGTTATACATAGGTCTGACATATATTAAAGAAATGTTCTGATGATGTTGCTAATCCATTGTTTACTTTCTTACACCCTCTATGTATTAACTTTCAACTAAGTATGATGTATCTTTGTAATGCAACTGTTATGAGGCATTCAGGCATATGTCAGGAGATCTGTTCATTGGGAAAGCTTCATCTTTCTGTAATTTGTCATGTTTCTAAAATGTACTATGTATATACTAGCAGTATATACATTAAAATCCATTAAAGTTTGTTACTTCCAGAGCTTGTCAAATACCTTTGCTTACTGTTTTGTGGCTTGGAACTACATAATGCGCACCATTCTGTGCCTTCAGTACGCTGTATCATGGTTTTGGTTATTCTCATTTTTTCACTTTCTGATTCCGTGTTATACTTTTGTAGGAATCCCATAATTGCTCCCTTGCTGGAGCTGTGAGCCTGTGTAACCCTTTCAATCTTCCAATTGCAGACGAGGACTTCCACAAAGGCTTTAATAATGTATATGACAAAGCATTGGCAAGTAGCCTTCGAAAAATATTCAAGAAGTAATGAAAACTTGTAACTTTAATATTTCTCTTTATCACTGTATGGAGCACATATACCCTCTGTCCAGAAACAATAGTTTGTATACTATTATGGGCTGTCCATTGAAATATTCACATTTTCTTCAGTACAAGTAGATCATGGTTAGATTTCCAAACATACCTCAATTTAGATGAGGGTGGAGAGACGATGAGAAAGAGACAACTGCTATAAAGGGTATTTATAGTGAGTACATGTTGAATAGCTGACTCCTTAATTATGAGGTGTTGGGACAAACTCTTAAGTCCAAAGAGAGAGGGGGGTGGGTTGGTGAGCTGCTTCTGCTTTTTTGTTGAAATTTCGTCAACGTAACCCCCTTGCTTGCTGCTCAGGCATGCCGCTTTATTCGAAGACATTGGTGGAGAGTACAACATACCAATGGCCGCAAATGCGAAGACTGTAAGGGAGTTTGATGAAGGACTGACTCGAGGTCCATACAATTCTCATCTGACTCTGCACCAGATAGAATTCTTATGTTATCCATGTCTGATTTGCTTGCCTATCTAACATTTTGCAGTATCTTTTGGGTTCAAGTCAGCTGATGACTACTATTCACATTCAAGCAGTTCAGATGCAATTAAGCATGTTTGTACACCATTGCTTTGTATTCAGGTAGTGTTTTGTTAATTACGCATAACCTGCGTCAGTATATGTTAAGTGTTGGGCATCAGAATTTTATATAAGCACTTAATCAAGTCAACGTTGGATATTGATGAGTAGAAATATGACCTTGGCTGCCATTGCAAAGTACTTGTAAGTAAAGTATGTCACATTACTGGAAATTAATTGTATGAAAATGTTTACTTTTTGTCCAACACATGTAGCTTAAGAGTGGGAATAAGATGCGGACTAGAAGGATTACTCTTTATTGGAATTGATAAACTGTCCGAGTACCATACTTTGCATGTTTTGCAGGCTGAAAATGATCCCATTGCGCCAGCCAGGGGTATTCCTCGCAAAGACATAGAGGTTTGTTACTTTTTTCTTAATCCCATTGCTTACACTATAGAAAAATACTCTTTTTAAGGCTTTGTGTTTGCACCTACCCTCAGATTCGTTCCGGAAAGGTGATGGATTGCATGGGTTCAACGGTTTTTGTTTTATCTAGTGATTGATTCTATACATTCTAGGAGGTGGTTATCTTGGTCAATCTGCCAAGAAATTTCTATGATTTTTTAATGTGCGATTCAGTTAGTTAAAGTTGCTTGGTATCCAAAGACACTACCTAGTAGCGGATGTTCTGCCAAGAAATTTCTATGATTTTTTAATGTGCCATTCAGTTAGTTGAAGTTGCTTGGTATCCAAAGACACTACCTAGTAGCGGATGTGCTGTAGTATCCAAAGACACCCCAAATTTTGATATGGCTATTATGTGATTCGTATTTATTATGGCCAACAATCTGAAGCTTCCTGCTTACCACCATATTCTGCTTTCACTTGAGCTTATATTGTTGATTTCACCGGTCTGTTCTCTGTGATAAACAAGTTTGCTGCTTGTTTTTCTCTGGTACTTGTGTTTTGAGTCCGGTAAGGACTCTAAGGAGGATATTTATCTGTACTGCTGATTAGATCTTCCTGATTCTCACTGTCTTCTTCTGTCAGGAAAACCAGAACTGTTTATTAATAGTAACACCAAAGGGTGGTCATTTGGGGTGGGTAGCCGGTAATGAAGCGCCGTTTGGAGCACCATGGACAGATCCATGCGTGATAGACTTTTTGCAACATCTTGAAAGGAGATCGTCGGAAACCTCATTATCGCCTACCCAATCGAATGAAGCCCCAATAAGTACACAGGGTGGCTTGCTTGCAGCAGAGGTATAGCTGGCGATAAAATGATTGCTTCTGTTTAAATTGTCACTCCGTAGCACGTAGTAGTACGTAGCTGTTGTTATATCACAGTGTTCTATTCTTTCTGATGCACCGAAGAATGTGTAGAGGAGGAATATCTTTTTGGCTGGAAAGGATCCAGCAACAACTGTGTAACCTCTCTCTCAATTGGCGAACATCAAATGTCGATTTATAGTGAAGCTTCTCTAAAATGTTTTACTCTTGAACCTCAGAGTTGCTTTTAACTCAGCCTGGATTCATTGTGGTGGAGAGACTGAGTCAAGCAATTTGTCGCTTGTTTTTATCATATCAGGAACCCATCCCAAAGTTCTACTCTGCCACCAGAATCGTCCAAACTGAGTAACCATTACTAAAGTGAACATCAATGTATAGATAAATTACATTTTTTTTTTTTAATCACAACTAATGATGAATTCCAATAATGCTTGAAATTTGCGAATATCCCTCTTAGATTTCACAATATATATCACCCACATATAATGTACATTTTTTTTTTAAAACATCCCCAATGGTTTTCCAATATACTCCCTTCGTTCTACAAAGGTGATTTCATTTACTATTTATTTGGTCAATATGAGAAAATTTCACATTTATTTATATACGTGTAATATAAAAGAATATTGTTTGAGATTTATTAGATCTATACCAAAATATAACTAAAATATATAATTATCTTATTATTTTTTTATTATATATAATTATATATTAATAATCAGAGTTATGTAAAAAAAAAGGAATATCTTTACAAAACAAAGGGACTACAAGAGAACACGTGACAGTCCAACGATAGGACATTGTTCCAATCCAAACAATAATAAAAGTCGATGACACGACATCTTTCTAAAGGGAAATCCCTATTGAAGTTGAAATCCAACCATCAACTTGATATTCCGAAATAATGGTTGCTTTTACAACTTCAATTTGTGGAACTAAAAGAAGTATTAAACCGGAGATGATATCATCATTAGTAGTCTATTATGTCACTTCAACTTTGGTTAAAGATGAAAATTATTAGTCTATTTAAAGTAGACAAACATGAAAATGGGCATGATGTTCATGTTCAGTGAAAATATTATATAATACTCCAGTAAACTACAAATCACACTATTATAAAATGCTTCTTAATTAATTCGTTGTTCGTATTAGCATAGTGTGTGTATCAAATACGCTAAGATTAGTACAACCGGCTATAAGCATGTATTCCAGTCGTATCAAATAGACCAAGTTCTTCTAGTCATCCATGACAAGGATTTATGATATACTCCCTAACCCGCCTTTGGGATAAGATCGAGAGTTTCGTTCAAAATACCTAGTAGTTGGTTAAACCGGCACTATAACAAAATATCTTTATTGTGTTTCGTGTGACTTTGTGACATAAAATATACTCTTAAATAAATATATTATATTCTTCATATATAAGTATGATGTATGAAGAATATATAAAACATACCAGCGAACGCACCATCTATCATGCCGATGAAGAATCTATCTTACATGCTCTGTTTCAGTGCCCTAGTGTCAATGCTATAAGGACCCACAACGAGTTTGGCAATCTGCGCTAAGACATTGTGCACATCTTTTGCGGAGTCGACACAATGAGTTTGGCAATCTGCGCTAAGACATTGTGCACATCTTTTGCGGAGCGACTCCAGTGGTTTGCATCTAAGGTGGATAAGAGGAAGCTAGGTGTGTTTGGGTTACTTTCGGGGCTGCGTGGTTTTGTCGGAACAAGCAGATTTTCGAGGAGAGACCAGATGAGAAATGAAAAATGCTTGAGTAGAGCTAGGCATGGGCCGAATCGAGCAGTCATGCTTTTGGCGTAGTACGACACAAGTAAAGTCATGATACGACACGATACACTATCCATGGAGTGGGCCACATGCCATACCGCGGACAACAAAAAAATTTAGGCACTAGCATGCAAGCGGCACGCCAATTTGGCACGAGGCATGGCTTGAAGCACGCTATTATTTAGTATTATTTAATACAATTAATATTACTATTATGATTAATATTTTTATATTCTTATAATATAATTTATATTATCTAAAATTATTTTTTTAATTCTATTTTATACTTTATTTTTATTTTTTGTTAAAAAAAATTAGGCCACCAGGAGGCAAGACACGACATGCCAAGCACATGGGCCGTGTTAGGCCATAAGCCGAGTTTTAGGAAAAGGTAGCATGACACAGTGCGACACGACTACAATTATGCACGGCACGACACGACACGACACGACAAGAGGTCAGACACGAGCTGACACTGTCCTCGACACAACCTGTGCCCCCCTCTATGCATGAGTTGGTAATATGTGAGTTGTTTGTTAGTTGGTATTTTTTTTGGAGTGAATGGATGTGTAAAATGAGTTTAGTCTATTATGTTATCAATAGGATGTAAAATGAATAGGGTGTAAAATGTTATCAATAGGGTGTAAAATGAATTTACACTACAAGTTTTACATCCTATATTTTACACTAAACTAAACAATGTAAAATGAAAAAACAATTTTCAGGGAAAATGTTTTACGCCCTACTATTCATAGCTTAAAGACAATTAGGAAGACGCGGCGACACTTCGAAAAATACATATTTCGAAGATCAAAAGAGATCAGATTACTAAAACTCATATAACAAATAAGTGTAGAGCTACTTTGTTTTCTTTTATTTTGCTTTCTTCTAAAAAAATTGAAGTGAAATAAAGGTCATTAATTATCCTTCAATTATAAAATTTTGAAAATATAATAAAATGCATAACTCTAGCCCACCTACGCCCCCACTTACTCTTAAGAACCTTATCCAATTAACAAAGAGCATTTTGTCAGTTGCAAATTTTATTATACACTCAATTAGAATATTATCACAAAGAATATATTATATATATATATATATATATTGGTACTAATCTTGTTGACACGCCATGGAGTATATGTTAGTTAATAGGCGTAGATTCAAAATATCCATCAATCTGTCCATAAGAATGGGTAGCATGGTGAGTAACAAGTAGGACCCACGGGACCTTTAATTTGTGGTTTTGTTCTTTGGCGATGAGATGTTGATCATAAATTTATACTCCGTCAGTAGTCATCACCATTAGGTCCATTACCTAAAGAACAATGATGATGGATAAATCCATGTGTATTATTTATGTGTGCGATAAGTAGTACCCATTTTTGTCCAGTAACGTAGGAAAGGATACCATACCATTATAGTAATTTATAAATTCTTAGTTCCCACTTCCCACTTACTTGGAATAATTGCTTGGGTGCGTGCCATTTTGGCGTCTTCCCAAGTTACGTACACTAGTACAGTAATACACTAATACTGATAACGATACTTCATACTTGTCGTATGTATTAGCACACGTTCCACAAATCTGAATACTTTACACCTATGATTCCAACTGCATGCTATCATTCTTGTTCCTATTTACTCTCTTTTTTTATACTCCCTCCATCCCCCAAAAGTTGCTTCATTTCTATTTATAGAGTCATAGTTTGAAAATTTTGACCACAAATTCTTATCATGTTATAAGAAATAATATATCTAAGTAGGATCTTGTTGGATACGTCTCAATGTAAATTTTTATGTCAAAACAAATGAATATGTAAGATGTTATTGGGTTTATCTAAGTTTATATTTTCATTTTTGTTCAACTCTATGCTAATAGATCATTAAATCATTCAAGGTCAACATTGTGCATCGACATGCATATATATATATATATATATATATATATATATATATATATATATATATATATATATATATATATATATATATATATATATATATATATATATAATACGTACTCTAGAGCTTGTTATGTTCTTATATACTCGTATTCAACCTTTTATTTACATCAAATTTACTGCATACATCACATTTATTCATTTTAGTGATTTACAACTGTGTTTCTATCCTTGCCAAAAAAAAAACTTGTGTTTCTATGGAAGGATCGGAATATTGGGAGTAGTACTACTGCTATAAATTCACTACCATGGAATACTTTGTTCTCTAGTAGACTAAGCAATCATTCAACATCAAAATATGGAGCTCTTACAAAATTGTCCACTCTCCACCGTTCATTGTCCACCGTCCACTTTGCATTAAATGTGCACAAGCGAAAACAAAAATATTATTAACTATATTTTTTTTTTATATTTTTATTTCTAGAGTGGAAATTTTATTACACATTTTTATTATGTTATAAAAACTTATATTAAAATAAAATTTTATTAAATACATCTCAATATAAATTTTTAAAAATATTAAATTTTTGAAAAATTTTAGAATATAAATTTTAAGATAAAAATATTTTAATTTATATTGATTTTTAAGCTAATATTAAGCTTTAATTGACCGTTCCACATTTCCATCATCTCAGTTGATCACCCACCCATCAATTTTCGCATTCAATTATATTCTAGCTCGAAGGCCAGCCACCATACTAGGTGCCTAGGTGGTATGAATTCTCCCACCAATATGATCATTGGACAATTATGTCTATATACTTTTGCGTCCTTGTAAACGCTAAAATAGTTAAATACGGAGTAGCCATGTTTTGACCATTACTTTTATTGAATAATGTAAATATTTATTCTCGTTTTTTTGTTTGCATATTTTGTCCAATACTTCATTCGCACTCCAAACATCACTTTATTTTTCATTTTTCATTCTTAAAAAATTCTTATTTTTAAATATTGCCCTAAAAATTTTCCATTACGTGTATTTAGATTTTAGAATAATCGAGCTAATCTTCACAGCAATTTTGGAGTCACTGGTTCATTTCGAACCAAACAATGTCATGTATATAGTTAGATGATATCATTAGTCAAGTTTGTGACTACATTAAGTTATTTTTCTTTTTTGGATAAAAAATAAATTTAAAATTGACCACTTGACAATTTGTTCAGTATTTTGCAAATTGTTGTACGACCTAGTATAGTCTGACATTTTTCATTTAAAAAGGTATACTCTGACATTAAAGTTTGAGAAAATTAAGAAATATAAAAGAACAATTTTACAATAGTCATAAAAATAGTAGTCATGAGAAATAGAAGGGGACCCGTTAATGACCCTTCATCAGCCCGTTTGTAAAAGAGTCTAAACAAAAATGAGCCTAATAGATCGATTTCTTAAAGGATCATATTTTATTGGGTTTTAATGGGTCAATTGGGTCGATAGTTTTCAAGACTTTTAAACGCTATCGGAGACTCCATCTGTCCTCATATATTTGCCCTATTCACTTTTTTCACTTTTTTAAAGGAATGGATACACAGCTGCCACATGGGCTGTAATTATACTCAAATTAAAGCAAGTCAACATATGATTAGTAGAGCCAAAATATAAGGATAGATTTCCACTTTTCCACTTTGCAATTTTTCTTGGTTGAGCTGTTAAATACAAGGGCAGAATTCTCACGAAAATTCAAAAGTGGAGCCAAAAGTTCACCAACTTTTCAAAATTGGCTCCTACCCAAATTTACAATTGTTACAGGAAGATGGTTTCCCACCAAATCAAAATTAACCTTTTACCGCAAAAAAAATCCAATAGACACTATTTATAGTGCACTGTTGGATTGAATACATTTATGTCAAACCAAAAGAGTCATAAATACACATCCCAACCTTCCAACATTTCCACCAACATGAAGATTAACTCCATTAACTCTCAATTAAACACATCATGGAGTTCACTGGACAATGAGCTGTCATTTGGTGTCCCTCTTACCTGAAATTCCAAGGGCCAATGTGACAGAGTATATCCAGAGGCAACAA
Source organism: Dysphania ambrosioides (assembly GCA_026401315.1). Taxonomy (NCBI): domain Eukaryota; kingdom Viridiplantae; phylum Streptophyta; class Magnoliopsida; order Caryophyllales; family Amaranthaceae; genus Dysphania; species Dysphania ambrosioides. The sequence goes on along the minus strand of CM048659.1, from coordinate 3,138,816 downwards.
ATTCTCAACAGGGACCAGAAGAATCGCAAGGGCAGGATGAACCAGGAGACCCTTGCCTTCTACAAGGGACAACAACTTACCAATCTCCAACCATTCAAGGTAACTTAGCATTTTCTGAACATGGTATACACAATGCATCCTTAGGCAACATAAGAAAAAGAAAGGACATGAATGAAGAAGAGAGACTGTCATGCATGAAACATTTATTACAAAACAACAAAAACCTCAAGGTAGCACATGGTGACATAGGCAAACTTGCATCAACATACAACTGTAGTAGATGGACAATCCAAAGAATTTGGAGAACTGTCAAAAAAGCATCACTACTAGAGAGAACTTAAAAGTGTAGAAAAATTACAAAGGGAAGGTGGGCAAGAAACCCATAAAGTTAGTAGAGGAGCAACTTTTGGCAATCCCACTAAAAAATAGAACCAACATTAGGTCACTTGCTAAAGCATTGAACATAAACAAGACTTCAGTCCACAGATTCATCAAAGAAGGACATATAAGGAAACATAGTAATGCAATCAAACCCACATTAACCTCTAACAACAAGCTTTAGAGGCTACAATGGTGTATCTCACAAGTAGTACACATCAACAATACACCACAGTTTCAAGACATGTACAACATAGTCCACATTGATGAGAAGTGGTTCTATATGTCTAAAACAAGTCAGACATTCTATTTAGCCCCAAAAGAAGTAGAACCACACAGACAAACTAAGTCAAAGAGGTTTTTAATGAAGATTATGTTCCTAACGACAGTGGTCAGACCTTAATTCTCAGAAATGGGAGCTGTATTTTTTATGGTAAGATAGGGTGTTGGCCATTTGCAGAGAAAATACCAGCAAGGAGAAGAAGTGTGCATAGAGAGGCAGGTACAATGGAAACAAAACCAATAAAGAACATCACAAAAGATGTCATCAAGAACGTGATTATAACCAAACTCATACTAGCCATCAAAAGCAGATGGTTACTAGGGGCAGATGGACATATACTAATTCAACAAGACAATACTACCCCCCACATTTTAAACTCGGATCAAGATTTCAAAGAGGCAGCAAACTCAGATGATTTTAGGATTGAATTAGTGTCACAACCACCCAACTCACCAGACACTAATGTGTTAGATTTAGGGTTTTTTAGAGCCATCCAAGCCATTCAACATGAGCAAGCACCAAGAACAGCTGACCAACTAATAGAGGCAGTGGAATATGCTTTAAATGTGTTTGAGCCAAGATTACTTAATCATGTTTTATTGTCATTATAATATGTGATGCTTGAATCATGAAATGCAAGGGAGGAAACAACGTCAAACTACCTTATGTTGGGAAACAGAGGATGGAAAGAGAAGGACTTCTACCTAAAATAGTTGAAGTGCCTAATGAACTACTCATAGAGTGCCAAACATTAGTGAATGAAGCAGCAAGCAATGGACAACCACCAGTGAATGAAGCAACAATCAATGGACAACAAACAGTGAATAAAACTGAATACAATGAACCAAATCTCAGTGCAACATACTTAACTCAAGCAGAAGATGATGAACTTAATACAACACAATTGGAGGACTTGATGCAAGGTTTGAATATGAATTAGTTTTGTTGCTTGAAGTTCATTTTGTATCCAAGATGGCAGAAGTTTACATGCATTTAATATTTTGTGCACATAATGTAAGTATGTCAAAGAAGCTGTTGAATGATGCATGTAATAGAAGAAGCTTTTGAATGATGCATGTAATAAGTAATATATGTTCCTCTCAGGAAATTTACCTTGTCATCACATAATTAAACACCATTACGTGTTGCATTAATACACACAAGCACCCTATAACCTAGATTAATTGATGGCATATGGCACCAAATGCATTTAGGGCATAACTAATTAACTTAAAAATTATAGACAACTCAATCTTCATAGAGAATAAATCTCTCAGATAATTTTTTTCATCATAAGCAACACTAATTATTGCCCTATGCACTTGACTCCCTGTATGCCTCAACAATCAATATTAGAAATAGGGGAAGGGATCATACATCAAGCAATTAGTGCTTAAAAATGTACATATGTTAAATTTTCACATCATATAGGAATGCAACTAATGAAATACAACAAAAGAAGCAGATATATGAGGACAGAGGGAGTGCTAAATGAGCATAACACAAAACACAATATCAGTAACCTAATCCATAAATACAGAATATACAGATAAATTGATATGAAAGAATAAACAAGAATAATAAAAATAAACTTATCAGATTACTAAGAATATGCGAGAATAATTAGAATACACAGATTAGAATACAAAGAATATACATAATACAGTCATAAGAGCACCTACTACACAAAATATGCAAGAATAATTAGAATACACAAATCAGAATATCAAGAATACACCTAATATACAGAGGATATGAGGAGTATGCTTTTCACGGGGACCAAAATACCAGGAATATAGATCACAGCATATAGGTCACACCATATAGGTGACAATACTAGAAATACACCTACTACAAAATAATATGTAAGATTAATGATAATATACAGATCACAATACCAACAGTATACATAATATAGTCATATATGCAATAATAATGAGAATATACATATCACAATACCAACAATGTTCAAAATAAGCAAGAATATGCTAGAATACAGCAGCAAACGTAGCTAAATTATGCAAGAACACCAGCAGACTTAGGTAAATGTCAGAAATACAGCACCAGACATAGGAAAATGACAGGAATCTAGGCTTAAGTGCAAGAGTAGCAGCGGACATAAGCAAATCATGCAAGAAAAACATCGGCCAAAGGTAAAACGCCAAGAACATCACTTAATATGCACAAATACCAACTGAATTCCATATGTAGAAGCCACAAAACACAACACATAAGAGTTAATGTCAAAATTTGTATATGCTTCACCTTAACCAACGAACACTGGCAGATCTAAGCAATAAAACAAACAAGTGAAAAATAAAAGCAAACACATAGGTAAGATCTAAGATAAATCAATAAATGCAAGCACAAATTAGGTAAAATCACATAAATCAATAAATTTGAACACATAAATGAACATAAATAAGATAATCATCGAGAGTTAACATAAATAGAACATAAATCTTACACAAATCGAACATAAATTGGACGATAATTTCAAATCAACATAAGTCAAACATAAAAAGAACACAATTTAGGTAAAATCGAACATAAATCGAAAGATAATCACCCAAAACAACTCATACATTAAACCCATACAAACTCACATCCATAAACAACTAAAGTAGGAAATTAACGATTGTAGATAGATCATATCTTGGGTATTTCGAAAAATTCCGGCATCAATATCCTCAACATATCGTCAGAAGGACCGGGGACAAAAGTAAGAGGGACCTCAGACTCATAAACATTAGAGCCATCGAAATCAAGACCCCTACAGTGTGCATGATGCTCGAAGTCCAATTTCCTCTCAGCCCTCGATCCATACCACCATCTATACTAAGGCGTGGACCAGAAAGCCTCAGGGGTTTCAGGAACCACCAGGTTAGGAAGAGGAAGGACAGGATCTGAAGGTGGTCTTGTTGTGGGTGGAGAAGGAAATGAGGGAGTGGTAGTAGATCTAGGCCTAGAGTTAGGTGTACGCGACGAAGAAGGAGGAGGACATGGTGTAAGTGGTGTTTCGGGTACGAACTCCGACCATTGAAAATAGTCATCAAATTCGGAGTCTCCCATCATTCCACAAACAAACAACAAGATCTAGAGAGAGGTACTGACTCAAACAAAGTGGAGGGATACGATGGCGAAAAAATTTCAGAGCAAATGCATCATAATTGCAGTAGATCTAGGTTTTCCAGAGAGGGAGAAGGGAGGAAGAGGGAGATGTTTCTAGAGAGAGAGGTGACAGTTGGAGTAAATTAGGGTTGGGAGGGAAGCTTTGCACAGGGGTCGAGACAAATAACCCAAACACTGCCTCATTACCACAATAAAACACCCAATTCACTCTCTAATAAAGTAGGTCAACCTACACTTTAGAGAAATGGGGCAAAGTAAATGGGACAACCCAATGAAGTAAATGGGGCAAATATATGAGGACAGATGGAGTAATAAATTATTTCCACTTACTTGCCGATGGTCCACTATCAAAATTGAAGGTGATACATGTAAATTATTACTTTCTCTCTTTGAACTGTCCAGCCCGACTCGACCTGTTATGCATCTCCATTGGCCCGACCCGCCCAATTTTGCTTGTGATCCATCTCGAACCTGACCCGACCCAATGCACAGATTTAGCCATAAGAATCTTTTAATCATCACCATTTATCATTAATGTTTAATTTACACCATTTAATAAGTTGACTTGACTTGTTTGTATTTTTGACGACAAAAAAAAACCCAATTATTTACCTGTCTGCCCTTCTCCCCTCCTTCCCTCACAAACTTCTTGGTAAGATAGATAAAAATATCATTTTATAATTTATTAACCACTACTTTAACTTTTATGTAATAATGTAAATGTTTATTCTCGTTTTTTTTTTGTTAAACATACTTTCTCGAATACAGGCGCGGTTTAGGCTACTTTTTAGAGCAATTTTGGAGTCACTGGTTCGCTTCGAGTTCGAACCAAATAAGGTCATGTAAATGTAGTTCCATAATATTATCAGTAGATTTTTGTGACTGCATTAATTTTTCTTTTTTGGATAAAAAATTAAAAACTATTTTGAAAATTGTTGTACAGCCTAGTATAGTCTGACATTTTTCATAAAAAAGGTATACTCTGACATTCATGTTTGAGAAAATTAAGAAATATAAAAGAAAATTTACAATAGTCATAAACATTTGGTAGCCATGAGAATAATCATCATTGTTTATCATTAGTGTTATATCTACACCATTTAATAAGTTGACTAATTGATTTGTTTGCATGTTTAACCACAACAAACAGAAGAAAAACCAATCTGTTATCCTTCCCCCCTCTTTCCCTCTCTCCATTTTTCTTATTATATGCATTGTCTTATATTATTATTTAAGAATAGAGTTTAGCGAACGTGAGGCCTTTTCAAGAACTCTTAATTTTTTTTTAAATTTTTTTAAAAAATAAACCACCATGTCTTCATACCCATGATTTACACAAAAACTGAAAAAAAATTATAAGAAAATATAATAACCAATAACCACGTATACTTTCTTTATATCATTTCACCCTTTAATCTACACACAAAACTAAAAAAATTAAAATTATAAAATAATTACAAGAAAAAAATAATCACCACCCATAATTTTCATTTCTACAAACTTCTTTATAAGGCAGATAAAACTGTTAATTTTTTTAATTTATATTGGTGTTCATATCTTAATTTTTTAAAATCAGTTTCGCAAATTTCATATTTTTCTCCTACTTCCTAAATCTAACTTCATTCCTAATTCTCACTTCGGAGTCCGAAAAGTTAACTGCTGACAAGGTCTCACTCAATACCTCTAGAGGTACTGTAAAAACGACGTACCACTACTTCATTACATCTCCGGTAATACTCCTAAGCTAAATCATTGTTTCATTTTTGATAATTTAGATTAATTGCAATACTTCATGATCATATATTCAAGTACATAGAGTTATCAATCACAAGACACGCAACTAAGGTAATCAAGTTCATAGTACAATAGATCTAGATCTAAAACATCAAGTTTATGCTTTCAGCATTAAGCAAATCACATGGAGATTCTAGCTTAGTCTTCTAACAAACCTAATTTAATCAAACTCCATAAGCATGCATGCATAAAATGAGGTTAATAAAATGTATATCCGGTCTAGGGTCACACGATAGCTTTGTAACTTCTTCTCTCCACGTTGTGTTTACATTACTAACGGACTTAGAAAACAAGTGTTTGGATAAAGAATAATAGTGGAGGTAATATGTATGGCCTATGGGCCATGGGGTACGTACATAATCTCAAACTCTCTATATAGTTGGATGAGTAAAAGGTGAAAGAATTAAGGAATTAAGAAGGCAGACTATGGAATTATCCTTGGATTCGTATTATTAGACTCCATCATGGAAAATAACCAATAGTTTTTCAGCAAAATCTTACCAATTGTGGGATCAAATGGGATGTGATGATCGTCATGATCCTATTACAGAAAATAATCAATACTTTTTCAGTAAAATCCTACCAAGTGCGGTATCAGAGGAGATTTACTCCCCAAACTACAAATTTAATTTATTTACATAATGTCAAAACTGATATAAATATATCTAAATTTTAAGGCCCTTTAAATTTGGGGTATTATTACGTTCTGATTGAGACATATATATTTAACGTCTATAAAGGAAATGTACTTGGACATGATAACAATCACTATTACAATCCCTTTATGGATGATTTGAAGCCACCTAATATTTAAGTTGGAATGAGAAAACTGGTTTTATTTCCTTGTTATAAAAGTCTTAACATTGGGTAGATCGGATAAAAACATCCAAACATAATTGATATCCTATAATTGAGATAAAATTTTGGTATTTAGTTTATAGATCAGCTAGAACTGACGTGTGAGAATGCGAAACCTTTTGCTTAGGCAAATCTCCTTTGATATTGTACACACTATATAAACACCCAAATCTCCTTTGATATTGTACACTACTCTATATAAACACCCAAATGTCCATTGACATCGTACATTACGAACACCCGAATCTCCTGTCTTATTGTACACTCTTTTCTATATAAGCTCCCAAAACTCCTATGCATTTGCAAACACAATCAACAAACACCTAGAAATCAAATCAACCATACCCTTGTAATCTAAGCTAGAGAAATGGCAACAGGAGTTCCCGCAACCACTTCCCCTGTTAACAACGCAATTATCAACCACAATAAGAAACGTCCTGGTGACAATGACGACTACGCCTCCATCATCATGTCCAAAAAGGCGGCTGCGGCCATGGAGGATCCCGTGGCGGCGCTAGCGAGCGCACGCCACGAGTTTGGTGAGCATGGAGGGGTCAACATGTCTATAGAGGCGTCTGCCACCTTTACGGTGATGGAGCCAGAAACCATGAGACGGCTGTTCTCGGGGGAAATAGGCCCTGACAGGGACTATTTCATATACAGCCGTCATTTCAATCCTACTGTTCTTAACTTGGGACGCCTCATCGCCGCCATGGAGGGGACGGAGGCTGCTTATTGCACAGCTAGCGGCATGTCTGCTATATCCTCTGTCCTCCTCCAGCTCGTAGGCGCTGGCGGACATATCGTGGCGTCCCAAACTCTGTACGGAGGGACCCACGCCCTCCTCACCCACTTCCTCCCTCGAGCATGCGGGATCACCACATCATTCGTGGATATCTGCGACCACGCCGCCATAAGGGCGGCGATCGTCGAGGGGAAGTCGAAAGTGGTTTACTTCGAGTCGGTTTCGAACCCGACTCTTACGGTCGTGGACATACCGGAGGTGTGTCGGATAGCACATGACAAGGGGGTGGTTGTTGTGGTGGATAACACTTTTGCTCCAGTTGTTATATCGCCGGCTCGGCTTGGCGCCGACGTGGTGGTGCATAGCATATCTAAGTATATTAGTGGCGGGGCTGATATGATCGCAGGTAATTTGTCATTTGCTGAATTTTGCTGCCATGAATTTTACAGTTATGTTTTTACTCACCGCACACGTGTCTTGTCCTTGGTGTCTGTTTCTCCTGTCGCAAATTGCTCCATGATTTTTTGTGTTATGTGCATGTTATTTGGTTGATGGTTGATGTGATGTGATGGGTGTGCTCTGCTATTGATAAGACACACATACTGACATACACCCATCTCAAAGATAGATGTTAATGAGGGGGTGTTACTGGTGAAAGGCATGTTTCTACATGCATAAAATGAAGAGTAACATGGCTATTAGTGTTTATATTAGCCTCATTGATTTTGTCATTATCAATTTCTTTATATCATACTCCGTGTCCATTGATGTTATCATATTTGACTATTTGGGAGGCCCGGACAATATATCTCCCTTGATCACGGGATGCGTCTAGTATTCTGCTGTGTCATTTGAATCACCATCTGACCCGTCTTTCCTTGTACCTATCCTGCTACCAGAAATCCTATGCCTTGGGCCTAAGATAAGCCTTGGGTTAAAAATCACGATTTTCCCATGTCCTTACTGTTGATTAGACACTTGAGTTACGACAAAGAACCTTAAATTTCACGTTTTCCATCAACTTCACCAGTCAACTTTTTGTGGTTTTCATTATTTTTAAAGGGTTGGCTAGATATCCAACAGCTAGATGATTAACATCTTGTGAAAAAGACCCAGGAAGTTCTTTCTTTTACCTCCTGCTCATCCATAAGTTGGTAAATTTTGCTCGTTCTTTACGGACCACATTTATTTGTTACTAAATGCAGACTTTCAACATCTAATAATTATGCAATTGAAACAGGAGCTGTTTGTGGGCCTGCAAGCCTGGTGAATTCCATGATGGACTTACACCAAGGGACCTTAATGCTACTAGGCCCTACAATGAACGCCAAAGTGGCATTTGAACTCTCGGAAAGAATCCCTCATTTAGGGCTGAGAATGAAAGAGCACTGCGGACGGGCCTTGGAATTTGCTAGGAGGATGAAAAAATTAGGCCTGAAAGTTATCTACCCTGGACTGGAGGACCATCCACAGCACGAGCTTCTAAAGTCCATATGCAACCAGCAATATGGGTACGGGGGAATCCTATGTGTAGACATGGAGACTGAGGAGCAGGCCAACAGGTTGATGTACCAGCTCCAGAACTGCACCCAATTTGGGTTCATGGCAGTTAGCTTGGGCTACTATGAGACCCTCATGTCATGTTCCGGTAGCAGCACCAGCAGCGAGATGAACGAGGAGGAAAAGACCCGTGCAGGCATCTCGCCTGGCCTTGTTCGAATGTCCATTGGCTATACTGGCACACTCGAGCAGAAATGGGCCCAATTTGAAAAGGCCTTGGCTAAATTGCAGGATGTCAAGTTCAATAATATCCGCCATCTATGAGCAGTGGAAAAGTCTTGCTTAGCCATCTGCATTGTGGAAATCTATCATCTATATGATGTTGAATATTTGGTTTGATAAAACTATGTAAACTGGCATATTCAACTGTGGTATTGTCATCAGCTATCACTTTGTCTACCTAATTTTTACTTATGCTTGTCTATTCATAATTCTATATGGCTACACAAATTCACAATGCATCACCAAAACTTACACTAGAGTCAAATCATCTATTGTTTTCTCAGCAGTATGAACTCCAAGGAAGATTTTGCTTGTAGATTTTCCTGCTTACTGTCCTCTGCAGTTACTGCATTCCTAGAGCAAGTCAAGGAGGGAATGATACATTAACATCGTGAAGAACATGAGGATTAGATTTTTGTGTAAATGGCGTGTATTAGGGGTACATAAGTACATGGATATTTCATTACCGAAAAGGGGGCACTCCTTGTACGATTTAACACTTTTTAGATTTTAACATTTTTTAGCAAGTTCATATTCACATTCCACTTGTGTCCGCTGGAGCTCTAGTTTGTGATCAGTTGTGAAGTATGAACGTGAGTGAGCACCAATGCACTATGGTCGAGCATGCTCAAGGCTGATAAGACCACAAGTTATGCTTAATAATCAAACACGACGTCCAGTAGGTCATAATAATCAAACACGACGTCCAGTAGGTCATGATGCCCCTACAACCGAAGCAATTGAACAATTTGAATTGAAGTAATTGTATCATTTTCTACTAGTGTCATGAAGCTCATGATGCAAATTAGTGTGACTTGGCTGCTGAAATTTGGAGTGGATTTTGGCAGTAAATCCAGACTATGGAGATATTGGCATATATATTGCCATATACAGGAATAATTTGACGAGTCAAGACGTAGTGGTCTACAAGACTACAATACCAAGTCGTTTACAATTTTACAATAATTTGATAACTCCACCACATCATCTACGAAGGAAAAAAAATCAAGTTGGTCTTGACATAGTGATTACTCACTTCGTCTTTAATCAAAGGAAAATTTAGGTAGAACCGCAGAACAATTGAAGTTGGAATTAGGCCTTGAAAATTTTTGTAGGTTGATATTTTTTGTCCATTAAAAAAAGAATTATAGTAGAATTTCTTAAATGCTCTTGGATAATATTGATTTTAGGTGTACCTTATCACGTAAAAAGCTCACATATGAGGGTTCGTCCTATTTGCAAACATGTGAGAAACTCAGAAGGAATATTTAGGTATTCCTTGGTATATGTTAGATGCTCAAGAATGTTATTGTTTGGTAAATAGTGTAAATAATATGGTATTTTTGTAAATAATTTTGTGGGTTAAATAGCACAATTTTATATTTTAATAGGATAACTTTTTTTCATAGTATAACTTCAATTTTAAGTTTTTTTTTTTTGTTTGGTGAGTAGTGTAAATAAAATATTTTTGTGGATTAACAAATACAAATTCATATTTTAATAGTACAACCTCAAATTTTTTTATGATTGAAAACTTAAAACCTAATTGTAACTAGAGGTGACAATTCAATCCGAATCGAATCCAATCCGATCCGAAGGAAAAAGTCTGATCCAAAACCTTTTAAAAAAACTCCAACTCCGAATCCGATAAAAAACTCCGACTCCGAATAGCAGATAGGTTGGATTCGGATATTGTATTACATCTGGCCCGATTATGATCCGAGTCCAATAGTTCAATCCGAATAGTACTATCAAGCCTACTATTAAAAAAAGCCCAAATATAATAACCAAAAAAAAAAAACCATGGTATTTGCTTGTGTTGTATATATTTTTTTAATTTATTTATATATTATAAATAAATTATAGTATTAGTAACGAAATTAACAAAAAAATGGGTAAGAAAATATTAAATTTTGGATCGAATTTGAAGGTCCGACGGATCGAAGTTGGAGCTTGCGGATTCGGATCCAAAATTAAGGTTCGCGAACTTGTCGGATCGGAATCGAATTTTGTTGTATCAGCTCCGACTCCGATCCGTTGTCATTCCTAACTGTAACCGTACACAACAATAAACTGACAAAAATGCCCCTATGTCATAAAAACCTAAATAGTAAAGTTAAATGACGAAAAATTTTGTTTTTTTTGCTTGTTTGTCAACGACTTGGAACTCTAACAAGGGTATAGTTATCCTACTCAACAATCCATTTGTTGACCCAAATGCTTCAAGTATCTTTGGACCAATATTTTTTGAGGAAAAATGTGAAATGAGAGGGAAAAAGTTGAGAAAATTATGCGCTTATTAATAGGCTAGACATTAGAATTCTTACAAGTACTATCAAACAAGTAATGTGAAATTTATACATTAGTATTTGTATTGTGAAAAGCAGTAAAGCACATGTAAACAGATTTTTGCTTACAGGAATATATTTAATGAATGCCGTGTCCTTGCAACTGTCCAGTGTTAGACCTGTTTTTGTTTCCGAAATATTGAGCCCAATGTGCTGCGACCCTTGTCCCTCTTACTGGACACTTGTGTATTTGTTTGAGTAGCATAGTGTTTGATGGCTCTTTATTTTAGTTGTCTGTTTTGGGGCTGGGGGTCTGTTGATCAGTTTAGTGTTCTAGATAGAACCATTTCAAGTTTGTTACAGAGATAGAGGTCCCACCACTACTTACATTGCCGCAAGCTGCTGAATGTAAAACAAGCGTTTGGATGTCTAGTATGGTTAAGATTCCATGTTCACAAACTGTATCATGTCCAGAACTCCCACCAGTCTGAGATGCAATTATGTTCCATAAGATAGGTCGCTTCTAGATTGTTGTGGTTTCTAGATGATGCCAATGAGCCATCTGCAGATCCTATCATGTTAAAAAAAATTTGACTCTCTGTCTCCTGCTCAAAACTCTTCAATCCATCATATACATCCCTGTGCAAATTCTTGTCCCAAAAGTGATCGTTTGGCTGAACTATGTGCTTCTTTGGTGAGCTTAAAAATAAAGATTCACCATTGCTGCTGAATGTAGCTGGAGCTGTGTCACTTGTGCTGTCTTTAGGCCTTTCTTTTAAATCTCTTAATCGCTGTACCTGCTTAATAGAGATATGGAAAAGGAGCATATGGGATGTTAGAACATGAATTATTTAGTCTTTTAAGTTCATTTCAGTTGGCTGGTTGAGATTATACCTCAATGATCAAGCTCTGGGTCTCGTTTTTTAGATTCTCGAATTTAGTGGCAAGACTGTCATAGCAAGCTTTTAAGATGTTGTAATCACGCTCTGTTTGCTTTGATTTGGTTCGAGCTCTCCTGTTTTGAAACCATACTGAAACCTGACAAGGATGAAGTCCGAGTTGGTCAGCTATCTGCTTCTTTCTTCTTGACCCCGGTCTTGATTCTGAGCTGAATATTGATTCCAAGGATTTAACTTGCTCCTCACTAAATCTTTTCTTGTTGCTGTTGTTTTTTTGCAATTTTGCTACCTGATCAACGTCCATAGCTGTGGCTCATGTGGAATATTTTTTGTTTTTTTTCTATGCAATTGGCATACAAACTTTTGTTGCTGACATTAATTTTTAGGCTCTTGGAATGGATAATACTTTTAGATTAAAAGAGTGTATGTTCGAGGAAATTCTGGCTGTATATTACCCGGGCAGTTGAGTTTGTGATTGAGTGTGAAACATGGAAATTAGGGGTATCTTCGTATAAATATTATTCCAAATGGATTTATCACTAAGGTGTTGGGCCCCTGATTTGATTATGATGTTGGTGCCGTGTCATGTGAGATTCTAGAGGAGTGGGAGAATCTGGTTTGGGACTCCATTTTTGCACTGTTGGCAATCATTTGGATTTGATTTCTTGAACTTGGGGAAGACCTTAGCTTAGGAAATTCGATTGTCAACATTAACAACCTCCCCAACCCCATTTCCACCTACCTTCCCCTTGGTGATGAATGACCCTTATCCTATCCAGTTCTCGGCTTTAGAGGTTGAACCCTGGGAAGGGATGTCTGGACTCTGGTAGCTCGTTCATCTTAAGCCTATCTATTGTTTATCCGTTTAGCCGTTTGCTTTATGTATTGGCATGTTTGCTTTTAAAAGGAATTAAAGCGAAACTTGGTACCATAACAGTTTTTTCAATTTGTTTTCAAGGCGTCCAACAAATCACTAGTACTGTTAATAGTCTTATAGATCAATTCAGCTCTGATTGGTTGCCTGCAGGATTGGAGTGATGGGATGCTTCTGGTATTTTTGTCGTAAAACTTAATTTGAGGTTAAGATTATAGGCTTGTAGCACTAACTGTAATGTAATATATGGGAGATAGTTGGTCGTCGCAAATGTTCACCAAATTTTTACGAGCACTGAATGAGAATCCGCTTAGGCGAAACTGCTGTCAAATGAGCCGCTCTTTACTGTTTAAGTTACATGGTTATGAACTTTAATTAAAGTCAAAGCACTTATAGGTGGAGGTATGTCTCTTTCTGTTAAACTGAAGAGGTCAAGATAAAATCATGTCAAGTTGTAAAAAAAAAAAAAAAAAAAAAATCACAGAGCTGTGTTCTTACTTCTTAGAAAGCAGCGGCAGAAGAAACAAGAAGGACCATTATAGTCTATTCAGGAATTGACAGATTTGACTATGGCCTTATCTGATTGAGCTGTCAGGTGAACTGATTTCTGGTTCGTTGACACTTGTTCCTTGGGACCCATCTAAAAATTTGGCTCCCACCTTGACCTTCATCTACGATCCTGCCTCAGTGTCTTAATTACATCTGGATTTTTTAAGACCTCATCCATCCATCCATTGAGGTTCTTGGTAGAGACAAGTCCCTATTCTGCTCTAGGTGTCCATTTGATATATGCTCCGTGAATAAGGTGCACCCTTTTACATAAAGATGTTTACATCTTTGTGTATAATACATGAGTAAAAAATAGTAAGAGAGTACATCGAAAGAGGTGGACTAGAGATTCTTTTAGTAGAGCTTAAAGTATTTTTTCTAAAAACCGTTTTTCTAGTTTACATTGTTTAGTTTTGAGTAAAATATAAGATATAAAATCTGGAATATAAATTCATTTTATAATCTATTGAAAAAATTTTCCTCTAAATTTGGGAGTAAAACAATTTTATATCCATTCACTCCAAAAAAAATACCAACTAACAAACAACTCACGCATTACCAACTCATGCATAGAGGTGGGCATGGGTCGTGTCGTGCCCGTCATGGACACGACTCATGCCAACTCGTGTCCGACCCCTTGTCGTGTTGTGTCTAATTGTGGTTGTGTCGCGCTGTATCGTGCTACCTTTCCCTAAAACTCGACCAATGGCCTGCACGGCCCACGTACTTGGCGTGCCGTGTCTTGCCTTGTGCTGTCCTAATTTTTTTAACAAAAAATAAAAATAAAGTATATAATAGAATTGAAAAAAATAATTTTAGATAATATAAATTATATTATAAGAATATAATAATATTAAAATAATAATAATAATTGTATTAAATAGTACTAAATAATAACATGATTCGGGCTGTGCCTCGTGCCAAATTGGCATGCTGCTCGCATGCTAGTGCTTAAATTTTTTTTGTTGTCCGCGATCTGGCCTACGGCCAACTCCACGGATAGTGTGTCGTGCCACTACATTACTTGTGTCGTACGGTGCCAAAAACGTGCCTGCTCGGCCCAGCCCATGCCCAACTCTACTCACACATTTTTCATATCTCATATTTTTGGTAGTCTCTCTCTACTCTACACTTTCCCTCTCTTAAAAATGAGGGAAAATTTACAATTTCTTTTCATCTTTTTCGATTATCATTAATTCAGTACGTTTTGTTCGATCATGCCTTGATTATTAAATTATCGAACTATATCATGAATTTGAACTAATTTTATCCATTTTTAGTCGAAAATAAAAAAAACCCCTAGATTTCCCCCCGATTCGATTGAATCATGAAAGTTTCTTATGAAATGTGGACAATCAACAATTTATTTGAAATTATAGTAGAAATTTTCGTTATGTTAGAATTTAAAATGTAAAAGTACAAACTATTACATTATAACTAGTTGATTGGTTTACCTATTTGATTAGTTTGCTTATTCGATTGAGAATACTCCGTCATAGTTAGCTTAAATACTTTTTATAATGTTGAACCAAATATTTTAGGGTTCTTTGGTTTGTGATGTTTTGTATAATGTAATATGTTATAACAAGATTAGAGAAACATATAGTAAATTTTATAAAAAATATTTATTATAGCATAACAAATTTAGTTAATGACAAACAACTAGAAAAATATAACAGAAAAAGAGTTAAAAAATGACAAGAGAATACAATTAGAAAAGTTAATATGAGTAATTGATTTTCAGTTCAACAAAATAACGGAAAATGTTTAGATGTAAAATCATTTTCCATGTACCATGGAAATGAGTTTTCTATCGTAAAAGATTTTTCATGAAAAATTATTTTCACTTAAAAACATTTTACGTCCTACTAAACAGAGCTTAAAGATCTGATTGTTGCTTGGCTTCGATTTCTTCATTTCACCTGGTATGGTTTCAAGACCCGTAACAAACTTTGAATTGAAAGTGTCTGCCAAATGGGCCCAAATCCCGCTAAAAGTAGGCCAAGAGTCTAAGCACAGCCTAGAATTTTTATTTCATAATATCCAAATAATTACCGTTAATCCTGGAGTACCAGGCCCAACCTTTAAAAAAAATCTGCCTAATTCGTGAAATTTGGTTAGCCCAAACTAAGGGAGAATTTATTTTTACTTTTTTTTTAAAATTCGAAATATAACTCTCACATCAAATATTTCGAAATACGACTCTAAAATTAGGTTCGGTATAAAGTCGATGTCTTTAACCTTTAAAAAAAAAGGAACTCTAGTATTTCTTAGGGTATTCTATTTATTTTTTTATTATGTTTTTTTTTTAAATTATTTGTCATCATCTTATTATCTGGTTGTCTCATATCTTATCTAAATTTATTTGATACTTATTTTAGTTATAAATAAGTTTTTGAAGCTCTTGTGGTATATGGGTTGTAGATATTTTAATTTCATCATTAACGTAGGGAGCAACCAATCTATTTATTTCAATTTCAAAAAAAAATTCGATATAATGTCTCAAAAATAACGTATAGTAACCCATTTTAACCGATTATCAAAGCTTGAAAATAAGATATTAAAAGAGTTATAAACAATTGTAAATGGCCTCGGCGTATGTTTAATTTGTTGGTATAATCTCTTCATATTCCTTTGTTATTCTTTCTTAAGTCTGTTGCAACTCCTTGATCTTTTCATATTGCTCTTGAATTTGTTGTTGTTGTGGCTTATGAACCAAATTCTGATTTTCAAGTGGTTGGCTTCCTTTAAAAACCCCTTACCACGAAAATAACCCGACACGCCCCCAAAACATCTAACATGATCTCCTCTTATGACATGTTTGGGATGAGAGTAATATGTTACTAGGGTAACAAAAGTCAAATATAAGAAAATAAATGCGAATACAAGGAAAATTGAGATAGTGATAGTGTTATTGGAAGTAGATTATGTAGTCATGGATTATTGAGAAGTAAATAAATAGGAAATATTACCCTTATTTTGGGGGAAATAATTACACTAGGGGGAAAGGGGAAGGGGGAGGATGGTGACTATTACTCCCAAAATGAGGCAATTGTTCTCTTTCTTCTACCTCTCACCACACCATTAATATTTAATCAACTTGTAAATACATTATCACTTTCTTATTTTTTCTTAGATTCACATTCATATTTTTAAATTTGACTTTTATTACCATAGTAATTCATTACCCTAATCCCAAACATGCCCTTAGTTGTTCTCAATACCAAATCCAACAACTCAATTTTTACAATTATAAATACGTTAGTATACTTGTTATAATTTATAACTTGCATGTATCTCCTTGGAGCATGATTTGTTAGACAACTCAAGAACACCTTCGACTATGCGCATTCCTTTATTTTATGGGGTCTAATTTTACATTTTTCAAGAATATAATCTTAGCTCTATTACACTTCAGTGTTCTTGAGAGCGATGAAAAATTTGTAACAGAAGTAGTTGTTTGCCACGTGTGGCATAATTCGTGGTACACTGGTACAAGTGTTCTTTGTCACGTTTAATCTCTTGGTAAAAATTATAATTAATGGGAAGTACTTATCGTTGTTAAAATTGGGCCAAGTGCTGATCGTTGTTATCTGAGATCTATGATAGGAATTGATGCAAGAATCGAAGCAATGGAGAAGTACAAATAGTATATGTTTTGCAACTTCGACTATTGTCACCAAATTCCTTATATTTTCATTCTCTATGAAGTTCCATTGCTAGGCGTCTATCTTCAAGACTTCAATTCTACCTACCATCATTAACCTAATAATGTAAGCATCTGTTCACTGGTTCAATGAAGGAGATTAGGAAATAGATTTGTTATAGGAAATGGGTTCAACTAAAGTTACCGATAGCTTAGTTAAGTGGTACTTATAGACTCAATAAAAATAAGTTGAGTTTATTAAAAACAATAATTGTAAATTCAGTAAAAATAAGTTAAGAAAAACTAAAACTTCTTTTTTAAGGATGAGAAGAACTAAGCCTTGGCAAAAACTTTGATACACTCTCCGTCCTTATAAGAAAGTCCCATTTTTATTTATAGAGTCAAATAAAGTTCGAAAAATTTGACCATAAATTTTGATCATGAAATAAAAGAAATAATATATTTAAGAGTGAGTACACGCGTAAAAGCGTTGAATTTCTTAACTAAAGAAAATTAATACGAGTCTCTGGAAACAACTAATTTAAAGAAAAAGTGGGTTGAAGTAAAGATTGAAGACTTGAAGTGTCCCCGCCAAAAGAGTAGAGCATCCAAAAGGTTTGATTGAGGTAGTTAATTTTTACTGCTACTGTGAGTCTGTGACTTGTTACTAAAAACACTTTTAAGTTCTCCGTTTTCTGCTGGCTGCTGCTGTCATCTGCAATTATAAGTGAGACAAAATAAAAATCAGCTGCCAATATGTGATGTACGTTCAGTATAATCATTCAAAACTTGCCAGTTTTCAAATTGGGTATTGATGGCGAATTGGCATTTAATTCTACCTTAATTTGCTCCACTACACCAACTCTTATATGGTGGTTTAATATGCTTTGTTTTATTCATTGCATGATTGCATCAATTCTTTCATCAAGGAGGAGAAGGTGATCAACAAATTAAATCAAGGTAATATAAGTTATCAATGTTGAGTTATATCTCTGAGCTACCATACTAATTTTAATTTCAAATAATAGTATAACTTTATTTGACATATCTTTAAAAGATTATTTAGTTGAGAAGGCGAGAAGTTATACAACTTTATTTTCTATTAATACGATCTCATTTTCAAATATTGTAATTTTAATTACGAACATTAGCAGGTTCTGAACTGATAGGGAAGCAACCCTTAATTAGGTTGCATTGGAGATAATTTCTTACATTCGTCTACGTTACTTCATCTTGCAATGGATCGGTGGATAACACAAGACGAGAAAATGCAAATGTGCCAGTATTGTTGTCAAATCAATTCAGAAATAATGGACATTCAAATACAAAAATAACTCCTAACAGAAGAAATATTCGTAAACAAATGTACACACTTGAAACTTGTTCAAGTTCAAGGCTCAGCTTCAGCTAAATTGAATCTATTGTGGCACAAAATTTCTAGCTAGAGGAACTTGATATGTGCTTGTTTGAACTGCTTCAAGTCCAAAAAGAGAAACGGAATGAAATCAAATCAGGTGTGGCAAATGAACTAACAGTATTAGTTCACCCCATTTCACTACGTTTCTATCGACCACACTTGCTACTTAAATATCATATTTCATTGATGGTGAATGAAATGTATAACAAACCCTAATCAATGAAAACGCACGCTGAGAATCGTATGCTTAATGGAAGTAGGTAAAGGAATAGAAAACAACAGTGTACTCAAACGTATAACTTGAGAAAAAGAAGTATAATAATGAATGAGTCCATACAAAAAGGACGTATAGAACATGGTTTATTGCAAGCAGCCATGTTGAAGAAAATGAAAATTTCTAGATCGGATCGAGGCGCGCATACATTATAGCCCCCAAAAAAAAGAATTGAAATTTGGATGTGTATTTAACAGACAATCCTCAGTTTGTTTCCTTTTCTTACTCATCTTTGATATTCATACCAAAATCAATGATAGAGCAATCAAGAAACAAACGTATATATGGTACACATTACCAAAATTGTCTTGGAAAAGTGTTTGTGTGTGTGTTTTTTGGTTACGGTGTTGTACTGTCAAACAAAGATTCAACTAACTACCATCTTAGAAGAAAGGGTAGGAATACAAGTCAAACAAATGATGCAGTTAAAAACCAGAAACATTGCTAGATGTAGTAAGAGCTAGCTGAGAAGGTTGAGGATGAATAATTTAAAGGAACTTACCCTAGTTAATAATATCATGTGTATCATCAAACGAATGCTGAATCAGACATAAGCTAGGGAACAAGAGTTGGGGGGAATGAAGCCTGGTCCGACGTCACAAAATCATCATTAATCTCATTCCATTCATGTGTATGCAATATAATCTTCATGCTATGGCTGGAATGAGCAACGGACATGTGTCGACGAGCCAGACAACATTCCCCTCAACATAACTTACATCCTCTTCCTCAACTGATATGCTTCAGTTGTATTCTGTATGAGGTACTTAAATCTGGTTTGACTGATATATGAAAGACAGGACAGAGAGAAAAGAGGGGCAGGTAAAGGTTAGGAGGTACTAATATGGGAGAGGTATGTGGCGGAGATGGTACAAACTTTAAGAAAACACATGAGTGTATGTAAAGAACTGAGTAGGTAGGTAGTAATTGTAATTCAGAATGTAAAAGCTGTGTATCAGGCTTTCAAGCTGCCCCCTTTCCCCTCTTTCTTTGCTAGTAAACCTGATCTTTAGGCTAAACTTTCCCCTTGTAACGCACTTTTATAGAGATCTCCTGATTAGGTCATAATCCATATGCATTATGACCTAATCATGCATTCTACGTCTTCTTCATTTTTTAAAAGTGCATTGTGTTATTGTAGTGTGCTGATATTGTGCATTTTTTTGGGTAACCGATTGTTGTTCGGTCTACCCTACAATTTTTTTCCCAAGCGTCCTAGAGAATTCCCGTGCCTTCTTTGACGTACACAACCCATGATCATCAAGCCAAGTCACTCATGTCATCTTTGCAATTAAGTGCAGGCTCCCAACAATAACAAAAAAATAAAAATTAAAATTAAATGCTCTAAGGCTTGCCTAATCTATTTGGGCTTTGTTTCATAAACCTGATTTACTGAAGTGAAAATATTTTTGCCGATTACTAATTTTTTCTAATTTACTATTATTTTTTAATTTTTTTGCAATTGCAATTGCAATTAATTTTTACTGATTGAAACTTTTTTTTTTTAAAACTGAGCATACTAGCAATAACATTAGAAAAGATCAATTTCCGCAAGAGAAATAATGCTATGCGGAAAGTGATTACACTCAAACACGTCAAAGCTATTACCTATTGCCCTAATCTCATCCACGAACATAAACTCTGGTCTAAATCCTCTGTGCTTGTTCTTGATTTTACACACCACCTCCAACGCATCGCATTCCAGGATGACCCTCCTCATCCCCAGTTGCTTCGCCAAATTCACCCCCAATAGCGCTGTTACCACTTCAGCCATACTTGCTACCCATTTCCCCGAAAGCCACTTGCATGCCATAGCTATAATACTCCCCTTCTCATCACGAACAACAGCTCCTAACCCAACTCCCTAGCCTCATACACTGCTGCATCATCAGTGTTCACTTTGATCATTCCAGCTGAGGGTAAAGCCCATGAAGCACCTGAAGTTGTCCCCGACCTACTACAGGGCATTAGTACATTCGAAGCGTACGTACAATAATATGCAACCAACTTACAAAATCCTCTCACCAACTCTCCTCCATCTGCAACATTATTCTCGAATACTACTTTGTTCCTTAATGCCCATGCAACCCAAGCAAGAGTGAAGAATCTATGCTCATCCTCTCCTGAGAGCTTTCTTATCATATCCCCAATAATCTTTATAAAAGAATCAGTTGGAGTAGCATCAAGAATGCAAGAAAAATTAGAAGATTCTCATATCTGTCTAGACTAAGGACATAGGAAAAGGGCATGACTAATACTCTCTGCCGCCAAACCACACCTAGGACAAAGACTACTATCACATACCATTCTACTATTGAGATTTTCCTTGACAACTAAGGCTTTTGAACTTCTCTCCACAAAAAATGCCTTAGTTTAGGGGGTCCTCCTACGTCCACACTCTTTTCCAATACTCTGTCACCTCTACATTGTCTGAGGACCTCCAATTCTGACCTTGTCCCAGTCTCCCTAACCAATATGCTGATTTCACAATGTAAGCACCATCCACCGTCGGTCCCCAAAACCTTGTGTCTTTAGGAAAAGCTTGGAGTAGGGGAACACTTAGAACCCATTCCACATCTTCCTTTGCCATTATGGACTTTACTTTATCCTCATCCCAACATCCCCTCTCATAGTCAATCAGATCAGCCACTCTCATAGACTTATCACATGGTGCCTGTGTCTGGGAACTAGCCTTTCACAGTCCATTGGAAGTCAAGCCTCATCCCAAACCCTTACCTTCAGCCCATTTCCTATTCTCCATCTCAATCCCTCTAGCAGAAGACTCTTCGCACCCCAGATACTCCTCCATGAGTAACTAAGATTGTGACCCCTCCTAAACTCAACAAATTAAAACAGAAGTTTTTATAGTACTTAGCCTTAAATATCTGAGCTAGCATTGAATTCGGGACCTGAATAAGCCTCCATCCTTGCTTAGCAAGAAGATCCAATTTGAAAATCTTCAAATCCCTGAAGCCCATTCCTCCCCTCCACCCTTGCTTAGCAAGAAGATCCAATTTGAAAATCTTCAAATCCCTGAAGCCCATTCCTCCCCTAGATTTTGGTACATAACCTTTCCCAGGATGTCCAGTGTATCTTCTTCGTCTCATTGTTGCTGCCCCACCAAAATTACCGATTGAAAGTGATATAATTAAATTACTGAATTATATTTTGGAATTTTTTTTCTAACCTTTTCTTTCAAAGTAATTGGGTAAATAACATTAGGCTGAAAGTATTTCGGAAAATGAGGTTACTTGGGAATTACGGCTGTCCTTTGAGGTTAATTTGAAAATATTGGAGAGTAATAAGGGGATACAAAAATCTTAGAGATAAAAAATCGTACCATAGAACACTTGCATACAATTCATCATTTACATCTCTCTGATTATTCCCATTACATACTTGACAAGCATAAAGAAAACAATGTCCTGCTTCATCCTGCTGGGAGGGTGCAATTATAGAATATCTTTAAAACTTTGTAAACCTGCAATTCCTAATAGAATTATTCATTGATCCAAACTCTAAAGTGATGTATTACCGAATTGTCCTGCGGAGTTACGTAGAGAGAATAATATGTCTGAGTGTGAATAGTAAATATGATGCGTATATTATTCTGATAACCTTGAGAAATTATGCAAGTCCTTGACTATCCTTATTAATTAAGACCATCATATACAAAAATAACGTAGAATGACAAATTTTATCCAAAGATATGCCGAGGTGCCATTGTATGGTCATAATATACTCTTGAGTTGGGCAAATCAACCAATACTTCACGTCATTTAATAGGCTAGTTAATGTCTCATAATTACTTAGGGTATGGCCGTATAGGGTCCATATTTGAAACTGAAGGTATACTCCATGAATACTTGAAAACCTTAGGTACGAGGAAACCTTAGACATGCGCATTGAGTTGGGTCAGGACCGGGATGAGTCACGTGCAAAACGAGTCAGGTCGAGTTAGGCCAAAGAAGATGCAAAACGGGCCGAGTAGAGTCGGTCCGGTCCGGTCCAAAGAGAGTATAGTTCTATTTATAGAGGGTTATAATATGCCTATATTACTTCTAATAATTGAAAGTAGATCATTGGTAAGTAAGTGGGAAACATTCATACCTGATAGTGTTTAAAAGTTTTGAAAACTATTGACCCTATTTGACCCTTTAAATACCTAATTAAACATGACCCTTTAAAAGATCGATTCATTTAAGCCCATAACTGATTAAACTCTTTATAAATAGGCTGGTTAAGGATCCTTAATGGGGCCTCTTCCATTTGAGCATATCTAGGAAACCTCATGAAATTCTCTTTTTTGGGCTTATACAAGGAAATAGCTAGTCAAACAAATGGAAGGAGAGATAGAGAGAGTGAATCGAGCTCATGTAAAAAGATAACGAAACAGATTTCACTTTTGCTATGGAGTATTTTAATTTTTACTCTTTTACAAACTCGTTTTAGCCTTGTCTAATGTAGTTCCTATTCTACAAATTCAAATCCCTTCAAATAAAGTTGCCCTGCTCGTTAACTTGGCTAGGGCATACGCAATTACAATCAGAATCCAAATTTATAAAATAATTTGTTCAAAACAAATTATTACTCTATAAATTTATCAATGAAAACTAGGTAAAATATTTCTTCCTTGTAGGATAATGCTCCATCATGTATTCGCATACTAAGGTAGATAGCTTCTTTGGTAAATCGACTAAGCATAAACCCAAATTGATTTTTCGTTGATATGTATAAGTTTAAACATATTCATACCACTTTCTCAATACCTACTTCGGGTGCTTATGCACTCACATCGCTCACAATATCTTTTCCACGAATGAAATTCACCTTCATTTTCCTATCACTTTTTCTATATACTTTAACAATATTATTTATTAGTTGATCTTAAAAAACAACCCAACTCCATTCATATTTATTAAGCTTAGTCGAGTTCCACAGCTTATAACCCTAGGTCTAATAATTTTAGTTTTCTCTCCAACTTAGTTTGTCTCTTGAGGATACAAAATGTTAATACTTCTCTTCATTAACCACTAGCTCAATAAGCTTTCCTACAAGCGACCCCATATTCCAAGATGCGAGTCAGAGCTTAATCTCTACAATCCTCACTCCTCTTCTTAGAACCTTAGTGCCCTTGCTCATTTCTCACCACTCTCGGGTAATGTGACTTACCACTTTGGGGTGACGACCAAGCAATTCAGCATGATTATCAATTCACCCCGGAGGAAGCCAATAGGTCTAAAAAGTGAAAAGCCCCCACAGAAATAACTCCATGGACCCTCCAATATCTTCACTGAAAATTTATATCAATCAAGTGAACTCATAGTCAATGAACTACATGAGGAAGCCAAAAATAGTCACTATGAACATATTAGTGAATCCATGCACACATCACAGGACAATATATGTAAGACTATAAGCGCTTATGAATAGTATGAAGTACCTCAAAACCTCAAGAAATGTATAACACTAAGAAATTATGTTCCTTTTATTTGTCACAATTAAAAAATTATATTTCGAAACGAATCTAACAAGAGACCACGTAAATATGTTTTAACTTATATATATTAATGAAAAACCATATTAAGTTTCTCAATCCTCAAATAATATATCTAAATAGGACAAATAAAAGGGAATGAAGAGAGTATACGTTATTCGGTTAAGGTTGAAGTGCAATCGATAGGGCGGGGCAGCTGGTAATTATTGGAGCTCAAACGTTGGGTTTGGAACATCCGGTAGCAAGATTGATGAATGTGGTGAAAGACGTACTTGGGTCCGGAATTACGGTGCGACCATATCAAAAGTGAATGAAGTTGTGTTTCAGAAAGTGTTTGTTAAGATGCCATCGAATTATGACGAGTTCCTTAGCACTCCAGCAGGCGGTACTAATGTTATTCGTGAGAGACTGCGGCAGTGCTAATGGCTTCATCCCTACTTAATGGGGATAGGTATTGAATCTGTCGTAGATAATATTTTCACAGATCGAGTCATATTTTTGCATAATAGAAGAAACATAGGCTGGAGATTCAAACGAAGAGAAAGGGAGGGGCACAAGTGATTTTTAAATGGCCATCAAGTCTTGAGCCAATTTGGATCACTTCCTGGCAAATTATGGCTCATGCAAATTACTTTCCTAAACAAATACAACTGTAGTTTTCTACATATACTGCAGCCTAAACCCATGTCATAACCTTATCACATAATATCGATAATTCTCATCTGATTTATATGATTTTCGCGTAAACTTTTGGTTTCTTATACATAATAGTTATTGGCTATGGTGGAAGTACTGAAGAAGGTTTTCCAATCTATCCATGATCCACCAAATGTGTGAACCATCTTAGTCTTGAGCAGACCTATGGTAATCTTCATCAGTATCGTCATTCTCCTAGGGTCTCCTACAATAAGGACATTGATTAACTGTATTAACACAAAAAAATGACGAGCTACACCCACTACAGCTACTGTGGCACGGGCTATAACTAACTGTTCTACACTTTCTATCGTACAAATACTTTTATATATATACATACACACATATATATAGGGCACTGTGCAGCAAACTAATCGCATAATAGCTACAAAGAAATGCTGATTAACACTCTTTAATTGAAGACTGTGATGTTGAAGGGAAGCTCGACTACTCGAGGTGCGAGAACCGTTCTTAAGTGGGAAATAGAATAGGGCTTTACAAAATTTGGGCCTTCAATTGGAAAAAAACAGTTAGTTAGATTAAAATATATATATCTATTCTCCTTTTCAATTTTCAAGCGTGATTAATCCCCCTACTCTAATTTATCTTTTTTTTTTTTTTTTTTATAAAATCAGGCTCAAGTCTATAATCGGGTTACTAAAGAAACTGGATTGCTAAACATCGCCCGCAATTACAGGACATCGCCCGCAAATTTTCAAATGAAATTACCATTACACCCTTAGTACATTATATCATCTAAATCAAACTCATTTCTACAAAACACCATTCATTCATCATCTTCTCCAAACAAAATTTACAAATTCTCATTTCAAACATCATGTCCCGAAGACCCGGCAAAGAAGTGTTGAGGCGGCACCGGCGGTGGCGGCGGCGACGGCGACGACTTTTCCGGTGGGTGAGGTAAATTTTTTTTTTATTTCGCATGCGCTGGGGATGGTGGCGGCGGTGGGCGGCGACGGCGGCCAGGGGCGGCGGCCGGGGCGCCTGGATCCGGCGTCTGGGGAAGACGCCTCGGCCGTGGACCAGGCGCCTAGATCAGGCGTCTTCCCCAGATTATAGATGTATATTTAGATATATTTTAATTGTGTAATAATTATTATATTAATTGTGGTAATTGATTTATTTTGAAATGTATGTTTAGGATATAGTATTATGATTATGTCATTTTCTTTGATGTAATTAGGAATCGAGTTACCGACCAGGAAAAGGGAAATCGATACCTGCTCACATGATTAGACAACACTTAGAGGATGATTCGGGTCCAAGGCATCCACGTACTCGTGGTGTGTCTGCCTCGGCTCGAAGGGAGAGGGTATCTACTCGATACGAGCAGTCAGTAGGTATGGAGGACGAAGAAGAAAGTGTTGATAGTTGGAATGATGATGAAAACATTTTCGAGGAAGATGGAGATGATTATATAGATGAATTAGAGGTTGAATTAGAGGGTGATCGAGCCGATCGAGAAATTATTGTTCGTAAGGGTAAGGGTGGCCGGTTCGTTAGTACTTCTGGTACAACTACCTCTTCTATTTCTGGTCAAAGCCGGAAGAAGACGAAGGTTGATGATTCATGGGTTGTGAAACAGGCGGTTCCTGGTGGGCAGGTTGATGGGAGTGTTATTCCTAGTTTTTTGGGTCACATTGCTAGGCGCATATGGGATGGTAAGGAGAGGGAATCTTCATCATGTGTTGGTATTTTAAAATGCCAGAACAGAGATAGAGCGTGCGCAAATTTGCGAACTTGGTATGAATCATGGATGGCTGATGGTTCACCTCTTTGTGCACGCTTAGATAACACTGGAGTGTCCCACCTGCCTTGGGCCATGTTCAACCATATTGATGCTACCCTTTTATCAGCTTTCATAGAGCGTTGGCAGCCTGACACCAACTCATTTCACTTCCCTTTTGGAGAGATGACGATTTTATTGCACGATGTGCATGAGATACTTAGGCTCCCTGTAGAGGGTAAATTAGTAAGTGAAAAACAGATGTTGGGGATCTGAAGACTTATTGTGCTGAGTTACTTGCTGTGAGCATTGAAACACTGGATGCTCGTAAATATTGGCAAGGAGGTGGACTGAATATTAAGGCAGTCGATAATTTGTGTAGGAAGGTGGATCCACCTAGGCATTTGAACAACCAACTCAGTGCCTATTTTCTTCTATGCCTTGGATGTTGTTTGTTCCTTGATAAGAGTGGTTGTAGGGTAAGGCCACGGGATATAGTAGAGGCGAGGGAACCCAGTACTATGGGAACATACTCATGGGGATCGGCTACTCTAGCATTCTTATACCATCAGCTTGGAATAGCCAGCCGTACTGATTGTAAGCAACTCACTGGTTGTCTTACTTTATTTCAGGCATGGATATATGAGTATTTTCCTGCCTTTCGTCCTCATAGAGACCGCATTCCCATTGACGAAGGGTATCCTCGTGCCGGATGTTGGAATGTCCGCATGGTTACTAATTCTACAGAGCGACTGAGGGTGATTCGTCGGCAGCTTGATAATATGACTGCGTCAGAGGTTAGTTATCCTTGTCTCTATATTCTTATTTTGGTTTACTTGACGTATGACTGGTAATCGTTTGCTTTGCAGGTTGAGTGGTTGCCTTACTTTCGAGACCCTGCTACGAAGGTACCAAGGACTGCATTCCTCGGTCTCTTACAGTATCGGGACATTATTGAGCCTTACATGCCCGACCGATGTTTGCGACAACTCGGGTATGTACAGGTCATTCCATCTCCCGCTCCCAAGCCTGTGTTCGCTTATCGTCTAGAAGTATCGGCCGAGTATAAGGTGGAGTGGCCTATATCTGTGGTGGAGAACTTGTGGGTTCAGTTCCCGAGGGGTGCAAGACTTTTCTTAGGTGATTTGGCGCGTACTGAGGTTCCTTCCATTTGTGATGACTCGTACATGACATGGTTCGAATCGAAGTCACATCCTCGCCTTGTAGCAAATGACGGGTCTGAATTCAGAAGAGACCGAGTTCCACCACGAACTGCAACCGATGTTGTAAGTCACTTACTCTTATAATTCTCAGTTATTAATTTTTGTCTCTTATAATTGTTTCTACTTCTATGTGCAGTGGATGAACATGGCGATTGAAGCAACGTCCAGTTTTTTGGAAGTTAGATATTTGATGCCTACCGAGAAGGCAAAGGCCGCTTGCACTCGGTGGGATAATATTATTGACATGTGGAACCGATCATTGACTATGCAAGATGCCGATGATGAGTCTTGACGTGTTTCTTATGGAATTTGATATATTTTTATTGATTTGTAGTTATTTTGTTGGATATTTTGTTGTGTTTGGATTGTGTTGGAACATGTGTGTGTTATTGTTGCTGGTGGATTGTGTTGGAACAGGTTAATTTTACTGTTGTCGTCACTTGGTAGCTCACTTTACAGAGGAAACTCTGTCAAAATTTCCGTAGGATTTCCATCAAATTACTCCTAAATACATTTCGAAATGGTACATGATACATGTTCATAATTCTATTCAAAATGATACATTTGAAAACCTAAACACATGATAAGCTTTGTCAGAGTTCAATTCGTTGTCTATATATATCTTCCCAGCCGACCACACTTTCATTTCGAATTTGAAACCACAAGGTAGCTACTGGTGGTACTGGAAAACCATCAGCTAAATCCAACCGAATGAAATGCTTATATCTGCCCAAGTGTGCAATCGCAAATTCTCTTAATGGCCTTGTAATGCTAGTAGGACTTTCCCAAGGGAGAACAGTAACACATGGGTATACTGAAACTCCATCGTTTCCCAATCCGTAGCACATGACGGCGCTCTTATAAAAATTGGCAATTGGAAACAGATCCGCGATAATTTCCATGTAATGCTCAATACCACAGTGCCCTCCTCCCCAATTGATACGTGCCAACGCAGCATCCAAACCGTCGTAGTATACATCTTGGTATTTGTGTCATTTTGTTGTAATTTCATTGAACATTGTTTGTCGGGCAACGAACCACAGATCTTCAGAACCATGAAACACATCGGCAACACATCGAAATCCACAGTTTCCATCAGCTACGACATCATTCGATCCTTCTAAATACGGCATTATAAATCCGGGGAGTCTATCAATATATGGGAATTGGTCAACGTCCACTCTACCTGTTGAGGGCATGTTAACAGATGAGGACGAACGACCCATAGTCTGAGTACTGCTAGAAGATCGACTCCGACCTCGACCACGACCCCGACCCCGACCCCGAGCAGCATTTCTCTCCATGTACTCCCAAGCACTGAAATCACGCCGAGGTCGACCTCTGGTAATGGTCGTACCCTCGGGTTCTCTAATCTCCGACTCATCTGGGTGGAGCATACCATGCAAAAGTAGAGTGGCATCACGTACAAACGAGGAATGACTAGCTCGCACTTGGCCTGTAAGTTCATCAAAACGTGTTGTGTCTTGCGTGGATCAATCTACGATATTAGGGTCCACAACTTCACCAATGATAAGCGATCTCCAGAAAGGATGAATTTGATCTAGGTAAAAACTCTCGCCCGACTGAATGATTCGCGATATTGTGCAAGCGCACGGAATCCCATGGGTTGTCTTCAGTGCACACCCGCATCTAATGTCAATCTCGTCACTTAAAGCACTCATCCTACTCTTTTCTTGTTCCAGCAAGCTCAGACAATGATGGGAAGTGCGACCATGGAGATTCTGGTACAGTCGAACTCGATATAACGTGCCATGTCTTCGTCTGGAGTCCTCCAAACATTGTTTAATACCGTTGACTTGGGTCTCAATCGCCTTGTTAACACGCTCGAATAACGTGTCAAGAGCCGATGTGGAAGAGTTAAGCCAGTCCTTTAGTGCATTGTGGGCACTCTCGACTCTGCAAGTCGTAGTGTTCCCAAAATGAAGGACCTGATTCGTCCAGTATAGCACAAATTTCTCTTTATGAGGAATCCATTGTTGCGTAACGTATTGTAAAAGTGGAGGACACCAGCTATAGCAATCCATCATGAACTGAACATTATCCTCATACTGCTCTTGCGTAGTAGCATACATGACTTGCCTCCAACGTCCCTTCTGGAATTTTTCAGCTGAAACCTTATTCTTTCCCATGCAATGGTAAGCTTTATTCAACACACACTTATTGATATGCCACGTGCAAAGTAAATGTGCGGAATTAGGGAATAAATCCCTAATCGAGGCAAAAAGACCACCCTCGCAATCGGTTACTATAGAACTCGGGTGCACCTCAGGACCAACATAATTCTTCAGCTTCTCCAACACCCACCGATAACTTGACTCTGTTTCATCTTTCATGATCGCATAACCAATCACGAAGTTCATGTTCTCCGGAGTCATCCCAATTATCTCCACTAAAGGATACTTGTACTTGTTTATCTTGTACGTAGAATCTATAAGGATTACATACGGATACGTGCGTAACAAATCAGCAGACATTGGGTGCACCAAGAAGACATGGGTCACAATATCAGTGGCTTCATCACTCTTAAACCAGTGTAAGTAATTATACTTGATTACTTGATATAGCAATTGCTGAATTGGGTTCCTTCCTTCTGACTTTTCTCTCCTTATCTTATCTCTTTCATTGTACACATGTCTTTTATTTGGATTATCTTCTGGATGTTTCTCCAACACAGTTGCCAGTATTTTAGCCGGTCTCACTTGTGCCTCAGTCATCTCGTGCACAACTTTCTTCGCACCAGGACTAATGCCGCTAATCTGTCGATGTCCTTGTGGATACACAACCAACTCATGGTTGTGTTTACCCCATTTTGAAGCACCAACAATGTGCCAACCGCTAAGTTCTCGACGCTGACAAACCTTAATCTTAAACAAGCAACCACAACCTTTCCTCTTTGTGTCGAACCTCACGGCTGTTGTCAAATCTCGATCAACTTTCTTCGAAGAACGATCACATTTCAACAATTTATCATATCGACCATCTCTTTGCGTTTTCCATGTTGAAGTCGTCAAACAAAAACCGGATTGAATTGCAATATTTTTAGCCCATTCAATTGCCAATTCCGATGTTGCAAAATCATCATGTTCAAAAATACCACTATAATCAATTTCATCTCCACCGTAATCTTCATTATTATCCTAAAAGAACAAGATTGGAAATATTAGAAATAAAAAAAAAAATTGAGGTGTCCGGGGAAGACGCCCCACCATGGTGGGTGGCGTCTTCCCAAGACGCCCCACCATGGTCAGTGACGTCTTCCCACCATGGTGGGTGGCGTCTTCCCCAGACGCCCCACCATGGTCAGTGACGTCTTCCCAAGACGCCCCACCATGGTCAGTGACGTCTTCCCAAGACGCCCCACCATGGTCAGTGACGTCTTCCCAAGACGCCCCACCACGATAATACGACCAATTTCTCAAGTAAAATCCGAACTTTTACCTGATTTTCGGGTGAAGGCGTTCTCAGTTGGTCCGACATTATCAATTTCCCACAGTTAATGTCAAGTACACCTTAATTCGTCACGTACACCTTCTCTAATTGTGAGTTTTGAATGTTTTGAATGTCAAATACACCTTACTATAGTGAAAAACAATTTTACAGAATTACAATGTTATAGTGACTGATGAAATTAACTTATTTATCCTTTTTTTTAAAAAAAAAAATTAGTAAGGGCAAAAAGGTCATTTTATGATGAAAATGTGGGCGATCCCTGGTAATTCGCGGGCGATGTTTAGTAATCCCCCTAAAGAAATTTGGGTTTGATATATATATATATATATATATATATTATATGTAATATAATATATATTACATATATATAATATAATATATATGATCCATTTTTTCTAATAGTAGCATGTGTTTAAAAATACGTTGTATTTTTATCTCCATATGTTATTTTTTTCCATGTGATTTCTTTTCCCAAGGAAAAATTTCTCTTATCAATCAAGTACATACATTTTTGTCCTTTTATTTTATATTCTTAAATTTCATATTACATACAACAAAAACCTTATTTTAACAATTCAACAACCCCTTAAAATAATTCTCTTCCTTAATTTGCTTTCATAAAATTTTAATCCTATTTGGAACAATTGTATTACTATCCTTGCTTTCTAAGAATTTTTTTTAGAAAAAAATAATATTTTTATTTATCAAATTTCTAATTCTACATATATTTCTTTTAATTAGAATTTGAACTTATATTTCTTTCAATATCACAACTACTACGATGAAAGAATTTTGTCCCATGTCTTGAATACCACATTCCAATACTATTAGAAAGAGTTTTTCATCAAAAAAAATTCCTCTAACTTTTTTTCACACCAATGTGAGTGGTCTTACAACTCAATTAATGTAAGAGAGCTTAATCTTACAACCTTAACCTATAACAAACACTACACGACTCTACAACTCTACAACTCTATGAACTCGTATCAAAGATTTGCCTACTAAAGCAAATTTGTCTGTTCACTAATTATAGAACAAATTTCAAATGAGTCGTCACAGGGTCACCATAAGAAAAAGACATGGCCATGATCATACATAACAAGAAAACACACACATCAGTAAAAGGACGAGTAACCAACACTTTATCAAAATGTGTACAACCAAATAATCATATAATTAAGAAGCATAAGAGGGTACTAAAATCAAAAGAATACAATGACACCGTCACCAATTTTTATACCATAAATTATATAAATAATAGTAAGTTTTATTAGTACTTTCTTGATTGCATGTTTCACCACCAATTAACGAGGATTCAAGTCCATTGCCCAAATGATTGGGTTAAACAGAAAGTGGTTGCCAAGTAGGTGTAATGATGGGATTCTAATCTATCACTCAAAAATAGGTTTTAATCCTTATGTGTAGTCTCCCCATATTTAAGATACCCTAGGGGATCCTTCCTGAGGTGACTTACCGATTAAAGAATAGTGTATAATTTTGTCAAAAGTTAGTCACATAGCTACATATACATATCATACGTAAACGACAGTAGCATACATAAGCTCAACTCCAAAGTGATAAAATACGAGCAAAGCACATGAGTACACTTGATAAATCACTTAAAACTTAGGGTATTGAAATCAGGTAGCTTAGTTCCAGACATCTCAAAAGAAAAGAAAACTAAAATTACACCACATTTGATACTTGATATATGACTTTAGTCATAAAATAGTATTAGTATTACCAACTTTTAAACGCTTTTATATAATAATTCCATTACATACGAGCCTAAGTGAGAGCTTCCATCACAAAACTAAACGGAAAATGGAAGTTGATAGCCTCCTAAATTGTTAAAGGACAAGTTCTCTCGTATTCTACATAGCCAACTCCATTTATCTAAGGCTCTAAGCATAAGATGTTCATTAACTCCACTATATGATGAATAATTATAGTAGGTTTAAAGGAAAATTCAGCCCATTTATACTACTATAAGGGGAAATTCAATCAAAAATCAAAATCATAAGAATAAGAAGTTTCAACATAAATATTTCACGTTTACTTTAAATAAGGTAATTAAATTGACGGTTTTAAAAACTAACTACGACTCGAAGCATCAACTTTAAGTTTAGGTGTATGGAGCAGTATAAACTATCATTTTTCCAGTCAGAACTATATTTGGAACATTTAAAGCCAGTTTTCTTTTATAAATATTGGAAAAGATATTTCCTATTGATCAATTAAGCCAAGGAATAATTATTATTATAATTTTATAACTTAGTGTGGGACTGAAGAATGTCTTCATCCTTACAACTTTTTATTGGGTGGAAATTGAAATTGCAATGCATAGACCAGACTACTAAATTTGAAGGAATCGACCAATCGTTTGCAATTGCTTTAATCAACATGAAAGCGTATGCGTCAGGTAGTCTTGATTCGTAAGACCTCGTCTTCTGGTAGTATTTCCACGAGTTAGCCAACAGCCCAGTATGAATAGAATCCATACTAAACGACAAGGGCCCAATTACGGTTATCCTTTCCCAAATTTGGTCTTCAAGTTTTGCTTTTGTTTCCCTGGTCAATATTTGGTGGCAAAGTCCATAACTAACTCTATGTTCACTCTTATTGACAACACATTATGTATGATTTTTACAAATGTGGCATGGTTAAATAGTTTAACTTATTATACTATTCTTTTTTTGTTTTTGGATGGTTGTGTTACATTAATATTCCCTCCATTTACTTCATATATATATATATATATATATATATATATATATATATAGAAATGAGATCATGTGAGAACCCCTTAGTTACATGGGAGCCCTTCTTATATAAGAACTCATTTAATACCGTTGATTTATTGTATCTAGATGGTTGTAATTGAATCTACATTAATGGCAAAATTGCAATTATAATAAAGTCAGATTTTGGTAGTTGAGAAAGATTATTTTTTCCATGACTATTGGGTAGTTTCCTAGATGTTCGTTTATATTTTATAAAAATCAGTAGTTTCCATATTATTCATGTTACTATAAATTCAAATCACATTATTCGAATTCTTCTTTACTAGCTAGATATCATATTCGAATGCTACTTTCGCTGTTTTTGGATTAAAAAATAAGATAGTGATTCAAAAAAAAAAATTCGCAATTGATTCAATGTTCTAATACATTATATCATATAGAGTGTTTTGAATATGATGATAAGTAAATGCATATCGTATTGATTAGTCTAATACATCAAAGTTACGAGTGATTTTCTAATTTGTTCGTATCACTACCGAAAAATTATATGCATCTATTACATAGAAAAGAATTCATTTCATGCATGTATTATTACTGGAAAAAAAAATTTAATGTATTATGTTTGAAATAGTAATAGAATATTTAGAATATATATTTAGAACATTAGAATTAGAATACAAGACAATAGGTATTATACGAGCGTATATATAGATTTTTAGAACAGTAGTATATAATTTTAGAGCACTAAAATTAGAATATAGAACAACAACAATTTTAGAATTGTAATTATAGAACAATTGTATGCATAGAACATTAGTATAGTTTTTTAGAATATTAGAACTAGAATATAGAATAATAGGTATTATACGAGCAAAATTATAGAATTTTTAGAACATTAGTATAAATCTTTAGAATAATATTTTTCATTTCAAGAACACTAGAATTACAAGGTAGAACAATAGTTATTTTAGAACAATAGTATACATTTTAAGAACACTAGAATTACAATATAAAAATATAGTTATTTTAGAATTATAACTATACTATAATTATATTTAGAACATTAGTATCGATTATTTGAACATTAGATTTAGGTTATAAGACAATAAAGTACAATACGAGCAATATTATGTATTTTAGAATATTAGTACAGATTTGTAGAATATTAAAATTAGAATATAGAACAATATGTATTATATGAGCAAAATTATAGAATTTTTAGAACATTACTATAAATCTTTAGAACAATATTTTTCATTTTAAAAACACTAGAATTATAATGTAGAACAATAGTTATTTTAGAACAATAGTATACATTTTAAGAACACTAGAATTACAATATAAAAATAGTTATTTTAGAATTATAAGTATACTATAATTATATTTAGAATATTAGTATAGATTGTTTGAACATTAGATTCAGGCTATAAGACAATAAAGTACAATACGAGCAATAGTATGTATTTTAGAACATTAGTATAGATTTGTAGAACACTAGTATACGTTTTTTGAACATTAGAATTACAATATAGAACAATGGGTATATAGAACAATACAACTAATATTTAGAATAATACATTTAATATTTAGAATAACATAACAAAAGTTTAAAACAAAAGAAATAAAGTTTAGAACAATAGATAATAAAGTTGAACAATACAATTAATATTTAGAACAATACAATTAATATTCAAAACTACATAGCAAAAGTTTAGAATAATTAAATAAAAGTTTAGAACAAGTGATAACAACTTTCGAGCAATAACCCTACTATTTAGAATTATAGTGTCATTTTAGAACAATAGATAACAATTTTGGAATAATAGAGTTGAACATTAAAATTTAACCTTAGAATAAGAGAGTTACTAATTAGAACAATAAAGTTAATATTCAAAACATTGCAAAAGTTTAGAACAATAAAATTAACTTTCAAAACAATAGAATTAAATTTTAAAATAATAGAATACATTCTTAGAACAATAGACTTAATATTTCGAATAATAGTCTAACTTTTGAGAACACTAGTGTTAATATTCATTTCATTGTTTACCGATGTTCCAAAATGCAATACTAATGTTCTAAAACTTAACACATATGTTTTAAAATTTTATTCTATTATTCTTATGTATAATACTGATATTCTAAATTTGAGTACTGATGTTTTAAAGTTTAATACATATGTTTTGAATATTTATTCTATTATTCTAAGGTCTGATATTGATGTTCTAAAGTTAAGTACTAGTGTTCTAATGTGTAATACTGATGTTCTCATTTTGAGTACTTGTGTTCTAAAACTTAACACATATGTTTTAAATGTTTATTCTATTATTTTAAGGTCTAATATTGATATTCTAAATTTTAATATTGGTGTTAAAATTACTACTAAAAAATATTGAAAATCAAATATAAAGTAATAGAAATAATTTGGTAACTATTAAAAAATTGTGCAAGTTGACATTGAAAGCTTGATTCATTGAGATTATAAAGAGACGTTTTTGGAAACTACCCAATAATTACGGGGTGCAAATTTTTCTCAACTGCCAATTAATTTCAAACTTTTCTTTATTTACAATTTTGCCATTATTGAAGAATTAATCACAGCCATCAAAGTACACTTAATTAACGGTTATAGATGAGTTCTTATATATGCATGGTTCTTATATAAGAAGGGGTACTCACCAAAACTCCCCCATACTACACAATAAGAACTCAAAGAGTCTTTCATTCCAAGTAACCAACTGTTTCAAATTTTTACTTGACAAGAAAAATGAATTTTCATTCATATGATTTGCATTATATGATCCAATATAATGATGAACCTTGTACGTGGTACTTTGTTGCACACTTTCGCTAATCAATTTTTTCCTTGGTTTCTACAATAAACAAGAAAGTGTTAGAAATATAACCCATATGAGAGTTGGAACAGGTCCCCACATTAGAAATTGAAAATAAAGTTGACCGATATATAAAACTAGTGGACTACTCTTCCAATTATAAATTGGTTTTAAGATAGAACCCTACTACACTTGTGTAACAATTATCACATAGGAAAAAAAAAAACATAATCAATCATATAAGACTATTGGATATAAAACCCTACTAAAACTGTGTAGCTAGACGAATTTCACTCAACCTATACAACTAATTGGAACACTCTACAAATGATAAAAACATCATACATACATCTAAAGTATGCAACTAAGTGGAACACTCAATAAATGATAAAAACATCATACATACATCTAAAGTATGACGATATAGGAGAATATTGGTAGCTAGCCAAATGAGCAATATAGCGAATATAAGCAGTTATGCTCTTAGAATAACATTAGGTATGAGGTCAGTTTGTTAGAAAGTTGTGCAGAAGCATTGAGCATGTATATGTGTAGAGGAATGCAAGGATGAGATCATGCAATATACAAAACTACTTCTCTCTCCTTCCTCTACCTTATTTCCTCTGTTCTTAGTCAGTATAGCTCAGATAATATACAAATACCAGCATACTCGCATACTCAACGTTCTCAGCTGATCCAACACAGCTTATAATACACTATACGTTAACAAATATGACATCTAAAGTAACCTCTTGAATGACAATTGGTTCGTTGTCATCGGCCAGACTTCTGTTAGATGTCCAAAATTTTCACTCGGTTTTATAGTATAAAATATGAAATAATATTGCATGCATTCCTACAGTCCATGTGGAACTACATTGGGCCAACGAAGAAGAGTATACCAAAACTAGAGCAAATGTTTCTCACCGGCCATATTGGTAAGAAATTGGAAGTTTTTTCTAGTGGTTTTGTACATTCGGTTATTGCTCATTTCATCATCAAATGAAGAAACCTCCCGTGACCTATCATCCTGTATGCACATGGCAGTGATGACGTGATTTAAATACATGAAGTACGTACCATGTTTCACATGACTAGTTTTGATATACATATTCCTACTAGACCATATTTTCTATCATGTAAATATGTGGTTGACATATCTAATACGGCTCCATACAAAATGATAAATAGGAGGAATGGACTCTCAACTTAAGTACCATAATAAATTTCATAATACAAGTATAATTTGAATGATAGTTAAACTATCATACAAGCTAAGCACATTAGGGCTCCTCCATAAAACCAATTAATAATAAAAATAGCACACTGATGATTTTATCCGTTGATCATCGTTTTTCTATTAGACTATATCCCTCTTTTAAATAGTCAAACATTTTACACTAATCCACACACATTAGATTTTTCAAAGTACCTACTTGTTGTGCACTACATGGGCGCTTGTTGTTCATTTCTTAATACTATTGGATATACTACTCCTGTCACTATTTTTTTTTTTGCCTCATTTTGCTTTTTACTTCAAGACATGACTTAAATATTTTTATCATCGAATCCATATGATAAAAAATTATGAAAACTTGATATATATTCTAAAAATTTACATCGAAATGCATATAATAAGATTCTACTTTAATATATCATTTTTATAACTAACATAATAGAATTTATAGTCAATTTTTTTACACTTTGACTCCATATATAAATAGAAATGAAGTAAAAATAAAACGGAAAGAGCAACACATAAATCACTCAAATATAGCATAGCCCGGGCTACCTTGCTAAGACTTGCACTTTCCCCTTTGCAAAAGATAAGTGCTACTGAGGGTATGATGATTGTATCATTAGCTAGAAAAGGAAGAATCGAAGAAATAAACAAAAACATAGAGAAGGAGAACAAACGGAAACAATAGGTATAGAACGTAGGGAGTAATTAAAAAGAAATTAAGGAGAGCATTGAATGATAGCATATAAAGGGTTTAAAAGAAGGTAGAATGGAAAAGAGACAAAGTGAAGAGTTTGTCCAGAGAACAGCTAAGAAGGCTGGCTAAAGAGGGTGTGTGTGTGTGTGTGGTAGTGAGTACATTTATTACCCTCCATTAGAGAGATAATTGATACTACCCACCACCCAGTAACCACCCATTGCAGTGCATTTGACATGACCTGGATTCCTCATTTATTGCTAGAAAAATTCAGCCATTGCTATATTACAATTGCCCCCACATGCTCAGATGTTGCTGTACTTGTATTCCTCCCCTCTTTCTACTCTCACCATCTTTTCTTCTCCTTTCTTTTAGTTTTTCTTGGTGGGGGGGGGGGGGGGGGGGGGGGGGGGGGGTAATCCAAATTAGTGGTATT
This sequence comes from Dysphania ambrosioides, assembly GCA_026401315.1. Taxonomy (NCBI): domain Eukaryota; kingdom Viridiplantae; phylum Streptophyta; class Magnoliopsida; order Caryophyllales; family Amaranthaceae; genus Dysphania; species Dysphania ambrosioides. Next base: position 3,099,312 of record CM048659.1, on the reverse strand, counting down.
ATATATTCCATTCGTTTCCTATTAATGGTCTTGTGCCAAATATGTACTTTTCTTCAAAAAATGTTGTTAAAATTGACTACTTTTCTAGTCCTTTTAATAAAACAAAAAACAAGAAACTTTAAAATGAGATTCATTAATTAAGTGCTACGTAATATAAAATACGAGATTTAAATTAGTTTACTTGGGGGTGTCTTAATACTTGTAATGGGGCATTTTCATTATCACTAAATTGTTTTCTTATGAAATTACCTAAACGTTTATATAAGATCATACTTTTCTTTAAAAGTGGGCGTATATATATCCAAGTTTGTAATAGGAAAAAAAAAAAAAGGACCACAGCTTTTGGAAACAGATAGGAAATATTACAAATTATATGTATACATGTAGGAAATTGCTCTAATAAGAAGAGAAGGATTCACATATTCTCTCATCAGATGAACAACCTAAGATTATGAGTATTGAGCATATCTTCATATGGCTTAAAATCAGGCAACTGATTAACAATGCACACCCTATTTTGAATGGGCAATAATAAATGGACATCTCCTACCTTAATATATAGGAGTTGACACTCTTTCTTTTTCTTTTTCTTTTTGAGAGGGGGGCATTCCCCTCCTACTAGAAAGAGTGATCAAGGGAAAACTTGTGGAAACTTATATATATATATATATATATATATATAGATATATGTATGTGCTGTTGAGACTTGAAGAATCGCCCTTAATCTTGATTAATTAAGCACTTGAAGTTGTAGAAGTAGACCAAATAGCCTCAAGCTCCCGTGCGAAAGCCTTTTGGCGACCAACAACAATGGTGATATGATCCTTATTATCGAATACCTTAATTTGAGCGCGGGGGATTTTGGTTTGGACATTGTAGCTGCACTCTACGGGGAGGAGTTCATCATCTCTTCCATGAAATACGGTGATGTTGCATTTAAGCTTGTCTCTAACAACATCGAGGTATTTATCAAGCTTGCTAGCTGATCCACATATTATATTGTGCAACGTATGCCAAGCCGCATTATGTGTGTGGAGAAAGAAACCCTCTAATAGATATGTTCGTACCCTGCATCCATACGCATTAACCAAGTATATCAGTGGGTCTTCAGTAAGATCTATCGTCTTATACTTAATACCAGATTTTGTGTTTGCAACATTGTTTTGCCTCGTCATTAGTATGTACGGAGTATTTATTAGGAGAAACGCCCTTCCCAATAGAATTTAATTATTAGCTTAAGATATACTAGTCTCTTTCTTTGAATATTAGTATTATTAATCATCAATAATTTCATTGTCTGTACTTTTATATTAGCTTTGCATCATTTTAAATTTTAGAGGTTGCAAAATGAAATAAATGACCGAATGGTTTGCTAGGACTCAAAATCTACTAATGAAGGCGAACAAATTATAATTCATACATGATACGCCTTGCCCCATAAGTTGTGAATGTCTACATCCCCCGTAATTGTATGCCCGTACTATTTCAGATAGTGTTGTGTGTATGTAAACCTAAAACAAAGGAGAATTAAAAGGGTTTTCTTATCATTGTGTACGTAAAGTAAAGAGTGGGTGATTGTTGATCCATACAGGGAAATGGACGCGGACTTGTCTATTCTATTATTAATTATCAAGTCATTTAAGCTAATCTTTTGAAAGAAAAATGGAACAAGGATTGCCTATTCATCATTGACCCCAAATTATATTAAGGGGGATTAATGACTTGTGCTTAGTGATTATTGTCTTTAATCTCACGATAAGACTAAATAATCTCTAAGGCATACATAGATGTTTTATGTTCCAACTTTCAACATTTTGTTTCGAAATTAAAACGAAGAATTTAGCAAGTATAAACAAATTGATTAAAAAATTCATGGAATTTAACTACAAGATTATGAGAATGTTTTGGAAAATGAATTATAAAATGTCATGTCATATTTATTAAATAAGACAAATTATAGGTAAAATTATTTTGAGAACCAAATTATATGACACCTATTCTTTTTATATGATGAGTCTGCAGGACTCAGTAATAAGTAGTTTTGACTTTTGAGCTAAGCAAATAGTCCTATTAAATACACCTAAATGCAATGCAAAATGTTTAAATGCATCTAGGCGATGTATTACCCTAAAAAAATTTAATAATAATGATGAAGAAACAAATATCTTTTTTTTTTTAAAAAAAAAAAAAGAGAGAGAGTGAGGGGCTTAATGGGAATGTTATGATGTTTCCTAAGTTAAGGCTGTTTTAAACTCACACGTTCCATTGTAACAGAAATCAGTAAACGAGAAGATTAGAAATATTGATAATATAAGAACGAAGCCTAAAGTAAGTGTATGGGTTACCTATCTCTGGTGACCAGTTTGGTGAGAAATTCCCATAACCGATGGTTTTTACAGATGAGCAAGCAAACTGTCCTAGAAATATGCTCATACCAGCATGCTATGGATGCTCCCATTGCTATAGGTGGCCATACGCGTCGCGGCGCTACTCTCCTCAGCACATATTGTGTTGCTTGTTCCCCTTTTGGCACTGGGAAGTATGGCTGCAACCAACAATTCCTTTTTCAGTTTTCGCCATATCTTTCACAAACTTTTCACTTTGAAAATCATATCAATGTTTCCGTAATAGTGTTATTAAAAGTAGTGACGTGACTGCTAATCCAAACGCCATTAAGATACAATATTTCAAATTTACAATCAATCCTCTAAATATATCACTCTGTCCCCCCAAATATTACCTCATTTTGACCAAAAAACTCTGATAAAAAATAGTCAACGAGGTAAATTTTAAGGGATAGATGGAGTAAGTATCTCAACATTCTCATGTACTTGATTTTTATAGGATAAAGGTACTGTTATACAATGCTTTCATACAATCATACCTAATTACATAACGGGGAGATCATTGGGATCATCCAACTGTTATTAATATAATTATTATAATAAAATCATATTCTATTAATATCATTAACTAGCGGATTCAGATATTAATAATATATAATATATTTAAATACAATATTGAGACAAATCTAATAAGTAATAATGTCAGTATACTTATCAATTATAAAAAATAAAATAATAGTATTATTATACTCGTATATCTCGTATAAAGGTCAAGGTTAAACAAATTTGTCCATACACTGTTAAGTGAGATCAATAACATAATAATTAACTTGGAAATAGAGGGAATATTATGGACCACTTACAGGAGCGATCAAGGTGAGAGATTTGATCTGCGAGGGATGGCGAACGGCAAGGGCAAGAGCCAAAATGCAGCCTAGAGAATGGGCAACAATGTGGAAGGATTTGACTCTGTGACTTTCCAAAACAGAACGCTCAATCATTTCTACGTGTTCTCTTAAAGTGTACAATGAATCCGTAGGCTTTGGACTCCTGCCGAACCCCAACAAATCCACCGCGAAAAGGCGGTACTTAGATTTTGCTGCGGCTGAGAAATTTGGGAACACTGTTTCAGTCCAAAACTTGGATGATGATATGAAACCATGAATGAACAACACATCCTCTGTTGCTACCTTGTCTCCTACATTATAAAATATGACATAATCAAAACCACATTTTAAATCGCATGATCTTATAATATATATATATCCTCTGTTACTTCATAATAACACTCAAACTTTGGGAATAATTAGTGTAATCTAGATAATGTAGCATATAATATATAGTGACGTACCAGGGTTAGCACCATCACAATGAACAAATAGGGTATCCTTAGACGAGGTAGTCCAAGAACAGCAAGTGGAGCAATCACAATCCGACCATCTTGGAATAGGAAAGGATTGCATACCACCGATCCTGCCTTGGAGCATCTCCACAATCGTGGAGTTAACAGTAAATGTAGTGGATCCTCCAGCTTTCTTGTTAGCCATTGTCTTCGGGCTCATCTTTTCGCAGATGAGAGAGGACGCGTGCTGGTGTTTGTGGACGTCATTCGAGTCAAGCTTGTTAAGCCGCTTAAGCTCATTAACCGTAGTTTTAGAGATCTCGGACACTAGAGATGGTCGGGTGTAGAGAGTGTCAGAGACATCTTCAAGTTGAAGCTTGGTAGACGTAAGGCGTACGATCCTAGTAGATTGGCCCTTTTCGGACACTAAGATCGTCTTGCCCGTACTTGTCACGGCCATGGCTTGTTTGGCGGAGGAGGAGCAGCAGTAGCATGGCTTCCACTCCGCCTCGACCACGAAATCAACGACCTTGTACACCACGCACAAGATGAAATCTAGAAGGTCTAGCAATGTAAACACTAGGAAGCTTACCCCTTCATTAATGGCCCGTCCTGTTAGTAGTATAGCCGATCTAGCTTTGCCCATATTCTTTCTTACACTCATTAGTAAACCAAAAAAATGCTAACAGCAACAAAGAATGGCACGGCTTAGCTCGGGCTATGATGATAGAAAAACCCACACACGCTGATGATATGTTAAAAATGTGGTTGATGAGCTAATTTAGCTTGACTAAGAATAAGTGTATATATATATAAAAAAAAAAATAACGTATGCTTGATATAATAATGATGTTGAAAATAATTAATGTGGAAATTAGAGAGAAATGATAGTAATAATAAGCCAACCCAGATTAATTGGGCCCTCAAAAAAGACGGTACATATTAGTGTGACAATCTCAAAGGGAAAGAACAAGTGTTTAAACGAAGAGACTAGTTTTAAAGAGAGAAAGAAGAGGAGAAAAAGAGGGGAAAGGGGTGTTAAGGGACACGTAGTAAGATGGGGTGGGGGAAGGAGGGAAGTTAAATGAAAATGAATGAATCAATTTGTTTGGTTTCATTTAAAATTGTTCGTTGGGCAAGAGACTCTGGTAGGTGGTGGTTGAACCCCCCCTCCCTTCCCACATACACACTCCCAGGGTTAAACACATATTCTATCTCTACTCTACATTCTCATCTATTATACATACCATAAGTTCTTCCACGCTTGTAAATAACCCGTAAATACTATTTTATACTCGAATGCTTAGTATGGTATTGCTTAGATGATCTTACTTCCTAAATTTAATTCATTAAAATAATTACGAGGTTTAGCTAATTATGTTGTTAATTTACGCTTCATACTCACACTCGTACTAATAATTTGCTGCTGGTAGTGGTCATACCATATTTTATACGAATAGCAGAAGACTAGTATGAGTATTGACTTATTCTATGACAAAATTACCAAACCTACTGAGAATGGACATATTACTTCTCAATATGAAGAAGTTGATATATTATAGTTAAAACACTAGATTCTATAGTGAAAGGACTCTATCAAAACCAAAAACATTAATTATTGCTGTTTATATCATATTTCATTTGAATAATCTCAACTACTATCCCAATAGGTTTTTCCTAAGCAAACAATTGTGTTAATTAATTCATTCTATCAATCACTCCGTCCAATTATTACCCTCCCAAATAACTCAACACCTCAAGAATGCAAAGTAATTAACAAGTCAACTAATACATCGATCTTAAAGCACTTAATTAGTTGATTATCCAAATTGATGAGAGCTACAGTCATCTCTCTCTCTTTTTTTTAATATTTTGAAACGAACAAGAGATAATATCTTTGAGTCCAAAATCAAGCATTAAGATTTCAAGCCACAATATATAGAATTAATAAATACACGAAGGTTTCTTGAGGCCGGAAAATTTGTGGCTTGAAATGTGTAGAGGACTTGAAGTGAACAGGAGCCTAACGCTCCAAGAAGAGGTAGAGTGTTAAAGAGCAAGGTAAAAAGAAGGCTCAATTAATTCTCAAGTATTTATTGCAGGTTTACTGGACACATGACTCCATCACATCCATATTTAGAGATGAGCCAACCCTTGACAATTTGACATAAGGGTCACACACCGCCCTTACCATTGCATTTGCAATCGCCTGAATTTAAGTTTGGAAACCTGTTTTTTTTTTCAATTGAATCACTTAATGGGGGACACTTCATCATCTTCCTTATTAAAGGTCACATTGGACTTAAGATAATAATAATGTTCATCAAATAGTACAAGTTTGATTAAACACTATCTTAAGCTTATGGTTCAGAGTTTGCTTAATTTGAGGTGGTCCATCCCCGCGGTTTTCCTTTACTTGGTGTGTTTAGTTATGTAGCATTCATACTCTCATTTGTTCAAAACAGTTCAGTTTGTTTAATTCGGATCGGTTTATGTTCATATATAATCAGAATATGTTGGATCGCAGGTCAATTTGGGTCATATTTAAATCTTAAAATTGTATTTTAATTTTCAATCGTGTCAAGTTTAGTCTGGGTCATGTCGTTCATTTGTTTGGATTTTGGGATCAAATAAGAGGTTGTAGGTCCGTTACAATATATCTAGTGTCATACAAACATGTACAGTATGGCCATCGATATATTCTTACGTAGTTCCTTATCTGTCTTGACTTTTGAAACAAAATTAAGAAAATTGGATTTTATTGCCTGGAAATATGCCGTATAATTAGTCATGCAGTAATTTAGTTTGTACAAGAACCCTAAAACTTGTTGTACAATGTTAGACACTAATTAAGGTTCAGCTGGCTCCGGTGAGTGTGGAGACTTGCATGTTTGTTTAAGTAACCCACGAATGTGCACATCAAATTCTCGAGAAAAATTATAATGCACTGCTAAGTGCACATGCAAGATAATCAATTGACTTTTCTGCATTTCAAAACCGTGAATTTATCAAAACAAATGGAATTTAATGGACAATGTTGCAATAGTTGCAATAAATTTGTAGATATTATAATTTTTGAATCATGACCATTTATTTTTAGAGTTATATCTACTCAACAATATAGTTGACTATTCCTTAATTACACTACAATGTCGAGAGCTTCTCCCAATCTATATCCGATATACGAAATAGTGCATATTAAAATAATAATTTTCTTTTTAAATTTTTTAAAATTTTATTTTTGAGAATTGAAATTGTACTATTTGTAAATTATAAGTTTCTTATAAAATATAAAGTTATACATAATTTCACCATTTTCGTGTGATTCATTGTTTTACTTTTTTTTTTGTTTGAAGTTGTACTTTTGAGAAAGTGAACTTGTACCATTTGCACATAATTTCGCCATTTTCGCGTAGGCCAATTATTTCACCTTCATTTTCTTTGTTGAAATTTATTTTTGAGAATTAAAATTTTTCTATTTATAAAAGAAAATGTACATATATAACATAAAATTGTATTATTAGAAAATGAAAAAATTACAATATATATTTACAAACATATAATCGATATATTTTCGTAATTTCTCCAATGTTAATATTATTATATGGGAAACTGATTTACTACTCCCCGTTCCTCTCTCTCTAATCTAAAAATTCTAATTCTTTATAATGGAGATCATTTATGGAATTTTTTCGTTAAAAGTATCATATCAAAAATTTAACTGAATCAAAGGAATTATTTTTTATTCAAAAAATTGAATGGACAAGATTACTCATTAAAAATTAAATAGTTCAGATCTAAGACAATTAAAGTGGCCACTATTTTTTTTTTTGTAGCTATTGAAAAAACCTTCCGAAATTTAAAACAACGAAACAAATTGTTTAAAACAACTAATTGATGGCGTAGGGTTATAGACTTATAGTTCTAAGCCGGGTAACAAGAATAAAGTAGAAGACATTCTCACCAAAGAGGAAAATACAAACACAACAAATTTCTTTAGTGGTGCATATAGTTTCAAACCATTAGTACTATATATTCAACACAACTTGACCTTTATAAAGTTGGTGCATATGGTGATCGTGACACTCATCATAGATAATTTCGATCCCAAATCATCCATTGTACAGCTAAACCTGTTTATTTACTTAAATGTTCATCTGAATCCAAGTTCTTCAAATTGAGCAGTTGTATAAAGAAATAGAGTCGGTTGTACCATGCTCTGAGTATACCGAGTTGTAAAATTAAATTGTCATACACTAAAAAAAGAAGAAGAAGAATACCTAGATGTACACTGACATTGTCGTGTCCTCATGTCACTCTGTCATTTATATATCTCTTGCAATTTTATATATAAACTTAACAAATTTTTTTATATACAATTAAATATAACATCTAGATTATTGACTCTCCACAACGTAAATGATAGATGCTACAACTATGATATTATTTCATTAAACCTAACTTAGTTAGTAGCTTTCAAAAGAAGTCTATTCCTAATTTATACTTGATATATATAAATATATCAAGAAGCATTTTTTGTAATTTTAGTTTTATACTTGATTTCATTATGTCTATACTGATATACGTCTTTATGTATTTTTATATCTTACGTATTTCTACATTTGATATATAGCAATACCTATATCTAATATAACAATATTTATATATGAGATCTCAATATCTTGATATAATTAGTTATAAATTTGAAAAGCCTCCTTATCTTATTATAGACATGCTAGTTAATGGCTTTTGGAGTAGCTTTAAGAAAAATACTAGTTATATCAAACACAAACTTGTGATTGGCAACACTAACTTCTATTCTTCCAAGTAGTCTCAAACTTAACCCGTGGCCATGCAAGTTGAACTAGACGTATATATATTCATCTCCACTCGTCCTCTGATCGACCTAGTGTTGTTTTTACATGTTTCATGTTATAAAAAATGCCTAATCTATTGACTCCTTGATTATTTTCCATGCACCGAATATTAGGGCTCCCCCACCACTTCTTCTTCTCCTAATAATACGGCTAATTAATCTAGATGACACTAGAATATTCTTCGTTGAGGTGGATTGCCATCATACATGGGATGGACCCCTAATTAACCTAAAGGCCGTCAACTTGGTTGCACTATTAGCTATTAATCGGCAGAAATAGGGTTGAGCGTCATGTCCGACTGAATATCATAATCCAATTCAGTACGTGTATATAGTTATGACGACTGTTCTATTTTAGGAATAAAATAGGGGGTTGTGGCCTGTGGGGTAGAAAGAGGAGGGGCAACTGAGAAAGCTAAGTTACGTTATAGCTTCACTTTAGTAGAATGCTCCAAATCTAACGCTATACTGAAATATCCTAATTTAAGCCAAATAACAATAAATGACATTCCATAATGGGTGAGATTATTCATGTATTTATTTTTCTAAACTATGGAGTAAGCATGGAAATTAATAGTAGACGCAAAAATATTTGGTAGATCCTGAAACGTGTGAACGAGAGCAAGATATAGAGAATGCCATAATAAAATGGTCTATTATCATGTATAGGTTGCTAACCTTTATAAAAAAAAAAAAAAAAAAAAAGGCTAATAGAAGTACCCTATACACAATCTTCAAAGAGTTCAGACAGGCTCATTACTCATTAACTCATACCTCAAAACTATCATCATTCCAAAGGAGGATTAAGCTTTGAGCTAACCACCCTAATTAATTTTAAAGGTTGTCCAAATTGATATATAATTTATACTACATACTATTCATATATTCGGGGATAAATAGGGTATTATCAATTTATATTTGTGAAATTATACTATTTAGCATTAGTGGTATAGTATTATTTGCAAAAGAATTGTAATAAATAGACCATGAAATTGAATTATTAAAAAAATGAAGTTCTCACCATTTACCAAGAGATCAAAATTTTGACTTTTACTATTTTAATTTTTTACCTTTATTTTTAAATATGATATATGTTACTATTCATATGAATCATATATAAAGTTGACGTCACCACCACAAGTTTACAACACACCTGCCGTTAGCATCTCCTCAAGAATCAGTTCTATCTCTCAATTTTCATCCTCCGCTGTCAATTCACCACCACCATAACTGAGTTTTTATTATTTTATCAATCAAATAATAGGAATCGGGCATTACACAAAAGATTATTGTATAGATATGAATTTCTACTCGATACTTAAAACATGATGTTGAGAGTCTTGAGACACAAGTAAAAACACTTGATATGTTGAATTTCTGTAATGCACAATTCAATTGTCATATCGTATATATATCAAAAACAATCTTCAACTTTTCTATTACGGATATTTCTTTTTATCCTCCTCTTTAATAAAGTAAATGCAAATTTATATAATCTAAATTCTAAATTTGTATAATATTCACTGCGCATAAAGGTTATATACTAAGTACTGCTTCCGTCCCATTTTATTTGTTATCTTTTACTATTTACGGTCTCCAAGACACAACTTAAAACATTTTTTCTTAAAATTTATAAGACAAAAAATTATAAAAACTTAATATTGTAAAAATTTACATCGAGATGCATACAACAAGCTAGATCTCCACTTGAATATATTATTTATTATAATATAATTAGAATTTATGGTCAAAGTTTTTAAACTTTGACTCTCAAAATAGAAATATAGCAACTAATATGAGACGAAGGATATAATAGAAGGATTTTTTTACACTCTCATTTGACTCGTTAAGAGATCAAGGACAGAATTTGGTAAAACGGCACAATCATATTGTACATAAAACTTGGCTTTATTCTTCTATTTACAACGACTAGCCTGCTGTAAAGATACATACATCAGCGCCATTAGACTGCTTCAATACCTTAAAAAAAAAGACCAGTTCAACATCTCACCAGCTGCATGTGACAAATAACTGTCACATCCCGGCCACAAGTGCTGGTCCAATTCATGCATAAATGTAAGTACTGTGTAGAATAGCTATTATTACTGGATATTTCTTTGCCATGCAATATAACATGAATAACCTTTTGAGCTACTCAATAATTCTAAGGCTGCTAGTTTTTTTCAACATGCTTTGCTTGCAACCTTTGCCTTGTCTATCCATAACCACATTCATATTCGGTGACTCCTTAGTCGATGCTGGAAACAATGACTATCTCTTCACCCTCTCGAAGGCTGACTCTCCTCCTTATGGCATAGACTTCTCACCTTCTGGCGGACAGCCCACTGGAAGGTTCACAAATGGTCGCACTGTTTCTGACATTATAGGTAACATCTTTGACTTAAAATAGGGTCAGAATGTCAAAAAAATATTGTATTTTAAAACTGATCCTAGCTGGTTTTCAATTCAAATCATTGTAATGGCGGTGGTCTTTTCAGCTAGCTCAAGGTCGTTTTGGGTGCATGCAGTCTCTTACACTAATTCACTACGTGACTGATACACCTCAATCACCCTTCCAATTCTAACTACGTAAGATTAAAGAGTAACACCCTAGAGATAAAACACTTTTAAATGATACTCCGTGTATAAATTACTACGTACATAGTCATCGAAGAATATATTAGCAACACATACCCTTGTTTAATTTGACATTCCATGCATGTTATCATTTATTTCCATTTCATTTGCATCTATATTTTGGAAAGCCTGCTTAATTTGTAATCTTTATGCTTTGAAAGTTCCAAGATTGACCTAGCTAGGTTGTGTATGATCACTGTATTAAGAAGGACCTATGCTTTGTTCTTGCTAAAAAGAAGAAGCTATCTTTAGTTAAGTACGTCTTAATTGGATGATTGCGCATATTCAGGACAATATCGAATACAAGTATAATTTGGTTTAGCTTTCTCCTTCTTATAAATTACTAAAAAAAAGTGTTTGAAGTTCTCCTCTTCTCAAGGTTAAAGTGGTTGCAGGACAGTCTTTAGGATGCAGCAATTACCCTCCACCATTCCTAGCTCCAAACTCCCAAGTTAATGCCATTCATGCTGGAATAAATTATGCCTCTGGATCTGCCGGAATACTTGTTCAGACTGGATCATTGTTTGTATGTTAATGATCTTACTCCTTCCGTCCCTAATATATTAATCCGTATATTATACCCCTCAATCTATTAATCGTCAGGTAGACATTGTAAGTTATCCTAGTACAGTAGTACGTGACAACCAGCAAATCCAAAAGATGATCGATAATATTATATGTAGTATGTAATTTAAAGTAAAAACCTTATTAATGTTTGGATTATGGCGCAGCTAGGGAGAATTCCATTACAGGAGCAAGTGGACTATTTTGAACAAACTAAAGCTCACATAGTTGAAAAACTGGGAGAAAAAGCTGCGAAAAAATTCCTAAAGAATGCAATTTTCTCATTATCAATTGGATCAAATGACATCCTCAACTATATCCAACCATCCATACCGTTTATTGGGCAGAGCAAGGTTGAACCATCCATTTTTCAAGACCAGATGCTCTCCAACTTGACTGTGCAGCTTAAGGTACATATAAAGCCCTCCAATATTTAAATATATGGGGAAAAATAGAATTATAAATTACGTGGAAGGGAAGGAAACACATGCAATTACTAATTCAGTTTTTCTTTGGAAATCTTGGTAAGAAATACAATCATAGGTTTAATGAGAAAATTTAAATTTGAATTTACTAAATCCAAGATCGAATTGGTCAATTTTGTTGGAGTAACACATAGAAATGTGGCATATAATTTAGGAAAGAGGTTTTTCTAATGTATACCTGATATATATTATATCAGAGAACTGAGATATCATATATATGTATTGTTATATCAGATATATCTATTATTATATCAGATGTAGATATTGTTATATCAGATATAGAAATATAAGAGATATAAAATAAAGAAAAACTCATATTAGAAATAGACATTATGATTTCAAATATAGAAATAAAATTATAAAAATACCTATAATATATGTATATCAGGTATAAATTAGGAATTTCTAGTTTAGGAAATGAGGGCATGCATACTAATGTTAAATCACATGTGAAGCGTTTACACAAGGCAGGGGCGAGCAAGTTTGTTGTAGTCGGGATTGGACCATTGGGATGCATACCATTTGTTCGGGCCATCAAGCTCGATTGGTTCGAGAAGTGTTCAAATGATGTGAATGAGTTGATTCAAGGTTACAACAGTAAACTAAAAAGGGAACTAAGTTTGCTTAATAAAGAAATGGGACAAGAGGCTGTGTTCGTGTACGCTAACTCATACGATATTTTCATGGACATCATGTCCAACTATCATCACTATGGTAAGCTCTTGCATCATGAAGAAAATCAAATCCCAAGATCATTAATTAGCTTAAAATTAGGGTTTCGGAAGAAACTAACATAATAATAATTACTAATTTAATGTGTGGTGCTTACAGGATTTGAAAATGCTAAGGACCCATGCTGTGGTGGATACTTTCCCCCATTTATGTGCTTCAAAGGGAAAAACATAAACACAAGCTCATATTTGTGTGAAGATAGATCTAAATATGTGTTTTGGGATGCATATCATCCTACAGAGGCAGCCAACGTAATCCTGGCCAAGAAATTACTTGACGGTGATCAAAGTGTCACTTCACCTGTCAATATTAGGCAGCTATATAATTCATAAAACTAGGTTATCCATCGAAATTGTTTTGAAAAATTAGGCGCCATGAATGTTGCAATCTTAACTTCTAAAATAATGGTATTTAGTTAATTACGTTAATAATCACTCAGCTATTTATTCATTTTCTCCCTGCATGAAATAAAAAGTTGTTATTGGACTTAGCTTATATATACGTCTTTATTAGTGTGTAAATCAAATAAGGTTAATGACTAAAGTGGAGCATAGAAGCCTTGGATCCAATTTTACTAAGTTGGGCTCGAAGTTGCGCACACTATTATTTTTTGATGTAAAGAGAGTTGTAAGCGATAAGGTGTACACACTTTTATTATATTAACTTTGACTTGGATTATTTAGGAATAAATACGAGCGAATTGGGGTTAAAGGTTGGACTATTTAGGAATAAACAAAAGCTTGGATTATTAATGATGAATCGACAAAAGGTTGGATTATTCCCATCAAGTAATCCATTTTTATTAGGGTTGCTCAACTCTTAGCTTGTCGTCTTCTCACAAAATTTTTAAACTTACAATATTCACACAATATTAGAGGGAGTAGATAAGGAAGTTTGTGATAGCAGTAACCAACTAACCACTAGCTTAATTTCTCTATCTGTCTTGGACAGATGGGCACAGTCCAATGACTCCAAGTCTCCAATCATCCGCGTAAATATAATATCAGACGATGAAGGGTTTGACCAAACTGCCTTCATTAACTCCTATGCCAAACGGCAAGATGAGGATTTAAAACAGTGCTGTTTGACAACCGCCAACTACACCAATACTAGTAAACTCTAAGCGTTGACTAAAGAAGCATGCATTAACTTATTTTCCACAACATTTCAACGCGTTCTCCAAATCTCTCAGAGTTGAGACCAATCCTTTGTTCACCAAATCATGGGTTTTGGCTTCCCAAAGCTCTAAATTAAAATTAAGCTGGATATGAGAGAAAAGTCAACACCACTCCTCAGCTGGCCGGGTATGAGTTATGGTTCTAATTAGCCTGTACCAAGCACAATTCTTTGAGCAATCTGTGTAACTTTCGCTCTCTCGAAGTCAGCACATGCATTATATTTAAATGCATTGCTACTCCGACTTGGGCTGTTAGTGACCTACCGGCCAATACTACAAAGCTTTATTTTTAAAAAGATAGAGTAGGTTATGTTTATGAATTGAGAGTTTAAACCTTGTGGCCATCTATAAGAAATCTCATCTTTCATTCATACTTATATCGCGCAACACCATGATCCACATTCTTTTCTCCTTATCTTTTTTTACCTAACTACATCCAGGTAATCATTGGTTCAGCTGTGTTTGAGATCTTCAATACCCAAACCCTTCACTTCTTTATTGGTGTATTTTTTGGTTGAAATCTCATATACTCGAATCATGGAAATCGATTCTCTTATATTTTCTTCTATAAATCCACAATTCTATATTCTACTCTCAAACATCCACCTCAGTATAAGTATCTCTATTACACTCGTTCTTTGTATATGTTCCTTGTTAATTGCTAATCATTCAGTGACACAATAATTAAATGATTTTTCGTATGAGCCACCCAAATTTTATTTCTACGAGTGATATCTTGAATTGACAATAATAGCATGTGTCTTGCATCCTACAGTCAATACCTATTTTAATGACAACTTAATTAGTACGGGCATGAGAAATTCATGTTTTAAATTCTACGTCAAAAATTGATAGTTATGTCTTATGCAGCGCTCCCGACTAACCATTACTTTCAATACCTATGATTTATGATCACTGGTCAGAGAGTATTTGCTTTTTATTAGGGGTACTTTTTGAGTTTATATTATAGCCTTACAAAGTTTTATTAAACGAGTGAACTCTTTTATCTATATAATAGACCCTGTACTTTGTAGTTAATACAGAGTATACCTAACCTTCAATTAAACGAGTTCCTTATCAAACTATCCAGGAAGAAAACAAAATCAGACGACCTAGCTATAAATTGTATTTAAATTAACCAGACTTCATCAACCCAAATGAAGTTGTAATCAATATTGTATTACGAAGTATTAAATCCATTAGTAAATTTACGATGGACTCATACATGACTCAAATCGATCAAAAACTCTTTCATCCAAACACATGATGAAATTTGAATTAACTCAACCTGAATATGATTCTGACTTCCCTCTTAAATTACTCCGTTAAGGAGACAAAATCTGAATGACATTCATTCTACAGGATACTCCTATTTATTACTTGGAAATATGCCCTTTTTTTTAAAAAAAAAAAGACATAATGGAATGAAGAGAGGGTCCAGTATGGAGGGTGAGTTAAGGGTATGGGATACTAATCAAGTCTTGGCTGTCAAGGGAGTAATATTAGTTGGTTCAGTCAGAATTGTAAGGCATAAGTGGTAAGAAATAGGCTAGAAGGTGCGGATAGAGAAACAATCTGTATCAGCCATGTGGTTCTATCTTCTCTATGACATGAAACACCTCTTCTTCTTCTTCTCCATCTATTGCTAGCTCTAACTAGACCTGTGAATTGGGTCGAGTCAAAGCCGGGATGGATCACATGCAAACAAGTCGGGTCAAAAAAGATGCAAAATGGGCCGGATTGAACTGGGCCAAAGGAGATATATAACAGGTTAAGTTGGGTCGGACCGTCTAAAGAGAGTATCATTTTTATCAATAGAGGGTGATAGTTTACATGTATCACCTCTAATATTTGGTGGAGAACCATCGCCAAATAAGTAGAGATAATTCGTTACCTGATAATGTTTAAAAGTTTTGGAAACTATTGGACCATTATTAACCCGACTCGACCCATTAAAGACCCAATTAAAGATGACCTTTTAAAAGACTGATTTTCCATTAGACCCATTATTGATTAGACTTTTTTACAAACGGGTCGATTAAGAGCATTTAACGAGGCCCCTCCCATTTAAAGAGGTCTAGCTCTAACAAAAATCAAGGATATAAAATAATATGAGTACAACAAATTGGTAAAAACAAATGTCGAGCATAATAATAGAATATGTCAATATTCTAGATATCGTGTATATATTAGTTTTCTACGTTGTGTTGTACTTCTAATTCATTAGAAAACGTAAATCCTACGAGGAATTACTTATAATTGTTTATGGTATCACAGCCTAGATGCCTAATTTTTTTTGTTTTTCTTTTCCAGTTCATTGTGGTTTCTTCTTGGCTACCTTTCTGCGTCTATGCTTCCTTTCTTCAATCTCAAGTCATGTGATGATCTTCATGAGAAGATCAACACTGGCTCAAAACCTACTGCTTCCCTTCCAAAGTTTCATACTGCTCTTACAATCTCCAATGCACAATCTCTCATTCCTCTCGTCCTTGATCGGGAAACTGTCCAATATTCTCATTGAGCTTAATTATTTCGCATTCACGCGTGTACACATCGAGTTTTGGATCATATTGATGCTACGGTGCCTTAACCAACTCATTAATGTTGATGATGAACTATGGTTGTCCCTTGACTCTGCCGTCAAGCAATGGATATTTGGCTCTATTTCGCTGGAGTTGGTTAGAAGTATCATTACCGTTGGTGGCACTGCTCTTCAAACGTACGTGGAATCTCTTAGAGGTTTTGTTTCAAAAAAGACCAACCATGATATATATCTTAAGCATAAGTTTAGAACTACATACCTTGAAAATTTTGCCAACATTACGGAGTATTATCGTGAATTGAAGGCGCTCTCGGTTGAGTTGGCTAGCATTGGACAACTGGATACTGATTAATGCGGACTTTATAACGTTGGTGCCATTATCTCCCGAACAAAACAACTTTCTTCTTAAGACGGCCAGGTTTCAATGAGCATATTTTGATTGTTAATGGTGGTCACATTCCAACGTTCTAAATGTTATGTCTATTCACAATTACCTCATCCTCGATCACCCACCTTTGGTCCTTAATAATGTTTTGTATGCCTCTTACATCCTTAAGAATCTCGTGTCTATTTGAAAGTTTGATATAGATGATTATGAGACTTTCCTAATAATACCTGACATAATTTATGTCAGAATAGTTATATATCAGATATAGGTATTATTATATAAGATATAACTATTGTTATATTACATATAAGTATTGTTGTATCAGATACAGATATATAAAAAAAAAATATATCATGTATAAACATTATGATATCAGATATATAAATAAAAATACGAATATGTCTCATGATATATTTATATCAGATATAAATTAAAAATTTCTTATATAATATATATATATATATATATATAGAAAATCGTAGTACTTGTGACTCACTATATATACTCTTTTTTCATCGCTTCAAGTATCATTTCAAACACGAAATAACAAGCATTTTCCTTCTTCTCTTACCCTCAACTATCCTAACCTTAAATACCCATAACACTTAGACCTCTCCCTCCTAATCCCTCATATTTCCTACCTACAACCCTAATTTCTTTCTAAAGTCCCCATAATTCGTTCTCCCTCACGCATTTTGAAGCCTACTCTTTTCTCCCACTCGTATCTCTATGGATATGGCGTAGTGAAGTATTTTGAAAAAGTCTACATACTCCAAAGATCGGAATATAAAGGTTTGCACACGCTCTAAACCCTAGTATATGTTTTTTTATTTTGTTTTTCGTAATTTGTTATATATTAATGTAAAGATGAAAAACTTTTGTGTGTTTAGATTTGCATGCTATATGTTGAGTTTATGAAGGAATTAACCCTTAAAAATCGAATTTCATAGATTATATGGTGTTACATGCTTTTTTTTTTGGAGAAAATAAGTAGACATTGGGGAATTTTCCGTACGTAGATCTCAAAAAAATACACAATTTAGACATATTATAAGCCCTATTCGAGGCCACTAAAGGGCAATTTGGTTGTGTAGTACCTTCAAAAATAGGGAGTTTAAAAAAAACTACGTCGTTTGGACGACCGGGCTAAGAGATATGCCTCTCCGAATTTTTCCAAAACTCGGAATGCACCCAAAATATTTGAAGAATTGATTGTTTGTTTGTTTTGAGTGTAAAATCTCGTAGATCGCGATTTTGCGTGCTAAATTGAGTGGTCATAATAGAATTTTGAATTTATATGCTTTATGATTGATCATTTCTTAACTTTTCTCATCTTTTAGGACAACACATTATCCATGATCTTCTTAGCTTAGATTAGATTAGATTTATGATTAAAGCTTAGATTAGATTTGCATGATCTTCTTAGCTTAGATTAGATTTATAAATATAACAATTTTGTGAGATATTAATTATTAATAATATACTTAATGACTTATTAAATATATTTTTTTGATATAGAACCATTAATTGCTGCGGGTTTCTGGAAAACCGCAGCATTTGAACCATCAAGTGCTGTGGTTTTTCCAGAAAACCGCAGCAATTAATCGTTCCAGATTTTAAAAAAAAATATTTTTTTGCAAAAAAAAAAAACTACGCAAGTGCTGTGGTTTTTTTAGAAAACCCGCAACATTTGGACTATTAAATGTTGCGGTTTTCTAGAAAAATCAAAGCATTTGTGAGTTTTATTGTTGTGTCAAAAAATCGCAGCATTTGCATATATCCTAAGTGATTCGTCTATATGTGCTTCTCCTCAATAATCGCATCATTTAAGAGTAGAAAATCGCAACATTTAAACGTTTCTCTACTAGTGTTTGATCCTTTTGGTGTTTCTGTAAGAACATTCGAATAGAGATAATAATTACTAGTTGCAATAGTGTGGCCTACCTCTATCCTATTACCAATCTTCCCAAAAATTGAGTCCCATCCCTTGTCTCTTTGCTGCTAATTTTCCTTCTACTTGGCATAATCGGGGTTGGACATACTGGCTCTATAAATTTTCGTCATCTTAGGGAAAATAATATCATGTCTTTTAACAAAGAACGAGACTTTTCTAATTGCAATTCTTATCAGTTAGGTAAACATGTTAGACTGAAAATGGTCTACATTTGTATCCTTCGACCACTTCTCATTTGGTAACAAATACTAATGCAGATTTGGGTGGGTGTATCGATATTCGATACTCGAAATTTCACCTCTGGCTATTGTGTTTTCCTTAGGGATACTTTGATTTATTGGTCGTTTAAATGCCAAGCTACATTATCTCAAGTGTCGAGGCTAAATATTGGAGAAAGCAAATGTTGTTGCTAAATCATTTATTATGATAATATTAGTGTCATATATTTGTCTACTAAACTTATTCAATACCAATATACAAAACATGTGAAGATTGATATACATTTTGCACGTGGGAAGGTTGCTTTGGATGAGGTGGTGTTCATTATATTCATAATTCCATTATGGTATGAGTTTGTGGACATCTTTACTAAGGGCCTTCCACAACTCTAATTCCTTGATTATTGGAACAATCTTAACTTCCGTCCTTTTCCCACAAATGATTGCGGGATTGTGATATAGAATGTCAAATTGTCAATGATCTAAAGATTGTGTATAAATTAGTTTCCTATCTAGTATTAAATCAATGGGGGAACGTAAATCTTATGGAAAATAACACATAATCTTCCGCATAAGATAGTGTTAACAAAAATTTATGAGGGATTGTATCAAACAAAACTAGAAAATTTTAGTAATTTTTGACACATTACCCCAAACAACTAGTCTGTATCTACAAAATTCTACCTTGCTAAGCAATACACATGTTGGACTTATTTAAATTGCTCAAATTATGTCAGGTATACGATAAAGATACGTTACAAATTTACAATTAACAAATATATTGATCTCAACGTTCATCCTTTGAAAATTGAAAGATATATACCCTTTTCAGCAATAAATGTCTACTCACATTCATATATCTGATATCAAACCTATGGGACCAACAAACTAGTAGCGCCATTTTTGACATATAAAAAGACAATAGCGCAAATAAATTCCCATTTCCAACCATTTTCTAGTAATCAATACATAATACCTAAACATTAATACTACCTCGGTTCCTAATTTTTTTGCCTTTCACGGTCTCTAAGATACAATTTAATATTTTTATCTCCGAATCCGTAAAATAAAAGATTATGAAAATTTGATATTTTAAAAGTTTACATTGAGATGCATCTAATAAAATCTCATTTGAATATATAATTTCTCATAATATGATGAAAATTTATAGTCAAAATTTTTAAATTTTAATTTCAAAAATATAAATAGAGCAGATATTAAAAAAAAGAAGGGAGTATTAATTTTTATAATGGATGCTCAGAAGCCAGAAATGATTGAATGTTGATGGATCATCCTTATGATTTCTGATAAAGCTCTTTTAAAAGTACCACTAGATGAGAAGGAAACTCATGTAAGGCCACAGAAAAGTGGGCCCAAAACTACTGTTCTCCATCAAGTAAATTATGGTACTGAACATAATTAAGTGAAGCCCAAAAACACAAGAAATTAAATCCAATTGAGATAACAGTCTAACCAAGTCCGAATGTCTTATGGCTGGGGCTTTTGGTTAACATGGGCTTTACACAAGAGCTTCCAAATGGGTGCATAAAGTAGCATATGCGTGGCATCAGTTTTGACCTCAACTAGATGTAAGATGTCCCCTTCTTTATCCTTTTACTTCTTTTTTCAATAAATATTTTTGGAGCTTCCTATTTCTTTTATCTGCTTCCCAACATTCTACACTTAAGTTTAATAAGAATATCTTATACACCAAATCTTGTATATACACGAGATACAAAGCATCCCAACAAAAGTTAGCCTTTAATGTAACAAAATTTATTCGTCAAAGTTGATGAAGATCGAGATATACTGTGTTGAAAGGTAACTTTTATTATATAGAGGGATAACTTTTGTTACATTGATAGATAACTTTTATGGGACATATAAGTGTATAAAATCTTTCGTATTATTATGAAGTAATTTTGCCCCATTCGAGCTATCGGCAACTTAGTTGTGATAACTAACTTTTAAGTTTTGCCTACGAATTAGCTTGTGGGTAACTCATTGTACTTCGTATTTCGTTCTATTTACTATCGAACATTTGAATCAAACAACTGTTTTAGTGGATAAAGTTTTAACCACCAACACTACTTTCTAAAAAGAATTTGCTAACACTTCCTACAACAGTTAGTTTTACAAAAATAAATCCTAAATAGAAAGCTTTTCTCCTACATAAATCAGCCAGGAAATATCAACTTTAAAAAGAAGCAAAATCAAAACATAAAAAAAGAAAGGTGCATTATAATTATCAGCCACACAATTTCTTGTAAAATCCGTTGTCAATGTTATTGTTCCCTAGCTTTGGAAAATTCACTCAGCCACACAAACACGCGTTCTTGTGTAATGCACACGATTCAAGGAAATCCCATCAACAATTTTCCCTGCCACGGCACGCACTACTAGAGGTACCAGTAACTAGAACTAGAAGGGTGGCTGAGCTACCGTACAAAGGGCATAAACATATTCATGGTGGTACTGAGTTTCCAACCAGTCCAGTTTCGCTCCAATATTGCTTACAGCAGTAGGCAGAGATGTGAAAATGGCAGCAGAAATACTAGAGTGGTGATTTCTCGGCCTCGATGCGGGATAGCAGAGCCAACTGGCGAGCCTGCTCCATTGGGACAGAAGACAAAGTACAAGGATGGCTTCTTTGAGATGACTTTCATGAATCTTTTTGCTAGGAAGATGGAGAAGTTTGCATCATCAGCTGCTAGTAAGCGGAAGCAGGAAAAAGATGGATGGTTTAAGTATGATTACGAGAGTTTCGTGGATGTGTCAAAGAGAGTCATGCAAGGAAGGTCACGGCCGCAGCAGCAGGAAGTAGTTAGGAAAGTGCTCTTGTCTATGCTCCCTCCTGGTGCCCCAGCTCAGGTTTCTCCTCAGTGCTTTCTGTTCCTATTCATCTCATAACTCGGTAAAATCATGCTTCAAGATTGGATTTTTAGCACAACTTTCCTAGGGACCTATTGAATTTTATTTCCCGTTTATCCAAGTAGTTAGTAGTATCAGTACTCCATTCTTCAATTTAACATTTTTCTGAGCTAAATAACTGTCAGATTTTCCTAAGGAACTATCAAATGTACCAGAAATGTTCTTTCTTCATGGGGTCAATAACTAAGTTCAGTTCTATTCTATGGTGCTACATTGATCCTACAATTCCTACCAAAACAGTAACCCCTTTTCCCTTAAGCATTGGCTGAAAATGTACTTTTTAGAAACACTAAGAAACGTCTTGTTGATGAAGTCCAGTTCAGAAAATTGTTTCCGCCAACAAAATGGGCAGCCGAGTTCAATGCAGCCCTGACTGTGCCGTTCTTCCACTGGCTTGTTGGGCCTTCTGAGGTAATATGATCCCTCAAACCATACGCCTTCTGACTAAGAAACTAATGCTTGATAGTCATGACTTTCCCATTTGATTTTATCCTATATGCAGAGATAGTAACAGCTACTGCAGAGATAATGTAATGGGCATTTAAAAGATCAGGCAATCAGTAAATATGTTATGACAACTATGGCAAGTAGATATATTCGTCCAAAAATAAATAGTTCAGATATGAACCTGGATTTAGCAGAGACGCATTCAATTATGCAGCCTTCACTGTAGTGTATCTCCACTCCTTGACTTTGATGTGAGGTTGATGCATGACAATATACTAGAAACTGGAAACTTCTTAGACTTGTAAACAAATTATGTTGTTGATCCCAATAGGTAGTTCTTGACTAAAGGAAATCAAGAAATAGGCACCTATGCTGTAATTGTTAAGAATAGTATACTTTTCTCCAAGCTTAATTTCATATATGAATGTAGGTTATCGAAGTGGAAGTAAATGGAGTGAAACAAAGAAGTGGTGTGCTTATAAAGAAGTGCAGGTACGCAGTATTAGAAATTGGTTGTTATCAGTGACATTTACAGCCATCCCCAATTGTTTTGGAAGACACTAAACTTCTCAAGCAGCCAGTGACTATCTTTGTCTTTGTCTCACCAAGGTACTTGGAGAACAGTGGCTGTGTTGGAATGTGTGTGAACATGTGCAAAATTCCAACTCAAGACTTCTTCACCAATGAATTTGGACTTCCTCTAACAATGAACCCAAGTATGTTTCTGCACTCTCTCAGGCTCCATCAACTGAATATTTGATTGATTTTCAATAAAATATGAAGTTTTTTGGTTGACATAGAATCAGAAAAACTTATTGAGAGGCAGAAATCTCTGTTGATTGATCGACAGAAGGAAAAAATACAGGGAGTGGTTTCAATTTGTGGAGAAAGTTGGTTACCTAGTAAACTGATCTTCCCTAGGCAAACTAGTCCTGCTGAACAATTTATGGCACTTCAACTATGGAATTCCCCCTGAATCCAACTCTATAGGAAGAAATACTTCCTCGTCTAAACAAACGACCACTAACACACCATAATTCATCCAGACGAATGTCCTCTGATCCAAAAGGAATTATACTGTCAATTTAAGTAGTTTGTCTCTTAGTAGCTGTTTTCTACGTTTTAAGTTTCTCAAGATTAAACCCTTTGACATTATTTATGCTTATTGAGCAGAATTTGAAGATATGAGCTGTGAAATGGTGTATGGGCAAGTTCCTCCTCCATTTGAAGAAGATGAAGTCTCCAAACAGCCTTGTTATAAGGATCTATGTAAGCACTGAGAACTCTAAATACATTTTCGATGGAACTGAAAATGCTGTTTTCCAAATTTCTAACTAATCTTGGGAACACAGGTTCCATGGCAAATCCAAGCGCAAGCCTTTGTCCCAAATTACTATCATAAGAGAGGGATACAAGTTTTCAGTGAGAAACTACTACAACTGCTAGCGGAAACAGGGCTATATAACTATATACTGAGAAGAAAAAACACAGATAGATTTATACACGTATAGAAACAAACAAGCTCATTCTAGTTTGTCTTCAAATTTTTGCTTCTCTGTGGAACATTTTTCTCACAATCTACAACAACCTTAGATCCCTCCGAGTGTTCTATCTGTATGATACTAGTAAAAGATATTTAGTTTACAGAAGTACTTGCTGTAGGAAGCTATTTTTTTCTGCATCAACGAGTACCACCCCTGGCTCCTGCAATCTGAGGCCAATCGATTCCTGACAACTGGTTTTTGATACGTTAAGTGACAGTATTATTAGATGGAACACTTACAAGAGCGGAAGAAATGAAAGTGTGTAATAGTTTAAACTTTTTACGGAATTAAATAAGAACTTGTAAAGGCAGAAAGGAATTTGCAAAAGGAACACAAAAGAATTTTGCATGGAAACCCTTTACACCAACTCAAAGGTAAAACTACCACCACTC
The DNA here is from genome assembly GCA_026401315.1 of Dysphania ambrosioides. Classification (NCBI taxonomy): domain Eukaryota; kingdom Viridiplantae; phylum Streptophyta; class Magnoliopsida; order Caryophyllales; family Amaranthaceae; genus Dysphania; species Dysphania ambrosioides. The sequence continues at coordinate 3,074,738 of CM048659.1, read as the reverse complement.
AAGATTTTGAACTCTCTTCACTAAAGAGTCCCTAAGTGCAATATATTAGGAACTGTTTTGACTCAAGTTTCTTATACTCTCTCTTGTTCTTTCGCTTACTCTTTTCCTCTATCACATTAGACTTAACTCTAAGACTTTACAAAGTCACTCAATCCTTCCCCTCAGTACAACTCAGTACTAAAAATGCAAAAGAATACTACTTGTAATATACTAATATACTACGTGACCAAGACTTCTTCAATTGGAACAAGTTTTTGTGTCTTGAGTAAACTGACTTCAGAAAAACTTGTCTCTCAGAATCTTTGAAGGATAAGTGTCAGTAACTGTGCATGTTTGTTTAAACCAGTGTTTGCATGCTTACCCATCACTCCCTCTTCCTTCATAAAGTCACGGCACTTTCCTACAAGGTAGATAACTACTTATTGACTTGGTCTATGTGAAAGTGGTGGGTTTGTATCATAGAGAAAATCTAAGAGTGTTTTGTAAGACATTTTTAAAACAAAATAACATAATCCCAAGGATTTAATTTTGATAAAACATTTTCTTAAAACATCCTATAAACAAACTTCATAGGTATTAATTTTATTAACCTTGCTTGCTCCAATAACCAATAGACTTGGACACTTGCATAAATCCTAAGCAAACTCTACTTACACTTTATGTTCTCCATTGATAAAACTTCTCTTAGGATGTTTCATTTGTCTTGAATCCCGACTCTATAACTCATACTTGATCTAGAGGAACCTAGATGTAAGTTCCCATGAAGGACTCAAAAGTTGACATGCTTACTGCTGGCATGACATTATATTTGTTGTTATATTTAAAGTTCTTCATGGTTTGGTGTATGACTTGAGAACTCACTTGCTCCTACTCTGAAATTTGCTTCTTTAGTCTACACAATATTCGCAAACAATATCTAGTGGACTTACTTCGTCTCCGTGGACCTAATAGCTTGGACTAAAAACAAATTCTAATGAACTAAAAACAAATGACAAGACTCTCAACAGGGGATAAATTGGTAAGTTAGGACTAAATCAACTTCCATAATCAACCAACCTCAAATTAAATAACCCAAAAGCATATAAAAATGATCTTTTAGATATTAAAACTTCATTATGTGTCAAAATAAGCGGCCCATATGCACATATAGCGCAATGATAGGCTGCGCAGAACTAACCTACCCAAAAGCCCTATCTATAATCAAGCATAATGTTGAGTATATTCATTTGAAACTCTAATATACTTAAAATTCTCTTCAACATAGCAGTTGAAAACGGTTTTATAAGTTATAACCACAAATGCTGTTTCAAGACCTTTTTCAACCTCGAGAGCTCCAAAGGTCATAAAGATGACCGTAGAAGTGTCTTCGATGGTGGAACTAAATTTTAAATCTGTTGATTGAATGTGGTTCTAATATTTAAAGCCGTTGGTCTAAAGATGAATTTCAACCACTAGAATTTCAAAATTTTCTTGGGTTTGAGCAACCTATCACAAAGATGAATAAGCAAACCAATGTTTGCATAGCACATACCAAAGAATGAGGTGCACATAACTAGCACTTGCATGCTTTACTTGAGTACATGTAGGACACCGTGCTATGAGTTCCATCTTTGTTTTGTCTCATCGGATTCTTTCAGTGGCATGTTTTGGTCCTTTTCTCATTACAAAAAAAAAAAAAAGTGAGTCACTGGTTCGGATACAATTTGGATACAAGATACTGTCATTACCGCCTGAACAATTAGACATCCAACCCGTAATCGCAACGGCCCAATTGCACCCCCTTATTCATATTTCATTATCCAAATCTCTCATCTTAGATAAAATGACATAACTTTACAAAATACCATGTGTTGAAGTTGTCTTCCTCCAAATCTTCCGATGAATGTGACTAAGTAATGATATGTGTGCTCGTGCTGATTTGGTATGTCATGTACAGTATAAATTAGTTTGAATAGAATTATTATCCTATGTTAAGTCTTTCTCCTTAATTAAAGCCGTCTGTTAATGCTTTTGGTACGCTATCCTGCCAAACAACTTACTCCTTTTGAGAAATAAAGATGGTATAGAGCGAACACCCCTTTAGACTCAGGAAACAGTATAATCAGCTAATTAGCCTAACAAATGGCAAGAAAATACGAAAGATATGATAATCAGACAATCTACAAGTATGAAACAAACCCCCCAAATTATTTTATGCTATCACGTGAAATTCAGTCCTCAACGAATAGTACTCCAACAATAAAGAATCCATGATTCAAAGACCAAATCAGACCACATCATCAAAGTATAAATGAAACCAGGAGCCTTCCACCTTCTCCTAGTACTTGATTATGGCCTTAGCTTGTACATTTGCTAACATGTGATATTTACTCTTTCAATCCGTGACCAGTTCCCTCAATTCAAGCACCTAACTGTGCCTTAAATTCCTTGATTTGCCTCCATTTACTGCCTCTAACACTCAAAACCTGGTCTAGTGTAGCTATCTTAACATGCTAAAACTGCATATTAAATTTTAAGAATTTCTACGGAGTACTAATAGTATCCACATACACTTTTTTTGAAGTATTTGGAAAATATTGTAGCATATGGTAAAACATCATACTCCAAAGTTCAACATTCCAAAATATTGGCAATTAATAAAAGGATATGTAATCTCATATTAGTCAATGCACTTAAAACAACTATCTTACAGTTCTAGAGACATATGATTCCATGTCATATAATTTGATGGTAATTTCTATATTATAGAAAAATATTAAAAAATATCTATATTTCTGATATCTCTGATATAACAATATATATATCTCATATAACAATATCTATTTCTAATATTTGATATAATAATATCTATTTTTGATATTTGATATAATAATATTGATATCTAATATATTGAGAAGGTAAACAATTTGCCTAATCTATTCATTCTAAATAAGTAAATATGCATAGTTTTGACCAACTGATCGATATGGATTGCTTCAGTGCTTGATTCTAGCAAATCTCTTAACTATTGGTGATCTTGATTTGCTAACTTGAAGGATTCTCAGTTTGACAGAGGAGGAAGTAAATATGATATAAACATGGGAAACCCAAAAAAGGACACAGGGATCACAGTAAACCTTTACCATATTGTTCTGTACGGCTCTACACTCCTTTCCATTGGCCAACAACATTTGTGTTTGATACTTCGATCTTCCTTATCTGTTGGGATACGGCGCTATTAAACCCCGCATAAGACAATTCTATGCCAAAACAACACTACGTATCGCAGTTGATCCCGTGATCTCCAACTTTCTCTCCTAACGACCAACGACCTCCCAGACTGCACTGCGCCACACCGGTTTAAAAATTCCACCACTTTAACTAATTACAGTAGTACCCCGTGACACTCGTTGCGTTGACACACTATATATACCTCTATGTTACTAAGCTTTCAACATATCCATCCCCTCCTAGCTTTTTCAACTTCTTAGGAGTCAAAACACTTAAAATTTGTCCTAATGGCAAGAGTTTCCTCCCTGATAACAATCCTCATTCTTGGCCTTGCAGTTTGTTACCTTAGTGTAACTTCTAGTGCCTTCGAAACCCGAGATTACTACGATGCCCTCCAGAAATCTATCCTCTTTTTCGAGGGACAGCGTTCAGGACCATTGCCACAAAGCCAACGGCTTAACTGGAGGGGTGACTCTGCGTTGTCTGATGGCTCTTCCTACAATGTAACTTACTAGCATGGTCTATTGACAGTACAAGTTTACAACCGCTTATAGTCAGCCACATTGAAAATGTTGGCTTGATACTTTACTGAAATTTCTTCCTGGTTTGTGTTTCAGGTGAACCTCGTAGGAGGTTACTATGATGCAGGGGATAATGTCAAGTTTGGCTTTCCAATGGCCTTCACCATGACAATGTTGGCATGGAGTGTCGTTGAGTTCGGTAGCTCTATGCATGCCCAGCTTTCTGAAGCCAATGCTGCCGTCCGCTGGGGTGCTGATTATCTTCTTAAGGCTGCATCCACTCCTGACACCTTATATGTTCAAGTTAGCAAAGCAAATTACTTTTATTGCTCTAACCATTGCATTCAAATCAAGCATTATAATACAGTCTTAACAAAACCAATTTCATTAACCATAATTTGCCTCGTGCAGAAGTCATTTTCATTGGTCACATGCAATTGTTTAGAGTTGTGTTAATGAAGGGTATATGATAAGCACGTAATAAATCATCATATTGTATGATATGTTCATTAAGGAGATGTCATGTTAAACGATAATTATTATTATTATTATGCCCATTAGAACGAATTTTAACTCGTAGTTTGCAGGTGGGAGATCCAGACCAGGACCATAAGTGTTGGGAAAGGCCAGAGGACATGGACACGCAACGAACTGTGTACAAGGTGTCTGCACAAAAACCAGGATCTGATGTAGCAGCAGAAACAGCTGCTGCCCTGGCTGCGGCTTCGATAGTATTCAAGAGATCCGATCCTTCTTACTCGAGCAAACTACTCCACACAGCTATTCAGGTAAACAGATGGCCTCGGAATGAATATATTCTTGCCATAACATGAAATTGGTCAATAAAAGATGCTAAATGCTTTAATACTGGTGCAGGTGTTTGAGTTTGCAGACAATCACAGAGGTTCTTACAGTGATTCTCTGGATTCTGCCGTCCGCCCGTTTTACCGCTCTTACAGCGGGTATCTTGTAAGTCATTCCTACAACTCCACGCTTAGCATTCCTTAAAACAGAATCTAATATAATTCTTGCATGTCATCAGGATGAGCTCCTCTGGGGTGCAGCATGGATTTATAAAGCTTCTGGCGATTCTGTGTACTTATCATACATCCAGTCCAACGGTCACATATTGGGTGCTGATGAGGATGATTTCTCCTTCAGTTGGGATGATAAGAAGGCTGGCACAAAAGTTCTTCTTGCCAAGGTTTTACTTAAATACATGACTTGTTTGGACCCATATCTGAGGTAAAAATTATTACTCACTTCAGATTGCCTCTATTGACAGGACTTTCTTCAGGAAGGAAAGGAGGAATTTCAGGAGTACAAAGCACATGCAGATAACTTCGTATGCTCCTTCATTCCAGGAGCAAATAATTACAAGGCCCAATACACCCCCGGTAAGGCTCACACACATCAGATTATACAAGCAGCCTATGTTACTCGGACTCATTCTCCTCGAGCACCATAAAACTTGACCCTTGGTTACAAACCTGTGTCCAGTACTAGTACATATATAGCTAGCACATGTCGATCTCATCATATTGTAGATGTCTCATATACTGTCAATGTTTTTGCAGGAGGGCTCTTATACAGAGAAAGTGGGAGCAATCTCCAGTATGTCACCACAACTACATTTCTCTTATTGGCATATGCCAAGTACCTCGGTACGAATGGGCACATAACCTCGTGTGGTTCCACAATAATTACATCAAAGATGCTCATATCCCTCGCCAGGCGGCAAGTCGACTATATCTTGGGAGATAACCCAGAAAAAATGTCTTACATGGTAGGATTCGGCAATAAGTACCCACTACACCCTCATCATAGAGGCTCATCCCTACCATCCATACACACATACCCTAGTCGCATTGGTTGCAATGACGGGTTCCAGTACCTCAACTCCGGATCACCCAACCCAAACGTCCTAGTAGGAGCCATACTAGGCGGTCCAGACATGGATGACAGTTTCGCAGACGACAGAAACAATTACCAACAATCAGAGCCAGCAACTTATATTAATGCACCGTTTGTTGGTGCAGCCGCTTTCTTCTCTGCCTATAATGAAAGATACTAACATTATCATAGTCAATGTAGTATTCAAAACCTAAATCAGGTATAATTATGGATGTTATGTATTTATGAACAAGAGTGATCTTCCCAAAACAGCTAGAAAATAGGTCATTGCTCATCCTCTCACTTAAGTAATAGAATTGATATCCAATTTCGCTGAATTTCTTGTCAAACCACTTTATTTGCTTATTACTTTTGTCCAGTATTCGTCAAAATATGTAACATTCTCATAGAATTATCATAACGGATGGCGACAAAAGTCGCTTGAAATAAGATTATAGGGTCATAACAACAAAGTATTGTATATACATAGTTCCCAATAAAAGTTCCCGCTCAAAGTATATAAAGATTAACTTACATGGATGACTATTAGAAACTCACTAAGTCACAACACTTAAGCCAAAGCTAGAAAAAGAAAACAAGTGGCCAAAATGTATTGGAATAAAACATGGCAAAATAAAAATAAAAACCCTAAAATTGAAGCGCAACTAAACAAAGTAAAATAAGATAAATCCAAGACATCCGATTGTTGTTCCTTGAAAATGAAAAATGGTAAATTTTCATCACTTGTATTTATATTATTAACAAGGAAAGGTCGTGTCTAACACAATGATTAAGTGTTTAGTGTTATAGGTTAGGTTATAAGTTTGAATCCTGGAAAATAAGACTACGTACAATAGATCTTCCTCAAATCGTACTGTAAGTCTGTAATGAGGGCCTTGTGTGCACTGGCCACTGAGTATGATCTTTTTAAGTGTCAATTTGTTGCCTTTTTTTTGTCAATATATGCATTAATTCACTTGGAGTTTTTCCTTCTTTTTGTACTGAATTGTGATCAAGTGCAAAGTTGGGTTATCAAAGTTTAGGCTTCAGTTTAAGACAATTCTCTTAAAATGATACACTATTCCATAGCCTTTCTGTCTGTGGGTCCGGGGAGGATATGAAACATATGTTCCCGGAAAAAAAAATATATTTATGGGTTACTATCACCAATTCACTCTCACCCACGTCATTCCAACGAATCATTTATCAATTTTCACTCTTAACAATGAACCAAATAAAAAAGTTTTATCATTAATACGCCCTACATCACTTTATTTTATTTTTTAAAATATAATTTAATTCATTCATATTTTGAGCTGTATTTTTTTGTTTTCGTTTGGTGTTACGATTAGTATTAGCATCCATAGAAAAAAAATTATGAAAATTTAGGCTTCAAAAAAATTAGACAGGAATTTAAAAAGGAAGATTACGAATTTAGGAGTAAAAATTGAATTTCCAAAGTTGGAGAAAGTGTATGAAAACGAGTCTATATTTATAGAGAAAAAATAAGACCGTTGGTAAATTTTTTTTCCTTTTTTGAATTGTAGTTTTGAAGGTATATCTGTTACAAAATTATAACGTTTAATTAAACTAGCAGCGACACGTATCAATATGCGATTGGACCAAGTGTTACCAGGCCCCACATCCAGTTAGCATGAATTAATTTGTTTGATGTCTTATTTGCCAGACCAATTTTTTCCACCATTGTTCATGGGTGAACAAACCAAAAGTTCACCATTAAGGAAGCTCTAAGTAGATAAAGCCTACAAGCTAGCTATTTTAGCTAGGAAGGGTTAAGTTCTTATGGTTGTTTTTTTTAATCTAGTTTGTTGCAAAAAAAAATAAGGTAGCTCTAAGTACTATTCCACTTGAACTCCGTAATGTAATTCTAACATTAATTTTTTTTTTCTAGATGTCTTGTCTACAATATCATCAATTACACAACTATACTCTCATACACAAAAATATTGCACTCTCTTCTCTCTATAGAATCCCTACTTTATCCATCTGCGAATTGAACCCTCTCTTTAAGTTCTACATTCTCATCATGACCCAATATCAAAGATGAAAAGGTAGATTATATAATGAGTATAATGGTGCGGTTCAACATTATTTAAAAAGAATATCAAATTTTCTCTCTAATCACACTACTTATATAGAAGGTCAAACAAATTCATTCGATTTTACACTTCCAAAGAAGACTTTCCCTATTCCTATTGGCTTTGATAATGGTTTCCTTAGGGTGTGTTTTCCATGAGAAGGTGGCATTCGCTCTTCAAATTGATGGAGCTTCGGACAAACAGAAAGGGCATGCGGGATCAGGTTGGAAGGTGGCCTGGTGTCTATTAGTAATTTAGCAGATATTGGAAAGAGGGGATTTGTTTTGAGGTTTTCTTCTTCAACTACTATGGCTGAGGCGGTTTCTAGTTTGAGAGCATTGGAATAGTCTACCTATCAAAAGTGGTCTTCTATCCGAATTTTATTAGATTCTACTATGTTAATTGTTGTTCTCCGACTTGGTGCCCCACAGATTTTAGAAATTGTAAATACAGTTCAACAAATTAAGGATAAGGGGTGTCTTTTCCAACACTATTTTATTCACAAGATAGGGAGGGATCAGGTGGTCAAAACACATGCTCAGACGAGATACGACTCTGGGTTCTTTTTTTTTATCATTAGTAACCTTATTTGTATTCTTTTCTCCCTATTTGTTTATGAAATGCCAAAAAAAATGTACTTACATGGGAATATTCTTACCCTTTTATAATTAAATGTTAAATTGAGTCTTTGACGTATAAAGCGACATATTTTAAAGTTATGTCGATAGTATCACCTCTGTACTACTTAAATTCTAATAGAGAAGTTTAATTTGCCTAAAAAAAGAACAAATTAATAATAATAAAATATAATAAAATTAAAAGGATCAAAATGTAGTGACTTTCAAAGCTTTTTGACTTGAATAGGCTTTCAAAGCTTTAAAACGACTTTTAGATGCGGAAAAATAAGAAAACTCATTTCAAGGGCTTTGAAGTGGGTTTCAGGATTTTGACTTGAATAGGCTGTTGAAACAAGTGTGAATTGAGTAAAGCAAATTAAGTACGAAAGTGCAAATGTAAAGGGGACGAATATTTGTTACGAAGTTCGGCAATGTGCCTACGTCTCCACTTAGGGTTTCCTATCCTTAGGATTTAACGACTTTTATTTCTTCCCTTAGAGATCTAAAGCCACCTAGAAGATCTTCACCCTATCTTCTTTACCATAGCTTTCCCTAGCTACACTTTAGCATCTCAATTCCTAGAACTAAAAATCACCTTACTTTTTCAAAACCTTTGAGTATTATAATTTCTACTCAAGGTGTATCTCTCTTTTTCTTTTGATCTTTCTTTTTCACACTCAAGAGATACTTGTTTTCTTTTCTCTCAAAACTAAATTACAATAAAGGAGTAAGTACTAGAGAGAAAGATATTTGCTAAAGCTTGATTGTTGTATTTCACGTTGAAGGCTTTCTTATCTTCAATGCTTCAGCTCACTCTTATTTATAGAGCCATTTGCAACGGATAGTCTTTATAATAGAATCTTCAAAGAGACCGTTGCTTTTGAATCGGAGCTTCAAACTTTTGACTAACTATTTCAAAGTTGTTCAATAATTCTCGAGCAGTTACTCTTGAAGTCCACTTAGTCGCTTTGAAATATAATAGAACGTCTTAGAGGTTTGAATTTCGGTTGAGATGATTTTGCTAATTAAAAGTCTTCTACATAAGCACGTCCAACAACTAAATCATCAATGCATATCTCTGATAGAATTGTTCAACCCCACAAACTTAGAAAGACCAAATGATTCAAACTCATCTTATTAGAAGTTTGAATTAATTCAAATTTATTCAAAATCCATAGCATAACCAACTCCTTAGTCTAAGGAAGATTTTGAATAAGTCTACGAACTTAGCTTTGCATATATCTAAAAAACAAACCAAGTAATACAAGCAACACAATAAGTAATAAACTATTGCTCCATGCACATAGAAATTATTTTGACTTTCATCACCTACAAAATAAAATATGTTAGATCACATCAAGGTGGAGTCTTCATTGACAATTATCCATTCCTTAGTCGGTCCTTTTTCTTTGCCTCAAGTTTCGATCCTTTTTCTTCTCATATCGATCGCAAAACAACCACTTATGCACACAACCATCAGATTAAGGTTTATGTGTTGCAGAAACCAACATAAATCCATATTTCATGGATTCTTCTTGAGCCCATACTTTAGCGTCCATAAACGTAGCAAAATCCTGTTCGTGACTGAAAACTCCACTATAATCAATTCTATCTCTGCCAAAGTCCTGAAATTCCATATAGATCCATATAGATATCAATATATTAGACATGTAAGTAAGGAAAGCAATGTTCGTATAAATGGACAGATTAATATTAAGCAAAAATAAAACCAAAAAACCGCCCAAACTGGACGTTTATTTACCCTCTAAGAACGTCCAATTTGGACGATTATGCAAATGTGTCTTACCCTTAAGTAACGTGACGTTTGTGCTACCTAAATAAACGTCCAAAATAGACGTTTAGCTTACCCCTAATTAACGTCCAACATGGACGTTTAACTAGCCCTAAGTAACGTCCAACATGGACGTTTTCCATGCACCCACAAAACGGCCAACATGGACGTTTAACTAGCCCTAAGTAACGTCCAACATGGACATTTTCCATGCACCCACAAAACGTCCAAAATGGACATTAGATTCATCCATTAAACGTCGAAAATGGACGTTACTCTCAGTAACCCCTAATTGCACGGTTTATTCAATAAAAACGTCTAAATAATACGGTTTCTCTTTAATTACCATCTTAATTAATCTAATTCTACATTAACTAACACGTATCATACAATTATGTAACTATAAATATAGTAAATGAATGCACGTATTTAACCTAATCATATAGTAAATGAATTGAATTACTTGAAATTGAAAGAACAAACATTACCTCATCAGACATTGTTGAAATTGAACAGAGAAAACTGAAGAATGGAACTGATAGAGTTCAGATTGAACAAAAGAAATTGAACAAAAGGAATGAAACTGAAGGAACCGAAGGAAATAGAGGGAATGAAAGAAGAAGAATGTCAAATAAAGTTTGGAATGTGAGAAAGGAAATGTTACTGAGAGTAAAAACTATAAATATTGAAAATAATCACCGAAAACTCAGAGTAAAATAACAGGTAAAGTTTGAAATGTGAGAAATGAAATGCTATTGAAAGCAAAAACTATAAATACTAAAAAAAAAAATCATCTTAACTTTATCATTTCATGTACAAAATACGGGCAATAGCTGGATATTCACGGGCGACGTTTAACAATGCACATACACTTTCTAACTCAATAGTAAATTGCATTAAACTACGTACAAAAAATATCCTAATCTCCTTACACTTAGCCGTGATGAAAAGTGAAAGGGATGGAGTGAAGAATAAGAATACGGACTTACGGAGTATGAAAAATGAAAATGGGCGAGGAAGTAGCGGAGTGATCCAAAACTCACAAATTGCAAAAGACAATAGGAAAACGTGCTTTCCACTTAATTTCCTCCGTATTTTCCTCCTCTATCCATCCATCCATCCTCTCCAAACACAAAATAATGTCTTACGGAGTAATTTAATTACCAATTCCCAACACCTTTCCGCTGATCCGATCTCGCCAAATCGGATCCCAATGGCGAAGATCCACCACCAATCCACCTTCTTGATCACGCTGCTCCTCATCTTAACGTTCTCCTCAGCTGAAATCCGATCCACAAAGATCAAATCCGACAGTCGGCCCATCATCCCTATCGACGAATTCGGCTTCACTCACACAGGCCGTCTCGAACTCAACGTGACATCCATCGGCCTGTCACCCAACCCCAACAACCCCAACATCGACCCCTCCAAACTCGGGTTCTTCCTCTGCACCCGTGATTCATGGCTCCACGTCCTCGAACAGCTCGAGGAATCCGACATCACATGCGCACTCGACTCCAAGCTCATCAAGATTGTCTACACCTTCAACACCCTCTCCCCTAACTCCGACTCCTTCGGCTCCCTCTTCGTCGAAACCGACTCCGACCAGTACACCCTCGTTTTTGCCAACTGCTATGCTGACTCCGTCCGCATCTCCATGTCCATCCGATCCGCTATGTACAATCTCGATGGCAAAACCCGAATCCGGGACTACCTCTCCGCGGGTCGGACCATCTTACCTAGAATCTACTTCTTTTTCTTTATCATCTACTCCGGGATGACCTTGTTCTGGATCTACGTCCTCTACAAGAAGCGCCTCACCGTTTTCCGAATCCACTTCTTCATGCTCGGGGTCTTGACTTTGAAGGCGTTGAATCTTCTCTGTGAAGCTGAGGATAAGTCGTACATTAAACGAACCGGGAGCGCACACGGGTGGGACGTGCTATTCTACATATTCAGCTTCTTGAAGGGGATAACTTTGTTCACCTTGATCGTATTGATTGGCACGGGATGGTCGTTTCTAAAGCCGTATTTGCAGGACCGTGAGAAGAAGGTGCTCATGATTGTCATCCCCTTACAAGTCGTGGCCAACATTGCGCAAGTTGTGATTGATGAGACCAGCCCTTTTAACCAAGACTGGGTGACTTGGAAGCAGGTGTTCTTGTTGGTTGATGTCATTTGTTGTTGCGCGGTTCTGTTTCCTATTGTTTGGTCAATCAAGAATCTCCGAGAGGCGGCAAGGACTGACGGCAAGGCGGCTGTGAATCTCATGAAGTTGACATTGTTTAGGCACTACTACATTGTGGTCATATGCTACATATATTTCACTAGGGTCGTTGTTTACGCGCTTGAGACCATTACGTCCTATAGGTATCTTTGGACTAGTGTTGTGGCTGCAGAGTTAGCGACCCTTGCGTTCTATGCGTTCACTGGATATAAGTTTAAGCCCGAGGCTCATAATCCTTACTTCGCCATTGACGATGATGAGGAGGAAGCTGCAGTTGAGCAGTTGAAGCTCGAAGATGAGTTTGAGCTCTGATGGATTGACTCGTTAACTGTAAACATGTTTGCATTCGATATATTTCAAGGTATAGTTTAAGCTAGACTTGGTAACTGATGTGAATTTGTGTTCCTCCAGTATAGCTCAAGGTATAGTAGAATATGTTTAGGTTTCTCTCATTGTCCATTTGTGTGGTTTTGGACGCTATTTGATCAGCTTAAGCCTTAAAGGATACAGTTTTACATAAATGTTACAAACTTACGTGAATCGTATCTCTTATGCACAGTGATGTGTTAGTTTTGACCATAGTGTCTCTAATTTGACGCCTGTTTGGTCATAGTCTTATTTTATATATGCTAGTTGCAGGAAAGTAAATAATATTCAGCTGCGGCGAACCCAATAATAATTGTTGATACCATTGAAGTTAATGTACTTGCAAAGTACTAACACTCATTTGCCTTGCCTTCCCCCTAAACATGTACTGTGTTTCTTTGTGTCTCCCTTCCTTGATGGATAGCTAAGGATTCTGATTTTGATCGCTTGATTGTGTTCGAGTTGAATGCTGGAGCTTGTTTGGCTGGCGGGAGTTGTTCAATGTGATCATTGTAATTTGATCGCTTAGACCTTACTTGTGTGTCTGGTTGTATGAGTTTGTCTCAATTGACCGCAGAAAGAACCTCTTAACTTATTCTGATACAATTTCTTTATTCTTTTGGATGTGCTTTGGCATGGAGTTTGTTGTTCTCCTTCTGTTCCTGTTGTGTAAATCCTGCAAAAATAGCATACAGGGTCTTGACTTTGGCTAGTGCTTTTTGGGTTTGTTCCTTCATTTCTTTGCATAGGTCTATTGTGACATTAAATTTTATTAGGATAGAGTTGGTTCTTAAGTTCTCATTGTGCATTTGTGCACCATCTCATCATATATGTATAAGAACAAGAAGGTGCCTCTAACCAGTTATTCTACCCTGTATGGCTGCACCTTAGTCGGGGAAATAATAGGCCTATCAAGTTTGATCATATTGTGAGTAAAGATTGTATGTGAACTGGAACCTTGAGGTTATATAGCATATGCAGGATATGAAGTCTCAAGATTGTTGTGATCAAAAGAATTGCTTAGGCCTTGTCACATAATTGTCAGTTTTGTTATAGAAATGAACTTGATTCGCTAATGCATTTAACATTACTTTCTTGGAAGTGCTTTGGCGTAGTTGTCCGTTGTGTAAAATGATTCAGTTGTGTGAATCCTGTGAAGGTGACCTATACACACCGCTATACTGAAAGAAGAGGTAATCTGTAGAAAGCTTTGACAAGTAGCTCTGTAGCTGGTGCATAATCTGTAGAAAACGTAAGTAGCAGGTGCATACTCTGTAGCTGTTATTAATAGCATTATCATGTAGATGTTGCATAATCTGTAGTTAAACAAGTATAGAGCTTTACTTTTTTTTTCATGGACTTGTATCTTATGCGCCCCTCCCCAAATGATTGCGTAGGCTAAAGATTTAGGATTTAGTCGCCGTAGTTATTATCAAACAATAGAATGTAGAACGAAGCTGTAGAGAAGAGAACAGTCACTCGATTCAGCAGAGTTTAGAGCAAAATCTTAGCATGTATGGATTTGGGAAGGACTGTTGGCTTGGTAATTTCTGCCAACTGAGAGAACTCAACCATGGCCAGGAAAACAGTAGGCCTTTTATGTTTGGTCCTGTTGGACTCTACTTTGCCCCTGCTTATAGAACATCAAACTTGGAGTGATATTCAACTCTCAAGCAAGAAGCCGTATGGTTTATACCAGCTTCAATGTTATTAGGATGTTTACAAGTTTTAGAGAGAATTTGAGCACCTTCCAGTATCATTTTGTATAGCGCCTGTTGTGGACAATGATTTCCATTTTCGTAGAGATTTTTATTGGTAGATTGTGCATTTTGCATTTATCTTTTGGTGCTAGTATGTTGACTTCTCTGGGATCAAGCTTTTTTCCACTTCACTTTAATTCTTGATCCTCTTATTTTTATTAAAAACAAGTTGAACTAGAATATTTCAGACTAAACTGGATTATACTTTCCATTTTTTTTCTCCAAATTTTGACCATGAATTTTTTCTAATCTATAAGAAAAAAATATGATCATATGTGACTTTAAAAGATTCATTTTTATGTATATTTTTCAAAAATAAACTTGTTGTAATTTTTGCAAACGCATAATTGAAGATATTTAAATTTTAAATTTAATTTAGAATTTATGTAAAAGCAAATGGAAAGAATAAAAAGACAACGTGGAGTATTTTCTTAAGATTATGAGGTGAGATATCTACCAAATATATCCTTTACTACTTTGGTAATATATAATTAGACTGAGGAGAAGATGAAAGAGGGTCAACTGTATCTTTAGTGCTGATCTTTGTGATTCAATCAAGGTAATGCAGATTTTGAATATTTGTATTTTAGGATATATCGAGAGTTGGTTCATTATTATTTCATCAATTACTCCAAGAAATATTAATAAACCCCTTAGAAGATGCTGCCTTTAAGTGCAAATTAGTACGGAGTAATAAACTAATAATAAGTTGAGCAAAAACCAATACAGAATACAGAATACAGAATACAGAATTCAGTGCTATTCTATAGAAGAGCATATTAATTGGGTGTAAAGATCTAGAAAAGCAAGAAAGAGAAAGGACAGCGTCGATTGGAAGTGTATGTGCCACAAGCCCCGTAATGCACACTGGTTGGGACCACCTTTCTTCAAATGAAAGGAGAGAAGGATGCATGATGGATGGATGGATGGACTCCCATGGAACAATAACAAAATAGTTTAGCTTGTTAATTAAGCATTCGTTTAGGGATTCACCTTTAATATTATTATTAGCCAAGTCCCGTATTATTTTCTTTTTGATAATATAATAATAAATCAATTTATTTAATTTTTCATTTATAAAAGTATTTTCATATATCGGCGATAACTTATAGTTTTTTTTTATAGTCCTTCATTTTTTTATGGTGAATCAGAAGATTTAATTGGGATAATTATTTTTATGATATTAAATGAATAAATTACTACAAAATAAGATAGAGAGGAAATAATGGAGTGAAGTGAAAAAAATAAAGGTAGTTTTAAATGATTTAAAATTTTGTATAGTCATATAATTTTCTATATATGATATTTTCTAATCTAATATTAATGCTAAATAGACATAAAATGACATAACTTTTATATTAAAAAAAAAAGACAAAAAAATTTTATAATAATTTTCCAAGTGTCTATTATGATAATAGCAATGATTTTGTTGTAGTAATAGTTATAAATAAATAGATATTTTTGCGTACTCAGCTTATTTTTGAACCACTTAGTTACCAATTTGACAACTTAATTTACCTTTAGGCTTATTGAATTATTAAATTAAACATTTCAACTTTTTACAATTTCCCTCTCATCCTCTTCTTCTCCTCTACCAAACAAATCTCCATTAGAAAAAATACTTCAAACACAACCTCCCAAAAATTATCCCAATCAAATCCCCATTTATAATGAACAATTCTATAAACAGTCTAAATACAAGAGAATATGACAATTCTCCCGATTACATGAATGAAGTACAAGTACCCACTTTCATAAATCAAAATGACCACATATATACCAAAATCATGAGATAGTTTTCCTCTATTTAATATGAGGATTAATTCCACGACATTAATTAATTACTACGGACATCAAATCTTGATATAAGTTTTAATTTTTAAGGATCATAGAATAAATTTCTTACCTAATTCTACCATCACAATACTTTATTTTAAGTTTTATAGAATAGAAAAATACATCACAAACTATGAAGAAACACATGAGATGAACTGAATTGGAAAAAAACAATGCAATTCAATAGCCTAAGTTAATGTCTTGCTAAAATGGAGTTGGTTTCACTTTTTAATTAGAGGTGATCAAATGCCAGTTAAGGCTTTGCCTAATAAAATTTGCTCATTATGGACGACCAGATAGATTTCTGTTTATCAAAACTCGCATTTTAGAGTCTTTTTAATTTATTTTGGGTAAACATAAGGTAATAAAAAAAATTTATAAGGAAGAATATAACTATAAAAGTTAGTCCCCACAACCAAGCCAAGGTGAGTACCTCAAATTTAGTTGACTCTAAGGTCTCTAACTTTTTTTTTAACTCACTTGAGTTTTATTTGGCTGGAATTATGATTATAGTATCCAAAATTGTCAAAAAAAAAGTTGAGTCCCCAAAAGAAAAAGGTTGTAAAAAATGAGTTCCTAAAAATATGCTTAACTCAATCAAATAGGGAGTGAAACATATATTTTAACAAATATTATGAAATACAAACTCTTATATCCAAAATTCAGTTGTTTCATCAATAAAATTGCCCATAAAGACCCAAAATTGAAAGTAACCCCTAGTATACATTTGTTACACACTGCTTTAAAAATAAAAATGTATTAAACAAGCAGGGATAAATTAAAAGTACCCTCTAGATCTTATTCCTATTTACTTGCTATATTTTCATTTTTTTTATACATCAAATTCTAATAATATTATAACAAATAGCATATTCAAGAGAATCTTGTTGGATATAATGAATTTTAGAATATCAAGTTTTTATAATTTTTTTATCTTATAAATTTTAAAAAAAATATTTTAAATTGTATGTTGAATGCCATAAAAATCAAATATATTACATAAATAAATAGAACTAGAAGAAATATATATAACTTGACAATTAAGAAGACAGAAATCGTTGAAATCCATAAAATGGAGTATTGCGAGTTTATTTCAAGAATAATATTCCACTAGAAAAGCTAAAGCTTAGGCCTACATATTGTTGGGGTTTAGGTCACGCGCACACATGACACACCACATACCATGTGAGTGATGTGACCAACTTCTATATATTTTTACCTTTTTCATTTTCATTTTTTGTTCAAAAATTTTCTTTAAAAAAATACCCACCTTCTTAAATTCCTTGCTGTTTACAGTTAACTCATGACCCTACTTGTACAGAAGTAGTTCATGCCTTGCTTCCTTCTTTGTCAATGCATAACAAATGCACATAAATGAGTTGAGAGGAGGACAGAGGGTCCATCTTTTCACATATCATATATATATACCCAATCACAAAATTTAATTTTCTTCAAAGATGAGATCATTTAATACTTGATTAATTGCAAAAATAAATGTCTTGATTTGTGATGATGATGATGATGATGATGCATAGCACGAGTGCCAACTTAGATGATCTCGATCTTTCATGCAGAAATCATCAAATCATGTCTGAAGATCAAGAAGATCAATCTATCATCATCAAATCCACCTGTCCAATTACCTGGAAGCTTTACCAAAATCCCTTTTTTACTCCAACTAATACTCTTACTAATTATAGCATTAATACTAATGATCCCTCCCTCCAACTCAAACTTAAACACAAACAACTTCAGCGCAAATACAGCGCTAAGATGGGTAGCAGTAATGTATCTGATTGTCATCAGTTGAATCGGGCTAAAACCCAGATTGCAGAGCTGAAGGCAGAGCTGGAAATGGAGAGAAAACTGAGGAAAAAGATGGAAGCAGTGAACAGGAAGCTATCAAGGGAGATTGTGGATCAGGTTCAGAAGGAGAGGATGTGTGTTTGTGAAGATTTGACAAAAGAGATTGCAAGGTTGAAGGAGGAGAGGGAGAAGATGAAAGCAGAAATGGAAGAGGAGAGGAAAATGTTGAGAATGGCTGAAGTTTTGAGGGAAGAAAGAGTACAGATGAAGCTTGCTGATGCTCATCTGTTCTATCATCAGGAGTTTCTGAATAAGTTTCTGCTGCATCAACAGAAGCAGCAGCAGAAGCAGTTGATGCATCAGCATTCAAAGAAATTGGTGGTTTCATCAGAGCAAAAGTTTTTGACTGGTGGTAAGACTAATGTAAGTGGACAAAGGAAGGCAGCCGCGTCGCCTGAGGCGGAGAATCCGCATATTAAGCAAGGGATTAAGGGGTTTGTGGAGTTTCAGAGGGCAATCAAGGCCAGAAATGGGTGTAGCAATAGTAGTGCAACTTCTAGTTGTAATTCTGGTAGTAGTTTCAGTAGTAAGGTGGAATGTCAGAAGGCTCAACTTAGAGTATTGTTTAAGCATAAGTCTGCTGCTCCATATTATCATCATCATGATCATCTTATTCTCAGTTAATTTCAGCAGATTTTGGTGATGAAAATGATAAAGTCAAGGGTCAATCCTTATCCTTTTTTTTCATTTGATAATTTAGAGGGTCATGTTTTTACTTATAAAATTTTGCTGTGGAAGCAAGTGTTGGAGTATATAATAGGGTAAATTTATGTCCATTTTTCAAGATTGGATTATTAGAGTTGGGAGTACAGTAGTTCATAGACTTCTAATTGTGCCTAGAACAAGTAGATGATGAATTTTCTGAAAATCAGGTAGCTTCAAAGTGTCGGTTTATGGCATTGATCCAAATGAAGAGGGGTTTTTAATAATCTATATCATGCTCATATGATTGGATCTACTTGGAAGGAATGTGGCATTTCATGCCAAGCTTCTTTTTATGCATCACTTTTTGCAACTTTGCGCCATAGTTCAGACCTTCAGATGCGTAGCTCATTAAGTAAGTAAGCTGACAGCCGACACCAAATATGCTCTATTATATTGGCAGTTTTGGCACATGTCTTTGCTTGTTTAGTAAGGTATTATTCTTCTCGACTTATCAAATAATTCCAAAAACCTACTCATAAATAATATATTGGCAGCGTCTATTCAAGCTCGAAAAATCATTTATGTTTAGCAAATACAGAGTATAAGCTAAGTTGACCCCTTTTTACTTAATACCTCTTATGATAAAAACTCTTAAGATACCCATTAATTCGTTTAAGTACACTACTTTTTTTTCCTAGCAATGCGGCCCTTTAAAGTTGACATCCTAACCAAAAATATTTATTTAAATAAAATCTAGAAAGCCTCACAATTGTATTAAAACTAGATTTGATGAATCTCAATTTTCCAGTAACCTATGCAACAATATAGTCATTTCTCAAGTGATCGAGAACGGCAAGGGTTATGCTCTCTTCATCTTATCTAACTTTTTCAAGAAAGATAGTTGTATACTTAGTACAAAGCATGTGTTAAGAATAAGGTGAATAAGTTAATTTCGGGGAAAAGAAGGGTCATCCTAACTTGAGTTCACGATTACAAGGTCTACAACACATTCATGATGTAGAAATTCAGATTATTTATATTCTTGGATAGTTTAATCATGACTAAATAAACTGAAATAAGGTAAATATCTGTAAAAATAACACATCTTAAATCTAAATAGTTTTGTGTAACTCGTATTACTTACTATCACTCTATCCTTCAAATAATGCTTCGTTTTGACAAAAAAAAAAAAACTCTTAAAAAAATGGTCAAATAAGACTCAAAGAATAGACAAAACCGGGACCTGATCGGTGGTCACCTGTTCACTTGGGATAACAAGGAAATGGGCCATAGAAAGCTTGAACTTACAATGCCAGCCTAGAAACCTTTATTATGATGCGAGCCCAAATACTAAGTAGCCCATGACCAAGAAGGATGAGAAATCTTAATTTAGATGTGACTTCCTCCTAAAACCACTAACTGATGTGATGTCTAAAAGTTATTCACTAACAAAGTATTAAGAGTTTGGTTGTTAAACAAACTATTAACCTTTAACAAGTGATCTGGTGGTGGTAGAGGGATCATAAGGGACTGCATGGGGAACCTTTCTTCGTCTCAGGAAATTATGGCAGGTGCGTCACCTTTAGAGCTGAGTGTCTTGCACTTAGGAGAGCACTCCTTCTTGCAGGGAGTTACAAGTTAAGAAGCTTGAAGTCCAACTAGATAACATATCTTGTGTGCAGACCTTATATTATCAAGCAGTGCAAGGATTTTCTGAATCTCTAGAATTGGCAAATACGAGTCGTCCATATTTATCGTGAAGGCAATATAGAGTAGAGTCACTGAATCTAACTCATTCGCACATATAGAGTTATAGAAAGTGCTCATTTTAATATCCGGCGTATCTTGGATGAGACCTTACGTGGTGTAGCTGTTAGTGCCTTGTTAATTAACCAGACACTTTGCTTTGTTTTTTCTGCTGGTCTTTGGCCTCCTTTGAAATTTAAAATAAAAATCATTTCAAATTATTTATTTATGGCACGAGACTTATAATTCCTACTGATGTCTAAAACAGAGAGTTGGGGGATGCTACTAGTCTAGTACTGCCTAGTGCCTAGGTAAGTAGGTAGTACACACGATTAGCTAAACGGCGTAACTTAACTGGTAGCAGAGGTGATCTGACGATGCTGCTATGAGACGATGACCGTTGGTAAATAGCAGAGATAGGACTTGGTTATTTTTAGTCTTTGCTTTTCAAGGATGACCTGATAATACTGTCCTTGTCAGACTTCAATTCTTTACGGTTTTACTCAAAATTCAAAGTCAGAATATATATTTTACTATTGTTTGACCTCTCACTAGTGCTTATCTTATTCTTATGGCAGGCTGGTAGGCCATGCGCCCATGCCTGCCCACAACCCAACCTGCGAACGTGGCTAGACACCAGCCCACTACTAGCCAGGGTGAATTGGTTATCTAAGGAATTGTGCCACGTTTGGTCGGACTCGAGCCTGCCATGTGGGCGTGAAATTGGCATGTGTAGTGTGTATTTTACAAGGCATGAAGGGGCTCATCAAAAATTCTTACGAGTCGTGCCGTGCTAACGTGCTCTTGAAAATGCGTCTACTAGAGCCAGTGCCCAACACCCCTTGCTAATCTAATGCCTTATACTTCGTATTATCTTCTGCTTACGACTCTATGTATGGCGCTTAAAATAATATAAGTGATTGATAAAATACCACGTCACCTAAAGAAACGATAATATAGTAGAAATTATCAAGAGCGTAATAAAAGTGTCATATATATGGAGTAATATGAGTAGGTAGATGAGAGCGATTAGAGAAAGAAAAAAGTGGGAAAGATAAGTGATATGTTAATTGTTTGGTTAATACAGATATTATGAAGCGGCTACATGCCTACATGCCAAGAAGAGACGAGGTAGCTGTAGGTGCTTAGACGGTGAGGTTTGGCCGTTTGGGCCTTGTGGGTTTAACCAACGACGACAATTACACAAGCCTAAGGCGTTATGGAGGACTTTAAGAGGTGCCCAATTTTGACTTCATCCACCAATTTATTCCAATTATACTGCTATGCTAATCTTGACATATATATGGACTAGCAATAATGCATACATCAAGGAATAAATTTGGTACTCTGTCTCTTCTTTTTTGTTTGTCACATTTGTTTTTTTTTTGTATAATTTTTAAAGTATGTATTATATCTATAAATATATATTATAAAAAATTAAAATTTACATATAAAAAAAGTATACTTCAAGACGAATCTTAACTTATATATATTAACGAAAATTTGCATCTAAATTTCTCACTTTTTAAATGGAATATTCTAAATAGAATAAATAAAAAGAAATAGAGGTAATAGGTTATGTGACATTGTAATTTATGTTTATGAATTGTATTACTTATATCACTTGACATTAGGGGTGGCCATTGAATTGGGTAGGGTTCAGGTTGAAATATGTCAACCCAAATCCAACTTGTTTATTAAATGGGTTGAAAATTTCAACCCAACCCGACCTGTTTAATAAGTAAAAGTAATTTGAGTTTATAATTTTCCAAGTTTTAAGCAATGTAAAATAAAAATCTCAAATTTTAACATAGTCTTAATACAACCAAATTGAAAAGTTTGACAATATGTTAAGAAGAGGTAGAAAGTACTAAGAAATGAAGAAGAGGTCAAGAACACTGACAAGTGAAGAAAAAGGCACGAAGAGATGAAAAATTGAAGACTAAAAGTGAATAGGCAGAGCGACAAAATGCAAATAGAATGTAAAAACTAGGGTTGACTGATGGTAATTATGACTTGAGTTTATGAACTGCAATAATTAAACTCGACCCATATATAAAAATTAAACCCAATAATAAAGATGGCGGGTCGGGTTGAATTTTCCAATCCGATTTCAACCCGACCCAACCTGTTTATTAGTTGGGTTTGGTTGACCTATTTAATTAATCAGGTTGAAAATTTCAACCCAACCCTTATTAAACGGGTTGGATTCAAGTCGGATTGACAGAATATGTTAGTTTTTGCCACCCCTAGACAAGCTTGACTCAGAAAAAAAAATAATGCATTCGCTAATATAGTTGTTTCCATACAAGTTGTAATGCTTGACAAACTAGATTTGTGGAAAGATAAGAGTTCACAAATATATTGATACAAAGTAGTAGAGTTGAATATAAAATTGAACAAGACTTCACTAAAATTAAAGTTGAATTATGTCTTTGGGACTCGTGGAGCTAGGACTCTAGGAGTTGGACCAAATGAGAAAAATGCCAAGACACATGGTTCACCGAATCAAATAGAAAGAAAATTGATTTGCTAATATCTAGCACTTAAAAATTGGTTCATTATACTTTTTATAGTTTTCAAGAAACGACTTTAAATATTTATATTTTTAAATTTATAAGGCAAAAATTTATGAAAATTTGATATTATAAAAATTTACATTAAGATGTATCTATCCAATAAGATCTCACTTGAATATATTATTTTTTATTATATAATGAAAATTTATGGTCAAAATTTTTAAACTTTAACTTTATAAATAGAAATTGATCAATTTTTAATGGATGGAGAGAGTATTCCATAATTCTTATAGTTATTTGTGCATTGACAGTGCTTGACATTTGGTTCATTTTACATATGTGTAGGTTTATCCATTCATAAATTGTACTACGTACTTTCAAATTGATATGTCTTATTTTTATCTAACCCAAGGACAACTCAAAAATGACACAATTGAATGCAATTTAAAAATTCAAAAAACCTCAAATATCCCCATAGCAAGGTGTATAATTAGAGATAATGAAACTAGGACTAGTAGTCATAGATCTCTCTGCACACTCACGCAGTGGAGTTTACTAGGTTTTGTCTGTTCACAGAACGCTGGAATTCTGGAAACATAGGAAGCACACCCTACAACTTTCAATTCTTCAACCCCTCCTCATCTCAAATAAATAATATTAAGCTGCTAGCTTATGCAAGATAGCTGGATAGCTGACATTGGCGGCCACCGCTTCCTTCTTCAACCCCTATTCCAACAATTTTCATTCAGAAACACAAACGGTGTGCTTTGGAAAACCTTTTTCTTGAGATATTCATAATTGTTTAACTTTCTGATATTACTGCACCAGTTTTCTTTTGTTCAGAAAAAGAGAGGTGGAATTCTTTTGGATTTCTTTGTTTGATTCTTGACTTGCTGTGGAAAATGGCAAGTGGTAATAGGAGTGGGTTTGGATGGGATTTGGACAAACGTGGTGTCGACTTAGACTACTGTGACGTTGGCTTAGGATTGAAGATACCATGGCAGCAGCAACAGCAACTGCAGCAACAGAGGCATCAGCAACAGCATCAGCAACAGCAACACTCCTCTGTTTCATGGCTTACTGAAAACAGTAGGATTCCTAGTCCTACCGTACCCGGATTTCCTCAACCTTCCCGATTTGGTAACTTCTTCATCAATTTTCTTCAAATATTACTTTATACAATACTTTAAAAAATGGGTTTGAGTTTTGTGAGATTCTTGTAGGGGAAGGAGGAAGAGTGACATTTACAGCAGGACAAAGGCAAGAACTAGAAAGACAAACAATCATATACAAATTTATGATGGCATCCATGCCTGTTCCTCCTGAACTCCTCATTCCTCTGTCCAAATCACCCTCCTCCAGTAATAACCTAATTTATCACACTCTAGCCTATGCTTTTCTATTCAATTATGTATCAACCATTAATGTAGTTTTGATCTTGGTATGTTTAAAGTGGGGAGAAAAGCAGGGGTGGAATTGAGGTATTCAACAAGCAGAGGAGGGGGAGATCCGGAACCTTGGAGGTGTAGGAGAACAGATGGGAAGAAGTGGAGGTGTTCAAGAGATGTGGCACCTGATCAGAAGTATTGTGAAAGACACTCTCACAAAGGCCGTCCTTCTCGTTCAAGAAAGCCTGTGGAATCACCTTCTCCATCATCACTTGCTGTTACTTCTACTACTGTTTCATCTTTTAAAAACAACCCTATTCTCTTCTCCCCCTACTCTATTCCTAAACCTTCTTCTCAATCCTTTGACCTTCCTTCTCCTCCCCAATTCAGCCCCTTTACAAGGTAATTTCCTAATATGCCCTGTTTTTATGAATTCTTTTCTTCTTATCGTTGAATTATGAGGTCTAAATTAGGTTAAAATGTTGTGTAAGTGTCACATGGGTACGTGTTAGAGTGTGTTACAACGTCTAAGTGTTCATATATTCTAAAAATTTTGAAGGGTATGTGAGGTGAAAGGAAGAGTTAAGAGTAATAAAGTTGCTTATTTTCATGGATTAGGACTATTTCGTGGGGAAATGGGAAGTAATTAAGGAGGGGGGAGGAGTAAAGTTTTGATATTTTGGGGATGTGTGTCAGTTTTTGTGGTGGGTCTGAGTAGAATTTTGTGTATTCGTAAATGATGTTTGGTGAAGGTGGGGGATGGTATTTTGTATGTTTGGAGGGGGTTTGAGCTTGGGATTTCTTTTGAGTGTTCGACTCTAAAACTTTCCCTTTTGGTACAAATTAGGTATCCGGATTGGTTCATGAAGAAGGAAGTTGCACCTACTGCTTCTGCTTGTTTGTATCCACAACAAATAGGAGGGGGTGAGACAACAAGAACACATGCTGTGCAAGACCATAATCAAAGCTGCATGCATTCTAGGCCTTTTATTGATGCTTGGTCATTAGGTGATCATGTAGACCCCAAGGATGCTACTAATAATACCATAGACAGCTCTAACAAACGTCCTAACCCATCCTCGCCGCTTACTTCTATTTTGCCCCTCACATTGTCAATGTCGGCCGGGATTGACCATGATCATCATCATAACTCTGAAGACCACAACAAAGACCACCCTGAAGTCAGGTTGTCGTCATCATCTCAACTTCAGCCTTTGAACTGGACGAGTTCATGGATTGGTTCACCACCAGCACCGGGTGGTCCATTAGCGGAGGCTTTGTGCCTTGGAATATCTGGAGCAGGAAGTGGGATGATCGGAAGTCATTCAGATGAGTTGGTTTTACCTCATGGTCATAGCACAAGCTCTAGTACCACGAGTACCCTGGGATAGCAAAAACTAGTATCCTAGCTAGTGGAGACATCATCTGTGCGATGTGTCAAACTTCATATTGGTAGAATGGTAGCTGAAGATTATCAGGCAATGTAAGACTTTTTGTATTGCACATCCCTCTGATTTAGCATGCTAGCAAGCAATCTGTTAATTCTTTGTAGGCTGGGGGCCTGGGGCAATTTTT
The DNA here is from genome assembly GCA_026401315.1 of Dysphania ambrosioides. Taxonomy (NCBI): domain Eukaryota; kingdom Viridiplantae; phylum Streptophyta; class Magnoliopsida; order Caryophyllales; family Amaranthaceae; genus Dysphania; species Dysphania ambrosioides. The sequence goes on along the minus strand of CM048659.1, from coordinate 3,048,678 downwards.
TTTTTTTTTTAAGAGTTTCGGGGTAATACCCACTGCACATCCCACTGATTTAGATAGAAATGCACTTTTTAAGTAGCTCTATTTTTTAAATCTGTTTTAATTATAACTTTGTCTTATTTTTTTTCCCTTCTTTATTTCCCTGTTACTGTCTCCTGTATACCTTTTCCCTCAGCAGAAACGATGCTAGAGGATGGTTTTTAGACAGTGAGATTCTGTATTGTAGATCATGTGTCACTTTCAGTATTTTGGCCTAACTGTCTATCTGTCATCTATTTCACTGTGCAACACATCATTGACCATGAGTTTTTATATTCTTGGAAATTTATTTGGTGACAACTGACAAGCTACAAGCCTACAAGCACAAGATGTTCCCACAAGATTGAACTTAAGTTTGGCTTTGTTTGCATCACTTAAATGGTGTTGTATTTTGTGACATTTGTAATCGTTTTTCAAAAAAAATAATTTTCTCTTATCATATTTAAAAACACTTTTTTTTCAATTTCTTTGTTGTATGAGTTTTTTGATCTATTTAAAAATACTGGCTTTTCTCTAGGCATTTGGTTCAGTAAGAATCTTGTCAAACTGCATGAATTTTAGGTTTGTTATATGGATCACTGTCATTGTAACTAATACTCCACATAAGCATGTAGTATTCAGTAATTCTACTTCTCTGAGCATGAAAATTACCCAAAAGACATCATAAATCATAATACTGTCAAAATATGGAAACCGATTGCTAAAATCATTTTGTGCAGATAGATATGGCTGAGTTATTGTTTTTATGAAGAAGTTGACTGAACATTATTTTGAACACAAATAGGTTAATTGCTCTTATTTTAAGAACCAAGTTAAGACTTCCACAGTAATTAATTTTCTACGGTGTAAAAAAAAATCATAATCCGCTTTGATAAGTTGTTCATGGTAGTATGTATGGATTTGATCCCCTTCATTGCCGGTATCCTACTTAACAACATTAATCAACCGATAACGAGGTACAGCAGATATGATCCCTTCCCTAACTAGATTTATTTCTCAACCCTTAACTTCACCACCTTCTAAGATGACTTCTCGTTGAAGCTGGGGACATTTCTCCTCCTGTAATATCGGTGTAGGACGAACGTGTAGTCCCTCTTTCAAGACGGCAGTACATGCCTTCCTGAACACTCCGAAAGCTTGGGCATCTAAAGTTCTGGCTGATGCAACTATAGTCAGTAGCGTAGATGCTCCCTGAACACTGCGGCTCAGGAATAGGGAATGAGAGACGCTTCTTAACCGATCCCCCTCATAGTTCTCTATCAGAAGTAGAATGTCTCTGCCTCGGTGTACTCTGTGTCCGAGTTCTGGCCTTTGCTGATTCTGTGGCTGCCATATAGTTTGGTGGTGTTGTGCTTGAGCGTAAGCTCGGGGTATTTGCTGCTGAGTGGCTTCTGTACCCCTTACTGCATCGTGGGCTTGCTGAGTGAACCTGCAGTGGCCTTGTATCACGTAGAGATGAAGTCATGGGGCGCTATGCAGGCTGTGTCCTCTATGCTGCTGTGATTGCTGAAAACTTCTTGGTGTGCTGAGGTGCGGCTGTAATGACTCCATGTCAACGTTCTTTATAGCCTCTATGCTGTGCGTTGTTAACCTGTTGTAATCCTCACAGTACTCATCTTTAGAATCCAACCACTGACTGAGCCATTTGGAGTCCTTGTTTTCCTGATCTTTCTCAGCTTCTGGACATATTTTCCGGTCAAATCTTCGTATCTTGATGTGGATAAGAAAACATTAACATAAGTTCACTGGCCTAAATGAGAAATGAAAGCAAATGGGAGTTCTAAAGCTCCCGTTCTTTGCACCTTATAAAATATCTTTACCTACTAAATCGTGAATTGAACTTTTATAGCCATTGTCTAAATTTATTGGAACTTGACCGAACTTGACTTCTCTATAATGAAAAGAACAAAGCAAAGTGAGGTGGCAATCCTGTTGAGATAAAGCACAGGCAAGGGCTTGTTCACGGTGTAAGGATACTTCCTTTTTGCTATGATATATGGCTTCGATATCCTCTATTGTGTATGGATAACTTCTACATTGATCTTCAATGTTGCTGTCACCTCCAGACTGTAAATAGTTAAAAGTCGTTAGATTGGTAAGACAGCCTCGCTCTGAATGCATTTAGTTGTGGGGTGGGGAATACCATCGGTTTTCTTTGATGGATGTCTTTGTATTTGTTCCATAAGTTGTTGCTTTCAGCATACATGGACTTTCTAGTTAGACCATGCGAATCTTTAGATAAAGATTGATCACGGAGTTTCGCTTGCACGCGAATTAGAGCTTGCATGCATTTCAGTGTTGTCTTTGCTTGCTTTCTTATGTTAGTGCCTCTTACCAATGCCTGGAGCCTCACAATCCCCTTCAGAGCACGCAACGCTCGTCTTGCCTTCCTATAGGCATCAAGCCAGCCATCAAGTTTCAGGAGGTGGAAGTGAACGGCATAATGAACAATGCTCATTAGTCTCCTAACGTGACAAGCATATCTGTCTAGTGTTTTCTAAAGACATTACTAAGAGACTAACAGGTACTGTTCTTTTCAACTAGTAAAACATATATTATTCAGTTGAAATCAGTTGTGAGTAGTGGACATCAAAACATTAGTAAATCAGTAAAAAATTGTTTTGATCTGAAAAATTGCTGGAGTTTATTAAACATCAGGTAACAATTATCTTGAAACAACAAACGTATTGTAAGTTTCTCCGTAAGAAAATCAGGCTGAACGTTAAGTTGAATATCCAGGTTTTCCCTGAATATAAAGTGAAGCACTGAACAACAGACTGAAGCTGCGTACTCCAACTCCGAAAGCATTTGTGCAATTGTACATTGGTACCACACATACAAGGGCATAATGTTTATTGACAATAGCCCGGCCTCACATAAGAATATTAATACGAGGAAAGGATACAGAGTACATGTTACTTACTAGGTAGCCTCTGAAAGCTGTCTGAATAAACAACGCAGCATAGTATTCCCTAGTCAAACATGCAGGTATTATTTCCTGAACTCTAACAGCTGAATGAGCAGTTGCCACTGCTGCTGTACTAGCGGCTACGGCGGCTTATTGCACATCTCTTTTCATCAATGGATATCAAGTCCGTTTGCTTCTCATTGACAGTCATATCAGTCTCATATTCTTGATTATTAAAACTTGTAAGTTTCCTGAAAATCCATATTCTTTTCTCTGTTCTCTGTGACCGACAATCACATATTATAGCAGATTATCGGGAGGTATATATAAAGCTGTTAAAGAATACCCCATTCAGAAAATATACTTAAAATGATCACCTTTTGCTGTTCTTGATCGCCTTCTAGAGCACATTCTTCTTTTATCTTGCAGTTTTTCTTAGGAGACGCTTTGGTTGGAGCCCAGAAAACCCTTTTCACCGCAGTAAGCCAAGACTTATTCCCAGCCTTCCCCATTCAGCTTGCAAAAAAACTTGTGATGCTGAACCGTCCTGCTAGTCTCAACGATTGAAAGGTAGTTTGATCTTATTATAATAGGATCGAGAAACAAAGAAATACGTATGTATATATGAGACTACAATACAGGAGCTATAATTTATATACTTAATGTACAAGTACAACGGCAGTGGTGTGACTGCATGATGTTATTATACTTCTAACAAAGAGTTATGTCAGAGGCTGCCCAATTCCAATTCGAACCAACTAATTCGACATGTTTTCCATATTCATAAGGAGTTTGTCTATGTTTCTACTTTATGAATATGATATTTTCTGGGCATTTTTAATAATATCAAGTGTTATTCCTATTTTAGCCTTTCTATTTTCTGGAATTTTAGCTCCGATCAGCAAAGGATCCGAGAAACTTTTGAATTACGAATCGGGTATAGAACCTATGGGGATGCTTGGTTACAATTTCGCATCCGTTATTATATGTTTGCTTTAGTTTTTGTTGTTTTTGATGTTGATATAGGGGAAAAAAGTGCGAGGGATGGAGTAGAAAATAAGGCGGCACATAAGCCCACTAAAATATGCTATATTGAGGAACGTTAAGTGTTAGGGAATAGGAATGGAGGTGAAGTATGAGCCATGCACATTTCACAATTGCACCCTTCACGAATAATTCTCTATTTGGTTAGGGAATTACCTGTTTTGTCCCTATATAAGTTGTCAAAGAAAACGAGGCCAAAGCAAAAGGTGACCCAGTAGCGTATAAATTTCTTATATATATACATGCACTTATTGTACCTATATTCCAAATATATGTTTTTCTCATTGGTAGCAACCTTTAACCTAATTTAAGACAATATGTTCAAATCCAAACTATTGTTGAAAAGGTTGAAATTATAAATCATAAATACGTTATTATATAAGATCACACGATTGTACGATTTAATATGATCTAACGATTAGATCCTGCCAAGCCCTTTTTTATCAAAATAAAATCACAATCCTAACGACAATTTTCATTGTCAATGAATTGACAAGCGTATAATAGCAACTAATTAAAGAATCATGAATTTAGGCTAACTTATAAAATGTGATTTACATCATAATTGTAAAATGTAAAATAATCATGAATCGAAGTTGATTGCCTCGAAATAAATTATCTTAACCTATCCAAATCAGACCTAGCCCAATGTCGAGCCAAATTTGAAATAAACCGTCTTAACCAGTTTAAACTCGAACAGTTCAAACTCAAACCATGCAAACCTAAATTGAACCCTATCCGAATCAATTAAGTAAATAACCGATTAAACCCGATCCGGTTATTGACCCGAACATAAACCGATCAACTAGAGGTGATCAAATTGCGGGTCGGGTCGGGTTCGGGCCGGACCAAAAGATTGGTTTTCTACCCATTCTTCGGTTTGGGTTCAGGCCGAGATTATATTCAGGCCTAAAGTTGTTGCCCATATCCCATATAAATCGGGTTTTGCGGGCCTATTTTACTATGCTTTGAATTTGATCATCTAATTTGTGTCTATTTACTCTCTTACTGCCATTTAGTACACCAAGTCAAACCCACTTTCTTGATCCCTCACAGCACTTGCTAAAGCCTAAAGGACCCTCCAATTATACTCACATCACAACACAACAGGAGCAATGGAGCAGTACATAATCCTCCTACATACCCATAAAACCCACTCAACCCATATTTTTAAGGGTAGACTGATAAAACTTATTAGCATTTGATTCATCTAAAACATGGGTCCAAGCACTCCACTCATTAATTTTATTACTGTTTTGAGGAATAATTAGCATGAACACGACAGTATGCAACAAAATTTACCAATAAAATTTGCAACACCAACAACTAATTAACATGGGGACAATATGGGGTACTCCGTATATCACTAAACGACCGTACAACAAATGAGATAAAAAAAAAAAGATGCGTCCAAGCTAACCTTAATGCCATTTAAAATTTGAAGTCTTTTAATTAAAATTCGGGCTAAGCGGGTCGGGTTTCGGGCTACGCATCACTACCCAAACCCATCCCAATAATTTTCGGGCTAAAGTTATCGTGCCCAAACCCGGACAATTTTTGGGTCGGGTTGGGCCAGGCCAATGTTGATCAGGTCTACGATCAACCCAAAAATAATTTAACAACACATTTCAACCAAACCTTATAATCCCAAATTCATTAATATCCCCTTTTATATGTCTAACAAGTAATCAACAATTCTCCTCGTACACTTATCGAGGTGGACATGAATGTTAAAAAGGCTAATGCTTACTCTTTAGCGACAATGCAATGGGACCAAGTTGATGTTTAAACATACAAAGATAATTGGGATGATTAGGCAATCTTCTCAAGGCTAAAACCGACTCGGGCATTCACCTAACAAATAAGAGATAAGAGCAGTGCCGGACGTATCAAGTTGATAGGGTTGAGAAGGCTGGCAAACGCATAAGAATCCCATGTGAATCGTAAAAAATATTAATGGCAATCACGTGGAAATGTAGACAGCTGAATGACGAGAGTAGAAGAGGATGGAGAAGTTAGTGTTGGTTGGCGTAACTGATATTGGGGTGTGGATTACATAGATACAAACAACCAAAGAGATGAATAGGCTACAACCCCACTTGCCTTAATGAACATCATATAATATCATATCATATCATGTTATATGATAAACATTTTATTTCATTTTCTTCTATACTTTGGTGTGGGTGAGAGTTCACAGACCTCCAAGACTGCCACTTCCAAACCATTTGTGCCTTTGTGGTAAGTTAAAATTTTTAAATTTGATTACAAGTTCTCATTTTGTCATTTAAGTGAGATTTTATTTGACGTATTCCAACGTAAAATTTTAAAATATTTAGTTTTTATAATTTTTTGTCTTGTAAAAATTAGGAACAGAGAGAGTAATATATAATTTTAACATGAACTCCAATAATATATACTTTTCAAAAAAATTGATAATATATACTTTTATAGTTTAATGCAATCTGTGTAGTTGAAATTAAATTGAAGAATATGAATATAGAGTGCGGGATCTGAACGCATAAATTAGTTTAAATGTTACCAAAATATGTAATCACGAAATAAAATTCTATAGCTTGCGTGACCTTGTGGGCTTTGTGGCAGGGTCCTTTGTCGGTGGCTCGGACAAGACTTCAGTTCTATGTACTATCAGAGAATGCCAATCGATTCGACTTCAAGAGAAGTTAAACCGTTACTAATTCCCTAGTTTACCTGTAAGCAAAACCATTGGTGCATGAATCAAATGAATACCAATAAACTACAGGTCTTACATCGTCTAATATGTCTAGCATCTGAACGATCATCCATACATTTCATAAAAAAAAAAGTTAAAACTAAAACATATGGTGTTATATAGGCTTATAGATTTTTAGGAATTTGTTACTGCTCACTAGCGAGTGTAAATTCAATATGGAGGAGGAAATAATTGAATTTTGCTAAAATTTATGCTTTTATTTTTATTCAATCAACAGATTTTTGGAAGTTAGGAGACTTCATTATCAATGTGTCACTTTGCCCAATGGCACTTAAGTGCATTTCTTTTTGTATTTTAAACGTTAAAAGAAAACTTGAAAGCACTAGTGTAATCTAGTTGATTCACTTATTGCCAAATCATGAGCATGTTGCACTTACTCTCTTGTGAACTTGGTAATTGTGCAGCTGTGAAAAGACTTTACCTAACGTCATGATTCGTTCCACTATGTTTTAGTATCTCCAACTGTGCGATAGTTTCAAGTTTTGTATTTCGTACTCCGTAAGTTTTTTAATTATATTTTTTATATCTTATATTTGTCATGGTAGATTTCAATTGGTCAGACTAACTAATGATTCCATAAACTTCACGCTTCGTACGGATACGTAAAATGACAGATTATGTGTGTATGCGTTCAACGTAGCGTAGTACTACACTCGATGATTGACCCAAGACTCGATCCTTGTTGAGATGTGGGAAATCTGAGTTGTGACTGATGCTTTCAGGCCTCTTACTAGATTGGCTGTTGCCATAGACATCTGCCAATACTACTTTTGTACAAACTAAAGATCAAAGCCAAGCATAACACCCAACAAAATAGTACTATGTTTCAAAAATTCCACCGTTAGCTCTCATTGAAATGTCTAAGCTGATGCACTATTAGATTGGCAGCTCTAAAGGAAGATTAATCGAAATACGAAGCAGGGTAGAAACAAATTTGCAGGGCAGAACTTTCTTTATCAAACACGATAAGAACACAATAACATGAACGTAAAAGACATGAGATAAATGAAGTACGGAGTAATATATTATTATATCAAGTATTGCTAAGAGAATTCATTCGCTTATATCAAAACACTCATTCGGACTGTCTACTTAGGCAGAGCACTCAATTCAAAAGGCTTGTCCAGAAATTATATTGACAGTAATCTTGTTAGAAGTACAGGCAAATTCAGCAGCTGAGCTCTGTTATTTTCACCCCCACCCCCCAACAAAAATAAAATTTAATAAGATGAGCCAAGTCTGTAGGGTTTTTACCTTTCTTTGAAGAAGCCCAGCTACTGGCCTACACTCCACTGATCAGAAAACCCTGTGGAGGCTGTTCCACTGCAGCCACATTTTGCTACAGTTCTGACGCATTCAATCAACTATTTTGTGCGGGCTGTTTGTGACAGTATCTCAACCAACTGCTCTGGACTGACTACCAGCTTCACCTTCCAAACTCCTACCCCCCGTTTGTTATTGTACCTTAAAAATACGTCAATAATTGATCTTTTGAGAACATCACTTTGATTAGTATTCCTTCTATCAAAGGACATCCTATACTTACCTGCATTCCCTCCTGTTGTACATGTAGGTATACTCTTAGATCTAGTATGCCCTACCTTAACATCAAATGCATCTTTAGATTCTTTAGTCGTGTGAAGCGGAAGAAGCAAATACGAAACTCCAGGATGAAGCTGTTCATTGTTTGACAGCGGCTTCAAAAAGAGATCATCACTCTTGAAAATGGCATGACATGGGTAATTCTCCAGGAAAAACCCTACTGTGATAGGGCCTTGGAATTCCACCATTCACAGTCACAACTTGGATGGTCTCAGCAACCTCCTCATCTCTCATGCCACCAAACCAACAATTCCCCATGCTAGCTAGTACTGACTTACTGGCATGTTTCAACTACTAGAAGCTCTTTTGACAGAGAAAGCATATTCCTTTCATCCCCTTAATTTCATCAGTGGCTCAGTGCGATATGCTGAATAAGTGACCTAGTTGGATTCTGGCATACATGCAGTCATACAGAGGGGTTGGTTTTGGCCGGGAAACTATTGCTGTGTAAAGTTTATATCTAAAGAGACTAGTATTTATTCTCGGGAAATGCCCGCGCTGTAATCTAATAATAGTGAGAAAAAAAAACCTATGTTCATCTGGTCCCCTCGACTCAATCTGTATTATTCTTTTCCTAAGAAATGATAAGAAGGGAACAAACAAAAGGAAATTCGCCTTTAAAAGCAAAAAATGAAGATCTTGGAGTAGTTCCATCCTATGCTATGTACACAAATATACAGGGCAGTGAAGCAGTGGTCTGAGTCTGAAGGTGTCTCCTACAGGCAAAGACTAAGGCAAAGAAGGATGGTAAAAAATACACCCAAGACTTACTGGAGTGGAATGGACCACTAACACTCATCTTATCCTTCACTTTACCTTTAGCAAAGGCTAATGTCAATATTCTAAACGAAGGAATGAGAATTCTTTTTCCGCTGCTCTAATGTGCTGATTCTCCATCCAAAACAAACAAATGTTTACAATCCCAACGCATCATTATCCCTAAAAAGTGAGCTTATTATTAATATAACAATTAAAGCCCCATAATTCTCTTTAATATTTTTTTTTTCACTAAAGGGAAAATCTACAATAGCATCCTACTTTTTCACCCTTTAACATGATTGATTTTCTGCATCGACTACCCAGCTTTTTGCTCCAGTATTAATTACTACTCTGTACTAACAAAGTGTTCTAAGACAAATACTGTTTTATGACAATCTGATAAGTAACTCCAGTACGTATGATTTAAGGTCTATGAAAAGGTACCAGTGACTTACTGTATCACCCTCCGGGCTTCGATCTTTTTTTTTACCAAAAACCAGATGACAGTTTACAGCTTACAAAACCCAAAGCTCAATTGTAAGAGTAAATGACACCAACCTTCAGGTCTCACAAGCAGTAACAAATTGATTGTTAATTTTCGTGCAACTATTATGAATTTAAGCATTGTCATATCAATTTGTGCAAGGACATGGTTGGTCTACTATTTCAACACCATTACACAGGTAAACAGTAAACACCACTTATTCCCCCTATTCTTCCTTACTGTTCCCTCGGTCTGAAGTTTGCGGCTTGTGACAGATTTTACACAGCTTTGTCCAAAACCCCCTATGGATAATCATTCATAGCAATCAAGTATCAAACCTACTAGTTATTGCCAAACAGAAGCAGGCATCAAGCTACCAGCATTCCAGAGAGACAGATAGTGAACACAAATCTGAGGGGCATTTCTAGGTGTTAAGGGGTGTGAAGGAGCATTTCCAGCACACCCCTGAAAAAATAGAGGCAGTTTGGGGAACAAAAGGGATCAGTGCACTCTTTAAGTTCGCTGTGGGATGAAGGAATACTATCTCGTCCCCATATGCCCGCCAATTTTCAATACAACTATGAATTTGGGATATTAAAACCTCCTCAGAGCCCGGAATTTTCAATACAACTTGTCTCTGTAAGCAAATGAAAGAAACATGCATGAAAAGCATAGTGCATGCCCCATCCTGTATACAAGTATAATCAAATGGCAGATTACAAGTTATGCAGATATAAGCAAAAAACAACGAGAGCTGAACAATATGAAAAAGCCACATTCTTTGCAGTGCAAGAATCCAAGATGACATAGATAACGAAAATATGAGCTCGAAACCCATCATAACTACTAGGGGAAATAGAAACATCCTCAATAACTGCTACCACACAGGTAATCATAGTTAAGTTATGAGTAGTATTGTCAAGTCAAAAACAGCTGCACCTTCATTCTGCTGTGCATCATATACAACCTTGCAAGATCCTCAAAAGTTTCATCCACCTCTATATGCCATTTAAGCAGATCCAGAAAGAAATAGGGAATAATCAGGCTCAGATAGGTAGAATCACCAGAAGTAGGAGTGTCGCATATTAACATAGTCATCTATGTCCAAAATATACAAAAAAGTACTCCTCTTCCTCAAAAGGCCAAAGCTGAGTCAGGGCATAGGTTTTCTAGGAGCACGGGGACGAACTGGTGTCTTGGATGGGCTAACCCTGTACAAACACAAGCCACCAAAAATACACTTTAGCAGAATTGCTATGAATATAACAGGTATATATATATATTAATGTAAAGAACTCTGCAACGGGGTATCTGACCTTATTGCTGATGATCCCAAGACCACACCACTGCAATTAAGGGCAGCTATAGCACTTTCAGCCTGGAGTTGTCAAAAAGCAGAGCGTGCATAAGAGACATGGAAGAAAAAACTTGACACTTGTTTTCCCTATCTTCTTCAACTCTCATTTCATCCACTATGCTAATGCTTAAAAATAAAGCAGTAGTAATGCATTCAGATAGTATCCGGACCACACCACTCATTTCCCCTAACATATGAATACATCAGTGGCAGCAATACTAGCTACTAAGTGGGAGTCATAAAAAATAGAAAACATAATAGATCGATGACAAAGTGAGCTTGCTCACATGGACAAATAGACAATAGCCATATGGCTTCTGCTGCACAAGAAATCTGAGCTAGAACTACAACCTCTACATGCTCTTTCAAAAGTTCAATCAGAAAGACTAACAGAAGAAAAAAGAATCAACAGAATATAAATCAAACAAAGATGGATCCTTTCAGAAACTTCTCAATAGTGGAATTCAAAACACATCATATTAAAGTCACCAAAATTAACTGACCAGGAAAACATATGGTGAAATAAAATAAATAAGGATGAATATTAGTAACAGGATAGACATCCAATCAGATACAAAGAAAGTTGTTCTCTAATCTCTTGAACAAAAATGTTAAGCATCCAATAGTCACACTCTAGGAACACCAAAATAACTAACAAGGACCACAGAGGACATGCACTTTTGCAGTATTGCCTTAGAAATTCACAGGTGGAAAAAGAAGGATTAACCTCAAGTACTGCAGAGTCAAGGGCCATGCTAATTAGATCCTTAATTGACTTCTAGGCACTTCAACTTATTACTTTCAAACAACAACGTCAGTTATAATAGTTCTAAACCTTCCATAAAAAAGCTGAAACGAACCCATCAAACCATTTACAACCAAATCGCATCCTGAAAATATATATGAGAGCAGGAGTGCTAAAAAAGACTTAACATGGAAAAGCTCCCACAAAAGGTGAAAACATCTCTCAGACTCTCAGTGTAAAATAATTTTACTTATAGATACACAAGCTGGGATTGGAAACATAGTACAGGAACACAAAATATTAATTGAGCGAAAGTCGGTTATTTTGGAGGATTAATTGTTAAATGGAATATATAATCACTCCTTTTCTGAATTTTTTTACTTTTTTTACACCAATCTCTACTTATTCATCTACAAGAATTTTGATTACTATAGACACCTCAGGAACAAAAACTGCATGATTGACAAGGTAGTAGAACAAACCCCCTAATTTTACTCTAAAACCATCAATGTCGTAACTTAGGAGATATGATCAGGAACTACAATCCCTGTCAGAGAAAACTAGTTATAATCTTTGCTTCCATATCCGAAATTATTAGAGAGCTAAGTCATCAAGCAGATGAACAATATCAGTACAACCATCATGAACTTAAAGAAACAATATCAGTATGTACACAAGTTTTAAACAATGTACAATTTCAAGGAAGAATATATATGTCAAACGAGGGACCAAAAAGAATGAAAGTAATTACCATCACAAACTCAACAAAAGCAATACGGGTAGAATGGTGAGCATCTCCAAGCATCCTCAGGCGATGAACCTGAAACAAACAAGCAGTATATGCAAATCAATGATGACCATAAACAAAAAGTTAGGTAATGAAGAAATTTCCTTTAGCAAGAGTAGCCACTGACCTCTCCGCAGAATGTCTCGAAAAAAGTTTTGATTTCAGAATGAGAAATCTACACAAAGCAATGTCATACTCATTAAAACAAAGTTTTAAATTTACAATGAGCAACATGGAACCAAATGTAAGAAAAGAAAAAGGCACCTGCTTATCAATGTTGGTGCAGTAAACAGTTCTAGCGCACATTTCACGTTCATTATCGTTCTGACATCAAAATTACCAGAGCAATTACAAAATACTAAACAGGGGGATAAAAAAGAAACATACGCCTAACAGAAATATAATTGAGATATCAGTGGCACTCACCTGAGGCAAAAAGGTGGGGTTTACAGGGGCAATAGCAGTCTTAGAAGGCAGAACTTTGATAGGATAAAACCCAAGCATAGTACCTGACAGACACAATGCAGCATGTGCACCTTCTGCAGCACCACAAAACACAAGTTAATTTCTCAACATAAAAAACCCACACTTGGTAAATGATAATTAGCCTACAAAACCAAAGTAGTTCAACACTAATTACATTACCTTCATCAGTAAACTCAACAAAAGCGAAACGAAGCACCGAATTCGGGTCCCCACAAATACGACAATCAACAACCTTTGAAAAACACAGAAATTCATTAAATCATAACAATAACCAGCAATAAGAATTTCCAAACAAAAAAGCTACTACTGATAATATTTAACGCTCTGATTAAAATCACAAGAAAGACATCAAAAAACCTGGCCATAGTTGATGAAAAGACCAGCAAGCTGCTCCTCAGTCACCTGCAACAATCCCAAGATTAAAACTTTATATTTAAAACAAAACATAATTAGTAAAATAAAAACATAAATAAGAGAAGGGTATTAGTGGTAATCACCTGCTGATCAATATCGGAAACGTAAACAGTTCTCCGGATAACTTCATCCCTCTGAGCCATCCCAGTCCGATTATTCGGCCTACGCTTCCCTAGTCCAAAACTACCCTTCTTCTACACTCACCAAAACGTTCAAACAAGTCTCTCAGATTACCAAAAAAGATAAAATTTTAACAAAAAACGCAATAAAAAAAACCAACCTTTCTGAAACTTTGATTAGTCAGCTGATTAGGGAAGACTCTGAAGGGATCTTCCGCCATCGGAGGAGCAAACCCAGGAATGAAGGAGCGATGATGATGAGGAGGATGGAATTGAGGATGTGGGTAATGCACAAAATTGGGAACATATTCCTGCGCACTTGGGTTCAGCTTTGACAGCATCTCTTCCAATTCTCTCATCTCTCTGTTCTGCTGTTGTCCCATGTTGGTGGTGGTGGTGTGAGAACCGTTTTGGAGTTCGGAGGTCCGATCCAAATCACCCTTGGCTCCATTGTCAACAACTGACATTTCTTCTTCTTCAAGCACTCTCAACAACTCCTCTATCCCTTTGAAAAATCCGCCTACCTAATTCAATACAATATACAAAACACAATCAGGCCATGTTAAATAATATACAAACAATAGGTTATAAATATACTATAAAGTTGGTGTTATAATAATAAGTATTATAATTATTACAGGAAGTACCTGAGTTTAAAGGGGGGAGTAGTTTGAGTAATGAATTTATGATTAACTCAATGCCCTCGAGATTCTTTTATACTGAAAGGAGGGGATTGGTGATTGGGGATTGGGAATAAACGACGAGTTTAATTGGAATTCTGAAAACAAAAAATGAGAGAACAGGTTTGATTTGATGTTAGAGGATACGGGTTTTGTCGTGATGGGATCAATAAGGTGAAAGGATCAGCAGAAGATCAAATTTGAGTCTGTTGCAAATCCTTCTAAAAATGGCGATTATCACCTGCTTTTTTTTTTATTATTTTGATCAAATGGGGGCTCATGTATTTGGAGTTTTGACGTATTGCAAAAGTTGGGAAAAGTGAGAGTGCCAAGTCTAAAGGGGACAGGTGGTGGGGTTTGATTAGTGGATGTGATGGAGTGGGTTCATTAGAGGTTGGATGAGAATATTAGATGGTGATGTGGGATGGTGCTTGGCATTGCCATTGCCATGACTCAGTTGTCTCCTTTACCTAACTAATTTATCAGCTCTCAAACTTGTGTCCGAACTTCCAAACTCAGGGACTTGTGGAGACCTCGGAACTTGACATATAAACAGGACTTGGACACTTTCATGCGTTATGTCTTATGTCATATATTAGGATGAATTGGAGGCTTTTCCATGTGCACAGGTCTCATGTCATGTCAGACATGGGTACCTGAAATGCATGGCATGCTAAATCATGTCAATACTAGGCCAATGGTATCATGGTATGTGGTATGGAGACATTAAAAGTAGGGTGACATGAGATGGCGTTGGGAATGACTAAAAATGGATGAGCTGGTTTACCCACTCGGTGATTTTGGTGCTACTGAAATTAGGGCCATACAAAATTACAAACACAAACATAGGAGTAGAGAGGACACACTCACACACCCCCTTGATCAGGAACGTACTTTGGTGAAGTCGCAAGTGTTGGCAATTTGGCATGCTCAATTGCTCAGGTACTGTAGCAGCAAAATAAGGCTAGCTGCTTTTCTCTGTACTTTCAGACTTTCAGTAGCACCCGCTCCTACTCTATTGTCCTTCGTCCACCCTTTATGTTGTTGTCTCATACTCCGTACTAGCTCCTTTATTTCCTATCCTCAACCATTTCATACCTCGACAATATATAGCTAATTAAAGCTTCAACTAGCTTTGGTCCGGCCCTGTTTCCCTCAAGTTTTAACAAAATTTTATTCGCCCCAATTTTGCACTAAGGCTGAGTAGAGTTATTTGGGCTGTCGACATTATTTTTTTGGCCGAAATGCATATAAGATAACTTAAACTTCGCCTAATTATGCATATGATAATACCTAATTTGACCTTATTTCAGTTATTTGTCAAGCTTGGAGTTTTTTTTTACAATAATCTACTACAATTTAAACATCTTATAAATGCATTCTTTTATGATTTATTTTGGCATGTGATTGTGAGGCCAATTATTAATTTGAAGTAGGTCATTTTGTTTATTGGTTGAAATAACAAGGAGTCATATGAGTTTTGTTGATAAAATCTACACTCATACGGTCAAATCCTATAAGTTGTAAGGAGTTACCCTAATCATAATTCTATGATGTAGGATTAAAAAACAACATTAGAAATTGTATTCTTTTTAGTAGATCAAATGTCATCTTGACCATAACTTTGAGTCTAATTTCTTTAAATAACCATCCTAACTTATGATGAAACTTTACAATTTAACTTTATCATGGAAATTAGTTTGTTCGAAAGAAAAAATGCATTAAATGCTCTAAAAAGTTAGTCACCAAGCAAATAGTATAATTTAATCATTGCGTTTATCTAATCAACATGTGTGAGTAGTTTTATAACCCTAAGATTAGGTTGAACCCTAATCTAGATGACTGCATCGTTTGGTCCTTAATCTCATCTTTAATCAATTTATAATTCCTCTTTATTAGGATTGGTGTTATTATCATTAATTAACTAGAGATGGTATTGTTGAATGTGAATAGGTTTACAACGAGAGTTGACTCCTAATTGATTTTAGAACCCTAATCAAAAGTAGTAATAATTATGCATGAGAATAGCCAATTGTTCTTGCTATGACTTATAAAGGACTTATAGGATGTCGTTCAAAATGTCTTTAATATGTTTGATTCCACGAGAATAGTAATAATTACATATTAGGGGAGCTATTAGTTGATCGAGAGAAACTCTTAGTATTTGTTTTAGGGAGTATTCGTCCAGGGGAATATTCATTGATTTGAGAGTAAAAAAAAGGGATTTTTTTGATGCATTGATTTATATTTGCGATAATAGCTAGTCATAGATGTCTTGAGTTCGTATTTTTATTAATTAGTAATAGTATAATTATGTTTTCCTTTTACTCATTTAGTTTTACTTGCATTAAAGTTGATTAATTGACCCACCGTTTTTCTATGGAATCGGCCATAACTTACCCTACTACATAGTTAGGAGGATTAATTAAGACTTTTATTCTTGTTTAGTGTGCGACGCGCCTACCAGTTAGTCATCAAACAAACACTAGAAATTGTACCTCATAGGCTCACAAATTGCAATATCCAATATTCTTAACTTGAAATGCCAGCTTAAACCCTAAAATTTCCCATTTTATTTTATTCAGAAGCATATGGACATTGATCCTACCAAAAATGTAATATTTTATTACCTTATTGCGATAAATAAATTGACAATAAATTTAAAGAAAAACTAAATAAATATACTTAAGCTAAATCAAAATGAAATCAAAGCAATCCATAGTGAACTGACTTAGCTTGAATGACTTAATTGCAATATTTTTATACCCTTATATTAATACTCAAAATTATCCATATGCTTTTCGTATTACTAATAATTTACCATGTACTAGTTCTTTTGTGAAAAAATAGAGCGAACTAAGGAAAGTTTTGATTTAAGCAAATAAATGTATTTCAAAAAAGTAAATTACTAAATTTTGGATAAAGAAATAAACTTAGTAGTAATAATCCCTCATTCTCTCAAAGATTGTCCCATTTAATTTTTCGCGGTTTTTAAGATACGACTTTGAACGTTTTTGTCTCTAAAAGCGTAAGACAAAAGATTATGAAAACTTAATATTCTAAAAATTTACATTGGAATCATTAAATAAAATCTCACTTAAATATATTATTTTTTATAATATGAAGAGAATTTATTGTCAAAATTTTTAATTTTGACTCTATAAATAAAAATAGAGCAATATATAAAAAGACCGTTTAAAGTATTTTTAACCATATCCTAATCACTAAAACGTATATTAACTATGCCAAAAACGTATATTAAAAATTTTAAAAATAAGAAAAGAAAAGAAATGTAAGAGAACCCGAGTTGATTGGGCCCGCTATTAAAAATCCCACCTCCACTCTGAACCCTCTTATACACCTTCTTTCTCAACATCCTCTCTGATTTCCCAAACTTTTCTCCGGCGACTAACGACGGCGATTGGCACCACAACCTCAGTCCGGCACTAGTTGTTCCGGTGATTCTAATCCCTAAGGTTTCATCCTCAATCATCATTACCCGATTCCCAAATTTAGGGTTTTTCCGTCTAAACCCTAGATCCGAAAAACACTGCAATTTCCTCTCACAATTGAAACTCAATAATTACTTCCTCAAGTATTGAAGATGAAGAGTAGGTCGAGTCGCAACTCGGCATCCGATCCGCCGGACGACTGGGTGGACGGGTCTTGGACAGTGGATTGCATTTGCGGCGTCAATTTCGACGACGGGGAGGAGATGGTCAACTGCGATGAGTGCGCCGTGTGGGTCCACACTCGCTGCGTCCGGTTCGCCAAGGGGGACAAGTCATTCGCGTGCGACAAGTGCAAGAGTAAAGCCAGTCGCATCAATGATAGCGAAGAGACTGAGGTTGCGCAATTGCTCGTTGAATTGCCAACCAAAACCATCAAGATGAGTAGCAACAACAACAATAATCATGGTATTAGGAATAATATTAATAATAACAATAATAATAGTAATAGTAATAATAATAGCAATAACTACAACAATAATCTTAGTAATAATAATAATGGTAGCAGTACTATTGGGTATGGTTTTAGCAATCGTCCTCCGCCTCCCCCGCCTCCGCCTCCACCTAGGCGGCCAACGTATCGGCTTTGGGCGAATAGGCCGATGGAGGAGAGAGTACATGTGCAGGGTGTGCCAGGTGGTGCTGATGATCCTTCACTGTTCGAAGGGTTTCCGATTTTGTTTGGGCCTGAGTTGTGGAAGTGTAGTGGTTATGTGCCTAAGAAGTTTAATTTTAGGTACAGGGAGTTTCCGTGTTGGGAAACTGAGGAGGACAAAGAGGAGGCGAAGGCAGATGGGGGAGTGGAGAGTGTTTTGCATAGAGGGGCGGGTGTGTTGTACTCGTTGTCGAAGGAGAACGTTGTGGTTAGTATGAGGGGAGGGCAAGGTAAAGAGGGTGCTTTTGATAGGAAAGGTTCTAAGGAGAGGAAATGGGAGAATGGAGATTCTAAGAAGAGTAGTAAGTCGGGTTTGTCGAAGAAGGAAAAGGTAATGGGTCGGTCGATTATGGTTCATTCTAGTAAGAGAAGTAGGGAGGATTTGGGGTTTTCGAAGGATCCTAGTGGGAAGAAGAAGGTTAAAGCCAGCCATAGAGAACATGAGGGCAATAAGGATAGTAAACTGCAAGCCTTTAAAGCAGGTATTTGCTGATACTTTAAATACGAAGTACTGTTTTTTGATATGGTGATGTGTTTAGTACAAGTTGATGCTTATTTCTTTCTATTGGTTTCATTGTATGTAGTTCTCATTAGTGGTAAGCAAGGTGAACCATGTGAAAGCAAAGGTCACAAGGTAGCTTCAAATGCTCACTTAGCTGAGGGTATTAACGTAGAGAAACCCAAGAAAAATGCCGCTACTGATGAGGGAAATTTGGTGCTTAGGTCCCCAGAATTGTCTGGACTTGGTTGCTCAAGTGATAAGAGTGTTAAACAAGAAAAGCCTGCCCATGATGCTACTAATAGTGCTCAGATGTCTGCAAAAATTGAAGCAGTTCAGTTGCCATTTGTGGAAGCCAGAAATACTCTAAAGAAAGAGGTACGTCACACCTTACCACTGTTATAGATTGTTCTTATTGCTCATTAGAACTTGTCCCTGAATTTATCTGGTTGACGACTTATTGGCCAAGTTGAAATTATAAGGGCTGGCAAAGCAATTCCGGCTTCTGGTTTGTTATGTTAATTCCCATTGCCTCCCTTGGATCTTCACTCATTTGCTTATGAGATTGTGAGAAAATAGAGTGATTTCACCTACTCTCTTTAATATGCTTTGTGAGAATCCTAAAAAATCTACCCCTCGTTTAGCTGTGGTAATTCTTCTCCCAAAAGCTATGTACCAAACATAGCTATGCTGATTTTTTGTAAAGGTTAGCTTTATAAAAACTGAAGCCCAAAAGACAAGAGTAAGACTCTGAGGCCAAAGCCCAAATACCAAACTCAAAACTGTTTACGATTGAAACATTATAATCACATAAGGCACAAACAAAAGCATTACGAAGCTTCAAACCAATTCCTATTTGCACTTGAGATTTTCCTTGGTTGAATAATTCTTATCCTTCCAATTACAATGTCACGATTGTGTATGACAGTAGCTAGCTTTGACTGTGGGCACCTTCTTGTTCCAAAAACTCTCATTTCTAATCATCTACATTTGGTAGACACTGGCTGTAAAGCAGTAATATAAAATAGGTCTTCTTAATTGTGAGACTTTTCTTCTTTCACTCCACTTGCACATGAGAATTAGATGATGACCAGAATGTTGAATACTAAGGCATCTGCAATGATTTAGCTGATTCCATACCCACTTACTCCAAGAGATCTTGACAAAGAGACCTTGAAGCTAGTTGTGGCCACTACTGGCTTAATGTAGCCCCTTAGGACTAGCAGTCTGTAGGTTACCTCTATATCCAGCCTCAACATTACCTTTCACAGTGCAAATTGCATTTGATTGCCAAGTGGCACTCTTCTCCCTAAAGCCGTGTTACTTGAGTCTAGTGCGGTGTCTGATATGGGTGCCTGTAGCTTACAAGTTACAACTCCCATCTATGATCAAGATTTTAGGACATGGTGACTATATCCAACTTTAGTTACAATTTACTCATACTCCCAGCATTTCCATTGATCTTATAAGATGGTTAAAAATTGAAGCGTATGAGTGTTTGAAATTCCAAATTTTCTATGGCCCTAGTCCAATTTATTTCCTGTAACATTTAGTACGTAGATGATAAAGCTGGGAATTCATAATCCAAACATTGAGCATAAATTAAGAAATTACGCTAATCATAACACAGTGCAACTGCTATATATTTATAATTGTTTGTGTCAATCCTAGTTGTTCAGACATAATGAAGAAGAGAAGGAAGAGAGTGGATAGATTTTTATTGACTGTAGAAGAGAGCCAGCATTGAGAGGTATGTTAGGACTAATGTATCATGCCTTTGTCCAAACCTTTGTATACTTCTAGTCTTCTATTATGTTGGCTCAACTTCTCTTCAATGTGGTTGGTTTGCAGCTTCTGTGCCTAATACCAGGGCCATGGGTAAGCTCAATAAAATTTACAATTTGATTCCAATGTGGTCTAATTGAGTCACTGCTGAGGTTCAATTCCCTAGTGTGTTATGGATATCACACCTTTTTGACATAGATACTGCCTGCATTTGTTGAGACGGGATAACATACTTTTAACTAATTTATAGTGAAAATTGCTAGTATTAACCACTGGAAAATGAATTAGGAATGTTTAGCTTGGACATGATGTGTATTTCTTAAAAGTTATGGGAAGTATAGGAGTGTTTGTGCACATCGAATTGAAATTGTACTTTGAAGTATCTCTTATTTGCTGTCATTTTGTTACAACTTTTATATGAAAATTATGTACATTCTTATAATAAATCATAAATAATTCAACCTTAAATGTACAGAGTATACAATTTTTTTTAGAACTTTTTATTTATTTATAGAACATCTAACCTAAAACAAAGATTGTGTGCAATCTTGGTTTAATTTTTAAATAAGGTTGAATTTTGTTCTTTTCGTTGCTCAACTAGTGGATTGTTACAGTTTGATTAAGCTTCATCGATGGTTTATTCCCTCTTCTGTTTACCAACCTGTCCATTTTTTTTTGCTTTGAATGTTACAAGTGATTTATAACAATAACGAGCTTTAAATTCGTGTTGTCAGCGTTGCTACTGGTTTGTCCTTGCTCCTTCATGCAAATAGTTTTCAGTTTTTTGCTGTCAGTGTAAAATTTTAACATAACTAGTGTAAGTATAAACAATTTTAAGTTTGTAATACACTATTATGCTACTTTTGAATCTCAAAACCAAAAACTGAAAATTAGTAGTGATACCGAATGGGCCTTGAGTTGTCTGATTAATTGAGCCACTTTGGCTGTATACCTTGATGTGTTTCTGAGAGTATTTTTTGTAATTATTCTTTTGTAAAAAGAGTTTGCATCGTCTCATTCACAGCATGATAACTATGCTGTATAGCCAAGCTTGTCATATTTAATGTGCAATCTAGGCTAGTCTGTGCTAGCTGAAGCCTTAGTTTAAAAAGGCGCGAGGCGCCCTAAGGCGCTAGGGGTCCTCGGAGCCTAGGCGCTAGCCTTTGGGTATGAGGCGGCCCGATTATGCCTAAAATCAAATTTAACGCTTGTAATTTGTATTTTGTCAACTACCCATTTTATCAAAAATAAAAAAAAATTATCATCCGATTCAAACTGAGTATAAGTCTATAAGGTTAACTTGACGTGAACAGACCAAATCAAAACCTGACAGCTGTAACGACTTGCATAAGGTATAACAGAATGAATATGCTGAGTGAAGATCCACGTGCCAATGTGCCATAAAATTGGAAGAGGTTCAGTAAAAAAGTTGATACGTAACAAGGATGAGATATTAGAAGACACTGAAAGACAAAGTGTGGGACCCTAAATAACTGATAAAACATGACATTAGCTGATTAACATTAAAATTCACATTCACATCTACAATCAAAACAACTTTGTTTCTCATTTATCTTAAATTCACACCCACTCCAGCCTCCTAATCTCAGCCGCACATTTTTCACACAATCTTCTGCAAATACTGTTACTTTTGGAAATATTATTAAGGATATTTTAAAAAATATTATTAAAAAATACAAAGAAAAAGACATATCTTGATAATACTAGAGCAGGGTAGTCTTGGAGAAGTGGTGAGTATGCATACAAAAAAGGATTTAACCGGAGCAAAATCCACATACATTCAGAAAATTCATATAGGCAAAAAATAATACTCTTTAGTTAAAAAAAATTCTTATTGATTTTATTCTCTGATAGGGGTAAAAAAATAACCCAACTCCCGACTTCCCAAGCCCCAAATAAAAAAACCAGAAAAGTAAAGAAGAAAGGGAAGAAGACTAGAAGGAGGAAGAAAAGAAATCTAGTGAAGGAGGAAAAGATAAAAAAATTGAAATAAAAAAATTAAAAACATATGTGGAGGATGGAGACGAAGGCTGGCTGTTGGTGGCTGTCCTGGCTGGGTGGCTGGTGAGTCGGCTTGGCAGTGATGGCTGATGGGTGCTTGCGGTCGGCTTGGTGCTTAGGTTTAGCACATTCCCATTTTGTGACTTTTGTCCCGTGCTTAGATAAGGAATTTTTGAGAATTTGAGGTGGAAGCCAGCTATACCCCACTCCCCAAATAAATAACCTCCTTTCCAGCTTTCCCCACAGCAAAAACCAGGAAGCCCTCACCTCAGGTGCTCCAAGGCGCTAGCCTTCTGGAATCGCCACGCCTGACCTCACAATAGCGCTCCACCCTCACCTCTGTTGTGTCTTTGTCTCCTTCATCAGTCCCTTTTTCATTCCCTTATTTTAATTGTTCTTTTGCTATTTTAGCCACTCATGTTCATGCAAGGGGATGCCTGCCTTTTGTGGTACTTGTCTTTTGTCCCAAAAGTACTACTTATGTTTTTGTTCCTGCATTTTCTAAACCTGTCACTATTTCTTGTTCTTAAAACTACAATGTCTGTAACCGAAGCATATCCCAAATTATTTCATGCAGTGCACATAGTTTTGTTCATTTATGGACACTTAAATGGTTATCTGCTTGTTCACACACTTACTCACATGTGCTCAGTTGACACACTTAGAAATATTCCTATTGGTTTTTCATTTTTTTTTGAGGATGTCCCTTAAAAGATTTTCAACTTTTATTGTGGATATCTCATGATTTTCTTGAGGTGATATTTTTTGTGACATTAGGCGGATCCAGGATATAAGGTTTTGAGAGGCACTTACTTTAGCTACATATTCCTAATTAGGTATTAAAAGCGCATATTTTCAACAATTAATGGTTATAGTTGGACATATATAAAATTATCAAGGGTCATAAATTACAAAATTACTGTGCTATGAATCTATGATCGTAAAGGAATACAGAACAGGCTAAGAAAAAAGATGAATAGTGATAAGAATTTTAATTGACAAAATAAAAACTATGAAGTATTATGAAATGAAGAGCTAAGAATCAAACATAGGCTCAGCGGTGTAAAAAAAGCAGTGCCATGGACTCCTACAAGGAAAGTGCTGAGACCACTGAGCCAAAGCTCAACCTTTGATGGGAATGGATCAGATATATTTATGTAAGCCTGTACTTGGTAGCTGATTACAACGGTTCGGCAGGGTGGCAACCTAGGTCCCAACGAGGATCTGAGCCGTTTGTCTTTATTAGGGTTAGCAATTGTAGAGGGGAGGGTAAGGCAGGAGTGAGCTTGAATTTTTATTGTAAAACTTTCCAACATTGGAAGGAAATCATTTTCAAAATTTGGAATGAATAGGGAACTCTGTAATTTCCTTTTCTTTTGTTTCTCATTCTATTTTTAATCTTGGAAATTAGATACTTTACTTTACCTTCTCTCCTCTTCTCTCCAATGTCCCTCTTTTAAACTCAAAGACAACGAGAATCAACTGCCCTTTTTACCTTGAATATTTTGCAATTGTTAACAATTTACAAGGTTTATGATTATTTTTCTGCTCTAAAGTAAATAAGCATATGAAGCATTTCTGTGTTTGGTGCGCTTGCTTATCTGCCATGTACTATTGTCTATGTTGCTACCTCTAGCTTACTAGAGGTAGCCTTTCCTACTTCAAATACATGCAATACTTTTCATAGTTGATGCTCCTCCTCCTAGAATCACTCTCAAAAGCTAGCTTTTGGTTTTATTCCAGAGTTCCAGCCTAGATGTATAGACTCGTTGATCAATTCCATTATGCATAGATCTGTAAAATTTAGATAATTTACTGATTTAGTTTGAAATGATGAGATAAGCTTAGTGTATTATCATTGTTTTGCAATCTCTTGGTAGTTCTGGCAAAAATCTTGCAGAGCTGGGGATTGGTTGGGTAGCAGCATGCGAGGGGTTGTAAAAGCTGGTTGCAGTTTTTTCTACATCTCAATCTCTTGATATTAATAATATTATCGATAATAAAATTTACAGAAAGGTTATAATAATGCAATCTCAGCTGAATTTGCAAAATCAGCAGTTCTAATTCTTCCAATACGTTTATAAGTTAAAGGTCAAAGTGGTCTCAATGACATTTCTATCTGTGGTTCTCAATTTTTTCTCAAGTTGATGAAGTTCTAAGTATGGATTTGCATTTTTTAACCCCTTGTTACTGGCTTATGTTCCTGAATAATTGCAGTATGTGACTCTAATGTGTGATTACTGATTTATTTTTTTTTATAATTGTTAGGGACTCGTTTCAGATGTCATGGATAGAAGCCAAGGAGCACTTCACGAAAGCGGAGAGAGTGACATATCAAAGTCAAATTCTCTCGCTCAAGATGCGGATAAAGATGCTCAAGAATGTAATACTACTTGGGTCGCTAATGATGTAGAGACTGCCGTGGCGTTGATCTCTGGATGTTGTGTTGCTAAAACAGAATCAGATTGTGATAATCCTAATGAGGTTATGAGAAGTCATCCTTCTCATATTGATTTGGAGTTGCTTTGTACTGAGCAAATGATATCTCCTGATCGAGAATGTGAAGACTCCAAACTAAATGAAGCTGTTGCAACTAATTCCCAGCCCCTTGAGAATGAGGGTCAAGGCAACGATAAAACCTGTGTGGAAGTGAGTGGCAGTCAGCTTGTGAAAGATGAAGAATCAATGGATTATCTCTCTAATAGCAAACTCAAGGGTTCAGAGAATTCCATTGAGGTGCAGAGAACTTTTTCAGATTCTATAGAAGTAGAAAGAGTTGCTGCTGAGACTTCGAAATCAATCGGGGAATTCCTGCCTCCACCATCTAATCATCATAAAGCAGTGTCTATTGGAAAGTCTTCAACCATTGTCATCTCCAGATCGTGTCTTTCTGATAAAAATAGGGTGGGAAGTTCTCAAAATCCTAGTTCCATTGGCAAACGAGTGTTGTCCAATTTCAGTATGGGTAATAAGAAGAAAAATGAACCTCTTGGTCCATTTAAAGATGAAGATAAGTGTGAAAAAGCGAAAAGCATGTTAAAAGACCATTCAAAATCTTCCGTCATTGCCGTGGTGAAGGCATCACATTCAAGCAAGCCTGTGACGAGTCCTAGTAATAAACATCATATTTGTCTTGGAAAGGATTCTTCAAGGTATTCATCTTCAAAAAAGTCTTCTGTTGAGGGTGCCTTGCTTCCTTCAGGTATTGATGAGCCAGCTGGGTCACTGCAGACTCAACATGCTTCAGTTGGTCAAAATAAAAATACTCTTTCTGCTGGTACATATAGAGGGGAAAAAGTTCTCCAGTCAAACAAACAGTCATCATCCAAGTCAACTCAGTCAGCCTTGGGGCACCCACCACCTTCGTCAAGTGCTTCTGCCGGATTAAGTGACGAACAGGTCAGAATAGATTCAGTGTCCACTTTTTGTTGAAGCCTTTGTCATTTTATTACTTTGTATTTTTTTTTTCTTTTGATAAATGTATTACAACTTCTGTTTTTGTATTGCAGCTTGCTAAACTATTGCACATTGAACTTAACAGTTCCCCTAGAGTTCCTCGAGTACCACGTGTACGACATGCCGGGAGCTTACCTCAAGTATCTTCTGCTTCTGCAACAAGCAGTTTTCTCAAGCATAGTACTAGTTCTGGATGGAAGGATCAGCAGACAGTAAGATACTCCACTATCCTCCTTAAAAAAAATGCTTCCACTGTAGGAATCGATCCAATAACAACAACAACAATAATGTTAGTAATAGTAATAATATTATTATTATATTATTATTATTATCATAGTATATTATTATTAGTATTATTCTAATAATAAGAAGAAGAAGAAGAAATTGTTATTATTATTCTTTTGGTTTGCTATCTTTTTTTGTCTTTATTTTCTTTCCAGGAACTTGTTAATGTTCTTAGGCGTGTATCGTTGTATGCTTATGCCTAATAAATCTATGTATTTTTTTGGTTCCGACATTAATTTAAGTATGTGATTGTGTCGATATTGTTTTGCTAGTTTTCAAGAAGAAAGAACAAGGACAGGTCTCGCAAATCTCGTGAACAAGATAGTGATGCTAGGAAGGTTGAGAAGGCACCGTCTTCTCCTGATTCGGTAAAAACATCTGATGCTTTAACTCTAGCAGAAAGTGATTCAACACATTCTGCGAGGAAGAATGTTGAAGATGTCTCTACATCAGCAGCATATAGTGGTCCATCCTCCAGTGATGCTAATGAGCGAAAATCATCTTCTACCCATGATTCGCCTGTCAACAAACCTGAAGACGATACAGGCACCAATAAGGGCCTTGCTCCAATTCATCGCACTCTACCAGGTTGCTTAAATACAATGTTCATAGCTTTTGTTTGATTTTAAATACTGTTTTTGCCTCTGGTTAATTAATATTCTTTTGTTCTGACACTTGTAGGATTAATTGCTGAGATTATGGGCGCCGGCAGGCGTATGACCTATGAAGAATTGTGTAACGCTGTCCTCCCGGTGAGTTTCTCCATCTACTTGACGCTTGATTGTTTTGAATATTGTATTACATGTTTAATTTGTCATGGAGTTGTTTTTGATGTCTTGTTGCTGGTTAAACTCTATAGCATTGGCCAAACTTGAGAAAGCACAATGGCGAGCGGTATGCCTATTCCAGTCATTCACAAGCCGTTCTTGATTGTTTGAGGAATCGGTCTGAATGGGCACGGTTGGTTGATCGTGGTCCTAAGGTGTGCTTTGTTCCCTATATTCTCTCCTTTCCCTCTTTCTTTTTTCACTTACATCAATCATTGTCGTATACATCACTTGTGCTGTTATCTTTGTGACTAATAACAAGCAGTCACGTGGATTTTCATTATGAAGAATCAATAGGGAGATGGAATAAGATCAAATATATTCTAGTGGAGGGTGAATAAAATATGTCCAATTTTCAGAATTAGGAGCTCAAGATCTTGAAATGACTTTCAAAGGCGGAATAGAAACTTTGAAGCTTGACTTTGAAGTTAGTTGTCAAGGCCTTGAAATTGGTTTCAAAGGCAGTTGATAAATGATTTTGACTTTGCTGTAGCTATGAACAATAAACGAAACAAAACAATAAAGTAAAATGTAGAAATGAAATGAGATAAAACACGATGATTAGGTACGAAATTCGGCAACTAATTTGCCTACGTCTTTGGCTAAGTTCGTCCAACCCTTAGGATTTAACTTTCTCTTTTATTATTTCCCTTAGAGACGTAAAGCGCCCCTAGAAGATTACAATCCTTATCTTGTTATCCGTAGCAACCCCATCTACACTTAAGCGTCTCATCCTAGTAATGAAATGCTCCCCTTTTCTATACCTTTGAGTATTATGGTATACTCTTAGTATAACGCTCTCTATAAAATATTTTCTTTTATAGAGTTTATACTATAATTTTCTCTCAAACTAAAATACAAATAAAGATTACAATGTTAGAAAAGAATTTGTGATTGAATGCTGATTATGATTGAACTTGTAGGCTTGTGTATGCCTGTGTATGCTTGTTATCTCTTCAGCTTCAGTGCTTGGGTATTTACAATTGATCTTCAGTGGAGATACGTTGCACTTGGCCATTGTAAAAGGGCTGTTGGTGTTTCGAATTTCTGTTGAATAAATTCAGCTTAACTTTTTCTAATTGATTTGCTGAAGTTCGAATTCCTTGTGTATTGTTCAGCATAAAAATTCTCCTGATGAAGTTGGGCTTTAACTAACTTCAGCCATATTCCTTTTATCATTTGAAGCATGTGCCGAAATTGTTGTTCCCACAAACTCTTATCATTTCAAAAGTCGAAGTGAGATTGCAATTTAAAACTTGAAGAGTTAGTTACAAATTTGAATTCAAAGAAATAAGATAAGATAGAGTTTAGAAGAACTTATATACTGGGCTTCCCTAACTTTATGGAACGCATGTGACTTTGCTGCACTTAATAATTAGATAAACTTACATAACAATAAGCAAGGTTTCACGTAAGATTTGCTGCCCATTAAACAGTAGTAAGTTTTCTGCATTAAAACACGTTAAATACTTAAAATCAAATAGTCCAAATAAGATATAAAAGGTTTAAGATCATGGACTTGATCTTTGATCATAGTCTTTGCGTTATCAAACCAATTTTAAGTCCACATGCATTTGCATCACTTGCTTGGGCCTTTGACTTCCAAAAACACGTAAGACATAAATCTCATCAAGGTGGAGACTTCACATTACAATGTCCATAATCTGGCAACCATTCAGTTGAAAAGCTCTGTCTTCTGTCCCTTGCATTTTTGGATTTTATAATTTAATATTCCTTCTCTTTTATTCTTGATTCATGAGTCCCAGATTCCTAGCCAATGGGAATGGCTACATGCTGAAGGGGTGATCGAACCATTGACTATTTTTTTGGCCATGTGTAGAACGAATCTTATGTGTTCGTATTTTTGTGTGGGTGTTTAACGGAAATGTTAAAATGTTTGTTCCTTTTCCAGACCAATGCAAGTAGGAAGAAACGCAAGGTTGATGTTGAGCCTCCTAACACCGAGTCAGAGGATGGTGAGGATAGAACTCGTAGGGGTGGAAAAAGCAAGAGCTTTGAGTCAAATAAAGAGGAGTTTCCCAGGGGCAGAAGAAAAGCTCGGAAGCGTAGGAGATTAGCCTTGCGAGGAAGAGGGGTCAGAGATGAACGCAAAAGAACGAAAAAGGGGCCAGTTTCTGATGATTCTGGTGCATTTTGTAATTCCACTGAAGAGAGTGGTTCTAGTGATGGTGATAGCGAAGGAAGTGGAATGTGTGCAGCTAAAAGTGAAGTTTCTGCGGGTTCAGCTGATAATGTTGCTGTGCCATAGTCTGATCCCTGAAGAATGTAAAATTCAGTAGACCCAAAGGGTTGTATGGGGTGCGGTAATTGTCAGTGGTAATATTTCCCAGCAGCTGATTCCAAATCCCCTCTTAATTGAGAAGCATCTGGTTTGTTTCATGACCATGGATGTTGTTAGCTTGTTATCATATTCTGTGTTAAAAATGCCTTCAAATTCTGACTGGTGTCTGCTTTGTTTCACTAGAGGCAACAATCTGACTGTAGGGAGAAAAGTGTTGGTGTAAATAGTAGCATTCCTTTTCCTCCCTTATCTTGAGAAGTTGAGAGTTTGGGGGAGGAGGCGGAGAAATTGTGATACTTGGTCATTGCTTCTCATGACGAATCTGATTATGAGACATTGGTTTCTTATGTAAAGTTCTGTAAATTCAATATTGCATATTACGCGTTGCTATTAATGTGCTGGTCGAGTCTATATACAAAGGCTTTCTGTAGTTTCAGTATTTTCTGCTGCTGATGCGGATGAAGGTGGAGCTAGATTGTGTTATAATTGTCTTGCACTCTTGCAGATACTGTAGTTAATGACACATTTTTGGTTCTATCCACTGTCAATCCAAATGGAGTTTCTATTGTCATTTTAAATGTCTCAGTACATTTACTCGTTTAGTTGAAACGGTTTTTTAAGAAACTCATCTGGGACTTCCATCACCTCTAAACAATATGCTATTTTGATATGTATCACAAAACAATATTGCTATCACAAACTTCTAATTTGATTACAGCATCCATATTTTTGTTTCAAGATTCTCCTTTGACCCTTAAACAATAAGCTCTTTCCCTAATCTTAGCAGCCTTTTATAATGAAATTCAATTACCACAATTCCTTTGTCTGTTAGCCCCGTATAAGAATCAGCTTGTCACAATTATCAAAGTATTTAAGATTTATATCTTATCCACATCTACCTAAAAAAACATCCAAGCCTTGAACAAGTGAAATCTTACTAGGTTTAAAAAATAATGACCGTAATCCATAATTAAGATTTAAAACTTGTTATTGATTGGATTTCGAACTTTTTCATAAAATTTGTCATGAATTATAACATATAGAACATTAATTAGCCAATATTTGTGTCATGAATTATCAAATTTAACCTTCGCGCCAATTTAAAAATATATTTAATGCTATTGAAGTAGTTATAAAACGGACTTATTTATTTTCTCAAAAATGATATAATAGAAAAGTGGTAGATTGATAGTCATAAGTAGCGTATATACTTTTCATATCCCTAGTTTTTTATCACATTTAAAAAAATAAAATAGAGACAAAAATAAAACACACATAATTATGAGTTATGACATAAGAGGGGTCGTCATTTGTCAAAGTCCAGCAGACGAAAACAGAAATTTGTGTTTGGGGAATTAGAAGTAAATTCACCCTTGTGGAGTTGTGGTTTTCCCATACCTGCAATCTACTAATCTTGTCTCTACTCCCGACTTCTAAGCTCTAAGCTCTAAGTTCTAAGTCCAGCTCCCAACCCTCTCCTCTCTTTTTCGCATATTCCTTTCTTCCCCAATCTTATAACCTATAGTCAAATCCGCATTCTTTCATTTCTCATTTTATTCTTGTTTAGATTCGATACCTAACCCTAACAGTTAGCATTTGGATTGATCTGCTCTGTACCCAATCCTGTTTTCTAAATCAAGATCTGAAAATGGCGGATTCGTCGATGAATGTTGTGAATTATACGCCTCAAGATGAGAAGCGCATCATTGAGGAGTTCAACGTTGAAGCTGAGTCTAATCTCAAAGAAGGCAACTTGTACTATGTGGTGTCCTCCAGGTTATTTTCTTTTTTGATCTTGAATATTTCTTGATGTTTAAGAGTATCTGCGAGGGATCGGATAATGAGATTGACCCATGTTGCCATGTTTGAACTTTGTTGTTTCCCTGTTTCCCAGGTGGTTTATCGGCTGGCAGAGATATACTGGGCTAGATGTTGAAGATCATGAAATGAATGGGAGTTCACCAGATTTAGCGAATGGGGTTGACAGACCAGGGCCTATTGACAACTCCCACTTAATTTCCAATCCTAATGATTCTTGTATTGATAATTTAGAGCTTATTAGAACATTGGAGGAAGGACCTGATTATGTATTACTTCCTGAACAAGTTTGGAAAAAGCTGTTGGAATGGTATGCTGTCTCCTTTCAGACTCATGTGGTGTATTCTTTCACTTTATAATATCATATTTATGATTGATGTTAAATTTTGTTAGGTACAATGGAGGACCACCACTGCCTAGGAAGCTGATTTCTCAGGGTGCTATTAACAAAAAATTCAATGTTGAAGTTTTTCCTCTATGTCTTAAGTTGACAGATTCCAGGGACAATAGCCAATCGATTATGCGTTTCAGTAAGAAGGTATTAGAGGCTAGAAACTTGTCCGTGATTCATTGTTTTTACATAGAGTTGTCTGGTTCTAAGTTAAGAGTTGATGATTTGGTCAGGCTTCTATTCTTGAGCTATATGAGAAAGTTTGTGCACTCAAAGAGCTTTCTCAAGATAAGGTATATGGATTACTTGTATGTAATTTTTAAATTTTTTTCTTAATGTATACATATTTCTTCTTTTGCTTTAGCTCCCTTCTTTTGGTTTCCATTTATGTGAACAGGTCCAAATATGGGATTTCTTCAATGGGAAGAAGCAATGTATATTAGTTCCTTCGGACAAGAATTTGGAGGATGCTCAATTGCAAATGGACCAACATGTTAGTATTCCTTTCTCTTCTTCTTCTTCTTCTTCTTCTACTTTGCACAATGTAATAAGGATTGTCATCAAATCTACATATTTTTGTGATGTGTGTTACTCTCTCAATAGTGTTATGTGTGCT
The DNA here is from genome assembly GCA_026401315.1 of Dysphania ambrosioides. Lineage (NCBI taxonomy): Eukaryota > Viridiplantae > Streptophyta > Magnoliopsida > Caryophyllales > Amaranthaceae > Dysphania > Dysphania ambrosioides. The sequence continues at coordinate 3,016,337 of CM048659.1, read as the reverse complement.
CTTGTATCCTCCTCCACAGAAGTGATCCTGCTTGACATCTGTGGAGAATCGCTCTTATTCTACACTTGTAATTATGTGTTTTTTTTTTTCCTCTTCTAGATTCTTTTGGAGGTCCGAACTAATGGGGAGGTTTCAGCTGGAAATGAACTTGCATTGGTTCCAATGGAACCCTCAAGGTCTGCTGTGACGATTGCTGGTGGGCCAACCTTTTCAAATGGTTACTCAACGAGATACAGTTCCAGTTTGTATTCAGGATTGAGTTCTAGCTCAACTGCTGAGAATGGTGGTCATGAAAACACTGGTAGTGTGAAAAAGAAGGAAAAAGGAGGTTTAGCAGGGTTACAGAACCTTGGGAATACCTGCTTCATGAATAGTGCTCTTCAGTGTTTGGTCCATACAGCACCTTTTGTTGAGTACTTTCTACAAGACTATTCTGATGAGATAAACAAACAAAATCCATTGGGGATGCATGTATGCAATTTGTAATCTAATATTCATGTGTTTTAGCTTTACTTTTCTGAGTTAAAGATGCAGCTTGAGATTTAGAGCTTATTCGGTGTGCATTCTTACCATGTAGGGTGAGCTGGCTATTGCATTCGGTGATTTATTGAGGGAAATGTGGTCTTCTGGCCGGACATCAATTGTGCCACGCTGTTTTAAGGGGAAACTTGCTCGCTTTGCTCCCCAGTTCAGTGGGTATAACCAGCATGATTCTCAGGTTAATGCCTTTTTTTGCTCATTTCCATGCATTTAAAATATCCCAAAGGGCCAAACCCTAACCCTCTGCTAGCGAACACTACTTCCACCCCTTGCTGATATTGTCGCTGTCCACATCACATCCACCGCAGTTCAGATGATCACCGCCACAACTACAGGTCTTGAGTTTTGTTCTTTTGGTGTTGGTTGGTGAGGAGAAAGGAAGGGGGGGGGGGGTGAGTGAAAGAGAATGCAATCGGTCGTGGTCTTGGCAGTGATTGGGCAATGAAGTGCCGAGAGTTAAGTGATGTGAGAGGAGATTTAGGTGATATGATCTTGGTCGAGTAGATGGCTAGATGCGGAGGTTCTATCAGAAAAGGAATTGGTGGTTGTATCGGTGGAAGATGCAGTACTGATGAAGTTGGTGGTGGTGAATCTGGATGGTTAGGGATTTTACTTTTGAGCAATTAAATGGAAAAGGCTGGCCGGTTTTTCTAAGGTGGCAGTTATACTGAAATAAAAATTGATGATAGTTTGTTTTACAAGATATGAAGTAGAAAATAAAATCACTAGTTAGTAATTTTCTAACATTTTCCATCAAAATCCTTTGTATTATACTTAGTAGTTAGATACTTGAATGATTGGTATGTTTTTTATAGAAACCCTATACAAAATTTGAAAATTTTTATAACAATAGCTAGTAAACTTTGACTATTGGGGCATAACTTTAACATTCAGTAAATTGGCAAATTGAAATACTGTGTTTTGTCAGTTTTTGTTTTTTTGTATGGTATGCTATATTACTCCTACACCCAACTAATACTTTTCCTAGTTTGTGTAACTTTCTAAGATACATTTTAAGCTTCTAAGTGATGGTTTTATATCATGTAGGAACTTCTTGCCTTTTTGTTGGATGGATTGCATGAAGACTTGAACCGTGTGAAGCAAAAACCTTACATTGAGATGAAAGATTCTGATGGCCGTCCAGATGAGGAATATGCAGAAGAGTGCTGGAAAAATCACAAGGCGCGAAATGATTCGGTTATAGTTGATACCTGTCAGGTTGGCAGAGTCTTGTCTATCTACTATAGACCATCATTTTTAACATTTTGTTCTCCAATGGACTGTTCTGTTTGTGTCTTTGAGTTTCCACTTTGGAACCAACTTCTCTCATTTTGTTTGATAAAATGCTTACTGATGTTGACTAGACGAAAAAATAAATATTGCTTGGCTGTTTGCATAAGAGCTTGTTGTCCAAGGATAAAATTTTGTTTTTTTCTACTAAGACATATTTGGATGTTAGCTAACCATGTTTGATGGTGATTTAATGCACAGGGCCAATACAAGTCTACATTGGTTTGTCCAGTTTGCAACAAGATTTCAATTACATTTGATCCTTTTATGTACTTGAGTTTGCCCCTGCCTTCAATGGTCAATAGGGCAGTGACAGTTACTGTGCTATATGGTAATGGTAATGGCCTTCCCATGCCATTTACTGTGACAGTTTCTAAATATGGATGTTGTAGAGATCTGATCCAGGCACTGGGAACTGCTTGCTGTCTAAAGAATGATGAAATCCTTCTTCTTGCCGAGGTAGATGTGCAGCACGTACTTTAAATTGTGCCTCACCTATTGATGGCTATATTGCATACTTATCTCCTTTGTGGGCCATGACTAACTTGCTATCTTCAATTTTCAGGTTTATGATCATAAAATTTACCGCTACTTGGAATCTCCTCTGGAACCGTTGTCTTCAATCAAGGATGATGAACATATAGTAGCATACCGAGTTCCTAAAAAGCCAGGCTTAAAGAAATTGGAGATATATCACCAATCCGAAGAAAAGTAAGTGACACTGTTAGATGTAGACTCCAGAAATCCCTGAGAGATGAAATAAATGCTCACAGTATATGCTCATTAGGAATTTTGCTGCCTGTTCATGTGGTAACTGTATTGTTGAGATTTTACGAATTGTTTTTTTCGTCACTGCTGTGCAATGTATTATTTACTACATGTCTCATAGTTACACCTGATGACAGGAAGCTTATAGGATTGCCACTTGTTACTTATTTGCAAGAAGAGCCACACTCTGTTGCTGATGTTTGTATTGCCATTACAAGTATCCTTTCCCCTTTGAAGAAGGCCTATGTTTCATTGAGTAAAAATCTCAGTGAGAAAGAAAATGGCTCTGCATCAGGAGGCAATGATGAAGCAAATAATGGGCTTAAAGATGACACTTCAAGATGCAGTGTCAGCAATATGCCTTTCCATCTCACTGTAACTGAGGACAGGCTTTCTTCAAGTGGCAAACAATTCAATGATGATTATGTCAAAAGTAGTTCTTTCTTGAAGGTTACTCTCCATTGGACTAATAATGAGCACGACCTTTATGATATTAGTTATCTGGAGAATCTGCCAGAGGTGTTGTGCAAGTCTGGGTTCACTTCTAAGAAGACTCGGCAGGAAGCTATTTCTCTATTCTCATGCCTGGATGCGTTTTTGAAGGAGGAACCACTTGGACCTGATGATATGTGGTAGGATACCCTATATATGTATTAATTTGAAAATCTACTTGGTTGTAATCTTCATATTCATGATCATTGTGCATACTAATTATTTTTACATATAAATGCAGGTATTGTCCAAATTGCAAGGAACATAGACAAGCCACTAAGAAGCTAGATCTTTGGACACTGCCGGAGATACTTGTCATTCACCTGAAACGGTTTTCATATAGCAGATATTTTAAGAACAAACTAGATACCTTTGTGAGCTTCCCCATCCAAAATTTAGATTTGAGTAAATATGCAAAGGACAAGGATGCATCCAATGTTCCCTACATATATGAATTGTATGCCATCAGCAATCATTATGGTGGCCTTGGTGGTGGACACTATTCTGCATATGCAAAGGTCAGAATTTATCTCAAACTATGTTTTTTTTTTTTTCTGAGACTGTTTTTCATGTTGGTGCATGATGCTGCTCTCTGTTGTTCCATCAGATACATTTTTTTGTTTTTTGCAAATTAATGACTTGGATACATTTTTTTGTTTTTTGCAAATTAATGACTTGGGTGATCCTTGTTCAAATCAAAAGTTTTCATGGGTTGGATATGCTTAGGGTTACTGGAATTTTCTCATTCATCCTGCAGTCATGATCGTTTAGTCATTCATATATACTCTCAAAGTCTCAACGCACATTCATTACATTGGTAAAGTATATAGACACTGTCTAGGCTTTTCTGAACAGCTGTTAACATGAGTAAAATGGCCATTTTGCTTTTATAAAGTTAAGCTAGCTACTTTAAAATTTGAACCCTTTGACTTTACCTCCTACCTTTCTGGTGGTAGAGTTTAGAACCCTCAACATTCAGCACTTAACATGAGTAAAATTGCCGTTTTGCTTTTATAGAGTTGAGCAAGTTACTTTAAAATTTGGACCCTTTGACTCTACCACCTGCGTTTCTGGTGGTAGGGTTAGAACCCTCAACATTCCCCCTCCCCCACTCCCTCATACGGTGAAACCTTTGAGGGGTGGTAATGGTAGTCCGGCAGGTTACTGTCTTGATTCAGTCTATAGAAAAAAAATATTAGGATGACAGACTGATCAGTGATCACTTTTTGATCAACTGTAGTGATTACAAAATCAACTCTATCTACTTTTTCTGGCCAGTCATTTACTTCCTACCCAGAAATAAGCATGATTATCGTCTCTGGTGAAGGCTGTAAGCCAGTAACGTCTTTTGGAGTTTGCTTTGCTACTGTTCCTTCTCCTCTCTGTCTGGGGTACCCTTTGATTAGTAGGTGGAAGGAGCATTCCTTTCAAGCCATGAGCTACATGTTACTCAAATCTCTGTTACTCTTGACTCTCCATACCTTTTCATGCCCACATCAAATTAGCATCTGCCTCTATTAAGGATTGTGGATATATGGTTGTAATTCTTGTAATCGGCATGAAATGATGTAAAAAGCTGATGTATCCGTGTCAATTGCTTCTATTGGGTCCCAACACTTTTGAAGATTTTGAGTAACAAAAAGTTCAAAGATTTAGAGTTCGTGGTTGGTTGTCTTGAAACTCATGGGATTTTGTTTTTGTGAACTGTGCAGTTGATTGATGAAGAAAAGTGGTATCACTTTGACGACAACCATGTTTCTTCTGTAAGTGAATCAGATATCAAGACATCAGCTGCATATGTTTTGTTTTACCGTAGGGTGAAAGTTGAAGCATAATCTGAAGCCAGAGGATTATCGTAGGATTTGAAGCCAGATAATTACCTTAGGATCATAATCATTCTTTAGGAGGTGTTGACCAACGACTGCAAATTTCATTCAGCCTGGATATTACAGGCAAACTACATTGTAAATGTGTTTTTGTGCAAAATGTGGGAGATTAGCTTTCTTAGGCTGGCTGAAGTTGGCTTTAGATGGAGCTGATTAACGCAGAATTTCGGTTAGCAAGGTTGGGAGATAGGCCTTTGTTCCACCAATATTTTGCATATTTGTTCGACAAAATTTTGAAGTGAGCTGCTAGATCATAGATTCCCGGTATTTTTACTTCTAGGCCTTATGTATAGGTCTGTGGCCAACATCAGTAGTAGTTTGTTCTATCAGGAAGCATTTACTCTTTCCACCTCCGTTTGGTGTGGAATATTTAGTTTCTTTTTTGGTAATGCCTTGATGTGTAACTAGTATTTTTTTATAATGAAATTTTCTTATGCTTGTACTTCATTCATGCGTATCAGGTTATGAGTTATCGAGGTTTGGGTCATAATGTTCATGCACTTTCCATAGACGGAGTATCTCAAGGCTTGTCAATTACACCCTATTGCACTCTTGGCCAAAGTACAATGAATTACACTTCACACCTCCTATCTTCAACATTTTTTCGACATCTCAGGCATGATATAAATATATAATTTTCATTTTAAAGATGAACAAAATTATCCTCATGTCCCCCGACTTCCAGTAGCTCCCTTCTGCTTAGTCATTTTCCTTATTACTTGTTTATGGTGTACAGAGTTTAGTTTTACGTCAATTGTCATAAGGAGATACTATAGTAGGAAAACTGTAACCAAGAGATACTAGAGCAGGAAGAGGCAAATGAAAGAAAAGGTGAAGAAAAGTAAAAGATACCCGATGTTTGCAGTGTCAAAAAGAACAAGAATGACTCAATAAAAATAGTGATATTAACAGGAGTACAATCAAAGTAACTATATTCCTCCTTTGCCCTTCCCTAAATCTCAAGTCTCTTCCAAATCTGCAATAGGGGCTCTGCGCCCAGAAAACAATTGTCTGAATTCTATCATGAATGGCCTCCAAACTTTATGTAATCTAGTCTAGAGCACCAGCTGCGTAACAATCAGAACCAACGAGGCGACCAAGAAACCAACTGAGGGATATCTTCCCTGCAAAAATTACACAGCAAAAGAATCGGAGCTAGATGAGTACTTCTCTAATCAATGGAATTGATCCAAAATAGCAAGGTTGCATGACTACAGCGGTCCAAATACATTTTCAGCCAACTTCGCTGAACCCCTTTTTCCGAGCAATGCTTTACATCTAATGATTACACTAATTTAAGAGAAAGGAGTAACCAAGCTAACACTTTTTCAAAACGTAACATAATACATGTAATGTATGACTTTACATTGATGATGATAAAGTTAAATAATTAACAAATATAGCTGGTTTAATGGACTTCTCTAACACGCTGTAGTTTGAACTAAAACAATGACACAACTATTAAGGAATAAGTGAATAACAAAAAAAAGTTGAAGCGAATCAACTCCAATCTGGCACAGACACGAATCTTATGCTTTTTTACAGTGGGGTGGGCAAGGGAAGGTACACTTTTGTCAGCAAAAGAATCAAACACAGCAATTATTTATCAGTTTTATATTAAAAAAAAGGTGTGATGGATGAATGAAGCGTACCGTTGCATAAGAAATGGACAGATAACCGGAAGAGGAGGCGCCACCACCACTGCCACCACCACCAGCGGCGGTCTCAGCAGAAGGTGATCCATCAGAGTCGTCACCAGAACCAGAACCAGAACCAACAGCTTGAATAGTAGGAAATCCCAGTGAATAAGCTGGTGTACCATCTGGCTTAAACAGGCCATAGTTCCTCTCAGAAGTGGGCCCCGGCTTCATGTTCTCATTGAACAGTGCGAACACAAACACATTCAGATCACAGTTGGGTTTCATGGGTGTACCCTTCTTTTGTGCATTGTTCAACAGTTTGATCAGGTTACCATTATACTTCTTAGCATTTTCAGGTGTAGCACCGATCTCATCCTCGTCTCCCTTGGACGGCCACCCGGTTTCAGACACCTGGACCAGCACCTTCTTGCTGAATGTAGGACCCATTGCGGAGTACACTGCATCAACCTGAGCATACAGCATGTTGTCATAGTGTAGGTTGGAGTCAGGGTCGACTAAAACTTGGTTAGCCTTAGCTTGGAACAGAACATAGTCCAGGTTCACTTGCTCGGGGTCTCCCTTGTACGCGAAGTATGGGTACGCGTTGATCAAGAACGGAGATCCCGTCTTGGCATGGAAGTTCAAGATCTCGTTTATGCAGCCTCCTAAGTCCTGCCGAAACGAGCCTGCTGAAGGCGGGTACGATGTCTCCAGGATGGCGAGGTTATGTGCTGTGGTAACCCACACAGTGCGGTCCAAACCCAAGGTTTGCAGCGCGGAATGCATGTTCTGCATAGCGGGCAGGAGGCTACTAGTTAAGGTAGTGTCGTTAAAAGTGAGAACTTCATTGCCAATGAGAATGCAAGTAATATTTGTGTAAGGTAAATAGCACTGAACATTCCTCTTAACCCAATCTAGCGCTTGCTTTGGATCTTTAGCCATTTGTGGTAAGGCTTCATTGCCTATTGTGACCGTGAATTCGATCCCGGTTTTCGCGAATGCTTTCAGCACCTTCGGGTCCGCGTCGTAGAGCTTCACTTTTGTTGCTCCTATTGCTTTGACTAAGGGCACTACTTTGTCTGGTGTAGGGAGATTGTTGGCTATTTGGCCGTAGTTTATTCCTAGTGATACTACTGTAAGCGGACAAGTACCTGATTTAGCAAGCATTAAGGGGAGTTCACGCTGTTAACGTTAGAACCAACTATCAGTAATTAAAACAGGAAAGTAACAATCAGCTTAATTAATTACCTGAAAGTAGAAGGATTAGGGATGATAATAATAACAGTGAATGTGGGGATCTGCTCGAACTTTTACTTCTATCTCTGCTTGGGGATTCCATACTAGATCTCTTTGAAAGTTTGGAGCTTTGGATCAAACTTTCAAACGAAAATGTGAGGAAATTGATGGAGTTTGCAGTGATTTGTTTAGAATTGTTTGATTTTGTGAAATGGGTATGATCTCCTACACCCAATTAGTGAAAATATTGGGCAGTTGGAAAAAGAAAAAAGAAGGTGAGAAAGGGCAGAGTGCGCAAAACAGAGAGGAGCTGAGCTGCTTTGCTTTGCTTTAGTAATGTCTACTGACAGCACCGTGCAAGGCAGGAGCCAATGTTATTTGATTCTTTCTCTTTTTGTATATGATTATATTAAAATATTCTTCGACCAATTAATTAATGGTAACTTAAAGATTATTAAGATTATCGTTGTATCTAGGGGGGGGGGGGAAAAAATCAAAATTATATAATAAATAATATTGTCACGTAGAATATTGTTAAAATTGTTTTTAACTTAAAGATTTATAATATTAATTTTTTATAATTTTTTCTTAAATAGAAGTAAAGATATATATGGTATAGGAGTATATTAAAAATCACATGATATGTAAAAAGAAAGAAAATTAATGAATAAAAGTATTATAAATTTGTTACTCGTAAGTTCCCTTGGTATTGCTAGACTTCTACTTCAACGCAAAGTATATCTTTTTCTATGTACTCATTAAAAAAAATCTTAGTCTATATTAGTTTTGTTACTACTTTGTAGTAAGAAAGTTTAAGAGAAAAAATACATTATGTTTTATCGATATTAACATATACTTTTGAGTTATATTAAAAATTTATTTGCATCATAGTCTATTAAAATGTAATGTTAAGGGTTAAGGAATAAGGGTAAAGGGTTAAGTGGTAAGATTTTAGGATTTATACTTACCTTTTTTCTTATAACGTAATATTTTATAATTTTAGATTGAGAAACATCTAATAAAATCTCATCTAATTATATTATTTCTTATAATGTAACGAGAATTAATAGTTAAATTTTTTAAACTCTGACTCCATAAATAACAATGAGACAAAAATAAAAGTACTAATTTAATAGTGGTTGGACAATACACTCAGGTGCATAGTGCTCATTGTGCACTCGATGCAAAACGCAATGAACATTCAGTACAAAGCAATGAACATTGGAAGTTTTAAAGTTTCCCTTATAAACCAATGCAAATTAAAGTAGAATCCCAACAATACTAATGACGCAAATTACGAAGCATTGATGATGACTTCTGTTGTGAATATTACGCAAACCAATGTTTATTGCCTTTGATAAAACTGAAACCAATGTTCATTCCCTTTGTATAAAGAATGTTCATTTAAGTGATATATAATGTTCATTTTCATAATACATAATGTTCATTGTAAAAATCTTTCTAATAGAACTAAAACTAATGTTCATTGCCTTTGTACAGAATGTTCATTCAAGTGATATATAATGTTCATTTTCGTAATACATAATTTTTATTTTATTAATACATAATGTTCATTGCAAAAATCATTCTTCACGAATGTTCTATGTTCATTTTAATAATAACTAATGTTCATTTTCATAATATATAATGTTCATTTCTGTAATACATAATGTTTATTTTAATAAGTAATGTACATTATATGGTTTTGCGTATTTTCCAATGAACATATAGGTGTACGTGTACTATTCACAATGCAAAAGTTTAGATTTAAAAATAATATTAAAAAATTATATACGTATCTTACTTTCAATGCAAAAATAATAGAATCCAAACAGTATTAATGACGCAAACTACGAAGCATTGATGATGACTTATGCTGGGAATATTACGTAAATCAATGTTCATTGCTTTTGATAGAACTGAAACCAATATTCATTGACTTTATACATAATGTTCATTCAAGTGATATATAATGTTAATTTTCATAATACATAATGTTCAATTTAAGAATACATAATGTTCATTGTAAAAATCTTTCTAATAGAATTGAAACAAATGTTCATTGCTTTTGTATAGAATTTCCATTCAAGTGGTATATAATGTTCATTTTCGCAATACATAATGTTCATTTTCGTAATACTTTCTTCACGAATGTTCCATGTTCATTTTGATAATAACTAATGTTCATTGTTATAATACTTAATGTTTGTTCATTCCCATAATATATAATGTTCATTTTATAATACAAAATGTTCATTTTAATAAGTATGTATATTTTTTCCAATGTAAAAAGTTCAGATTTAAAAAGAATAGTGTTAAGTTTTGTACGTATCTTTTCCTAATGCGCAAATTACGAAGCATTGATGATGACTTCAATCGGAAAATAATGAATATTACACATCTTAATGTTCATTGTCTTGTAAAAAATGGTCATTATGTTAAATTCATTTGAAATATGTTACGTTTTATTTGAAAACCGGGTGTACAGTGCTCACTGTACAGTCGAGTCCATAGTCTAATTTGCCCTAATTTAATACTAAGTTTTTAAACATTTTGAGGTTCACTGTTTTGTTTTCTTTTTTCTACTTTACCCTCTTTCCTGGATTCCACTCCAATCTGAAAGCACCATAATTTATGCTATGACCCCTTACGATATTTTGCTGGCGACTTTGTCAATACCTATTGTTTTTAAAACTAAAAGGACCACCATTGTAGCTTTCTCTCAATATCAGATATTTTACTAATGCTAAACTTACTTTTTATTAATAGTACGTAGGAGGAACTTCAACGTTACAAAGTATTAATTAGGGCTTAGGGCTAAACTTACCATTTAACTGTAAGATAATTAATTGCTACATTTATACTCAGTTACATTTAGTACAAACAGTCACTAAACTATACTGTCTTTTTCATTAGAAACAAACTACTGTCCTTACCTAATTCTCTCAGTCTATAGTTTTCGACGAAAACGAGCTCTAGTTTGAATCATCGAGAACACATGGAAACCACTAAACGGTGTTCGTGTTGCTTAACTTGTTAGCTACCTTGGCAATAAAGACTTTCCATTTCTTATGACAAGTATATCTCACTTGGACTTCCATTATTAATCCATCTTTGTTCCTAAAGTTTGACATGTTTGTTAGTGTATACTTTTCTATTTTTTACTTAATTTGACTTTTTACGATCCTAAAGATACGAGAATATATGACGCAGTTACTCGGTTAGGGATGGGGTCTGCAGGGCCCAAGCAGACATGTTGGTAAAGTAACTCCGTATAAGTTAGAAGGGGATGAACTGTTGAGCACCAAACAAGTGTGAATAATGTTTGATCCGACAGCTTTCACATGGGGTTATACACTCGTTTCGAGTTAGCTTGTTAACATGATTTTCGATGAATTACTATTATCTTTTTCATTGGTTCACTGTATTTTATTGGGGCGGCAGCAACGTTACATAAGCAAGCTTTGAGCAGAGACGTGACGTACATGCAAAGTAACCTTTTCTAATTAGCGCGGCCACCTTTCTTTTCTAATTTTCGTGCAAACCTCTATCATCATAGGATTTTAGAGAAAGTGATAGATTAATAGTGTTTTTGTCCAAAAATGAGAAATAATTGAATGATGAGTGGATATGGTGAATTGGATTTTAAGAAGTGATTTTTTTAATCTTTAATATAAGTGAATACTATGAGGAAACTTTTTTCATTGCTTAAACTAGAGCAATACTAAGCAACACTTGAGATCAAAGAATATTCTCCAAAACTAGTGTTATAGCTCTAAGAGTAAACATAACACATGACATGAATGTGAAAATTATACGTAAAAGATTAGATCAAGTGCAGAGTGGGGCATTCTCGCATGATATCTATTATATTGGATTAACATGATTTAAGGTAGTTGACTTGGTTAAACAACATCTTCTCCTTATGTATTACATATGTTGGTTTCAAAAATTAAAATAAAGATACTCAATGCCTTCTACGGTCATATAAGGAGATTTGGAACCCATTATTGTTGGTACCTTATTTCTTTAGTTTTCAAAAGCCCTGAAAAGCGAGTTACATACACTATTCTAGGAGTTTTGAAAAATTAATTGAAAGTTTAGCATAAAATTAAATGATTCTAATCACTCTTAGACCTAATTTGAACCTATAAGAAGATATTCTCGTGATTTTCCATAGATCAAGTCTATGATCTACCACAACACACAATTTATTTTCCGATCGCAACATAAACTGTTGTTTTAGCTTTCATAAAATATCACTATTCGCAATGAAATACGAAGTAAACTTTTTTTAGAATACTTGGTCATGTATGAGTTTATGTAAATTCAACCAAACGCTTGCCGAAAATAATGATACATAATCCCACCTAGTAGAGGTGACTAGGTGAGTATGTAGCATTATCAATTTAAATAACATTTAAAGGACTAGCACCTTAGCCCTTCACAGACACAAGTCGCACAACCAAGATAGGCAGATATGATTTCGAGTGTGCTGTAGTTCACAAGAACACTAAAGCAAAATCGATAGTATAGGTGTAGAGCACGTAAGTACATCACAAGAAACTCTTTAAAGCTTCATTAATAGTTTAGAACCTTAGACTCCATAGTCCTTAGAACTTATTGCTAAAGCAGGACGTACCACTGCACCCTACATATAAATATCGTTATGCATTTCTTACATATGAGGGTGCTTGAACATGCTAAATATCGCAAGTGTTGAACTATGCCCTCTTAGAAACGCAGATGCTCGAACATAGGATACATTTTAGCGTTCGACCACATAACAAGTGATATTAATCCAGACACAAGGATGGATTGATGGAATGTCGATAATGTTTCTGTACTATATATAGAAGTCAGCATGCATGGTCTATTATGTTCTGTTAGTAACTCCCACGTCATTTAAAATGGCTCAAAGGGCAGCAATCTTCTCTTTTGCAGGTGTTGCAACTTCCTCTTCATCAACACCAGGTTCACTTCCTGGAATATCCAAACTCAACAGCAGCTTTTCCCACAGCTTAGCAGGTTCCTGCATTTTACAGCTCATGCCATCAATTTAACATTTAGGCTTCGAATGGAAATTTTTACAATGCCATTTCAGACTGAATTTGAAAATCAAAAACTTGGAAAGAGAAGTAGCAGACCTTCCAAGAAACATCCTGCGCCATGCAGTTCTGGATCATCTCTTTCATGGCAGGGGTACGGTAGGTTTTCAGGGCTCTCTTGACAGTTGTGGCAAGAGCAGCTACATCACTTGGGTCTATAGTTTCACACTATGGATAAAAGACGGGAAAGCTTTAGTACTCATAGTCTCACAAAACTTATCAAGAATGTGATTGTTTGAAGTCTTTGAAGGGGGGACAATGCAAAATTAACTTACTTCAACATTAAATGCTCCCATCTGGAATCCAGTAAAACCTTCCTTGACTGTATCGACTAACCCTCCAGTTGAGGCAACAATTGGGACCTGCCAAACAAGCATTTTGAAGGAGATGGTTAGCAGCATAAGTAGTCAATATGCCAAATAAAAAAGTCCAGAAAGGTTGTAAGACAGTACAGTTCCATAGTTCATGGCATGCAATTGGACAAGACCACAAGGCTCAAATCTGCTTGGAATTAACATGTAATCAGCGCCAGCAATTATCATATGGGCCAAGGGGGTGTTAAACTTTGCAACTCCTCTAGCTTTGTCAGGGTATGTGATCTCCAGTTCTTCAAGTTGCTTCTCCATGGATTTTTTGCCAGTTCCCTAAGAAGAAGATGATACAACACCATCAGCTCATTTTCCTTAAACAACACCATTATCAGGAGAATCGGTGAAAGGAATACTTACCAAGACAACTATTTGGACATTCTCTCCAATAAATTGTGGAATTGCTTCAGCAAGAATGTCAGAACCTTTCTGTTCCTCAAGTCTACCGATGAAGCCAATCAGGGGAATGTTTGGATCAATTGGCAACCCAACTTCTGCTTGAAGGGCTTCCTTCAAGAGTGGTTTTGCATCCATCACCTGAAAATAACAGAAGTTCCCACAAGAAATGAATTTCTTACAAGCACATGAATAAAAGAAAGTACGGTTTATGTTTGAAAAGCCTTTTTTTTTTAAAAAAAAAAAAATGACTTCTTGGGTGATTTCAATGCTAGCATCACACTTTTCTCTCAACAAAAAATTCATCTAAACAAAGGGGGATATCCTTACCGTTGAATTATCGTAATTGACATCAATGTATTCGTCAGTAACTGGATTCCAGTCCTGGATGTCAGTGCCATTAGTGATGCCTGTAAGAGTGGCTGTACGACAGGCATTGTGTAACTCAACACCTTTTGCAGGACCTGAGAGGATTTCTTGGGCATAATGGGGACTGACAGTCACTACTCTGTCAGACACCAAGATCCCAGCCTTCATCCAATTAATTTTTCTTCCTTTAACAGGCTTAACATGCCTGCAAATCCCACAGAAATTTCAGGACCAAGAATGGAAGGTTTCTTAATCGAATTTATAAAGGCTAACATTAAAGGTAAAAAATTTTATGTACAGAATGATAACTTCATGACTATACCCATCAATAAAATCAAAGGATCCCTTGAATTCGTCAGGAAGGTTGAGCATTGAGAAATCTGAAAAGGCGAATCTCCCTTGGTAAGCAATGTTGTGGATACAGAAGACAACCTGATATCATCATACATTTCAAACACCAGGGATTGGTACATGGATTCCTCGTTAACTGAAACTACAAAATAAATTTGAGGAGATCTGATCTACCTTAGCATTTTGATAGATACCCTTAGATTGGTACATGGACTTAAGGTAGCATGGAAGAAGACTTGTGTGCCAGTCATTGGCAACAAAAACAACATCCTCCCCTGCAACGACATTGATTCAGGGTACTTGTTACAAAAAGTTTAATATAACATGGTGCATTTTGATGATAATCTATATAATAAACTCAAAGCAAAAAAGGTTCCCTACCATATGGGCCAGAGAAGTTTGGATTGCTGTTCAGATTCAGAATTCTTGGAGCCTCCAAAGCAGCCTACACATACCACCCACGTTCAAACTTCAGTTGTATAAAGAATCAGGGAATACTACTGCACACAATCCTACAAGTAAATCACTCCGATGGAACCAGTTAAATTGTACTAAAGAGATTACCTGGCAGAGTAAACTGAAACGAAGCTGGCTGTCCTTATAATCTGATCCAGCTGTAGGACCGTAAAGTTTGGAACCAGTTTTGCCCCATACCTGAAAAGCTCACGAGTTAGGTCATTGAGTTTGTATGCTGCAATTGGATAGTGAACCCAGGAACCGTAGTTCCACTAATGAAATTATGAAATTGGTGCAAACCTTCTCAAGAAATAATGGGTGGTCCACAAAAATACGGTCTACTCCCCTTTTATAACAATGAAAGAAGCGAACAGCGAAAACTGTGTCCCCAACTTTCAACTGCAATGGATAAACAAGAGTTGGTCAAACCCCAGAGATAATTATCACACAGAGACGTAGACCGGCAAAACACCACACAGAAGTTAATAGCTTACTTCAACGATCACACTGGTATCCCATGCATCTTTGTACTGATCATAGCGAGGGACAATTGTCATGACCCTGTGTCCTCTTTTCTAAAAGATTGGGAAAAAAAAAAGAAGAAAACGATTGTTACATATTTGATCATTTGTCATTACTCATATGATAACCTTTGAATAGAAGAAAGAACCACAAGACTCACAGCCAAAGCTGGTGGGAGACCGCCAACAACATCACCAAGGCCACCAGTTTTGCACCAATTATCACATTCAGTTGATACAAATGCTATGTTCATTCCACGTATAATAGCTCTGGATGGCACATCATTCTGAGCTTTGTGCCCTTTGCTCCTGACAGGTTTAGTCAGTGCTTTTGCCTTGGATTTCATCTGTAGGGTGTCTCCCTTGGTCAATGATGTCAACCCATTGTGAGTGATGGGATGGATTTTTAGGTCAATCTGTGCTAAAGTTGCACTTCTCTCTGGAACTGTGCAATTGATGCGCGGCACGAAGCGGGAAGAAGCAACAGATGTCATTGTTGAGCCTAAAACCAATTGTATACTTGAATTAGCGAAGATTTAAATAATTCTTTTACTAGAAGACTTAAAGCAGTTCTTAAAATTATGCATATGAAGAAATGAAAAAGATGAAGCTAAAGTGATATGGGTTTGATGGATTAATAACGAACCATATCAAATATCTAAAATCTAATCCGAGGCAAATTCTTAATTTTAAAAATCAGTTGCAATAGTCTAGTTTCAATTCTGACCGTAACAGTCATTTTTCATCAGTAAAAACCAGTAACTGTATATTCAAATAGTCTAGTTTCAATCACCAGTAACATGTTCCAACTTATATTATTTCAACTTCTGAATCGTACAAAACTATCACCCTACAATAGACTAATTTCAACCCATGGCGACTGAAACTGGACGAAGGTGGTAACTAAAAGTGATTGCAGATGAAGCTAACGTTAACTTCCTCTATCTACAACTTCATGACCCATTGCCAGAAGCCCAGAACCATAACAAGGTAAGTAAAATGACCCATTGTCAGAACCATAACATGGTAAGTAAAATGACTCATTGTCAGAACCATAACATCATTAACATGGTAAGATTATCAGTAAACATCAAAACTTTACTTTATTCAAACCCTAAAGATATTGACTTTATCATATATACCTCCATAATCATAGCATATTCTCCAACAAAACTCAAATTACAAAACAATTCCAACTTTTTTCTGGTTCGGAGACAGAACAGGTGAAACAGGATCAGGAATTCAGACCACTTCTCTAAAATTTTCAACCTTTTAGAGCTGTTTGGCAAAAGGTTGTTTTTTCAGAATATCAGTACTATACAACATTTTTCCAATTTAGACATATTCTCTAAAAATTCCAACTTTTATTGTTCCTTTAATCACTCACAGAACTCACTTTCAAAAACCCAAAAATCCTACTAGTTACACATTACCAAATCTCACAATTCGACAAAAAAAATTTGAAAAACATGCAGCAATTCATGATGAAACTCTACAATAAACAGTAATTAGAGAACCCAATAACAAAAACAGGTAAAAAAAAAAAAAAAAAAAACTCAACAAATGGTAAAAAAAAAAAAAGAAATACAAAGACGAAGAATGAAAGTTCACCGGAGAAAATCTAAAGGAGGAAAGCTTGAACGCTTCCTCGGCGAAGATGGATCAGTGAACAAATGACAAGACTTGAGTTGGACACTGGTACTCTACTCACAAGCTCGACCTCCACTTATTTGTAGGAGTACCGAGTCCATCTCACGTGGCATTGTTTCAACGGTTAAGCTCTGTTTGCCTCTATTATTTCTTTTTTAATATGGGGAAAATATTTATTATGGTAACTGATAGATTGGCCTCACGACTCACGAGTCACGATATAAAGAGTCGTTTGCAGCCTGGAAATTGCATTCGTTATTTTTTACGATCACGTGCCAAAAAAGAGAGGGCAACGATTATATATAGTAAATGTATTACTCCGTAGTTTTGTTTACAGAGGCTCAACAATAGTAAGTCAAACTTTTGAGTACATTCGATCTTCCTTCTGGCACAAAGCTCTTTGACATCTTACCGGCTTTACTACTCGATTAACCACTGCTTCATCCAGTTTTTAGTGACAGTTGAAATATTTACAATAATAATTTTAGTTGGTTAAGGTTATTTTAGTTATAATAAATTAGACTAAAGTAAAATGATCTTATAATCTTTTTTAAATGTCCCAACGTGTAATGCAGGTATAACAAAACGAAGATAATATAATTTACTATTTTAAAATGACTATAGTATATGGAGAAAAAAATATTCCGTAACTCATTATTAGTTTGTATTATTGAAGACTACTGTCCTCTCCTGTCTCATGACGGAGTAATGGACCTCCTTGGAAAACTGAGAAGTGGAGCGGACAAAATTATAGGGAAATATTTGAGGTTGGTAAAACTCAGTAGCAATTGGCAATTTGGCATATATGCTCCAAGTTGGCGTTTCATGATTGTTTTATATGTTTTGACATGTGTGCCATCAGCCATTTCAAGAAGATTTTTGCAGCTCTATCAAAATGGACGGTCCTCAAATTGGGAAATGGGAATCTTCCCCTAAATATTTTTTTTTAAAATTGTCACAGAAATATAATGTCTTTTTTCTTTTCTTTTCAAGAGTTAGAGTTCGAAAATGATCTTTGGTCAGGATTAATTTTACTCTATCTAAATGCTAAATTATCCCTAATGTAGAGCCTGTATAATCTTTTTTTTTTATTTATCGCTATGTACTTAGGTGTAGGTGAATTACCTACCTAATTTTCAGTGCATATCACCGTTAGTTTATGGCACAAAATTAAATAGTATATTTCTCAGCTGGCTCCAATGTATGTTGTTTTCACATACAATACAATGGCTCCAATGTTTAAGGTCCTTCACTCACTCTCCATCTAAAACTTGAAGACAGAACTATCATGCGATATTTAGGCTCATACATACATCACAAGGTACTTATGCCCCCACCCCCTTATTGCGAAGGGCTCCACCCTCTTAGACTTCATTTAACATATGCCGTGAATATCCCACAACCAACCCTGATCATTTGGCTTCACATGAGAAATAATGACCTACCTTCTCTGTCACCAAACGCACGACGCTCGACCCATCACTAATCCTAATCGAATGGACTCCCACAAACCAAAACACCTACAGCCATATATACAAAACGAGTGTTTCACAGAACCATCCTTTGAGATCTTGTCCCCAGTACTCCGTATAATGTGGCAGAAAAGACCATCCTTATTTCAATAATTCCTGCTATAACCATATCAAAATTCAGAGCCGCACAAACATCTGTTACCATCAACTATAATACATCTACTGAATATCATATAAGAATGCGAATCATAAACAGCAAACACGGAGTAATATAAAGTGTGTATTAATCTTGGACAAGCAGCTCCAAACCATCAAAACCTCCAGATTGTATGGTTCCTGATTAACAACTATAATCAGCCTAAAATTCATAAAATTAAACGAACAAAACAAAGCCACTATTTGTATTAACAGGATGGAGACTGTGGCCTAGGGCATCATAGGGTTCATAGCATTGCAATTTGCAAACAACCACTTAGAAGAGCACACCCTGACCTTCTTACAAGAAAAGTGTGAATTTATACTTCCTAGAACGGCTCTAATCTAGACCATTCACATGTCCAAACTTCAAAATCAAGATAACTTCATCATTTTTTATCTTCTCAAGAAGACCAACCAACACTTGCTCCTATCCTCGTGAGACAATAATCAAGGGACTCAAAACATGTCCCTTTTATAATCTCATCAGCCATGAGCACACATGATCCAAAGCTCATCCGTTGTCAAACACAAATACTATCATACACCCGACAATGAACACGTAAACACGCAAGTGACGTAAACAACCACACGACTTATGGGTCGGTCAGCACAAAGGTTGTGATCACGTTCAATGAATAAAACATTCAATATGTCCTAACAAAGCTACTATAATTCTGTAAACACTAAACCAGCAAGGATAAAAACATGAGCAAATACAGCAGCACAAAGCCGAACCCATGCCCATCACCAAACACCACAAACTAAAAACAAAGCATTGACAGATTTACGACGAATTAAACCATCTAACATACATTACTACATCACCAAATATGATCCAGCAACACACCATGATTAAATTAGAAGATGTTCCACCGACTCAAATTAAATTAAAAGTATCCAATAAAAAGTAATCCGTATGATACAACAGAATGAGCACAAATGGGGGCAACCCCCATTCTATAATCTTTTACGAATTAAAATCAAAATTCGCCTAGAAAAGATAAAATTGAAGGTACTACTCGTCACATCATTCGATTGGGGTTTCTGGTTTCATCGATGAGCAGTAATCAAGGTTTCGATAAACCTTAACCCGTCAAACCTCGGAGAAAATTGCTCCTTCCCAATTGAGGAAGATTGCGATCCGCAACCAGGAATTTCCTGCGATTAACCGAAACCCAAAATTGAAGAACAAACCCTAAATATAAAAAATCAAATTTAATTAATTACCTGGAATCGGGAAGTGAATGTGAAAAGAGGGAAGGTTGAAGCTGCTAGGAATGACGCAATGAGACCGCTCGATCCCTTAATTTTCATCTTCTCTCAAATTCGATTGATTAAAATTGAATTGGATGGAAATCGCAGTTGAAAGATGGGCGAAATCCGGCTGAGATGAACTCCGCCGGATTCCGACCAAACAAATTTGTGCGCACAAACTGGATGGATTGGAGGAGTATCAAGCGGGCTAGCGTTCTGCAATAGAGAAGAGAGAGAGATTAGTTTATGTAATTTGTAGCTTCGTAAGCTTCACGCTTCCCTTCTCCTCTCTGTTTCTGTCTTCTTGGATTTCACGTTTTTTTTAGAGTTGCAACTTTCAATTTTCAAATTAACCTACTTTAACAAACAAGTCTCTTGTAATAACTCTTTTTAAACCTGGGATGGGGATACGAGATTTTTTAAATTATTTACCATTTTTAGGTTTTTATATATTTATTCTATTTTACTAAAATTGTCTCATTTTACTTTTTGTGGTTTTCTAAACACGATTTTAAATATTTTTATCTCTAAATTTGTAAGGCAAAAAAATTTATGAAAATTTTACATTGAAAAACATACAACAAGCTATCATTTGAATATATTATTTCTTGTAATATAATAATAATTTGTAGTCAAACTTTTTAAACTTTGACTTTATTAAGACAGATGGAGTACCTTATTTTGATTTACTGTACAATCTCCCCACTTCCCACCCACACCATTGAACTTGTAATGGAATACATGACTATGATCATTTAACTACTTAGGTACATTTTTTCCTTCTTTGGGAGGGACCAATAACTTCCTTAATCTCTTCCCTTTATATTTTATCATATTTTCCCTCTTTTAAGTCTTCATATTAAAACCCAAAATGAAGTTTGGGGGAGCCAATTTGATTGTAAATCATTTTATTTAGAGGTCATCTTAAGATGAATAATCTATATACTTTGATTATAACATCTCGTTTCATCTGTTTTCCTTACTCTCACAAACTCATTTTTTATGTCTTTAAGTATTGAATATAAGGTATAAAAAGTTTTTAAACCTCCTCATTTCACCTTATGAAGCATCTTGTACATTTATTTCAATTTAAATTTTTTTTCAATAATAGTGTATTATAACCCTAAAAATTTGGTCAATTTGGACAAGATTAAATTTGATGAAGAAATACCTTAATATGCTTGTTTTGGGTCTTATAAGGTCATATATACTAGGTCTACATGAGATTGAAATTATCTATTTTGACTCTGAATATATACTTCCACTAATTACCTTAACTTCTACAATTGTGTCATTTAATTATTTTTAGGATCCAAATCTCCTCACGTGACCTTGAGAAACATCATGTACATTTATTTCAACTCAAAACAATATATCCCAAAAATAGTATGTAATAACTTTTGAAATTCGATTATTTTAGACAATTTTTAACTTGATAAACCTTAATATGCTTCCCATGAATGTAATAAAAGCATATTAGGATTTAGAAATTAATAAAATCATGTAATTTGATTCAAAATATAGTCTTGTATTAAACATTTCAATACTCAACATAAGACTTTACATAAATCCAATGGTCAGGTCCAGCCCATGCATAAGGTGGCTAAGTTAGATTAGATACCAATCCTTCAAAGAAGAGCCATGCAACATCCGCAAATAAGATCATGCACCCAGGTGTACGATGCGCATCGTGCACCCAGGACAATCCCACTGATCATTTAGACGATTTCACTGACCATTTAGATAATTCCAATGAACATTTCTTTTATTTCACTGACCATTTACTAAAGCTCACTGACCATTTGCCCAATGAACATGTCCTTCATTTCAATGACCATTTACTAAATCTCACTGAAAATTTGATAATTCCACTGACCATTTAGATAATTCCAATGAACATTTCCTTTATTTCATTTATCATTTGCCCAATGAACATGTCCTTTATTTCAATGACTATTTACTAAATCTCAGTGAATATTTGCTGACTGAACATTTGATAAATTTCACTGAATATCAAATTAAATCCACTAAATTGTGCTGTATTTTACACTGGGTGTTTGATGCGCATCATGCACCCGGGTGCAGGGCCCATATTCTCTGCAACATCCTCAAAGCTGTCAGCCACAAGTCACAACAAGTTCATCAGCCATAATTTCTTCAAATTCCTTTCAAATTCCTACTATAATGATAGATAATCAAACAAAATTAGAGAATTTCATTCTATTTTCAAGAAGTTGCAAAAATTTGCATAAATTCTTGGGGATCTTAACATCCTACAATGGAGATCAATCCTTTAACATTTACTTCTTGCAGATTGAAAGTTTTGCATCCCAACAAAAAAGTAGGGGATTTTGAAAAAACAGAATCAAAAAAGTTTGAGGAATAATTATATCAAATTAATCCCATATGAAAAAAAGAGGTAAAAATCTCAAAATTTAACCAATAAAAGACACGCTATATCCCTCCTCGTTGTTCACTCAAGCAGACACTGTCCGACACCCTCTTCCCTTTGCTCCGTATCTCAGTGTTCTACCCGCAAAGCGACGCCGTTTCTACATTCTTCCAGGTATCTCAATTATTATGCAATATTTCTTACAATCTTTTGAAAGTTTCGGGTTTTTTAGTTAAGTTTTCTGGGTTTTGCTTAAATGTCAAATTAATACATGCCCACTTTGTTAATTTGCATTCTGTTGCTGTAATTTATACAGTTTTAGTGAAATAATGAGTTAACAATCAATGAATGAATTGTTTGACGGAAAATTAATAACAAGAAAATGTTTGAAAACCCATCCGATCTCTCATCTAACACTTTGCCTGCTATCAAGTGACATGCGCTTCCCACTCAGAGTTTTTTTTTACTACTTTAGTTTGCGTTTTTGAATCAGACTCACCGAAGTTCTGTTGCCTCCAAATGTATGCAGGAATCGCAGTCTGTATTTAAGGTAATATTTGCTACTTCTCTAGTCTATAGCATTCTGTTTTTTTTTTTTTTGTTTTGTTGTTTGTTTGTGTTTAGCAAACCATTGTTTGTGAATAGATAAAGTGAGTTTCTCTTGTTTTGAAGGTGGGAGGATAAGAATTTTTGATCCATAATCATAAGAAGAGATAACCAGGCTTTTGATGATGAGTTAATAACATGTGGCACCGTGAGAAGAAATTGAGTTGGTGGTTACCAGAAGTATTGGAATATGATGACAGGAGGAAGGGTGGGGTTGGGGTTTGGAGATAATTGGGGAAAAGGGTCACTCTCTATTTCTTTCATACTTTTATTGTTTCACATATATATCATTTAGCTATGGCTTCTTCATGTTAACTTTGGACAACATATATATGCATTATGTAAAGGCCCTACAATTTTCAGGGAGGGCAAGCCTTCTTGAGCCTTAGAGATGATCCACCCCTGATGAGGTTAGAAGGAATCAAAAATTCTGAAACTTACTGAATTATTGAACAAAGTTTAAAGCTTTCCTTGGTGATATGTTTACTTCTTAGCGCATAATACGTTAATTATATCATGTCCATTGGTTTTATTTGTTACTCTTTTTTCGTTAATTGTTGCAAGATTTTATCTTTACATGCTCATGCATTTCATGATTTGTCAATATTTTTTTGGATGTATTTCAGGTGTTCTAGCATACTATAGGCTAAGTAGCTTTCATAATTGCAATGGCCTCTATATCCTCACTGAACATGTGTGCATCAAACGGGGCAAGGGAGGTTGGTGTTTGTAATGTGAACAAGTCTCAAAAGGTTTTTATGAGTGGCTGCTCGGATTTATTTGGGAAAAAATTGATTAATTGTATGCCAATTAGCTTATCAACCGACTTCACCCCACTAAGGTGTTCTTTTGGTGGGGAGCCTTTGACATGGGGATTGAACAAGGATGTTCCAGTGAAGTTGGGAGCTCCATGCTATGAAGTTAGTGTTAGGAATACAAATTCATTCGCGGTAGGTCAGAAATTTCAACTAGATGACGTGTTGGAAGCTCAGCAGTTTGATAGGGAGACTCTGAGCGCGATTTTTGAGGTGGCGCGGGAGATGGAGAATGTGGAGAAGAACTCGGCTGGGAGCCAGATTTTGAAGGGATACTTGATGGCCACTTTGTTTTATGAGCCTTCTACTAGAACAAGGCTTTCATTTGAATCTGCTATGAAACGGTTAGGTGGGGAAGTTTTGACTACTGAGAATGCAAGGGAATTCTCATCAGCTGCCAAAGGAGAGACACTTGAGGGTAGGTCTCAGTAGAATCTGCATCATTGTTATTTGTGGTTCTTTGATGTATTTGGTTGTACTATGTTGCCTTTGTATGCAGATACTATTAGAACAGTAGAAGGGTATGCAGATATTATTGTAATGAGGCACTTTGAAAGTGGTGCTGCTAAGAGGGCTGCTGCAACTGCTGGAATTCCTATCATAAATGCTGGAGATGGTCCAGGACAGCATCCAACGCAGGTGAGGTCTTAAATTGTCTTGATATAAACTTCATAATGATATCAATCTGGATACAAGACAATACGTAGACAAAGTTCACGTAAGATTTGAGTGTTGCTGCTCTTTTTATAACGTATTTTAGAGGCTGAAGATGTCAGCTAGAATTTCCTATCTTATTTTCTTGGATGTTATTGGATTCTTTTTTTTGTTTTTGGGCAATGTTCTTAGGTCACAGTTTTGAGGAAATGCATTTATCTGGTAAGCCAGGATATTTAATGGTATGTAGTGAGCTAAAATTCTATACCCAAATTGCCAACCCTGCTTCTGTGGCTTAAGGTTTGATCGTTTAGTGGCGGAAACTAATTTCCAATCAACTCTAGCAGGGAATTGATATCTGAGCTGTACTTTGATTTCTTCTTCTCAAAAAGTATGGCACATTGTCTTCACCTTGTCTACCATCTTCATTCCTGAATGAGCAATAATTTATGTATATTTCAGTCATACTCTGTTGTCTTTGATGACAATTTTTGACTAAGTGACTTAATCCGTGCTAGGCTGCTAGCCACTTGCTTAGTGGAGAATTCTAACGTCAAGGCATAGTTACCAGTACTTGATCTTCATGTGGTTTAAAAAATGAAGTTCTTTGATCTGTCTTGAACTTTGTGCCTTTATGATTCCTTCAACGATAGTAGAAGAGAGGATCATATTCATTCTTGCAATATACTTTGCTTTTATCATCTGGTTCCTTTTGCAATATCCTATCTTTTTGTATTATTATCCCAAGAACTTTGAGATGAGTCAGGGCAGTTTGCCACCTGTTCGGTGTTTTAGCTTCCAGACGTGAGGCCTAAACTGAATTCTGTCATGCTAATACTGGGTGGATAATTTCTTGCTCCCCAGCCACCCGGAGTGTGCCCTTTACGTTGCCTTATCAACATAAAAAGTAGAATTGCATGATGATTAGAAATAGGAAGATTACATAGACGTGGCTTATCTCGATTCCAGTGCTATATGTCCCTAATTATATTTTGGATTCTAACCTGTTCTTTTATGTGAAACAGGCTCTTTTAGATGTATACACCATTGAAAGAGAAGTAGGAAAGCTAGATGGTATTAGTGTTGCATTGGTTGGTGATCTCGCTTATGGAAGGACTGTTCGTTCACTGGCGTATTTGCTGGCCAAGTATAATGATGTCAAGATATTCTTTGTTGCACCAGATGTGGTGAGGATGAAGGTACGTCTTTAGCGAATATTTTATGTAAGACCATTCTTCTGTGTAACGTATTGCTTACCTTTGCTGGAAAAATAATCAAATACAGAAAACTACTCTATATGATCAGTAAATCTAGAATGTTTACTGGCACTATGTGGCATCTTCAGGATGATATCAAAGATTATCTGACCTCAAAGAACATTCAATGGGAAGAAAGTACTGACTTGATGGAAGTAGCTTCAAAATGTGACGTAGTGTATCAGACTCGTATTCAGAGAGAGAGATTTGGGGAAAGGATTGATCTTTACGAAGAAGCAAGAGGGAAATACATAATAAATATTAATGTGATGAACGTGATGCAGAAGCATGCTGTAGTCATGCATCCTCTTCCACGTCTTGATGAGGTAAAATTTTACTAATACCCTCTCCAAAGTAGATAATTTTTCTTATGCCCCAAGTTTCTTTCCCTTCTCAACATTAGAGAAACTTATCGGTAAGATTGCTTTAATTAACTGATGGTTTATTTTTGTTTAATAAAGATAACGGTTGATGTGGATGAAGATCCAAGAGCTGCCTACTTCAGACAAGCAAAGAATGGTCTTTATATTCGTATGTCTTTGTTGAAGCTTTTACTTCTTGGATGGTAGTTGGTAGATTAGGGATGGTGATATTTGCTAGTGACCTAAAGTTTGGTCAAACTGGAACAAGATGACAACTCTCTGAATGTCATGTTTTTTTCTAGAAGGGTATGTTTCTAGTGAGATTGGAATTTTTGACATCTTAAAGAAAGATTTTGGTACATTCATGCTTGTGTTGCTATTTCAGTCGTCTTGCATTATCATTGATGCAACAATTTTTTTATGAGATCAAAATTTATGCAAATATATTGTATTTTGGTCGATTATGGTTTGCAATTTAGAACACTTGAAGATCAAGCTTTAGAAAACATTGGCCAAGGTAATATTCAAATACGAAGTATGGTGTTTTTTACATGCAATGTCTACATGCATATCTTCAGAGGCAGATCAAACTTGTCATAAAACAAGATGTATAATTTGATACACTTGTATTGTAGTACGGTATACAACATAGGCATAAAATATCATCACAATACAATAACGAAATTTCCAACGGTTCAAAACCAAGCGTAGAAAAGCTATAGTCTACAAGGAGTATAGCCAGGTTTTCAAAGTAGAGCAAATGCCATTATTAGGTAGGAAAGTTATTATCTTCTTTTTGCCAAGATTTGAATCCCTTAACAATGTCCTTGGCTAAGGTGAAGCCAAGCTTGTGTCGTAGTTGGACAGCTCTCTGCGAATCATTGCCCTACTGCAACTGTGTAGATGAGCATCTGATACACTTTTACGTGTTTCCTCTTCCTTCAAAGAGGCAGAGATATCTGGCAATTGGGAAGTGAGATTATGTCATAATGATGAGCATGTCGTACATAAACAGGATGATACTATGTGGATGGTTCCTTCAGTGGGTGGTCCTGTGAGGCGGAGACGAAGAAGCATGTTCATTGTGAGAAGCTCCCCGGTTAGAATGCTGGGGAGTTAGATGTCATCTTGAAAGCTTGGAAGTCAAATGGGATTCAGTACATGGATGGTACTATGTGGATGCACGCACCAACCCAGGAAGCATCAAATGCTAAACTTGGAGGAAACATTTCTTCTGCTACTGTCCCTCCTGATTACTGATCAGTCCAACTTCAGTTCCTTCAACCCCCCGGATATAAGAGAATTTTCATCCTAGTGACCTTATTATCAGTGATATACCTAAATCTCAACTCGAAAACTTCTGTTCTTTCTTAGCATTTCTTTCAGTAGTATAGCCTACTAATTATGAGGACGCTTTACTAAACTGACTGTACAATTATAATTTCACTGAAGTGAATTAAACTGTAAACCATTAAAACTATCTAGCGTTGATAACGTTTTATTGATACAAATCAAAGTATGATTATTGCCTATAAGGTTTGGTGATATGATTATCGCACTTAAAATTGGATGAACCTTTTTCAAGGTCTTCTCGTTTAAAGTTGGCTGAATCTTAGTAGTGAGATAGTGCATTAGTGCAGGTTGTATTAAGTGTGTTAAAGCATACATGTTATTGTTATGATACGCCATTATCAACTCCTATTTCATGTTAAAAAAAAAAAAAAAAAAAAAAATCTGAAGGACATTGTACTCGACTAAGAGAGCTTTGTTGTACTAAACAAAATCAAGCCTAAGATTGCTTCCAAGAGATAGCAGTTGGAATAAGAGATTGCTTTCAATCGAACTTTGGACGTACGGTGATCTTGTTCTACTTAACAAAAAGAAGTGCATACAAAGTCATTTTATTTAGTTTATATTATCCAATCGCTTAGTATGGACTAGATGACGGAATATCTATAATAAGGGTATCTGAAGACGATGTACAAATTTTTCAACAAATAAATCAAAAGATAGAACTTTATCCCTACCTCCTCCCCTCATGAAAGGAAAAAAAGAGCCTCTCTTCCCGTTTATGATACAACAAGGATCAACCTTCTCAGAGCCATGGCCTTCCACCTCCTTTCACTTGCCCATGAGGACCAGGGAATGCTCTAAATGCAAACGAATATGACTGTGCCATGAGAAATCCAAGTCATGTCTTCCGGGCCATTTTTGCAAATCTTCTGGCCACTCCAAAGATAACTGCTTTGGTCAATAGCCCTCTGTCAATAGTGCATGCAAGTGCAATAGCCCCACCTACGATGACCGCTCTAGGTATGATCACTCCTGACTTCTCCGAAGCCTTTGCATCTGTGTCATGATTTTCAATAGGCAAATCACTGGTTGCAGCCTCCAAGGCCTTGAGGTAGTCTGCACTTACTCTAGTATTAGTATGAGCCATCAAAGCACAATGAGAAAGTGAAGCTCCAGACAATCTCTCTTTTTGGTATGCGTGCAAACCAGGGTCTATCTTCTTAACTGCATTCCACATACCCTGCCTGACTCCAAGCTTTGCAATCTCCCAAGGAATACCCATATCTTCATGATGGAAAAGTATTACCTCACATGCAGTCATTTGGCCTTCCCTTTTCTGAGACTCAGCTGGTTCATATTTAAATAATTAATACTCATATGTCAGTTTCCCTGGCAAAGTCATCATCAAAAATTGTTTACTACTAACAAAAGACAATACAGGTTCAAAATATACAGATCTTAGCTAGTACCTGCACGAATGCACCAACTTGAATAATAGAGATCAACTCGCCTTGGTTTGTCTCGTCTAGGAAGAAAGGTAAAAGGCACACCCTACAAGAAACATAAAAGGAGCAAATTTGTCAGGTTGTTGAACAGTACATGAAAAGCAGTGAAAATTTAAGAATTTGGCTGGTGCAACCCGCATACGTAACAGATGCTTTATCACAACTGTGAGCAACCCAGGTTGAACAGAGGAAGAATATAAAAGATACAACGACATTAATGCATTCACTTGCTAAGAAACAAAGTAATCTATACATGCACTTGCACATATTCTAACTATATAGAAGCAACAGAACAAATTGATGGCAGTAAATCCATTACCAAGTTGCAAGGGAGCCCAAATGGATCCCAGAACAAAAGGGTTTTCACTTGAACACAGCCAAACTTACATAAAGGGGTGCTAACACAAATGCAGATGAAAAATACAACTCTTTTTACATTACTGGGTAGAGGGCAAGGGTTTTCACTGATGCCATTGGTCCCAGGACTCCTGGTGATGGTCTTGAAATCTGGACTTCTGGAGTATAAAGCCATAAAAGCAATTAGAAGACGCTACAAGAATGTCTGATGGGGCCAGCTCACAAAGCTTAGCATCAATTATATATCTCACCATTGAAATGGATATGGAGTTATAACTTTAGACTGCCTGGTATCTGAACTTTTGCACTTCTTAATTTTCTAAGCTGGCTCAATAGGTATCTTGAACTTTGGCTCTATGGATATGTTTAAGCTTCTGCTAATGATTTTATAGGGTTAAATTGAGCTCTGATTCTACTCTATATGAACTTTGTAAGCTCCATCTCCCAGGAGGTTTGAGCTTCAGCTCTAGGATGTATCAAGCTTATATTACTTTCTGTTCAATGAAAGGCTTCTTAATAATTGAAATAGTTTGGACATCTGAGTAAATATAGATAGATCTCCAAACTTTTCCAAGGAAATATGATAAAATGCAAACATGGAAGTAGGCGTAGCCAAGAACTTGCAAATGCAATTGTTACCTTTGTGACACAAAAATAAGAACCAGCAGATTCCCAGATCCGACGACCAATTACATATTCTCTGTCACTGCAGAAGAAAGGGAACTGTACGGAGCACAAAATTACGAACATGAACAATAAATAATGCACAATTGCTTAATCTCAAAAGGAGGAAAAAATGTAAAAGAAAGCAAAGATGCCATATTATACCTTGCGTACCCACTGCACTATCATAGCTCCAGTAGTCTGACACTCCTCCAACAGAGAATGATGTATGAGCATATCATCCCAGTTGGAACGAAATTCATCATCCCAGAAAAAATCTCTCACCATTTCTGGAGTAGCATCTTCAAAGACAGTTCTACTACGATATTGAGGAGGACCAGTCTACAATATGAACCACAAAAAGGTTTTTATTACTATTGGATACACAGAAAATCAGACTGCCAATATAAATTAAAAAGTGAACAAAACAGTCAATCATGGTCAAATGGTTGTGATTGAATGACATGACACAGAAGAAAAATCAAGAGAAACCAACCGGGGGATCTCTGCGCCAAGCTTGGTAGGTCATAGTTGAAGTAGAACGATCCATCATATGAATCCAAGGAGGCCCTCCATCTTGCATTTCAACCAATTGATACAAATGCCTTAAATCACCTTCATTGACAGAAGCAGGCGCATTTCTCTCATGCTTTGACAAACTGAACCATGTAATATGAACCAAAAAGAATTGGAAAATTAGGGAGGAGGACAAAAAAAGCACTTAGAAATGATGATTGAAGTAAAGAATTGATTAAAGGAACAATAAAATAGCAACTTTGTGTGGCATCCTTCTTCCAAACTCCCGCATTTGATGGGTTACAAGAAAAAATCTAAAGACATACGAAGTAACTAGCAACGCAGTCATTTTTATCTTTTTCTTTGGTCTTCATCCCCTTGGATAGGGGACTATTTAATTAAACCTAATTCAAACAATAATAGACTCCAAATCAAAAAAAAATATTCTAATCCCTCAAACATTTCCATTAAAAATTTTATCCAGCTGTTCAAATCATAAATATTTTGCTAGTAGCTTACTTTCTTCATAAGAGTTCTCACAATATATTAGCTACACTAATTTACTTAGGGAGCAAGGATGTCACCTACCCCTAACCCAACCAAATACTCTTGTAGGTCTTGTTTAGAATTCAAATGCAGGACAGACACTAGTTAAATATGAAGTAGCCACATTTCAAGCTAACAAGGTAATTATAGTGAGAGAAATCAAGCGTGAGGCATATTGCCATTCATATCCCAAAGGCAGTAGTAAACCTAACGTAAGACCCATACATCTGTAAGTGAAAGTACTTGAACGGCTATATATTCCTTTTATTTTTCTGGAGGTAAGCATGACTATGCCGGGTCCTAATTGAGTTAAAATTCGGTGAGCACTTGGTATATATATTCACACAGATTAGATTCCTATAGCATTAAAAAAATATTTTATTTACCACTCTAACAAAAAATCCAACTCTCCTTTCCCCAAAGCCTCACCTAATACTCATTTTAAATAATTCCATGTATATGCATCACCGCCTTGGTTTTAAAGAGACGGAGAAACGGAAAGGTAATTTAGTAACTAGTCATTGCTATTAGCCAAAATCCAGTGGAAAATCAGGTATAGAATAAGTTAAGAGGGTAGAAGGAGGGCATAAGAGTTACCAGTAATTTCTCATCAACTAGTACCACCTAAAATATAATATGCCTGACCTCATTTCCATAGGTAAAATCAAACAGTTATATTATTATACCGCCCCCTTACCCCCGTTAAGAAGTTTACAAGGGGGGTTAAGCTAACTTTGGCTGCTTTATTTCCAACCGTTGCCTACCATGTTGGAATTTGAATACAATAAAATTATCTTTTGGAGAAAAAGAATGAATTGATGGAACATATCTTATGTTTTGAACAAAGCACGAAATCAAAATCCACATTTTACTGAATTTCACATAAAACTATTCATAGAATCCACATTTTCTTCCCATCGACAATAGTTCTCTCAATTACCCATTCGCCTCAATGTATTTCAATCTTAATAAGTTCAATTGCTCCTGTTATGGTGCCAGCATTCCTACCCAAACACAAACATCATTTTACTTCAATTCTCCTCAATAATAGAATCCCTGAAACTGCTTTCGATTCAACCATAAGCCTACAAGTTCCATGGTCCATATGATACTATTGCCTAAAACGCTTCTCCATACCATTTTGTATCAAGATTAAAACAAATACCCATGTAGTGTAGTTAGGTATATTAAAATGCCCATTTGGCTACTTGGATAGCAAACCACCAATCTAAAAATCAACAACATTTTGATCAAAACAAGAACAACCTAACACACTACTATTGCAATCATCAAACAGTACATAATCCGGATTATAAGAGAATCAAGAAACTAAACAAACCTTGAATTAGAATTCAAAATCCGAGCTTGCTCATTACAATTAGCATCATCCAAGCCATAATTAGACACAGTCCGAGATACCAAGAAACCGGGCAACACTGATTTGAATGATGTTAAGCAAGAAAGTGAACTGTAAGGTCTGTAACTCTTTTCAGCAGTTGGAGAGGAAGAAGATTGCTTGTGAGTTACACCACCAAAGTTGGCCCAATTGGGCCGCCAAGCCCAACCCACAACAACCCCCACAAAAACAGCAATCCAAAGAGGAACAGTCAACAACATCAGCTCAAACAACACATCCCAGATACTGGGTCTCTTCAAAACCTCCAAAATCAATGAAATTACAGCCATTTTTCCCAAAAGTTTGATATTTTGATAAACCCTCGATTCAATTTGATCTGGGGTTGAATCGAATCGAGGGTTTTCGAGTTCCCAGGAAATTTGATATAATTTAGGATATACCCCAAATCATTATATTATTTTTGAGAAAGGGGTGAAGAACATAAACATATACCCAATGTATTGTATTATGTATGTATGTCGTTGATGTATACTTCAAATAAAATTAATAAAAAAAATGAAAAAATATGTGGGGTGGAGATTGGAGGAGGAGGGAGATTGTAGGGTTGAAGAGATTAAGATATGGAGGATAGTGAAGGAATTGATGGGAGAAAGATGATGACAAACGGGTAAAGTCAGCCCAGAAACGGGAACTCAAAAGTGGATAAGGATTCTGAGATAAGCGCCTTCTCAAACTATGGTTGCTACTTAGACCAGCAGATTTTCGGATTTCTTGTGGGACCTGTTTTTTTTTTTTTTATAATTGTAGGACGATAAGTTTGGACTTCATTACGCAGCTAGAAAATATACGGGGTAAATATACCTATTTAATTTCAAAAATTTTTCTATAAATTTTTATTATATTATAAAAATAATATATTTAAATAGAATCTTATTAGATGTATATTAATGTAAAATTTTCACTTAATTCGTTTCTTATATAGAAAATTATTTCAATTTCTATTTTTCATTTCATTAAATTAGACGAGACAATACGCTATACCTTTGCAAAGGATATATGAAACATCTTTTATCATCTAAAGTTAACACAAGCATCTAATAGAGACTGCAAGGGTGATAGAGATATGAGATAACCAACATATATTTTCCGATAATATTGGTTATCTCATATCTCTATCAAAGGGCCTTCTTGTAAGATAATGGGGTGAATTTATGCATCCTTACCACTCTACATATTTGATCAATCGAATGCCATTGAATAGTGTTAATTGTATCACATTGAGCCTAATTTAGATCACTTGAGTATATTTGATTACCAGTGCTACATTTTTATCACTAAAGTGCAACAACAACAAAAAAGATTAATCCTGAAGCTATTGCTTATTTCTTTATTGGTTATCTTCCTTCTCAATAGGGCTACGAAGTTTTGGAACTCAGCAGTCAGCACCAACAAACATTTTCCATTTTATTTTTATTCTACTCCAGCTCATTCTCACAGTAAAAAAAAAAAAATATCTTCCTAAGCATTGAAACTGAAGTTACTAAGCTTTCTGGCTCATCCTTCTATTACTCAATTTCCATCCATCTCAATATCTACCGATGTTGCATGATTTAGATGCTTTTCCACAACTTCAAGTAGGACGGAAGTCATCCGGCCGGCCTCACAAACCTAATTCAAAGTATACTTCAAACTACATTTGTTCTTCTGTTTCTTTTGATATAACAGAATACTAGTGCTGCTTGATTTCTCTTAAAGAGGTCTCTGATTTTCGCCAAGCTCTTGTTGCTCGCTTAATGGATGATGATAAACCAATGACTTACTCAGAAGCAGCTCAAGGCTCTAAATTGATAGGTGCAATGACAAAGAACTCTTGGCATTAGAGAAGAAATGTACTTGGCAACTTGTGACTTTCCCGAAGGGTAAGAAACCTGTCAGAAACAAGTGGATTTACATAATTAAGTAAAATGCTGATGGCTCTATTAACAGATACAAGGCTAGTCTAGTAGTCAAAGGCTTTACAAATATATAGAACCAGTTTCCCTGAACCTTTTCCCAGTGGTTTAATGGCTACAATAAGTTGTCTTACAGCATTAGGTACTTGCAAATCTTTATCAACTTGACTTTTATAATGCTTTAATTTCTTGTATGGTGACCTTTAAGAAGAAGTGTATATGGTCCCTGAGGGTGTCAAAGCCCAAAATGAACAAGTTGCAAATTTTAACATGGTCTTAAACAAGCATCTTAGCAATGGTTTGTCAAATTACGTACTGAACTGAGATATAAGCTAAGGGATTTATTCAATTAAAGAATGATTAGTCCTTAATAATGAAGAAAGATGGTGAAGACATTGCAATTGTTGTAGTTTATGTGGATGATATCTTACTTAATCATGAAGAAAGATGGCTTGTGAGGCTACTTAAAGAAATTGAAGTGACAAAACTCAAACATCTTGTCCTACACTATGACTATCAATCCACTATACATGACAAAATACGTAGAAATAGATTATCACTTCACTAGAGACAAGGTTCTTAAGAGCTCAGATACCTTCCTACTCAATAACAGTTAGCAGATGTCTTGACTAAGATATTGCCTACTACTCAACAAACTTGGTATGGTTTCATTCTTCACCAATTCAAAGTTTGAGGGGGTTGTTGAAGATTGTACTTCAAGCTCACCGTTATCATGCTCACAACAGATCACTTAGGCGTCACTAAGTCAGCTCATGGATACAAGTAAAGTCAGCTCATGCATGCAAGTCCAGTGCAGCTTGAGATATTTTCGTTCTGTTACTAACAAAATCTGAGCAAGCTTTGGTACAGCTGCCTATTCTCTGAAATTCAAGAATATAGTTAGAAGGTCATTAATGAGGAATGACACCTCTGGCCTCTGCAATCCTCCCTGCAATACGAAGCTCATGCTCTACTGTTGTACTCAAGCTACCTAAAGTTCTGATAGGTTTTGAACCTTCATACCACAGTCTATTAGCTGACATGTATCATTATATAAGTAGTATAAATAGCTGAAATCATGTACATTCTTATTATTTCATGTTTTGTAATCAGATATATTAATCAATATTATTTTCTCAATCCAGCTTTATCTTTCAGCTCAGATTTCATCTTTTTATGCTTGTTGTCTAAGCTTTCATTGCTTAAACACTACACATTTATGAACTTCAACAATTAATTTATTGTTAGTTCATACTTTGAGGCTACAATTAGACACTTGTGGATCATAGTATTTAAAGTGCTTAAAAGATTTAATAATGCTACTAATGTGTCTTCGTTGTTTATGAATTGGGAGCGTCGTCGAGCCGCGGTTAATTTTTTTCGGGCATATAAACAAGCCTACTAGGCACATGTATGCTTAAAATACGTTCAAAATGTTGTGTACAATTTGAGTAGTGAATAATGACAAGTCGATAGTAACTTCTTTACTCTTTTTAATGTAGTCAGTAAAAATTGAAGGTCATGTTAAATATAACCATAAAATATAGGAATGTATTTATATATTAAATATAGTGATAAAATTATATAAATTTGTAAATTAATGACAAAATAACGGATAAAATGATACAGTAAAGTTTAGAATGTTCCTTTGAAGAAGTAGATAAGACATCGAGGATTATATAATGAAAATGTCATGTGATCATGGATTATAAAAAGATGTGCACAATCATAGTAACATCTTTTTTTAAGAAGAAAAGAAAGTTGTGTTTTTTTTTTATTATTATATCAGAATAAAAGATAGCATAAAAAATATATTCGGGCACCAAGATTAACTTGCTAATTTGTGATTTTTTTAGGATTAATTAACCGCATTAATCTAACATTTGCCTGATTTGCGGATATTAATCTAACCTTTTATTTATTTCTGATTGAACCTACCTTTAACTGATTTTTGCTTCCACTAAACCTTATTACGGGTGACCGGAAGAACAAGTGGCGCAGAGGTAGTTTAATTTCATCTTGGCCTTCTCTCCCCTCACCTCTCCGTGTTTATTTTTTCTTCTTGGCCTCTGCTTTTGCTTTTGGTTTCATCTTGGCCTTCTCTCCCCTCACCTCTCCGTGTTAATTTCAATATTCTTGTGGCCTCTGCTTTTGGTTTCATCGATATTTAGTTTTCTATTTTTTGCTTTTTTCCAGTCAATTTGAGGAGAAGGATGAGGAGATCAGTGGTGCTGATACATTGCAAAGCCTACCCAGTACCTCATGTTTAAATGATCTTCCAAATTCAATAGTAGATAATGAAATCAGGGGCAATCAGATAGAAATGCATGGGCAAGAAGATGCTCACAGGATGAGCTCAGATGGAAATGCCCCACTAGACTTAAGTGGAATTATGAAGATAGTACCTAAAGTTTATGTAGGTTCAAACTTTGAGCTTATTGTTTCTAAAATAAATGAAATTTTGAAATGCTTTGGTATAAGAATTATTTGGTGAATTGGTTATGATATTAGCAAATCCAATTATTACGTATAATAATATTCCCACTCATTTAGCATTCTTGCTGAGGGTTATTTTTTGCATTCCTTTGACATTATTGCGACAACTGAAGTTAGTTTGACACAGGACTTCTTTTATCTATTTTGTGAAGTTTTTTTTTAATATTTTTTTTTACATAAGCTGGAAATTATCTAATACACTTACCCCTTCCTATTTTGGTTACAGAATGATGCAGATTACTAGTTGCTTTCAGATGCTGATGTTAGCATCACCGACGTGTGGGGAGCAGAATGTACCCAGCTCGAAGCAAGAAGGATGGAGAAGAAAAGGGTGAGGAGCGAAGAGTGAAGTCAGAGGATGAAAAGCGAAGTGAACTGATGCCTGCAACGATTAAGGAGTTGAATATATTTTTTAAAGAGAGTTACCTGTTCGTAACCGGCTACAACAGATAACAACTAGACAAGATTTAGTGGAAGCAAAAATCAATTAAAGGTAGGTTTAATCAGAAATAAACAAAAGGTTAGATTAATATCCGCAAATCAGACAAAAATTAGATTAATGCGGTCAATTAATCTTTTTTTTTATTTGTAGAGACAGGTTTTTTTGTTGGAATGTTGCAAAATTTAAAATACTCATTGAGGATATGTGAATATACTTATTCACCACACACGAGTATGAACATGCATTATTTGTGATTTTTTGTGTAGTGACTGGTTATTCGTTGGAATAGTCTCAACAATATCATCACGTCTTTCATTGATTTATATACTCTAAGACCGTAAGATTCAAATCATTCGATAATTTACACTTTTGAACCACATTTCTCAAGACAAGACCCATTAACCATACAAAAGGGCAGGTGATAATTTGTTTAGCAGAAAAAAAAAACGAGGTGAAAACTATCACACTCACCCTTTCAAACCCCAAACCCCCCAAAAGAAGAGTAAAAGTAGGCAAGCATCAGAAATTAGCATGCCATATAGCTCCATCACCTTCTCCACACCGTTGGTGCACCTCCCCCATTCTCTCAACTGACTTACAAATGCCACTGCAGCTCCAGTCAAATGATGCAGCACAAGGATTTCCTGCCTGTGCTTTCCATTCACAATCTGCACAAAACATAGCAAGGAACTTACGACAGGTGATGATGTCCTTGGGAAGTAAAAGAGTAAGCATAACACAATCAAATGAGTAGGGCAATTTACTGAGCAGTACCATCAGTCTTTGGAAAGTATCTGACAAAAAATCTCACAATCACAAGCACTTTTAGATAATCTTTGAAAACTTCACGTAAGTGGTGTAAAAACATCTTAAGGACCCAATTTAAGCAGTTCAGAAGACCATGCAGAAGTTTACCCTCACGTATAAATCAGAATAGCTGCATTAAACCCTTTCAGATAAGATAAACTAGTGAAGCCCAGTGATTAACAAGATCTGCTAATTTGTCAGTTCCATTTCAAAACTAGCCCACAGATTAAGGCACTCACCTATATGACTGCTTATTCAAAGCTGCTAAAGGATGTCATCAAACTGTCAACAACATACAGTTTTTCCGTTTCTTTGCAACAATCTAGAAATGTGGCCATCAAATGCTTGATACAGATACGTTTAGGAGGAGTAGCTCTAGCCTCTGCTAATCATTTCTGGCAGTGCATGTGCTAAGCGACACAGGCATACCACACTCGAGATAGTTGAATGTCTTTACAGGTTTACTACTCCAAACAGATCACCACAAATGTAACCAAATCCTTGAGCAAATTGGTAGTGTACCCAAAGCTCACATGAACCATTCAGTAACAAGCTATAAACATACTCTACCTCAATCCCACATGATCCTAACTTTCAAGAAAGAGGGGGAGAAAGGGTCAAAAGAAAATGACCAATGTGAATACAGCCAACGCTGAAGCCTAAACGGAGGCAGAGAGACAAGCATCGTACCAAGAGGAGTCCCACAGCAGAGGCTCCTGTCATCAATATGATTGACATCCAGACCAATCAGCCAAGAACCAAGTGATACATCTTCATTCGCATATCTATGAAGCACATGCCTAAAGCATAGAAAAGTCAGTTTGAAGTTTTGTCATCTGTAATCTACGCTCATCAGAGAGAAGGTAAAGGACTCACTTATTTACTGAAATATAGGTGGCCAAGTCTTTTGAAATCGCATATATTTGACCTGAGGCATGTCTGAAATATTTGTTCCCTTCCTCACCAAACTTCCAGAATTCTGGCTCATGGTACTTGACCCCCCTACAAATAGTAGCAGCAAACTCTCAACCTAAGTCCTTAAGCAACTACATAGAGATTAAAAAAAGGGCTTGAATTTTCTCACATTTGAGATAGGACTAGCCCAGATTTCATACAGCCTATGTAAACATGGGGCTTTGACCTCTGGCGTGCCAGCACAGATATCACCATACCTGACACACACAGCATATGATACATCATTACGCATAGAATTCAACAGGACAAATTTAGAGAGGATATGAAGACACTAACCAAGATTTACATGCACATCATCATCAACTTTAATGTAGAAGTCAGCATCCCACTTAGCAACAACTGTTGAAAAGTAAATTTGAGTTTTTGAGGACAACTCATGGTATCCTTCAACATGGTCCTGCAATATTCCCATTTTGAATTTAGGTTAGCTCTTCCAATAGTGGATAAGATTATTAGTGCTGCCACCAATGCCACGGGGCCAAAGGGGAATTCATATTAGTTTTTTCATACTCATTAGTACAGTGAATGCTAAAAAGCATAGCAATTAGACATGGAATGACAAATGTCGTTATAAACAGATGTTTCATGTTAAGAGTACCGTACTGATTAACTTCAAAGAATATGAAAAAGTCACCAGATCCTTCTTAGCAACTAATACAAGTGTACATTGTGCTAGGTATCTACATGCAGTGATTACAGATTGCATGTGGATTGTGTACATGAATAAGTTTATTAGTAGTTGATACTTGATAAACTATATAAGATGGTATAGTCCATTATCATGAACCGACGTTTTCTAATGTTGACAAGTTGGTCTTTGCCTCTTTGGTACTCCATTGTCAAGGCATGAGTATTGCAAATGAAGGATTTTCTTATCCAAATGGTGAATTTTTTAATGTAGTTATCTGGTTATTTTTTTTGCATATAGTAATTTTCTTTACATGAAATCTCATAAGTTGAATCTTAACATTTAAAAGGCCAACCAATAATGGCACCTTTAGCACGATTATGACTTCTAAAAGTGCACAAAGTGATAATGTTAAAGGTTAGGTATGGGCCTACCAGACATTTATAAGATGAATCAATCTCAACTCTCAAGTGAGCTCCGCAGGTGAATGGTACATTAATTGATGAGATCCAACATACTAGTACAAGGGACAATAGACAGAGAGCATGAAGTCAACATTTGTAAGTTAGCTTCCATGAATCCAGCACTCCAGCAGGGGAAAGTGAGGGTTGATAAAATGCAACCAGATTGATAGATAATATACTAAGATTATCTTGTAAAATATCATAAAAATATATCTTGCATTGTATTTTATCTATACTAGGACTCTAATACTTAGGCTGTAAATCTACTATAAATATTTGCTTAATGAAAAGACTTCAAGCAAGGAGAATTACATAACTTAACATGGTATCAGATTCTCTTTAGGGTGTTCTGTCTTTTCTCCCCTAACACCCTACTTGATCATATAGATAATATGCTAAGATTATCTTGTAAATATCATAAAAATATATCTTGCATTGTATTTTAGATATACTAGGACTCTAATACTTAGGCTGTAAATCTACTATAAATATTTGCTTAATGAGAAGACTCCAATCAAGGAGAATTACATAACTTAACATGGTATCAGACAACACAGAATACATGCTCGCAAGAATTTCATTCATGGGCAAGCTAAGAAAGTAAGAAGCCAAGCACAGCATGTTGCTTTGGTGGAAATAAGTCACTTTCCAGTTTCCAAATATATATATGAAATGGTATCCAAACTACACAGAAAACTTAAGTAATAGATTCTGAAAACTTCATCAACCCTAAACCTTTTA
The DNA here is from genome assembly GCA_026401315.1 of Dysphania ambrosioides. Taxonomy (NCBI): domain Eukaryota; kingdom Viridiplantae; phylum Streptophyta; class Magnoliopsida; order Caryophyllales; family Amaranthaceae; genus Dysphania; species Dysphania ambrosioides. Next base: position 2,975,515 of record CM048659.1, on the reverse strand, counting down.
CTCAGACAGAAATAATAATTCTGAAAACTACATCAATCCTTAACCTTTTACTCAGACAGACATATTCTGAATTATATATCCACAAGCCTCACTTACCAGCCGAAGAAAATCTTTATGTTGAGCTTCTTCTGCGTTAATGGCACGATCTAAAACTCCACCAGGGCTAGTACTGAAACAAGGATAAGAGCAACAAATTAATCCAAAGCATTGATCTTATGGAATTCATAACCTATGAAAGATTTTAAAAAAAAAAAAAAAGATTTTATTGTTACCTATGTCCTATAACAAATCGCACAACAATTCCTTTCTCTTTCTCCAACTTTATTAATTGTTCACCTGTCGAAAAAAAGGCAAGAAATTCACATAACATGCCTACTCACTCCATTCTTAAAATTTAAATATCTTTAGTTTTACATTAGCAAAAATTATAAAAAGCTAATATTTGAAAAATTTACATTAAGGTAATATCTCAAGATTCTGGCAGAATTCATAATCAAAGTTTAACTTTATAATTTATAATATTTCAAATGAGAAGAAAAAAATAACATAATATTTCTAATACGTCCAGTAATTAAAAAGAAAGAGTGAAAATTAACCTCGTGGCATCCAAGTTTCTCTTATCGAATCCCTGCGTTTCCTGCTGCTAAATGCAGTTACGATTCCCATAACAAAGAAAACCTTGGGACGATCACTCTGTTTTGTAGTAATTGGAGATGACACTTCACCATGAACTTTGGAAATTCTTACTGCTGCTAGCTGCATCTCTAAAGAAGTCATGCTTTTGTCCAATTCCCTGAACAATTGGGAATTGTTTTCATCTTGTCAGCGATGCTTCACTACACAGTCATTTCCTATGTTTAGTACATTCAAAGGAGAAACTAATTGGTTGAGTAAAGTAGAGGAAGGCACCACAATTGCTACAGATAGTTACATGATTACGTTGTGCGTTTGAGAAACTTGAGAAAGGGTGTCGCCAGATTGGAAAGACGCCTCCTGTATTAGCAAAGTTAGACCTGTGCATATATATTTGGTTGGTGAAAATTTGAAAATGAAGTGGTCATGCTATTGATTCAACTTGCCTTGTTATCACAGTTTATTAATGGTGGGATTTGAACCCCATTCTTCTTGTGCAGCAAAGACCTTCCATCTACCGCGACTGATTCAGGAACTCCCTGGAACCTACAGACATAGCAGCACTGCATTAGAAGAAAAAGGATTTGAACAATTCATAATTACATTCTACAAAAATATTAATATTTTAAAAAATTTGTAAGATAAAAAATTATAAAATTTAATCTTTAAATAATTTATATTAAATAAAATTCTACTTGTATATATTATTTTTTATATGATTATTAAAATTTTGATTATTTTTTATAATATAATTATTAAAAATTTGATAATAAGGCAAAAATAAAAAGATAGAAGTAATATATCAAACCCTACTCGCTAAGCTTATTCATTATCCATTGTACAATTCAAAAGTGAAGCCAATTTATGTAACATACGAATACAACAAAACCCATACTTTGAATTATTGAGATCAACGACAATAATAGAAATGTGACTATCACAGAAATCAACATTCTGCTAAATACTTGTGATTTTAGTAAAAGTTAGACAAATTAAATACTACATGATATAATTTTATTTACATATTTATTTATTTTTAAGGAAAAAAAAAGAGTAAACCTGTTGACTACAAGAACGCCGAAGAAAAAGCTAGCGAAGCATAAGAAGGTGACGAGTCGAGTGGAAACTCCATTGCCAAGCTTACACTGTTTGCTGCTTCCCATTTATGATGTTCAGTTGCTCAGAAATGTTGAATTACATTCAAATTATGACATATTTGAAAGCAGTTGTGTTTAAAAGTGAAATTGCATCGAATAGATGGGGTTGAAATGTGGATCTAACAATTTTTTAAAAACATAATGTTGGGTTTGAATTGGGAAGCGTATAATTGAAGAGTGGAGAGGGCAGGGATTGGCTCGACTTTTTTTGTCTGTGCGCTGCAAAAAGGCAAGGTTGGCTCCAGATTTATGTTGTCGAAGAATTTTTTGAAACTTTTTTTGCAACTTTTTGGCAATGTTTTTACAGCGAGACAACGATTCTTGTGGCATTGCTCGTTGTTTTTACGTGCCATAAAGATGGCGAGCACTAGGCGGGCCGGCCCAAGGCACTGCACATCTCTTGCCATGTTTGGGCTACAAATTTTGAGGATAGCGTGGCAATTGGCACGGCATGAATGTAGGGATTATATAGGGGAAGATGCTTTTAGAATTGGGCATGGTCCAGGTTGGCACGCAAATCGAGTAAAGATAACATACTTTTGACACGGTACAACACGAGCACGGTCGTGACATGGTACAACACGCTATCTGTGGTAAGCATATCAGGGTCTCACCAAATTGAAATTGCTCATTTGAAAGTTATTATGCATAGTTTTTGGGATGTTTTTAACAAAAAAAATAAATAAAAAAAATTCTAATAGATGCTTCCTAGGGTCATGCAATGAGGTTTTTATTTGGAACCATTCGAAATATACATATATATACGGTCTCCAAAGGCATAAAAAATGAGATAAATTAGAATATAATCATAGGAGTTTTTAAAATGAGTTGCGATGGATGTACATTGTAGAAGGTTCCAATATATGAAACCCATGGCGAGCATATCAAACTAATTTTTCATTTGATTCAAAATCGTCCAAAATGACAAAATTTTAAAGATTTTGAGTATTATACATACATCATTGTTGAGATTTTTGCAAAAAAATTTCAAAACTAAACTAGAGGCATTGAATACTTCCTATGGTCATATGAGGAGGGTTGACACTATTTAGCACCATATATTTGGTTTTCAAAGGCACCAAAACGTACCTAATTAAACTTAATTGTAGAAATTTATGGAATAAGTTGAAATAGATATTTATTGTCAAAGTAAAGGGTACTAATTATTACCACGGTGTAATATGACTTTATGAAACTCATGGTAGACATATCAAGGTATGTGACTTTAAAGATTGTTTTATCTCTGATGCCATATACTTTTTAGCAAGAATAGTTGTCCAATAACTAGATCCTACCATCCACTCAATAATAAAGTGGTACGTATTTTTTAATCTTTATTTATATATGTAATTTTTAAACTTTAATAAATGGTTCCTTTCAGTGCATGATATAATAAACAATAGAATGTAATATCTTATCTAGTAATTTATATTAGATATGAACGTTTTTGTTTTTATAAGCACTCATACTTGGTGATTTCCTAATGTAAATCATGAAAATTCTTAATTAATAATACTTCGTATTTGATATGAACTTTTTTTGTTCATGTCATTTTTAGAAAATTCTCAATAGCGACCATTTGTGTTTAAAATTTCTCAATCAAATGTACCACTTTTCCCCCCTCTTTTTAAGCTCTCTTTTTGTTCCCTTATCTTTGTTTTTCTCTTCCCCTAACTTAAATACTTAATTAAGTCATCAAAATAGTTAATTAGTATGCATAATGTTAATTTAATAACATATTAAATGCTTCCATAATGTTTATTATTAGTATTTTGACACAACTAAGAAGTTATGATAAGCAAGAGCCAAAAGGGTACAAACAATGAATTAAAAGTGGAGGAAACAAGTGAGATAAGTAAAAAGAAAAGGACCACTAAAGATAATTTTTCTTATATTTTTGTACATCTAGGAAATACCCAACTAACAAACTTAATTAAAAAATCACCTATACAAATTACTTTATAGCCAAGTTGCAAACTAGCTTATTTTTTGTTTAGTTCATGTGATTATTTCTATCAATACCTATTTTGGTCCTTGAAACTAATTTAACCTAATTCATTAGTAACTTTTTAGGTATAAAATTATAATATTTTATTAATAAAATCTATTTTTTACTGATTAAAACTTATTTTTTTCTGACTAAACTAATTAATTATTTATTTAAAGAAAATTAAACATGAATTTAGTCGGTTAAAATATTCATCTTAAAAAAAAAAATCAAACAACAGTTAGGAGACGACATCGTTTAGGCAACAAGTCCAATACAATCAATCTACCACGATCCTAAATCGAAGAACCAAATAAGGATAGACCTCACAGCCTCCTCCATCTCTTCATCTTCTTCCTCTTCCTCTAACTCTCTCACCACCACTTCTCAGTTCTCACTCTGCTGCATACCCAACAACTCAACAATGGCGCAACCTCTATATGCATACCATACTACAACAGTCCCATCTTTATGTTCCCCCAAAGCCAGAAAACTGTCATCCTCATTCTTCACACCCTCGACACTTTCCTTATCCTCCAACCCCAAACACTCCCTCCAATTCCTCAATACTTCCTCCTCCTCTTCATCTCACAGGCGCCTCTCTATCGTTGCAATGGCGCCCAAACCGGGCGGCAAAGCCAAGAAGGGTAAGGCAAAGCTTCTTACTTTGTTTTGTTTATAACTTCCCAATTACATTATTTTGACTAATTTTAGTGCTGAAATTTGTGGTTTTTGATGTATTGGATGTTGGGGCTGTAGTGATTGGAGTGATAAAGTTGGCGTTGGAGGCTGGAAAAGCCACACCCGCGCCACCCGTGGGACCGGCGTTGGGTTCAAAGGGTGTTAATATTATGGCGTTTTGCAAGGATTACAACGCAAGGACTGCTGATAAACCTGGCTTTGTCATTCCTGTTGAGATCACCGTTTTTGATGTTAGCCCCCCCTCTTTCCCTACTTTTTGTTTGTTTTATGTTTTTGGATTGAGTTTGAGTTGAATTGGGTTTTGCTTGGATGTGGTTGACTGCAGGATAAGAGTTTTACTTTCATTTTGAAGACTCCTCCCGCTTCTGTTCTTCTTCTTAAGGCAGCAGGTATATACATGTTCTGATATAGTGTTATTTTACATTGTAATATGAAGTGATTGAGAACTATTGCATTGTTAATATGGAATATATAGTGAGAAATATCATGGTGTGAAGAGAAGGGTTTGATCGTTTGGGCTCTGAATGGCGGCTTATACCATGATGTGTGTTTGGATCTAGAATTTATAGGATTTTGAGGCAGTTGTTCTCTAGTTACTAGGCTAGTAGTTTGGCTCTGTTTATTCTCAGAACTTTAAGCAATTATTCTGTTCTCGCACTTGGGTACAATATTCTTGGATGTCTTTGGCTGGACTAAAAAAATCCTACGCTTCTTTTGGTTTTCTAGCCTAGCTGTAGTGTCAAAGGGTAATCCTGAGTGTGTTAGAGAGACAGCAATAGGAAATATGTTGACTTAAGTGGAGCTTTCTTAATTTCCAGCCTCAATTGCAAAGCAGTATTATGCTACAGTTTTGCTTAAATTAAATTGCTGTTTCTTACTGTCATGTGTTCAACTTGAAAGACTTCTTGCTTTGCCTCACGGTGTTGCTACTTGCTAGTGCCAGTGCGGCAGATATATTGATTGTCCATATTTTGTCTTTACTGACAAGCCCCTTAATCAATTAAATTCCTTCTGAGCCTTTGTTTGTCTATATATCTTATTCTCATGCATTATGAGAACAAGACATGACTCTAAATAGGAGAGAATGGGGGAGGAGCATGTTTGTAGATGATTACATATGATAGATTTTTGGTCCATGTAGTCGATTTCTATCTTTGGATTAATGCTTGACTTTGTTGATGTAATTGTTGTATTCTCATGGAGTATGAGTCGCAGATTCGGACATTTAGGGTAAGATTCATTGCTATATTTCCTTTGCTCAATTCTCTTGGCATTGAAAGAATTTGGTTTCTTCTGAAAATCTTAAGTACATGACTGTACTGAAATCCCAGTGATGGAAAATATTTAGTAATCTAAAACAGAGAATGGTCGGTTATTGGTATTGGTAGTCATGAAAACAAAAAAGTGGATGCTCCCATTCTGCAATTTTACAATGTGCTAATGGTTTGAGGTGCTCTCTTTGTTTTCTTGACTCATTGCCAGCTTCCCATCTTCCTATGTGGATACTAGGCATTTCTGAGGGATTTTTTTTTTTTTTTTTTTGTTATTTATTTATCTTATTCTCCTCTTCCTCATAACTCTGTACCCATTCTTCCAGCCTTTTCTACCACTTCATCCTTCTTTGATTTACCAGATGATTACCCCGTTTCTTTGTACTTCTTTTATTAATTATAGTTGGATTTGTTTTTTATATAATACTCAGTTTCATTTGTTTTTATTTTCTTTGTTTTGTTTGTTAAGGAGTGAAAATATATGCTCTGTGTTGGAAATTGTTTACTTTGCTAAGGAAGAAATGTCACGTATATCTTCCCATCCCTTACTTCCCTCACATTCCCCATCCCTCCATTTCCCTTATCCTCTCTAATTTTTCTGATGAGGAACCAAATAAAGGGAAATGTTGTGTGAAAGTTGTCTTCCATTGAAATATATTTATCTCCAAACTAAGCCCTGGAACCCTTGGCCTATTAGTCTTCTGCGTGCCCTTCTTGTAACTGTTACTATTCTCCTTTATTGCTTGTGTTGCATGCTCACTACTTTTCCACTATTGTTGGGGTCGGTCTGGGTTGGGAGGGGGCAGAAGAGCACATGTGGAGAGGGTTATGGTTTTAGTCCTTCAAGATCTGACCTATGATCTTGGGAAAATGCTCTTTCTGTTCATGAGGGTCCATCATGCATCTCCTCTGAGTAGCAGTTGACTAGGTTTTTCCTTGTGCTTTTAATTAGAAACAATTTGTTAGTTCTTGTCATGGAAAAGGCTAGTTGGGCTAATATTGTTAGACATAAAGTCAAAAGTCTTTCATCTCAAAATCATTAGTGCAGTTTTAGTTGGAGCCTACTATTTTAATTGTAAAACGGATCCAAGAGATGTGGTCTGTCCTGTCATTGACTTGCTTTCTGATGATAGATGTAATTTACTTGTGAAGGCCAATGGTGACTAATGTTTTGCCTAATGATAATGTTTTGCCTAATGATACATTGTTCCAACTTCTCTTGAAACACCATACTGTTAGTTTGGAGAGGTAAAATGGAAGGAATGGGTGGAAAAGGAAAGAGGACAAGGGTGAGGGAAGGGAAGTAGTGACCTTTCATTTTTCTTCCAATTATTCTCAACTAGTAGGATTTGATAGACTAAAAGGGGAAGATGAATGGGTCCCTCCAATTCTCCTCCCTTTCCCAAACGTCATATCCAAACAAGGGAAAATGAAACCCTTGCTATCTGTTTGCTGTCATTCCCTCTAAATTCCCCTATCCCAACACTCTGTTAGTGTTCAAGGGGAGTAATGCAGTAGCTGTGGATAACATGAGTTAATTACAATATGGATAATAAATAACATGAGGTAATGACATGATGAGAATAGGGATGCCTTAACTTTGTTAGTTTCTTCTGTAACTTATTGGTGACTGGAAAATGATCTGTTAATGACATAAGCATGCACTTGTTAAAATGTTTAATCACAATGACTGTAAATGCAGGTGTGGAAAAGGGATCAAAAGACCCACAGCGGGAAAAAGTGGGGAAGATCACAATTGACCAATTACGACAAATTGCCAATGAAAAGTTGCCTGACTTGAATTGCACCACCATTGAATCAGCAATGAGAATTATTGCAGGAACTGCTGCTAACATGGGAATTGACATCGACCCTCCTGTTCTTGAAAAGAAGAAGAAAGAAGCCATCTTTTAAGTAAATTTTCTTCACTTCTCCATTTTGTAGTCATTCTATGTATGTTTAAATGTTCTCCGGGATCTTGTAATTGGAGTTGTAACTCTGGTCCAGATGAAGTAGTCAGCCATTTGTAATTGCTCATAGTAATCTGCTCCCTTTGTGAGGGTGTTTTGTATCCTAGGATTCAAAGACAAACTGTTAAAAGGCGAATACAGTTCAGTCAATCTTTTTGTTCAATTTCATCCAGAAGGACTCTCTTTTTTTCTTTAATTAAATTTAATTAATTATTTAATTTTTAATTGCATCGCCTGTTGAAGTGGCTACTTACTGCAGTCGACGTTCATGGTCTCTCCCATTTTTTTAGGGGTTTGAAGATGTCAAAAGAAGGTAGTGTATATATGTTATTGTTCTCGCGAGAATTGGTCATAATCTGCCTTCTTTACAACACAACATATGTCATCTTCACGTCCTATTCAACTCTACTTTTTGTCCGGTGGCCAAGCTTACGAATCCATCACGCCATTATGCTACTCGATCAATTTTAAGTTTTGCATTTCATTTTTCTTACCAAGATAGGATAGCGATGAAGAAGCCCAGCTCTTTGTAAGTAGGACAACTTGAAGAATAATGACGAATCCTGTAGACTAAACATGCAAATCTCCGCTGATTAAGCCAGTATTATTGTTTTGGTTGGTGCAAGTTTTGCATATATGATTGATTTGATCCATTTTTTTTTATATATAATTGAAATGTAATTCACACAAAACTAAGATAGATGTAGTCTTAACAACTTTGCCAGTTGTCACACGATTTTAGGTTCTTTTTAGACATGGCATTTCATAAAAAAGTTTCCAATTATTAGTTGTTTATTCGGGTGAAAAATAGAAGCAATCAGGGTAAGACAGAAAAGCGTGTTAGGTATACAACACTGTGCAATATGTTTGGGGATCATATATTCACTGTGAGAAATAGAATTCCCTCTTAAGTATTGCAAATGGAGCATTTTCATTGCAAATAGAGCATTTTCGTTGCTTAGGATGAAGAAAAAAATTTTGCTTCGGTTACCTAATAAATCATAGGTTTGGATGTTATAGCTTCAAAATATTAAAAAAATATATAAAACAATGGAAGATTAAGATGAATATCTAAACGGCGGTTAATAATAGAAATTTTTTATAAAATGGAGTTATAATTGCTTTGCTTATGATTCTAACACGTGGGTATAATTAGGGATGAGTGGTTGGGATGATAAAAGAGAACAACGGTTGAGATTTGTCTTATGTTGCTTAATTTATAAAGTTTGATCAAGTATTCTAAGTTATTATTTATCAAGCTAATGCCAATTTAAACTTTTTATGGTATTATGTATATAATATATCATTTTTAGTTGTGTTGATTGTCGAAAAACTAAAAGAAGATAATTAAAGTGTTATTGCGAGTTTTAACCACTACAACACTTTTACTTTTATAGTTTTCAATGTTTTACTTTAACTATAAGTATTTATAATTATCCATTAATAAAAATTATGATTAAATATTTAATAGAAAATATACACTAGAATCAATTTATAAAAATGTCTAATGAATTCATTCCTATTCATACTACATGCTTCAACGGAAGAGAATGAAAAAATAAAAGTTGCAACAATTGTTCATAACAAATGAGAGGAAGAGTTTTTTTTTTTAATCTTAAGCAAGATATGAAAAATTGAAAAACATCACATTAAACATTTATTACGTTTTTAATTCATTCTACATTGTATATTAATAATCCAACTTCTTTAGCTTGGTTTCCCAAATTAAATAGAGTGCTATTGCACGGGAACATACTAGAAACTTTTGTCGCGCAATATTTTGCGAGGTTAGTGTTGTTATTTTCTTGAACAATATAGAGTACTCGCTTTATCCCTTATTTTTCGCCTTATTTTTCATTTCAATCCGTTCCTCATAGATTGTCCTATTTTTTTTAAAAAAAAAATCATTTTGGACTGTTTCTCAAATATTTTTCATTATATTTTTTTAAAAAAATGATTTTTGTACTTAAAGAAAAAAAAAATATTTGGTAGTTCCTGAACAAAATGGAGTAACCTAAGTGGATCGAAACTAAAAGTTTGAACTAAGATTAACTAAATTTTTAAAGCAGAACTGAACTGAACTTTCAAAACTGTTATGTGTATTTAGTTCCTCCAAACAAATCCCACGATTTTTGGGGAAAATATAAATGAAGAAAGATGTCTCCAACGAACACAATTCGATGTTGAGACCCAACATGACACTCACAAACTCTCCATTATCTTTTTTATTTTTATTTTTTTATTAGAGGAAACTTCACCAGGGATTTTTTGGGAAGGTGGGACAGCAAAGTGCAAAGACGACCCGACGCGTTCTGCCATCTCAATTCTGTCACTTTCACCCTACATTTCCTTATTTATTATCCTATGTTTCACACTACAATTTTTGAAATTTTGGCTCTTTCCACATATTCTTCTATTTCTTAAAAAATAAAAAGTTAAACTTCCTCTGTTATATTAACCAAATATTTTAAATTTGTCAACATCTTGCGTAAATTAACCAACTTTTCACTTATAAATACTCCCTCCGTCCCATTTTATTTGCTACATTTGACTATTTACGGTCTTCAAGACATAACTTAAAACATTTTTTTCTTAAAATTTGTAAGACAAAAAGATATGAAAACTTAATATTGTAAAAATTTACATCGAGATGCATTTAACAAATCTTACTTGAATATATTATTTATTATAATATACAAAATTTTTAAACTTTGACTCTCAAAATAGAAATGTAGCAACTAATATGGGACGGATGGAGTATATAATTAGTAGTTACTGTTAGTAGGTTTAACAATTTTTCATTTCCTTTTGTTATATATAATATGACCATTTTACCCCTTAATTTTAAAATCTATTTTATCATTGGCCGTGCTCTATATAAACCCCTTAAAATTACTAGATTAAGTACATTTGTGGATTTCCATTTCTTTCATTGGTAGCTTTCCCATTTTCAGCTCATTCTTACATCGTCGGGGTATGTTTTCAATCCTTAACCCCCCTTTTTTTTCTGTTGTCCAAGAAAACGGCCAAACACAAATAACCTACTTATTCCTCGGCATAAGCCAACTAAGCTAGGGTCTTTTTGGTTTATTGTATCTTGCCTTCATTTGTATGTTTACGCTGATTTGACAATTTGTTGTTATCCTGCTTTGATTTTTTGTGCATATTTGATATTTATATTTTCTGGGATTTGCCTTTTGCTTGCTTTTCTATAGATTCAGATAGCAAGTGTTGGACTTAGTATGATGTTTCATTTGTATGGTGGGTTCATTGTTGATGTGACTAATTTATTATGAAACTGCATGCTTATGTATATAAATTAATCAAGGGTTTGTCTCAATCTGATTGTTTATGATAGCTGAAGACATAACCATTTTGTATCTATCCCTTAATGGCATAATGGTCCAGATTCGATGTTGTTTGAGCTTTGACCTCAAGTTTTATGACTTATCATTGTATATTGGTAAAAAGATGGTTTTTTGAAAGTGCTTACTACAGATATGAACTGAATAAGATTATCTGCATTACTGCATATTGTAGATAAGCTCTTACTTTAAATGAATTAATAATCAAACTCAGACAAAACATCGAATGCAGCCGAGCGGTAAGGTGCAGCCTACGAGTATTTGCTGCAATCTCCCAATCTTGTGGTTCTGGATCGATGCTAGCTTGTAGGTTGGGTTGCGGGAGGGAGCAGGTTTAGAAGGGTAGTCTCGTCTATGTATATCATTGAGGCTGTAGGCTGGAATGAAACATAGTGTCGCATGTGGCCTAGTCGTGCTGATTTGCAGCCTATTTGCTCTTACTAAAAATTGTTGCAATAATTTCATAGGTCATTCCGCGAACAGTAAATAAACGTGTCTATAGTTCATTCAGTCTCATCAAGATAAGGGGTAACATTCTCGATCATATTGAGTTTGATGGTCTTGTGGATTCAGGAAAGAAATTGAATCAAGGTGTTCCCTGCTAACAAAATGGAACTGTTTTCTAGCCATCAGGGTCCTAGACATGATTGGATGGTTCAAAATTGTGTCTCCTGTCTTTTCCTTGACTATTTCAGAATAATTTGGGGATGTTTTTGCTCAAACGGCATCAAAATCTTGACTAGTGTGTATTGATGATGAACTTACACATTTGGTTATTTATTTTAGAAACATGGAAGATATTCATGAGGAGCTGAATGGTAATGGAAGTCTCACAAAGCCATTGTATCGCCCAGCTCCAAAGTTGAATCAAAGAATCATTTCATCTATGTCAAGGAGATCTGTTGCCGCCCATCCTTGGCATGACCTAGAGATTGGTACATATCTCAAAATGTTTTTTTGTTCATTTTTCATTCTTGTTACTTTGTTAGCTTCGATTGTATTCAAGTGGTTTTCCATGTTCTGTTAACAGGACCCGATGCCCCTGAAGTTTTCAACTGTGTAAGTAGTCATCACTTTCTCTTCTGTTTACACAAAGGCTTGCGGTCTTACGTAATTTCTCAATTCTATTGAACGAACCAACAATTTTTGCATGCAAGTTGTAACTAATAAGTAATAACTCCGGAATCCCTCTATTGCAGGTTGTTGAAATAACAAAGGGGAGCAAAGTCAAGTATGAACTCGATAAGAAGACGGGGCTTATCAAGGTGAGTTGATATTATCATGCTCCTGCTCATTGTGGATAAGATAACAATGAAAATTCAACAGTTAGTTCGTTTCAAGTCTTGTCATAGTCATCCACTCATCCGTGTTATGCAATTACGAGTTGTTTTATACGATGTCTCATCCTTTTCCAGGTTGATAGGATATTGTATTCATCTGTGGTTTATCCTCACAACTACGGTTTTATTCCACGAACATTGTGCGAAGATGGTGATCCCATGGATGTGTTAGTGCTTATGCAGGTAATGCCATTGAAAATGATCATAATAATTAGCCACAAAATCACTGATCTTTGTAGGATGGCAAGGGAGTTATAAACATTCGCAGAACCTAAGGCCCAGATTTGTCATATATTCATCTTCTTTCAGGAACCAGTCATCCCAGGTTGCTTCCTCCGAGCTCGGGCCATTGGTCTGATGCCTATGATTGATCAGGTTTGACTAGGGCACATTTGCAAAGATTGTATCATGACTATTACTTGAGATTCATGATGATGACCCTTTTTTTTATCCCTTGATCAGGGTGAGAAAGATGATAAGATAATTGCAGTTTGTGCTGATGATCCTGAAGTTCGCCACTACACAGACATCAGCCAACTTCCTCCTCATCGTCTGGCTGAGATCAGACGCTTTTTTGAGGACTGTATCCTTCAACTTTTTTTTGTTTAATCTATGTCTTACAGAAACTTCTGATCTTATCTGTAGAAATTAAAACACTTTATTTTCATGAACAATAAGTTGCCTCTTTTTTTGTTCTTAACAATTTCTTAGACAAGAAAAACGAGAACAAAGAGGTTGCTGTTAATGAATTTTTGCCAGCTCAAATTGCTCATGATGCCATCAAGCACTCCATGTAAGTATTACCACAATATGCTATCTTTGTGGAATCCATCTTCTTTAGCTTGTTCTCTTAGCACTAAACTCTGATGCCTAATATCTTCTGTTACTATTCTTATTATGTCAGGGATCTGTATGCAGAATACATTCTGCAGACGTTGAGGAGATGAATGCCAGTTGTAACTTTTTGGCCAGCTATCCTCAAGTAATTGAAGGCTTTTTGTTGCGGTTATCTCCTGACTCTTGATGCTGCCAAATGCCAATTGAAGAGTTAATGTTGACAAAAAAAGAGAATTTATTTTATTTATTATATGTATTGATTTTTCTTGCTGACAATCAGATACATTATGTTTGCTTCAACAAGTTTCATGAACTAAGAAAGTTTAGTTTCTTATATCATGCTAGTTTTTAGAGGGTGTTGTGCGATTGTCAACTGAGGGGGATTTACTTTTAATTCTGTATCTCAGTTGAAGAACTATTCATCAAGTATCAGTGAAGCAATTCATGATGTGTTCCTGTTACATTCTGTCTCCATATATGGTTAAACCCTTGAGGCTGGTTTCCTAAGCCAGATAGGTATTATGTTTGGGTGAAGCAATGAATCACAATTCACAAAGCCAAGTTGTAATGTGCATCATTTTTTGGATACGGAAGAAACTTGTTTTTACAGTTATACGGAGTACAAAAGAAGTGTGATTTGAGTGTCATTGGTGAGTTTGGTATTTTGAAGTAAAAATATTAATTTCCAAGTATAAACTATACATCTATTCCATCCCGATTTAGTTGTCACTTTGCTAGTTTGGATTGGGTTGCATTTAGTAAGCTCATGAAAGTAGTACTTGGTACTATTGTTATGAACTAAATACTCTTTATTTGCAAGGGTTGTTAGTTGGTAGCACCATTAGGATGACCCAAATAAATACTCTCAGATTGTGATACCAAAGGACCACATACCAATAATATACCATATGCATAGAAATTACCAAGCCTAGGCATCGAGTTCTCCAAATATAAAGTCGCCTCCTTTCTTTACCTCCCTGCAACTATCTCAACTACTCTTTTACTCTTTCCTTGTCCAATGGCCCTTCCCCTATTATTGACACTTCAATTCTTAGGCCCTACCTTGGGTTTCAGTAAACTTCCGCGAAAAAATGTATCAGGTATATGTGTGCAACCACTTTAGACAAAGTACTCGGGATGATTGCAGACATGTCATAAGCAAAATGAATGTGACACAAAGTGAGACTTGTCAACCTTGCTTCTATTACAAAAACATTGGAATAGTTCGAATCTCATGGAGCCACTAAATATTGATAGTTATGCGATAGGAGTCATAGGACATTAGGACGATGATGCTACTTGGTGGTCCAAACTCCAAACAAAGTATGGACATAGTTTGACTGTGTGAGGGAGGGCACAACCGCACAAGTGGCAAAAGTTGTTTCCAGCCTTCATCCAATAGCAGGGGCTTACCTACCAGGGACTGAAGAAGGCTTCACTGCCCTTACCAAGCAAGGGAACAAGGATCACATTTGGATCACATTGTCCACCCACAAGGCGTCGGTGTTCGCAGAAACTGCTGGCAGGATCAGCTCTAGTGAAGTAGATGATTGAAGAGATACTAGAGGGGGATGGTACATTCTATAAAAACCGGTAAGGGGTAAGACACTGAGGATGAAGTATACTCACTACTATAGAGCGCTAGTTTTGGACATGAACTTGTATATTTCCAAACATAAAAATCCCTCAACACCATATGTCCATGTGCACTTCATTCTGGTAAAGAAGATATGACCCTCCATTGCCACATATGTACATAAGATGATTCCCTCTCTAACTGCTAGTTAGAAAATCCATATTAGAGAGAAGACCGAGCATCACAACTGGGAAGTTCTTTCAAACTACAAGAAATAAGCAAAGCAATAAGCAAAACCAGCAAGCTTGTACCATAAAGTACATGCCCAAAGATTCGACAAAGCAAAGAAATATAGAGTTATTCATCAAGGAAAAAGTTGGCAATCTGCAACGTTATGTAACAACAATTAAATTTGCAACATCAGTTATTCTAAGTGAAATTTAGTTTTTACTTGATTAATGACAACAAAAACGCCATATTTAGAACATGCTGTATATCTTCCATGAGATTGTTTTGCTCAACATCATTGTAAGTGTCAAGACTACCGTTGCTGGCTAAAGAGAGCTCTGCTGATTATACCAGTAGCTTCAATATACCGATCCACACACCTCGATACACAGCTGCTCTCACTTCCACTTAAGCTTGACCCAGGTTTTGAGATGCACTTGTCAAAGCACTTCCCCCTAACAGTCTGAAGACACAGAAAATTGATCTTTATGGCAGTTCAAGAGGCTATCCAACTACAACTAGCTAATTCACCTAAAGACTAGCCAAAAAGGGCTTTAACGTGTAAGATTCAAATTATACAAATTCTTTAGAGGAAAACATCCGTGAAAACGCAAAAGAACAGTACATTTACTCCACCAAACAAAGGATGGCTTTGTGTGAGCTTCATCGATATTATTGATTTGTTCACATTAACACCATTGAACCAAAAAGAATAGCCACATTGTGCCATCTCCTCTTCAAAATTAAGCCAACTTAATACAAAGTTGAAAACAAAAAACAAAAGAAGCCTGAATACTAAAATTTCCATCCATCAGGCTCTCCAACATTCAACTTGAATGAGACATTGTGAAGTATCCATTCACTATCTACAACTGATACTTCTCTAGGTTACAATTATGAATTACGATGTCATTCAAACAAGCCTCTACAATACTCCATTCAGTCCGTCGTCTTTAGCAAGTAAAGGATAACGGTGTGACCATTAGGACTTTAACAAAACATCCTTCAACAAAACCAATATCAGGTTGTTATAGCATTTCAAAATGTACGTACTGTCCAAACCATAAGACACCCAAAGCACAGCCATGACACCTTAAAACAACTTAAGCTATGACATACAATCGAGAGGAAACCTCTTCACCAAACAAATTAATTTTCCCATACTCCAGCAGCCACACATAACCTTCGCCAGTCTTTCCTGTCAAACATACCCCCTTCTCAATTTCCCCTATTTCCAGCCTCGAAACGAATTCAATCAAAAGAACACTAGGATTCAAACAGACTACTATAGAAATACACTCCTAACATCCGAAAACAATACCTTATACATAGTTGAATCCTTACAAAACAACACAGGCTGTAACAAAAGACCCGTGAAATTACGAGGACGATCTCTGGGAGATCCCCATTACTCAACTAAATAACGGTTTCCAATCACAAACCCTTTATGAGGTGAAAACTTGTTGCGTACATCCTAAAGTAATATACGTGACTATTATTCCCCGACGAACAGCTAATGTCCGCATTAAAAAAGAAAAGTCGATCCAAGTTTCAATTTAATTTACTCAAAACTAATCACATCACCAAAGTTCTCTAATTTGCACAGGCACAACATATTTACGATAATCGGTAATCATAGTTTCACGGCTTCCTCGAATTCAATTGAAATAAAAAAACATATAAGGAGTGATTAAACTTCAAAAAAATCAATTAAAGCAAAAAAAAATATATGTATATACCTCGAGAAGTTCTTCTGCGTAGGCTTGGGCAAGCTGGGTTTTGACCTGATCCATGATAGCTTCGGGACTGGGCGGGGAAGTTGACCCACTTGTCGACGATCCGAATGTATCCATTTTTTCTCTCTCTTCTCGTCGATTCACCGGCGATTTTCTCAATCTACTTCTCTCAGATTGAGTGATAAACCCTAGCTTAAACCTTGTACTATTTCGCTTTCGCCTCTTTCACAACACAAATTAGATGGGCTGGGCTGGGCTTTCCTGGACTTCACTTTTCGGATATTTCAAATATTCTTTTTGGTCCTTTATTTTTTCACTTTGGGTTAATATACTTTTACTACCCTTAAATTTTTTTTACTAATTGATTTATATATTTGTTCTTACTAATTGATTTATTTTTGTGCTACACTTAAATTTGTATTCGACATGGATTGAATCCTTTTATATATATCTTTGAGAATTGAGACGAACAAATCCTTTTCTTTTTAGGCGATTTATAATAACTTACAGTTTTGAGGATCATATATGTGTGATGCATGCAAAGACAACTCATTACCAATTTACGACATCTATATATTATTTTTTCATGTACACATAAGTCTGAGCTAGGTTGTTTATCCTAGTGTTATTAACCTAACCTAGCAATAACCTTGAGATTTTTTTTTAAATCCTGAAATGATTAATCATTTTGATTGGGATTCTGATCATAAGCATATATATTATTTACGCAGCCAGTTTTGGGTAAAATTTCACAAAATACATTTTTTTTAAGCCTTAGCTTCATCTCTTCAGGCACACAGCATTGGTACAAACAGTAAACGAAGACTATACAACAAGTAGCCTGGATTCTTTGAAGCGATCACCAAGACTAGAAATACTGGTGCTACTCGTATGTGAAATAGATTATTTTTAAATTTATAAGATAAAAAATAATAATAATTTAATATTATAAAAATTTATATTCGTTATCAAAAAAATTTTATATTAATATACATCCAATAAAATATTATTTAAATATATTATTTATTATAATACGATGAGAAAATTTTTATATAAATTATAGAAGCCGGTGCTGACAAAATATATATGTTGGATGTCTCGTTAGTCGTTAATAAAAAAAATAATAAGAAATGAGTCATTAACTGAAGTTTTGGGGAAGAGGGGCGAGCAACTTGTCGGATGACCAAGATCCGAAGAACAAGACTTTGCCTTGCTTCGGCTGCTGGGAAGATAAAGACGGGGAGGATAATAATATCATAATACCATATTCCATAATGATGTGTATTATACAATTAACTACAACAAAAATTAATGGCTAAATACAAGATCAGAGGAAGTGAAGATTCCCATGATAAGAGAACTAGGTTCAAAAAAAAAAAAAAAAAATGAACGTCACCTAAAACATGAGGGATGACGAATGCCATGTCTTAAGCATTGTAGTTAATTGATCTAATTAAACTAATGTCTTGTAAATGGAAAAGGTTTAGGCTAAAAGTTGATGCTTAAATACACTAATTAAACTAAGTTATGGTAAAAGATGTAAATGGAAATCATAGTATTACTTTAGAAAATGAATTTCAACTCTAGCTTTACATAAGGAGAAAATCCCTAGCTTTGACATAATGGAAAGTTCCCAAGTTTACATGTTGAGTTTTCTAATTCCATTGCCTAACGTTACAGTTTACCCAATTCTATATCACTCATTAAACTGAAGACTTGGAATAAGAAAATTTGGATTTATGCTTGACCAAGTCATAAATATAAAGCTAGTTGGTCTTGTTGTGGAACATTTCAATTGCGACTCGGCATGTGGTAAACAATTGATAGGTACATATTTTAACATGGGTAATAGTGACATTATTATGTTGAGATTCTACTTGTTAAAATGTATTTCTTCACATAAAAGAAGAGATAATATATACTAGTTATATCTCTAATATTTTATCCTATTTAATTTTTCATGGTTTATAAGATATGATTTAAAACGCTTGTCTCTAAATTTATAGGGCATAAAATTTTGAAATTTTGATATTTTAAAAATTTTATTTTAAAATACATACAATAAGATTTCACTTAAATATATTATTTCTTATAATATAATAAAATTTATTATCAAATTTTTTAAACTTTGATTTTATAAATATAAATAAGAAAAAAATAAAGGGACGGATGGAATATTCAAGGATGAGTAATTCAAGTAGTTATTGTTATATGAAATTCTCCTCTTTATCGTACACGCTTTTAGCCTACTCTATTCCCTCATACGAGTACTATAGTACCATACAAATTAAAATCTATAAAACATAGTTAATAACACAACTTAAGATATCGATTCAAAATCATTAGATGTTATGATTTAATGATACTCTTATGATTCACACATCGCAGTAATTGCAACCTTGGGACAACGCATGTTGGGTGGTGCATGGTGCATGCATATCTGAGTTACTGGAGCATTAAAATTATTGTGTACAGCTTGTGATGTGAAAATTTTCAAAATCTAGATGTGGAGTTATCACATATTTAGGGTAAAATTTTGGTATTATTTGGAGTTTCCCTCTCAACTTTAAAAGTTTGGATTATGGGGATTCAACTGAGGATTCAAAATTAATAGTTTGTTATATTTATATTAGACCATATATAATATGTAAATAAAAAGTGGGTTTCAAGTTAGTTAGAAGGGTGTTTAGAGCCACATCAAACTTTGATATATATATGTAAAAGTTAAAATAAGAAAGATACTTAAAATGAGAAAGATGAGAAGACATTTTGGCTCTTCATCTCCTAAATCCAAATGATGAAATTTTATGTACTCATAGTGACCTTTTTTTTAACTCATAGTAACCAAATTTTTTTTTCCACTTATAATAATTCTTTTTATTATTATAGTTACTATTTTTATTATTATAGTAATCATTTTTTTTTATTGTTATAGTATCTATTTTTTTACATGAAATCTCTAGCGTTGGATCTTACCATTTGAATGACTAAGATCTCTTCTTATTCTTCTTATTTTAAGCACCCTTCTCATTGGATCCCTTATATATATATATATACTAAATGGGAAGAAAAAAAAAGGAGGGAGTATAAAGTATGTGATTCTTTTAAAAAAAATTGAAAAAACTATTTCAAGTATCTCATTTAAAATTCAAATAAACTTTCAATTTTAATGAAATATATGACCAGCTTTATTAATCAATAAATAAAAATCGTATGTGATTGTATATGTACCATTGTACCTTTCCCCATATTTCGTATATAAGCAAACGATTTATGCCATTGGTGCTGATGGTACATACAGTGTATTACAGCAGTACCTGGTTGATTTTAATGTGTCTAGAAACATTCCACGATTCTAGTTTTACAAATGTCTAAAATTTTTAAACCATCACAAAAATAGTTTCTCTTTTAAAATTTATTCTTAATTTTCAGCTGTGTTTTCTATGACTAACAATAAATGAGTTACTGTAGGCAGGAACGAGGCGCTAACGAATTATACACTGCATCATCGTCATAGTTTCATTATTACATTTAGTGTTCGTTTGGTTGTCTATAAAAAATATGAAAATATAAAATTCACATAAATTTGGCAATAGGGTGTTTATATGTTTGTCCAAAAACATAAAAAAAAAAGTAGGAATTTGAAATTCCATGGAAATAAAACTTCCCACAAAACATAGAAAAAAAGTCATTATTGGTCAATCAGAATTTTCATGATTTGGTATTAGATGAAAGTATAATTATATCCTATAAAATGTGACGGACGACCCAATAAATTTTGCATAATAGGGAAAAATTAGTAAAAATTCATGGGAATTAAATAAAGTTAACTAACCACAATATGAGAAATATATTCAAGTAAATGTAAATTTACAACCAAATGAATTTTGGAAAATTCCTAAAATCTTAACGTGAGACTTTATTTCTCAGGAAATACAAATTCCAATGCGAACCAAACTATTATAATTACAAAAATATTATATATCTCTATTACTTATAATTAACTATTTTGAGTTAGGAAAAATAAATTTTGGGCCTCTTAAAATAGGGGACGCATTGTCTTCAGTTGCCTGATGTAGCAACAGTAGGATGGTCCATACGAAATTAATGGGTATGAAGTCAAAGGATTAACCATCCATGGTTTGGTAAGGGCATTCACAATCCATATTCCAAAACTATCCATTAAATTTAGTCGGAATGATTAATTTAGTTTATCTTATTAAGCCATTTATGGATTTTTAATTACTAGTAGTACCTTAAGAAAGAGTCCCAACTGGCCAACTCCCAACTTCCCAAGTATGTGTCTTTTGTGAGTTTCTCGTGCATATATATATATATATATATATATATATATATATATATATATATATATATATATATATATTCAAGTTTATAAAATGGGAACCTAGTGGGCAGTGGCCTGGCTAAAGCAAATTTGTTTAATATCTTCTAATCACCCATGTTGCATAAACTGGAAGCAAGTATGTTACGTACTATTTTATTCATCTTACAATCTTACATGCACTAAACTACAAACATTATATTAAACTGTAAGAGATTGGTGTAAGTATATCATTAGGTTAATAATAATAATATTTTTAAAAGTTTGATAATGTATTAACCATAACACCACTCTATCATTAGGCTCATAGCCCTAATCCAACTTTTTCAGATCATAATCCTAACCAGCAAGATTTAACACATGATGTGACTCAAATGTCGAGATGGAAGCAATATAATAATAACTACTCTATCTATCCCTAATCGATTGATATCCCTCCATTCTCTTAATTAGTGTTGTGTCCAAATAACTAAGCTCCTACATAACAGATTAATCGATACGAAGTATGGTTATAAAGGTGATATAATATAGAGTAATAGAGTTTAGTGAAGTAATTTTTATTCGTACTTCTTATATATATAAAATAAAATAAAAAACAGCTGGCTATTGGGCCTAATGAAACCATTGTAAATAGCACCCAAGCGGATGAGAGGGACGTGGTCACATGAGCCCAACCAGATACTTGATGGGGGGGTCCCCCACTCGACGCATAAAGTCTTCCCTCTCTAAGAATTCAGAATGTATTCAGGGAAGATTTATAGATGAGTTTTGTGGATCCATTTTTAGTTCACTTCTCCTTTTACTTCAATTCCCCTAACCTCTAATCAAAGAATCTGCCAGCCTAGGGACTACTGAGTACCTTTTTTTTTACATTAAAGTTAATTATCTTCATTTCAACATTTTTAGTCTTACTAATCACCTAGGTAGCTAGCTAGCTAGCTAGGTAGCTATTTGGGGTTTGAACTAGTGTCAAATATAAAGGGGACGGTTGTTCAACTCTGAATTCTTGTACTACTAAGGTATGTTTTGATGAAAGTTGGGATTAATAAAAAAGGGGCGTGAAATAATGTTATAGAGGTAGGTCGACAAAAATATATATATGAAAAGTTGAAAACCCTAGCTATGCTAAGGTAGCTAGCTGCGCCAACGTATGTAAGTTCATTGCATCCTTAGTTTAGTTCACACTTTTAAATGGTTTGCTCTCAGTTCATCCAACCACATCCCTTGCATGTTTTGAGCTGAAAAAAAAAGTGGAGAGAAAATTATGGATTATACACCTCTTGCTTCTTACAAAGGTGTGATGCCAAAATGGGAAGCAACGCCAACACCAACATCAAGCCAACATCATCATCATCATCCAGAGATAGAGTGGATGCCTTGTTCGAATAACTCATCCAAGGTTGAGGTCAACTGTGAGGATGATGAGCAGGTGAACAAATCGGTGGTAATAGAGAGGGAGCATATGTTTGACAAAGTGGTGACTCCGAGTGATGTTGGGAAGCTGAACAGATTGGTTATACCAAAGCAGCACGCAGAGAAGTATTTTCCCTTGGATTCGTCTAATAACGAGAAGGGGTTGTTGCTTAATTTCGAGGATCGCACGGGGAAGCCGTGGCGGTTTCGGTATTCGTATTGGAATAGTAGTCAGAGCTATGTGATGACCAAAGGATGGAGCCGGTTTGTTAAGGAGAAGAAGTTGGATGCTGGTGATGTTGTGTCTTTTCAGAGGGGTGTTGGTGAGGTTGGTAAGGATAAGCTTTTTATTGACTGGAGGCGAAGGCCTGATGCTTCTGCTATGCTTTCTCATCCACAATCCGCTTCGCAATATCATCACCATCTCCACCACCACCACCATACTACGCTCCCGGCTTCGGCTGCTTGGACTAGTAGTCCTACTTTCGTGTTGAGATCTCATCCTTACTCCCATCTTCAACCTTATCCTTATGTTCCAACGCAAAGCGGAAGAGGAGGAGGAGGGGGTGCTGTGAGGGATCACCCAGGCACAAGCCATCACTTGTCGAGCATGAGTCTCATGAATGTGTTCCCATCACATCAATCGCATCCGCTTCGGAGAGGAACGGGTTTGGGTAGTGGTAATACGAATAGTAGTGGTGGTTATGGGTTTGGGTTCGGGAATGTGGTGAATCCATACCCAGTGACAGGATCCTTGATTTTTCTTAGATCTTCATCTTCATCATTAACATCAACCACCTCAGCAGCAACATCGTCCGTATTAGTACCACAAAGTGTAGAAGATCAAGATCAGCAGCAGGGAGGAGGTTCAGTGATGCAGATGCAGAGGGAGGAAGGTGGGGTTGAGCCCATGGTATTCGAGTCGGTGCCGGTGGTCCAAGGCAAGGCTGCAGCTAAGAGGCTCAGGCTGTTTGGCGTGAATATGGAGTGCCCCATCTCCCATCAAACTCATGATTTTGACATCTTGTCTTCCTCTTTAGCATCCTCGTCCACCCCCAACCACCCTTCGTCTCATCATCATCATTATCATTATCATCAACAACAACATCATGAGCAACAACAACATACGACTGCCATATCGCTGGGCCCTCCTTCATCGTCGTCTTCCTTTCCCTCATCGCCAAGTCATCATCAACACCACCTTTTTCCCTTGCAACTAAGGCCATTCTATAGTGGTGCTCCTCCTGAGAAAGGCAAGTCCTACACTTCATCATCATCCATGTCTTAGACTTGGATATCTCAAATGTTTTCTTTTTGAGACCATTAATTCTTTTTTTTATTATTAAAAAAAAAACCTTTTCTAACTTCTGAAAATGTTAGACAGAGAGAATGATGCAGAGAGCACAAAATTAAAGGGTTCCTGTTTCTTGTGTTTTTTTAAAAAAAAAAATTATAATTTAACCAAGAAGCAAGTGGTAAGATTATTATATAAGCTCAATATTCGAAAATTGTAGCTTAAGTAGCCCTCAAATGTTTCAATTGATGTCCTAGAAGATTAGATAGGTCTAAAATACCCTTGAACCTTCCCCCCCAAAAAACCTGATCCCTTGTTCCCTCTCAACCGGTCACCAATTCAACGGTATTGTACGTGCTGAGCCGCAATCACCAAGGAAACAAAGAAAGCAACGCCAAGCTTAACTAGCTAGCTAACACGGGTTTGGAAGGTTGATCAAAGACAAGGAAAGCAGCCCAAGAAATGCCCCGGCCTGTGCTCCCAAACTGATTGGTAGTCGTAGTACTCCTACAGTCCTACTATCTTGTTAGTCATCATAATTTTCTTTGATTCATGTAAATTACATCTTATATTATATTACTGCATTTGACTTTCTACCACTTATATAATTATATATGTTATCAGATTCTTATATGAAAGTAATGACACTGCTTTTATAGAAGCTGCACACCCAATTGATCCAGTTCCAAGTTTCAGTAACTGCAGTATTCTCTTTCTTCCTTTCTTTTTCTGCTGCTATTAAATTCTTAACGAACTTTCTGACTGAGAAGCAAAGAAAGTTGTTAAAATGAAGGTACAATGTATGTCTACCTCCCCCACCAAATTGGAAATCAGATCAGAATTCAGAACTCAGAAGTATAACTTATAATGAGTTTTCAAATGGGAGTAATTCTTTTATAATTATATGTATTGTTGTGTTACACTACTATATATTATACGACAAATTTGTATAGGCTGTATTTTCTCATGTCGCTGCTTCGTTGGCCACGCCTGCAGCTGCTGCAAACAACTCTTTCCACTCCTATTATATTCACTCTTTCATACCCTTTTTAAAGGTACTGTCTTTCTCCCTTTCTTTCTCAGTTATTTATTAAATCCTGTTTGTTTTTGTTATTGATTAGTAATGGTACTAGTACTATATGCTTCTCTGCCTGCTGCTTCCTAAACTATCCTTTCTCTAGCTAGCTATGAATTTAGATAGAGCTAGCCCTAGAGTTTCATGACATGCTTCTTTCCTTTACAACTAACTATATATATGCATAATACTTAACGCGTAATTAATAACTACAAAGTACAAATCCATTCAATAATAACCTTAATTAGTTTCAAGGTTGAAAGTTACACGTACTTTGTGTGTGGTATGAAGATGATCAGACATATATCAGGACTTATTTACTATAATAACATGCAACTGTGGTGTGTGTGTGTATGTAGGGGATTATGGGGTGGAAGTAAAGTAGTTCATAAGAAAGACGCTGATAGTGATTATTGACTCCTTTGTTAAGTACCTTTCTCATTTTATCTCGAGTGTGTCTGATAGATGTTCAATTTTTGAGTTTCCGACATTGTACCGTGGACATGGATAAGGTTATATGACACTGATCATATGGGATCAAAGTATGGTTAATTTGGTAATAGGCGAGAAGGACACTTGGACATACTCCATTCATCCCAAAAAATCGCCTCGCTTTTTATTTTGGGTTGTCCTTTAAATATTGCCCCATTCCTTGAAAAAATTATTTTTGGTTGTCCCCCAAATAATTTCCATTGTATTTTTAAAAAATCTTTGATGTACGGAGGGAGGAACCTAGGCTAGCTACTGCCCATGAGATGTTGGCTCACTATCATTAGCCTTTGCAAAGTGTTTGATATCTTCCCATAAGGATTTGCTTTCAATCCCTTATGATGATATCTCATTTCTCTATTAACATTAGCAGTTTAGTAGTAACATCTTCTGCATCTTTTGATTACTAGTGTCAAACCTAGATTGAGTATATCTCAAAAAGAATATTGCTTAGCTAGATTGCATGTCATTAAGCACATCTTCTGCACCTCTTGATTACGAGTGCATCTGATCTCTTGATTAAACCTAGAAACGAGGCCACTACATTGTGGGGGAAGTACGTAATTGGTAGTGTTCAACATGAATGTGAAAAATACTGCTTAGCTAGATTGCATGCCGTTAAGCATCTCAATTATGTCTAAGCGTATCATTGAACACAGAAAGCATGCTGTGAAAATTAAGATATATAGTTAGAATCTAGGAAATTTTGGTGATGTTTGAATCGCTTTTTATACTAGCATGCAAGTGGTCATCTCCAAAGAACAAGTATATTCTATATACACACATCTATCTATTAACTTAAATTAAAGGGAAGTATTTTTCATTCTAAGAGTGTGGCACTTGGTATTGCCTTTATCTGAAATGTGTTACGCCACTTAGGATGACTTAGAAAAATCTATGTACTAACATACAAATTAAGTTGGATTAGAAAATAATTCTTTTTATATACAAGTATACAATTCAACTAAAATTAGGAAACAAATATCACTAATGTTTAGCATGATATATTTATACTTTACAACTAGATATAATTCTATAGTGATATATATCGATTCAAAAAAAAAAAATTATATGGCACGTTGTCACTTACTTGATAATGTTTATGTTGTTTTATAGCTTTCTTATAATTATACAAGAAAATATAGATTAATAAATCATCCAGTCATTAATTTATTAATTTTTTCTGCTTTCAAAATATCTAATAATTATCATCCATTTAACGATCCGAGATATCGTCTGAACTCAAAAACTAGTATTTAGTTAATTACCAGTGCATTGATCTTTTGGAATAAGTAGGTTTGTTAACTAATCAAATACTTCATCATACTATTAGTCTAACTATGTTAGATGAGAAATAAACTTGGCGTAGGAAACTATGACGTTTTTTTGGCCAACCTTATTTCTCTAGGGATCGGAGTCGAGGAAAAAAAAAATATGGGATGTGCGTGTGTCTTGCCCTACAATTGAAGTTGATGGACATAGTCATGAAAATTATGTGATAGATTCATGGAATATAAGATTAATACTTTCAACCTTCTAAGTAAGCAAAGAAGGGTGAATCTGAACAGATTGTGCAAGGTGTTATGACAATGAAGTTTTCAGGATGCTGTCAGGGGCTAGGAGCAAAATTATGCACAAATAAATCTTTCGATCTGCAGTTAAAATGAGATGGTTTTTGGTCAAAATATTGAGTTAGTTGCTGTTCTGTTCTTGGAGTATCGCTTGCTTGATTAGCTGTAGGTTTTGAAGGAAATGTCCTCAACAACAATCCTCGTTAAACGATAAGAAAATATTTTTTGCAATTCTGCAAACCGCGTCTAAATTCGTACGGATTTACCATGATCTCTAAATTTTTATATTATGTATGAAAATGACGATCATCAGTGCCATATCTGGTTTCCTATAGGTTATTAAGGAGACAATCTTCTAGGCTTGTTTTCTGACGAGGTAGCTAGAAGCCTCCTAGTTTACCTTGACATACAAGGTGTTCAAGATGATCTGATGACACTGCCCTAATCTTCATTCTTTTTGCTTCCTGAACGGGTTATAAGCTTCGGAATTTGCAGTTGGATATTTGGAATATGAGATCAAGAAAACAATACTATGGATGTATAATAATAAAAAAATAAAAAAAATTAGAGCTGGATCTAAAGCAATGGTTTATTTTTATATGATTGTTGATGGTCCTAATTGATCCTGTTGGTCATCGATGATTCACTGGTTTTCTAAGAGAAGCAGATTTAATGTATGCTCAAGAGATGTTGCAAATTTGCAATCATGCACATGCCAATGGGATTATCGCTCAAGTTTGTGCATGTTTTCAGCAACACTATGTAAAGGACTAATGGGATCCATTTTTTTCTTGCTGGAATAATTGCCAATCCCACATAAGAAAAATTCATGATCCATAGGTTGTATGAGAGCAGCATGCAATGTGTTAATCTAGTGAAATATATGGCACTCCCTACAAATTAATATTTGCTGCAAAATCAGGATTCTCTTGCTCAGTGATCACACATCAACATTGAATCTCAAGTCATGGGTGCAATCATGTACTCATAGGAACACCTTTTTGAAAATTTCGGTTACCTATTGAAATCATAACATAAATTTAATTTGTTTCCATGGGATCTTTTCATATTCTAAGAATCACTGAATTTGAAACGTAAATTTATTTTATTTTGTTTCAATAGGAATTTATTGTACGATCAATTGATCACTTAATTTGAAGTCGCTACCTAAATTTGAAAAATATTTATACAAAGTTTCTAGATTTTTACGTTTTTCTAAAATTGGTTAAGAGAAAGCATGAAAATCAAAAATCAAATATATATATATATATATATATATATATATATATATATATATATATTCAAGTTTGTGTAAAGCCAATTATTACAATGTTTTAAACTAAAGGAATTCTATTTAAATTTTTTTTTTGAAGGGAAAACTAAAGGAGTCCTATCCAAAGTAATCGCAATTTTATTCAAATTCAAGAGAATATATTAGTCAAAGAAGGCTGGAGGGCATCCAGCCCAAGAATCCCTAAATGCTAGCCTATAAAGCATAGTAGATAAGGAGAACTTTTTCAACCTTTCTATTAACATATCTACGCCTAGAGTTTAGAAAAAGAAAATATATACTCCTTTTTTTCATTAATATTCTTCCTATTTTTATTTTACGAGTTACCGATTTTTTTTTTATCCTAATATCTTTAGTTTTGCTTATAAAAGTTAAAAAATTAATAATATGATTTTTCAAGTTTAAAAAATATAAAATAATCACAAATTAATAATTAGTTATATCATATAAAGATTATAGTAGGTAGTCAAAATTTATAAAGTTTGACGATATAGACAGTAAATAGGAAAAATAATTAATAAATTGAGAGAGCGTATAGAAACAGATATTATTCAAAAAATTAAAGCTCCAATCACATGGTGGAATGGTGGAAATAATATTTGTACCCTAGCTAGAAGAATATCAGTAATTTTTACTCTTTTACAGTTTTACCAACCGTGACTTGACATATACTATATGGTGTGAAATGACCAGTTTTCAGAAACCAAAAATTTGGACCACCTATCTCAAATATGAAGTGATGATAAATGGGGGGAACCAGTGAAGTACAATTACTCGTTTATTTCTTCTTTCAAAAGTATATAACTCAATTTTTGTCATAGAGCCGAAAATTCTTTTCAAAGAAACGTGAAACATTGATCATGTACAGTTGTACTGTTGTACAGACGGCCAAGACAATGTCTGTATTATTGATGTTGCTCACTTTTTTTTATATGAATTCAATTCAGCAATCTTGCTTCAAAATGAGAAACTGAGTATAGTTATATTATTTCTTATACTTAGATTGAATGCTGTGTAGAGGTGGATACAGACAGTCATATAAAGCGAAAATATCATATCTTATATTGAAAATCTTTCTAAATTTATGGAAGGCAACAAGATTAGGGCATAGGAAAACCAATATTAGTGATGTCAGTTTTCAATCCCAACGGCTAATATGGCCAATATCTAGCCTTATAGGGTGAACGCAACTTACTTATAATCCAAAAGGTGAAATTTGATCCCCAACCTAAAGCCATATAAATAACAATTTAATTCAAAATATGTGAACTTGGCCGTGACCTACTTTTGACCCAAAGATGACCTAATTCAAAATTGACCCAGCCTTAAACAATTCTACCTAAAAGTAACCTAACCTGTAAACAATCTAAAATCAATTCAATCTGACAACTAAACGATAAGTCCTGATTGATAACGACTCATGACCCCATTT
Source organism: Dysphania ambrosioides (assembly GCA_026401315.1). Taxonomy (NCBI): domain Eukaryota; kingdom Viridiplantae; phylum Streptophyta; class Magnoliopsida; order Caryophyllales; family Amaranthaceae; genus Dysphania; species Dysphania ambrosioides. The sequence continues at coordinate 2,945,806 of CM048659.1, read as the reverse complement.
CAATATACATATTTAAGACTAACCCATTTGAAACCCGAGAGTTGATTTCACTCACATCATTTATGATTGCTATGATACTCGATTCTTAAACTTTTAAAGTATTCTTAAAAAATTATTAAGGTTTGAGTTTTAGAATTTAAAAGATTATTGTATGGAACATAAATAGGTTATAACAAACGATTCTACTAATCTTATGCGATTTTAGTAATCAGACAATATGATAAGGATTTTAATGCTAATAACAATTGATATAATAAAATCAATGATTAAAGTATTATGCAATACATGTGTGATTGACAATATAATACATTAGTGCATTAGTACATTAGTAATATTACATCACATACTTGTTCAGTATAATACTATCATTAGTCATCACTTTATCAATTTTTTATTTTGCAATTACTTATAAACATGACCACAACAATACAATTACATCGTCATTGTCAAAGAACCATGGACTAATAATGTGATAGATTAACACAGCAAAATAAAAAGTCAAAATAGAATCATAGACTAATAATAGCTTGATTTTAAATAATATATGATATACAAAATTTGAACCCCACACGCAACTTTAATTTCAACAGAAACTAAGATGACTTGTCTTGATAAATGACTTAAGATCTATTTGACACAAAATAAAGTATTTTAACCATTCAAACTCGAAACACATTGAACCGAAATGATCTAACTCGATTTAACCTAAAGTACATCCAATTCTGATATAAACCTTCTTAGCCATTCAAACTCGAACAAGATTGATTTGAACTAATCATTACCTAAACCGAATACGACTTCATCTGAACCTAAGTAAGAAAATAATTGATTAAACCAGATCCAATAAATGACTCAAACCAAATCATCCAGAAAGACAATAACAACCCGTTTCAACCACACCGATTATTATTGAACCCATTAGAATCAAATCAAACCCCTTAAATCAATCCGACTTGACCCTTCTTATGTAGTTACGGAGTACTCCGTACATATAATGGTGAAAGGAGATTCAAATATGGGACCTAATTTAACATCGTGCTTTAAGCAACTACGTGCCGGCCGTACAGTTTAGCTCTCTTTTAAAGACAATCTACGTCAGAGATAAACTAGCTTCTTGATAGGTATTGAGTATTGACCTAACTTGTCATAGACCTACAATTTTAAGTGATGTTTCATTAAGTAAAGTGCAAAGAGAGCAGATGATGGAGTGTTGTATTTGTAGCTACTCAATAGTAGAATTTTTGCATACTGTATCTTCTAACGTAAATACTTACCCATACAAATTAGTTATCATACGTTCATACCCAATCTGAAAAGTCTACATTTGTCAAGGTATATGTCAACTAAGTTAGGTTTTGGTGTAACGTTCACGTTATGCCCGTTATACACTTATTGTGGAGGACACGTTACACGTTGCATATCTTATTTTAATTAGGTCTTATTAAAAAGTGTTACAGAACTATATATATCAATTCTTATCTACATCATTTTACTTACTATATATTATTTACGTCACCCTCTCTATATAACCAAAAAAATTGCATCATACACTTGGAATACCTTCAAGGCATTATGCTCCAATGACCCTGTCCATAATATTACGGCTGAAAATTACCAGACAGTTTATTATCAGGTTGAAGAGGAATTGGATTCATGACTATAGTTGAGATTGACAATAAGTGTGCTAGAAAGGTTACGTTAATGGAGGCAATCAGGCAAAGCTAGCAAGGGGTTGTCGCAAGACTGTCATGCTTTACAAGGACAGACAACCCACCTGCAACCAACTATACAATATACACTCAGCTCCCAACTTTAATGTTTGAAGAGAATTAGGATCACAAATTTCAACGCACAAATGACATGAATGCAATGCCCATATTTTTCCTATCTTCTAAGACTAAATCCTATCCTATATAAATTCTGTTCTACTATTGATGATGATGATGATATATGCATAAGCTTTAGGGAAAGCTACTTAGGTATAGCCCATATAACCTAATTATAATCAGGCATCTGACTCCACACTCTAGATATATATGGCATGGACCCTTCTTTTGCCCCTCACCAGCTACTCCGTATTAGATAGAGGATGTAGGCTGTAGGCACCAGTCTCTAGTGAAAAGAGAAATTATATTCACCCATTATTATAATCGGCCAATTATAGTGCATGCTTTATGGTCCAACCTTAATCTCAGATTATGATGGTCATTAAGGATCACAGTAGCGAATACTCCCTAAAGTGATATAATTGTGGTAATTGTGCTTAACACTTTCGAGGCCTTAGGCTGATTGTGGCTCTAATGAGTATTGATTTGAAATGAATACATCTTTACTTCAATTAATATATATCAAATTCAACGGAACGAAGGCAGAAACTTGTGACGCCAACATATCGCTACTCCGTGCGTAATATCTTAAATGAACAGGAGCAGAATCTCAAATTAATATGCCAAAAAAAAATCACACATATCTTAATACTTAGTCTTGTCAATTAGTAATGGACATAAGTTGACAAATAAGCATTGCCTGCTCACTTTTTTTTTCTTTAATAATTCAAGACTTTTCTAATTCATGTCTGATATAAATTATATCATAATATTAAAATATCATATATAAGTATTGTTATATCAAATATAGCTATTGTTATATTAGATATCGATATTGTTATATAAATTATAGAAATGAAGAAGATATAAAAATATTGAAAAACTCATATCAGATATAAACGTTATGATCTCAGATATAAAAATGTAATTATGAAAAATATCTCCTGATATATTTATATCAAATATAAATTAGGAATTTCTCTTAATAATTCAACTCTTTGTTTTCCCTTGCTCCTCAACTCAAGTCATTAGCAACACTCTATTGGAAACATAGCTATCTTATTAATTTGGATGGATCGTATGATCATGATTGTCCCATTGTACTTAAGAAATTGCAAAACAATTATACATAACACTAGAAATAAACTTCAATTCGAAAAATTTCTAATTTATACATAATTTAAATGTATCAGAGGGCATTTTTATAATTTTATTTCTATACCTGAGATAATAATGTCTATATCTGACATATATACTTTTTTATATTTTTTGATTGTATGTATTTCTATAGCTGATATAACAATATATATATATATAATATCTGATATAATAATAGTTGTATATGAAATCTCAGTATTTAAATATAATTTATATCATGTATAAATTATAAAAGGGTCCTTCAATTAAGACAACAAAACTAGCATAACTATATAGTTACACCCAACGCTTTCTCACTACAGGTTTTTGGCTCTCCTCTGATCATACTCATTGATGACACAGCACTAGTACATGTACCAGGACGACTCCCTCACTTTAAGCTTCTTAATCAATAATAGAGAGGTTTCCTTAGTCCCCCACTTCAAACCCCCACCCCCACCCCCACCACCACCACACACAAAAGATATCCTCTAAGCTAGATACTACTCTACCATCGCATGCAAAAGCTTCATGCTGCTTTGTATACTTTATTATTGTATGATTTAAGGACCACCACATCATCCATACGTGCATTTCTGTTTCAACTTGGATTACAACGAATCGTCGCTTTAGTCTCTACAATTGTTGGAATGATACCCTAAGTGCCGACTTATAATGGTCAGTGTCAAGCTACAAGGATTAAGTGACAACCTAATAATTTAGTTCGCCTCCTAGCTAGTTGTATTGCATATCCTTCTCATTGCAAGTATAATCATGTCCAAATAAATTGTGAATCATCTTTTCATTTTACAATATGTTTTTGTAGCTGCAGTAAAATGCAAAGTAAAATCAGCATCTTAGTGCATGCAATTTCCTTACGCCTGAAAGCAATAATTACTTAGAGTATGATCTGATTCTTCACTTCAATTGGTTTGTGATAGCTGGCTCGATCTTATACTTATATTATTATCGTGAAATGTCAACTTGTTAGGACAACTTAATGCTTATGTACTGTGTACGTAGCAGTGTTATCCCTCTCATTCTCTGACAATACATTGCATGCAAGTACAAAATATAGATAGCTGCTTCCGTTTGTATGCATTTGCCTTTCAAGCTCAAAGGAATGCAAGCTACTGAGCCAGCTAATTTATGTGCACTTGTTGTTTCACTCTGCGCAATATTACTTGCTCATAAGCGTACGTACAGTCCATACTACTGCGTTTGTGTATCATGCCATCAAATTTATGGACCACTTCTCATTACAATATACTTTCACGCCATTACTGTTTGGGTAAGCGAATTACGGAGCAAACTTGTTGAAAACCAAAGGGATCATTTGAGAGTATTCAACGAGCGAACCTCCACCCTTAGACGATGTAGGCGACGCCAATGGTTTTAGAATTAGGTGATATCATTATATGAATATGAGTATATATGTAGAATATAGGCTTTCCTAATTCATATATAGTATATTAGGATATTGAAATTCGAGATATAAGTATTATTATATTAGATATATCTATTGTTATATCAAATATATGTATGGTTATATCAGATATTGAAATATAGAAGATATAAAATATATAAAAACTCATATCAAGTATAGATATTATGATATTTGATATATAAATAAATTACTAAAATATCTCCTAATATATATATATATATATATATATATATATATATATATATATATATATATATATATATATATATATATATATATATATATATATATATATATATATATCAGATATAACTTACGAATTTCTCCCGTAGAATATGTATGATTTAAATTCATTTTTATGTATTTCGTTAACTATGTGAATACGGATCAGTAGTATATACTTGTTAAATTGGTGCCTAGATAGGTTCAATGATGATCTCGATCGAGTTTATATATCCTCAACCTCATGGCCAAGAAGCATAGGCACCTGAGTGAATTGAATTGCACAGTTTGTTAGTACTCCATACATCAGAAATAATAATCAAGTATTGATCACAAATTACGCAATTGATAAATTTCTTAGACGAACTAGTCAGTTATCATGTGATAAAAACTTTGATACGAGGAAGGGAGTATATTTTCCATTTCACAGTGCAAGTATACACAATGCAATATTTTATTAAGAAAATTGGAGTCATTTTGTGATAACATAATGTTTTGAACTTGGAAGTTTCACTCACCAATTCTATGTATGGACGACCTTTAGAATGGCGTGCACACGTTCGACACATGCCCTTACACGTACATGTGACAAATTACTTGCAAGCTAAGTGCATGTAACCTTAGTTACGTATATAAGCACGAACATATATATGTGTAGTTAACCAAATAAAATGAATACAAAAATAAAATAGAAATAAAGATGTAATAGTGTTAAATACGGGTCTTGGCTACACCCATCACCAAGAGAAAGAATCCACTTTTAAGGTTCAAAATGATTCCATCATAAAATCATATGACAATAGGAAGAGTTGTCTGTTATCCTTATAAAGTGTTTAAATCTCACTCATTTAATCAATTTGAGACAATTGCTCTCAACTGACATGTAGATTTTTCTCTCTTAACAAATAGTTATAGTAATCAAGTGATAAACGTCATATTTCATCTATGATTATCATTACATTGGCCCTAACATAAGGGATTTTTGCCTTGGAGATTGGATATAACTCGGTGCAAAAGAAAACTAAAGAGAAACTTCATTCAAAACAAAAGTATAGAATTATAGTAGCTATTGAATTAGTAATTAAAAAAAAAAGATGTTAAAAGGTGATTTTTGAGATTTAATATTATTAATTGATCTCATCCACTTCCTACGCAGCTTAAGTACGTTTAGTGCAAACGAATTTGAAAAGGTAGGTAGAATTGTGCGAGTTCATGAATAAAGATAATAATTGAGTGGCCGGTGAAGTCGTTCAGTGTTCAGAAATTCTACTGCAAATCGTGTGAACATATTATCTCATGAATGTACCTTAATGTTTTTGGCTCCTTTCAGTGTCCAGACTGCATGATATGGTCACCAACGTAACTTTCTTACATGAGCTCAATACAGTTTTTAATCAAATATAAATCGTTACATCGCTAGCTTCCCATTATTCTGTATTAATTCAGTTATTATATTTCCTAAAATGTTTTAATTAAGTGAATTAGGACTTTAATTATGATATATATGTATTCATATATGCATTGTTCTACAATATTAGTTATTAAGTACGTACATGGCAATTTCCCTTCTGCTACACGAGTTAATATTTTCCAAACATTATATACTCTCTTTGTTGCATTCAATAGTACACAAAGTTTTCAAGATTTCACCTTAATATCTTCATAAAATTATTTGACTATTAGATTTTTATTCTTATTGAAAATTTATATTTTAGTTTTTTTCTTTTACCTTTTCGTAATATGCATGTATTTATTAATTGAGAAATTCTTAATTCATACCTGATATAAATATATTAGGGAGTATTTTCGTAATTTTATTTCTACATCTGAGATAATAATGTCTATTTTATATACTGTTTTCTGTATTTCTATATCTACTGTACGTATTTCTATATCTAATATAACAATATATATGTGATATAACAATAATTATATCTGCTATAACAACGTACATCTATATCTAATATCTCAATACCCTGATATAATTTATATCATGTATAAATTAAGAAAACCTCTTTATTAGCTAGTGTGTTAGACAATCAACGGAATATCGATCATATCGCTCGAAAAACATGGATGCCTTATACATATTATATTATTATGACGAGCATAGAGTCGATCGGTATAAAATATGTATCGCATCATGCAATTCACGTAAAGGCTGCAAGAAAACGAACTAATCACTCAATCATAAAACTCACGTCCGAGTTGGCGCTTAGCTTGATGCTGTGGCTTTTGTGTGAGAATGGCGCATGCATCTATAGAGAAACGGGAGGTGTGATTGTGTAAATAACCAAACCAGTATACGAAGTATACTATAAGCTTGAACTAGAAGGTTGGTATATATATATATATATAATATATATATATATATATATATATATATGTATGTATCAATATATGATTCTACTTTTTTGGCCGAAATCTTTTACATGTAATAATGGCCACAATATCTTTGCCAATATTATAATCGTTATTGCAATTGTCATTTCTTTAATTTACTCAACTGATTATGGCAACATTATATTTTTAAGCCTTAAATTGCGGTCTGACTTTCCTCCCTCTCAAACCTAAATATTTTATATATCTACTTTCTGGTCTTATTTTTAGAGGAGTCAGAAAAACCGTCATAATTGAGTTCTTCGTATTTTCCTCTCAAACCTATTCAGAAACACTTTCGGGTATTGAATTAGTGCAGTTCTCAATTCACCCTTACGGAGTACACAGTTCGGGTGAAGTCGTGTAACCCTGGGGATCGATTGCCAAGAGGCCGCGTGTACGAGTGCGGGAAAATTCGACTTTAGGACAGTGATATCCTTATCGCCACGACATTCTCTTCTCGATTTCCAAATAAGCTTTTCTTTGTTAGGTACTTAAGAGACAGTCCCCACACTAGAAAGGTAGGTATACTTGCATGGGTATACTTGCATGGGTATACTTGCATGGGTATAGGCAGGGGTTTTTGGTAGGGTTAGAATTTTTGCATCATGAGCGTTACATGCTTATATATATCTGTAATTCAACCAATAGTAAATATAGGCGTAATCAATGACGGCAATCAATATTAGTGTAAAAGGAAAGAAGAAGAAACGAGAAATTATCGAGACGTAGTTTTCAAAGGTGTCCTAAAATTTTCTTCCTCTTCTTCGTGTGGTACTACTATCTTGTAGAGTTGTAGGATGGAGTACCCAAGTCCTTCCCAAATTGTTTATCCTACTTATTTTTTGTAATCATCAAGATACTACTTTAAACGTTCTTATCTCCAAATTCGTAAGGTAAAAAATTATAAAAACTTGATATTATTAAAATTTACATTAAAATATACTCAATAAAATATCATTTGAATATATTATTTCTTATAATATGATGATAATTTATAATCAAATTTTTTAAATTGTGACTCTAATAATAAAAATAAGACAAAAATTAAGAGTTTGGGGAGTAAGCTCATACATTTTTCCTAATTTCGTTTTCATACGAAAATGTTGAAAATAATAATAAAAGCCAAAGAACGAGTGCAATTCACTCTATTCCCCTAGATCGAGAGCTTTATATATTATATATTAATATTATTGGTAGTATTTTGCATTGCATGGACCACGTTGATAATTTGTCCTCAATGGTTATTGCGCCCACCCTATTCTCGTGAACCCCCCTTCATCCTAGCCTCCTAGGTCTTGTTCATATCGTCCCCCGTATAGACCACATGCAATTACCGCATACCGTTTGTCTTGGTTGAATATACTAACATCACATGACTTTATTAGGTTAGTTATTTTACCATTCCATATAAATGTGCGTCTTAATATTAGATTGTATATATTCGTCTTTTCTTAAACTAATCTTAACTGTAGAATATAAATAATTAAAAATAAAATGTGGTATAACTTAAACAGATTAATTTTGAAAACCATATCTAATCAATTAATGTAAAGAAAATATAATTTGTATCTACGTTAAAGAAATGTAGGCATGTAACCGGGTCCAAGGAGTAGACTTGGCCTGGATATCAATCCTCAAGCTAAATAAATTGCTAAATGTTTTTTGCTGATTCTAAAATTACTTTATTTTTTTCATAACAGAATTTTTTTTTTTTTTATCGATTATGATAAAGATTTTATGTCTCGAGCCACGCATACATCATATTTTTCATGCCTTTAGATTCTTATATTATAATTAATGACATAAAAATCACAAAATATACTCATTAGACATGGATAGACTTGTGCATTAGGTCGAGCTAGAGCCAGAATATGTCACATGTAACGCGGCCCAGGTCGGGCCGGGTTGGTCTAAAGAGAGTATAATTCATATATGGAGGGTAATAGTCAGCATGTATCACCTCTAATTTTTAACAGTGGAACATTGACAAGCAAGTGGAAAACATTCATTATCTGATAATGTTTAAAAGTCTTGAAAACTATTGACCTATTATTGACCCGATAAAACATGATCCTAAGAGACCGACCCAATTAATATCATAATTGATTAAAATCTTTTATAAATGGGCCGATCAAATACTCTTAATAGGGCCTCTTCCCTTTGAACGGATTTAGACATGACTAGAGTAGTACTTTACCTTAAATTCACTACTGAGGCATGAATTTGTGGTGTACTGTGGGGGTGACAACCCAAGTCCTACATTGAAAGATTAAGGAAGACGTGCCTTGAATAAATACAAGTGTCCACTTAACTCAAGTAGTATGAGGCTTCTTAACAAATTTGTGAAGGATAAGCCTAAAATAGTAAAATATACTAACATGAAAAATCAAGGTGACCTGCCCAACATATCGTGGTAAACCCAACTGCTAGATGAGCTTCGAGGCCCAACAGGCAGATCAACCTTGTATTGATTCGTTATTTAGGTTTTATAAATACGCACAGCCGCACAGGTCGTATTGCTTGAAATTTTACATATTTTTACTGTTATTTCGTATTAAATCAAATGTTGAATTTCCCGTCTATAAACAAAAAAAATTGAATTGAAAAGAAATAAGTTTTTCACTTTGAAGAAAATGACAAACTAGAGAGAATTTTTTTTTTAAGCTCTATATATATTATCCCACGTACGAAAAAGCTTAATAATGTACAACATACATATATAAAATGTTTATTTGATTATACACTGGATGCAATTAAAAATTAATTAGCTCTCAAATTTGGTGATGACTGATATAGAATAGATGCTTTCGTTACTTTCATTTGTCTCAAATAAAATTGACATGTTTGTAAAGTAACGACTAGCAAATTTAAGACATGCATGCCAGCCCTTCGGAGTCAAAATCTAATCCCTTATTTGATTAAGAAAGATGAAGTATGAATGTCAACTAATTTAGTATGTTTAAATCTTGAAGGGTGGTATGATTCTAAGATTTATAATTAAATTTCCTTTACATTAATTGTTAAGCGATGAGATAGATTTTTTTAAAAATAATATGTATATGTAATATTAGGTTGTACTTGTTCTATTAGTATTATTGTTATTATTATGTACTTTATTTTGTTTATAAAAGTAAGAGTAAGACATGGAATAACTACCAATTTAATAAAATAAATAGATAAGATGGTAAAACTTATGAGTTATAACTCATAACTTGAGAGTTGCATACTTGCATCGTTGCATGTTCGAACCTTTAGATGAACACTTTATTTGATGTCAATGTCATAGGCATTTCATATTACTTGTTTTCTGACATGATCGCTAAATTCTTCCATTGAAAGAGGATGACATATAAGTATAGTATCTTAAAAAACAGTATTTAAAAAAAAAAAAAATACTCCAAATAGTGGGGAATAGGCCCAGGTGTTAAATGTGGGCTTTACGGTGTTTAAGGTTACACCCAGGACAGTGGGCTTCTGTAGCCTATCTTAAATAGTATAGTGCTATATAGAAGAGTGGAACTGGGCCTAACTGGTTGGGTTTACCTTAAAATTTCTTTTTATAATCCCAGAAGAACATAGAGAAAATAGAGTTGTTTTCATTCGAGCTTTAATAGCTAACTTTGTCATACGTTCTGCGTAGACCTGTTCAAATAGGAAGGGCTTTATTAAAGGCTCTTGACTGGCCCATTTATAAAAGGGTCTAATCAATAATGGATCTAATAGGTCGATCTCTTAAAGGATCATATTTTATTGGGTCTTTGATGGGTCAATAGTTTCCAAAACTTTTAAATACTATCGGATAATAAATTATTTCTACTTATTTAGCGATGGTTCACTGTCAAAGATTGGAGGTGAAACATATAAACTATCACTTTCTATAAATAAAAACTATACTATCTTTGGATGATCCGGCCTGACTCATTCCATTATATATCTCTTATAGCCCGACCCATTTTGCATCTTTTTAGCCCAACCCAACCCATTTTCTTATGACCCATATCGGTCCCGACCCGACCCAATGCACAGGTTTAGTTTTGCGTACAAAGCTAAGCTAAAGGCTGCCGCCTTAGGTCTTGATATGGCATGGAATTTGGGGCTCAAGAAGATATTACTATAAATGGATAATTAAGCATACATCCAGATGTTGCTTAATGAGGAGTTTTAAGTAGGAGTTCAAGTTGGAATTTATACATTGCTATTGGGAAGTAATAAAGTAGTGGATAGCTAGCTAATAGAGGGATGAAGTAAGACATAGGTCACTTTCTTTAACACTTCACCACACGGTTTAGCTAGGGTGAGTTTTGATGATATATACCCTAAGAGTGGCTATACCATGTTTAGTTGTTTAAATTAATTTTATTGTGGTTACCCCTCTTTTGCATTAAAAAAAACTCTATTTTTTCTCTAATATAGAGAGAGATCTATATATATAGAAGGCTTAATAATTTAATGTTGCATACATACAAATAGTACATATACATGACTCCATCCTAGATATATGATATGATAATGATGTTATTACATTATATATGGCTACATTAGAGTGCAAGCATGGACATTATCGTCATTAAACATGTTGCTAACTTTATCATCCCCGCGGGAGGAAATAGGGAGGGAGCCATGCCTATCACCAACATTGTAACCATGTCGATAATAATTGTATGTCTCCTTGTAATCGTGGGTCATGTCCTTAAAATAGTTGTTGGCAGAGGTGAAGTAGAGAGGAGGGTTGGGATAGGGCCAAAACTCAGCCCTTTTTCCGGCCCTTCTTATAGCTTTCAACACCTTGTTTCGATCCACGTAGCCTATCACCGTCACCTTTTCCATCGGCAGCTCAACTTCAATCGAATCTACGCCTACAAATTAAAAAAAAAAAATTCTTAATTAACTCTGCAAATAATATTTTTTATTACCTTATTACTTCATACTCTATAACTAACTAAAGTAGTTTGGTTAATAGTATGGTATAGATGATTCCAGAAGTTAGAGACTAATAACTATATTTAATTAGTCACATAAGACACAATACATTAAGTACGGAGTATAAATTTTCTTGTCGAACACTATTAGTATAAAAAATACCACTACTTCATGCTCCCTTAGCTTGTGCAGTTGTGCTACGTTTTATATGTCCCCACTAGCCGAAATGAAGACAGTAGTGGGTTAGTTATAAACGAAGTGGATGTGATCATCATTCTTCAATCCACTTGGTTACTTTCCATTAATATTCGGAGCTTTAAGTCATGAGTCATGACCTAGTGATCGGTTACTCTAGCCATTAACTTAAACTATTACTCTCTCGGTCCCTCTGTCCCACTATATTTGGTACATTTTTTATAACTTTTCCCATTTTTTCCTTACTCTTAAAAAGTACACATGTACAAATATAGTAAAAATAGTAGGATGAAGGGAGTGGAATGTTACTAGTGTCTAGGTATATATATAGTACCCTAGTATTTAGAATTGTATGTCAAAATAAAAAGTTTCATGATTAGAATTTGCCAAATCTTTAAATTTCCTTTTGCCCTATGAAACTTAACTTTAAAAATTAATCATTTTGAATGTCCTATATATCTCATATCATTATCTCTTTTTTTTTTGTAAGGCCCCTTCTTACATTTTATATATTTCATGATTTCACACTCAATTAATCCATTTGACAACTAAACCAAATTTTTATTCAGAAAATTTAATAATAATATGAGAAAATACTTTTGTGCATGAAAAGATAGAAGTCCTATTAAACGCCTTTTTCTTAATTTTCCCCATCAACATTTCTTATATTATCACAGTACCACTTTTGAATTGTTTGAGTGCATTTAAAACTAAAGGAATCAGTTAAATGGACCTTTCAACAAAACATCCACACCTACATTAACGTATTAAGCAAGTAAACAATACAAAAAAAATTAAAGGTTTTTTTTTTTGAAAGTATATCAATGTTCTCAGTCCACAAACTATAAAAAAAAATCCAAAAAGAAAATTAAAGTTCCAATCCACAATTAAGTATATGTACGATGAAAATGCTACTGGAATGGAATTTATGCTACAAAATTATTTTAGCAGACAGTCAGAAACTTATATTAGTGATCAGTGCGATGAGGACAGGGAAAATAATATTCAGCTTAGATTTTAGCATAAAGTTTTTACATAATTATTCATAAAGACTAAGTTTAATTAACTTACCACCTGCCATGATGTATGCTGTAATTGGAATATTACCTCTAAGTTTCAGAATGGCATCCTTGACGACCCTTTCACATCCAGTGCAACACATGCGAACCTTTAGTTCCACAGTCTGCGAAACGTAAAGTAGGCAGCAAGCAAGTATGAGTGCCGAGTGACATACTATAAGATGCTTGCTTTAACAAATCAGAGTACAAATTCTTAATGTGGATTCTAATAGTAACTTTGTGCTGTGTTTGCTTAAGTCCCTATCGATCGAGTTAGCATTTGGCAACTACACTTTGTATTAGCTTTTTACTTGTTTGATTCTTGAACAATTGGGATATTATTTGATTCTTGTTTAACTTTTATAAGCTCTATCTATAGTGACTAAGGAATGAAGAGTTTGAATATGATGCTACTTATGATGCATAATGTCCTAACATTATTCATTACGTTGATTGGATACGTTCCTTATCTTGTAAGTTCGTACTATTTGCACAATGGTGAATTAAGAAAGAAAATGCAGATCATTTATCAACTTAATCAATTAATCCATAATTAGAAAATGATTAATCAACATCTTTGTTGCCCAAAAAGATACATACATGAGATGTTAACAAATAAGCTAAGTAAAAGTTTAGTACTCCCTTGTCTCCCAAAATTTGACCCATTTAACTTTTCGCAGTTTTTAATATACTATTTTAAATATTTTTATCTTCTAATTCGTAAGGCAAAAAATTATGAAAACTTGATATTTTAAAAAGTTACATTGAGATGAATCCAACAAGATCCCGCTTGAATATATTATTTCTTATACGTAACATGATGAGAATTTGTTGTAAAATTTTTCAAATTTTGACTTTATAAATAGAAATGGAGCAATCTTTGGGGGGCGGAGGGAGTAAGTATTAATTAATTAGCCATAAAAAAATTTTAACACAAAGTATTGAATCTAAATTCAAGTCATATATGCATATGAGAAGTATAAAGTAGCTAGGGAGGAGGCAAAAAAATGCTCTCTATAAAACAATTGTACAGTGAAAGGAGCAAGGAGAATGGACTTTTTTTTTTTTTTTTTGTAATAATTAGTACCCTTTTCCGATCACCTCATAGGGTCTAATACTAGACTTTTTTTTTTAAAAAAACAAATAACCTTTGGCCGTATATCTTGGGGGAGAAGTATGGTACATATATACTAATACTATCATTAGGCATATTTAGTAGTGCACGAAATCGATTATAGGTCAAAGAAATGCTACGACTATGATGCTATCCTTCAAAGTTTGGCAAAAAAACTAATGTGCAACAGGCCACAACTCTGTATGTGGAGATTATTGACAATTTATATTCGCATGTTACAGTCGTAAATTGATGAGATTATGTTACAATTTATTTTCTTATATGATAAAGTGAATTTTTCTTCGTTGAGGGATTAATTTAAAGTAAAGTGCAAAGATTTTGAATTGATGAGATGATTTAACGTTACAGTCGTATTTATCAAACCTACCTATGTCTTTATTTATGAGCTTAAAGTTGTAAACTAGCAAAACTTAGCAGTGTTTTTCAATAAAGTATTTAGCTCGGACTAAGCTGCTAAAGGGGCACTTAAATTTGGTGTAATAGCCATTTAATGGTAATGAATGTATCGGGCCGGGCAAGGCCCAACCTCCAAAAGTCTTTGTGGGCAGTTAAATATGAGTTGTGACCTCTAAATATTGAATTCAAGCCCGACCCTGAGCACGTACTAGACGACTGGAGCGAGACTAGCTTCTATTATATATTTTATTTGATCGATAACATGGAGTAGCCTAGACTAGCTTTGTATTCTAAGGAAGTGCATGCCATATATATGAACGAATAAGATGAAGAGAAGTTTCTTCAAACTACGTACATTTGTACGTTGAAACATGCATAGTAAAATACACCAATTTAAACTTGAGGAAGGTACGAAGTACGTTGAAGAAGGGGGTGAGCTGAGGCATACCTGCAAGGACAGCGGCCGAGAGGACTTGGGCATGTTGTAGGAGAAATACCTGAAGTTGCTTGTAACGCGTACGCGATGATGATTATGACTATTACTATGAGTATGCTGATAGCCAAGGAAACAGCAGGAAATAGTGGAGAAGAACAAAGAGATGGCTCTTTTATAGGTCCTTGCCATTTCTAAACGTGTTGAAGGTGTATAAATATATACGAATCGTATGTACGTTAGCTAAGTAATTAAGCTTATTGTAAAAGAATAAAACAAAAATATGGTAAGATGATATGATATGACAGATAACTGAGTGATTAAGGAAAGATAAAGACGAAGAAAAGGCTAAGCTCTGCGCCAGAGGTTGAACTGTTGAAGATATTCTGTCATCTGCACCTGCAGAGCATCGCTTCCCCCTTCCACACTTTTTTCTGTAATCTATATTCCAAAAGTCTTGTCAATTTGAATGAACAAAATGTACTCCTATATATGCTCACCTTAGCTTGAAGAATGAATGAATGAGAACAGTTTGTTGGTTTCAATTTATTGTTTTAAATGACTAAAATGAGCTTTTTAAGGCATACTATTACAGCGTCGTACGCCCATGTGGGTCGTATTAGACATTTTATTCACTGATACCATGTCCTACACCGTGGCAAGGCCCCTTCGTTTTATACTTTTAGTTTTAGTTTTTATTTGTACTAATTATACTTATCAACTTGTCGTTTTAAGATATTTATTCAACTTATGTATATACTTTTGAGATATTTGTTTGGTAGTCTTCGATAATTCAAATGTTGATGGCTTGATGAGTTACCTTTACCTATATAAGGCAATAGGCTAAAGAAGTGCTACGCAGGCCGAGCAGGCACGACATGTTTTTAGTACGGTACGACATGAGCACGGTCGTGGCACGACACGACACACTATTCATGTTTTGATCTGGTCTATATATGCTCAAACTACGTAGTATATCTGATTGAGTAACGCTAATTTATGACTTAAAACACTCAATCCATGTCAATCGATCTACTCAAAAAATTAACAAGGCTAACATTGGTTCTTGCCAATCATGGATTATTGATCCAAATGACTATGTTTACCATATATGAAACTAAGTATAATATGATCCAATCAAACATAAAACAAATTTAATGATTTAAACGACATATTTGACACTCTATTGATCTGAAAAGCCTATCCTTTTCATCATACAGAACTTAACGGACCATGCATGATTGATTGTAGACTAAGTATCGGATAAAATCGGTATATTATTTTGAAATCCTGTATCGTTTCCATCCAAAACAAATAGTTGGAAGTTAGTTAATGAATACATCCCTAAGGCAAGGCAGGGAATAGTATCCACGAATTACAATATAACGTTAAAAGTGAAGTTCTTGAAAAAATTGATTAAGAAAGCAAAGTGGTGTGACAATGGGATGAGAACAAAAGGGGTCACAGAATATGAATTGTTAGTAATCGAAAGAGCTTCGTCAAGAATAATAATAAGACGGATTCGGAAGCCCGACATATATTCTTTATTATCTCCTTTTACCGACACTTATCTATAATTTCCCAATCAAAAAACTCACTACTCCAACAAACACCATCTATATTTTATCTGCTCACTCTTAAAAAAGGTAATATTCCCGCTTCTTTTCTTCTCCTCATGTCAATATACGCTACTGCTATCGAATGTATTTCTACTGGAATTGATCACTCATCTCATATTCTTATTCTACTCGATATAACTTTGGTTTCCCCGAACAAATATCTTGCCAAGTCTATTAGTAGAAATAACTGAGCCATGTTATTCCTGTGATAAACATGAATCAATGTACGTTTAAATGTACTCATTGGACGATGTCCCTTCCTTTGATCGATGGAGAATGAGTTTATAACAACTCAATGAATAGCACATATATATACTTCTACTGTTCTACTATCAAGGATAAGTTCATACATACTTTTGTAGTTAAAATTATTCGTCAAGAGTTTCGATAGTCTTATTAATTACAAGTTTTATTCACTAAAAGTTGAGCATACACTTCAGAGCAAGCATGGAGCTGTGGTGGGTGGTATGCTACAAGAGTTATGAACGAACGTCTTATAAGCCCGACCTTATCCCACAATTCCAAGCTTAACTTAGAGGTAAGTCGCAACACATGACTAGCGTACCACTTACCCACGCCACGTACCAAAACAGATATAAAATGAGCCGACTCAGGTAGAGTCTGGTTCCAAAGAAAGTATAATTTTCATTCATAAAAGGTGATAATTTGCCTATATCACTTTCAATTTTTGGCAGTGGATCATCGACAAGTAAGTGGAAATAATTCATTACCTGATAGTGTTTAAAAGTCTTGGAAACTACTAGCTCATTATTGATCCGACTTGACTTATTAAATACCCAATAAAACATGATCATTTAAAAGATCGACCCAATTAAATCCATAATTGATTAGACCATTTTACAAACGGATCGGTTAAAAACCCTTAATGAAACTCCTCCCATTTGAACAGGTCTACCAATGCATTAACATGGATTTTTAATTGAAAGTTGAAAATTTAAAATTACCATGGATTTTATCGTTTCAAGTCTTTTAAGACCCTAGGTCCTTGGAGGCTGCTTCTCACATCTGCGTCAAAAAAAATCATAGAAATGGCCTAAAAATGTGTTTTTATAACTTTTAACTTTGGTAAATTTTAATTTTTTTGGACATAAAAAAGTACACCTTAAGGTGCTATTATGAGTCTTATAGGGGCCCACGAGGCCTTCAGGATGATTGGCACCTTCTATAAGCTCTACATATCAATTCAATCAAATTCAATGTGTAGCCGCTAATTGGGTCATGCTTTGTATGGCAACATTACACATAAAGAGCTTAGTATTGAGGAAGGCTATCCAAAATGGATACAAGTTGAAGGTGACCGCTTCAGGTTACCTGGAGGAGGCACCATGTTCCATCGTAGTGCTGATGCTTATATTGATGATATTAATAATCTCATCCCTCTTACTGGCGGCAATATTTGAACTTCCATTGACACTGGCTGTGGGATATGTTTTCTCGTTATATCTATGTTACAACAGCACTGGTGAGTTTTTATGCCAAAGTGGTGTCTTTAGACAAATGCACTCAAACTGTTTGATGAATTCCTGAACCAAATGTAGTCTCCTGGAATTCTTTGATTTCTGGGTATGTACATTCTATGAAATTGTGGAAAGCTCTGTCGCTCTTCCTTGAGCTCAGTCAGTCGGAACTACAAGCTCATGCATACTCTTTCTGCATAGGCTGCATGTTGGTTTTGCTGCGATTAGGTATGCCCATACACTCGAAGATTATCGTATGGGGATTGGTATCAAGTGTTATTGTGGCAAACTGTTTGATTTACATGTAAGGGAAGTGCATTACTGTCAGCTGTAATGAAATGATTGGTGGTTTTTCACAGTTTGGCGACATAGATGAGGCTATCAAGATATTGAGGAGCATGCCAAGCCCAAATTCATCTTCATGGAACGCAATCATATCAGGCTATGTGGTTAGGAAGAGCAGGGGAAACTTTTGTGTCATTTGCCTTAATGCATGCAAAAGCAGTAGTTTATAGATGAATTTTCATATTCGAGCATTCTGAGTGGGAATGTTTCAGCTCTAAGATGGGGTACATTAATCCATTGTTGTGCAATCAAACACGGATTGGTTACTTGATTATAGGAAGTGCCCTTAGTGACCTGTACTCGAAATGTAGGCAGGTAAAAGATACAGAAATGTTATCTCAGTTCATGCCAAGAAAAAACACTGTTACCTGGAATGCATTGTTATCCGGCCTAGCATAGAATGGGGAATCACACATGGTAGTTCAATACGTTGAGGAGTTGAAAGGTGCGAAGGAATTGAAACTCGATAATATCTCCATCGTAAACATTTCGGCAGCTTGATCACATTGCCAGATGCCATTGGAGAAAGCTTAAGAATAGTTGGATTCCATGAACTATGATTATGGAATCAAACAAGGCCTGAACATTTAGCTTCTGTTAATAGACTCATGGGCAGCTATGCAAGGCAGCAAGATGATTTATGAAATAGGTTTGGGTCATGCCCATCCGTTTGGAGGGCTTTGCTTGGCGCCTCGTGCCTCTGTAGCTTGTGGAGTTTGGATATTGCCAAGGTAAGCTATGCAATCTTGTCTAACATGAACAAGGCTAACTTGGCAGATGCAACTGCAGTTTGGGAGCTGATGAGAGACGTCGGAGTGATAAAAGAAGCTGGGTTTAGTTGGATTGGAAGGAGAAAATTCACTTGACTCATAATGGTACGGGAAGCTGGAACGATTATCATGTGGTCTCCACTCCCCAGCAGAGAGTAAAACTGAGAATCATGTTCCTAAAATGATTTTGCAATGATCTTAGGTACTTAAGAACCAAGTTTTGCTACTATGGCCAAGGTCATGGACACAATGATGAGAACACTCAAGTTTTTTCCCACTCAGTTATCAAGACTCTGTTACAGTCCTCTTGACAAAAATGACAATGTAACCAATGAAGGCCGCATTTTCATGGATCATACAAAGAGGCAGTCAAGTGGGAACTTCGAATGGGCTTATAGTCATTCACTCATGGGACTTGAGTAGTTTGGGGAGCTTAAATAACACGCCAAACTAAAGCAGAGGAGAAGGGATGAAACAGCTACTGGATTAGACAAAAGAGCCTTACTTCATAACATCAGATAAAATAACAGTCAGCTTATTGCCTAAAAGGTTTAATTATTCAATCGATGTTACATTCTCTCTCTTAATTAAAACCCAACTCTAGTTTGGTACATTAAGGACATCCAATTTGTTAGGCAGACCTTTTAGATAGTGAGACTGTCACTGTAGATCTACAGTTATGCGACTGCAACAATGCAAGATGCAACATTGTACCTCCAGTTGAACTTTCAAAATTATCTTCACATCCAATTTGACCAGCAAAGAAATACAAAAGTGCTGATCAGGGGATTTGCACAAGTTACATTTAATTTTTGGAAGCCAAGACTTGAGTTTCCAATCACATGAAGACAGCTTCTTGAATTAGCAATGAACTGCTAATAATCACCTGGGTACGGATAGACCAAGCTCTAAACAGAAAATAAAGTTTGAATCAGAAATTGCTATGAGATGTAGCACTTTGATAAGCTAATTACGTTTGACTAAGGTGTTTGACTTAAAACATTGAGCCATTGTCATAAAGAAAAAGAAAAAAACAAGATTCATCTGCTCTGTGACAGATTACTCCAAAAGAATGTACAGATATGAGTTTTGCATCAGACATACTATATCCATGTTGGAAAATCATCATAGCTAAGGGACATGGACGCACTGATAAATTTAGCAACCTTCTCACGTACCATCAAATTGATCTGGGCAAAACAAGCAGGGTATGTCACTACAACATACTCATGGATCTAAGATCAGTTAATTACAGTGAAAACTACATTTCAACTACAATTAGTCTCTCTCAAAGTTTATAGACACAATAGACACACAAATGTCCTCTGAGCTAAATTTCATATTAATGACAGGAAATATTTCAGTGAAAACTTTAAAGCTAATTAGTGATGGAGGATTAAAGGACTAATTGTCTAACATACTTTACAAGTGCAAAGTTCAATGAATCTGTCAACCAACACATGGATATATTTGCTCAGAATGGTCCTCTGTTCCTTTCTAATAATGATCAGAAACTAATCTTCAAGTAATCTAACCACATGTCTCAGAGTAATCTACCCTACTTCATCAAAGAACCCAAAGCATATTTGTCACCATAAAACAAAGCAGTGTGGCAATTGACAAGAACCTTTAAATTGTTTATGGCCTTCTTCAAGCCTCATACACAAATGAAACTTGTCTAGTTCAAAATCATCAATAGATTTTTGGCCAAACGATTGAATTGATACAGGTATAGAATAGAAAGTGAATCAATCCATCAACCATCAGAAGCACTATACTACAAATTATTTCAACTGCTCTTTAAAGGAGGTTTCGGTTACAAAAGAGAATGGGTTATTCTAATGTTTGTCTCCTGGAGAACATTTATAGTTTCATACTTGAGAATGACACAGGGGTTTATGATTGACAGATCCCAGGACCCAATTTATTTCTTTCAAGTAAATCTATATTATGTGCCTGCAGGAACCAAATACTCTAGTCAGCTTGATATATTGACACTTGATACTCATATATCACCCACCCATCTTACTAGATCTTAAGTCCCTTTTCAACCAAAAAGTAAAATTCATAGCCTTGAAACTGAAGTTAAAACCCAAAAGAATCTCACTGCCAAGAAGTACAACCCACCAATTTGCCATGACTAGTTCAAGAGGAAATGTCAATAGCCTCATTACTACTTAACCAAAAATCACAAGGCAAGACATCTTATGCATTGGATATCCATGAAATGAAGTTACCTAAAAATTACTCTTGTTATCATTTTCCTTCCTTCTTAGGACTCACAAACCCAAGAAGAAACGCTACACAAAGTTTGCACTTTTGATTATAATGAAGAACTATAGATATACACACTCAATAAACGAAACCACAACAAAATAGTTTGCACATATCAAACCCACTCATTCACAGAATAACCTATAAGCAATCACACTACATATTACATACTTGCCTACTCCTAAATTATTGAATGCAACTGAAATGCAGTTGACAAGATTCAATCCATTAAGCTAAAATCAGCTTATTCATATTCTTTATCTAAAATTGGGGGATGTAAACCTGAGGAAGGATTGCAGGGCGACCTCACTATTGCGCCAATGTGGTTTGAGCAATTTATGAGCAAAGTGCTGATTACGAACGAGCATAGTGCTGATTAATATCACTAAAGACACTACTTTTATTTCAAACATTAACTATCTAATAAGTTACATTGACCGGAAACCGCTTAAATCATTCTCTCTCAATGTGATCTAATTAATTCATTAATAGCTAAAATTAAGAATTCTACTGTGATTAATAAAGAATTAAGCATAACTAAGTTTCACAATAAACGATTATTGATGACACTATCAACCAAGCATCAAGCAGATGTAAAATGCACAAACCTAAAAATAGTAAGTGAATATTAGAGGTCGGGAGAGGTCCGGCAGAGTGTACCCTGAGAGAGAGCTCTGCAACTCCTCGACGCTGTACTCAGGCATGACGTCAGCCTCGCCACTGCTACGGCGCTGTGCAGCGGCATCATCGACTGCGCTCCTCCCAACTCCTTCGGCAATCTACGAAAATCAGAAAATCCAATCAAAAACAGAGAAAATCCAAAGTCAACACGAAGTCAAAAGAGACGGACCTTGAGAAAGTGAATCGAGGAAGAGATGAGGAAGTGGATCTGGGAAGGGCGGAAGCAGCGGGCCTTGGAGCAGAAGGTGCAGATTTAGTTGGGGATTTGAGGAATGATAGTGACGTTCTATTCATGAATCTGCCGCATTTCGACGCCATTGATGGAATTGAACGAAAGATTCAAAGATTGTGAATGGAAACGAAAAGAAGGGTTTAGGGGAGGGGGTTTTGCTATGCAAGTTTTGTTGGATGGGCTTTTGATGAATATATTATTTAGTGGATTATTCAGCTATTGCCCATATTTTATACGTATTTTACACATTTTTTATGATTTTGCCCTTATATATTATATACTTAATTTAACTTAATTTAAACATATGTAATAATTATTTAACGTTTTAGTTTACTAACCTAATTTAATAATTTAATTTACTAATCTAGTTTAACCTATTTACTAACATAATTTAATAATTTAATTTACTAATTTGATTTAACCTATTTACTAACCTAAATAATGATTTATATAATGTTTAAATGTAATGACCTAATTTAATCCATTTACTCACCTAATTGTACTCTTTTTTTCCTATCTCTTATAAACCCATTTTTATCACTCTTTCAATACTTTTCCTTCATTCACTCACTCAAACTCTTTCAAACACCTATTTCTCTCCTAAGAAATCTCTTTCATAAAACCAAATTTTTTCTTCAAAAATTCACCATGTTAAGAGCGGGCAAAGAACCAAGTCGAAGTTTGAGTGGAAGAATAAGTAGAGTTGCCGGTAAATCTCTAAGATGATTAACGGGTTCTTCATTGTCAAAAGTATGTATTATTTTGTTTTTTTAGCAATTTATGGTTTCTTATGTGTATTTTGATTTAGAACCAATTTGAAGTTATTTGTATGTATATTTATGGAGTCTAGTAATACGTTGTTTGTTCCGCCATTGTTGATTTCGTTGAGGTTGATTTGTGTTTGAGGAAGAAGATGAAAAAATATATATAATTAGAACCGTGTGAAATACATTTTGGGCGGTTTTACCTAGGTAGAACCGTGTATTTCACATGGTTCTAATTATATTTTTTTGTTAGTTAATAATTATTACGAATATTAATAATAATACATAATTAAAATTCCGTATTAAGTTAGTTAATACTTTAATTATTTAATATTTAATTAGTTAGTAATAGTAAATATTAATTAGATAATATTAGTAATTAGTATTAATTTGTATTTATTAATAGTACGTATTAATTTGTATTTAATATTTAATTAGTTAATAATAGTACGTATCTATTAATAATAATACTCTTAATTTATTATAATAATGACATTATTATTTATTAATAATAATACATATAATTAGTAATTTATTATATTAATGATATTATTATTTATTAATAATAATACGTATAATTAGTCGTAATTCTACTGTATTTTACATGTTTGTATATATTAATAATAATACTTACGTCTGTATTAGTTAAATTTTGTTTAATGTTTAATAGTTAAATTTTGTTTAATGTTTAATAGTTAAATTATGTTTAGATTAAATTAATATTAATTTGTGTTTATTAATTACTTATTATTTATCATTAATATAATGGACGAGGTACCTGAAATCCATGGTGAGAGTGATTCAGGTCCAAGACATCTCTGATCCCGTGGTATCTCAGCTTCTGCACATAGGGAGAGAGAGGGTGTATGGTTGCTACAATTACATGAGGATCCGGTAGATGAGGCAAGAGAGGATGATGATGATGATTTGGATAATTACGTGATAGATGACGAGGATTAGGATCAGGATCAGAATGATGATGATATTCCGAACTATGATTTGGGTGGTGCTAGTGTTATGCCGGAGGAACAACTAGGAGATCAATATGTTAGAGTGCGCAACAGTGTGGATGGTAAATTTGCTAGTGCAACAGAATCAGGTTCTTCTTCAACTGTTTCTGGCCTGAGTAGTAAGAGGAAGAAGGGGGATGACTCTTGGGTTGTGAAGGGTGGAGTTCTTGGCGGCCCTATGGAAGGGAACGTGATTCCTAGCTTTTTGAGTCACATTGCAACCAACATTTGGGTTGGGAAGGAGCGCATAAACGATGTATTGAAGTGTCAAAACTGTGACAAGATGTGCTCCCTTCTCGATAAATGGACTCGTTCTAAGCTTGATGGAAGTCCAATACAACGACTGTTGAATTCTGGCATTCTCTTTCTATCGAGTATGTTGTTCGAACACATAGATGCGCCACTGATATCTGCTTTTGTCGAGCGTTGGCAACCAGATACAAATTCCTTCCACTTTCCATTCAGTGAGATAACTATCTTAGTGCATGACGTGGAGGCTATTCTTGATGTTCATGCATAGGGTAAGCTGGTAGATGATTGTACTGATGTCTCCTCCACGACACTAAGTGAACTGGACAAGATCCCAAGAGCATCTACCATAACGGTGGTGTGAAACTTATGTCTTTATACAAGTGATGTCTCGTAGCACACAGGGTAGAGGATACACAACTACCAGCGTGGTTGTTTTTGGCACTGGGTTGCACCTTGTTTGTAGATAAGAGTGGAAATAGGGTTAGGAAGCATTGTCTGCATGAGGCTTTGGAGCCAGATTCTATTTCTACATACTCTTGGGGATCGACAGTCGTAGCGAACATGTATTGCCAGTTGGGGGTTGCCAGCCGGATTGATTACCGGGAGATTGCTGGGTGCGTGACATTGTTGCAAGCTTGGATTTATGAGTATTTCCCATCTTTTCGGCTCCATAGAGACCCGAAGTTTTCTATGACCCAATTTCCAATGACTAAGTTGTGGGAAAGTCGAGCCGAGAAGAAAACTCTAGAGCGATTAATTGAATTTTGGTGCCAACTGGACACCATGAGTGCGCATGAGGTACACCATCGTATTTAATTTATTGCTTTATTACCTTAGTACATTTTCAACTTCTATGTTTGTTTACTTTATTCATTGTCCCCGATCCCAGGTTGATTGGTTGCCATATTGCCCTAATCCGATCGCTAATTGCCCAAGGACGTCATATACGGGATTTATTCAATATAAGGACATCATAAAACCTTATATGTCTCAGAGATGCGTTTGTCAACTTAGTTTCATCTAGTTTATCCCGCCCCCTCCAATGTGGCCCGCAAAAGCCACGCGTTCAGCTAAATCGAAGGAATACAAGGTGGAATGGCCGAAATGTATAGTGAGCGCGTTTTGGGATCAATTTCCTGCGACGAGTCGCCTTGATTTGAGTTCATTGATTCCAACTATGGCCGGGAACCATGGTGCATTTGACATTAAGCATTATATTGATTGGTACTACATGCATTTCCACCCATGTGTTATGAATGCACGTGTACTCCCGGTAGGAGATGGTTGGCCGCCACGGACAACTGGTGATGCGGTATGTTCTCGAATAGTTGATTCTCTTAATTTATCATTGAATATGTATAAATTACTAACTACGCTGATATTTATTTTTTATATGTTTATATAGTGGATAAACTTAATGATTCAGGCTTCTCAAGGTGTCATTGCAGATAAGAAAGGTCTTACCAGTGATCTTTCTAAGTTTTCAGTTGAACAAATGGAGGAGGTGATTAAGAAATGGAACAGTGTATTGTAAATGATTTAGATTGTATTCTGTAATATGATGGATGATCTGATGTTCTTGATGTTGTTTGGGATTGTTTATTAAAAGAATTGTGCTACGAACATTGATTTTGTTTTCCCAGGTACACATTGATCATATTGTCGATAACTTGGGTGTCCAAATTACAGAGGAAACTCTGCTGAAATTGGCACTTGGATGTAACACCAATGAATTCATTAAGTATGTATATTATTAGTTGTTAGGGTACATAGTTAGCTAAATCATTCCAATCTGCCATTCTCCGAGCATAGAGCTGGTCCCACCCAGCAACAATGTCATCTCGCATGTCCTCCCATAAACGGTTTATCGGAGGAATAGGAAAATCAGAGGATAGGTGTAACCGAATGAAATGTTTGTAAATCCCCAAATGTGCAATAGCCAATTCCGCAACCGGTGTAGTGTACGCTAATGGGAAATGCCAAGGTAATACTGTAGTGGATGGGTAAAAGGCACGCTCATGTAAACCAACTCCAAATAGCATTATTGCACACTTGTAAATGTTAGCGATAGCGAACAAATCAGTGTTGACCTCCAAATAGCATATATTCTACCACAAAAAACGTCCAAATTGGACGTTTAATCATGCCTAAGGAACGTCCACTCTGGACGTTTATTCATGCCCATTAGAACGTCCATGTTGGACATTTAATCACGCCCTAAGCAACGTCCAAAGTGGACATTTGTGAAGACCAAGAAAACGTCCAAAATGGTCGTTTATTATGAAATTAAAAACGTCCAAAATGGACGTTTGAGGTGGTCCATTAAACGTGCAATTAGAACGGTCCAATATCTCCTAAAAAACGTCTGCATGTTACGGTTACAAACACCTATAAAAACGTCTCAACCATATGATTCTATGTAATTAACATCTTAACTAACCTAATTCTACACTAACACTTATCACACAATTATATAACTATAAATATACAAAACGTAGAATGATATATATAAATGCACATATTTTAACTTAATCATATAGTTCAATATACAACAAAATGAATTGAATTACTTGAAATTGTCATAAGAACGGTACCTCATCCGACATTGTTGGAATTCAACCAGACAAATTGAACAGAAGGAATGGAACTGAAGGAGTTGAAATGGAAGAAATTGAACTGAAGGAATGGAACTGAAAGAATGGAACTGAAGGAACCGAAGAAAATAGAGGTAATGAAAGAAGAAAAATAACAGGAAAAGTTTGGAATGTGAGAAATAAAATGTTACTGAGAGTAAAAGCTATAAATATTGAAAATAATCACCGAAAACTCAGAGTAAAATTAACTGATATTGAGGGGTAAAAGTGAAAATACATTTAACGTATATAAATATAAACTAAGGGCAAAATTGGCATGTCATGTACTAAATACAGGCGATAGCGGAAGATTCACGGACGACGTTTAACAATGCCCATTATTTACTTGCTTAATTCTTATGCTAAAATTTCTAGTATATATTCAAGCGTAGGTATATATGTGTAATGTTTTGCTCATTTTAATGAACAAAAATTTACCAAATAAATAATAATATACCCTTAAATGCATATAACTCGAGGTATATCTGAGTGTATGTACCATATGCTTCAACAATAATTAAAAGCTAATATACAATTGTCCCAAAATATATATGATAGTAAATCCAAGTTATCTGGAAATTTATTACAAGTAAAAATGATAAATACTTTCTCATTTAGTTGTTCTTTGTGTTTTATAACTCTCTAGAGTAAGAAAATCTTTAAGTGTTGTGTGCCTAACAATTGTTATTGAGAATCATATGATCAATTTAGGTATGGCAATAAAGAATTTGGATCTAGATTTGCAGGTAATACCATATGAAACTGTATGGTGATTTGTGTGTTTCAATATATGAGACTTTGCTTGGTGGTGCGAGCTTCTTCCTCTACTAGGCTATCTACTCTTTTAGTACTCTGTTGTAATTAAGTAGCGAGGGACACTCTTCAAAGTATTTTGAATGTTCTTCCTTTGAACATTGTTTCCTCTAGGGATTCATGTAAGACTATGCCTAAGCTTGTTTCCAATAAGAGATCCACACACACTTCTTTGCTTATGCGCCAAATTTCCTTTCCAGATTCGTTTGGTGACAAGTGCAACTTCTTGCAAACTAGGTCATCCTACCCTTTGACCATAGTCAAGATTTAATGCACTTTCAATGAGATTAATTATTACCTTAACACCCTTAGGTGTGGGCATATTTGACTCCTCCTATGTATTTTACTCATGGTGTGACCCACCTCTCTCCTTGCATTAAGCAAAAGGTGTCTTGGGCCTCACCATAGTGGTTGGAAACATGCTTATCCCTAAGGTTTTTCTTAACCTAGCTGCCATAATTTGATGACTCCCCCCCCCCCCCCACCATCAGTTGAGATGTGGGGACATTCTTTTCTTGTTGGGTCTTAAACATCACGAAACGGTGTGGAATTGCCAATACGTTGTTCTTGTTGGGATTCAGATGAAGACCTTATGTTAATGGTGTCCACGTTGTTTGTTGGGAGATTCAAAAGATATTGACTTATTTTTCAGAATTGTTCGAAAATGGGAGAAAATTGATTGCTTAATGAGGATGTTGGTTTAAGCCTCATTAATAACCTCTTTGAATATCTAGTGGTGGTGTATGTCTTCACAAACATGATTACTAGCTTAGGGATAATGTTCGAAAACTTTTTCCAATTCTTAAATCAATGTAATATTCAATATCTCATAAAATCCTCCAAGACTATTATTTTTTGTTTCAAGAGTGAACTTACATTTGTATGAGTCATAAAATGTGGTATACATACCCAAATATTAGGTCAAGCTAAGTGTAGAGTTGACTCATCTTTAAATATTGACCATAATGTTGGATCAACATAACTTAAAGTATTATGCTTGACCCAATGACTCATATACTAAATAAGCTTCTTAACGGGATTGTTGGTCATGGACCCTTAAAAGGTGCACCATGGCTTTCACCCCATGACTTAGTAATAAACTCACGCAATAACTAATAAGATATTTGATCAATCATATATCATGATAAACAACAATGAGCAAGATAAATTTTGTTACAGACTACATTTAATTAAAGATAATATTCCATTCAAATAATTTCATTTTAATAAAATAATGACAACTATTCATAAGAGTAAGGAGAATATAGGAAGTAAAAATCAATATAATTTTTGGAAATTTCAAAGTACGATTTTAATACAATGACTTGTACTGAAATTATGGCATGGGTAAGGGTTTATTCTTAGTCCCCTATTAGATTTAAGAGTTCCCTCATTTGTTTTTAGGTTGCCCATCTGATTCATTGAAATTTATGTTCAATGATCCGGTCATACACCAGATTCATCATAATTGGATATATATAGTCGACAAAATTGGAAACTGAGAGGACATGCCTATAAAAATGAATACGATGGATATATAATCTGCCAGAAGTTTTATACAATCAATGAACATAATTGTAGAAGGTATGAATACATACATACAGCAGTAAATCAGTAATCTTTTGAACCCTTTAAATGCCAAACTTGATTTCTGCGGTTCCTCTAAAGTCTAATAGTGCGGATTTGACACTTCTGCGGCTCAGACTTAGCAACTGCGTCTACCTTGGCTCAGGCACGTGCTCCTGCCCTCTGCTCAGCCCTCCTTTCCTTTCTTATGGTTTTGCTTGCTTCCATCTGAGCCCCAAGCTCTTCCTCCTCAATCCTCAGCTTTGCCTCCTTCTCAACCCCAGTTTGTCTCGCTCCCAAATGAAAACCATCGTTCCACTTGTCCATGGAAGGTCAGTTTTTTTTTTGTTTATTTATTTTTTATTTGATTTTTCATTCATTTTCTAAATTTGGGTTGATTGAACAGCATCAATTCCATTAGTAGTGCTGCAATTATGTTTTTTGAATTGGGGGTTAGGGTTATTCATTCAAACAATTACAATCATAATCGAAACTAAATTCCGAAAAATCCCGACTCTCAAAAGTTCCATCTTTTCCAATTTCAATTTTATTCTTTATCAAAATAGGTTTTTTTTCTTCTAATTCTATGTATTTTTGGAATTATTGGTATGGTGCAAATGTACTTGATGATTATGATAATATTAGTATTTTATTGTGACAGCCTTATAGGATAGTCATTATATTATTGTTATAGCCGTATAGGGTAGTCATTGAAGTGCCTGAAGAGGGGTCTTGGTGGCTGGTAGGACATAGACATTGTTGTGTTTCTGTTCGTGGTTAAATTTTGGTTGGTGCCTGCTTATTTTTCTTCATTCCATGTATTACACCCAAACATTTCATTGCCCTCATTTTTGTTTCTTGTATCCATTCCCCCATTTAAACCAAACATGAATCTGTCCCTCCCTTTCTTGTTTCCTTTCCTCCCATTTTCGTTTCTTGTTGTCTTTCCTGTCCATTAAGGTGAGCCAAATAGCCCCTTGATGGTGTAAGATTCAGCCTCATTCTTATTTAGTTTGTGGCTTAGATCTTAATCAGAGTACATAAAGTGTAAAAGGTAGCTATGTTATACAATCGTCAATTTTAAATTTCTTCCTATACTTTGCTAAGTATGCAGCAGGACTCTAGCCTTGTTTATACAAGGGGAAAGAAGCTCCCTCTGTTTGGGTCTGATTTTTATACCAAGATATATTTACTTATTGCCTTCCCTTACTATGAATAGTCCTGCAGGCCCGTGCTCTATCTATGTGCAAGAATATAAGTAGCTCTTCTTACTCACTAATGTCAGATTGCATCTTTTTATTGGTTACCTTCTAGGATTGCTCGTCATTCTGACACATCTACATCCATTTTGCATCTATGCCCTCTCTCTTTATTTCTTCCAGCCTTATTTACTGCCAATTCCCGCTGTAAATCCTTGCTGCTTGTTGATGACATTCTGGCCTCTATTTAATTTCTCCTCTCTACTTTCCCTCTTTCTCTATTTTTTGTTCCTAGAATGTACAGTTTGAAATCCATTGTGCAAGGGAATGAAATTTATTATTATAACCCAATAGAGTAATGTGAGAAATAGTCCGGACTTCCATATTTGGGTATGTAAAATTGTATATTTTATGATGTGGGTTTGTAAAATTTTCACAATTTGTGATGTGGGTGCGAAAATTTTTCTGGTGGTATTCTGATATATATGTCAAAGAGCAATGGCAGAAGGAATAATGTGTTTTTGAGTGGGTTAAATACAAGGAATGTGGGTTATACCTTTGTTGAACATTCTCTGAGGAGTGTATTGTGGAGTGAGGGAACAATGGGTAAAAACATTGGAAAACAGTGGGTTGAGGGTCTACGTTAAGGGAGAGGTGATGGTATTGGAAGTTGTTGGGGTTTGTATTTGGCTAATTGTTTGTTGGTTTGCTGTGGTTTGAGATATCTATAGTCTTTCTTCCTATATCTTATTTTTCTAATTTGTGCCTTTTCTTTTTCGTCTATAGTTTTGTTAGGTGATTTTACTTTCGTGTTATCATGATAGTTGCATTTCACTGTTTTTGAGCCTGGATATTCTGCCTCTAAGCGGAAAGGCAGAGATTCAGAGAATGGTTATGTTAAATGATTATGTAACTTATGTTAAAATGATTATGGTATTTGATATGCATGCCAATGAGCTTGAACCCGGTTGATCCTTCGAATGTTTCAAGTTTAGGGAACACATTTCAGTATTAATGGATGCTTGGAAGAGATTGCTTTCCTCGGTTTTTGTTATGTAACTTGTGATTTAAGAATTATTTTAACTCATCTAAGTCATGTCTGTTTTTGAGCTACTAATTTCGCTTTTCCTGAAGCATTGTAAAGAGTTGATGTTATGGATTATGTATTCGCAATCATGTGTACGTTGTAGTACAGATGATACATGCCTCTAGTGAGTGGAGTTGTACATTTCATGATATGCTTGACTTCCTATGATACCTAAGCTTGCCTTTTTTAAAGTTCATGGTATTGGTAGGACCATAGGACAAATCATTGAGTTTTAATGTTTCAAAATCCCAACTTAATGCTTTGTACTAGAATTGATTTTTCCATAATTTACTGCAAAATGAAATTTGTAGTTGACTAGTTGTGCTTAATTGGATTTGCTAATTTTACTGAAGCTTAAAGAAATTCAATCAGATGCCTACCCAAGTTTATACAATAATTTGTTTTTTGTTGTTATTACCAAGAGCACTACACTCAATGATATAGTGAGAATCAAAGAATTGTATAATATATTTACACGTAGGAGACTTGGTTCTTACAAGATGGACTAGAGAAAGAGGATATTATTTTTAGAACAAAAACGTAGAAACTTTTATGCTGTCAAAATTTTGGGGACTTTCTCGTTCATCAATCCTGACTGAGTTTCATTAGGATTCCATTTGATAACTGATAACATGGATGGAAGTTTCTTTGTTGCAGGGGATGGTGAGACCTCCTGTGAGATGATGGACACCAAATTCTTCCTCAGTGAAATTAAGCAGGTCTTGAAATGCCAGATGGCAAAAAAACATGAAATTGGTACCACATGACGGTTCTTTTCCATGTTGCAATCTGCCACATAAACTGCAAGGTGACCTTTTGGTACTCTTGCTTGGTTTTTATTTTGTAAGTTCAGTACATTTTTGGTGTTTAAGATCATGGAAGGGATTCGGAAAACCATGATGTAGAACTTGAAATCGAGAAGTGGATTTCTTATGGAGCTGATGCACTTGAAACGAGTTTTATTTTCCATTGGTAGTCTGAAGAAATTTTATTTTGTAATGATAGGTTTAGCCTGGTCATTAATATATATAGTGAGAGGGAATATATATGGATGTTTAAAGGTCATTGAAAGTTTGGTGCCTATCTGATAATTGACAACTCAGGTGTATTTGGTCAACTCTCAAATAAATGGCTTGAAGATGGAATTAAATAGTTAGGAGACCTTTCCTTTTGCCAAGATTTGAAAATTACATACTTTGGTTGCCAAGCAACTCATGGATTAAGCAACAAATTTTTTTTCAAACCAGGAAAAGAAGAATAACAAGATGGGGGATTTACATGTCCTCTATTATCAAACAAAAGAACTATTAAGAACTTAGATTCAGTAATTCATCAGCTAATGCCACTGGATTGTCAAAGTAGACACTTATTGGAAAATCTTTTCATTCCTATAAGCTTGGAAATTAATTGATTAGTAACAAATTTTCCTGACTCAAAACTCTGCGTAGCATTTTAAATTATGCATTTCCTAGCTCCCTCTGCTCATTTCTTGGGTTTCATTGGTTCATTTAATTATTTTTCCTGTTAGTCTTTGAGATGATATATTTTCCTTAGTCAATACTCAATAGAAAGACCTAAAATAAGTTATGGTTAGAAGAGAGGTTGTTACTCACCTTAATTACCAAATGAGTGTAAACTAATGGTTTAAATGTATGGAAAGGGTTGTCATGTCGATTAGTATACAGATAATAAGTACAATAGATCATGGCTCTATTTAAGTTTAGTCCTGGTCTTTGCATTCTTATGTAGAGACAATATGTGAATATGAAGCTGTTATGCTTAGTTTTGTCACATCAAATATGACGAGGAAGTTTACTTGATTGGCAAGTTCAAGAAAGTGTGCATTTAGTTAGCTCCATATCACATTATTCAGCACCCCCTGGGTTCAGGGCAACTGTCATAATACTTCTGTCTTGTTTGTACATTTTTATTTGGTTAGAATTAATCATTTCTGTGCTCAATGATCTACTCAAACTCTAAATAAAGCAATAAACTTTGTGCTTCTTCAATTTATGTATTGTTGACGAATTTCATAGAATGTTTATGCTTGATTATGTGGTTTTGATGAAAGTCGTTAATGTGCAGTTTTTCACCTTTCTTGTTTAGATGAAGGAAGTTCATGTGTTGCTCATAACAGTTTGTTTATTAATGAGTTGTGTTGTGTAATTAGAATGATCTGCTTGTCTGCTGGTCTGTCTAGTCGATCAATCTGATTTGTTGGTCTGGACTGATATGTTGATCTGGTCTGTTATGTTGGTCTGTCTGGCCGGTCTTGTCTATCTGGTCAATCAGTCTGGTGTGGTCTGACATATCTGTCTCCTCTACCCCCTCGATCTGGTTTGGTTGATAGACATTTATCTTTCTGTTAGTCTATCAATCTGCCTGTCGTTCAATCACCAATCGATAAAAATGACCTCATACTGCCTCTGGTTGAACGTGAAAAGCAAGCTGGCAAAGCAAGCAGATCTAATAGTTCAAGAAGCTCAAGCAGCAACTTTTATCCTCTTCTATTTGCAAACAAAATATCCACATTTACTAAAAAAAATAAGAAGTTGACGGATGTTGTGCTTCAGCTTCTGGCTTACCCAACTTAGATTGGGTGTCCCCTAATTTTAAGGTAATTAAAATTAGTTAAGTTAATTGATTTCAGGATATATATTTAAATTTGGTAGGTAGTCTTTAGTTCTGTACTATGCTATATTAATGCTAATAAAATATACCACTTTGTTGGCGATTATTGGGGTGATGTTGTTATGGGTTTTGTTCATTTCGTTTATTGAGTTGATTTTGCTCGATTATGTGGAATTTAGCCATATGTATTCAGGAAGTCACAAAAGTTACTATCTTGAATTTTAGCTACCAAGGTCAGAACTAAGAAGTCTGGATCATCTGTCTGTCAATGGTTGATTAGTTTTCCTTAGTTTGACTGGATAATTACCCGCTTGCCCTTAAAATTCTAATATTTTTCCTTATATTAATTTTGTAAACTCTATTAATTGGCGTATCAATGCTCATAAAAGTCTTTTATGCTTATATTCATCATTTTTATTCCTGCTATCATAGCCTTCATTTTCATATTTCTCTTGTCTCCTTCAGGATTTTTCTAGATTAGTCAGTAGGAACTTTGTTGATGTTTTTACATGTAAAATATTTATTTATTTTTCTTCATATTAATAGAAACCATTTTAAAGACTCCAACCTTTAGAGAAAAGCTTGCTTTGGTTTGTTTTGATCCTTCCTAAGATATGCTATACTCCTAAATCTAACTTTTTGCATTGTTACAGATAGACGCCCTTCTTGCATGTGGTGGACTTGCAAAGAATCCTTTGTACATAGGGCATGCAGATATTACGGGTTTGTTCCTGTCTATTTGATTGTTCTTTCTGTTCCCTCTCCCCCCCAATCCTGTAAGTAACTTGATAATATTTTTTCTGGAAATTCTTTGGTGCAACCCTCAAATAAATATTCAGTCACTTAATGGTATTATGAATGAATGCGTGTTGTCAGTTCCGTACAATTAGCTATGAACTGTCCTGTAAAATTGCCATCGCTCTTTTTTCAAAAGTGTAGATTAATGATGAAGAATAGAGTTACTAACTTCAGGTTATTTATTGTAAAACATAATTTATTCATGTGCTTACTTTCAGCGTGATTATTTTATAGGATAACCTAAGATTCCATTGTTTAGAAGTAGTTGAATTGCATGCATGAGTTGTTATGTAACATTGACTTTTGTTCTTTCATCGTTTAAATTTCTGGGTTTTCTTTTACTTTTTTATGGTTGCCATATGCCAAATTAAGGAAATTAATCTGCCGAAGTAAGTTGTTCAATTGTGTTAATGAGTTTTTTTTTCCTTACATGGTCTTCTGTATAATCTCAAATTTGTATATTATTATATGTTTGGGTTGAAATGGATGAGATTAATGGAGTTGTCGCCATTATGTTCATGCTTTTGTAGCTGATATTTGAGAGTTTGCTACTCAATTATCTACTGCAGTTCTTCAAAGGTTGTTATGAACCCAGAGAAATGGGGTTTATGAATTTTTTCTGATAACTGATCACCCACTTTGCAGGTTACTGTTTTTGGCAATTTTATGGGGTGATTGAATGATATATTGTTTTTACTGAATTTGGAGATTTGATAGATTGTACAAATTTGGAAAATTGGGAGAAGATTGATGATGTGTTAGAGGCTACAATGGGGGTGGAATATCTAGTTATTATGGTGTTGGAACGTTCAGACATACTGAAACTGCAACACTCATAGTAGATGCTGATGCTGCTGGCCGGCTGATTACAAATACGTTGTTTGGGATCTCGTTTGAGGTCATTCTCTTATAACTTTTGATTTCCATGAGAATGTTATATAGATTGAAGCTCTGTTTATCTTAAGACGCAATTTTGGGTGTCAGTTAGTTTGATTTCTTCTCGATGGTTGTTAAGAAGCCGTAGCAGCTTGGATTGTTTCAAATGATAATACGACTTCTTTAAGGACAACTACTATTATATAATCCTGAGCTTGGGTCAGTTGGAATGCCAGTTGCAGCTACTATTAGGGCAACTATGCCAAAGAAGGTTGACAGATTCCATTATTTAGAATACTTGGCAATGGTTATGAGGAAGAAGTGCCAAATCCAATCTGGGAATACCGTGTATACTTCTTTTATTCAAAACCAGGCTTGGTTCACGATCAGATCCTGCAATATGGTACTCCAAATGATCTGGATGATTTTTGCCTGGAGGTGAACTCTCATATCTCTTTCAATGCTAAAAAAAAATCCGTTTCTGGAGTTTTAACATAAAATGTTGTACATGGACTGACATGTCTTATTGTTTCAGGCTCAACCTTGTTAACTATGAACAATATAAAGCTCTACTCTAGGGACTTCCCTATGTGGACTAAATTACAGGTGTCCTAATCTGGAAAACTCAAAATCCATGGACAGGTCTGAGGGGTCAGTTCTACGACCACCTTAACCAAACAGCTTCTTTCTATGGATGTCGTTCTGCTGCTGAACCCATCTGTGTCCAGCTAAATCTTGCAACCTATTATTTAGAGGTATATATCTAATATCTATCACAGCTGCATGAGCTTAAATATACTGCTTATTCATGAAGGTTTGACTTTCCTTTTCAGGTAGTTAATAGTACGTCAGGTGAACTATGTGTGTAGGTATAGAACCTTGGTAAAGGGATCTGAAAGGGAGACGCCCATATTACCCTGTCCTTGAATATGCGTTGTTTAGTGGGAGGAAACATGGAATTCCTCTCTGTATGTGCATTTATCATTTGCTCGAGTTTAGGATGTTAATTGTAATGAATTGTTCAAACTTATGTGGATTCTTAGACTTTCATTATTCATTAAAATATTGTAAATTAGGGGTTTGATTGCTATAATGTAAATTGACAGCAACATTTGGAAGACAAAATCTCAACTGTATTCCATTATTTCAGACACCAAAGAGAAGCCAAACCAATGTCAAAACAAAATTAATAAAATAAAATAAATTGAGAAGCCAAACACTGAAAAGGGAGAAAGAGCAAGATTGGGATTGGGGAGGTCTCAAAGAGAAGCATGAAAGGATGTAGGAAGTAGGAACCTCCTCCTACGTAGCTAAGCATCTTCGTTTTGATTCTCCAACAACTTGTATGTATAAATCTGTACCTCTTCAAACAATCTATGAAAAAAATGAACTCCTATCTTATTCCTACATACTATAAGAGTAACATAATATCTGTTTTAAAAAATCTACAGGTATAATCTAAGATCTGTAACAAGCATATGAGCAACTTACCAACACCTTCCCATATTACAAAATTATATTCACATTCGATCAGATCCTTTAAAGACACGAGACTTGTGTTAGGAAGAGGACTATGGTCCATAACCACCACGTCGAGAACCCGAATACTTTCGTGCCTCCACGATAGCTGGTGCCGCTGTTAGAAGTTTCCTGATCGGACTCTAACAAAGACCCATAATTGAAATTCGGGTTGGACCCGTACAAAGCTTGGACCCCTTGAACATCGTCGACCCGAAGGTCCACCTTACGACTCCTAGGTCTTAAACTTGGGTACATGATCGCATCACTCACAGAAGAATGGGCCAAACCGAGCACGTGACCTATCTCGTGCGTTGCCACTGATTCCAAATCAATGGCCACTCTTGACTGTTCTCTTTGAAAATCAACAGCCCATCTTTCAGCTCCGTCCAGATGAAGTCTCCCATTTTCGGGGGAAAAAGCATGGGCTAAAACCCCGAGTTCACCATCGAAAGGTTCTCCGTCGCCGTGATCACCTGTATGAAATCCGATTCGAATATCTGCCATAGGATAGTTTTGTATCTCGGTGAAATTTACGGGAATAACCTCGGACCACCGCGAAAAGGCGCGTGAGAACGCCCCCCTGATATCTTCCGCAGGGATGTAGTCAATCATATGCTCCGGCGAAATAGCGTAAGTCAAAGTCATTGGGGTTGTCTCAGTCCACCGCGGATTGCCGTCGAAGTAGGCGTAGCGGCGTGTTTGATGGAGGTGGCCCAGATGGATGGTGGTAGAGGTGTTGTGTACAGGGTGGGAGTCACCGAGGCCGCAACGTGGGGCCATGATGAGGTCAAGTGTATCGGTGTCGAGTTTCCCGGTGGAGGGTAAGCCAAGGTTTTTTTGGTAAGTTAAAACAGCGGTTTCGAGGTCGGAGTCAAAGTCGTCGGAAAAGTTTCCCGGCCCCGGCGCAGGAAGGTAGCCGAAGCGGTTGAGGTAGGTTTTGAGATCACATATACCGGTGACGTGGCTGCCCTTCTCGAGGTTGGCAAACCTGGCGAATTTGGCCCACGGGGTGGAGGGCGTGGCGTTGTAGGAGGAGGAGGTGTCATTGAGATATAGGACAGCTGGGTTGGGGAGAATTCTCGCGGGAGAGGCTAAAGGTAGTTGTAATAAGAGGGGGACTTGGAAGAGCACAAAGGATAACAGAAAGCGCATGGCTTAACGATTGCACAAATAATATTTGGAAAGTTAGTTATGTTGGGAGTTGAGCCCTCCAAATCTTATTAATTCTTGCGGTATTTAAGAAATACCTATAAAAAATTTGAGGAAAAATCATGTGGGCAGCAGAGTGGAAGAAGCAGCCATTTGGACTTGGAATCATAGGTTAAGTTAGGAAGATTCTGCCGTGCTTTGAATATTATTTCAAATATGGTATTTAAGCAAAGTTTTATGGTCTATTCAGGAATGGGTAAGGTGGGTCAACAAACTGCTGTATAATATTGATTTATTTGCTAGTCCATTTTTCCAAGCACATTAATAATTTTCATCGTATATTAATCACCTATAATATCAATAAATATAATTTCTCAAACTCTATACCAAGACAACCAATAATTAGTCTTATTTTATACGGAGTACTTCATATTAGTTCTATTTACATAATCATCACACGCTGTACACTATATAAGTAAGAAATAACATTTTTAAAGTCATGTCTCTTTGTTCTTCTAAGATAGCATGCTATGGAGAAAGTGACCAATTTGGAATAAGTATAAGAATTATTTTTATTGTTTATCTGACTTTGTTTGTTGTTGACCAAACTAATAAAAAGATGACATACATAAATTGACAGTTTCGTATTGGAGAATGGAAATTGTTATTTGTATTAAAGAAAGATTAATTGTAGGGTGTTTTGGTGTAGGGTTTGGACTTGTCAAACACGACAACTCCATGGTCTTTTGAGGTTACCTTTTAAAGGCTAACGGTATGTCTGAATAAGTTTGATATTTTGGAGGGAGATTGGATCAGCGAGACAGCGAGTCAAGACTCAAGAGGCATGCATGAATTTGATTTCCTCACATGTAACGTCCCAGTAATTTTCTTATAGTGGTGTCTTATAACCCGCGTGATTAGGAGGACTATGCAAATGCAATGAGAAACTTCCGAGGACTGTTCTGAGTTTTGAATCTATTTTTTGGCTCAAAGGCTAAGGACAGAATTTCACCCTATGAATTGGTTTAATAAATAATCCCTTCATTCATGTAAAAAATAGATTTAATTTTGATGAATAGTGTTCTGGGCTGAGAGATCAGAATGGTTATTTAGGAATTAAGTAATGGATGGGGTGAATGATGCGGTGAAGACGTTGGCAGACCTTTTAAGCGAAATATGATGATGAGATGCAACAGTGAACAGCTTACGCAAGGAACAAAGTTACTGGCCTCATGGTGGTGGTGTTTCGAGAAAACTCATTCTAATGCTTAAGTCAGTGAATTGGTAGGATCGGGAGGATGTTTTTGAGTGAGAACTCAGTTCAAACGACCCTCTATAGTAGTGGTTTCTTAGAACGTAAGTATGGTGTGTAAAAGAGAAAGTGTGAGTTTCTTACTTATCCCTAATTGAGCACTGAGTAATTCATCACTTTGTCCTTAGCCTTTTAATGGCTATTTATAGGTGTAAGAAAGAGGAGAGATGAGCTCGGGTCAGCTGCATCCGAGGAGTTGGACTCCTAATTTGTTGTTGATGGGCCTCTTTGCGACATTGGATTTACTCTTTGCGACATTGGATTTACTATGTGGGCTTGTGAGATCCAGACACATACAATTAGTTTTTCCCAATCATTATTCCTTAGATTTGTGAAATTTATTTAATTTTAGGTGATGAAATCAATTGTATATACAATATGTAACTCTCATCGTATTCAAGTTTTTCCGTATTTAAATTTTGACTGTTAATTTTTATCATCGTACCATAAATGTGTTCATAAATTAAAATATCACTGAACTTTGTCATATGATTAGCAATACTTGTAAAACTTTCTAAACATGACTATTCAATTAACTTTTAAAAAAATTTAAGGTCAAAGTTGAATATTTTGATTGCTCTATCTCTATCGATCTCTACCAGATTGTCTCATTTCAAGCTCCTCGAAAGGAACAATCCCTTGTCACCAAGAATAATTGAATGACTCCCTCAAGGGTTTATTAGGAAACGCAGAGTGAATTTCACCTTACACTTTTACTCAACGCAAATCAATAAATCATAGGTCGTCCAGCAAACTAATCAGTGGATAATGTAGGGGAAAGAAAATGAAAGGAGGCAAGTGTCTCAAGCAGTGTCTGCCATACAGAGTTGTTAAATCATCTTGATGTCATGGTCTAGCAGTACTTCACTTTTCAGCTAACAAATATACCAGTACGAAGTGTTTAAGTCACATCATCTAATCTAATAACATACTTGATTTCATTTGTGTAACACACTCTGAATTTTCATTCGTGATGTTATATATATATATATATATATATATATATATA
Organism: Dysphania ambrosioides; assembly: GCA_026401315.1. NCBI lineage: Eukaryota > Viridiplantae > Streptophyta > Magnoliopsida > Caryophyllales > Amaranthaceae > Dysphania > Dysphania ambrosioides. Next base: position 2,904,636 of record CM048659.1, on the reverse strand, counting down.
TATATATATATATATATATAATACTTATCCTACAGTTTTAAGATGAGTAAACTACCAAAAAATTAACATAACTAACCATTAAAACAATTCTATCAAATATCCCCAAATCTTCTAAGTATATCCCGTCATACAACCCCCAAGTTGGAGCACGAGAGTCAAACATGCCCAACTTGAAACGAAAATAGTCAAATTGAGACTTTTCTAGTGCCTATGTAAAAATGTCTGTCAATTGTGTAGAGGTGGAAACATAAGATGGAAAAATTAAACCTTTGTTAATTGCATCTCGAACGAAGTTACAGTCAACCTCAATATGCTACGTCCGTTCATGAAAAACTGGATTTTTTGCAATATGTAAAGCAGACGCCCTATTACAAAAAAATCACAATCGCTTTCAGATGATGTACAACCAAGCTTAATAACAAATAAAGCCTTGAGACATTTTAACTCACAATTAATTGCAGCCATGGACCTATATTCGCCCTTAGCAGAAGATCGGGACACAATATGTTGTTTCTTTGTCTTCCAAGAGATGGGAGAGTTCCCAAGAAACACAAGCCAACCTGTTAAAGTATGACAAGTATGAGGGCAAGCTGCCAGTCTAAATCACACCAACTTTGCAGAGTTAGCTCACTGTCGGCCCGTAACAAAATACCAAGACCTGGAGTACCTTTTAATTAAAGAACAACTCGAAGAGCTGCCTCCCAATGTTCACGACGAGACGCTTGCATAAACTGAGACATAATATGAACTGAATAGGCCAGATCAGGCCTGGTGACCGCAAGGAAAATCAGACGCCTAACGAGCCTCCGATAAGCTTCAGAATCTGCCAAAAACTCACCTGTAGCAAGACCAAGTCTATGATTTTGCTCGATGGGAAATCCACACGGCTTTTCTCCCAACGTACCTGCTTCAAAAATAATATCCAAATTATATTTCCTTTTACACAAGAACAATCCTGATTAACTTCGAGTAACCTCGATACCCAAAAAATATTTCAAGGGCCCAAGGTCCTTCATCTTGAAACTAGTATTAAGATAAGCTTTGAAACTCATAAGCGCAGCGGAACAATCCAATACAGCAAAGCACGGAAGCACGCACATAGGAGAAAAAAAACGGCTAAAGGATGGTAGGGTTAGGCTCTTGATACCTTGTAAAATATGGGTGAACAATATATATAGGGGAGGGATCCAATGAAAAAGGTGCTTAAACAATATATATATAGCATTGATACCTTGTAAAATATTTCATTCATGATGTTAAACAATATATATATATATATATATATATATATATATAGGTAAAAGTTAAAATAAGAAGGGTACTTAAAATGAGAAGGATGAGAAGACATCTTGGCTCTTCATCTCCTAAATCCAATGGATGATATTTCACGTACTCATAGTGACCCTTTTTAACTCATAGTGACCAAATAATTTTTTTCACTTATAATGACTCTTTTTATTATTATAGTTTCTCTTTTTATCATTATAATGACCATTTTTTATTGTTATAGAAACCATTTTTTTTACATGAAATCTCTAGTGTTGGATCATACCATTTGAATGGCTAAGATAAACATAACTAATCTTACCCTAGAGTTTTGTCATTAGTAAACTACTAAAAGATAAACATAACTAATCATAAAAACAATTTAATTACATATCCTCAAATCTTGGAAATATATCCCGTAATATTATGACATCAGAAATTATTGGTGGAACGATCACCAATAGTCATATCGCATAACTATCAGTTTACTATTGCAAGTTGCAACCAAAAAAGGACCTGAATGAGCAAAGCAAATGAAAGCAAAGAATTGGAGGCTCTTTGTGGATTATACTAATTTTTGTTTCCACGCGAACCATGGAGTACACTTATGTAGATGTCAAAAGTTGTCGATTAACGATAATTTAAGGTTGGAACACTTAACAACTAGGTAAATGACTAATAAGTAATAACAAGTGAATAGAATGATGGCCTATAGATGTATGATTTCGTGGCGGCTGCATTATTGCTTATATAATCTCCAGTAACAAACTGTTGGCAACGGATAGTATTGGATCAACCTTCTGCCCAAGAATATAGGAACAATCTAACTTTCCTAGATTTCGTTTTGATTGATTCAAATCGTCCTTCAACTAAATAGCTGATAGCATTCTTGTCTTTCCATTTAACCCAATCCCATGGCTAACAACCTAAGGTACTGCATAGGGTCCCCATAGCTGGTAGGAGTCCTATAGAATCGAAAATTTGAAGCCAAATCCAACGTCTACAAACATTTGGACCGAAAGATAAAAATCACAAGAAGTACATATCAACAATATCAATATAGAAATCAGATATAAATACATATATGTATATATTTACTTAAGAAACCTAATTTATTATAGGTATTCATTATCTCACTAAACTCAACTATATATTTTATATGATTATCTTGTGTGTTAGAGTATTTATTCTTGTCATAGTGTTCGATATGTTCTAACATAACCTTTGGAGAGGGTTTCCTCGTAGCCACCCCGAGGGCAGTTAACATTTGTCTGGTAGGACCAAACTAGATTTACACAAAGCTTTGGATTCGGATTATACCTAAAAGGCTAAAACAACTTACTTGCTTGTTTGGAATATTTGGCTGCTTTATTATACTAAAATTCTGTAATTTACCTCGAACCTATACTAATAACCAACGCAAATACTCCTTATTTGTGTTGCACCTGTGGTTGACGCAAATGAGTTTCCATTTATACGTCGCACTACGACAAATGAGAAATAAAGTGCCATGTAAATAGACATTTTTGTACTAGAAGTTCCTATCACATGAAAAATGTCATATACACATTGAGATGCAAAGCATGTGAGTAAGAAAATTTGACGTAGTGTTCTTAAGTGCAAATGCACTATCATATGTGATTTGAGTTAATTTCTAGATACAACTTACATTTGTCTTGGCCTTGACGTCACTTCTTTCAATTCATGAGCTTAAGTGTTTGAACGTTTTTATCAACAAGTTAAAGTAATTCGCACTTTGTAAATATAGCCTAAAATTTGAAGTTTTAAAAAAGAGGCACCTATATCATGGAATTACGAAGGAAAATAATATCGTAGTTCTATGGTTGATTGCACTTCTATATTTCGGTCTATCTAATAAAAAAATTTAAAATATTTATTACCATATGCTCTTATAGAAGTTACTCGTAGAATTTACATCCCTTGAAAAATACTTGTACTCTTCAGAGTACGTAGCAATACATAGAGTACATGATAGAGTCCAAAAAAAAATTAGGATCTACAATTACAACTTTAATTTCGTCCATTCTGCATATAAACCAAGCATCTTTAGCTTACAAACCTTGCAAAATTTGAGGTACGTAAAGCTATATCTATAAATCATAATGCACCAAAATTGCAATCAAATTAATCGAAAAACGGAGGTTTGGAGCTAGATGACTCCGAGCATAAGTAGCTTACACTGCCTTTTAACTCACATCTAAGGAATCAGTTCCCGATTAAATTAATATATTTTCAAGTATAACAACTATAATAATATTATTTACACCAAATCAAATAACAAATTGATTAGTTGATGATAATATGTGGATTAGGTTATTATGTTGATTATGTAATTATCTTTAATTATATAGATTATGTTAGTGATGATAATTAAGTAGAATTAGTTAAATTAGTTCAGTTTGTTTGATTAAATTAATTATCTTACATAGTTTAATTAGTTGATTATGGTAATTTGGTAAATTATGTTGATATTGTTGAATTAGTTGAATAGTTGATGATGTTAGATTAAGCATATTAGGTTGATGATGATAAATAAGTTGATTAATTTAGATTAGTTTAATTAATTTAAGTAAATTTATTAGTTTAGTTAGATTAGTTGATTTAGTTTTAATTGATTAGTTATGTTAGATTAGTTGATTATGTTGGAAAGATTAGTTAAATTGATTAGTTATGTTCGATTATTTGATTATGTTATATTAAGTTGTTGATGTTTAATTTGTTGATAATGTTGAAGTTAAATTGATTAGGTTAGTTAGATTAGTTGATTATGTTATGTTAGGATTAGTTATGTTAGATTAGTTGATAATGTTAAAGTTAAATTGGTTAGTTGTGTTATATTAGTTACATTATTTGATTATGTTATATTAGGTTGATTATGTTAATTAGTTAGTTAATGACTAATAATGTTAGTTTTTGGCTTAACTTGATATGAAATAAAGGTGAAGGTGAATGTGAAGATGATGATGAAGATGAAGGTGGGGTACCTGAGTACTCACTGTAGAAATAAATCTTCACCTGTATGGTTATATTTCGAGAAGGTTCCAATGACCGATGCTACTTACAAATGGAAGAAATTCATGTGATATTGCTTAATATGCAAGCAACAAGAGAAGAAGTCAATACCATCTTATTCATGGAAGACCGGTTATGGGATGGGGACATTATCCTGTCACTTGACCGGAGTACACTGAATAAACCTAGAAGCAGCTGAATCCGTAGACGCAGCTGAATCGTCAAGTCAAACACAACTACACATGTATGCAAATTCCATTCTCGGAGGAGGTATGCCTTTTATGTATAACAGAGATATGATGATTGATGAAGTGACTAACTTTGTAATTGCGGATAAATTACCGTTTAGCCATGGTGAGAGTCCGAACTTCAAACATTTTGCTAGAACATCTTTACAACCCGCTTATAGACGTGTCCCTAAGAACACACTTAAACGCCATACCCAAACTGCTTATTACAAATATAGAATTAATTAAATAGAAATGTTTTGCATTTTTAACGGACGTATTAGCCTTACTAATGATACGTGGACCTCTTGTTTTGGTCAACCTTTTCTTTGTGTAACCCTCTATTGGATAGATGATGAGTACATGATACATTCAAAAACATATCATTTGCTTTGAAGTTATGGAGAAGAGACATACCGATTACAACCTTAAGGTAAGGATAATAGAATGTCTTAAGACATATCACTTGCTTGATAAAGTGTTTTTCCTTTCCTTAAATAATGCTTCAGCAAACACAAAATATAGATTATTTAATATTGGAACCTAGCTTAAAATTGTTGAACAGTGGAGAGTTTTTACATGTTCCTTATTGTGCTCATATTATGAACCTCTCGGTTTAAGAAGGTTTAGCTAAGTTAAGCGACTTGCTTAACCCCATTGGAGTGCAATCAAATGGATTAGAATTACCGCATTAGTTAGAAGAAAGTATATGGCCTTATGTAAGAAAAGAGGCCTTAAGAAGAGACAATGGAGTCTCGATACACCAACCCATTAGAACTCAACATATTGAATGTTAAATGATGCCATTAAATACCGTGAGGTTTTGACCATTATTTATAACGAAACCTGAGCAACTCCTGATGAACTTATTATTGATTTCCATTGGAATACCGCAATTTACATTTGTGATATTTCTGCAGCATTTGGCCATGCAATCAAAATTTTCTCTTATGTTTACGACCTTAACATTCATCTAGTTATATTAGAGTGTGTTAGCATAGTTAACACTCTTAACGAGCATTTCAACATCACCCAAATTAGTGATGTAATTACTAGTATTAAGTAAATGTTACTCTTACTTTAGTGAATTCCTCGTCATATATGGTATAGCTGCTATTCTTAATCCTGGGGTCAAGACTTCGTGTTTAGAAAACGTGTTAGAATTTTACTATAACACTCTAGATTTACAATATGACGTCAATGCCTATATAGAAAAATATAAAAATGTTTTATCTATTTTATATGATTATTATGCATCATTTATGCACCTTCTCCAAATTTATCATCGTCTAGTGGAAGTTCCGGTACGCGATTTGTGCCAACACTTAGTAGAATTTTTAAAAAATAAGAAACATCGGCTTCTTCTACTTCTTCTTCACCTTCTTCACTTTATATTATTAAAGAATATCTTTCTTACCAACATGAAACCAATCTAAGTGGTGATGCGATCACCGAACGGCGATTTCCCGTTTTGGCGAGAATTGCAAAGGATATCCTTGCAATTCCTGCATCTTTTATTGCTTTCGAGTCTGCTTTTAGTGTAGGTAGATGAGTACTTGACGAGAAGAGATCTCGCTTACCTTCGGAGAGCATAGAAATATGTGTGTGTAAGAAAGATTGGGATCAAGTGGAGCATAGGACCCAAGGATTGAGGGCGGAGGACAACGACGAAGACGATCCTTGGATGATGATGGAAACGAGCGAACCAAGCAACAATCCAGCAGGTGAAGAAGGTTAGAGGACTGTCCCTGGCTAGGCTAGGCACCCCTCGAGGTACGTAACAAAATTACGTGGGCTTTGATTCTTTTGTAATACGTAGGCAACTTAATTTTGAAAATCAATATTTAATTATTTAATTATTTAATTAAATTTTGATTTCCTAAATTAAGTGTAAGCCCTTTTTTTCAACCCCCAAAACATGTTTAATTAAAATAAATTATTAAGATAATGGACTTTAAGTAAATATGTATTTAGCTAATTACGTTAATTAGTTTATAATAAATAATTTGTTTCATAATAGGTTAATTAGTTTATTTAGTTTACTTGCTTTAATAATACATAAATATGAAATTAGGTGAATATACGTAATTAGTTTAATAATACATAATTATCAAGAAGAAAAATAAAAAAACGACCTTATTTAAAAGTTTACAAAAAATGTCATTATGAGTACATTATAAACGTTTAATTATATTCTAAATATTTTCTTTATTCTAATTTATAAATGTGTTTATATGTAATTCGTTTTGATTCGATTCGATCGATACTAAATTCGTTCCGATTCGATTTGTCTATTCGAGTCGATTCGGTTCGTGATTGAGTTTTTGATTCGGTACCGAATCACCCCAGCCCAGCCTGGAACCGGACTGACCCGCCCACAGGTTCGGTCCGATCCCGGTCCCGAATCCCTCAGACCGACTCCTTGGCCATGTCATTGAAACTATATATCCAGACGAATCTATTAAGATTCCATATGGCTATATTTTATCTCAAGGATAATTTACCAAAGAAAATTATAACCAAACATGTAAATAGTACAAAAATCAAAGTATTGTAAGTAAACTATCAAAATAAAAATTGTGGATCTAAGCTCAAGTTGGGTATGCTAATCGATAATCTTTACAAAATGGGCCGTATATATGTGAATCATGAGGCATAATCCATGGACATTTGGGCCACAAACTCTTAAAATAACAAAGACAAGTCCATTGGACCAAAAGCCATGCAGGTGAATAGTCAAGCAAGGTAGTGTGAAAAGCTAAAATGCTCTAATTGATAAAAAGAGAACATAGGGTTTGCTCCCAAAAAAAAAAAAAAAATAGACAATACTGTTTGGTACATCGACGAATGGGTCCAAGTTAAAGATATGATATTCATTTGTTCAAGAACAACTAACCAACGTTGACCGTAAAAGAAGAAAAGTTGTACGTCAAGATGCTACTGCCATTTCTTACACAGATGTTGCATTGTTGAGAATGTTGACATTGCTGTATATGGCCAAAGCAAACAACAAGCTAAATGTTGTCTCCTCTGCTGCTATCATCAATTGAATATACAATCATCTGTCTTCATCACTTACTACGAAGTGTACTGCTATTTAAAAGATATGTCTTTAAAAGAATCCCAAACTTCGAGTACAATGATTCCGTAACCAAAGGATTAACACATATGGACTACTTAAATTATGACACACAAATTCTAGTTTCTAGAATAAGCTGAATATATGAACTTCCCTTTATTTGTCTCTATTTCCTAATATTTTATCCTATTTGACTTTTCATAATATTTAAGACAAATTTAAAATGTTTTTATCATTAAATCCGTAAAACAAAAAATTATGAAAATTTAATATTTCATAAACTTTCATTGATTTACATCCAATAAGAATTTTAACCGCTAACCGATATTATTATTTAAAAATCTTAAACCAAAAAGGCTAAAACATAAATGAATGTCACAAATTTTTGTTATGCATGATCAAACTTTGTGTAAATATGTGTTATTACTATTGTAGAAGACCCAAATGAGTTAAGAAATCATATAAGTAATTTCAACATATTAGGTGTACAAGTGTATAAAAATGAAATGAAACGATTAGTGATTAACCGTTAATCGTACTGGTAAATACCGGTTAGCTATTTATTGGTTATCGTTATTTAACGGTACGGTTACGGTTATCCTTTTCCAATAACCGTTATAACGGTTACCGTTAGGAATTAACAGTACGGTTTACCGTTTATGTACACCCTACCTAAAGGCCCCAAACACGTATTTAGAATCCAAATGTAGGTATATTATAATGGGTTATAATTGATATTTCAAGTCAAGATGGTTCTAATAACTCTTGTGGCCTAATATGATCATGTTAAAACTAGGGTAAATTTAATTAAAGGAATTTTGTGACCAAGTTCAAAAAGTTTGAAATAACGAAATTCTAAAGGTTACAAAATATCGATTTCTTGTAGTTCCAATAGATTGTCAAAAATGAACAATTTCTGTGGATGTCCCATGAGGTCATTTAAATAGGTTAAAAACAAACATTTTATGTATCTTGGACCTCCAATGACTTCAAAACTGTATTTAAAATCCAATTGTAAGAAGCGGTTTGTAATTGATATTTCAAATCAAATTATATAGTTCCAATGACTCCGGCGTGCTAATACAACCCTGTTCAGATTAGGGCAAGATTTAATGGAATTATGCGAGTGAATTCAAAAACGTCTGAAATGATGAAATTTTGAAGGTAATCTTTAAAAAAATTCAAAAATTAAAAAAATTTTAGTGGGAGTTCCCTAGGGTAATATTAATAGGTTTCGTACAAACATTTTATTTATGTTGGACCTCCAAAGGCCCCAAACACGTATTTTGGATCAAATTATACGTAAAACAAAAACTGATGTAATATATGTTTCAAGACAAATTAAAAGGTTCTAATGACTGTTGTGGTCTAATTTGATCTTGTTAAAGTTAGGGTAAAAATTTAAAGAAATTCTACGACCGAGTTTAAAAATGTCCAAAATGATGAAATTTTGAAAGTTAGAATACACCGATTTTGGGTAATTTTGATAGATTTTTAAAATTTGAAATAATTTCAATGGGTGTCCCCTGTGGTCATTTAAAGAGGTTTAGAACAAATAATTTATTAATCTGGAAATTTAAAGGCTTCATAAAGGTATATCAGACAAATATTTTATTTATGTTGGACCTACAAAGGCCCAAAACACTTATTTTGGATCCAATTGTACGTAAATTATAAATTATTGTAATAATTGTTTCAAGTAAATTTAGATGGTTTTAATGACTCTTGTGACCTAATTTGATCATGTTGAAGATAGGGTAAAAATTAAAAGGAATTCTACGTCTGAGTTTAAAAACTTCCAAAATGACGAAATTTTGAAGGTTATAATACACCGATTTCGGGTAATTTCGGTATATTTTCAAAAATTGAAATAATTTAGTGGGAGTCCTCTTTGGTAATTTAAAGAGGTTTAGAATAAACAAGTTATTTATCCTAAACCTCTATAGAATTCAAAAAAGTATTTAGGATTCAACTATAGGTATATTAGAAACGGTTATAATGGCTGATTCAAGTTAAATTAGATGGTTTTTAATGATTTTTATGGACTAATATGACCTTGTTATAACTTGGGTAAAAATTTAAAGGAATTCTGAGATCAACTTTGAAAACATGTGAAATGATATAATTTTAAAGATTTTAATATAGTGATTTCTGATAATTTTGAAATTATCAAAAATAAAAATAATTTCACTAGGAGTCCTTTAGGGTCATATAAAAAGGTTTCAGATAAAAATTTTATTTATCTTAGACCGCCAAAGGCCTTAAAGACACATATGTTGGATCTAATTGTATATAAATTATAAACTATTATAATAGATATTTCAAGTCAAGTTAGATGGGCCTAATGCCTTGTGGGACTTAATTTGACCATGTTAAATCTAGGGTAAAATTTTAAAAGAGTTCTAGAACTGAGTTTAAAAATGTCCGAAATGACTAAATTTTGAAGGTTTATAATACACCGATCTCGGGGAATTCTAGTAAACTTTCAAAAATTGAAATTTTTTTAGTGAGTATCCCATGTAGTCATTTAAAGAGGTTTAGAACGAAAAATTTATTTATCTTATACCTCCAAAGGCTTTAAAAACATCTTTAGAATCCAAATATAGGTATATTGAAAACAATTATAATTGATGTTTCAAGTCATATCAAGAGGTTTCGAACAAATATTTTATTTATCATGGATCATCAAATGCCCCAAAAATGTAGTTTGGATCCAAATGTACGTAAATTATAAACCATTGTGATAAATATTTCAAGTCAAATTAAATGGTTCTAATGATTCCTTTTGCCTAATTTTATCATGTTAAAGCTAGGGTGAAAATTTAAAGGAATTATACGACCAAGTTAAAAAAAGTCTGAAATGACAAAATTCTAAAAGTTATAATACACCGATTTCGGGTAATTTCGGTAGATTTTTGAAAATTTAAATAATATATGTGGGTGTACACTATGGTCATTTAAAGAGGTTTAGAACAAATAATTTATTTCACCTAGAACTTCAAAGGCTTCAAAAAGGTATTTGGAATCCAATTATAAGTATATTAAAAACGGTTGAAATTGATGTTTTAAATCAAATTAGATGGTTTTAATGACTCATACGGATTAATATGATCCCGTCCAAAGGTGGGTAAAACTTGAAGGAATTATACGACCGATTTAAAAAACGTCCGAACTGACGTAACTTTGAAAACACTGATTTATGGAAATCTTTAAATATTTTCAAGAATAACAAAAAAAATCAGTGAGATTTCCTTAGTGTAATATAAATAGGATTTGGACAAACATTTTATTTGTGTTAGACCTCTAAAGGCCTCAAACACGTATTTTGGATCCAATTATACGTAAATTATAAATTATTGTAATAGATATTTTAAGTCAAATTAGATGATTCTAATGACTTTTATGGCCTAATTTTATCCTGTTAAAGCTAGGGTAAAATGTCTGAAATGATGAAATTTTGAAAGTTATAATACACCAATTTTGGGTATTTTCGTTAGATTTTTAAAAACTAAAATAATTTCGGTGGGTGGGACCCCTATGGTCATTTAAAGAAGTTTGGAATAAAGTATTTATTAGTCCTAGAAATCCAATGGATTAAAAGGTACTTAAAATCCAATTCTAGCTATATTAGAAACGATTATAATTAATGTTTTAAATCAGATTAGATGGTTATAAATATATAATGACTCATGCGGGTTAATATGACCCTATAATTTATTAGGTAAAGATTTAAAGAAATTATGTGACTGACTTCATAAACATCTGAAATGAAGAAATGAAAAGAATATAATACACCTATTTCTAGTTATTATTGAAAATTTTCTAAAATAAAAATAATTTCAATGGGAATCCCCTAGGGTCATATAAAGAGATTTCGGGAAAATATTTTATTTATATTGGACCTCTAAAGGCCCCAAACGCGTATTTGGGATCTAATTGTACGTAAATTATAAATGTTGTAATAGACTTTTCAAGTCAAATTAGGTGGTTCTAATGACTTTTGTATCCTAATTTGTTCCTGTTAAAACTATGGTAATAATTTAAAGGAGTTTTACAACCGAGTTTTAAAACGTCCGAAATGACAAATTTTGAAAGTTACAATACACCAATTTTGGGTAATTGTAGATTTTCAAAAATTAAAATAGTTTTAGGGGTTGGTCCCCTGTGGTCATTTAAAGTGTTTAGAATAAACAATGTATTTATCATAGACCTCCAAAGGACTTATAATGGTATTTAAAATCAAATTATAAGTTTATAAAAAACTATTGTAATTGATGTTTCAAGTCAAATAAGATGTATCCAGTGAATCCTGCGCGCTAATATGACCCTATTATAATGTGGATAAAATTTAAAGTAATTCCGCTATCGACTTCAAAATCATCCGAAATTACGTAATTTTGAAGATAATACACCGATTTCTAGTAATTCTTAAAAATTTTCAAAACAAAAATAATTTCAGTGGTATTCCCCTATGTAGGGGTGTGCAAAATAACTATAACCGTTAACCGTGTATAATCGGTTTACATTAATGGTTATTTTACTAAATCGTCAAGAATTAATCGTAACGGTTATCAAACTGTTACTTTAACAATTACGATTATGGTAATAAAATTTTAGTAACGGTTAACCGTCGTTTAACCGATATGAATATTTAAAAAAACTAAACCTAAAAGGCTGAAACATTAATGAATGTCACAAGTTTTTTATGCATGATCAAACATTGTGTAAATATGTGTTATTATTATAATAAGGACCCAAACGAGATAAGAAATCATACAAGTACTTTCACAATATAAGGTTGTATGAAACGGTTAGCGATTAATCGTTAACTGTACATTTAAATACCGGTAAACCGTTTATCGGTTACCGTTATTTAACGGTACGGTTACAATTAGTTTTTTCCAATAACCATTATAACGGTTAATTATACCGCTAAAACTTAATGGTATGGTTAACCATTTACGAATATCGTAATTTGTCATATGTTGTTTTTCCATTTTTCATTTAATTTTTTGAAACTTTTTATTATTTAGACCAAGGCGCATGCATTCAAATTGGACAAGTAGAAAAGTAATGCAAAAGAAACGGGAAGTCAAACCAGATAGTAAGATAGACATGATAATGACTTTGTACTTTCATTATCCATAATTTTTTTGCCCAAATGATTTTTTAGGATCTCCTACACACGAATTAAAACGTTTTTATTTCTAAATATGTGAAACAAAGAATTATGAAAATTTGATATTTAAAAAATTTACTTTGGGACACGTCTTATTAGCCTCGTAAGATCTTCAGGAGTGATGCATTAAAATTTTGGGGCAACATTTGTTTGATTGCCTCACTTAATACATACTACAATGGATTTTCTTTTGAGACACATACTTAAATTCAGTCTACCTAACACCAAATTTTTTTCTTGGTTTACTATTCTAAAGATAGAAAAAATCTTGCTATGGGCTTCTCCTAGGAGGGACTATGGTCTAAAATGGGATTTATCCCTAAAATGAGAAACAATCTTTTAGAATGTTTAAACTTTAAAAGTTTATTTAGCATAAGATTATAAAAAAAAATATATACTCCGTAGCAGGAACATGCCTTTGGATATGATGCTATTATTGGTCTATTTAGAAAAAGCTCGTCACAATAATTTGATAAGAAATTTTGCAAAGATGAAATCCATTAAGATTGATTTATAAACATCATAAATCTATGCAAATATATGTGGCTAATATTTCCAGGCGAATATTAAATTAAAAAATATCATGAGTAGTGTTTATTTGACTCGTACACTTTTTTCGATATAGATGCTCTCTCTATAATTAGAGGTGGGCACAGTTCATGTCGTACTGGCCGTAGGCAGTGCTAGCTTATATCTCACTTCTTGGTAGGCAAAGTCAAGTCTGATTGTGGTCGTGTCATGTCACATTTCCTCAATACTTGGTTCATGGCCTGACACAACCTACATACTTGGCATGTCATGCCTCGTGTCGGCTTATTAATTTTTTTTAAAATAAAATAAGATACTTAATACAATCGAAAAACACAATTTCAAATAATTTAAATTGTATTATAAGTATATGTATTATTAAAAAATAATAATAGTAATAGCAATAGTAGTAGTGGAGAAAATAATATTATTAAATAATAGTATGTTTCGTATTGTGCTTGTGCCCAAAAATTTTCTTATTGTCCGAAGCACGGCACGCAGCCAACTCCATAAACAGTGTGCCATATTGGATCAAAAGTGGTCGTGTCGTATCTGTTCAATCCATATGCTGATCTAACTCATGCCTAACTCTGCCTATAACCTAAAATTAATACAGTTTTGATGTATCCACCAATAAAAGTACTGGTTCTGCTGGCTTTTAATATGAATTCATTACTCCTAGAGCTGTCAGAATCAGACCCGACCCGATAAGTTACCCGAAACCGACCTAATTATGACCCGAAAAGTGAGACCCGAAAACCGACCCAACCCGACCTAAAGTTAACCCGAAACCGATTTGACCCGATATTCAAAGACCTGAACCCGATCTGTGTCCGACCCGTTACAAACCCGACCTGTTACGGACCCGACCCGAAACCGATTGAAATTGACACATAACCGATATAACCCGATTTATAACAATTCGTTACCCGAATTCACTATATGTGTTAATAATCTGAATATACATGAATATGACCTAATCTTGACATACCTATTTTTTACCTAATATCTTATAACTTTGAAACCAAACTTGTCATTGTCGATTCAAACTAAACATATTACAAGTTCTTATGTATATATAAACTTAACATCGTATGTTATAGACTAGTTTGATAGGATAATACACATTTAATAATCATTACCTCATAAATATTTTGTTTTTAAATGACTTATCGACATCATTATTGTCCAATTTATGAATTAACCATCATCATTGTCCGATTTTATCAAAATCGACATTGACCCGAAATAACCTGTTTAGGAATCGATTTGATTTTACCAGAACCGACCTTGACCCGAACCCAAAATAACCTCGCTATAACCAGTTTAGGAACCGACCCAATTTTACCAGAACTGACCTTGACCCAAATCCGAAATAACCCGTTTAGGAACCGACCCGATTGTACTAGAACTGACCTTGACCCGAACCGAATAAAACTCGAACCGAATACAACCCGAACCGATATTGACCCGAACCGAATATGACCCGACCCGAACCTGACCCGAACCCGACCAAGCAAATAACCGATTTAACCCGACCCGATAATGACCTGACATGAAACCAACCCGATAGGCAAAACCGACCCGATAAGAACCGACCCGTGATGGGTCAACCCAAAACCGACCCGTTGACCCGATTGGACACCCCTAATTACTTCACCTATAAAAAATTGAAGATAACATAAAAGCTATACACAAAAATGCAATTCCCAGAGGAAACATTATTAGACGAAACAGTGAATGATTCAAAAATAATTGTTTACATCCAGAAATTACTAGTGGTGAGAAACAAACCTAGAAAGTGACCCACTGACCTATAGCAAATTAGCAATGGGTCTGTTGCCCATGTTGTGTTGTGGCCTGTGGGATCCTAAACTTCCAGAGTCCCATTTAATATATTTGGTCCCTGAAATTTCCATTCAATTCGTCTCAATCGTCCACTTTTGTAATGTTTTGGCTCCAAAAGGGCAATTTGGGACTAACAAAGATTTTAAAGGGACGAACTGTGACCGTACGTAGGACTGTAGGATTGTTGGACGTGATTGGTTAATGGATCATTTGATTGGTCACGGTAAAAAGCAGCAGTAGCACTCACCATAAAAGTAGTTTATGGGGTGCTAATGATGGATTGTGTTTAGTTTTATCATAATTAACCATTCAAAGCATCATTTGTATCTATCTGTTTGACTGTTTGACGTGCTTTTCAGTTGTCATCTATCTTCAAAATATTGTTCTCTTGAGTTTTCCTTGGAATAAATTTTTTTTTTTAAAAAAAACAAGATTTTTCAAATAATTGACTATAAATATATCCCTTGTTGCATAGTTTTATACCCCCTCCGTCCCCAAAAAAACGTCTTAATCTATTATTTGGAGTCAAACTTCGAAAAGTTTGACCATAAATTCTCATCATTTTATGAGAAATAATATATTCAAGTGGGATTTTGTTGGATGCATCTCAATGTAAATTTTTAGAATATCAAGTTTTCATAATTTTTTGTCTTACGAATTTGGAGATAAGAAAATTTAAAGTCGTGTATTGAAGATCGTAAAAGTTAAATTGAGATAATTTTTTACAGAATGAGAGAATAGTGTTTTACTCTTGTGTTCAAGAGACATCTACAGTGATGGTTAAAAAACTTAAAATTGAATTTTTTAGGATAGGTATGTAGTTATGTACAATGAATAGGGTCAAATATAAAAGGGTGAGTTGGATTATATTAGGATATAAAGTTGACGGGTTGGATCAAGGTTATTATTTTGGAAAAAAAATCCTTAAATAAAATTGCAACAATAAAATGGCAAGGGTGACTCTGCCATTCTAAACTTCCTTGAACTTGATGACTTGTTGATTCAACCTCCCCCCGTAATGTTCCGTGTTGATCGTTGTCGCTGACAATTTTGTAAATGGGCGAGGAGGAGTTGAGTCCTATAGTGGAGCTTTCTTAAACATGTCGCTAAACTCTAATTCTTAAATAATAATATAAGACAATGCATATAATCAGAAAATGGAGAGAGGGAAGGAGAGGGTAAGGATAACTAATTGGTTTTTCTTCTGTTTGTTGTAGTTAAACATGCAAACAAATCAAGTCAACTTATTAAATGGAGTAGATATAACACTAATGATAAACAATGATGATTATTCTCATGGCTACCAAATGTTTAGGACTATTGTAAACTTTCTTTTATATTTCTTAATTTTCTCAAACATGAATGTCAGAGAATACCTTATTTATGAAAAATGTACTATACTAGGCTGTACAACAATTTTCAAAATAGTGAACAAATTCTTAAGTGATCACTTTTTAATTTTTTATCCAAAAAAGAAAATTTTCAGTCACAAAAATCTACTGATAATATTATGGAACTATATTTACATGATAATAAGTTAAGTTTATTAAAAACAAAAATTGTAAATTCAGTAAAAATAAGTTAAGAAAAACTAAAACTTCTTTGTTGAGGATGAGAAGAGCTAACTCTTGTATTCCATAATAGTGTTTTTGGCACAAACTTTGATACTCTCTCCGTTCATATAAAAAAGTTTTATTTCTATTTATAGAGTTAAAGTTCGAAAAGTTTGACCATACATTTTAATCATAAAATAAAAAAATAATATATTTAAGTAAAATTTGTTAGATGTATTTCAATGTAAATTTTTAGAATATAAATTTTTTATAATTTTTTAACTTACGGATTAAAAAATAAAAACATTTAAAGTCATATTTTATAATTCGCAAAAAGTCAAATTTCACTTTTTTTTTAGGCTAATAATGTATGCGCGCCTCGATCCGATATAGAAACTTTCACTTTCTTCAACATGGCTGCTTGCAATAAACCATGTTCTATACGTCCTTTTTGTATGGACTCCTTCATTATTATACTTCTTTTTCTCAAGTTATACGTTTGCGTACACTGTTGTTTTCTATTCCTTTACCTACTTCCATTAAGCATACAATTCTCAGCGCGCGTTTTCATGGATTAGGGTTTGTTATACATTTCATTCACCATCAATGAAATATGATATTTAAGTAGCAAGTGTGGTCGATAGAAACGTAGTGAAATGGGGTGAACTAATACTGTTAGTTCATTTGCCACACCTGATTTGATTTCATCCCGTTTCTCTTTTTGGACTTGAAGCAGTTCAAACAAGCACATATCAAGTTCCTCTAGCTAGAAATTTTGTGCCACAATAGATTCAATTTAGCTGAAGCTGAGCCTTGAACTTGAACAAGTTTCAAGTGTGTACATTTGTTTACGAATATTTCTTCTGTTAGGAGTTATTTTTGTATTTGAATGTCCATTATTTCTGAATTGATTTGACAACAATACTGGCACATTTGCATTTTCTCGTCTTGTGTTATCCACCGATCCATTGCAAGATGAAGTAACGTAGACGAATGTAAGAAATTATCTCCAATGCAACCTAATTAAGGGTTGCTTCCCTATCAGTTCAGAACCTGCTAATGTTCGTAATTAAAATTACAATATTTGAAAATGAGATCGTATTAATAGAAAATAAAGTTGTATAACTTCTCACCTTCTCAACTAAATAATCTTTTAAAGATATGTCAAATAAAGTTATACTATTATTTGAAATTAAAATTAGTATGGTAGCTCAGAGATATAACTCAACATTGATAACTTATATTACCTTGATTTAATTTGTTGATCACCTTCTCCTCCTTGATGAAAGAATTGATGCAATCATGCAATGAATAAAACAAAGCATATTAAACCACCATATAAGAGTTGGTGTAGTGGAGCAAATTAAGGTAGAATTAAATGCCAATTCGCCATCAATACCCAATTTGAAAACTGGCAAGTTTTGAATGATTATACTGAACGTACATCACATATTGGCAGCTGATTTTTTTTTTTGGTCACACTTATAATTGCAGATGACAGCAGCAGCCAGCCAGCATCCATCCATTGAGGTTCTTGGTAGCTCATATAAGAACCTATAGCTCACCCTTGGCCTTCACATCTCCATTAGGAAGTGCACTCTGGGCTTGCGGCATCCTTTTTATATCCTGCATCAAGCCTACCAGTTAGATCCTGCTAGAATTAGATGCTTTGTACACATTAACAACTCAATGAAGCTTTTATTTTTTAAGATGCAGTCTACAAGCATAACAATGTTGGTATAACATAAGTAGCAAGACATACAAGAAGCTATCATCCTAGGTAATGACAACATTACAGCATGGTTTTCAGTATAGTTTGTACAATCACAATCAGTTACACTATAGATAACAACATCCAAACTTACAGCAGCAGATGAAGCACGTATATCCCTATATGCCTCAACTTCAGAGGGAAAAGCTTGTTCAAGTTCCTCAAGCATATGCTTACGCAAACTCTGAAAAGCAAATAGGAACATTATAGTTCATTAAGTTTCCTTAATAACCATCACAAAGAGGAGAGGAGAGGAAGAAGGAAGAAAGCAAAGTATAAATGTACAAATGGACATAGGCCAACATCGACCGTTGGTCTATTCTGTTATACCTACAATGATTGATGCCCCAATTTTTTTCTGGAGACAAGTAGCAAACCAAGCAAAGAACTCCAAGCACAAACTACGAAAATTAAACACACACACAGCTCCCCTCCCCCCCCCCAAAAAAAAAAAAAAAAAAAACTTACTAACACACCGATCCTCAAGAAGTGGTATTTCTCAAACAATTCAAATGGTAACATCACTGCAGTGAGAACATACCAATAGACATATTACTATATTAGTTAGCATAAAGAACTACCGCGCGGTTTTGCTATTGATTTGCACAAGTCTTTAACAAATTATCTAAGCTGCGCGGTTTCTCCCGCCACCATCCCACCCTACTTCCATCAATCAAATTCAGCCAGATCAATCCCAGCTGGCCTGATATACGTGAAAGTTTTCAAGTACCTAGACAAACCAAAGTTCAAAAATTCGAAAAGGAAGATGAAGTCACCTTAAAGGCATCAGTTTTGCCTTTCGTAATCTGATTTTTGGCAATACAACTGTTTAGCACATCCTTGGTAAAATCATCTGGATTCTTCCCATCATCAATCAAACTAATAATACACAAACACAATAATGATAAACTAAGTAAGATCAAAATCAATCAAAATTACATATACGAAAGGGGGGATGGGGGGATGTGGACTCACTTGAGAACTTCCATAGGAATCTGAATGTTGCATTTTCCGGATAATTTCATCATGTTATCAAGCTCCATCACCAATGAATTTCTAACAATACCGAAAACATAAATATAAGAACCTAAATTTTTGCGGAAATTTGGGAAATTGAAGAAATTAGGGTTTAAGAGGAGAGAGAGAGTACATGCGTTGGAGGAGGGGGAGCTGAGAGGCGACATTGAAGGAGGAGACAGTGAGGTAAAGCTGATGAAGAAGACCCAGTGTTTTCTCAATGGAGTTGGTGACGTCAGTTAAGTTTTGCTTCGTATCATCCAAGGTTGCTCCTTCGTTGTTGTTCTTGTTGTTGTTGTTGTTTGTTTGTGTGTTTATGATTCCGTTGTTACCTGCTGTTGCTGTGTGTTGTGAGGGATCCATTGACAAGCTTCCGTCTGGTTCTGAGTGCGGCTTCTTCTCAAACTTTGCAGATGCTCTTCTTGATCTGGCTATGTTTACATCAATTTGCCATGTGAAATTCCTTAAATAGTATTTCACCTTGCTTCAATTTGGGCACAGCATGGTTGAGTAGATAACCAGGGCTTTTTTGTCATTTAACTTTACTATTTAGGTTTTTTATGACATAGGGGCAATTTTGTCATTTTACTGATATGTGGTTACAGTTAGGTATGTAAATAGATTGGAGTCGGAGCTAATCCAACAAAATTCGAATCCGGTCCGACAAGTTCGCGAACCTTAATTTTGGATCTGAATCCGCAAACTTCGACTTCGATCCGTCGGACCTCCGAATCCGATCCGTCGGACCTTCGAATTCGATCTTAAATTTAATATTTTCTTACCTATTTCTTTTTGTTAATTTCATTACTAATACTTTTTACTGATATATGGTTACAGTTAGGTATGTCAATGGATTGGAGTCGGAGCTAATCCAACAAAATTCGAATCCGATCTGACAAGTTCGCGAACCTTAATTTTTAATTTTGGATCTGAATCCGCAAACTCTGACTTTGATCCTTCGGACCTCCGAATCCGATCCGTCGGACCTTCAAATTCGATCTTAAATTTAATATTTTCTTACCTATTTCTTTTTGTTAATTTCATTACTAATACTATAATTCATTTATAATATATAAAGTAAATAAAAAAAAATATATACAACACAAGCAAATACCATGGTTTATTTTACTTTATTTATATATTTATTTTGGGTTATTATAGTTGGTCTTTTTTTAATAGTAACCTTGATAGTACTATTCAGATTGCACTATCAGATTCGGATCACTATCGGGTCGGATCTAATACAATATCCAAATCCGACCCATCTCCTATTCGGAGTCAGAGTTTTTTATCGGATTCGGAGTTGGAGTTTTTTTAAACGGATTTGGATCGGACTTTTTCCTTCGGATCGGATTTGATTCAGATTGAATTGTCGTCCGGCATGCTTATAAGCCGAGTCGAACTCGAGCTTGGCTGAGCTCGACTCGAACTCGAAAGCTCAAACTCGAGCTCGAAAGCTCGTGAGCTTAGAAATCAAAACTCGAGCTCGACTCGAAAACCAAATTTTTGAGCTCGACTTGAAGCTTGAGCTCAAAGCTCAAACTAGAGGAAGCATCACTATGAGCTGTGCATATTTTATAGAATTATGAGTTGTGCATATTTTTATTTGATGAGTAAAAGTGTATTGATAATTTTGAGCTCCAATATGAAAATAAGATAAATTAGTTCAGCTGTGAGTGGAGTAATCAAGTTAAGTTCCTACTTCTTCATAAGGTCATCGACAATATGAAATTTGGAAAATGCCTAGTTACTGACCACTCCCAGCAATTCAATACGGATAGAATATATCACTATATGAACAAGAATAACACATACCCGCAAAGAAAACCAACATATGAAACTACGTAAAAAATAATTCTACCAAAACCCAGAAATACCCACACAAATGGTGATAGTAGCTTCTAGAATTACTCTCTATTGGATCAGGAACATAATTTACCACAAAAAAGGGAGAACTGAAACCTTTCCAGCTAGAAACTTAGAATCAAGAGTAGATCTACTGAAGAAATCAGATCAGATTTAAAGTTGAACACATAACATATGTAGAAACATGTAGAGGTAGACGCAAACACGTAACACATAACACAAATCTCTCATATGCAGTGGCGGTGCCAGGATGTTCGCGTTATGGGTTTGAAATCTACTAAATGATATATATAACCAACGACACACTTGCTAGTTTAGCCATATGCCCGACAACTTTAAAACCTTAAAGTGGTTGCTTTCTTTCCTCTCCCTTCTTTCCTTACCATGCATGAGCTGTATTCTTTCCTCACCATGAGTTGTATTCTTTCTTTTCTTTAATATTGTGTCTTCTGCTATTTAAAGGACCCTCTTTGTGCTAAAACCTCCTAACTTTTATTAGCTAAATTATATGTATATTTCTCTTAATTTGAGTTAAGGTTTACTTAAATTATAGTTTGTGCTTGTTTTAGACCAAATTTCCAAAATCTTCATACTTTGAAGTAGTTTTTCTTGGCTTTATTCTACTTGTATTTTCTTGTTTGTCATCATTGGAACTTTTCTGGGCTTTTTTTAACTTTAAAGAGAATACCATTATGCATGTTTTCACAAAGAATACCACTACTTTTTAAATCCAAACAAAATTTTGGATGAAAACCCACTACCATTTTATCAAACGCATCTTCTCGTTATAATCACTATCCTTATAAATCAACAATTCAACATTTAAAAATAGCAAAGTAATCAATAACAATCATGAATCATTCACTTCACAAATGACCAATTCACATAATTATATTGATAATTTTCAAATCCCAATCAAATCATTCGAGGAATAAGGAGACAAAAGTAGTGCTTACGAAGTGGGTGGCGTGCCGGCATGGGACGGTGGAGGAATGGGTGGCGTGTCGACGTGCCAGAGCAGAGAGTGGGAGAGGGGGCGTGTTAGAGCTACGGACTTGCGAAGCAGAGAGCGGGAGAGCCGAGAGGACTGTTGACTGGGTGAGGGGCCAAGGGGAGCACCGATAGGACTGTAGGAGGCAAGCTTCGGGGCTTGGTGGCTGCTGGAGGACAAATGAGAAATGAGAAAGAAAGAGGGAAAGAAGGAAAAATTTTAGGGATTAAGATTGCGGGTTGCAGGAGGTCATATGAGAAATGAGAAAGAGGGAAAGAAGGAAAAAAAAGGCAAAGGAGTGGAGTATTAGGAATAGAACTTGTACATATATCAGTGTGTGCTGTAAAAAATATATAAAGCTTTAGTATGGGTTCAGTTGAGCCCATTAAACCCAAACTAAAACTGTCACTACTCATATATAGAGGTATACAAACCTCGCAATCTTCCCCAAGTACGGAGAGTTTAGGACGATATTTCGAATCAAACATAAAACATGAAACATCTAGATCTAGCAAATCAGTTTGAATACAAACAACACAATTACTAGAAAATGGAATTAATAGATAACAAAGCAACATACCACTAAAGAAAAAAGGAAAAGGGAGAAGAGAGGAGAAGAGGAAATGAGAGGAGGACGGCTGCACATTAGGACTTTAGGAGTCTTAGGGTTTCCATTTTATTTTTTTATTTTTTCTTTTTCTAAAAGTTTTATTTTTGGCAACATTTTTTAAAAGTTAAATACCTTTAATAATTATATAAGTGTAGCTTTTTAAATACTAGTATAAAAATATACCTTAATAATCTTATAATATTATTTCAGAGTCAAAGTTAACATAAAAACCATCATAACTTAAATAGAACATTATTTGGTTTGATCAAACGTAAAAAAAAACTTAAAACGTAAAACCGTCAAATTTAACAGAAGGTAAAATAATCATGAATTGAACCAAATTGTCTCAAAATTCACAACATAATTGTAAAATAATCATGAATAGAACCAAATTATCTCGAAATGTGGCATCATGAATAGAACCCGGAATAAGATGTCTTAACCTGTCCAAATTGGACTCGGCCTATGGTCAAAACAAACCCGAAATAAACCGTCTTAACCTGGTTAAACCCAAATCATTCAAACCCGAACCGATCAAACCCGAAACCAAACCGGTCAAACCAAACCGTTCGAACCAAACCAATTAAGTAAATAACTGATTGAATCCGATCCGATTATTAACCCGAAACCAAACCGAACCGATCTAAAAATAATTAACAACCCGTTTCAACCCGACCCGTCAGTACCGAATCCGTTACTACCGAATCGAACCCGTACTGATAACCCGAACTAACACCTCTATTGATCATCAATCATCATATTTTTTTAACTTTATTTAGTAGTACTTTAGATTCATCTAAAACACTATATATGACATATCATATGTATTTTGTTAAAAATTATAAGGTTAGAAATATATGAATAATATAACTCTAATTTTGTTTAAATGGTGTCACGTGTCATACATTTCTTAATTAGATCATATGTGACATCATGACATGACATTTGGCTAAAAGTTATGCTGTCAAAAATTGACCCGACCCAAATTATTGAAACAAACTATAACTTGAGACAACCTGTTATAGAACCGACATATAGTGACTCATGACCTTTTTTTTATTTTTATTTTGATTAGTTATTGACTATACCCGTTATTGCTAAGTCGTAATAAACTACAACTTGATTTTATCCGATTCATGATCGCTAACCATATAATCATTGAAATTCATTTAATTCATAATGTCTTAACGAATTTATAAATAAAATTCGTGATTATTTATTACTTAGTAATTTGCATTAGAACTTATCTAACTTATCTTACTTGTACGTGAAATAAATTGAAATAACCCTTACATTATATGCATTGAATTTATACAAACTTATTATTTTTTAAATGATATATTTGACTAATAGAATGTGCAGAGGTTACAATTATTATTAAAAACATAATATTACTTAGCAATAATTGGAATAGTCAAAATTTTAATTTGATATGAGAAATTACAGTTTATTACTATGTGTTAATTATAACGTTAACTCTAAAATATTGCTAGAAAATTTTGGGAACATTTTGTTAGGGACATAATTTTTTTTGTAAGTTAAATTTATTCGTCCAAATAGTCATTCGATCCAAATTTGACCACATTAAAAAACATCCAACTTGATAATTATTTGACCTACCTTTAATTGAAAATTTTGTAATGTTTTGTTACTTTTGTATGGGATATAGTTTCTTCCAAAATTTAATATTTCATCATACTACCCAAGTATAATTTGAACTCAAAATAGTTGATTAAACATCCCTAATATTGATTCAAGCTCTGTACTATCCGACATGATAATTATTCGATCCAATAATATCCGATTTAAATATGACCTGTACCTGAAATTAGCTAACACATAACCAACTCAAACATGAATTAGTACAACCTGAACCCGAAGTTGAACCGGATTTGAATTGTTAGAACCAAACACGACCTGTAGTTGAAAGTAAAAATAACCTGACATGACTTCATCCGAGTTAAACCCGAGTTAAGTCCGAACTGGATCCGATAAAAACTTGACTTGGTATAACCTTACCCTAATATGATCCGAAACAGCGAAAACCGACATAACTTGGTCCGAACACGACTGGAGCGCCCAAATTGACATATATAGTTCGTTGGTTTACTTAATGATCCTCATCTTAGTTTAAATATTAATTATATGATATTTTATGTTTCCTAAATATTGAGAATGATTAAATTTTGCTGGATAAATAAAAATTGTATTTTTTTTGTTGGAAAAATAAAATTAATCAAAAATTTATTATTTTATGAATATATACTAAATATTATAAAAGAACCGAGCTTCACATGAGCTTTTCGAGTCGAGCTTTTAACAAACTTTCAAGTTGAACTTCAAACGAGCTTATACCGAGCTTTCGAGTCGAGCTTCTAACGAGCTTTCGAGGCGAGCTTTTAACAAGATTTTCGAGTCGAGCTTCTAACGAGCTTTCGAGTTGAGCTTCTCACGAGCTTTCGAGCTGAGCTTTTAACGAACTTTTCGAGTTGAGCTTATAACGATCTTGATTCGAGCTTCTCAGGAGCTGGACTTTGCTCATCTTGGCTCGTTATCTTATCAAGTTGAGTTCGAGCTCGAGCTCGAATTGAGTCTACTCGAGTCGAACTTTGATTGAGTTTTGACCGAGTCGAGTTCGAGTTGCTCACGAGTAACTCAAACTCGATAAGCACCTCTCGAAGGTAGTAATTCTCTTTCGAATTTGGATTTTTTAAAATATTAAATTTTTATAATTTTTTATTTTATAAATTTAAAGATATTTGAAAAATACATTTAACATAAAAAGTCGTAAAAAGTTAAATAAAATAAAAAATTAGGAAAAAGGTAGTATTTCCATCAAAACGTCCTTTCTCTTTTTTTTAACACCCCTCCCAACTTAAATGCGCCTCTCCCCCCTCTCTCCTCAGGTGTCCACACTTTGAACATAGCTCCCACTCTAGATCATCTCCAATACGGAGTACATTCAAACCCATTTCGCAAAATTCTATAATAAAATCTGGGCACTCCTCCAATTTTTGCTGAACGTTCTCCCTCACTCACAAATTCAGTTCCACCCCCAATTCAGTGTACTAGGGTTCATCCTAATTCCCTAAAATTGATCAATTAATCACTCCAATTCTATTGAAATTGAGGTTGAAATATGGAAAATGGGGGCAGTAACCAACCCCCAATTGAATCTGGATTGGTTAATGCTACCACTATGAATGGAAATGTAAATGTAAATATCAATATTAATGGTGCAAGTACAAATGATCAGAATTTGTTGAAGCTTCAAAAGCATCACAGTTCGTGCAGGAGATCTCAGAGAAAGCCAATGTCATGGTCATTATTGTGTGGGATTATGCTGTTTGCGCTTGGGTTAATCTCGTTGTTTACTGGACATGTTGTGTCTGATATTGATTATTACTCTCAACGCTTGATTAAGCCTCACTTCATAACCAAATGGGTAACTTTCTTATATATTTTTTTTTTATTTCTGGGTTTTTTTATTATTTAAATTTTGCCTGAAATTTTCAATTTTTTATTTACTGGTTTTTTCCCCCTGTTTACCCTATTTTTTGGGTCATGGGTTTTGTTTTATTGAATTGAATGCAAAGTTGGCTGCTTTCATTTTCAGTGTTTCTCTCTTTTAATTCCACCTGTTTTTTTTTTTTTTTTTTCGGTTGTGTGCGTGTGTTTTTTTAGCTTAGTTTTATTTTTAGGTGTATGAGAAAGTTGTATCTGATTCTCAATTTTGGGTTTCAGCTTGGATTTTTTTTTTACTACTGAAATTGCAGTTTTAGGTAACTTTGAGATATTTTATTACCCGGGTAAATCTTTCCTGGTTTAGAATTGATCTGGACTGGCGTTCAGAAGAATAAAAATTACAGAATTGAGGCTATCTTCACTCCAAATTGGAGCTGGGAAATTGCTTTGATTATCTCTGTCCTTTAGGAATGTATATATTTCCGTGGCGCATGGCTTGGACGATTGAAAGAAGTGTTTTGATTATATGTCCTTCAGGAACTGTTTTGACTGTTTGAGATCCCAGATCCTGGATTCTCTATCCCTCTCTTTGGAGGGATCCTATTGTTTTGATGGTGGAGAGTAAGCATATCAGTTAGGTTAGTGGTTTAAGCAAGCGCTGTAGACTGTAGTACTGTACCCTGGAATGTGCATTTGTGTTCGAGGTTTTAAATAGTCTCGTATACACTCTGGGCTGAACTTCTTCCTTCGCCTAGTTGGCGAGATGACCAAATTGACGCAAAAAGGAGAAAAAGAAGTGTTTTAAGCATGAAAAGTAGTTCTTCAGAATATATGCAATGTTTTAAGTATATTTCTTTTCCTGTGTTCAGAAACTGATTTAAGGCTGCCACTTTTTCTTCTTCTTACAGCCTACTTAATCTAGCTTTTCATGGGGCTTATAATTATACCTTTCTCTGTATTTTGCTACTGATGTATGTACAAGTAAACGCTGTCAACCTAGAATACGAAGGGACTAATTATGAATTTCTCTGAAGGGGACATGATAATGTTTGTGCTTTAATGTAGCTTGTGAGATTTTTCCAATATATGGTGCTGCTTTGTTCTGTAGGCTAGGAGCAATCACGAGCCAATTAATGTATGGAAATCAAAATATATTGATGCTTACTATGGATGCAGTAGAAGAGGCCGCCGTTTTCGTTGTAAGTCAAATCATTTCCTGAGCAGATTTTGTGCTGAGGCTTTAGTTTGATTCATAGATTGCGTGAAATCGCAATGATAACAATATTTGTGTGGTTAACTGTATGCCATGTCTGCCCTCTTAAGGCATCCTGCACTGACCATTGTATTTCTCAGCTTCTATTAATCATATTAAGTTAGTTTATATGAGGTTTCTTCAGCAAGCTATCTCAGATGAGATTCTCCTTTTGTACTTTTTTAAACTTCAAATTAGCTATTTATGATTAAATCCGAAATCTTTGGTTGGTTTTTATGAGTTAAGTCGGAGTTCTTATATCAATGTACCTCCTCTAATGTTACCTAATCCAATGCAGCTGCTGTCCCGCAAAGATTTTCAAATGGCTATTTGCTTATTGCTACCAGTGGAGGACTGAATCAACAGAGAACTGGGGTAAGTGGAGATCTTTCATGCTTTACTTTGTTGATGTTGTCAATACATGATATTGATCATTCTCTTTTAGCTTTTCTTATTCATTTTTCGTTCTTCTTCTACTGGGATTTTAACTCTTATTGTTTTTTACAGATAACTGATGCTGTTGTTGTAGCTAGAATATTAAATGCTACTTTGGTCGTTCCTTCGCTGGACCACAATTCCTTTTGGAAAGATGAGAGGTATGTATGATTGGTATTTTTTTAAAATAGAGTTTCTCTTAGACATATGAGTATACGGCCATATGGTAGTTGTCTTATGAGGATATCTTCTATTTATATGCAGTGAATTTGCAGACATTTTCGACGTTGATTGGTTCATATCTTCTCTTGCAAAGGATGTGAAAATTGTGAAAAGAGTTCCTGATAAAATCATGAGATCTATGGATAAGCCTCCATATACAATGCGAGTGCCAAGAAAATCGACCCCCGAAGATTATATGGAGTTAGTGTTGCCAATACTTTTGAGACGGCGTGTAAGAAAGCTTCTTCTATGTACTTCTCCCTAATCATTTGTTGATTTCATTTTGAAATGAGAGAACTAAAGATATTGAGTTCTTTTGGTAAATTGGAAGTTACTTTGTTTCCTTGCTCTTTGGCCTGAACACCCAGGTTGCTGTATCATTTGTTCCTTGTGCAGGTTGTGCAGCTGTACAAGTTTGACTACAGGCTAGCCAATGACCTTAACCCAGAGCTTCAAAAGTTGCGATGTCGAGTTAATTTTCATGCACTGAGATTTACCAAACCTATACAGGAACTTGGTTCAAAAATCATGGTTAAAATGCATGAGATGGCAAAGCGATTTATTGCAGTTCATTTGAGGTTTGTTTGGTCTTGTTGTAAAACTTTTATCAATGGAAATGTGGAATAAACTTGGACTCTTTATGTCAGTGTCATTGTTGTTTCCTTGGAATCCCTTTTCTCTGATGAACCTAAAAATTTTCCTTGTGAAATGTTTTTACAATTTGAGAAGGTCCCAAATGCCTGCACACTTCCGTAGTAAAAGATTATTCACTAAAATTCCTTTCACCTATCACACAAGACTTCTCTGAAAAAATGCAGCTATAAGTGAAACTTGTATTTTTTGGGGAAGGGGGCTTTTCCTCAATACAGCCTTTGCTTTTTCTTAGTGTTTAGTCATTAGTGCCTTGGCAGTGAAATTTTGAGTTCTTGTTTTGCTGTTTTTGAATGTTTATGTATGTTATTCTTTATGCATCATAATCAAATTGCTAATGTGTTATGTCAGTGACACCTTGTCAGTTTTGCTATGTTCATTAATTTTAAAGCACTGAAACAAACTTATTTGTGAATATAAACTTGAGATGGTACAATTTCATGTCACTAATGTTCAACAATCTAACATGTGTAGGTTTGAGCCTGATATGCTTGCATTTTCTGGATGCTACTATGGTGGAGGTGAAAAGGAAATAAATGAGCTTCGTGAAATCAGGAAACGATGGGACACGTTACCAGTGAGCTTTCTTCTTTGTCCTTGCTTTTACTTTTCCTTTTTGTTCCTTTTTTCTTATCATCTCATCCTTGGGTGGCAATCCTTACTCTTAAAATTTTGCAAGTATCTACATCTAATAAGCAAGTCGATTGTATATGGAACGCCGCAATTTGGAAGTTGGAAATTTGCAGCATAATTCCTTGAATTAATTATGGGGATATTAAGTTGAAATTCACAGTACCGTGTTTGATTCAAATGGCCAGTTGCCAAATTTTGTAATTAACAGAGGCAACCATTGTGTCTTCACTAAGTGAATGATGCTTTGTGGTTATTGGTTCCAATTTTTCTTCCCTAGGCATCAAGCCCAGTTTTGATTATCTGAAATCCTGTCCTTGATCCCCAATTTGATCTGGCGTGATCCATTCCTCCTGTTAACCTCCATTGGAAAAGAGGGAGCTGAAGAAAGAAGCATTGCCTTTTTATGAATTTACGCAACTGTGTCCTTGGAGTTCAATTTATCGTTGATAAACATGTAATATTTATAACTCTTATGTTTGTTATTGAGGTATCTATATGATACACTTTCTTATGGCACAAATTTTTTACCTAACTTAAAAAAAATTAAGATTCTAAAATTTACCTTTTAAGGTTCTACGACCAGCTTTCAATCTACAAACTCGCTTGCATATATAACCTATTTGGTCTTTGAGTTTTGTGGACCATGACCCCAGTTATATCTTCTCAGTGTTGGGTATGATTTCATCTTGCTTTCTGCTTTTATGTCCTCAATATGTTTCTTTATTTTAAACTCGGAAAGAATTAGACATTTCAGATTTATGATGTCTTTTATAATCGATTCTGAGGTACTAGATGTTGGGAAAAATTTGGTGATCATTGATTTTTTTTGTAGGTTATCATCCTAATGAATTGAGCATGGAGACAACATTCTTAAATTCGTCTTGCAAACTTTTAAGCAGAACCAAGTTATCTGGTTTCATGCTTGTTACTGTTAAAATTACAGTGTCTTGGAATGTGGATATTTTTCTCGCTATGTCATACAACATAAATATTACTCCTTTACTTTCTTGGACTCTCTCATAATGTGAATCTTCTTCTTGCTAATATTTTCAATTGTTGTTTAGGAGTTAAGCCCACTTGAAGAGCGTAAAAGAGGAAAATGTCCACTTACTCCTGAAGAAGTTGGTTTAATGCTGAGGGCACTTGGCTACAAGAATGATACCTACCTTTATGTGGCATCTGGTGAAATATATGGTGGGGAAGCAACTCTACAACCTCTTAGGGAACTTTTTCCGAACTTTTACACAAAGGAGATCCTTGCTGGTGAGGAGTTAAATTCTCTTGTGCCCTTCTCGTCTCGTTTGGCTGCCATTGACTACATAGTATGTGATGAAAGTGACGTTTTTGTGACTAACAACAATGGGAATATGGCAAAGATACTTGCTGGTCGCAGGTAAGACTCAAAATTCGAAACTTTTTCTATAAGCCTACATCTTGGTTTTTTTTTTTAATTTTAAACCATAGATAAAGCTATTTTTTTTTTTGCAAAGTGTCACAAGTCTGGATTTGCTGACAGTGTTGACTGTTGACAACAGATGCTAGCTAGAAAATTAAAGATTATAGTATGCTTAGTTTGCTGCTTTACTTAATGAAAGTGGCGTGGGGAATGGAAAGTCATCTAGCTTTCATTAGAAAAAATACGTCAACACCTATTTTGGGTCTAACATCAGTTGTCAAGCCTGGGAGTCCATATGGATAGTTGACTAGTAGCTTTCGCCAATTGTGATAAAGAAATACTAGGAGCACCTTTTTGATTGGCCATCAGGAGATCTTCCCTAAAAGTAACGACTTGACTGTTAGATCTGAAAGCAATAGTAGAAAATTATTTTAGTAATCATTAAGCAGTTGGGATGAGGGAAAAAAACCAAAAACTATGGGATTATATTGTTGAAATGCTATGAGGTCTTTCTGATGAAAATTAATCTGTTTACTAATCCCTTATTAGTTATGTCAAATTAGGTGCATCTTGTAATATCTGCCAAACTTTGCTTCAATACTTTTCAATGTGCATTCCTGTTGCTGACTTGAAATGCGACGCTTGGAACATCTTAATGATCAATTCCTCAAGTGTAAACTAGTTGATGACCTGTACATATTGCATGTAGTGTTTTTAAATTCTTGATTCACCTAAGATAATACTTGAGCACCAATATACTATTGTAGCAAACACCCTGATCCCGGAAAAATGAAGGTCACAGAAAGATGTATCCTAGATTTAGAAGAATGTGGGTGTATAATTTTTGATTCTAAGGCGTATCCTAGATTGTGAAGAATGATGGTATATAATTTTAGTCTCTAAGGCACATTCCCTGGCTGTTTCAGCTAGAAAAGGTGTCTAGTTAGTGTTTATGCTTCTACTCTGCCCAAAAAAAAAAAAAAACTGGACAAACCACTTGTTGAAACAAAAACAATTTCTATTTATTGTTTCAACTTTTTGTAGATGATTCGTAATGCAGGTGAACTTTGGGAATGATTACCCTCCGAGAACTAACTCTAGCAATTATTACTCTTATTTAGAAGGTATATGGGCCACAAGAGGACAATTAAACCAAATGCAAAAAGGCTTAGTGCTTTATTCATGTCAAGGGACTCCATGGATTGGCGTACATTTGCCAAAAAGGTCAAGTCAGCCCAGCGGGGATTCATGGGTGAACCAGATGAAATGAAGCCTGGAAGGGGCGAGTATCATGAATTTCCAGCCGCTTGCATTTGTAGGAGACGAACACTAATTAACAGCAGTAGTGAAGAAGTTGACATTTCTGAGAGTGAGAGGTGGCGCAGATTCAACAACACAGCTATCGCAGAAAGTTTGGGATCTGCAAATAACTCAGAAGATGATGAATTTTTGCCTAGATTGTGATTGTGTTAAGTTTTTAATCACAAAACCCCAAGAGGATAGATTCATTTTCTTTTCAGTGGATTTTGTTAACATTCGAGCTAGATTGATGTATATATCAGTTAGAACGCTCTGATGACCTTCAATTGTCTATAAATGTTTTTGCAGCTTATGTAGCTTAATCAGAATTGATTCTTTATGTGTGATTAAACCCAAGATGTGTGACCTAGCAGGCCTTGTTCTCTGTTCTTAAACATTCTCGTTGCTTAAGCAGAAGTTCTAAAGCAACTTTTTGTATTGATGTGTTCCTTCTTTGAAGCATTGTTTTCAGTTGGCATGAAATTTAATGTTCTTTTTTATTTTAAGGTGTAATATGACAATTTTAAAGTGATTGAGAGGGTTTCTTAGGGTCACTAGTCAAGGGTGGAAAAACTGACTTGACTCGAAAACCCGACCTGAAAATAGCGGGTTAGGGTTGAGATTTTCGACATGAAAACTTAAAGACACGAACCCAATTTGAAATTAAATGAGTTAGGTTAAGGTTGAAAATTTAAACTCGAAAATGACCCATTCAACCCGAATTTTTTTTCACCTTATTTTTTTTATGATTTTTAATTTGTTAAGACATGAATAGGTCTACCCTGTAGGCCTTAATGTTATACAACTCCCAATTCGCGTACAACCTTTTTTTCTTTGGACTACACCTACACCCGTACTTCTAACTTATACAACTCTCAACGTCTGTCCTTTGGTCCAAAACACAACCTATTCCCTATCTGTCACCTTGTGAATTTTTCTGTCCATTAAAAAATCACCCTATATTATCACCAACCAAATTAATTACGTCTATACCCATCCAGCTATCTATACTACATCTCATCTTCTAATCTCAGTCGTTCTTTCAATCCGTATCCTCAGTAAATTCTCTCCTATGCCTTCAATTTTCATCATCATTCATATCCTTAGCCTTATCATCTTATTATCTCTCCGATGAAACTCTGAATTCCTGAGATCTACGTTTCAATTCTTGGATACAATAAGTCTTCAAATCTGTTGTGTCAAGTCCAAGGCGACTTTATGCCAATTGAATGTGAGACTCCAGATCTTGAGCTTGTTAAGGTTACTAATGAAATGAAGTCCTTCAATGCATATGCTAAGCTATTATTGGAAAGGATCAATAAGCACCACATGGGTGCCCGGTCTAAGAGGGTTGCCGAAGTGCCGAAGCCGAGAAAGAAGACAAAAAGAAGAGAGTGATTTTAAAGCCAACTTATATGTTCTCTGTTCATTCTATATTTGCTCCAACCTGAATTATAGTATTATTCGTCATAGTGTTGATTTATTTATTTTTTATCGTGGTTTGTAATTTGTTAGGACTTTATATTGGTATGTAACAGTTAATTAGGCATTTAGATTTTATTTGATTTTCTAAAAAACTTTAAGTTTGAAAATCATGTTTGAAAAAATTAGGTTAAAAAAACAGGGTTTTGTTAACTGTTAAGTAGGCTGTTTAGTTAAAAAAAAAAAGGTCAAATCAAGTCATTTAACTATACTTTGAGTCAAGACGTACCTGCCTGCAGCATTGAATAATAATAGCGGAGAGCTAAACTAGAATGGAAAAATATCAGGTTCGGGTTGGGGGATAGCTGACCCAAAAATAGATGATCGAATCCAACCCAACCTGATATGTTTGCCACCCTCATCACTAGTAACATAAGATACCTCATAGGGTATTATGAGGTTGTCTAAAACCATTTAATTTCTAATAAACGATATGTTTGGGCCCCAATTAAAGCATTTTGAAATATGGTTGAAAGTATAGTTTCAAAGTGATGGAGAGGGTTTCTTGGGGGTCTCTAGTAACATAATGTGTTACCTTTCTATGATTAAAAGAAAATCAAAATATCCCATATTTGAAGGATATTATTAGTGACTGTGAACCCTTTTGAAGAAATGGCTTGGAAACACATTGGGAATCATTAGATTCCTTATAGGGTCATACAAGGATATTTGGTCCCTATTTTAAGGTTCAACGATTTAAATATATTGATTTACCAATTTGGTCCCAACTAAGAGAACAAGTCTAGAGATAATTATTATCAGGTTAGCCTCTTTTAATGTTTTAGATTCATGAACATTAATATCATATAAATCCAAAAATATACTTGAATTGTATTTGAGTTTAACCCAAATTATTATATTAATTATTAGATTAGTTATTAGACTAATGTTTTAAATGTATCCAAAATACAAAACAAAATGGAACATGTCAAAAGTATTATCTTGGGGCAAATATTGTCTAAAACTGTGTTCAGGCTCTTGCAATAGTTTACGCAAACTTGTTGCCCGCTACGTGAGCTTACCGCCTTAGCAAACTCTCATGTTTATCACGCTTATTTCTTTTTCTTTTCCTATAAATACATTAATTCATGCACATTATTTTCATCAACTCTTATTATCAAAAAATTTCTCTACAAATATTTAAAAAACACTTGTAACTAATATTCTATCTTTCATGATGGCGATTCTCTCTCAAGCAATCTCGACTTTAATTTGTATTATTTTATCCCGACAATCAAGATATATAATATATAAGGGCTTAAAATTAAATTTTAATCTTTTTTATTTGTTGTTTACTAATATTTTATTAATTTATAGCCATGTAAATGTTAGCGCTTTGGATATGTTATACATTTTTATTTAAACATGGTTTATTTTGGCATGATCAATATTATTTTAGCATGATTTTAAAAAGTTTTTTGTGGAGAATTTTTGTTATTAATTTTGATAATTTTTTACGCATAATTCATGTTTATTTTATGTTTTGGTCTTTAATTTTTATTATCATGTTTATTTTATTTATTGTCACATGCATGTTCTATTTTTATTTATTGCATTAATCAAGACGAGTATTTAAAAATGATGCCTAAATCAAATGATTTTAGACAACCGACTAGGCTGAACATGATTTTCTAAGAAGTACCAAATTACTAGTCTTTTGTGTGCATCCATTTAACCCGCTTTTAATAGATGTAGCTATGTGTATAATATTAGGGATTTAATCTTGATCATTGTTTAGTCTTGGATTATTTGACATATGATTGAATTAAGTAGAGCCATTTATGAAGGAATATGACTCATGGCTCATGGTTTAATCCATATCTCATCCCCTAATACAACTTTGGCCGAGAAAACAAATGGAGTTATGTCTCTTAATGGTCACAATGAGAAAACCTTTGCTATGCATATATCAGTATATCCCTTTCGATATGTCTCTCTATTTATCTATTTGTTAAATTCTTGAAAAGGTTTATAAATCTTCCTTTAAGATTCATTGGCAACTCTTACTTTGTCACTTTGATTTTTCTTTCAAGAATCAATCATGAAAGCCCCATTACCAAATATGTTCAAAGGAGCAATTGCAACCCATACGCAAATCAATGTCTATATGAACCATAAACGACAATAAATTTGGTCAAACATATACTTTGATTTTTCATATCACGTTGGAATAGAATACTCATACTTTAATATAAACGGACTAGACAATACAAATGATGTTAATTTTAAATGTTTAAGTATTTCAAAGGTTTACAAATATAACATTTTTCCCCAAGAAAAACAATATTTTTCCACCAAAAAAATACACATTTCCTACATTTGGATTTTTTTCAAAGTTTTTTCAATTATTTATCAACAAACCCTTTTAGTTGACTTTCATTACTTTTTCATATTTTTCCACATTTTTCTGAATTCTATTTCTATAATATTCCACCAAATTTATAATTATACACATTAAATCGTGTAGAATTGGGTCAGAAAATAGTGTAATTGGTTAAGGTCATAGGGGATCACGCTTCGAACTACGATCCTTGCAAAAAATTACCCTTGATATCGTAGTACGAATGAAATAACATTGTAATGTTGTCATGAACCAAAAAAATATATTTTAATAAAATTTATAACTAATACTTTGCGGTTACAACTACAAGCATGGTACAACTTTTAAATTACATCAACCGAAGTTAAAAAAAAATCATATAGAGTCAACTTAGGCAAAAGATAAAGCATTTGTAACTCTATTATCCATAAATTATGCACTCGTAATGTGAATAAAAAAAAATATTTTGTCCAACAAGTACTCCCTCCATTTTTATTCCTCCTATTGAAATTAATTTGGGAGAGTTTTATAATCTAATCATTTGTAAAAATTAAGAAACTTTTAAAGTTAAATATTAAAATAATCTTATTTTATGCTAGTGGGATCATTAGGGATTAATTTTAGTTGCAATAAATCTTATTTAAAAGTGTGAAAATAGTAATGGAAGTGACTTACGCACATGAATATAGTAAATAGTAAAAATAATTGTGAAAATATATTTTATTGATGAGGATATTTTGGAGAAAAAGTTCTGTAAAAGGTAAAGAATAATGATATAATAATTGGAACATACCAGTTTGAAAAAGTGGAAAGATTATTTAGAAACACAGTGAGTATTAACTACACTTAAATACATAGTCAAGAACTTCTTTCTTCGTAATTTAAGTTAGATAGTTTATGAAAACCGCAATTATTCTAAAGCTTCTGATAAAAATAATTGCTACATTACCACAAGAGATGGCGACTACTGAAATAGTATAATGCTATAGAAAAGCATCTTTAAAGCCCAACTATACCAAGCGAAACCATGTACATCCGTCTATGAGTGAGGAACTCGAGAGTAGGATCCACTTTTCAAAGATCTACAATCAAATATAAACATCTGCATCGCAGATTTAACAACTAAAACTTTCACAAAAAAAAAAAAGATTTAACAACTAAAACTAAACTGGGTAATTCCAGTCCTAGCTCCTAACAAAATAACTGTAAATATACAGTGTACCAACAATCAATCAGTAGCCTTCTCTGCATCCAGAAATGGGTTGGAACTCACGATAGCATGTCACCGAATGTTATTTCCCTGTAACAATGACGGTGAATTTCATCTCATTTTAACAGAACACATTAATGCACTGAAAAACAAACAAAGTACCTCTAGCCGGCAAGTTCCTCCGACCTTTGTCTTGTGAAGCAGAAGGCATCTTGGGAATTACCATGGAACTCTGGAGACCTTCTAATAGCTGCAAAACAATTCTTCAGTTAGACATACACGTCAAATGAGGGTCAACCGCAGCTACAAGCCATAAGCACTAGAAGTTTCCTAGGTCAGAATCACTGCCTATATTGGGGGTATTGAGCAACCATCTATGTGTATGACACAAGCCAGATCAGTGTAGGTGTCTACACATATTAGGAGAGGTACGATGCTGTAACACCGACTAGGTCTACATTGGAAGAAGGGTATGCCTTTTAGTTCACCACAACCCAGTCTATATCAGAAGAAAGAGGGATGGCTCTTTCATACAAAGAAATCCTTACTTATTGGTAGCAATATTTGGTTTTAAAAATGTGTATTTACTCTCATTTTAAAGTAATTGGATCACCTTAAACTCAGATTTGATGAATCCTCTGTCTTTCATGGGACTCAAAGTCCCCAATCGGATAATGAAAACCCCAAGAAAGAAGTGCAAAAACTCCAACCACTAAACTAAGCATCCTGAATACCATATAATTTTTACTCCTACCCCAACTTACACTTCCCCGACCTCTCTATCCTTCAGTGCGCACAGAGAGCAAAAACAACCCAATCACATATTGCTCACCTTCAAGCCTTCAAGAGACCATATAGTCATAAACAAAAGCTAATGCATCTTGCAATGGCATGCATATGAAACCACAAAATGGTGGGAAATACTCGATCAAAAGGCTAGGAACTTTATTGACCCAAAGACACTCTTAACTAAAATGGAAATCTAAAATCAACTGAAGAATAAAAACTTTCCAAATTTTGACCAAGTATCCAAAAAAAGTTGGGAAGCATCCAACAAGAGGCAAGAAGCCAGTAACAAGCAAAAAATCACACCCTTATCACAGCTATTTATAAGATAAGAATGTGTCCATGTGGATAACAGCAGTCAAGCCATGCTGACTAGATCAGATCTTATTTTGACAATCCAGTAGATAAAGAACTTGGACTCAGGGCCTCACCCACAAATATTATCTTGTATGCAGGACTAGGTTGATCTCAAAAATGAAAATGCAATACCAAGTACTTAGGAGTTAGGATTATATTTTTCCTTCTGTTTATTGTTTTCAGACTTCTAATCTAAATAAGGATGTCTCATATTGTTTTTCATATTTCTTTTTTGGATAAAAACCTGTTTATCCCAGAAACCCTCATGGGAACAAATCTTAAAGTAACAACTTCCCTTAAGGTACCACAGGCTGGCACAGGCTACACCGTGACTTATATTCTAGTCTTCATTTTTGTGATAATTTGATAAACCCTATCGTTAAAAAAAATATAAAAAAATGCAAGGGAAGTAAGACTCCAGAGACCACAATATAAAATTATACTCGCATGAACCCATAAGTAATAAGCATGGTAACTGGTATTGGAGGACATTAGAAAAGGTCCAAATTCAGCACTGTTCTCCAAAAGTAAGTTTTCACTGTTCAGAATCAAGTTTGTCCGGACCATCTTATTTCCAGATTTGAGACAAATCTAATACTGTTTTAGGTTAAACAAATTTTAGAGCAATAATTTCTCCAAGACTATACCTACACCTGAATGAATAAATTTGAGAAGTAATCAATAAAAAAATAATCAACCATTGACCACGAACGTAAAGAAGTATATATGTACAAGATCCCTGATAGGAAAACTTACTCTATGTGTTGGCTGAATTCTGCGATTTGATCTACGAGGCTCCAAAACATCCAGGCTTGATTTATCAGTATTAGCAGAGTATGGTCTCTCCTCCATTTTACTCAACTTTCCACTAGAAGGCACTAATTTGCCTTTATTTAGTCGATCCAACCTGGTATTTGATGAAGAGATCTTCTTAGATGCAGTGCTCAGAGAATGAGGAAGCAAAGACGACAAAGGAGCTTCTGTTGCTACTTCATAGGCATTGGAGCTATGATCTATCGGTTTTTCAAATGTGTTACCATGACCATCAGAATCCTCCAAATCACTGCAACGATCAATCACACTGTCAGCACCTTTAGTCATTGTAGACCTAGAAATTTCCCTCTGAGGTAAGGTGCGATTAGTTTTGCGAGTGCTAGGAGCTCTAGGCCTGGATTCAGCTGTACGTTTTTCCTTGGGGTCATTTCTTGATGGAACTTTCCATCCTCGTGAAGCTGTTCCTTGAGGCATCAAGTATTTAGATAATTTGACTGGGTCATTTACGTCACTACTCTTATTGCTCTTATTTGGAGGGAAATGTTTGCTGACTTCCATGAATTTACGCTTCTTTCCGGTTGGCTTAGGGACTCCAAAGATTACCCTTGATCCTTCCTTCTGCTGGTTTGTCCTCAAAGGTCGACGTGCACCAAGCTTGTCATCATTGGTAATTTTTCCTATGTCAAATGTTCTCTCACTAGCAGACAAAGTAAAAGATTTTGATTGTTCATGTTTCCCCATAGCAGAATCCCCATTATTTGATTCTTTATCCTTTGCTTCAGTTGCTGATTGAGGAACTTCCAGCTTTTGGCGTTTCTCCTGTGGTACATCACTCTGCACACAAGAATTGAAGAATTCTTCATGACTTTCAGTAATGTGACAAGAGCTCAGTCACAAAAAATCACAAAGGAAACTTCGATTAAAACTGATTTTGTTCAAATGTTTACTACTGAATGGTGTGACAAATAAACTAATAAATAAAATAAAGCAAGAGCAGCAAACTCCCTATATTGTTAGTTAATCAGTTCAAGGACAGAGCTCACTGGTAGTTTTACAGATAATTAAACTCAGGGTTTTACTTAACATAGCCCTGAGAGTTTCTGGATAGCATTAAAAATTTTCATCACAATGGTAAAAATTTGAAAAATCTGAAGAAAAAAAAAATACACCTTAGAAATATCCTTAAAATAATACCTGCTCAGAAGCATATTGCCCTCTTGAAGAGGACCATTCAATCCATTTCCCATTAATCCATGACAGCGATGCTCGCAAATTCCACACCCTAACAGTAGGGGTCTCTTCTTGGGCTGCAGCAAATTTAACAGTTAAGAAAAAAGTAATTCCTTTTAGAAAAATACAATACAAACACATATGAAATACAACAAGAACCTGGAATATAGACTTTTAATGTAGTTTCATCCTTTTCTTTTTTTTCAGTCACCACACCTTCCCACCAGCTGAAAAAGAAAACAAAAAAACGTCAATAACATCTCTCAGAAACGAAGGACACTTGGCGCTAATAAAGTCATTTTTGAAGAAATAATATAGAAAAACAGTAATCAGGAAAGAAACAGACAAAAAATGCAAAAATTGGATAGAACTTTTTCCTGACAAACTCTTCATAATTCCATAATCAACATAAAAACTTAAATAATATCTCCAAAAAAAAAAAAGATGAGAAAAATATAGCTCAAAAACTTAAAACATTTGACAAGGAACATAGAAAGTAGCATTGCAACCTCTCAACCCTAAACATTGACTAGAATGGTAAAATCTTGCATTAAAAAAAAACTTTTTTTGGTAAAATTATTGAATGCTACAAATATTTACCTTAAACAGTGAAACCACAACCTTGAAAAGTACGATCAACAAAACAGTGGTATGACCTCTACCCGAAACACAAGAACTCTCAACATAAATGGAAGGACATAAATATAACACTTTCATGGATTCATGCCTCATAAGAATATAAGGAAATGGGGGAATGGACAAAGGCACAAAAAAACAATAAATATTGATGAAGCTGAGGTAGAATAGGTTACCAGCCATCAATCAGCACATCAACCCTATCACCAACACACCAAGCATAATCTCCAAGAGCAGCCCTGCGTCTCTTTCTCGTTTTTTGATATTGCAAAGCAATTGAAGGATGGGCCGCACGTATGATGGGCGCTTTATCCCCTTCACCTTCAAGAGGCACCCATTCCCGGAGATTTCCAGAGCCTGAAATAAATAAGTCCAAAGATAAATCATTGCATCATAACAAAGAAATTAAAAGTTGTGCAAATACAATTATAGCATCTAAACATCTAGGCAGAAAACAAAAGTAAAATTTCAAAAACAAAATAGAACAAAAGAAAAGGTTGAAGCAGAAAGAAAATTAGTATGGAAATATGTTACTTTAGATAGTATGGAACTGAGTACAATTGTTAAATTACATATAGCAAGCCACCTTACAAGTCGCCAAACAATTTAATCATTCACGGCACATCAATCATTTCTTGACATCTGTAATTAAAGCTATTACACCCATATATACAAAGCCATTATAACAAACATTTCTGTCTCAAAATTAAAAATAATACTCTGAAGAAAAGTTTTTGAAAAGGAGTACGTAAGAACAACTAGCAAAACAAATATATAGCCCCCTATTATCAGCATAACCATCCAAAGTTGCAGACAGAAAAAAAGTTTGTTTGGATAGCTATCAGGGAAGGAAAGAGAAGGTAGGAGTAAGCTTCCAACATTGGAAGGGCTTGATTCATTAAAAGGGGAAGGAAAATGGATTCCTCATATTCACTTCCCTTCTATATCCCAAAGACACAAAGTCATATGATTCAAATCCAAACAAGTTAAAATGGATTCTTCATATTTTCTTCCCTTCTATATCCCAATGTCATATGACTCATATCCAAACAAGTTAACAGTATAACTGGCAATCAATACAAAATCACAGTCTTCAGTCTTAGTTCGTAGAAAGTGCACAATGTACCAGGTTAAAAGATTCACCAACTCCATCATCCCCGGCAACACAGGAGCAGCCAAAACAATAAAGCAATATCATCAAGCACCGAGGCACAAATGTTGAGATACATGCTTGATTTGTCATCTTCATTCTTCTTTTATTTTATTTTTTTTCTTTTATCTCCACACCGGGCCCCTTTTAGAAGAGCATTTTAGCAAAAAGCATTGTCAAGAATATTAACGGATCTTCCTTGCCTTCCCCCCCCCCAAAAAAAAAAAAAAGAAGTCATTTGCATACTTGATAGTTGATACATGCACCTTCCTAAGAAAAAGCTAGGATTACAATCAAGAAGAGGATGTTCGCCACATTATACATATGAACAAGGCAGCAAATTCTATTCAGAGCCATAGTATCTAGACGTGGTTGGGAACCATAATTGAAATATTTCCACAATGAATCAGTAAGCCACATAATAATTATTTTGCAACATAGGATTTCACTTTCCATTATTGACAGATAAGGTTTTGATTTTGCTATTGCTTCTGCTAAGGGTAGCATTTAAAGCCATATTATTGATATTAATAAAATATCAGCTATACCTTCCTCAGACAAAAGATCGTTGTAACATACAAAAGCCTTCCCATCTTTTATACTCAAGACATTTGCAGCGTACCATGCAGACTTCAGACCATTTCCAGGCTTGAAAACCTTTCAAAAAGAAAACCAAATACAAGCATGAAGACAGCATTGATCAGAAGCTTAAACAAGCAAAATGCCACAAAATAAATATTTGCAATACTCACAAGGGCAAGTTACTCAAACAAAAGGGTAAGGTAAATAGACAAAAAAAATAAGGAAGAAAAAGTAAGATCTTAGGTCTTTCCATGAGCATACAGCACAAACCTCAACTGAAGAACCCTCCTTAAAGACTTCCTCAGCATGAGAGCCGAATTCTTCACAATCATTCTTTGCAATAGAAATGCTCTGGAGAGCATCAGGTTCAGAAGCCTCTCCACCAGATTTTGATGTGCCAGAAAAACTATGGTCTATCCCAGTTCTGAAGTCCTTTTTATCCATATGTATGGAGCCCTTGATGCCAATTGAAGAACTCACACAGACATTCAATGAGCCATTCAGTCGCTCTTTTGACAGTATGTCACCTATATTATCTACAGATGCTTCAGCAGGAGTACTGGAAGGCATATGAGCATCCTTTTCTAAACTAACAGCACCTGACTGTTCGGTCTCATCCCTCACATTTTCACCCAAAATTGCAGATGGTCGAGATGATTTCCAATATCCTTCTGGACCAGCCTCAATTAAATCATTCAAAGGCAAAGGCTTGCCCATTGCAACAATTTTCCCAGCTTGGGATACAGCAGAGGCAGCAAGCTCTGCAGCTTTCACTATTGCATCCAAGTTTTCAGCTTGTCTTGATGCGGCTGAAGCCGCCTCAACCCTCCTCTTAGCAGCTTCTTTTGCAGCTAAAAGTATTGAACTTGATTGATTAGAGACATTATTACTCTTTAAAATGGATGCTGGGCTAGCATTTCCTATATTGTGCACGTCACTGGAAGACTTTCCACTAGATAGATTCATAATATTAGTTTTACTTGAAAGAAAGGCCTCATCA
This sequence comes from Dysphania ambrosioides, assembly GCA_026401315.1. Classification (NCBI taxonomy): domain Eukaryota; kingdom Viridiplantae; phylum Streptophyta; class Magnoliopsida; order Caryophyllales; family Amaranthaceae; genus Dysphania; species Dysphania ambrosioides. The sequence goes on along the minus strand of CM048659.1, from coordinate 2,860,788 downwards.
GCCATCAACTTTGCCTGCAGTGCAGCATTACAAGCAATCTTTGCAGCTGCTGCAGCTGCTTTAGCAACTGATGCTGCCGCTGCAATTGCAACTGCTGCTGAAGCCAATTTAGCTTCTGCTTCTGTGGTCACTCCTGAGTCTTTTTGCTTAGCCAACTGGCTCCACATATCTTCACAATGACTAACAGCGGCAGTAGCAAGATCGGCAGCATCCTCTGCCTGACCCTTAGCTTCAGCTACCTTACTTAACATCTCTTCTGAAAAAGCAACAGTTTTCCCTGCATCCACGTTGACTTTTTTTGGATGATCAATGGATGAAACTCTTGAATTATCCACATCAGGTTTGCTCAAAATTACATCTGAAGCCCGATAAACAGAAGCTGAAACACCTACAGGCAAGGATGGAAGTGTTGCCAGTTCCGAGAGCACCGCTACTTCTGTTCTAGGCTCAGAAACTGACAAGACCTGGCCAGGATCAGAAGCAGGAACCTTTTTTCTCTTCTTAGGCTTCGAATCTACAGTATGCTGCTCAGCCGAGGCTTTTATATTTGGACCAAGAAGTGCCGACACTCCTCCTAGGGCCGGGCTAGGACTCACATAGTGCATAACAGGACTAGGAATTGTATGCTTCACACTTGAAGTCAACACCGTTGAAGTGTCTTTAACAGGAGTTAATTTCACTGTCTCAGTCATAGTAACTGGATGAAATCGATTGCTTGAACTGAATGCAGTAGTTTGTGGAGAAGCCAGCCAAGGAGCAGTAAAGCATGGCTGAGATGGCCAAGATGTATGACCAACAAAATTCCTTAAGGGTGGAGTCTGATAAGAATGTACAGGTGTAACTGCTTGCTGGAAATCCACAACAGGACCTTTATGAATAGTGTTTGATGTTGAACTATCATGAGCTGGTGTAGAAAAATTCCAAAGCGGTGAGGACAGAGGTATCTTAAGATTTAAGGCCGCTGCAGGGGAGTCTTTGCAGCTGGCTCTACTAACAGGTGTAGCTAGCACTTTGCTTAGATGTAAGCCTTGTTTAACAGCATCCGGGGCCCTGGCACCTGAAGTGCTCCATATTGCTATATTAAAAAAAAGGAGGATGAACCCCAGCAAGAAATAACAAGAATTAGAAAACATAAATTCTGACAACTATACCTGAATTCAAACAGGAAGGTGTTTCAGCTGCACAGGTACTAGACTTTTGATTTCGTACCCGTTCAATAGCAACTCGCCAAGTTGGTTCCCAAGTACTGCATCCTCCATCTAAAAAAGACTTGTCAGAAACAACTATAATTTTGTCAAAGTATGAATCTAAACACATGTTTCTCTAAGAAATCTACCAGATAGCCCAAAAGCCGAAATCATACAGGCCTCATCAGGAGCAGTCCCTTGACTGCAAAACAATTACACCATCATGATTAAGAGAACATATGATAAAAGAGGTTCTAATCTAATTGAAGCAAATTATAACTGATTAACCAGGACAGATGGCGTCCGCAATTTACAGCCCCAAGCATAACAATGAAGCATAGATAAAACTTTAATCAGGGAAGATGAAAAGAGAGAAAAGGAACCAACATAAGAGATCCATAAACAAATATCTGTGCGCGTAATTGTACTTGCTGCAGATCTGTGAAAGGCAGTCGAAATGATGCCAATGAAGGGTTACTACTGTTCAAAACTGAAGTATTCAAATCTGGTAAAGTTGAAGTAGAAACAGCAACAGCCCCAGAAAGTTTTTTGTTACTTGCATCAATATTCCCATAAGCCTGCATCTGCCCAAAATCAACAACTGTACTGCTAACTGGCGTGCTCAACAACATATTGGAAATTTTCTCCATTTTCATGGCTGCATTCTCTTGAATCGGACCCTTCGACTGACTCCCCTTCTTAGCACTCTCCTTGGCTGTTCCTTTACCAGATCCTCGTCGTCCTTTACGTTCAGAGGTACCTTTAGAACTCCCAGGTCCAGTTTCTCCATCAGACATTCGAGCATTATGGCGGGGAGTTTTCTGTAACGGCGTTTTTTCAGTCTTCTCTTCGCCAGATGGTGGAACCTCCTCCACAACCTTGACCAAAAATTCAATTAAAAAAGGCAATGAGTTTAACTTCTAATTTGGAAAAAGAAATAAAACAGCAAGTATATTCTTCAAGGATTCTACAGAATACGGACTTCAATCTTTTACAGATTTACTATTTACTTCAAATGGTTTCCCTCTTCCTACAGCAGCTGGATTAGAAGATACAGCATTCCAAATGACACGGGTGAACATTAGAAATAAAATTGGTGACCTTGCATTTCAAATGGTACTACCTTGCATTTCTCAACATCCGGGATTGGTGACCAATTTTTCGCAGGTTCTCTCTCAGTCATATCCGGCAATGCATTGACTTTAAATGTGAAGCTGCTATCATCACCCAATAGATCTTTTCTTTTTGAGTCCTCAGAAGTGGATTGCATATCTTTGATAGCATCATTAGTGACCTGACCTCTAACTTCCTCTTGGTTATCCTTCTCCATTTGAGAAGGCTCACTTGAGCTGATGATGGTTGGAGAACCACATGAAGTCTTATTAGTATCTGTGTGAAACAATTTCCCATTTTAGAAAAGGTATAAGAAAACCATTTTAGCTGGAAAAGAGCAGAAGAAACAGTAAAAGACAAGCTTGGAATATATCTAATCAACAAGAGACGATTAATTGTCACCTAAATATACGTTAAGAAGGTCGTGAACATGCAACTATGCTGGGAAGACAAAAAAAAATCCATAGTTACACATCAATATATGATATGATATAAAATGAGAACACAGCTATTTACGACCCTAAATTACATGAAAACCTTTTAAAAGACGGTCAATTGTCACCTAGATATGCATTTATCATAACTAAGTCACCCTGTGACACCTAGAGATCATCCTTTATGCCACCATGCCTTAGGTGCATGTCTATTGAAAATGACTGGGTACATTTTTTATGTATGAATTTGGATGTGGAAAGCAACTTTCCAGAAACCAATATTAAAAGTTCCCAAACTTTGCAACATGTCACTCTCTTTCCCTCAAAGACATTTTTATGGCATGTCATAAATCAATAATTAGGTGTGTTTCAAAACAAAAGGGGAAATGACAACAAGAAGACTCGATCTTTTAAACTTTTAAAATCATATACCCTGATACTAACACCATGCATAATAGAAGCAGTTGCTACTCATCTGTCTCATCACCTAAAAAAAAAAAAAAAAAGATGACTTCTGTTTTCATCCTGAAAGCATCATGAACACTTAATATAATACTTCAATATTGTAAAATCTGTAATTAATGTCAAAATGCATAGGCTAAGGTCAAATTATTTCTCCTAAAAATAATTTCAAAAACCAATTAATGTCTGCATAGACGACCCATGTGATGAGAAGAGAGACATAGAAACCCAAGTGCAAAATGTAATACTGTTGCAACTATTTTAGAAAGTTACCGAAAAGAAAAGTGTGTGCCACTTCAAAACAAAAATAAAGTAATATTCACTATATCATCCAAGAGATTAAAAAGACTATGTCATTCAAGAGACTAAAGAAATCATGGCATAAACCCAAAGAGACAATAGTTACATAGGCATATTTCAGTGTTTTAAACAAATGGCATCCGTAAAAAGATACGTAAAATATCAAATTCTTCATCTAAATTCAAATAGGGTAAAGTGCTACCCCAACTGCTATTGAACCAAAACACTTAAAAATAGGCAGCATCTCCCACTGCACCTTATGAACTGGCTAGAAACTTGACATAAAAAACTACCATATGCTTTTCCACATCAAATTTTTAGGCATTTTAAAAAGAACATCAGAAATTCTAGTAAAGGGCATTCTAGATCCAAGAACATATTCCTCTTGAGAAGCTGACCAAGATGGTGTTCAGGTCACATCTTAGCCTCATCATCTAGGGAGAGTTAACTTTAAAATCCCATGAATTAACCATAACCAACCCACCTATACATCACTAGAGCTATCTTATGAGTTTTCTCTAATATAATAATGTAGAAGGACCTATTCAGCAATTTGGGTTGGTAAAGATTGTTAAAGAATGCAGTCAGAAACAATTTTTTTTTACCTTAAAGTACCAACCATTTACAACAAAGTACTCACACATATACTGGATGAAAAGCGCAAATAGAACCAAGTAACTAAACATAACTCTAAACCGAAAATGACAGAATAGAGTTCATAGACAGTAAAAAAAAAGAAATAGAACAAAAACCTGCTATTTGTAAAGACTCCTTTTCTTCCTCAGTCATGGCTTTCTCATGATTCTCACCACTGGCCAAATCAGAACCAACAACCTCCTTCAAATATGACTTGTTGATATTCGAGTAAAGCTGATGATCTGTGCACAGAGATTTTGCAGCTTCCACTGATGAAGGTCTATTGCTGCAAACATCATCAACTTTATCCACAGATTGATGAGACTTTGCAGCTATTTCCGAAAGTGAGGTCCCATCAGATTCATCAGCCACGCTAACTTCAACCTTAGAAGTACCATCAACTTCAGGCCCCATATTTGCATCATTAGGTTTCTTCATTCTAGCTTCTTCAAGATCATTATCTGAATGAAACAAACCAATTGCAGTAGGCTCCATTTGTCCAATCTCTGGACAATCATTTAGTGAAGCTGAAGCATTGGTTATAACATGTGGAGAAACAATGTTTCCTGAGCAAGAAGATCTCAAATTAGTGCATGTAAAGTTGAAAATGACAATCAGTATCAGTTCATGAAAAGTAATAGCCAAACGATTAAGATGAGAAAGCTTGAAGTGTAAAAATGACAGTGCATAATATCATACACTGTGCTGTACCTGGAATGGCTTCGCCAGAAGTTTGAGGCTGCAAATTATGAGTGAGATTATTACCTTCAACCCCTATACCAACCACTAAAGATGGAGTTTTCTGGTCATTTTTTAGTGCTCCAACATTAGCATAATCAATACTTCCAAAATCCGTGGATTTACCTGAATCTTCAATTTTACAAATATCCTTCTCACTTTTAGAAAAATCAGCCTGACTATAAACGGAGATGTCCTTATCATGAGAAAGTACACTCACACCAGAATCCTCTCCAGTAACTGAACATTCATTACGGCACCCTTCAACATCATTAGTGTGCTCATGAACAACAGCAGAAGATTGCGCCACCATATCAACATCAGTGTCACAAATACAATCATCCCTTCCCATTGGAACTTCATTGCCTTCCTTAGAAAGTGAAGGCATCGCAGACATACTTTCATGATTTGACGGAAGAGCTGATATAACTTCCATAACGTCATTGTCCTGCTTTTGAGGTAGCTGCATAGTAAGATCCATATCTCGTTCAATACTAGCAAAAAGTCCAGGATTGATGCTGCCTAATTCGGCAGAATGTTGGGTAGTATCTATTGATGACCCACCCTGACAATCATCAAATGGTTCATCCACCTCATTACTTTCAGCAAAAACTTCTTCATGTTTCTGATTTTGAAATGAAGTGGTTAATGATGTATTCTTTTCATCTCCTTCAGATGATTTCAGCTCAGAGTCTCCCTTAACTAAAATACTTTTGGACTCTCGAACAAAATCAAGGCTTGATTCCTGACAGTTCTTTCCAGATTCTTGAACAAGAGAACTGCTCCCAGTACAAATATGAATACTACTGACACTTGTCTTTCCTTCCAAAATTGCAGTGTCTTTTTGTGCAGTCATGATGGAAACCTGACTCTCTTGTCCATCATAGCTGCAGCTTTCATGAGTAGTGTTGAATTCAACTTGTTCAGTGGCTTTTGAGGAGCTCAGAATCCCAATATTGAGAGTAACAACATTAGTAATACTTGAAAACCCCAAAGAATCTCCTCCAGCCCCAGAATTCATAGTCTTCTCAACAGATGACTGGGATGCTTCTAATTTTTCACGATGAAATTTATCATGATGAGAATGATCAACTTCACTTGTTCGTGACCCACCACTTCCACACAAGGCATTTTCATTGACATTACCAGAATTTCCACATGCAGATTCAACCTTTGCATGAGTGGCAGAAGACTCCACCAACTGCTCTTCTATGTGCCTTCCTATAACAGGAGAATCTTCAAGAACTTTGTCAGATGATACGACAGTATTAGAGTCTGCAAAATATGCATCATTTCCCTCATTTGATGTATTACTTGTATCTACATGCTTACTCGGAATACCTTGATCATGAGTGGCATCCGAATTCGGTACTGATGCCCCAGGCAGCATCTCTTCCTGACCAACAGATTTTAAAAGCATTTCAACAGACTCTGAGGAAGTGGCCTCTGACCAAACATTGTTTCTTCTAGATATAGAGCATGAATCAGCTGGAGTTGAATTGAACTCCATTCCATTACTGCCTCGGGAGAAATCTTCAATCCACTGGTTATCTTCCTGACTTTGGATACCCAAAAAAACCTCAGTTTCAACTAGACTATCAAATCTTAAATGTCCTTGGAGGCTGTCATCAAAATCAAACTTAGGAAAATCATATGGTCTTAATGTGGAAGAAGATCTAGATCTACCTTCACCAGCTAACTGTAGATTATGGCGCAAAGTATCATTGTCATCATAATCCATTGGCATATCCCTGGTATCACATAAACTGTGAGGAACAAAACCACACGAGATTGGCATTCCACAATGCACCAAAGATCCAGGTATGCAAGTAATATCAAAGGAACAGCAAAAGTGTAAGCAACATCAAAAAAGAAAATACAGCAGAATATTAAAGGGTCTTAATGTCTTGTAAGCCCGCACGGCACCTGCGGATTTCACAACAGCTAATGTCTTCCTCAGTAAATAAATTAAACCTAAGAATTCATACATATTCTTAATAGCCTCATAAATCAATAGAACCAGAGGATAATACTATCACAAAAATATAATTGTTCCGGTTTTTAACCATCCAGTCTCCAGACACAGTCCCACAATATAATTATAATCATAACAGAAGTTGCACATGAATTAAAATGTCTGTGAAAAATGGGCTGTAAGAAGTGTTTGCTAATTAATTATCATTTCTGAACTTCTGAAGTTTCCTGAATTGTTCCGTGAGCAATTCCCAGGAGACTTATGTAATTATGTTTGAATTTACAAGTATACTGCCTGATTTGGAACTTTAGTGTTTATCTACCGAAAAAAGTAGCAGCACTTCTCAAGTTCTCAGTAGCTAAAGTAAGTAAACATAATAAGCCAAAAAATTGTTTCTGCAACTGGATTACCCAAGTACAAACCTCAAAAAATTGCAGTCTGCTCTTGATTATATTTACAACCCAAACAAAAGTTTATGGTTGTTTTCAGAAAAGGTCACCTGGCTCCAAAATTTCCTGAAGCTAGGGGTCTCCCTAATCAAGCAAAAAAAATTTGATACAATTTCGCTAAAACATATACAAGTACTTCGGAAGATTAAAGATAATTCTTTTTACAAACGACTTTCTCCTTCTCTTTCTAACTAAACTTTATCCTTCTAAATTGTACATCTCCATTCAGATCAAATCAGAATACCTAAGCTACTCCAAAGTTTTCATTTACCTCTTCAAATTGTTTGAATGGCTAATCAACCATCATACATGCACTTGCACTTAGGTACTTCATAATCTTTTACCAAGTTATTTATTAATAGAAATAGAAAAAATCACTAAAAAAAACTAGTTCCTCATCTAGACCATCCAGATGCATGTCAAGATTCCCAAAATTTTAAATGCAAAAGAGCAATATTCATCTCATCAGGGACATCAGCAACAATTCACGAGGATATGATTTGAGGCAAAATTTCAAATACTAGCAATAGAAGATAATAATACGGGTCCAACTCAATCAAGGTTCTCATGCTTCAATTCCAATGGAAAAAAAACACATACAACACATTATTGCATCGTCTTTACTTCATTAAGTGTTGCAGAAACATAAGATGATGAGAAAATACATATGGAAATAATTAATCAACACTAAATACACTTACACAATCTCCCTAATTACTCAAACCAAAGCCCACTACATATAAAGTTGGGCTCTCGGCATTTACAATTGACAACCCATCAAATAATACAGCATCATACATCAGCAAATGTGCATATCATTACCCCATTAAGAGATTTGATGGCGAAAAGAAGGCAAATCCTTTCAGCTTCCCAGGTTCGGAAATACGAATTTCCACAAACTAAAATCAATGTTTATTGTAAAGTAGTCCTAATACAAAAGTTGCCACTACGGTATACTAGTGGCAGTTACATTTTGGATAACCATCCTCGACAAAAACTCGAAAAGACGGCATTTTTATCATCAAACTGACATTCGGACCAAAAGATACAAGTAATCCTACTAAGCTTGGAGCGAATAAAAAAGGCGAATGAATAATTTAGGAAAACGAACAGTACCATAACAAATAAGGCAATAGAGACGCTACCTCCCTCCATCCGGCGACGAAATCCAACCCGTTTATTTCAAAACTGCTCTAATCGAAAGGTCATCAGCTGAACACTTCAAAAACAAGGAACACAAAATTTCTAGGGTTAGCTGCAAAAACTGCCCAACTCAAACTCAATCGAAAAAACCAAGTAGAAAATATGAATTACTAAAAATAGTAAACGCGAAACCCTAATTCACTCACGGAGGTTCTAGAAGCTTCCAGTTACGGCGGCAGGGATGGCCAAATCTCCGGCGAAATCAAGGAGAGAGAAAGTGATTGAGAGTGACGAGATAGAAAAATTGGGGTGAGTCGTTTTCGAAGAAATGGTGAAATGAGCAAAAATGATAAAAAGAGGGTAAAAAGAGGGAGAAAAGTGGAAATTTAAATGAGTGAATGATATGGAATTTAAAAGGGAGATGAAATTTATAAATGATCGAAGGGAATAGGACACGTGATGAGATGGTGTTCGTAGAACTAATGATTTGAGTCAACTTTGATGGACATGCGGGTGAGTCACGGATGGTGACAGAATGTGAGGTGGAGCGTTGTTGTTGGGTGTTGAGGAGGGCTTGATTACTGCTCCGGTGAGTTTAAGGTTTTAGTGTTTTTTGGGTTATCCATACTTGGGAGTTGACTCAAATGATACGCAGGATTAGGGCTGGTGGCTGGATTGGGGAAACTCATAGGCTCCTAATAAGCTAGGACAATCTTTAAGTTTATTGTGTTATGAGATTTAATTTTTACTTCCAATTATATACTGAACCTAACTTTTTATTTAGTTGCTTATTTATTAATAATGAGCAGAAAAATTTATACAGAGTAAATAATAAAGTTGTATTTTATAGTAGTTATGTTGTATATATAGTGTGAATGTCAACTAATTTATTTGGTTAGTTCTATTTATATTAAAAAAAATATTGTATGTTTAGTGTAACAGGATATACTACTTTGTTATAACCTTCTCATAAGAATGAATACAACTAAAATAATTGGTTTTGTTGTGGATATTTTACATTCCAAATCACACCAACTATTTTTTAAATTCTCATGTTGCGAAATAATTTTGTATCAAATTTTCATAAATTAAATTTCTTTATTTTTCTATAATTTATTTAGTCCAATTGGAATTGTAATCATGGGTATGGTTGTAATTTAGCCATGGTAAATCAATTCACAATTCTCAAAACACGAGTAAAAGTCTCATTTTTTAAATTAGTGAGTTTATTACATACCACTCTCTTAAACTACTATTTACCAAATAGTAAGATGAGAAGTTTTGGATTGTCAAACAGCTAATTTTTCCCCAAAAACTCTCCCAACTAGATACTGCCCAAACATCATGTGTGTCATTGTTGATTGGACTACATCCTTCACTTTTATCAATTGTATAATCCAACCCTCTAACATTTAAGGTGGGATAAATTAGCCCTATTAAATTGCTTATTTAAAAGATCTTGTATACACAAAGGATACAATAATTATTGTATCTCAGATAAAATTTACCCTTAATATAATAAAAATTACCCCTCAACATAACATATTTAAATTTTTTATTAATTTTGACTGATAACTTTTATGATATTAAGGGTAACTTTTATTTGAATACAATAAATTAATTACATTCCGTGTGCATGTAAGATTTGGTGTTTGCTTATATGTGCAACTTGAAACCAATGTCACTTTTAAACAAAAAAACATATATTCTTCTTTTTCCAAAGGTTTAAAAAAATATAATGTAATTTTTTTAAGTAAATAAAAATATAACTATCTAGGATTTTGTCAATGCCTACCTTTATCTCTCTTAAATTCCAAAGACCATCTCTGCACAATTTATGATTATATTCACGGTTTTGCTACTTAATTCATTAGTTATTGACTTTGAACAATTTTACTCTTGGTTGATTTAGTTTTGAACTTTTGCTGCATCGACTAATTTTCTTTTAAGAAAAATCCAATTTTAAAAGAAATAATGATGAAGTATTTTTAGTATAACCTCGAAAGGTTCCAACCTATAGATTTTTTTAACTATAATCTCGAATTTGTTTGTCTATGAAAACCTTCTTACGAGATGTATCCAGGTTTCTCAAGCTATGTTGATAGGAAGAAAACTTTTGATGGATTCTGACATAGACCCATGGATCCAACCAATCACCATTGAGTTGGCGGTGTCCCAGTGTAATAGCTCGTATTTTAGACATTATATTAAGAACATTTTAGTATAAATTAAATAATTTAAAAAGTATTTTGACACCAATCATAATTACAGACTGTCATTTATACATTTATTTTATAAATTTATTAAGAAATCCATTTAATAAATATTTAATTCCTTAGTTATTTCATTAAATACCCAAAAAAATGCCCTCTAAAATATCTCAAAAAATATTTTGAGTATCATCTTCCATTCTAGAATATTCTAAATTCTTAAAAAAGTTATTACATTAATTTTATCCTAAAAATAGTTTTAGTTAAAAATATAGTTTTAATTTAAAAATAATAAATTTTAAAAATAAATTATCTCAAACTTATCATGGATGATAAGTGTTTAAAAAAAATTAAGTTTTAAAATATTTATAAAGGTTATTTTAATTTAAATTTTTTTTAAAATATGATACACTTACCAAAAAAACATCATGATTAGTATTTCAAAAAAATAAAATACTTATATATAAATAATTTATCTTTGTTAACTAATTTTAATTGGTTTGTTTTGAATTAAATAATTTTAATTGGTTAAATATTTAATAATTTAATTATTTTTAAAATAAAAGATTTTTCTGAAAATTTGGAGGATAATTATCATTTTAAATTCATATTTATTTTTTAGTATTTTTAAATCCTAAAATTTATGTTAATTTCTACTATAAATAGAACCTTAAACCTCACTTTATTCTTCACACAAAAATCATTAAACTCTTTCTACTTCTCTCAAACTTTCTCCCTCTCTCTCAAGTCACTCTCTACATCTCTTCGTCCACATTGTGCCACCAACAATCACCAGCCTCGGTGAACATCCTCTTTCCCTAACTATTTAATTGTTTTGTAAATTATTTAATTCTTAAAACTATTTCTAAATTTAATTAAAGTTTCAATATTATATGCATAATTATTGTGTTGCATTATGTTGATTAGTTCATTTTAAATTAATAGGAGGATCAAATTGAAGTTTAGTAGAGAGTTGCTATGAAGTACTAGAATTTAAGGTACGTATATGTGTTAAATCTTTTTATAGCAATTGAATATATTATTTTGTGAATTATATTGTGTTAAGATATTTTTATTATAATTTTTTAAATAAATGTTTATATATGGTTATTTATTTGAAATTTTTAATTTTTATTTGAAATTTTTAATTTTTTAAAAAATGGTAATATATATTTACCTTATTTTATTTAATACGTATCATGTTTCAAAAGGGACGACATTTAAAATTTAATAATTTTTAATGAGCTTTAATAATTAAAGTAAGGTCTTTGTATTTATAGGAGTTATAAAAGGAGAGTTATTATTATTATAAATTATCGATTGATTTCATAATCAATAAGGGTTCATGTGTAATACCCTATATTTATGAAATTATATTAAAAACTTTTATATGTTAAGTTTTATTTAAAATTAAATATACATTATATTTTAGCATTTTAAATAAAATTATTATAAGAACGTTTTAGTACAATTAAATAATTTAAAAAGTATTTTGGCCCAATTATAATTATGGACCACCATTTATATATTATAATTTTATTAAGAAAATTATTTAATTTCATAAATAAGTATTTAATTCCTCAATTATTCTATTAAATTCCCAAAAATCCCTCAAAAATATGCCAAATATCCACTTTTATTCTAGAATATTCTATAAGCCTTTAAAGTATTATTATTAGAAAAAAAATTCAGTTTAAGATATTTATAAAGATTATTTTTAATTTAAAATCGATTACATTAAGAATCAGATATATTTACCAAAAAAATATAATAAATAAATTTGGCCATATCTAATCATGTCCAGCTTCCATGATTATTTTTTTAAAAAAAATTAAAATTATTATTATATTTATTTTATCTTAGTTTAAAGGATAGTTTTAGTTGAAAAGATAGTTTTAATTTAAAAATAATAGATTTTCCAAAAAAAAATATTATAACCTTATCATATCCATTTTCTTTGATTGATATTTCAAAAAAAAATTATTATTATTATAAAATTTTATCTTTTTGGTTTTTTTTGAATCAAACAATTTTAATTGGTCAAACTATTTAATAATTAAATTATTTTAAAAACAAAAAAAAATTCTGAAAATTTAGAGGATAATTATCATTTTAAATTTATACTTATCTTTTAGTATTTTTAAATCCTAAAATTTATCCTAATTTCTACTATAAATAGACCCTTAAACCTTACATATTTCTTTACACAAAATAATTAAATCTTTTCTACTTCTCTCAAACTTTCTCTCTCTCTCTATAGTCTCTCTCTATCCTTTCGGCCACCTTGCGCCACCAACAACCACCAACCACCGTGAGCCCTCTCTTTTCTCTAACTATTTTAATTGTTTTATAAATTGTTTAGTTTTTAAAACTATTTCTAAATTTAATTAAAGTTTTAATATTTTATGCATATTATTGTGTTGCATTATGTTGATTAGTTCATGTTAATTGATAGGAATATCATCTTAAAGTTTAGTAGGAAGTTGCTAGAAAGTACTAGAATTTAATGTACGTATATGTGTTAAATCTTTTTATGTGCAATTAAATGTTTTGTTGAATTATATTGTATTAAGATTTTTTATTATGTATTTTGCTAAATAAATTATAATTTAAATTTTATCCATGCGCTATTTTTTATATATGTATATGTATGGTTATTTATTTGAAATTTTGATTTAAAAAAAATGATGATATATATTTATCTTATTTTATTTAATATGTATCATGTTTCAAAAGGATCAAATGGCATTTGAGATTTAATAATTTTTAATGAGATTTAATAATTAAAGCAAGGTATTTGTATTTAAAGGAGTTATAAAAGGAGAGTTATTATTATTATATATTATCGCTTGATTTCATAATCAAGAAGGGTTCATGCTTATTATTATTATTATTATACATTATCGCTTGATTTCATAATCAAAAAGCGTTCATACTTCAAAGTCCACTTGTTGGCAAATAAAAGGAAACTTAAAGGATATATCCGTGATGGGATAACTAACTTGGAGGGTATGCACACTTAGGATCAAGGAGGGGATATATGAAGATGAAATTATTTTTATTAAGTGTTTTAATAATTCCATTTGTATTGGATTGTTATAAAAAAAGGTTTAAAGTTTATTAATTTATAAGAAGGAAAATTTGAAATAAAGTATTTCTTTTAGCAAGTATTCCTATTTGTTTTTGGTTCGTCCTAATTATCATTTATAGTGAGTAGGTTTGCAAGAATAAACGTGCATGGAGCATTACATCAAGGGACACATACTAGTTAGGAGTTTTTATAATTTTTCTTATTCAACTTTTGTACCTTTGGATAATCAAAATTATTTTTTTCTTTCGCTACAATATAGTAATTAGTTAGCATAGCCGAAGCGTGGTAACACGTGGTGGTAATACCCCTAAGTTACTAAAATTACTATTACTAAAATTATTATTATTGTGTTAGTAATGTGGAGGTGTTACAAAGTAGTATCAGTTTGCCACGTTATAAAAGATTAAAATTGGAAATAATAAACTTGTGGGTAGACATAGCAATGGGCATGTAGGATAGAGTTTCTCATTCTTATGCATAAAATAAAGTATTTTCATAAAAATTATTTTGGTTTTGGAAAGATGGAAATGATGGTGACCAAGTGTAACACTCTCCTTCTAAGGAAGGTTCGACCGACTTGGGGGAGTGTTTCATTAAGTAATGGTTTTTGGCTAGGAAAGACTTTCTTCAATGTCGCACGTAACTTATCTAGGAAACCATTGGCTTGATTTACCCACATCGAAGTCAAGTACACTATTAAAAGTTTTGAAAATAAAATAGTTGCAAAATAAAAGAATTTCAAGCATACTTAAGTACAATCAAGGAAGGTCGAATTAAATGACCAATCTAGATTAATTGTTGCAAGTTAAGGTTATAAACTTTCTCAAGGATAGAAGAAAGTATGTTTCATGTAAATTAAACCAAGCAAGTGTGAATTATGTGCTTAAATGTATCCAATTTTTTTCCAAATATAGTCAGTTAAAAGTCAAGTATTTTAGTCAAGAAGTTCGTTACATGGGAAAAGATTATTTGAATAAAGTGAGTGTTTATTTTAGAATTTATATGTTTCAAGTGTTTGAATACAAAATTCAACATGATTATTTGATCGTTCAGGCGAAATGTCGAGTCGAATGCTTAATCGAAATTCTCAAACCACCTAAAGTAGCCTTAGGAGGACAATCAAGCACCTAACCGCTTTATCAATCTCTAGCTCAAGTAATGACTGATCAATTGAATAGGCAGCCAGAGAATGACACATTTGGAGATATTTTATTATTAGTTAGCACTGCCGAAAAGTGGTAACACGTGGCGGTAATACCCCTAAGTTACTAAAATTACTATTACTAAAATTATTATTATTGTGTTAGTAATTTGGGGGTGTTACATCATGCTTCAAAGTCCACTTGTTGGCAAATAAAATGAAACTCTAAGGATAGATTTGTGATGGGATAACTAACTTGGGGGGTGTGCACACTTAGGATCAAGGAGAGGGTATAAGAAGAGGATATTGTTTTTATTAAGTGCTGTAATAATTCCATTTGTATTGGATTATTATAAAGGAAGGTTTAAAGTTTATTGATTATAAAAAGGCATGTTTGAAATAAAGGAATTTAAAAGTCAAAGTATTTATTTTAGCATGTATATGTACACATTGTTTTTACACTGACACGTATTTTCCTATTTGTTTTTTGTTCGCCCTACTTATTATTTTTGGTGAGTAGGTTTGCAGGAATAAATATGCATGGGAGCATTACATCAAGGGGCACATATTAGTTAGGAGTTTTCATAATTTTTCTTATTCAATTCTTGTACCTTTGGATAATAAAATTCTTTTTAATAAATAAATCGAGTTTTTCTTCCACTGCAATATAGTAATTAGTTAGCATAGCTAAAGCATGGTGACACGTGACGATAATACCCCTAAGTTACTAAAATCACAATCATTATTATTATGTTAGTAATTTGGGGGTGTTACACCTAGAGCTTTGCTTTGGCCTATTCTGTTGTGGAACGAATGACAGTGTTGCCGAACCCCATCTTGCGTTTAGATGACAAGCCAACAAGGTAATATCCATTGATCTCCACCATCCACAATAATCTGAGATCTAGTGAGCTTCGAGAGTACTAACCATTCAAAATGGGGCTATTTCTCTTATTGTTGTAATCAAAAAAGCAATAGGGCATATAATATTAATGTTATAATTAAGAAAATGGGGCTAACAACAAGATTATTAATTCATGTAAATATTTATCACGCATTGAAGATTAAGAAAAATGATGAGTAATAAATAACATTGATGGGCTAATCTTTTTATTACCAACATGTTTTAGATGAAATGTAAGTGAACTTATTTGTGGTCACACCATCCAAGATAGAGATGACTTTGAAGATCTCTTTGGAGCGAAAAACCCTATATGATCGAGATGGACTAAGTAGGAGAGTCAGGGGCAATGACCTCCTATTAATTAAGACTTGAGAGTTCAAGGAAGATAAACATTTGAAGCGTTAGAATTATAGTACGATATATAATTCTACAATTGAACGATCCGATCCTACAATAATAACTTAAACTATTTTTGTTTACCCATTAATTCCATAAAAGGTAAATGTTTGAAATTTTTTTTATCATTGGCACTTTTAAATTTCCATATTCCAAACAATCCAAATTATCTTACTATACAGTTTTATTATAACTTAATATTGAGCTAATGATAGCCTTTGAGCTAAACTTCAATAGAAATGATTATAAATAGATGTTTTCAATGATAATATTATAAATTTAGCAATTATATATGTAGAATCTTACAATTCCATGGCTTGAACTTACGATTAGATACTATATACCCTTAACAATTCAAAGTAGAATCTTGATTCTAATAGACTTGCCCTATATCTTATTATTAGAGTGAATCAAATTGTACATCATTATCAATCCCTTAGAGATGGAAATAGTTGTTGTCACTGGATACTATTGTCACTATGAACAACAACACTTATGCACATGAGCATTATATTGGGGAAATTCACTTAAGGGTAAATTCACAATAAAGTTGGCCATGAGCATCAACCAATGAGACACTTCTAAGCTGGAGGATGATTTATGGGATTTAGTATGGAAGGCTCTCGTTCAACACTAGTAGGACATGACAGACTAATGGGGAACAAAAATAGATTCAAGAGAAAACTGGAACCCAATCCTAGCTGTCCCATTTTGCTTTAGAGAGTATGAAAGTACTATTCGCATTCTTAGAAACTGTCCAGCTTCTAAGAAGGTTTGGAAGGCTCTTAGAGGACCTACTATGTCACCGAGATTCTTTAACAATAGCCTTAGAGTGTGGCTTATTCAAACTATGGATACTCGTGGGCATGAAGCTTCTACTCTATGGCCTACACTTTTTGTCTTGATGCATGGTGGATATGGAAATGGAGAAATAACTTTGTTTTGGATAATCAGAATGGTATTCCTAGTGATTTGGGTGCTTTCCTACAAATAAGGATGGATGAAATGGTTAGAGGCCTAGAGTTCCAAGGAGGCAGTGCCAAGAAGATATAAGGATAAGAAAAGAGGTTTTTGTTCAATGGAATATACCTGGAAATGAGTGGTATATCCTCAACTCTGATGGAGTTGCAAAAGGAAATCCGGGATTAGCTAGTGGAGGTGGAGTACTTAGAGATTCGATTGGGAAATGGGCTTTTGCGTTTATAGCAAACTATGGAATTTGTAGGGCTTTCAGAGCGGAGTGTTTAGATTTATTCAAAGGATTGTCTTTAGCCAACGAGTTGGGACTTACAAAGTTGGAAGTTTAGATTGACAATTTGGCTTGTGTCCAGGCCCTATAGGATAATGAGATAGGTGGTGATTGTGCCCATATCATTGCTAATTTCAAGAAGCTTCTGTATTAAACACTCTGGAGAGTTAAGGTGACCCACATCTACAGAGAAGGAAACAGGGCGGCAAACTGGCTAGCAAACCAAGGAGTGGAAAGCTCGCAGCATTTCGCACTTTTAAAAAGTGGTCCTCTTGATTTCAAATGTATCATGGATGAAGACATGCGGGAAGTGGCGTTTCCTAGGCTTGTTCCTTCTTAGTCTGTTTGGGGGTTAGGTTTAATGTGGTGTTTTGTTTGTTTAGTTTTCTTGTTTTGTTCTTTCTGGTTTGCTTGTTTTCTTTTTCTACTGGCTTTTGTCTCTCTTGGATTTTTTTTTTAAAAAACAATAACTAGTTGGAGTAAGTAGAGCGGTCAAAAATCGACTTAATTGGAATAACCAACTTAAACCTAAAACATCTTAACCTGACCTGCACCTATTCCATAAATAAAACCATTGACTCATAATATGTTCTGAACCTGACTTGATATTGACTAAAAATCGATTTAACCTGATAATTTATGATCCAAATACAAATACACACCGTAGTTGATATAAAACGATAACTGATTTGGATCGATTTGAGAATGAGGCAAACCCAAAATGAAACTCGACCTAATTATAAAAGAAATTGATTATATCCTAATACAACATGTTATTGACCCGACGTGTCGCAACTTGTAACCCATTTTGTTTTGATCCATTGTTGATTCGATATATTATTGACCAAATTCAAACTCGGCTTGATATGACTCAACCCAAATATAACTTAATTTAAGATCCGGTATGACTCGACTCAAACCCGACCTAAGCACCGAAATCAACAACTCTTGCCCCTTAATCCTTGACCAACTTATTACCACATATAATTAGTTTTTTTCAATTAGAGAAAAACCGCTCCAGTGGCTCCACCATTATTATTAGATTCTCCTTCATCTAGCTTTTGTTGCCATTGTCCAAGTCCACAACAAAGTTGAGAAGTTAATTTAAGATTATGGATAAGAGTTACAGCTTTTTCATAATTATATTAAAGCAACATACTTCAGTAGTGACATGGATATTCCAACGCACCAACATTTGACATGTACACCGAAGTTCCAAAGTTCATAATATTTTACTATAGTATGTATTCTTTATGTCAATTTATGTTAGGTAAGCAAGTTAGTTTAAGGGATGAATACTGTATTATGGTCCTCATAATGCTCTAAAATCAAAACAAAGGGCGGTAGGCCGGCTACTAATTAAAGAGTAACAGGTCATTAGGTGGGCCTATTGGACGGTGCCACATAGATTAAGGATTTATATAAACAGTGGAATTTCAACCATTGTAGATCATCACACTCACAACTTTGAGCCAGTTAACTAATTACACATTCCCACCAAAGTAATTAGAGAGCTTCAATGGTGAAGTTGGCATTTGGTAACTTTGGTGACTCTTTTAGCCTTGCTTCAATCAAGGCTTACTTAGCCGAATTTATTGCTACCCTACTCTTTGTTTTTGCTGGAGTAGGATCTGCTATTGCTTTCAGTAAGTGCAGGACCTTTTTTTTTGTGTGTGTGTGCTTTCGTTTTTCTACTGTTCTGCTTTTCTCTTCTTAGCTAGTTTTATTTAGAAAACTTGACACTAAGTTTCGTCTACACAATTTCTCGTGGTGTATCTCTATACAGACAATCCGTTATAATTAAAGCAAAAAGAGAAAGGTTTTTAACTATAGACTAGTAATAATATTATTTATGAAAATAAATGTTAAATAGTTATAAATTTATGACAAAACTACATGTTTTTTTTTATAACTTCTAGTAGCTTATCCTAAGCTATTAGCTAGGGCTGTACTTAGCAGTTAGCTCGATAATTGTTAAAAAAAATAGGTTAATTTGATGGAAATATTGGTGCAGGCAAGTTGACAGAAGGAGGTGCACTAGACCCAGCAGGGCTAGTAGCAATAGCAGTGGCTCATGCATTTGCCCTATTTGTTGGTGTTTCCATAGCAGCTAACATCTCAGGTGGACATTTGAACCCAGCTGTCACCTTTGGATTGGCTATTGGAGGTCACATCACCCTCCTCACTGGATTTTTCTACTGGGTTGCCCAAGTCTGTGGCTCTATTGTTGCTTGCCTCCTGCTCCAAGTCACCACCAATGGCATGGTAACCTTCTTTTCGTTCTAAATTAATACTATGATTTTAGGTCGTTAGAAAAACTCCATAGTAACTCATTTACTCCGTAAAATAAATCTTTTTTTTTATAAATATCATTATTAGTATGGGTTTATATTTGTTATATTTAGCGTATTGGTATCGTTAACTAATTTCTTAAAAATCATTAACAGAGCATTCCGGCCCATGGAGTTGCCTCAGGAATGAACTCAATTGAGGGCATCGTGATGGAAATTGTTATCACTTTTGCGCTTGTCTACACTGTATACGCCACTGCTGCTGACCCAAAGAAGGGTCAACTTGGAATCATTGCCCCAATTGCTATTGGATTCATTGTTGGAGCCAACATCCTTGCTGCAGGCCCATTCAGCGGTGGCTCAATGAACCCAGCTCGTTCATTCGGCCCGGCTGTTGTAAGTGGAGACCTTTCTCAAAGCTGGATCTACTGGGTCGGCCCACTTATTGGTGGTGGTCTTGCTGGCGTTGTCTATGGTGATGTCTTTATTGGATCATATGCTCCAATTCCATCCTCTGAAAGTTACCCTTAAGTTATTTGGATTATTTGGTGGGAATTATGACCTTCTTTTCAACCATTCCTTTTCTTTTTTCTACCCTTGAGGAAGAATGCCCCTAGTTTGGCTTATTGAAGTGAAGTGTAATGCATTTTCCTTTTATTGTGTGAACTTGCTAGTAAAAGCAATGCAGTGTATATAATAAGAACTTCTTGATGAATTGACCTTTTCTTCACCCTCAAACAACCATGGAAAATTGTTTACCAACAAATTTTTTAAAAAGATGGTGTTGATTGTTAACACGTCAATTTTGCAAATAAATATAAATAAAATTAAGTAATAAATTTTAAAAGTCATTTTATGATAAATATGCACTAAATACATTTGAGATTTAAATAATTACGAAAATACCCAAAAGTGAAGGAAAAATAATTGAATAATAATCCAATTTTTAACTAATAACATTTAATTAGACGGTATAACACAATTGAAGAATCAATAGGAGATAATATAGGATCAATATACTCTCGAGGGGGAGTGAATAGAGTATGACTGTTTTTCGTAATTAGGCGCTCAAAGCCTTGAGCTAACTTTCAAGTGCAGAATTGATAAAATCAGAATGAATTGATGTCAGGGTTTTGAAATGGATTTCAGAGAATGCAGCTAGGCTTTGACTTTAGTATGCTTGTATACGTTTAACAAAGTAAATAAGGTAAGAACGAAAATGCAATTAAGTAAAGGGGACAAGAATTTGTTACGGAGTTCAGCAATATGCCTATGTCTCCGCCTAGGGTATCCAACCCGCAGGATTTAAACTTCTTTTATTTCTTCCCTTAGAGATCTAAAGCACCCTTAGAAGATCTCACCCTACCTTCTACATCATAACTTCTCTAACTATACTTTAGCATCTCAATTCCTAAAAACAAAAAGACTTCTCACTTTTTCTGAACTTTTGAGTATTATAATTCTTACTCAAAGTATATCACTATTTTCTTTCGATCACTCTTTTTAACACTTAAGATATACTTTTGTTTTTCTTTTCTCTCAAACTAATTACAATAAAGGATAATAAGAGCTAGAGAGAACGAATATTATTGTTGTAGCTTGAGAATGTGTTTCACGTTTTTGGCTTGGTAATCTTTCTTCGAGCTTCAACAATCTTTTCATATAATCAAGGAGTAACGGTCTTCAATTGATCTTCTTCAAGGGTTCGTTACTTTTGAATAACACTTAGCCGTTGAGATGACTAATGTTATTTGAATTGATGTTGAATAAGATTCGGCCTATAGGACTTCAAAACTGCTTCCAAAAATTCAGCACAAGATCTTCCAAGTTTGAATAGTTGTTATGAGGGTTGTTGGAGCTTCAAAAATTCTATTGCAAAATACGTTGAACATTTGAAACCTTCTTCATAAGAATCTCCACAAATAATGGGCTTCACAAAGTTCCTTCAGATTTTATCTTCCACGAACAAAGGGGAATTTGTTGAAGATTCAATTATTATCTCTTTCAAACCATATTTTCAGGAAACATCTTGTCGCTTCTTAAACAAATCCATAATGTCTTTGATGACTGCTACCATGTGCTCTGTGTTTGTTTATGCTTCAACCACTGCTAATGTAAAATGATTTTGGGACTGAGAGTGTAAAATGATTTTGGGACTGAGAGTGTTCTCCGAGGGTTCAAAGTAAAACTTCCAGTTACTTGTTTCATTATATTAAACAGAGCAGGAAGTGCAACAGTTATAATCATATTCGGATTTATTCATCAACCAAATTTATAAATACTGTGATTTATAAGAATCTTACAGAAATAAAAAAAATTGCAAATGCAATACATAGCAATACAGAGCCCCAAATTCTATGGATCAAATCTGGAATTGCGGATATGGCGAATACTGGTTTGAACTTGTATAAAAGCCATACTTCCCTCCACAGAATCTGCAGTGTAAATTTCAAAATAAATGAAAAGAAAGATTGACAAATGTACATGTAATTTACAAAACAAAAGAGCCAGAACATCAAATATCAAAGTTGGTAAATAAACATAGGTACTGAACATCTAAATGAAACAAACAAAAAGTCAATCACAGCTTTTTTTTATATTGGAATTTAGAAACACGATAATCTTGCAGAATATATGTTGTTCTAGTTAGCAAATCCAGAGTCCATATACAGAATAAAAACAGCATGCTAAGCCTAAAGGTGCTCTATTAACATGAGCAATATTAATAGTGTTCCTATCTAACATCATCTCAAGAAGCCCAAAGTCAATGTCATATACTAAATTGGTCTTTAACTAGAGGGCATGCAAGGCCAGTTAATTATTGAGATGAATGAACTTGGAACTAAAAAAATCTAGAAAATTAGAACCAGAATACATTTTATCAGACACCTTGCATCACCTCTAAAACTAGATGCTCCTATCATCTATAAAGATATTTTCTCCAGGTGTACGTTTAGAATCAAAACATCCCATAATATGGATATTAACAGAGCATACAAAGGTCTGACAAGATAATTAAGATCCATAAATAAATACTTTTTATAAACCTTCCTTTGAAATGACAACTTGATTTGCCTAAACAGGTGAAAAAGACCATAGACCATTACTGAGAATAGAGAAGCAATTTTGTCAACAGAAACCCATCCTCCAATGGCCAAAATTTTCTTTGTTCCCTTTAAGACTAGCGCTTTTTTATCTTTTAACTTGTGAAAAGTTAATAAATGAACACAGTAATTAGAATAGAAAACTTATGTCCAGTGCAACTTGGTTTCAGCTCTCCAAAGCTACAAGGCTATGTAAGGGATAGGAATTCAATTTTGGATTAAGCACATTTTGAGCCAGTGTAAATAATGAACCACGATCTATACAATGTAGCCAGAGTGCAAAGTTCTTACGCCATCATCCGACAAACAGGAACATGAGATTTTGACGCTGGTCAAGAGAACATCAGAAGATATATCAACCATCCCTTAATATAAATACCAGCTTTAAACTTGAATTATCATAATTGAACATGCCTAGCCGTTTGGGCTAAGCAAAGACTAAACCAAAATCTGTGAGGCAAGGCTAAGCCACAGAAATGTCTGCAATGTCGGAGCCCAGCTGGCAGTTATATCAGAACATAATTCTGTACATTGCACCTAACAAAGTAGTATAGTTTTCCATAAATAGTGAGAGAATAGACAGAATTTCAAAAGCTACAACTGTTACAATCTAGCTATTTCTAAGGATTCTCTTTTCTGCAATGAACAAAGGGGTGCGTGTGTGTGTGTGGTGGGGGGGCTCGACAGTCCAACAGATGGATTTGTTTCTCTTTCCAGTTTCAAGAGGCTAACTGTTGTGCCATGATGGCAACAACAGTCAATGGAAGGATAAAACGTGTAACTCTAAGGTGCTTTTGCAGCTGGTAGGAGGAGATGTGGCAGGCAAAAGGAAAAATAAGATGAAGGAAGAAATAAAGACATATGCTTAGTTCACACCATATCATTGCTACAATGCCTCTGATGAGGCTCCCACCTATGGCAAGGTTAGGGGGTTGTTTCTATGCATCCTTATACATATGTATCCAAAGAGTGTCTCAATGTAACTAGCTGAATCAAGGTTCTTATCATTATAGCCTTGACTCGAAAGGTTTACTTATTCAAAAAAAGTAAAAAGGCAATACGTAGAAGAAAATTTAAAGGGAAATTGATTAGTCTATCTCAATTCAAAGTTGAAAAATTGCTACGCAACTCACTACCTCACCTAGTTTCGATGAAGAAATTTTATTGCATTACCACTTTCAACCCTAAATAATCAAAATAACATTCACAAAAAACAAAGTAGATGCAATATTCAAGATGGTATAGCTTCCAGAGGGGATAAAAAGCCCTTAAATGTATGTACTCTGTACAATGGTAAATATGATTTTCATACGGAAAATAATTTTTTTTGGTTTTTAAGGTGATTTTTGAGAAAGGATAATTATTTCCAAGCCTTAATAGGACAAAGATACTATGCGCACCACTAGCTTAAGTGAATATGTTAAATTGTGAGGGCAGAGTTGGAGTGAGATAAAACTTGCAAGGTTTAATACCAAATAAGGTTTATGCTTCTCTTTTCATCTATATTCTATTACTTTCTCCAACTCAAAGTGAACGTCCTCCTTTCTAATTATGAGCATTTATATTTGATTATCCTCCTTTTTTTCTTCTTTATGAATATAATGCTCAACTTCACACACCGCTCTTAAAATTTTTGAAGTTTTTCAGTCCAATATGATCAAATCCAGCTTCACGTCATCCTTTACAATAGAAGACTCATCAGAGATAGTAATATCAAAGCAATACTTCCCAATAGGTAGACCTAAGCTAAAAAGATTAGCTCTTTTGGTTAGTTCATCATGCCTCCAGGCCTGTGATGCCTAAACTTAAATCAATGAACCTACCAACCTAGAAACATCAATAACCATATCTTATTTCAACATTACCATTCATAATGTTAATCCCTCCCCATAACAGCATTCACAAATGCACACCAAAAAAAGCAATAACATAGAGTACAATGCTAATATAATCATCAATCAACACACAAGAACGAAAGTAATATCTCAAAATTAAGTATAAGCTCCAGGACAGAAATATACCAAACAACACCTCAAACTCAAGAGGTAGCAGAAGCAATCATTCCAGTCTTCCTAGCATAAGCGAAAATCCCACCGGCGTCGATAACAGGACCAGCATCCCCAATAGACTTCAAAGTATACTCCTTTCCAGTGGTGTGATTAATCAGCTTGCTCTCACCCAACTCAACAGTGGCAACATCCCCAGTAGTGAACTCATCACAAATCCTAACCTCCGACTCCAAGGGATAAACTTCCCCAGTGGAAACAGAATTCCTAAAGAAGATTCTCGCATAAGACTCAGCCACTATAGCTTTGGTCCCAGCAGCACCCATTGCAACGGGGGCATGTTCCCTTGATGACCCACACCCGAAATTATCACCAGCAATGATGATTGAGTACTTCGATTTGTGTTCGTTTTCGTCAACAAAGCGAACCGGGTATGAACTGGATAGTCCGATAAGGGCGTATGACCCAAGTTTTTGGTATTCTTCAGGGTTTGATGGGACCAATGTGAGGTACTCAGCTGGGATGATTTGGTCGGTGTCAATGTTGTCGCCAACGACGTAGCAGAGGCCGTGGAACGCGGTGGAAGAGGCGGAGGGAGTGGCTGTGAGAGGTGTAAGAGAAGGTGAATGGATGGATTGGGAGTATGTGGTGAGGGATTGAGAGCGGCATTTCGCCGAATAGGTGGTGGGCAGCTTAAGAAAAGAAGGGGTTTGGGAAGGGAGAGCGGGTCTTCCGGGAGAGTTGAAGGTGGGAGTTGAGGATGCGAAGGCGCAGAAGGTTGTTGGAGCGGCGGCGTTCGCCATGTTTGCAAAGAGAAGGAGAGATATTGGAGGGGATGACCTCAAATAAGATTATGAATTCGGGTGCACATTGAGCATCGTGCACTCAGGTCAAAACACACGTATATTACATATAAAATGCAGGCAAAGTCACAAAAAATGAAATGAATGAACATTTTTTTACCAAACAATGAACATTGGGATGTGTGATGTTCATTATTCTCCATGTAATTAACTTCGTAATTGGGAAAAACATGATTATTTTTGCAGTGGGTGTAAACAGGTCCCAGAATTCTTTAAAAATCTGATTTTTTGAACATCGATTATAACAATGAACATGTTATACCAAGAAATTAAGCTGGAACATTTGTGGAGAATTTTTTTTTGACAATGAACATGATGTACTACTGCAATGAACATTTAGCTTACCACAATGAACATTTAGTATTACCACAATGAACATAATATACCAAATGGATGAATTAGATGTTAACGATCAGTTCAAAAAAAAATTCATTTGGATGAAGCATTAATTTGTAATGATGATGCAATGGCGATGCATTGGGGTTCTATTATTTTTGTTTAATATTGCAATGATTGATACGTACAGAAAAGATAAATTTGCAATATTTTTTTAAAAAATCTAAACTTTTGCATTGGAAATACATACCATACACGTATTAGTTTGATGAAGATTGTGCTTTAAAGAAATGAACATTACGTATTCTTCCAACTTAAATTATGTATTATTATAATGAATATTAAGTTCAAAGACACTTTACATTAAGTTCAAAGACACTTTACATTAAGTTCAAAGGCACCGGATATTACGTTTATAGACACTGAACATTAAGTCTAAAGGCAATGAACATTACTCTCACATATACTAAATATTACATACATAACCATTGAACATTATGTTCAAAAACACTAAACATTATATTCAAATGCAATGTTCATTAAAGTCAAAGGTACTAAATATGAAATTCAAAGGCAATGAACATTACGTTCATATACATTGAACATTAGGACAAAAGACAATGAACATTTCTCTAACAGACACTGAACTTACATATATAATCACTGAACATTAAGTTCAAAGGCAATGAACATTACGTTCAAAGACAATGAACATTACATTTAAAGGCAATTCACATTACTTCTAAAGGCAATGGACATTACTTTTAAAGGCAATGAACATTACTCTCACAGAAACTGAAGATTACATACATAACCACTGAACATTAAGTTCAACGGCAATGAACCTTACGTTCAAAGGCAATGAACATTACTTTTAAAGGCAGTGAACATTACATTCAAAGGCACTGAACATTAAGGTTATATACAACATTACATTGAAAGACAATGAAGATTAAATGGTAATGGCAGTGACAGTGTTTTACTTTACACCCGAATGTTCATTGCCTAGGTTGACGTGTAAATTTGCCTGCGTTTTATGTGTTATGTCCGTGCGTTTTGTACCGGGTGCACAATGCTCACTGTGCACCCGGGTGCAAGGTTCAATTACTGGGTGATGAGAGTAGGATACTAACGTTGCGGCGGCTCAATTGAACCGGAGGAGACTCGTGTAGTGCAAGTCTAGAGTTTTCCAACTTTTTTTGGTACTTCTGTTTACCTTTTACAAGGAAAAAAAATTGACTGAAATTTTTATTTGAATCTCCCATCAATTGTTGTTCAACATATTCTATTTCCTTATACTAAATTATAGAGTTTTTAAGAAAACAGGAAAATAACATATCGCTATAACAATAATGATAATAATAATAATTATTATTATTATTATAATAAAAAAACCACACATATCATAACCGATTAACCGTCATATCCATAACCTGTTTTACGTATCCTTTAATCAAATTCTCTCACCAAATTCGTAAGGTTACAATCAAGTTATTTCATGAGAAAGAAAAATTGTTTGCTTCTTGATCGACCAATATGAGTAGACCAAGATAATTGGCATGGGCTCTCACCTTTCTTACACCAAGGCACTCCGTAATACTATTATTTGTCTCCCAATCAAATAAGTTAAATCGTATGCTTTTTGAAAAGAATTAGTAATTATTTTTCTAATCAGATTTAAAGTGTTACATATAAATGTCGTTGTCAACAATTAAATTATTTCCTAATACAAATGAAATTCGTTGTTCTAAATTGTATAATTGCACAAATCATGCAACAACATTTGTAAATATATAAGCACTTACAAATATATTTACACCACCATTTGGCTATACTTACAAAACCAAGTACAACCCCAATTGCCAAATTTATTCGATCACAATTTTTACAGCAGTAACTTCTGCAAGTCCCCTGTTTTTATTGGGAAAGTCAACCACCATTACTCACCAGTCAGTCAGTCACCAACAAGTGAAAACTGGTGATATTCCGTATCCATAAGCTGAATTATAACAAGATTGATAATCCATCAGCAAATTCCTTTTAAATGGTAAATCTTTCCAGTAGTTTGATTAACCAAAATCCACTCTTCAACATCAATAGTTGCAACATCTCCTGTTTTGACTTCATCACAAAGCCTAACCTCAGACTCCAAAGCCAAAATCTTCCCGCTCTTCAAGAACACCCCGTCATATGATTTTGCTACGACAGCTTTTGTTCCTGCATCTGTCAAAGCTGCAGTAGCATGTTCACAGGAAGACCCACAGCCGAAATTATTCCCAGCTATAATAATTGAGTACCTTGACTTCACCCTATTTTCCTCAACAAAACGAAGAGGGTATGACTTAGCAAATGATCCTGCTTTATTGTATTCTTCAGGGTTTGAAGGATTCAACTCATTCAAGGTAGGAAGGATTTGATCGGTATCGACATCATCGCGAACGACGTAACAGACACCGTAGAAGCTAGTGGTGGTGGTGGAGGAGGAGGCAGGGGTTGAAACTCTGCTGACTAAGGTTGTATGTGGTTGATGAGAGGGTGTGATGGTGAAGAGATGAGGGAGGAGTTTTGTCGAAGAGGTGGTGTGCGTGTGAAGCTTGAGGAAGGAAGGGGATTGTGGAATAATGGAGGGTGTTTGAGGTGAAGGGAAGGTGAGGCTGGTGGAGGAGATAACGTGGGACGCGGTTGCCATTGTTTTTGTTTGGGTGCAAGAATGACTGATGCTTGGTATTAACTACTCCGTAAGTATCAAGGTTAGTTCAACTTTTAATACATGATGTGGAATATATTGTGAGAATATTGAAGGTGCTAAAACTATAGTGATTTAATTATTTGTGTGTTTTTGATTCATTTGGGCATGTGGGGGCATTTCCTGTTGTCTAGGAGAACCACGTTTTGGATACTTTGTGTTCATTATCCAAGTAGTAATTGGATGTTAGTATGTCTACTGAGTATTGAGATTAGTTTGATCTAAAAATAATTTTAAAGTGAAGAAAGATTAGGCTAATTGAGATTTTGGAAGGCATATATATGGAGCATCAAGTGATGATGGAATTAATATTGTTCTTTTTGTTCGAATTCAATTCTTGTATATTAAGGAATATCATTTTATGAAGTCAGCTATGTAAAATATTATAAATCAAATAAAAGGATTTTATAAAAATATAATTGATAACTTTTTGGAAAAAACACAAAAAGAGGGAAATTATAATTTAATATAGTTTTTGTTGGATAATTATATTTGAAAACCGTATCTTTTAGATTGTCTAGTCTATTTCTCTTTGAGTAGGAGTATTCATCTCCAATTAGGAAAGACAATGGACCGGAGTTGGAGCGGACCCAACAAAATTCGAAATTAACTCCGAATCCACGAACTCCAACTTCGATTCAATTAAGGATTTTCGACCTTCAAATCCGATTCGTCGGACCTCCATTATGTTGCGAAATTTAATCTATTTTAAATTTTGCACTTTTTTACCTATTTTTTATTTTAATACTAATACTGTAATTTATTTATAATATATAAAGTAAATTAAAAAATGATACAATATCCAAATCCGATCCATCTCCTATTCGGAGTCATAGTTTTTTTTATCGGATTCGAAATCGGACTTTTTTTAACGGGGTTAGATTGGACTTTTTCTTTCAGATCGGACTCGGTTCAAATTCGAATTGAATTGTCATCTCTATCTCCAACATAAAATATACCCTAAATGATATTTTGTTTAAAGGTGACAAATGTTTATGGTTCCAAGCAACCTATATGAGTCTATGAAGCATTCGATATATCACCATGAGATTCCAAAATATTTCAACAAAAAGGGTTCATAATCATGTATTATACTTAACACTCTTAATTACTTCAAGTTCATGAAATGGGGTTCATAATCATGTATTATACTTATAACACTCTTAAATACTTCAAGTTCATGAAAAGGATACATTTTATTTGTTTATTCAGTCATGAAAAGGCCAGGCAACACCTTAAGGTGTTAAAGACCTTAGGAACACTTTCAAACTTTTATTTCAACCATATTCCAAAGTCCTTGTAATTGGATCCTGTAATTAGTATATAGCTCTTGGAAAGTTATTATTTGACATTGTATAGTCCCAAATTCCTTTTATTATCATATAAGACACCCATTATAAAGACAATTTTTTTAAAAAAATTCAAAATGACTTAAAAATAATATATACCTTTTAAAATTAAGTCATTTTCTTCTCAAAAAAAAATTAGTTCATTTTCTTCTCAAAAAAAATTTAGTTCATTTTAAATCAGTTTGGATTCGGTGTAAAAACATCTTGATATTCTTTTCATAAATCCTAGAGGGCCATAATATACCCTAAGAGAGATTGGAATCATCTTAATTGACTCTAAATACCCATTTCAATCGATTTTCAAAACTCGTACTATTAAGTGCTTAACTTGTTTTTAGGGTCTTTGAAGACCAAATAAAAAGTAATGAATGGTTCTAAACTTTCTCTTATTAACCTTCAAAATTCAGACATATTGAATGGTTTTGGATATGAAAAGAGAATACCTTTATAATGGAGAATATATGAGTGATTGAAATCATTTATTATGACTCTAAATACTCATTTAAACCGATTTTAAAACTCTTATAATTCGATCATATTCTCATTTATATATTTAATTAGATTTGGTTTTATACTACACGGTACCATAAGACAAAAGTATCCTTATAGCATGAAAGGGCTAATCGTACACACTACACATTCCACACTTAAAGACCTTGCAATTAGCCTTATAATCATACTTGTTTTTGTGTCCAAATTTGTTTGTAACGTGTTGTGCTCAGCCTAAGATACTAATCGTTAACCCGACACACATTGTATAGTTCTGAACCATGCCTGGCCATGCATTGTTCCATGCTTGTCCTATCCAGTGCCATGTTTAGTCGGGCTTTTGTTCCATATACCAAAACGGACTGGTCAAATTGGGGCAGATCCACAAGAAAAAGACCCAAATCTCACCCCCAACATAATTGGGGTAGCAATTCTACACAGAATACACTTGGGCTCAGAACCAAATCAGTAACCCGGCCATGAGACTGAAGGGTAATTCCTTGATCTACAAACTCCTCAACACTCCCTTTCTTTCTCAATCTTAAAAGTCTTCAAAAGGATTTATTGTTTAATAGTGTCATTTTTGTTGCTTCTCATTAGCTCATGTAGATAAAAATGATGTTAGTTTAGATTTCTTTTAGTGTTAATTAATAGTAGACTAATTAGTTTTGTATATTCTTGATATAAACAAACACTTATGAAGCACTAAAATTGTGTAAAATTTCAAATTTCTTTTTAGAGGCCTTTTTGGAAATAAAACATTTGGACAAATTCCTTTCACACATTTGCCATAACATAAAAAAATTCATCTCATTTAAGATCCCAAAGGCAAAGTTATGCCTTTCTAGAAAATTTTCTAGAGATCTCTATATCCACCAATCATGAGATGGCTATGTAGTCCCAATTAGTTGGAATGTGCTCTGTAGAATCTTATTACAAGGTGCTGTTCAAAGGACTACGATGACACAAATTTTAGCTATAGATTTTCTTGACACTTGTGCGATTGGAATAGATTTTCTTACAGATTTAATGAAGTGAAGTAAAAATGAACTAACAAGACCTTTAACGACTGTTATGTGCATATGCAAAACCTCTAATAGAATTCATCTCTTTGGAGGTGAATGGAGATACCTGAGACATGGAATTTCACTGGCATCTATCGTTTATACTAGTGTTTTCATCACGTATGAAGCAAGACAATTGACTATCGAGTCAACCACCATAAAAAGGAATTGTATTAAGTACAGCTTGGTTGAGTAGGTGAAGTAGTGATCTCAGTCTATCTTCGTCGACAAGCTACAGAGTGGATTGTCTGGTTACAAGTTTTTAATCCACACCATCAGGAGTTTGGCAGAAGCATGGATGTAGAATCTAATCTTCAATATATCTTTAATATCAAAGGGCTCATCATAGTTTTATTGATGTTCAACTATCTTGAATTTGTGATCTACTTTAGACTCCACCAGCGATTGAACCCTTCTTCAAGGAATAGTTCTAGTGTATTCATATTGAAGGTCCTGGCATATAGGCAGAAGATAAACTGCTTGTCCAGTAAAAAAAAAATGTGGTCATGTAGGTAAGTCAAAGTTAGACGTGCATTACTCTCTCCATCTCAATGGTATGTTTTTCAAAAAAGAACCGAGGTAAGAAGTCATGACATCAGTCCTCAAGCTTTACAATCTGCCACTAAGATAGCTTTCTTTGAGAGTTTGAAGTGCTTCTCTTACTGAATTTTCGTCATGATTGGAGTGCTTCAAGCATATAAGCTTTTGAGCTACACGGTAAAGCATCTGAATGGGATAGTATTGCAGTTCATTCACCTTCATCTTCTTAGCTTCCTGTACATTCAAAACTCAGATGTGATTACTAGACCAATTCAATCTTCCCGACATTCTCAGATACAGTCCATCTAGAGAGGCTAGAGACTAGTTCGATAGTGATATTAAGAGTGAAAATCAGCTTCATAAAACCCATTGCCAGGTTCTAAACCAGTTGCAGACATGGGAAAAAAATTACTTGTGCATGAGAATATGTGGAATGTCATTGCATTGAGCAGGATGATAGAAAAGCACTCTAATTGATTCTTATTATTTAAACTTCCATGAGATGAAAGGGAAACCACTTAGTAAACTAGGAAATGTGAAGTCATGAGAAAAGAAAGATTAACTCACTCTAGCACTTCAAGGTTTGTGAAATGAAATCATTTAGCAGCCCAGAGAAACCTTCTGGTCTTCGTTGCTTTAGAGCACTAAATGCCAAAGGTCACATGATTCTGTGTTTACTACTGTTGCATCAGGAGTTTAAGATCTAATCTTGTAAAACTTTATTTACAGAGAGACCCAAAACATCTGTGTCATTGTTTCAAACTTTTGACTACAAAGCGATTGATTGAGAACTATGAAGATTTCATGAACAAGCAATTATCACAGTCCACTCGATCACAGAAAAATAATACTTCCTGTTCCATATCAACCATCCTATTTGACTTTCCAAAATAGAATCAGAAATGAGTGACAATCGACCCTTACATGTGTTGGCTTAATGGAAATAGAGAAAGATGACAATAAAGTGGCAAACTAAGATATAAAAAAGAAGTGGATCCATATTTGAGACTGATGGAATTCTCAATAACTATTACCTGTTCTAAGATTCTAGACGTGATGACCGAAGCTGTCTCGATAACAGGACTGGGAAGTCCAGCTATACCTGCAAGCAGAAGACCATAATGGGGAATATGACGAGGCCCGTCCTTCAGCTGAAACTGGCAAGACGAATCAAGTATTTTAGTCACAGAAAAATAATATACGCCTTTTTTTAGAAACTTACAGATTGTTACCTTGAAATCCAAGCGGTTGTTTCTAATGTCAACTTGAAAATGTAAAATTTTCACATTAGGGTACAGTGTTGCTAAGTCTGACAGGTTTTCCATATGAGTGGCAAAAATAGTATACCTAAGGATCAGCGGGAGAAACATCAACGTTCATGGATAAATCAATGCTTCAACAAAACCTAATAGTCTACATGCTAGACATGGAAGAAGTGTAAAAGAGAGAAAATGGAAGCCTGCAGAACAAGTAGATTCCAAGATAATAGTCCAGCAGCTTACGCTTTAAGAGATAGCAGATGCTCGCAGCAGCTCCATGCAATTGCAAATCCATCTGATGAAGAAGTGGCCCTCCCAAGTTCATCCATGACAATCAAACTTCTGTACAAAAACGACACAGTTCTAGTCAATCATATGAAAACTAAGAAGCATCTTACCATTAACCTTGCATGTACCTTTCAGAAACATTCTGCATTATAAATGCTGTCTCTCTCATCTCTGTCATGAACTGTAAAACCAAAAAGGGTTTTACAATAATTGTATTTCTCTAGAGAAATAAGTTTATTAAAAGTATCATTGCATTAATAAATTGCCTGCTGGTACAACTAATTACCATGATCATTTTTTTAAATGAAGAACTTCACCTTTTACTTCCAATAAGTTAATTACTGACTCAACAATTTTGTATTTTAACAGGGCACCTCTAGTAGCATTTTATTCAAAGGGTTAGGCAATTAACACCCGAAACAAAGGGCGAGGGTTCCACCAATTTCCACCCATATGAGTCAAAGAAAGTGAGTTGCTAGTGTGGTTTCCTTTATAACCCTAAGATGTTTCCGTATAAGTACTACATTGGACTGTGATCTCCACTAAAAAAATATGCAAGCTGTCTAGAGTATAAATAATTCCTTTTTCTTTGCTTTGTTACTGTAGACTTCATTCATAATGCCTTATAAAGAAGTATAATGAAAGCATTGCCCATTTTCCAATTTCCTACAGTCATATTCTAATAAAACAAGTAGGGAAGAGATCATACAGTACTAGAATTGGATTCAAGATTGTCTACAGCCCCCATTCGCGTAAATATGCGATCAACAACTCTTATAGTAGCAAATCGAGCTGGTATGTAGCAACCTATCTGAGCAAGGATGACAATAAGACACACTTGTTGGAGGTAAGTGCTTTTTCCACTCCTGAAAAGGGAAAAAAAGATCTATTTTATTGCCTCATACAGTATGTAATGTTCTGTTAGTATAAACATTGAGTACCCTGTACAATGTGATTCGAGTCATTATCCAAATCATAGCCAAAAATATCATTTTCTATGCAGTTAATGAACTTTGTATGCAGTTCCGGTTGTCTTGAAATTATACTGATGTATTAAGGAGTGGCAAAGATAAAACATAAATACTGATAATTTTCAGTTTATATCATTACTGAATGAATACATAATCAATAACACTGTTGAGAAATAAAACATTGACGAAAGTGTTTCTTACATGTTTGGACCCATAACAATCACCGTGTTTGATGCTTCTGAAAGAAAAATATTGTTAGGCTGCCAAAAGAAGAAATATTGGAGAAAGAAAACTAGTTAAATTCTTTCTTATATAATAAGATAACTAAAGCAAAAGAAAAACATATAAATCTCTCACAATAAAGTCACTGTGTATGCTCTCCAGGATAGGATGTCTTCCAGCATCAATTGCCAAAGGGCCACTATCTGAAAGATGACATAATTGAACCATTATAGCTGGAACTAGAATGCTTATCGAACAACCAAAGTCTGAGCCAACCACAGGATATAACCTGTAAATCCTGGTCTGATATATCGATCAACTGGCTTGGTTGATATCATGTGAGCAAATGAATTAACAATCATATCCAAAAAGCACAAGACCTCTGCGAGCAAAGTTAGAGCAGATACATCTTCCCTGATGGAATTGTTGAGAGCTGCAGTCCATGTAAAAAACATAATAAATTTCACATATCAAATCTATTGCTTTTAGATTTTTCTTTCTTTATCTTGGTATCTATAATACTCTTTCAAAATATAAAACCAGATAAGATGGATCCTGTTCTGAAATGGCTGTTTTCCACAATGAAGCAAGGAGTGATTCTATGTCAATAAGACACAATGGCTAAGTGTAAAACATGTAAAAATCTTTGGGCATAAACAAACTTCCAAGTTCAAAATGACATTGAAGGGATTAAATCTAAAACGCCATGCTCATCTAGGACATTTAAAAACATGACTGTAGCACTATGCAAGACTGATCCTAAAAGGCCAGTTGGAATTCTAGTGAATTTTATAGCTTGACTATGAGTACAGCTTTAGATTAAGTTATGCAAAACCGACCCTGATGGCTTGACTATGAGTACAGCTTTAGACTGGCAGGCAAGAACTCTGATGGCTTCCACTCTTCACTTTATCCTATAGTGGTTAACTTGAATCCAAATTCAAAGCTTGATGTAGCGTGAAAAAGCCTTCAAGGAAGGGCGTAATAAAAGATATACAATAGCAAACTTGTCAACTTGTGGAAATAGGATTGTTTTCAAAAGAGGAACAAATATAAGTAACCTTTTTATTAGAAGTGGAACATAACTACTAATAATAAATGTAACTACTAATAATGAATGCCTTCATTGTTTATCACTTATCATTGGGTAAGATACAACCTTCCAAGCAAAGTTCTGTTCTCACACAACACTCTGCAGCTGCAGACTTGTTTCTGACATTCAGCTGCAGAAGTTACATCAATACGTATAAATGACATGAGTAACATTGTAACTATACATAAAAATTACTCATGCTTCAGGTCCACTAGGCATGTCCAAGACTAGGGGGTCTCACTTGAATAGACCTATGCAAAAGCTATTTTCAAGTGATCAGAAAACAATTCTTTATAGCAAACTTTGATTTATGGTTACATTACTATCTATGCAATCATCTGCAATTCACAAAGTACAAATAGACTACCTACTTGTATCTTAGTCTTAGCATATATGAGGACGTTATCTACATAGACCATATAGTAATTTACTGTAGCTTATATAGTTATAATGTGTAAGTTAAGGAAGGCATCTAGTGTGGGGAATCAAATAGTTCAAGCCATTTAAGTTCCTTGTTTCTACATGGGACCCTCAAGCTACACAATAACAGAAAAAGAAAGTCCAAAGAGTTTTTCTTTGAAAAGAAGAGGTAAAACAACCAATGCAAAAATGGAGTACGAGCATTATACTTTCACATACCTTTATAACAGACTGGCCCTAGATTAAGAAGCTTTTCACTTTACATGTATAATTATCATGATAAAAATGAACTTAAAAGGAGAAATCTATCATCAAGATAAATACCCACAGAGGTAAGTTCCAAGGTAGAGCAGTGTATATTGTTTCCATGCTTCACAACCTGCTTCTAGAAGTCAGAAAAGGAAGCTGTGTACAAACACAATCTAAGTCATAAGCTTCTATTTAGAACCTGGATGAACTTGTTGGGAAGCTTTCCTTGAACATCTTTACGAGGGATTCTGAAGTAAAATCCTTGTCGGTTGTTGAAAGGAAGTTTTAGATTTGGCAGTTTAAAATCTTCACGATACTTGTTTGTGAGCTTATGTATTGCTGTCAGGCATTGAGTTAAAGTAATAGGTCAAAAAGTGGAAGGAACTTTTAATAATATAAATAAAATTTTAACAGTCAGATAACACAGGTAATACCTTCACTAGTATCACAAAATGTCCTCCTTGCAACATCAAGCAGCCCATCAATTCCAGCCTTGACCGCAAAACATTGTTGTGTTCGAGCAATAAAAGGAACCCTTGCATGGACTACATCCTCATCTATCACTTCTCCAATTCTGAAATATAACTTACTTTTAGGAAATAGATTAATCCAACTGGAATCAAGGGGTGGTCCTTAATTTTTGGTCTAATTTACTAAAATATGGAAAACTGTGTTCATCTATTTCTTTGTTTTAGAAATACAGAGACTGATAAAAGCTAAATACACATTGGCTTCTTCTAGATGGTTGTTTACATGTTGGCCAAAAGGAAGACAAGACGTAGCAATACAATGAACAAGAATACGAAATAGAGCATAAAATAAGGGGACCCCAAAATAAGTGACTAATCAGAAAACATCCTGAGAAGATATCATGTCAGTTTCATGAGTGAAAAGAAACTTAACACTCGTTTTGATCTGATTTGTCAATAGTAATGCACATATTTTTCAGTGTAATGCCAAGTATAGGTCATAACATCTGACTCAGTTTTTCATTCTGTTACAATCCATACATAAATTCCATTCAGCAAAAGAATATTTGAAATACCTTTGTTTGATGAGTGCATATTTTTCATTGTCACATATGGACTTGTAGATGTTTCCAAGAAGAAAGCTTTTTGCATCTTTTAGGACCTGAAGCAACGAAGCGTTGGGCTGTGATGAACGGCCTGAAGAATAAAAGTAAAATTAATAATTAAAGCAGCACAAATTACCTTGGAGAGTAGAGGCAAGGCATCTAAAGCAGTTTTGAGTAGTATAATGCTTGATATTATTACTTGGCTCTTCTTGGCACTGTCACCAGCCAGGACCTTGTTTGTGACCTTTGGCTTGAAGCAAAAGTGACATAGTACACGATCTGAATATAGACATAAAAATAAAATTATGGTATTTACAATTACGGAGTATGAATAAACATATGAGCAATAAGAAATATGAAGAATATAACATATTCCGTTTCAACTCCCAGTTCTTTTCTTTCCTTACCAGTTTCTTTAGGAAATTTGCGGAGAACCTGAGATAATCCAAAAAAAAGCTGCTCATTGCTCATCAATTCATCCTAGATGTAAATAACAGTACAAAAAAGGTCCATGTCAAAAAAGGCTTCAGGGCACTCAGTCCACAATTAAACAGTTAAAACAGTACTTTCATGAGATACAGCAAATGAACTCTTTTGAAAAGGCAATAAAGCAGAACAACCAAAGTAATGCAAAATCAAGTAAGAAATAGGATGGCAAATCAGCTCTACCTAGTTCATACAACCATGGAAATATAGAGCAAAAGAAGTTACTAGTACTACCAAGGAGATTGTTGGATACTTCGGGGTGAAGGTAGTTTTCAAAAATATTGTAGGAGCCACCCCTAATACCAAAGGGAAATATCATTCTAATCCAATACGTGTAAAGAAAAGTAAGTTAAGGTCAGAAGAGCTACAAGGTGTCTGATTTGTGCTCAGTTTCATAAACAACTAATACGAACCATACATTTTGCATTCTTATAGGATATGGATGTGTTACGTATCATGCAACTCATTCTACTAGAATTTCTGCCATGCAAGGCTTTCAGAGTTAGGAGGGTCTAAGACATCAAAAGTATCTGGAATTTTTCAGATTGTGCATACACTTCTTAGTCAAAATCAAGGGTTCTCTTGTTTAAAAACCACAAAAAAGTGAACAAGATGGGGTGTCCATTGAGATAAAGATGTCCATACATATTTATTTCACTAATATGCTCTTACATAAAAGCGTGAAAGACCAAAAGATACATCAAACTCAGTAAAAAGACAATCAGAATACTATATGGTCTAAATACCATAGACAGATAAAACACTAACCAGGCAATCTAGGCGAGCATTAATAGTTTCAATGTCTTTCAGAGGCTGCAGAAGATTCGCACGGAGTAGTCTAGTACTATACAAGAAGAAAGTACACAAACTAAGAGAAGATAAGAGGAAACCAATAAGCTTGCATAGGTGAACTGCATGTATATAATTATCATGCATAAAATCTTTCAAAAATTGGAGATTCAAGGAACGGCAAAAGCCAATATTGTTTTTCTGATGTCCTTTTATTCGTACCTCTATCCCTCTATTTTATACAGTAACGTATATTCTTTCAGCAAAAAAGAATATCATAATTTATTGAGGTGGAAACAGTTGGTCAACAGATAAATAATTCCTACAGGAAAGAGAGCTCTCTCAATAAATACTCATGCTAGCCTTCTGAATTAAAGATTAAACATAACCCTTTTCAGATCCATGTTTCATGTAGGAAATAGATCACTGCATTGAATATTTACTTGAAAACAGCGTGACTAGCATTGATATTGTCAGTAGCAAACAGTAGCCCCTCCAAGGTCTATGAAATTTATTTATTTTAATGTCCATCTCCAAAACATCAGGTCGCATTTACTAGAAATATCAAGCGGAGAAAAATAGTAAAAGAATTTTACATTGTCCATCAGACATGGGATGGACCCACACCATTATATTTTAGAAAGCTTACCCCCCTGTGGTTCTTGTTGTTTTAAGCATATGGAAGATGCTTTTCTTTTTGTTGCTTGTGCCCCAAAGATTGGAATGCAATGTATCAATGAGTTCCAAATTTTGCA
This sequence comes from Dysphania ambrosioides, assembly GCA_026401315.1. Taxonomy (NCBI): domain Eukaryota; kingdom Viridiplantae; phylum Streptophyta; class Magnoliopsida; order Caryophyllales; family Amaranthaceae; genus Dysphania; species Dysphania ambrosioides. Next base: position 2,820,965 of record CM048659.1, on the reverse strand, counting down.
CACTGTAATAAGATGCGATGAATTGAGTATCTGGCTAAATATTACAAATAAAAAAAAAATGCATAGATGGCCAGTGCAAACAGACATTCATCCAAAGCAATCATCTCTGAAAACAAGATTGACAAATCTCTTGGTTAGTGCCTGGAAAAAAATGTCCATCCTCAAAAAACCTTGCCTTTTGCAGATAGCTCCCAGCATTAGAGTTTCTAAGACACTTGGAAAGCCTTTGAGAAATTGTTCGTATTATGTTATATTCTTATACAAAGATCAGGGACTGCCATCCTAATTATTAAGATTTGCATATATAGTCAATATTGTTATAAATGATGTATGCATTATAACATCAATGAAAATGTACTGATCATTGAATACCAATTCCCTATATGAGAACAACACCAGATCCACAAGGAGTGCATCTTTACAAGAGATTCAAGAAGGTACCTTGTAGCATCGATATTCATATGATCAAATGATCCATTGAAAGTGACCTGAAAATATAGAAAGATGTAAAAGTTGTCCACCACCAATGAGGAAGTTGGACTCTGCAGAATGTGCAATTTGTAAAGCACCAAGAGCATTCTCAGAGAAAAAATTGCCTCGCATCAATGAATTTGAATGGGAATTAGAAGCATAATGCATTGATCAAATTTATCACATCATTGTATGTTTCTTAGCTTCTGAAATAGCTTCTTAAATATTACATACTCAGATATGCTCAAAGGACAAAGAGAGTATATGGAATATTGCAGAAAGTTAGGTACTCTTTACCAAAGGTAAGAAATTAACTTGTTTTCAAAATACCAGTCGTGATTATTAAAAAATATAGGGAGAGAGATTACCAGTAACGAATGATTAGTTATAATGACCCCTTTTTCTGCTTCTGTCCTGTACAACATCAAATAGATTCTTCATAAGCCTAGAATGAACCCTTAACCAATTTGTATATATGCATAATAGTTACATACTTACATGTTACATATCAACAAACTATTCATAATCATCTTAGGTTCCTTCCAAAACAATTAGCAACAATTTATGATTGTACTATCCCAGTCCCAAATCAGTCAAATGATTTCTGTTTTGTCATTTTACTTGTTTTTCTTGACAGAATGAAAGTTATAACAGGGGCTCTAAGCAATGGCTACATTGGTGTAATAATTCGAGGAATTCAAAATGGGATAGGGACGTCTATAAAATCTGAAATCAGAGGGAGCATGCTGGGAATCAAAAGAGTAAAATGTATCCATTTAAGCCCTTGGAGACATCAATCCATTTCCATGGCTACTATATTATGCACCCTAAATGAAATTCAACATAATACATTTTATTTTCCAGAATTTACTTATGGCAATTGAATATGAAATAAATCAAATCAGAGGAGTGCTTCAAGTTTATATCAGCTCCAATTTCCTAGAGAATGAATGCCAAAGAAACTAGCCCAAAATAGAAGATAAAGTACTCCAGAACTTTGGCTCGATTTGAATAGAAGCTGTGTTATCTTAGGTTAATATTAGGAGAATTTGAAATTACCATCTAATGGTAGCAGCTGCTGCAGCCAAACAAAGATAATATTGCTTGTAGTAACTATCAAGACCAAGGGCCGAGGGATCCTTTGCTGCCAAGTTCTTCACAAAAACAGCTCCCTGAACCTCGTCATCAGAAAAAAGATGCATAGCATACAACATGAATGTCAATCATCTATTTATCTCAATTGAACTTTCGGGTAAGATTGTTCAACCTTGGTGTCATCGAAGCACCCACGGGCCATTATTATCTGGAAAAAAGCATTTTATGTTTGTTGAGATACTACATTAAAAGAACAGATATTGTGATCATGATAAGATTAACTTGACAATACAAAAATGGGATATCACCTTCTTGCTTGCAGAATAATATTTGTCGACTATTACTGATACACCAACCATATTATCAGGAGCCAACTTGCTGGGAGGAACAATAATTGACAATGGGTCATAAAATTGCAGCAAGGTCCTTGTATTCTGGTAAGAACTACTCGTTTCGATGTACTGAGAAAGGTGAAGTGAAGCGGATCTCAAGTCCAAAGCCGCAACTCCAACCTGTCCAAACAATTGGTAGCACACTTGTCAAACAACTCATCAATTTAAACAGTTTGATAAGAGCAAACAATATAGCCTGATGATCGGTGGATGCCCCTAAATCCCCAAAACTGGAAACTGTAATGTCAGTTTATTAACCTTCATTTTCATTCCGAATTTCCGACAGTAAAAAGCCAACAGAATAACTAACTCCTCCCCTTCATATTTCCCCCATCCCTCCACCACCATCCAACTGACTTCCCGAGGAGATAAACCAGCCTAATAGATCCTCAAAGAACAGTCCAACCTGAGATGTCATTACAATAATCATGAAATACTATTTTTTGCTTGTGAAAAAATACTCTTCCCTTAACTACTGTATCATTTCATATAGATATTTGTATGATGGATCTGGCAAACAAACTTACAATTGCTCAAGAGAAGTACTCAACACAACACAACACAACAGAGCTAGTTTCAAGCTACCAAAGTTAAGTGCATTCTATATTGCGTATTTCTTTCACTTCACACAAATTAAGCAAACTACAAACTCTTACAGAGTGTTTGATTTGATGTGAAACATTTTCCAGGAATATGATTTTCCCCCCTTTTCCTATTTTTCTTTGTTTGGCTTCAAAGGGGTGTAAAATTTGTTTTCCTAAAGGTGGAAAATGGCCCTCCTTTTGATGGAAAACATTTTCCTTTTGAGTAGAAAGGAAAGCTATATTTTCCTCCCTTCTCATAACTTCTCTTAACTCTTCTCCCTTACATCCTCTCCTTCCCATTTTTCTTCTCTGTAACTTTTCATGAAATGAACCAAACAATGGAAAACTTACTTTACATCCATAATTTCCCCTGGAATTTTTTCATAGAGAATCATTTTACATTAAATGTTTTCCATCAAACCAAAGGGAGCCTAAGCTCAAAATCGATCTTCATCTAAGAAAATGAATCACACAAACAATTTGAAATTACTTGAACTAAAAGAGCTTGGATGATTGATAGTTAAATTGCGAATCGAAATTTACTTTCGTCATCAAAATTTCACAAACCAACTCTCATAATCTAAGCGATTAATCAAAGTGAATGCGCTAATTCTAGGAACGGTTTCTAACACTTGCAATCGCATGCATACAATGTTACAAATAGAAAATATTCAAAAACAATTCTTCAACAAAAGTGTTTTGAAATTCATCATTATAAACATCGTAATTCAACTCCGCAGAAAATGAGAGACTAATAAAATTGAAATCACTAAATCAAGCAACGAATCCAAACAACTGAGTCGCATAGTCGCATACATTCATGTCGCAATCAAAAGTTCTAGAAAAGTTTGGATAAAAAATATGCGATCCTCAGAATGTTGAAATTCGACGCTTACCAAAACCTAAAACGTCGAAATTACCAAAAGCGAAATGCAATTGCAGGTGATTGAAGGAGAAATTTGTTAAATAATCTGCAAAATTGGAGAGAGAAAGATAGATACCTCTTTGGCGCGGTTCTCGATCATTCCGATGATGAAGCTTGACTTCTCTCCCTCATCCTCCATTTTCACAAGTCGATATTCCTCAGCTTCAGAACTCTCAGTTGCGTTTCTAATTTTCAAATGCGCGCGAGGTGTTGTGCGTAGAATTTATTGAAATTTTGGATTCGTATTTTGTCAAAGTATACAAAGTGTAGATGAGTATTTGTATGGAATAATATCAATTTTAGTAAATACTTGTATGGAGGTAGAAGATATAAAATACTCTTTATGTCTCATTTTATCTGTTATATTTTTATTTTAGAGTCAAAGTTAAAAATTTAATTATAATATAATAAATAAAATATCAAGTGGGATTTTATTAGATGCATCTCAATTTAAATTTTTATAATATCAAATTTTTATAATTTTTTGTTTTACGAATTTAGAAAAAAAAATATTGTCTTAAAAATTTAGAAAAAATACATAAGTGATTATCATTTAGAAGCTTATTATTTTATATACTTGATTGACTGCTTTTCTTCTTTAACTTCTGCTGTTATTATAATAGAGGAAAGACTAATTGTTTTAGATGGAATTTAGTCACTTCATTTCAATATAGGGTGGATTTAGAGTTATGGATTCTTATTGGTGGCTAGCCGCCTTTTGCTTCATTGAGAGATGACCTAGTCGTATATTTATGGTAGTTTGAATCTTTATTGTTTGAATCAGATTTGACAATATACGAAAATAATTGTAAATAGTGCACCATAATTCTCATGTATGATGAGTTGTTCGCAAATAGGATCCTGCTCCCAGGAGCACGATGCGCATCGTGCACACTGTGCAAAACGCAGAGGGAAATAACATAAAACGCAGAGCGACTGGACGTGCTTGTGCAGTAGAAGACAAGTCAGCATGGGGTGGGAGACATGTCAGCAAAGATTTTTCTGGAAGTCACTATGATTTCTTGCAAAAGTTGGTAAGTGTGAAAAAGTTGTACTTGGTAAACGTGAAAAGAAAAGATTTTTGGCATAAGTCACTGTAGCGCATAGACAATCTGTTTTTTTATGCATCGGAAATCATGAAAAGAGGCCAGAATTAATGATGCAATACACGAATGAACATTATGTAGTCATTCACTGAACATTTAGTTGTACACCACTAAACATGTGAGGAAAACCCAATGAACATTTCTATATTTGGGTGAATTAGTTCAAAATAATTCATTGAAAATTTTTACAATAAACATTTTATAACGAGCCATTGAACATTTAGTTGAACAAAAATGAACATTTATTATTATGTAGTGAACATTTGTTTTATTTGACAGAAAGAGTTCAAAAAGAAAGCATTGGGATGGAGCATTAATTTGTAATGATTATGTATTGGGATTCCTTTAATTTAATATTTCAATGATTGTTACGTATCAGTACTTATTATAATATATTTAATGATTGTAAAAGTATTTAACTATTGTGATATATTTTAATATTGTACTCGCTAGGCCAATGAACGTACTAGTGTAAACGAATGAACATATTAGTGTAAAAGAATGAACATACTAGTGTAAACGAATGAACATTTATATTTTAATATTGTACACGCTAGGCTAATGAACGTACTAGTGAAAACCAATGAACATACTAGTGTAAACGAATGAACATACAAGTGTAAACGAATGAACATTTACGGTTTTGTTTAAATGAACATTACATATCAGTACAAAAATCTAAGAGATTGCATTGGGAATGAGCATTTTTTTGCAATGATGATGCGTGGGTTTTTTTTGCAGAGATCGTATACATTTTCGATTCACCATTCACATAATTCCAGTAACCATTTTCAATGACAATTTAGTAAATCTCACTGACCATTTAGCTTATTCCACTGAACATTTGTCCATTTTCATTGACTATTCACATAATTCCACTAAACAATTCATTCATTTCACTGAACATTCACATAATTCCACTAAACATCTCTTCTTTTCACTGAACATCTACTAAATCTCAATGACCATTTACTAAATCTCACTATATCATTTACCTTATTCCACTTAACATTTCTCCATTTCCAATGACCATTTACATAATTCCACTGAACATTTCATTTATTTCCCTGACCATTTACTAAAGCATTTATCGATCATTAAGCCAATTTCACTAAACATTTTACTCCCATTTTACTAAACATTTTAGTCAATTGCAATGAACATCTAATTACATTCAATGATCATGTTCTTCATTTTGAATGACCATTTTTTAACTCTCACTAAATATTTAGTTATGTGCACTGACCATATATTTTATTTCACTGAACATTTGATAAATTTCACTGACCATCTAGATAATTCCACTGAACATCCATTCTGACTCCACTGAACATGTCTTCTACTTCACTGAACATTTTAGTAATCTCACTAAATAACAAATTAACTCCACTGAACAAGTCCTTAATATCAATGACCAATTAGTTAATTGAAATGAAGGGAAGCAACGGGAGAGAGAGAGAGAGAGAGAGAGAGAGATGGAAGTGAAAAGATTTGTCTTTTTTATTTGGGAAAATAGGGAGGAAATGATGACAGTTGTATAGGAAATGCACAACTGTCGTATTCCTTGAAATGAGGCACGTCCAGTCATGCCCAGATATGACAATTTATGGAGAACTACAAATGGTCACTTGATTGGGGTAAATGGTCAGTGCATTATCTGACGTGTAAAAGCCCCTCCAGCCACTTGCGTTTTGTGTTATTTTGGATTGCGTTTTACACAGGGTGCACGATGCGCATCGTGCACCCGGGTGTAACGTCCACATACTGTGAGTAGTCTTGTGTTACATTACTAAGCTAACTTGAAGTTTGAACTTAACTTATTTTGTTACAATCATAAGCTAGACACAACTCAGCAAGAAAAAGTTGCAATGTATTTTTTTTGTTTAGTTTAAAATAAATACTCTTTGCCCTTAAAACAAAAATCGAAGAGTGACTAGCATAACACAACTCCTCGAGCAAGTATAGAATCCGCAACTCCGCTGTACGTATACCAAACACAACTGAGTAAAGTTTGCAGAATTTCTGAGACCATAAAATTTCAAAATAAAATAAAATTTCAAAGAAAAATGAAATTTAGGGTTCATCGGAAGTTCCCCGCATTCGAAAAGCTATATCGAATTTCTAGTCTCAAAGTCCTCCATTGTCACAACTTCAATCCATCATCCTTCAACAAGCTTCGTACATTCTCCTTCTCTGCTAAAGCTTCTCTCAATGACGGCTTTAACAGCAGCAGCAGCAGTTCTAATGGTATTTTCTCTTTGTATTCTCCGTTCATTTTATTGAAAATTTCAGTTAACTGAAGCACATGAGCTGGAAATCATTGTTATTGTGTGTTGTTTTTGGTAGGAAATACATATCTGTTGCCAGGCGCAACTGTTGCTACCATTCTTATGCTCGGTGCTCTTCACGCCCGTCGCCTCTACGATGACAAGAAGGTAGTATTTGTTTCGTTTATTCTAATTTCTGTGATCTGTTTTGTTCTTTTGTCCTTGAAGACTCCACCTTGATGATAAATACGTTCTATATGCTTTATATGCTTTAACATGATTTAATATAGTTGATGGAAGTCAAAGAACTCTAATGAGATATGATAATTCTAATGAGATATGATATGCATGAAAGAATAATATTCGGTTACTATGTGATTACTTGTATTATTTGTGGCTTGGATCATTTGCTTGTTGTCTAGATATATTCGAAGCATTCAAAGCTATTAAGCTGCTGAATTCTTGCTGAAACCTCTCCTAAAAACAAGGAATTAGTTACATAATGGACTCTTGAAGGTTTTGGTTTAAATTCAAATGGTTTAAAGATGAGTTTGAATTTCAAGCCTTCCTAGCTTTATGGGATTGATAACGTATTGCATAAGCTATCCCCATTCAAATATTGTTGATCGTGCCATTCAAATAAGAAGACTCATTCAAATCTGTAACGGCTATTCGGTCAAGACCTTTGAAGCAGACCTCAGTAACTGCCCGAGCATCATGGAACAAACTCTGAAGCAACTAGTCAAAGACCTAACATCCGATTCAAGAGCAACGATATTTTTATAAACCGAACACTATTCGTTGCGAGAAGAAACTCTATAAATAGAGTGAGCTGAAACTTGAATATCAATAAGCCTTTCAACTATATATAAAATTCAAGCTACAGAAAAATTAAACTCTTTCCTCTCTAGAGCTTTATACTTTAATTGTATTTTAGATTGAGAAAAAAGAAAAGAAAGTCTCTTTGAGTGTGAAAAAGAAAATATCAAAAGAAAAAGAGAGACATACTTTGAGTAGATTTATAATACTCAAAGATTCAGAAAGAAAAAGTAAGGAGATTTTTATTTCTAGGAATTGAGACGCTAGAGTGTAGCTAGGGTAAGCTACGGTATAGAAGATTGAGTGTTAATCTTCAAAGGTGGCTTTAGGTCTCTAAAGGAGGAAATAAAGATCGGTTAAATCCTACGGATAGGAAACTCTAGGCGGAGACGTAGGCACATTGCCGAACTTCGTAACAAATTATTGTCCCCTTTAAATATGCTTTACATTCTTTATTCGCTTTACTCTTTTCGTATTCGCTTACAAATCAAATCCTGAAAAACAATTCAAAGCCCTTGAAACCTATCATATCTTATTTCTGCGTCTAAAAGCTGTTTCAAAGCCTTTAAAAGCCTAATTGCGAAAATCTACCATACTCTATTCACCCCCCCCCCCCCCCCTAGAGTATTTTGATCTTATCTATTCCCTATTGAATCTTCAGTCCTTATTTTAGTTCTATTACTATTTGTATGCGAATGGTTCTGACCAAAACAGTCTACTCTGGAGTAATTATTTTAAGGAATGAAATGGACAATTTTTTATGTCAATTTCCAATATCTGTTTGCTGTTTAAAATTTTAACTGTTATTTAAATTATGTTTGTGAAATGTATGGTTTTGACTGGACGAATTTAGTGTCTGGCGATAAAATTGTTATTGATAATTTGTGAATGCAATGGAGTGCTTTATCCTTGTGATTATCTTGGCAATTTATGTGTGTGAAATGTGTGTTGGTATTGATAAAAGTAATTTGATTTTCTGTTTATCTTTGAAAAGGATAGGTTGAGGAGGCAAAGGAGAGGGGTGTTGAACATGGGTTTCAACCTGATGCAAAAGTAATGGGCTCGTTTCATTGCCCGGCTTGGCTTTTCACATTATAATCGTCTTATGTTGATGTTTACATTTGATGCTTGTTTGACACCATTTGGTTTTCCTTGGTGTGCCTGTTTCAGGCATCGTTTTTGAGACTTCTACCCTTGCGCACTATTTCTCGAATCTGGGGTTCTTTGATGGGTGTGGTGAGTTACTACAAGAGCACTTTTTGTACCTTAAGAATAGAATTTGATGTGCTGTCTTGTGGCGATCAAAATGATTATTGGCTTGTTTGATTTGTTGCAGGAGCTTCCTGTACAAATGCGGCCTTATGTTTACAAAGCATGGGCACGGGCATTTCATTCAAGTAAAGTCATTTGCATTGTTTTAGTGATTGTATTTCTTCACTCAGACATTAATGACAAATTCACAGTCTGCCTTTATCCATTTTGAGCTGCTGTTACAGTGTAAGATTTAAGAAAGAGATTTAACAAAAGGCTGTCATTTTCAGACTTAGATGAGCTGGATTTGCCTTTGGGAGAATACCCATCTTTGCGAGATTTCTTTGCTCGGAGGTTGAGAGAGGGTTGCAGACCTATAGATAATGATTCTAAATGCCTGGTAACTGGTAACAGCTTCTTATTTTCTGCTCTTGCATAGCAAGCACTCACTGGAATCTGTGTTCATATTATGGTACTTGTTGTTTGTGATGACAGATCAGCCCTGTGGATGGTACTGTTGTGAGATTTGGGGAATTGAAAGAACCTGGTGCCATGATTGAGCAAGTTAAAGGCTTCTCCTATTCTGTCTCCACTCTTCTTGGATTAAATTCTTTCCTTCCCATGGTCTCTGGGAAAGATGCTGTTGAAAAGAACAATGAAGTAGAAGATAGTCATAAGGCACAAACGAAGAAGTCATGGTGGAGACTTTCATGGTCTTTGCCGAAAATTCAGGATCCAGTACCTGCTAGGTAAGTGGCTATTCAGACTTAATTTCACACCTTTGATGTTCCAAATTAAATCTTCATGATTGCTTATCTTGTCCTCATTTATATTACTCTTGATGATTTATTTTAATTCTTATTTTATTTAGGGAGAAGAAACATATACATACAAGCTAATGAACAAAGATATTAAAGTGAACAAATCTTTGGATTTTTACATTTCACAGTCTTGCTCATCTAATGTCCCCATAGGATTGTGGCTAGCCTCATTCTTTTCCTTGTGGTTCTGTGTTCAAATTGTTTTACATGTGTTGTCCGTGGACCAACTTTTGACCTTTGATTTGCTTCTCTTGCATTGTTGAAATTTCATTTATCTATTTATGCAGCTATTTGGTCATGTATATGTGATATATAACAATTTAAACGTGCCTGCTATTTTTGTCCTCTTTATAAGTTCACAAATTCACAATTGTCACATTGGCTAATTATTGTGATTTATTTTTGCAGTCCAATGAAAGGTCTTTTTTATTGCGTCTTGTACCTAAGCCCTGGAGACTATCATCGTGTACATTCTCCTGTTGACTGGAATGTTCTGGTCCGCAGACATTTTTCAGGTGACTCGAAAATTCTACTTGTTTATAGAAAACTGTATATAGAACAAGTTTTTGTGCAGAGGAATAATTATTCATATGGTGGATAACCAACTTCAGCTTCTTGAACCACAATGTTGTTAGTTACCCTGTATCAATTGGTAGAAGAATCTTCTTGGGATTCTACCTAGCCTTGTTATGTGCTCCATTTGTGTTTCCTTTCAGTAGGCTATTCAAGACATACAAACTCGTATCTTGTCTTCTTAGGATGTTAAGATATTGTGCAATACTGCTAACCCATAGTTTATGTATGTTTCATCTTCTGATTCTTTTGTTCAGAACCTTTCTGGCTGAATGCATATTTGTTTAACAGCTGCTGGTCCACGAAGCCAAAACAAACAGCCCTGAGCTAGTTTCACTGCTTGATGTTATACCCTTTCAGCTGCTGTTATTTTAAATTTATTTTACTTCATTTTGCTTCATCTAAGTGGTTGATTGTTAATTTTGATGACATGATGTTGACACTTGACAATGAGTTTAAGAGTTTTTTAATTGTTCCAGGTCGTCTTTATCCTGTGAATGAGCGTGCTACTAGAACTATCAGAAACCTCTACATTGAGAATGAAAGGGTATGAAGACTTCCAGTGTTTCATAACTTGTATTCCAGGATTTGCAGCTCTAAAAACTGTTTAGCAGAGGCATAAGTTGCTGAATAAGGGTTCTAATCTGTATACTCTGGATTCCTAGTCAGTTGATGGGAAATGATCCTCAGCTTCCTGATCATGTATCGTGGGTCTGGGATTTAACATCAGTAGAGGCACTGCATCTGCATAATTGACATTCTTTTTTATGCTAAGAAGCTCAGTAACATGTGTTCTAGAATTGTATATGATCATTCCACATTTTGCTGAATGAAAATTTCTTTGATGTATTGTTCATCTGTTGTTTTGTCATATACCAGATTGTGCTGGAAGGTCAATGGCAGCAAGGGTACTTGGCACTTGCAGCAATAGGAGCTACAAACATTGGTTCTATTGAGGTGTTTACTTCTCTTTTTCTAATTGTTTTCAATTGGAGACCTGATTGTTTAGTTAACTAGGTATCCTCTATTCCTATGCTATATTCCGTTTGATTAGTTTGCCAAAAGAAATGGTGTATGCTAATAGGTAAGATTACCCATTTATGTAATATGAGTAATAATTTTTGTTCAACCCTTTTGAAGCCATGTTGCTCAGAAGCAATGCTAGCTATTCTAAAACTTGCTATAACTTATAGACCTTTAAATTATTTTGAATTGAAATTTTTTGTTACTGCAGCTTTACATTGAGCCAGAGCTGCGGACTAATCGTCCTAGAAAAAAGTTTCTGCAGTCACAGCCACCTGAGGAGCGCGTATATGAACGAGAAGGTGTTATGGTTAAGAAAGGGGAAGAGGTTAGACATAATTTTGAATCTCTTGAAATATTATTTACCCTTTTGTTTTTCTTGATGTACCAGAGATATTGGTAATATTTCTTTTGATCTTGCCATTTTTAAACCCATGTTTGTTTTGAATTTTTTTTTTTGGGCAAGTTTTTGGAATGCTGACACTGGCTGTCAGCCTCAACTTCAAAACGTTTTGAAACTGTTTACAAGTTCAGTCCTGGTAATCTTCGTTTTTTTCTCCACTCAAAATTCTTCAGGTTGCTGCTTTCAATATGGGATCAACGGTGGTTCTTGTCTTTCAGGCTCCGGTAGCCAAGCCATCAAAAGACAATGCATCACCAACAGACTTCAGATTCAATATCAAACGTGGTGATAGAATTCGTGTGGGAGAAGCCCTTGGGAGGTGGTGTGATTCACAAAAGTGAATGCCATTGCTGGAATTTGTAGCATCATGCAGAATACAGTAGTAACAGGGAATACCATAGGAATTTAACTCATTGCATCTATCAAGACATCTTTGCTAACAAAAGATATGATATCCGTTTATAATTTAGTGTTTGGTTTTGCCATACTTTAATTGCTTACGTATTTGAATTGAGGGATTACATTATACACCTTTTTTAGGCTTAGTTGCCCTACAATATATTTCAAGAGTTGTCTCCGTCTCTCTTTCAATCCTTAATGTCATACACCACATTTGCGCTTGTTTTTCAGCTGAATGAACAGGCAGCGTCACCTGGGCTGATCCAAGTTAATTTCATCATCATTTGTCAGACAAAGCAATGATAACTTGCTTACTTCCTCCGCATCTGATGAAGCATAGACTCCTTAAAGAGTTCATACTACCCATGGATCCTATATGACCTCAAGAGTCTTCTGGGTGATTAGAGCAATCTCATTCACCTCTTAACTACATGTTTAACCAAATTTTCAATTACCTTTGTATATTTGGCAATGAATAATACCAACCACTTTTTAGAACCTAGGTTGGCAACCTAAGCAACTGCTTAAGTTTGGGATGTGTTTTCCAAAGTTGCTCTAAAATCATGTATTTTAATCTTCAATCTTTAGGAGATTTTTAAGTTTTTCGATCATATAGATGTAACATCTCAAACTACTTTCTATAGGTCATAGGAGATCCTACAAATCCCTTCAACACAACCAAATTACCATTTCAACCATAGCCTTTGAAAATTGATTAATAGACATTGGATGGTTCCAAATCTCCCCATACGACCTTAGAATGCAATCAATACCATTAGATTTTGGGTATTTTTTCAAAAATGTTCTAAAATCAATCAAGTGAGACAACATCTTGATATGTCAGCCATCCATCTTAGAGGGTTTTAATAAGCCCTAAAAGTGATAGAAACCATCTATTTTGACTCTAAACAACCATTTAACCTATTTTCAAAACACTTATAATTAGATTTTGAACTCAATTTTAGACATTTTGGAGACCAAATATGATTGATTCCAACTTCTTCATATGACCCTAACATATGAATACCTTTATTCCTATTTTGGACATTCTTTCAAAAAGTTTCAAAAACAAAGCATAAATTTGGTCCTTTGTGTGAATAGAACCCACAAGAAATAAATGAACCTAAAAATGTCTAAAATTGAAATGATGGTATTGGAAACAATTTTATACTAGGTAGAGGATGCAGGGACTCCAGATCAAGTTCACCCGGAGCTGCTAAGTCAAGGTGATTATATGGAGGATTTGCTAGAGTATTGCATAACAATGTAAATAACAGAAAGGATGAATTTGCTATTGTATGGAATATATTTGTATATTACTGTAAGATATTGGATATGTGTGTATGCACTTTTAGTTCGAGAGAAAAGGCACTCTCCTATGCAACGAGTTGCTCCACTGATTCTTTTCATGCCCTTACATCAGTCCCCCCTCTCCCCTTAAATACATAAAGTTGCTCTTGCTCTAACCGAATAAGATTCCCTCCCCTTATTTACATACTCAAGCTAATATTAATATATACATATAATATCATAGTCTATTCTGTTCTTTGTTGGCACAAGTCATTCTTCATTCCCATAAGCCTTCACTGCCCTTGCCCTTCCTTGTCCACGCTTCCTCCTGAAATATGTTACTGTCACCGGTGGCTTACCAGTATCCCCTGCAGAGGAACATCTTGATATGCTCACCATTGATCTTATAGTGTGATATTAGGCCACACAAGTGATTGAAATTGTGTACTTTGACATTAAACAACCATTTTAATCGATCTCTTAAACTCCTACAATTGGGGTCATAAATTTGGTTTCAAGGTAATAATTGGTTTCGGACCTCATTAAATAAGGTATGTAATACAATCATTTCAATTTCAGACATTTTTAGATTCGTTTATTTCATGTGGGTCTCTATTCACACAAAGGACGAAGAACCTTAATCATGCCATGGACACCACACACAAAGGACCCTATGCACACCATGCACTTGTGCACACAACCTGTTCACACAAAGGATCATGTTCACATCATGGACCCTGTGCACACCATGCACTTGTGCCCACATCCACGTCACAGTAAGGAGCTTGTTCATTACATGCGCCTATGCACTAAGTGATATGTTCTCAGCATGCACCTCTGCACACAAAGGACACTGTTCACCCCATACACGTGCACACCACGGATCCTGTGTGCACCACAAAGGAACATGCAATTTGTGCAAACAATGTCTCCACAAACAAATGATGTGGAATTTTAGAATCTCTAGAACTTCAATTCATGATGGAACATGGTGACTATAACAAAAATCACTAAGTCCTTACAGTTGGACTTTGGAATTCAAGAAAACCAAAATTATGGAAGTCTTCATAGAATATTTGCACACAGTTGAGTCATGTTTTACAGAATGTCAGCAAAAGCCATAGATTTCAAGTAGTAATGAAAGGATTATTTGTAAGTCAGTAACTATCAGTATCAGATGTTGAAAGGGTCACTAGATAAAATTCCTCCAGTGCTTCTTAAGTAGAATGTGGAAGTTTGTGTATTCAATCAGAGATATTGTGTTGATATCAATTACCCTTCACATACCCCGCAGTGGAAAATTTTGTTTCTGGAAATTGAACACAGTTACAGACTTACAGGACATTTAATAACATTTCAAAATTAAGGAGTCAGGCTGCGTGCATTTGCCTTAAGTCACACATAGATTAAGACTCGAACAAAAAGCTATTAACAATTAACAACAAAGTAGCAGGCATAAGCTCAAAAATATTAGTCACTAGATCTCAAATTTACATTTGGTCACAGTATTTGAAAAGAAAGTAAAGGAGGGCTGTTTTTGCCTATACAAAAAGGGGAGAATTTTGAGTCCAATCTTTGAGATATCTTAAAACTTCATTAAGTGCAGCTGCACTAGTTGAGTGCTAAATAAAATATCCAAATAAAACCAAAGAAGTGGAATAGACAGGTATC
This sequence comes from Dysphania ambrosioides, assembly GCA_026401315.1. Taxonomy (NCBI): domain Eukaryota; kingdom Viridiplantae; phylum Streptophyta; class Magnoliopsida; order Caryophyllales; family Amaranthaceae; genus Dysphania; species Dysphania ambrosioides. The sequence continues at coordinate 2,805,875 of CM048659.1, read as the reverse complement.
TGGCAACGAAGGTAGCTTTCAACTCCAAGTCTGTCACTCTAGCAATAAGTTAACCTCTTTTCTAAGCCTCGAAACACTAAAATCCACCCATTGAAAATGTAGTTTTAATGGATTGTCAAAATTCAAACAAGGGAGGTTAGGTTAGGATTAAAGTTCATAATACAACTATGACCACACAAGGTTCAATCCTGAAAGATGACTCTATGGGCTGTACTATCACAAGAAAAGGAAAATAAAATCCCAAGTAGATCTCCACTTCTTGCATCAAATGCCAACTCCAAGTTCCACATTAAAGCTTAAAAAATAGAAGAGACTAATGCTCACCTACGCATACCTACTAAAGCAAGTTCAACACACAAAAAATTCTAAAACCGAAATAAATGGGGTGTACTGCAACAGCATATCTATAGTAAACTTGAACACATTCCACATACCAACACGAGCCATCAAAATCCATAAAACTGAATTCAGATTAAGCTAAAAAAGATGACAAGGATATTGTTCAATGAACACTTGAATAAAATAAAGCTCAAAACCTTTTTTTTCTCATATAACAAGAATCAATAATTCCATATGACCATACATTTACACAACTACTATCAGAATCAGACAGTGCATTAGATTACCCTTTTACTCGTGCTACTCTTCACTCTCAACTGAATACACCCATGAAATCTATACTCTCCTCTATGATCAAAATTGCTCTATATCAATCCTTTGTTCCTGAAAAAACAAACCAAATAACACCTGAAAATCCCTCCAAATTCAGACCCAAATACATACAAATCATTCATAATAATCCATCCAATTTCACATGATCTAGTAATACAATGGACAACCCAACAACAGCAGCAATAAGATTTTCTTGAAAAAGACACAAAACCCTCAAAAATTGAAGAAACCCAAAAATAAAACTGGACTCGGGTGATGGAAAACGGGGTAAAGGGATACCTACGTCTGTTTGGAGAAAGACGGGGAAGAAGGAACGCGCTTGTTGCGGAACATCATGTAACCAAGCGGCAACACGACGCCGATCATCATCACCATTGCTCCAATCAAGTACCTCCATGGGCTTGGTGGGTCCACATCTATTAACTTCCCAACCTGCAAATCCACCCAAATTTTATATCCAATTTCCAAATTTGGGTCAGATATCTAATCAGTTAATGCCAAATATAGTATAGTAAAATTATAAAATAGACAAAAGAGGTAGAGAAGAGCTAAGTTACCGGCATTGTTGAGGACTGGAATGTTCGAAGAGATCTAAATTTCTGGATGTGTGATGATGAAGCTGAAAGAAGGAAGGAACCTTCCCTCTTTACCTAAATCGTTCTTTATGTTTCAGGTTACTAAGAAGATTGATAGTAACTTAGTAAGGCTGAAGGCAAAACACCAACGCTCTAAAATGGCCAAAAATCAATGGTTTTCGGCTTCCATTGATTTTGGGTTTATTTTGTTTTGGGTTTTGACCTATATATAAATGTATATAAATGGGTTGATTCTAATTTTATGTGAATTTTTTTAAAAAAATTAAATTAAAAATTAAAAGTAGATAATTGAACACCCTAAATGACTACAATTGTGATTGAAGTTGAAACGATTTAAAGAGCTCGAGAATTGGAATCCGGATTGAATCTCAAAATTTCAAATTCAAGCTAAAACCTTCATTTGATCATATGTTAGAAGATCATATTTTTTTCCCTTAATTTTATAATAGATTAACTTAAACGTTGATGCTATTAGATTTTTAATATGATGCATACCTCTTCAATTAAAGCACTTTATGAATTCTCTGTAACAAACAAATTAAATAAACAAAAAATTATGATATTAAAAATAAAATAAAAATAATTAATAAATTAATTATCGTGTATACTATATATATTAATATGTTAATAAGCTTTTCTAATAAATCTATTATTGCTTGACTAAGCTAACTAACCTCATTTGATTAATTATTTTGTATTGATCAATAATTCAATATGGATTTAATGATTATAACTACTTGGTTCATATTGATTAACACATTTTTAATTGATTACAATTGTTATTTAACAACCAAATTTGTTAACGTTGTTTTTTTTTTTTAAAAATAATGTTGAATCCACTAAGAAAATCTACCCCATGCATGACCAACAAAATGAAAATGGAGTAACATTTATTGCTGACTATACTCTTGTCATTTCCATTCACAAAAGTAGAAATTCAAGCACATGTATCGCTATATAATTGAAATAAATTAAATTGATACCCCCTCTTTACCATACATAAAATTTAAAAAATACAAATAGAGTAGGGCATCTAATCTAGATGTTATCACTGTTATTTTTAACAAGGTAGAGGTGTCTATATCAGATGCCCTTTACTATGATGATCACAACTTTTTCTAAAATATTTGTATGGGTCCTATAATATATCAATGAAAACAGCAAAAAAACTGACCAATTGATTTAGAATCATGTTATTTAAATAATAATTAAAAAAAATTAGAATTTGCGTGGTAAAAGGTATCTAAATCGAGTTCGGTCTTACTAAGTCGTTTATAACTCTTCCATTCTAGATCGGAATGAGGTTTTTATTAACGTTGGAGTGTTTATAAGAAATATATCAAAATAAACACCTTAGAGATAAATACATGTGTTAATGAATATTATGCTTTTTTATTTTTAAGCATATTTTGGTATTAAATAATTGTTAGCCTATTAATATTGACATTCAGTTTAAGAGGTTTTGAACCAAATGAATCCATTAGTGAATTTAGTGAATATTATAGGATCAATTTGATTCTTTCAACAAGAAGATCACGAGTTCAAATATCATCCACCCTTCATTTCCAAATTGATTGGTATAAGAAGACGTGTATTACACTTCAAGCCTAATAAGCTCTAGTACACTGAATATTAGTTATAATGATGTACCTAATATGCATATACGATATGTGAGTCATAATGACGATCATATAGTTATATGGTCGTGTAAGTTACATACCTGAAAGAGTTGTAACAAACTTTATAATCAACATATTTTTATGTTTGTTTTGCTACTTATTTGTGATCCTTTTAAAGCCTAAGCTAATAGTAATGACAAGCCATTCTTCATCGTTCTTTTTCATGCCTCTAGATCCGTTGTTGTTGTTATTGTCCTTCTTCTTGTCTTCTATCCTACCCATGGCATCTAAATAGAGGTCCTGTGGTCTAGAATTTTCTTGTTCACTCGTTCCATGGCCTACCCATCAACAAATCTCGGATCAACAGTTGAATTTGAACAATTCCTTTGTAAAAATCAACCCGAATACTATGGAAAAGGATAAGAAATCATAGATGAATATTTTGCGAATGCAACAAATATGGATTTTTGTCAAACAGTGGGTATCCCAATGGATCTTGTGTAGTAAAAAGGGATCACTTCTAGTTTATTGTTGATAAATTGTGGCCAGGTTTACAAAGTGGAGTTTTGTCTCTGTCACTTCAATTAAGAAACTTATCCTCATGAACTTTATTTTAGTAGCTATGACTCATTTCTTATCAGGTTAACTATAAAAACTGCCTATTTGATGCGAACAAAGAGTATGTGTTGAATTATTATTTAAACTCACTATGGATTTACTTGGTCTTAACCCCTTAAATCTTTTAAGAATGTCAATATTAATGGGTTTACATTAATCTCAAATATATGCCCATTAGTATTCATAAACCCATATATTAATCCACGAACATTATTTGGTTGGATAACCCTTCTTACAAGCTTTTCAATGACATACTATAAACCCCATTTTTTATTTATAACAAAAAAGTTAATGAATGATTTAGTAAAACTAAACTCGAATTAGATATATTTTACTATATGGGCTCAAAAGTTTTCACCTATTATCCAAATGACAAGTCTAAATCGGTTAATTAGCATGTTTCCTTCTATTTTCGTTGATATATTATGACCCCTGTACAAAGATTTGAAGTAGAAGTTATGACATTCACGGCAGAGGTGTCTAAAACAAATACAAAACACCTTCACCATGGTGAAGAAGTCTATTTAAGGCACCTCGCCAAGTTTGCAATAGAAGTTGGAGAGTTCACCGAATTTCGGGGAAGCGTAAATGGTTCATTTGACAATTCGGTTCATGACAGTGCGTAACAATATGAGTTCATATTCCGTCAATATGATAATGATGGTTATACTTGTCAATGACTGGACGTTGGTGGTTAAACGATAGTGGTGCTTTATCGTTAGTGAAAAGTAGATGTCATGGTGGTTATGATTAAGGAAAGTAGTATAGAAATCAAGAAATTAAAAAAAATATTATTCGAGATAAGTGTAAAATGGACATTTCATACTACGTATATGAGCAATATATGATAATTCGTAGATGTAATTTACTCCTTCCATTCTTTTTTGTTATTTCCATTTTTCCCATTTGGAAATTTCAAAATATTGTTCTCATTTGGAATCCTTTTATTTTAGTTTAATATTGTGATTGGTTAAAAAAGTTTAGTTAGGATCACTATCCATGTGATATGTAGCCCATTGGTTGATTTTTTAATTGTTTAATGCCATAAACTTTAGAAATTCTACTACTTATTTAATATTCAACCCACTTGCATCATTTTATAATAGAATCTATTTTTATTTTTAGATTAATTTAAATTATTTTATAAAATCTTAATGATATTTAATATTGTCTTGATTTCTTCTCTGATTCCAAATAAAAAGGAAAAAAAAAGGGAGTAATAAATAATAACTATACTACCAATGGAACGAGTCACATCATATATATTTATATTGTTCCACCACTTTCATAAATCTATCCAAAATCTATATGCCCCGGACCAAGTTACCAATTAATTTGAGAGGCTAATTCTTCATTCACAATCTCACATGATGGCCTAAAAGATACGAAATACTACCCTTATTTTCCTCCTAACTTGTTGGAACTTGTCTAACTACAACAATAAAAGCAGGAAACTCATGTAAATAAAATTTAAAGCAAAAAAAAAAAAAATTTGAGTGAGCAGACTGTACATCATAAGAAGTGCATTCGTTGGCCAACATTTTTCCCAAGATCAGGTGGAAAAAAATATGGAAAAATGGGAGGCGAATTGAGTGAATGAATACAAAGGAGGCATTGAATTTTTTTCAGAAAAATATCTGCACAATCCCAATTTTCTTAATCAGCAAAGAGATCTTTCACGTCTTTGAAGTTTCTTGGGGAGTCCCTAGATCCTTCTCTCGTTCATGGCATCAATGTCTTCCATTGCCCAGTACGTTCTTATTTTTATTCAATTAATTTACTGTATTTCTTTGTGCCATTTTGCTTTATTTACTTCAAGATTGAATTCTTATAAAAAAAAATTATTTCAAGATTATATTTTTAATTTTTGTTTTTGGTGGGAAAGATTGGTGAAATTGTTGGAAAAATATGATGCAGTTGGAATTTTGGCAAAGTTATCAGAATGTCTGGCATCGAGGGGTGGAAACATTCTTGGGGCTGATGTTTTCGTATCTGAAAAGAAGCATGTCTTCTATTCTAGAAGGTTTTTTTTTTTTATTTTTTTATTATTACGGAGTACTTTTAATCTTTGTTTCGTATTGTTATTCATTTTTAGCAGTTTGATTAGGTTTTACTTCACCAGTCTCATTTTTGAATGTTGCTTACTCGCTTTTGCATATTCCTATAATTAGTTGATTTAAGTTTCAATTATTGCTTTTTTTTTTTTAACCAAAGTTCGTTCTTGTATGATTCATTGTGATAGAGGTTTAAGTTAGCTTGATTTGAATAAAGGTTTTAACTTTTAAGTGACGTAGTGTGTGTGTGTATGTGTCACACTCTCACTTTATTGAGTATGGTGGGTGTTGCAAATGATGAATTGAATAAAGGTTTGCATTTATGTGAAAGTGAGGCTAGCATATTCATTTAGAAGGAAAAGATGATGTCCTAAGTCCCAGAAAGTGTGACATTTTTATTTGGCATTGAAGTAGGGACTAGAATTTTTTTTTTTTTAAACAACATTATAGATGGAGAAGTGAGGAGTGTCTTAATATAGATAACCCTATTTGACTTTTTGTACTGGAAGTTTGATTTTGCTTTGTAATTCAATTGTTACGTAATGGGGTGAAACCATTGCATATTTATGTATGATTCCAAGTTTCAAAAGCAAGGAAACCAATAGTCGTTTTAGGTGCTCTCTTAAATGGTTAAAATAAAATGATGAATGGTTTTGTTATTGGTTATAGTGAGTGTTAAAACATTTGTAGTAGTGTTTACATTTTCAAGAAATGAAATTTGTCTTCTGGTGGAGATTTCTTTTTTAGGATTGTATTCCATTTTAGGATGCCCAAAGAAGTTATGTGAACAGACTTTTCTAATATACCAGTATCTAAGTTATGTGAGAAGGATAGGATATATATGCTCTTCTATGTAGGGTCTTCTTGTAAGCATATTTCCATATCCTTATTTATGACTTATGAAAGGTTGACTTGAGACTTTCTGATTTATTGACAAGATGACAACTAATTCTGTTTGGAAGGAGATTTTATTTTGATTTTATATATACTTCTGTTTCATAAGCAACATGCTTTAGCCTTTTTATTTCTTTGCTTGATCTGTTCAAATGAAAATGCAATCATTTTCCTGTTTGTCTTGTGGAGTTCCTGTGTGTGCACAAATGTAGAGTGATTTGTGTAATGTCTGTTGCCGTTGTAGCTACAGTATAAGACCATGATTAGTTCATTCACACACATTAAACTGTGGTAGCCAGTGACAATGGCACCATAACATGTACTTTTTGAACATATCAAGAGTTGCTACTTTGTTCTATTAATATAACGAATGATTGACTCTTCTTCTGCAGTGAATTTTTTTTCAATCCTTCGAAATGGCCAAGAGAGCAAATGGATGAGGACTTCCTCAAAATCGCTTAAGTGTTCAATGCTATGAGATCAGTTGTTTGGGTTCCTGATTCGGATCAGAAATACAAAATTGCAGTTTTTGCTTCAAAACAGGTCTCATTCCATATGTTTTGTGCACTTATTTTCTATCATTTATTGACCCTGAATTTGTTCCATGTCTTTGTAGCGTAGGGTTATGTATAGCTGCAATATAACACCATCTGGCCTTTTTTCTAAGATTTAAAAGCCTTTTATCATTTTCTGGTAGGATCATTGCCTTGTTGATTTGCTACAAGCATGGCAGGATGGAAAATTGCCTGTAGATATAACTAGAGTGATAAGGTCATTGTTGGAGATACTCTTAGCATGCTGTTTTTCTCTCTTTTGTATGATGTGAGGATTGCCTTTTTCTTTCTCTATTTTTTTTTTGGTTCTTGTAGTAATCATGCTAGACATCCTGATTCCCATGTGATGCGTTTTCTTGAGCGGCAGCAAATTCCTTACCATTTTCTGAAGGAAGTTGCAGGAAATAAAAGAGACGAGGAGATCCTGGATTTGGTTCAGGACACAGATTTCCTCGTACTTGCTCGGTATATGCAGGTACCTTGAATTTGTATATGAAGTTTTTTCTTGCCCGTGAAACTGCTATTCTTTTGTTCTAGGTGGTATGAAGGTTTCCTTTGTGTAGGTGGTAATCAAGTCCATGTTAGATCCATTTGATAATTGTAGTATAAGTGACATCCTGTAATCTTCGTGATTGAGAATATTTAAGTTTAATTTGGAGGGAAGAAACTATGCAGGGAGTTTGAGGTTGAAGATTGTAGGGTATATTGTTGGAATTCTGTAACAAGTTTAAATTGATTGTAAGCAGTCAAAGGCCTGAAAGAAAATAATGTGATACGTGCATCTCAAACTTTACCTTGTATATTGCCTACCACTCCTAACTTGCATTAACTTATTTGTAGAATGTTAGAGTTGAATAATTTTTGAAGAACTAATCATGGTTTAGTTCAATAGGCAGTTCAATATTTTTGCCTGCTAAGGAACTCAGGTTTTTGGTTGGGGTAATTGCCACTTATGATGTCATGTGTACCAAGGATTTGCCTAGCTAAGAAGTGTGTTGTTTGATGATCACTGCCTTTTAGAGTGGGCAAAGAGAGTCTCCTTTTTGCATCTAGCTTGAGTATTGAATTTTCAGGTGGACGACAATATTAAGAAGCATTTTTTTTCTTCTCGTTTCTAATAAACTGATGATTTTGTCATTGATGCGTTATTCTGTTTCTGATGTCTAACTAGCTATCTGTTCCCCTGATCCTGTGGCAGATACCATCAGCAGATTTTTTGAAAAGGTATGGAAAGGACATCATTAACATCCACCACGGTCTTTTGCCATCATTCAAGGGTGGGAATCCTTCGAGACAGATCCATTTATTTCTTCTTTTTGGTTCTTCCTTAAAAAGAATATCTCCTTTCTGGTCTGGTCATTTTCCTCTCTCTGCGAGGTATCTTGTTTGCTAATCGTGCTCACATATGGTGGCTAACATTGGCAGACATTTGATTGCGGAATAAAATTGATTGGTGCCACAAGTCACTTTGTAACAGAAGAACTTGATGTAGGACCAATCATTGAACAGATGGTATGTGCTTCTCATAAGTATGTGTCTTCTTGGTTATCACGAAGCTGCTTTGATTTTACATATGAAATAATTACTTCAATCTCTCAGCATTTTTCGTATGAAGTAACACTTATCCAAGCTCATGTTTTACTTTCTTGTGTCTCCTTTTCACTAGTGTTGATGGCTTTTTTGAACCGCGGATCCATTCAAGGATACATAGCTTAATCATATGGGCTTGTTTTATCTGATGTATAATTAATCATTAATTTATGTAGGTTGAAAGAGTTTCCCACAAAGATAACTTGTGGAGTTTTATCCAGAAATCAGAGAACCTTGAGAAACAGTGCCTCACAAAAGCAATAAAGTATTACTGTGAGCTACATGTTCTACCTTATCTAGATAACAAGACCGTTGTCTTCTGAGGGGAAAATGGCTGAGAGTCATCTAACATATGTATGTGTATATATATATATATATATTCATTTTACTTATTTTGGTGCGACATTTTTATAGAGAAAATGATATAAATTTTTTCAGCTTTTGTTGCCAAATGAGTTGTAGCTACGTTCATAGTTGCAAGCCCGCAAGTGTTGTTGAAACACAATGCAATTTTGGCAACCTTTTGAAGCTTACATCGCAATGCCTTTTTTCCCTCATTTTTTTTGTTCCTTAGGTTTCTAGTATCTCTGGTTCTCTATCCTTCAAAGAACATTATTTGTGCATTGAAATTAGACCAGCAATATATATGAATCGAAATGTTAAAATTTGAAAAGGAGCATGTTAAGAAGATGAGTGTAATAGAGTACTAGAGTTGCCTATGTTAAGGTGGATGTGTGGGATTACTTTGAGGGATAAAATTAGAAATGTGGATATTCGAAAAAAAGTTGTAGTAATGAATATTGAGGATAAGTTGAGGGAGAATCTTGCGTGGCCATGTTTGACGCCGAATGATAGATGCTCCGGTGAGGAAGGTGGAGGATTGGGGTAATGGATACCTCAAATGCGATTGAGGAAGATCGATGATGACTTGAATGAAGAAAGTTAAGAAAGATATGGAGAAAATGGATATGGAAGAAGATGTGACTCTAATCGGAGAGGATGGAGGAGGAGCGTTGTGAATGATCACTCGAGATAGATTTTTGGTTAATATAGCCGATGCCAGAATTTTGGGATTAAGGCTTGGATTTATTGTTCGTAATTGTTGTTTTAATATATTAACTGCTACTTGTTTCTGTTGACCTATTTTTCCATTTTATTGCTGCACTTTCTATTGATGATTCCATAATTGCATACTAAGCTGCCATCAGTCTCAGAAAAAAACAGAAGTTCAATCAATGCAGACATGAAAGAGTAGGAAAGCATCAAAGCAAATGTTTTTTTAAAAGAAGCTGGTTAAAAGTGATCTCCTGAGGAGGTCCTCACCTATCGATTAGGGCCTTGCTGTCTGATGTATGTTGTGCTTACACAAGATTTAAAAAATTTCCATTTTCTTGGGATGTTTTTTTTGGTGTGTGTTAATTTTAAACCTCTCTGAGTTGCATTTTCCGGGTAAGTTGCTTAACTGCTATGCACTTCACTTCATAGATTGACTGATTTGGAGAAAAAGTTGAAGGAAAGTCTTATGGAACTGCTATTCTTCCAGCTTAGCTATAAGTTTAGCACAGTTGGTGTTTCAAGTAAGCTCATGTTTAGAACATAGTTTTTGATGTTGGGTATTACACATATGGTGGATCAGTGGTAATTCAATAGACTACAAAATGAAGAGATTCCCAGTAGGGTCAATGTAGCAAGGATGTGGTTGTTTGGACATGTTTAATGGCTAAGGCCGACATCATGAGGCTATCTCGGAGAACTGAGAGATAAAATAGAATGAAAGACATCTTAAAAGAAGTTATGGGAAATCATATAAGACATGAAACATTTAGGTTGCGGAGATGAAATTGCATTGGCAGGGTTTAGTGGAGTTGAAAGATTTACGTGAGCTATTTATAAGAATAACAGCTTAATCCGTACAAGCAACTTACCATTTTGGTATTAAGGCTCCGATGCTGCTGTTCTGTTTCTGTAGGAGAGACATTGGTGGGAAGGGAGTGAGAGAGAGAGGGCGTGATATCCATTGCTCATTGTTTGGATATAGAGACGGGTAGGGCATTACAGGGATTTGTTTTCTTTGCCTTCTGAGTAACTTGTAAGGGAATTATAAGCTCACCATTTTTCCCGCTCCTTTCCTGTCTTCGTCCCTCTCCCTTCTCTTCCCTTTCAACTATAATCGTTCACCAAACACCTTATTAGTGACAGAAGAAGAGCAGGGTGTAAATAAACTAATGCTGAAATTTAAGTCTAATGGAGGAATGGCGACTGGGGCAGGAAAGGAAAATAAGACTGCAGGGTAATAACATAATCTGACATTTATAAATGATTTACATAGGATGACATAGCTCCTTTGAACATTGCCTGTGGCTTGTTGGTACTGCACCGAGTACTTCATCTCAGTTTATTTTAGTACTATATGCCACCTTAACCCACCTTCCCCTTTTCTCTATTAGTAATATAACATAAATTTCCATCATATTACCAAAATCCCTGATCTTTATGCACATACAAGAAATTAACTAAGAAAAACTAAGAATTTTTATTTGAGGTTCAGGCGTTGCAATGAGTGCTCAATATCATCGATACAACCTACTTTATCCAGCATACTTTGAATCCCATCCACCCATTGCTGTTTGTGGGCCTTGCTCTTGCACTTGAACTCCAAAAATCCTTGTGCCGTTTTAAGTCCAAAATAAGCCTCTAAATTTTCACTTTCTTTTCTGAAAGGCCATGTTGTGATCTGATCACAAACTTCGTAGACTAGACCTGTTACGACAGAGTGAAGTTGTTTTAGCACAAAATCTCATCTGTAAATTAGGCACTTACAATAATTTTATAGGAGTTTAAGCTTACATTTATCCTTTTTAGAGAAAGCACCTCCTACATGTTTGCTCTTTAGTTTAAGCATGACCTGTTTGTCAGATTTTGTGTCAGAAATCGAAAAATGATGGAAATGCTCAACTCTGCTGTCAGCTCAGAAAGTCATGTTTACCTGTGATTTTTTGTTGATGTAGATTGTAACTTGCTTCCATCTTAACCCACCTGAAGATTAATAAGGTATATTTGCTTTAATATTCAGCAAATTTTGGACAAATCAAAGTATTATATATTATTTTGCAGCTATATATGCTCCGTTCATCCTAATGATACTTGTAGTTGAAATCCTTTTTTTAAAAAGTTCTGAATATGATTTGAATGATTTGTTGTATACCTGCATGATTGGATCAGAAGGAATTCTTTAATTATTTTGTCGTGTTGAATTATTATGATTCATACCTACCCTGTAAGATTAGTAGATGACATGCTTCCAACTTAGAGTTTATTTCGTTCGTGGGGAACATGTCCATCGGTCCATATAAGTCAATGAAACAAATCTACCCTAATCCGACTTGGTTAAAATTTCAAAATAGTAAAATAAATAATTTTTGTATTAATTATGGAGTAATGCTCACAGTTATGGCAAGAAATAAGACGTACCTTTCTTTGAGTGCTGCATTAGTTCACCAACACAAGGAAATTTCAGCTCTTCGGCCTCACTCTGGCAAGAACCGATGCTATTAGCATCACCTAACCCTTTATCATAGGGACTGATAGCAGCATTTCGCTTTGCATCTTTTGGCAATCTTGCCCTTAATGCTGATTCGGCTCTTAAAGCTGCAATCAGGACCGAGAAAAGGAGACAACACGTTGGAATTAACCTCTAATATTCCACACTATAGATGAAAAATGTATAATATATGCACTGGAGTACAATTAAATGACTCAAGTAATTCTAATAATTATACCAGTTGCAGCAGCTGCTGTCAGAGTCATCAGATCACCAGGGCTCTTAATGTCAACAGCTGATCTAACAGCTGATGCTACACAATCATGATCGGCTCCGGCTTGCTCAGCAATCTCAATGCAATGTGATGCTAAGAGCTCGGTTGCTGATGCAACTGCCCTGCTCATTTTGGAGACTGAGGTGGAATTATCAGGTGCAGCAACAGCAGCAAGTGCTGCTGCAAGGCTTGCAATAGAAAGAGCAGCATGCATATGGGCATTCACTGCCCTTGCCCTGTCCTTTCTCCTAAATGAGCTTTGATTTGATTTTGGGTCCTTGTGATGGTGGAACCACTTCCCTATCCCCCCCATTCGCCGATGGTGACCACTACTCTTCAATTTATCCACCTGCTCAGTTTAGACACAGAAAAGAATAAGGCCTGGAAATTTTTGCGCTTTCTAAATCAATGGAAATAGACAGTGAAGCACTGATAGTAATAAGCTTCAGAATGTACATCAGAAGTATGCATTAGGATTGAGCCACAAAAATTCACTTTTGTCTAATAACCATAAGAACATCCCTAGTTTCTTGATGATTTTGAAGTATTAATCATGCTTTTCTCAAGTATTTAAAACCATGGATTTACTACTACCAGAATAAACCCATTTAACTTCTATAATGAGGCTATTTCTCATATGAAGTATATTTTTTTGATCTCAGTGCTGACTTGCTGAGCATCAAACAGCTGGTAGTTTAACACAAGAAACAACTAAGAAAACCGCGACGGCAATAAGAACTGCAATAAGAACCACAAAGAAGATTTAAGAGAAGGTGCAAAACTTACAACATAAGGAGGTGAAGTGACTGATGATTCTGAAACGAAAGAGGGGCTGTCAATGAGATGTTTGTCAAGGAGGAAATGCTTCTGTTTATTAGCAAGTGCCTTTGAGATTTCTTCAGCCGAGACACTCCATGATCTTGACAAGAATTCCATTGGCTCTTTTGGTGTTTGTGGCTGAACCACCAATGGTAGTGATTTACTTAGTTTTAGCTCCTCTTCTGAACCTTCCACTTCTACACCATTCAACTTGTTCTTCTTCCAACTTAGATTTTGACCTTTCTCCATTCTACTCCTCTCTTTTTCTTAATATTATTTCTTCTATTTGAAAAAAAAATATTCCTTCTTGTGCCAGCTAGCTGCTTCCTGTCAAAGAAAATTCAACAATTAATAAAAACTTAATTAGATGATGATTGAAACTATAGCATAAGTCGGATTGGATTTCACCCAAAAAAATTATGTTTGAAAATTTCAAAAGTGCAAGTGTGAGTGATAGAAGTGGTAGGAAGCCTTGTAAAATGAAGAAAATGATACAGATTTTTCAGAAGGTAGTACATTTTTCTCATGATAAAAGAAACAAAACAAAAACAAGAGGTACCCCATGTAGGAGAAAGGATGCATGCTTTGTTTTGTTGGGAAAAACTTGCCTAATAAAAGTTGCTAACAAAACACAAAATTTCTAATACTAGAAAGAAAACACCAATACAAGTAATGGAAGAGAAATATAGATGTTTTTTTTTTGGCTCACCAACCTTTCAGAATTTGATAGCAAAAATCTATGAAAGTTTGAATGCATGTCCACTTGCGTAGGACATACATATATATACCACACCAAACAACAAAACAAAATGGAAAAAGCTAGGACAGAATCCAAAACAGAGTATACTTTGTTCAAATAAAAGGCATTATTATTATAAAGCAAGCAAACAAAGAAGAAGAAAATAGTGCGGGTAAAGTGGGGGGATGCTCCACTACACTCGTGCATCTATGCGCGCATATCTAAGCCCAAATCATATTATATATTAATGCAAATTTTGTGTAAAGTATAAAAATTCCATGTTAATGAATATTTATCAATTTTTCTTTTGGAAGAGGCGGTGATTATTGCTTTTTTTGGGGAAGAATATAGAAGGAGAATTGGAGAAAGGCACAAACTTTCGTTTAGAGCTGGTGATGATCATTTTTTTAGGATTATTTTGAGCTGCCCCAAAATTTAAGGGTGTACCTGTATCAGCCGTTCCATGATCCTTTGACTATTTGAGATGGTCTTGGTGGGATGCCCAATGGTGGTTAGTATTGTTTTTGGTTTTGTTTTGGGTGACTCCTATTTCATTAATAGATTGCCCATATGCTTTAGTTGGCTTTAGATTAAAAAAATACTTGTGCTCAAAGAAATTGGAAAATGTAAGGGACATTTATACTTACTTTTGTAGCTTCCATTTCACATAAATTTATATGTAAATATATCATATATGTTATAAAAGTAATTAAAGTTTGTACTATTTGTAAATCTTTAAGTCATGAACACGGAAAGTTTACCGGTATATAACAAGAGTTTATCTATTTGTATTACCACTATACATATAAGAGATTTAAAGATATGTTTCTTGGATGCTAAATAACTACTTGATCCAGTTTTAAAGGTTTATACCTTTCTTTTATCCCAATATTACAACATTATAACAAAAATAACCATTGATATATGTTACGATATATACACTTTATACATCATATAGTTCCAAGCATAATCATGGGTTTGTAAGCGAGATGTTGGACCCCAAAAGGTGATGAGCTACTCCTTTTGGATCGTCTTGAGACATATCATAGTAGTTCTATGATTAAATATACTCTGACAAAGTGCCCCTACAGTATGCTTTTGTGATACATGTTTCCTATTCATTGTTGTTACAGAAGCAAGCTAATCACAAAAGTGCATTTGCCAACGAAGTTGTATGGCAAATGTGCAAACAAAACTCTCGGAAACCCAACTCCAAGATACCTCAAACTGGTGCCTATATTTCCTGGATATCGTCAAAATGTTGGTTTAGATGACTTAGGACCACCGGCACGTTCACTTAGAGCTTCACTTGGCTTTCTTCTTAAGATATATTTTGTTTAATTAAGCCTCCAACAAGTGGATGGTACGTCGTATGATTTATTGAATTTGGGTACGCTTCATACGTGAGCAAGGACTAAGGACACAGCTAGGGAGTGTACTGCGGAAAATATATTGATGAGAAATTTCAGAAGTGAGCTTAGTAACAGAAATATTACTTCGTACATAGTATGGTGTATTAATTATATATTCAAAAAATGTATGTTAGAGGAGAATACAAAATTCTTGACTTACTTGATTAGAGTTCACAATAATCACCTTTCAAGCTTTCACCTATAAATAGGATAAACAATCTTATCTAATGCTAGACCGTATCATAAATTAGTTTCAAGGTCATGATATAAGAAGTATGTTTTGGCTTTCTTTGTTCAATGTTGAGTCACCAAAAAGTACAGTATTTCCATTTCACACTCGCTTTTCATATAGAGGCTCTACTTGATATTGTGTATAATATAGAAGCTATATGACCATGTATAGTGTGTGTGTGTGTGCGAGAGACTTATTATTTGAGTTTCACAAATTATCATCCAAGTTAAATAGAAGATAAAACATGTCAAGGCTTGAACCTACAACCTCTAAAATAGGTTGATTTAGTCAGTATCGATCCAATAATGCCTCTAGTGTTTTCTTTAGTTCAGTTTTTCCATCTCTTTAAAGATGTGACAAATGACTTGTACATCAGACAAGACCAAAAACTCGTCATTCCTTATACATTGACTACCTAGGGCTATGAATATGGTGATGTTCTACTGATGATCATCTTTAAACATTCGCGTAACAAGAAAATGATATATTATACATAGGTGGGGTTAATTTTCTCCCCTTTGCATCATCAATCATGCGCATAATAAAACAGCAACTTGTACTAATCATGAAAACAAATTCAAATCTGGGCATGGCAAGGAAAGAATATGTACTTTACAATCAACTTTCTGCACTCGAACCAGTTAATGGCTGGAATCATCTTAAGCAGGCTGGAACTCACGTGACAAGGGAGAGTGACACAAACACCTGAGCTCAGATTTAAGATAGCCAATTGACACTCGCTTTTTCATGGTCTATGGCAGACCTTGACTTTATACTTGCCAAAGAAAACGACTTTTGAATGTTGTCGTTTTGCTTGTGTTAAGTTTGTCCCACCATTCTTCATGCATCATGACAAAGCTCTGGGGTCCAAACTGCATCCTTTCGGCTTTTGCCTTGCTCTTTAGCTGTTTTTCAGTGTGAATAAGAAGTTTACTGTAAGAAAAAGGTTTGAGTAAGATGTTGTGAAAGGAATCATTTTGCTTAATGATCATCAAAGTACTTCGTATAAACTGGAAAAGATGCTCACACAAATTAGAGGAAACAAAGGAGTTAAATGTAATGGAAGTAATCATCCTAAACGTTCTTGTTACTTTTGCTCTTATATCTCAATTGATTTTCATTTTGTTTTTACTAAGTGATTTTTGTCGATAACTGTAGAAGATTAGGGTTATGATAATTTACTATAAAAGTTTGTTCGAATGCTCTACATGATGGCTGAGTTTTAATTTACTCCGCAATAATTAAGATGATTTTTTTTACTATCCCATAAACTTATGTAAATTAAACAGAATTCATATATAACCTAAGAAAATTTAAACTATTACACTCTGAAGTATGTACTAAAACATGAGGGGAGGGAGCATGAAACTTCTTATGCCTCAAACGCCAAGAGTTTTCCAAGAGGCATGATAATTTTCTTTTACATCCAATGTTGTACCTGCAAAACATAGAACTTTTGGTAAAAGATGGTTTTTGACCCTTCAAAGGGCTTGTATGTCTTTGAGCTATGGAGAGAGGAGAAACCCGTATCGACTTTTTCTTGGATGAAGCAGATGGACAAGCCGGAAGCTTCAACAAAGAAAGAAATGCAACACCTGAAGATTGCACTTGAGAAGGATCATATGATGGCACAAGAGAGAGCATACTCGTGGCAAATTCATCATTCGCCAAAACTAGAGCGACTTCACACCTATTTGACCCTTCCATAAGGAGGTAAATAATCTTCATTGGAGTATGCATAACTCGATTACCAAGAGAATTCGTTGAGTTTGACTTACCTAAAACTCGAATGTTCATCATATTCTTCTGGGATGAACAATAAAAATGTAATGTTCTTCTCAAAGCAACAACTCCATAAAGAAGTGACATGCAAAGAGGAATTCGATCGCTTGCGATTCAAAAATGGCAATGTGGTTCCTTTGAGATTTGGGGTTTCATCCGAAGTGGGCTTCGGAATTGAACTACTATCTTGCAAGGCAAATTAAATCCTCGATCTATAGGAGTGGGGTTCCTCTCCCCTCCCCATCTAACTATTCAACAGCCTCAGACTTCGTCACTCGTGCTACACAACCAAGGCCTCTACAACAAAGTTCGAGCACCAGCCCAAATAAGAAATCATCTCCGAGAGCTTTTGTTGGGACTCTTCATTAGGGCTAATCCTAAGGGCTTGAGCAAGATCAATAAAGGCCGAATCATATTTGTTTAGCTCAATTGTTGCCATTGCCATGATACATCAAAACCATCGAGCATAAATTACCCACTCTATGAAAATCCTTGTACTTGAGAAAACATGTAGTTAGATTAAGGTTGAGTGAACTAGCTAATCCTAGAAAAGTTGAATTTTCCTTATCAGTGCTATCATTAGCAAAGGATAAGACTTTGATGGCTACAGAATAGTTTTCAATAGCTAAACCGAGATTCCTATAATGAAAAAGGCATTACCCTTTGCTTTGGCCACACTATCATAAGAGACATCATTTATGTAAAAACATAAATCCCCTTTTAGAAGATCAAAATTAACCATAATTCAAAGCAAGAAAGAGACTAAACTAATTAGCAAAGAGCATACAAAACTAAGTGATAAAGTCACAAATCCTTGCCACCTAAGTAACAAAGAGCACAGGAGATAACAGAGATTTACGAAATATTTTTTAACTCCTAACTTTCATGAGTTCCATCATATATAAACAAACTACAAGCATAAGATTTACGAGGTATTTTTTTTTACTTGAATGTAAGAACACCTCAAAACATTTATAAATACGATTATAAGTTGAAAAGTATTTGAATTTGTTTGGTACTCCCGAAATAGTGTAAACATCATAAATCAACTGTAGATGTAAAAACGGTGACGACCAACTCGCCGAGATATGAGAAGAGCGGTGGTGGCTTGGGGCGCCGGCTAGCGGTAAGATTTACTTGCGGTGGGTAAGCAGTAGTGAGTTTCTTTGGGAGAGAACGGTGGGAGTGGTGGGAGAGAACGGTAAGATGATTTCTTATGTCCCCACATATTCAGCTGCGTATTATTGGTAATTGTATTCCAGTAATCCATCTAAAGATTAGAATCTTCCACCTTCATCTGTCTCTCAGGAGGTTAAGATGCATCATGCATGAGAGATAGTACGAAGTAGTTCTAATTTTACTAAAGATTTTGTTAGAGAGAAGATTAAAATAGCTTGCACGATTCACAAACAAAACTGAAAACGAAGTTATTTTTAGTTTTAAAAAAAAAAGGTTTACCCTTTAAGAGATAAAGTTACATATAAAGCACTTTCGCACTGTCAATTAATCTCAAAACACTGTTTGTGCCGTCATATCAATCGCAGGAACTTGGGATACAAAAACTATGCACTGGCGGACTAGTAAGTAGTAACCACGTCTGGTTAAATGATGCTATTCTAATGGGCATCACTTCCTCTCCTATTCAGCCATAACTTAATTATGGCACAACCATTAACTATAGGAAAAAATGACACGATATTTTGTGATTTTAAAAAAGGTATCTTGTTTCAATGCTGGGATATACGGATCTGTATGTGCTCACATAAAATCATAATCATCAGCAGGATCATAACCGGCAATAGCTAAATCATCATCAGGCTTTTCAACAAGAAGCTGCTTCTTCTTTATGCCTGCAAGCCAAGGAACGGAGAAAATTAATTTTCAAAATGGTGAAAAACCAGTGAATGACAATCAATGATAATGAATGTTGAACTTCCTGTAACAAAAGGTGAAGCAACCAGTGTGAAGGAAGGCAGGGTACAGATCAGGGGGCCAGGTTTGGGATTTTATAAGAGGGTAGGTGGACTACGTATAATTTTGTTTTGTCAGGTATTAGGATTACTAGCAATTAAGTTTAATTATTGTTGTATGATGGTCATTTAAGGGTAAATTGGATGAGTGAGGATGCCCAACTAGCTTGATTCATAAAGAATGAAGGTGAAACCAAAGTCCCGGGAAAGAACCCTGTCATCACCATTTCTCTATGTGGCTTTCTATAAACCAAAAAAGAATAATTGGATGGTTAACAGTGGAAGGTGGCTTTGACTATAAAATTAAGGGCATAAGACTTAAATTTTTAGGCATGTACAGGTGGGTTTTGTTACTTTTCCAAATATTAATTTGATATAATTATCAGAAATTGACTAATAGACACAATAATGAGCATGTACAAGAACATGAAAGTCAACGGTGCTCAAGGAGGGCAAGGAGCATATTGACACTTCACAAGCACCCTCAAGGTATAAGAAGCACAACTTCTGCATGCACTAAAACCAACGAATACGCAACAAAAAGATGTATAAACATGTGTGACCTGGACAAATACAATATGTATGGTCGAACAAGCAAACACCAAGACTCAGGATATGAGAATGTGAATATCAAGATAAACAACCCTAAGACCATCTGCCATAAAGCTCACAAGTTCCACTGCAAACTTCCACATCTAATCCAGTCAGCAGGGTGGCTAGTGCCTCACTACTAAAATCCCCTGACAATTGCCAAATAAGCTAAAACAGACTACTCAGGAGGCAAGACAATGAGAAAATTAATAATAAATCCAAGACTTTGTAGCAACAGCCTTCTTATTTCTGATTAGAAGAAATTTACAGTCCAAGAGAAGCTCCTGAGTCCTGATGATGTCATTAAGATGGAAAAAAAAATTCGCAGTGTTTCAGATTAGCTTAGCAACACAGCAGGATAACAAAATGGTTTTGGAAGAAGGATATCCTGCTCGG
Organism: Dysphania ambrosioides; assembly: GCA_026401315.1. Lineage (NCBI taxonomy): Eukaryota > Viridiplantae > Streptophyta > Magnoliopsida > Caryophyllales > Amaranthaceae > Dysphania > Dysphania ambrosioides. The sequence goes on along the minus strand of CM048659.1, from coordinate 2,785,522 downwards.
CTGTTAGAAAATACTACCATTTCAAAATAGTTACACAGTATTCCTTTTAAGGACATGTTGTCACACCATTTCCTTTTTTAGCATGACTAAAGATAGTAGTGCCCCTACCATCTTTTCTTCCCTTCTCCCTCTCCTAGTCTCCTCACTCTATCCTTCCATTCTCCCTAACAACCAAGACCACAACTACCCCCTCTCAACTAAAAGCTTGAGAAGAAACAATGGCAAAACCCTAAAATTATTAGGTCATGCAATACTTATTGAATACAAAGAAAAAAAATGCATTATCGGATGGGGCTGAAATTCCCTCCAATGGCTGAGATTTTCAGTCGGCGAGACCCCTACGCATAAGCAGAAAAATCTTTTCTGTAGTCCCAGACTACTGCTCCACTTTTTGTCTCAAACCTTTTCTTCCTTTAGCTAGTATATACCTTCTTATTGTTAGTTAGAATTATATGCCAACCAAAACACTTTAAAGTATTACCCTACGCTATAGCCCCTTAACCAAGGTTCTTGTGATGCCAAAATATTGTCACAGTCATCACTTTTCTACTTTCTAAGTATCTGAAAATTCAGAAAATCCTTCATTAACCCAATAATTTAATCAAACTCCACCTCGTTTAAATCGTAACTTCCAACTTTGATCATGATCTCCTCCTCTTCTACTGGTCTCTTCACTTAGCAGATCTCAACCGCCTATATCCTTACTAGAACTGAACCATGCTCCTTCAAACAGCCTGAGAAATGAACCTTACTAGTTATTGTGGTGTTGATTTTGGACAGACTACATAATTGAAACCTCTTTGGTGGCATTAATAGTGGTGGGTTTGATTGTTCTCTCTTTTAAGGTTGTAGGATGGCGGTTGACATGGATTGGGGTGGTGGTGTGGCTGCAAAAATTTGGTGATGGGTGGCTTCCTTTTTTGAAGGTGGTGGGACAGGTGGAAATGTGGACTGCTGAGGTGGCTACTGATTGGGTGGGGGTGGATGGGTGGGGTGGATCTGGATGGGAAGGAAGGGGTAAAATTGTATTTTTGACATTTTCTTTCCTCTTTCTTAATAAATTTGCCATTTGGAAAAAGTGCAGCTATTTTGAAACAGAGGTAGTAATTAAGACAAGTTCCAGGCAGTTGGCACTTAATAAGGGTACTGTTGGCCCAAAACCTAGCCTTGCAGCATCAGGTATTCAAGCTCTCATAAGGCTCTTGTATAGAGGGCTCCATGAGTTTCATACCTCAATAGTCCATTTCAGATTTTGTAGGTAAGATCACAGAGAGAGTAATACTTCATTACGTAATGTCTAAAGAAATCTACCACAAAAAATCATTGTTTCACACTCCCAGCTCATCCAGGAAGTCATAATTTCAATTGAGAAAACAAGCAAAATGAAGGTATACCCAAGCAAAGAACACTCCTTATTCACTTTCATGGAGAATGAAGCAGGAATAGAAGCCTCTAAGTTTCAAAATGAGGTTGAAGATTAACTGACTAAAACAATACACATGCACTACGCTAGGTGCTGGCTGCTGGGTACCATAAACTAGGGAAAGGAAAACACACAGACAAAAAATACTTGGAAGCATCACACCACTTGGCCCATTCTTTTTCATAAGCAAACGGATAATGCATTTAACAATTATAAACATTAACCTTGTTCTTTCTAATACTCACACGTAGTGATGAAAATATCAATCCAGGACTTCCAGTAGAGTTCAACCTAGTATGAAGTGAGTCAAATGACCGGAATTGTTTAACGTTGTACACTTGCACTAAACTCAACTCTATGATTCATTGAAAAATGATTTTTAATGAGTTCAACTTTCACAATCTTTCATGTAAACACCACTTTATACACTTCAATTCCTAACTGACGAAAAGTGACATTGTTGAACAAAATTACCAACCCTTAAGTTTGATGAAATTGCCATAAAACTATACGAGTCAATTTTTCCAACCCATGAGTTTGCTCACTCAATCCGAAACGAATGTCAACCCCGTTTTTTGTTCATATTGACAATTTCAATATTTTCATTACATAGACCGCAAAAGGTAGTTGGTACTGTCTTTTGGAAGATATGTGCTTATCTAAGATTTCTTCCTGATACAAACTAATAAGCCACTAAGTAAATGCTTTATATAAGACTATTATTTTTAACGTAGCTACTAGCTAGTCGACGTAGTGAGAAGATGAGAATGCTGTTGATTGTGTTCAGTACATACAAACACATAAGTGATCTCTTCAAAACTTTTAGAAAGTAGGGTTGGTAGTAGCCTAGTAGCCAGGGTCAGGGGTGTTCAATATTACCCGACCCGAAAATAAATAGTCGGTTTTAAAATTTTTTTTTTTTATTTTTTGGGTTGGGTACCCGACCCGGTAAAAAATCGAGTACTCGGGTCGGGTCACGGGCCGGATAAAAAATGTAATCGGGTACCTGGATACCCAAAATAAATATTTTTATTTTTAAAATCTGGTTTTCTGTTTTGCTCTCTAATCAAACCACCTACGAGATGATCAAATCATCCATAATCACTTATTTGCAAACAGAAGGGGAAGATTAAATCCACCTTTAATATTTTGGCAACTTCATTCAACCTTTTACTACCGATACTACTGTTGGTGAGTTACTTCAAAATAATTTGGGTTGGCAGGCTCATTGTTGCACCAGTCAGTGGTAAATTTCAATGACATAACAGTGTGCGACTATGCCAGTGAATGGTTAAAGTCTCCATATTTTTACTACCATGCTGATATGTTTAACCGTGACAGTGTGACAGTAGGAAATTATCCCAAAAAAATAAACCGGATACCATGTCACCCGACCCGATTTAAGCGGGTACTCACCTGAACCAGGCCGGGTCATGGACCGATTTTCAAACTACCCGAAAAAGCGGGTACCCGGTTATGAACACATAGGTATAATAAAACTTAATTAGCCAAAAAAAATTTAAGGGAGGGGGGGGAGGGGTGGTTTAAAGCATTATGCCATGAAACTACACATAATTTAAATGGAAGAATACCTGTTTTCTTTTTGCCTGCATTGGCCTCTTTCTCTGCTTTCAGCTTTTCATTTGCAATAGCTGTAACCGAGGAGGCAACTTCCTTTGCATCTGCAGCTTTTAAAGAAACCATTGATAGCCTCATCACTGCTTTCAATAATCCAATATAATGGTAACTTTTCTGCATTGAGAAAGAAATCAACCCTATGTAAGATCTTCCTGCATTGCCATATCCATCAAAATGAGCAAAAAGATAAAACAAAACAATATGAAGAAAAGAAAGGAATAGAGCCAATGAAAGCACACCTCATATGGACGAAGCTTATGAGAAATCAATTCAGCATATTCTAAAAAGTCACTTTCAGATTTAGGTATGAAGTTTTCAAGAGTCTTGTCATCACCCTTTTTAGCAAATAGCTCTGTTGTAGACTTGTAATCTGCTTCCTCTACTAACCTGTAACAAACATACAAAAATTAGCTAAATGAACCAATGGTCTTAAAATATATACCACTATCTTCAGGTGCTAAAGAGCCTGCAAATAGTCCTTGATCAAAAGAGATTTTAAGATGCCAAATAGACATACACCATGATACCAAGGAGGCAATGTTGTGTTTTTTCTATCTTAGCGATAAACATATGGAAGTTCACAACTAACAATGGCAGAAACATGCAAATGCTACAAATGAAAAATAATATCATGAAAGCCCCAAGAAAGATTTTGTCACCTTCTGCAACCTAGAGGAGGGAGTGGGGGGTTGGATAGGTAGAAAAGGTGCTTTACTAGTACTTTTCTTCCTAGACGTAAAATTGTATACATTCTCAGCTCCAATGAGCCCAATCAGATATTAACCCTACAGCAGAGCATTGATCTAGGATTCTAGGGTCTCTTGGCACAATAAGTCAACTTGCGAAAGTGGAAGACGATAAAAAAAAGACATGAAAAAGGACTATATTGCAGTCATACTGATGAGTATATAATCAATTCTAATCCTGACACTTCCTTAGTCTGAAGTTTGCTCACTTAAGGGAATTCTAACTGTGTCTACAATGACAGATATTTGCAAGCAACAAAGACAATCTCATATGCCTTCAACACAATACAAGTTATTATCTTTTGAATTCTAATCAGCAGTATATGATGGTATGATCCTGAAATTAACCTTTGTTGACGCAATTTCTCAGCTACAGGATCCAAAGGTGTTTCTTTAGCTTCTACGTCCTTTCCTTTTTTCCCAATTTCCTTGGATCCAGCTTTCTTGGCAGGCTTTTCAGGTGCTTTTACTGGTGGAGGAGCCTAAAAACATCACACAAAAATGAGGAAAACCAAACCATGAGTAGAACTTAAGGAATGTAATGACTCAAAACAACAAAGGACATGACACTGTTTTGAGTAAATCAGAGTTGAAAGAGATGAACAATTCACAATTCAGTTTCTAATAAAAGAATTCCCATAAGGCTCATAACTTAGAATAATCAACAGATAAAGATCACAAGGACTACTGTATATTGTCAAAGACACTGATCAACATTGGCACATAGAAGATAATATCACCATTGTACACATACCTGCTCTTCCTCCTCCCAGGATTCCTTCACATCATCATCATCAACATCTTCATCATCCCAACTATTTTTCAAGATATCTTTGTTGGCAACTTGCGGCACAAAGTCCTCACTCTCTAAAACAACAACATAAATTATTAAACTCAGTTGGGAAACAAACAACCCACAGCATGAGCAAAAGAAGTACCATTTCTTAGTAAAAGATCCACATTTCGCCAATCATACTTTGAAGAAAATAAAATTTCAACGGCAATTACCATCTTATCCAAATATATTAACACTCAATTGTTGTAACCCCCATCCCTCCAATCAAAAATCTAGTTAGCAAGCAATAAGCGATCAAATTCGCCCATTTTACATCAATCTACTCATGTTAAGTACAACAACCATCAACACTGTCCATTTAACAGTATCCTTCAGAAAAGTACGGATCATGATATAATAGCTTAAACTATTCGGCTTTCAACACCTGAAGACTCCAGCTTAGCCCAATTGAGCAAATACAGCTTGTGGGTCGGCGAAATACGAGAACTTTTAAGTTTAAAATAAAATTCAATGCCTTACAATCTCAAAACATCATTACCCAAAAAAAAAATTCGAAATCTTACCCCAATCGTCATCCATGATTGTATGCTAAATCGCAGAAATCAACTAAAACCTACAAAACAGAAAGAAATCAGTACATACTAATTGGGAAAACTCAATTGAATAAAAACAAATACATAAACTATTAAAAATAGTGAAACCTAATAGGCTCAGCAATCACACTAACTTCGAGAATATCGTCTGAGTTAGCGCGTTTCGAATTGGTTTGAGGACGAAACCCTAGATTTAGCAATAGAAGGTTGAATAGATGGTGCGCAGATGAGAGAGATTGGGCGTAAAGTTAGGGATGGGAAGGCGAGTTGATTGGTGGATTGGATTGGATTGGATTGCTTCGGTTAATGGTGATGGATGGTTGCTGCTCCTGTTGTCTGCGTTTTGGCTATCCTCTCTTCTACTGAGCGTATTGTTGATGCTTACATTAGACACTGGCTTATCAGTTCGTCGTTGGTCTTCCAAAAACTGTCTCATTTAACTCTTTTACGGTATTTAAGAGACAACTTTAAACGTTTTTATTTCCAAATTTATAAGGTAAAAAATTATGAAAACTTAATATTCTAAAATTTATATTGAAATATATCTAATAAGATTACATTTGAATATATTATTTCTTATAACATAATAAGTATTCGTGGTCAAAATTTTCGAACTTTGATTCTAAAAATAGAAACGGGACAATCTTTGAGAGACGGAGAGAGTATATCACAAGGAGAGTCCACAAATATCACAAGGAGAGCCCACAAAATGTATTACGGGCAATATTGAATGTATTCCACTATTTTTTTTTATGTTTTTTCTTTCTAAATAAACTACTCCGTACTTGCATCTCTTTTCTCTAGTATGAAATTTTGCAAAAATAAACACAATGTTGTGTTATTAGTTCTACTCATTCTACAAAATCATTTACTTTGTGTTGTTATTTATATAGTTCTTTTGTAATTTAAAGAGAGTCACAAGTGATAAATGTTATAAACTGAATTTAATCCTAAACATGACATTCATTTCCTAAAACTTTGACTAACTAAAGAAATTGACATCCACTTCGTAGTATTTCTCATTGGGAAGAGAAAAAGATTTTTGTCATAGATGGAACCTTGATCTCTAATTAAAAAGCTGAATGTATTGTTAGTTGTAAAATTGTCAACTTTGAGTTGTTTTTTTAAGTGTGAATTATTACGAAGTATTTATATCGCACCTTATGATTGCACATTCATATCTATATTACTCAACTTAAAGATTAGATTTTTCACAGATAAAATAAGGCAAACATAATACGGTAGAATCATATACCTATGTCGTGGGTCTTTTTGGATCATGTCATTAGCAAGCAAACGAATCCAAGATTCAAAGTAAACATATCTAAAGTTTAGATAACGACAAGATAAGTACCTAGTTAAAAAATTAAAATGTTGTGGTATTAATGTATGAATGGGGGTTTGAACTAGTCACACCTTAGATTATTCAGGCTAGTTTTTCTTTCTTTCTCACCACTCTCTTTCTATACTTTTACTCTCATCCACCTCATGTTTATAAGGGAAGATTTTATCCCATAAATAAGAAAACCAGATCCCTACTCATCACTCTGCTTTATTTTCGGAGTAAGGGTTTAATATTTTTAACATATAACAAAATGAATATAAAGAATATCATTTTATGGATGATAAAAATTATGGCCGTGAGTATTTTTTTTATAATATTTTTTGCATTTATATATTTTAAAAAATAACCATTATAAATAATAAAAATAGTAGTTTTTTTCCCTTTCTCTATGCAAAGTTAAGTATAAAACTAAGTTCTCATTTTTGCAACTTCTCACCAATTGAAGAATTAAAGTTTTATTTTCGCCTTTTGAGTACTATAGTTAACATTTTGACCAATCAACTCTTCATGTATTATTCATTAAAGTGAGAAGTGTTATCGTGTCCTAGCTGACATATGTGAAGAGATCCAAATCTATGTTTGTGTAGACTACATAGAGGAATCACGATTGAGGTTCTTGAGATTCAGATTTGTTTTTAATTGCCGAGTGAAAACACGTTACAAAGGCATATCTAACTTCTCGGTTGATTCATGATTAACTATGCATGAGATCCTACTTGAATGATCTAAGAAAACTATTTTCTAAAATTATTTTTAACACATCATTATGATATCAATCGCCTCTTTCATATGTTAATTTTGATCAAAAGTTAATATGCGAAAAATCAACTTGGGTTCATTTAAGAGAAAATTGAAGATTAAGGAGTAGATTATACATAAAAGATTCTCCCTTGTTAAAACAACCTGAATTATTTTGCCAACAACATAGCAACATTCAACTCTCGACGTAATGTTTGACGTACGCACGTACCTGATCTAAGGATTACCATCAGTCGCTCATACTGAACAATAAAAATTTCTAGTCTACACTAATATACGAGAATACTGGATTTTGAACATTGTAATCTCTCATCAGGTCCCAGTCAAAAGAAACTGACCACATCTCATATAATCCAATGTTACAGAGAGATTAGCACCCAATCGTATAACAAAAAGGTGTGTATAAATGTTCTATACTATCCTATGTCTGGCCATTACTCATGTAGTCATGTATAACCGAGAAAATTGGGAGAGGGAGATATCAATTAGGAAAGAGAGTCGGAAAACACACAAACCACCTTTGACTATGTTATACATCCGTCAATAACAACGATGATACAATCACAACATAGGCCAGAAAAAAGAAAATGGCTAATTGGATGAAGAACTTTGGGTTTTCTCTCATGTTTGGTGCAGTCACCGCCCTGCCAAACCATAACAATCACTTTTTTTAGAAAGAGAAGGTCAATTCTGTACACACTTCTACAGACTTCTGTAGTTATATCAGTTGAAGCAAAACACAATTACCTTGCAACACGCTGAGAAAGTCTTTGGAAGGGCAAGCTCTGGATAAAAACAATCCCTGGCCCCGTAAGAACAGCAGTCACAAGGTTGTCAGCCTACAATTTCACAACAGCTGATCAAAAGCTCAAATCGATCAAAAGAACATTTATGCAAACTGTTAAAGTGCGAACCAGTCACAGCACAGAGTTACAAATATTCAGACCCATATAGTGCAAGGTATTTACTAGCAAGTACCCCTGATATTAGGTTTTCAACCATTCATACATTATTTACTAAGTTTGGAATACTCAGCCAGAAACACAAGAAAAACTGTTGCTGACAAGAGATACCCAGGAGAGGCTGTACCATTGATGAACCTAATGACGAGTATTAAACAGATAACCTTTTCACAAAATAAAAAGCACAATAGAGTTCACAAAAAAAGAAAGGGATCAAAATTTATCCATTTCCTAAAGAATGGGTATAATCCAAATCTTAGAATAACTCCAGCAAATACAGAAGAAACTCACCCCAAAGACACCCCTCCTCATAGGGCTATTATATTTAACTTCAATATTGATTGTGGTTGTCACAGCAACAATGCAAGATGCATCAACTGCAAGTTTTTCCCCCACCTCCAGGTTTTTCTGCACAACTGAAAAAAAGAGAATTGTGAGACTGATCCTAGGCAATTACAACATAAAACAAGTACTAATGCATCAAGGAAAACAGAAAGGTCATGTGATAAGAGTCATTAGAGAACATGACAAATTGCAGCATGTCTATTATCTAGTCTATAGAAGGTAGTAAATTCTGTTTCACATAAATCAAGCAGCTTTCTTCTATTGTCAATGGCTCATAAGTCCAGGAGATTGCAACATAAATAATCCATAAGGAACAGATGATGTAAAAGAATCATGGACAAAAAAGAAGGGATACAAATGGCTGCTTGTTGGGAACTATCCTTAAAACAAGAATGAGACATTGATTTGTTAATGAAAATTAATGGACAGAGGACAACTCACCAAAGGAAAAAAAGTAATGATGATAATTTTTTAATTTACATTCTAGCAGAACGATATGACATAAATATTTGACGATGACAATTACTTTGAATGAAAAAGGAAAAGCAACACTTGTAACCTCCAAGATACATCTTCTCAACTTAACCAGTATCAAAAACTTTCAACATAATTTTTTCCCCACAAATATTGGAACAAAATTCTTCACTACTATATCTCTAATTCCCTATGATTCCGGAAAAAACATAGTTAAAGATCACAAGTTTGATTCCAAAGGTTCAACTAGGTAGCAATCATAGTAGTAGAGCAATGACAATAGTAGGCATTAGTTTGAATATATAATCCCAGAAGAACCTTCAGGCAACAAAAAATCTAGCAAAAAACAAGGGGAAATAGATTGTTTACTGATCTTATGAGACCTGACTCACTTGGGTATACCCCCATAGTATATAATCTACACCAAGAGACTGACCAAACGTTCATAATCCAATTTAAAGTCTTGATCAGCCATTTGGTGGATTGACATGTTCTACTTCACAATGTGTTAAGCATTAGCCCATTATCTACTAATCTATAAGCACAATTGGTAGCACTATATCTTTTCTTATATTCTCATATCATAACAAAAACAGGCAGCTATCCCCTATACACAAACATCTAATATTACCCAAATGCCTCTAAAGATGATCCATTAATTGCAAAATGGAGAGGGGTTGTGGATATGCAAAGCCTTACTCTCTGATATAACAAGAAGGTTGTTTCCAATTTTAACCTTCAATCCTAAGTGCAACAACCACACAGAATTTCACCATCAGAATAAGCACCGACAATCTTAAAAGCCATTGAGTAGTGAATTTTTCATCCCTACAGAATTTGGATACTAAAACACCAAGTCACATCAAGCTTAATCTGGATACACTGCATGCCTCTATTCAATACATAAAATTGCTTCTAGGAGCTACCATTTCATAAAAACCATGCTAATAAAGGACATCAGAAGAGACAAGCTTTCCAAAAGAGTAACCTGATTTGCACAAAACCTTTATAGAGCAAATGCATATTTATAATTTGAACTGAAACAAAGGCTGACACAACACCTAAGAGAAAGTAGAAAGTCTTGACATCTGGTGTGGAAAAGAATGCCTTTTGTTGTTGTCGCGTCTTGGGGTCTTATCGGCTGGTGACCTTCTCCGGTCTGTGATGGAAGCAATTCCTGGCTTTCTGGTCTGTGAAAAAAGTACTCCACACAGAAGGGATTGTTACCAAGTACAGAGTCAGACTGGCATCTTCTAATGGAAAGAACTCTCAGGTATGGGAAAGAGCGAGAAGCTTTGGCTGTAAGTCATCTCCTAAGGGGCACCCGCTTTCTTAAGGAAATGATCCTCGCTAATTCAACTAGTTCCGTTTGCTAGGTAAACCAAACTTCTCATTCCCTTACTGCATGTTTGGTTAGCATTTTTTTCCATTTTCCTTTTTAATTTTTGAAGTGCCCCAATAAATTTCCTTCCTCATCCCCTACTCCCCTCTTGGGACTTGTATTCCCCTTTATCCATCTTCACTTCACAAAGTTTTGACCATTGTTGACTACCGCTAGTCCCACCCAAGCCACCAACAGCCACCACCTTCAACTGCCCACAACCACTTTACCAAGTCGCCCGTGCACCCAGTCATCGATATGACAACCATCACCTTAGCCATCATCACAACAAACCTCCTTACGAATCCATTTTCCTCCATATCATCACCTTAGCCATCATCACAACAAACCTCCTTGCGAATCCATTTTCCTCCATATCATCACCACAGCTGCATTAAAACCACGATCACCGCATCACAATCCCCAGCACCAGGAGAGAGAAAGAGGGAGTGAAGGGGGCACACCTTTATTAATATATATTATGGGTCTAAATGGACCTTAAAACCTCTAGATCTAGATTTTTTATGATCGAAATTGACTATAAAACCCTCTTGCAACGTGGCAGAAGGTGTGAAGCTTTGCTGAAGTTGTTGGAAGATTGAGTTGAGTATGCGTGGCAAGGAGGGTGATGGGGAAAGATAGTAAGTGCAGATTCATTTTTGGAGTAGTTGTGTGGTATATGTAGAAGCTTGAGGAAGGTGGAGTTTGAATAGGGAGATGAGGAAGGTCTGGTAAGAGAGATAATGGAGAAGAGAGGGGGATTCTTTAATCCAGTCACCAAACTCCCACAAAAATAATAGCATCCCATTACCGTCTTTAACCAAACACAATAGGGAATTGGGCTACTTTCCTTTCTCTGACTTGATTTCATTCCTTTCCCTAGTTGTGAACCAAATAGCCCCATAATAATCCAACTTTATAGACTAACTACCAATTACTCTGAAACATCACAGGGAGCATAACTCTTTCGAATATCAGAAAGTGGTCTAATAGCAGAAAGTCACATGCGGAACAGGGGCATTGCAAACCTTTGACCATATCTTGTACAGAATGTTCTCACTTCTCAGAAAGGGAAAATTAGCCATAGATCAGCAAAATCCTAGGACAATTAAAAGCCTCAAGATGTAATATGTAGTTCTCTCAATCATTGTATCTATATCTACATCCATATATAGAACATAAATAATTGTGACACCTTATAGTCTTAAGATTTCATACCAGAAGCATCCACAGAAATAACTAAGAGATAAGATCACATACCAGAACCACTTCCAGTAATGAATGCAAGTCCTTGACCAGATAGCTTCTGCCGCAAAAAAGCCTTCAGAACAAAAATATCATGATTCATGGCTTAAACAGAAACTTGTATCATCTTTGAAGAGGAGAAAATTGAAAGAAATTTCAAGTTGTTTACTTTCAGCCTTTCTAGAGAGGGCTGGGCCAAAGCAAAGAGATGCAAGTTGCAAAGTAACTGACCTCAGCACCAACAACACCATTACGTGCCCTCTGATCAACAATTGTATTAGTAACTTTGACATCATTTACAGAGCACAAAAAAGCATCCGGCTGCAAATAATTATGAAAAGTGTACAGGGAAATCAGAACAATTTTGTGACATAAGAGACTATAATATTACTAAATTTGCTTATATAACAGAGAATGCGGAGAACTGGAGTGGAAGCATCAGATCTACCTGGCATCGAAGCTCCCCACCAAACATTGCCAGATCAATCTGCATAACAACATAAAGAGTTAAAACGCTTAATAGCGTAAACTGTTGTGCGTAAGGCCAGTATAAAGAAAAAAGAAACTCAATATAATGATGTGGAAAACCAACCGGTAGAATTCTAGCAAGTGACGGAGCAGCAATTCCCACGAATCCATCACTCGGGCCAGAATTAATAAGAACAATGCTGGTCACATTCTTCCCAAAAATCCACTGCCACACTCCTACTTCTTGTTCAGGGATGTAAACATTGTCCATTTGAACAGATCCAGATGTATAGCACATAGACCCTGCAAACTATGAAAATTATTCTTCCAGGCAACTTCCAGCAGAACAGAAGTAATAACAATCCCCAGGTCAAAAGATAAAGCAATAAAACAAGTAATTCAATGATCGAAGCCAAAGAAGGTAAAATACTAGAAAAATCATGCACAGGAAACATGCAACTTACTTCAACAAAGAAAAAACAAGTAATTCTATACATAAGCATAGGTAGCACATATGAATACCAAGGCATTGTTTCAACATAATTTAATATGTAATATAAAAGTAATTTGAAAAAATTGGTTAGTCCTAAACAACATCAGCATCTGTTTTCTCCAGCAACCATTTACTTGGAGGAAACCAAGGCCAGAAAACAGCGTACATTGCCAAAAAGATCAAAAAGCAATAGCATCTTGGCACAGATATTATCATCGTTGGAGCAACATAAATAGATGTCAACAACCCAATCAGGGTTATTATCAGGAAAGAACACAAAAAAAAATCTGATGCTAGAAAGTGCTCAAAATTTCAAACTGAGCACAAAAACACGGCATATAGATGAGGGATACCTGGCCTAGCAATGACCTTTTCCTGCGGCTTCAGCATGATCTGGTTGCAAACAAACCATCACAAAGATTCATAATCGAGCCTAATGTGTCACTACCAAAGTGACCAAATTCAGAACAATTATAAAATGCAAGACTAAATAGAAAGTTAGTGATACCTGAACTATCTGAGCTTCTCCACCAAGAATCTGGAAAGGTGTGACAGCATCTTGGGGGCTCTGTAAAATGCACCATCATGTTAAACAACGAAACACACGAGACAACAGCACATATTAACGTACTCACAGTTCTTTCAACAAAGATAGTAAAAGGGCATAGTGGTCTGTATTCATCCCCTATCCCTCAATAATATAAACATATCTGACTAATTTACAAGGTTAAGCGGAAGTTGACGAATGACGAGAAGCAACGGGTACATCAGAGCAGGAATTGGAAGGACACTAACAATCGTCAAAGCATACACATCAGGGTCCAATCCTTGAACAAAGCAAAGCACACTGCACCGACTTGTGTCATCTTAATAAAGCTAGGTCAGAAAATGGGCGATTGCATTGGAAGTGGAACTAAATGTGACACCAACTCATATAGTTTTACATAGTAGGATGTCTACAAACTGCAAATTCAATGAAATTAAAGATACACTCCAAATTCCGCCATTAATTCCAATCATAGTATAGCATAAATGAAATCCTAAATTAAAGACAAAGCCAAAACCCTAACTATTAAAATAGGATAAATGAAATTAGTAACCTGGTAGACATACGGTTGGAAAGGAGTGTTCAAAAACGGAGCAGCCATTGCAAAATTCCTACTCAATTTACTCGAAATTTATACAAAACAACAACCGGTGAATATTCTTTAGAGGATCGGGCTTCGAATTTCCGCGCAAATCGAGGAAATTAGAGATGGTTTTCAGTGATTGGATCCATCCGATGGTAACCAAACTGTTGTGTTTTTTATTGTTATTTTTGTGTGATTTAATGAAATAGAAATAGTTCGCAGGTAAGCGTTCGCGGATGAGATATGATCAATTCAACTGTGATGCAACTATTTTTACGATTTTATCCCTCCTGAGAAGGTATAGTTTGTCATATGAATGGGGTTATTTTGGGGTTTTAGATAGTTGCCACGCTGGAAGTAGAAAGTCCGTATGGGGTGCTATTGAAGTGTCGGAATTTAATTGGTTGTGTGTGTTTGACTCTACGTGTCAGCTACTTTCTTGTCATTCTATTGGATTTTCTCAAGGCAAGCTGCCGGATCCTGAATTTTGAGACAGGGAATGGGCCGGTTGAAGAATTCCAAAAGTGGCTCAGCTTGTCATAGACTCATCTTATTCTCGGGCCCATAATCTTTCGGGTTAGGGTCCATTTTCAATTGTTTTAACTTTTATTTTGGTTTATTTCAGAAAAAATAAGTTCCACCATTGTGAATTCCACATTTAATACATATATAACAAACTATTTAACAAGTATTCCCTCCGTTTCTTTTTTTCTTGTCATTTATTTTTGCGTAGACCCCAAAGCAAACCTAAAATTTAAATATCTTCAATTGTGTGTTTATAAAAATTATAAAAACTGATATATGTAAAATATACATTGAAATGAATATTCTAAAACATCATATGATTATGTTTTTTTTTTATAAACTATGATAAATTCATGGTCAAATTTTGACTGTAAATTTTATAGATTCTAAACGAAAAGAATAAAAAAGAAACGGAAGAAGTATTAGTTAACCAAATTATGTCTTTATTGACTAATGCTTGTCTTTAAGAATGCAATCCGCTTAGCATGGAATTCATGATCAAACTTAAACTTTGGATATAAAATATGATAATCCCAATTTGGGGCGATAAGACAAAGTTAATATACAAACAAATGCAAAGCAATGAACTAACCCCTTCCCTTGTCTAGGAAGCGACCTTTTAAAATGTTTTATAATCACCTCCTAATGATTAAATCACTTTAAAACTCATGCAAGTCCGTGATAATGAAGCAAGGGCATATATTCCAGCCATACAGCAAATCTTTACATTGATCAAAACTGGACAATGGTGGGTGGCCAACTTTTTTATAAAATAAATCCAGTTTATATTTGGTTCAATTGCAGACTGAATATAGGCATAATTTGGTATTCCAGCTACTTAAACTAACCATGTGCTGCATGTGCAGCTGATAATTGCCATGATGTCTCAAATTGGCCGAACAACATCAACTAAAATACGATTTGCTGGGTTAACTCAGAGGAATGTCAGTTTATTGGGGTTCAATTTAATTATCCGTCGACCGTAAAAGTTAGCCAATTGCCAATTGTTTTTACAACACTCGTTACAAACAACTAGACTAACACAATCTACTTGTATGATTTGAGAACTAGTCTTTTATCTACTACTAAGAATAATCTCGTTCGTTAATATTTAATAAACTAAGATACGATTATGAGAAAAGCTTTTATGTTCCAGGTAAAACCTTATAAGATAAAAGAAAGGTACATGAAATACAATAAGGTTATTGTATCCCAACAAAAATTACATTTCAATACAATAAAGTTATCCCTCAATATAACAAATGTCACCCTTTTATAGAATAAAAATCACCCCTAAACTTAATAAAATTAACTTTATAAGAGTTTATCATTCAATATAATTATAAAGATTTCTTAATATATTTTTCATTTTTGCAGTTCTCTGTAATTTTGTAGCAAACCTAAGAGGTACTATTCTATGTAATTTTACTACCAAGACATCGATAGATAATTGATGGTTAAGAGCATTAAACTATTTGAAGATGTTTGTTAATTAGATGTCACAGTAATGATAAGTCAGTTTTAGCTGGCTAGTGGCTAATCCAGGAGAAAAGATAAGCTAATACTCTATAGGGTTGTAAAAATTAATAAATTTTTTTTTTTAAAAAAAAAAGAACCAGAAAAAGAAAAATAATCCTACAACTATAAAAAGGGGAGCCGTTAACGTCAAGTGCTAGCTTTCTTCCTTCCTGAATTCCCCTCCGTGTGGACTTTCTCCATTTTTTTCTCTCTGCATTCTCCCATCATTTCTTCGACATTTTTCCTCAAAATTTTATCATTTCCTTTTGTTTCTCGATTTGATATTCAATTTGTTAGTCAATTACTCTGTTCTCTATTATATTACCCTTTTCTTTGTCCTGTAAGTTCTTCGTTTTTTGTTATTGATTTATATTTTTGTTCTTAATTCAGTTTTTTGTTGATGATCATCAATAACATTTTCCCAAGTTGAGTGTTGGTTTAGTGTTTATAGTGGGTTAGTTGGGAAGGGAGATGTATCAAGAATATATATGGTGTCTACAAGAAATATTGGAGTTTTGGAATTTGACTTTGTATGATGATGGTTACTAGAATTTCTTTATTATTAATAATTTGAGTTACACTATTAACGTGATTGGTTATGGTTCATTTGTCACATGAATAGATTACGTTACACATTTCATTCAAGGTATAGATTTTATAGTTTTATGAAAACTTACAAATATGCTGATATAATGTAAAGTTTAATGCATGATTAGCTTCCTCTTCAATTTATGGCAGGAGGAATAAGAGGTAAAAACAATTGGAGATGAGATGAACAAGTTGCTTAAACGCGTGATTGTGCTATTTGTGTACAAAATTGATTGGAGGAAGCTGTTACTTATCCTAGCCATTGTAACAATAGTGAGTATTGTTCTTCAAATTAGTCTTCTTCCATTCCCACTATGGCTTCACTCTCCGTTGATCAAAGTTTCAAGAGCTAGGGACTTCAGTAATTCGTTGCAATTGAGCTTGAGACATGGAAAACACCGGCCATTACACCAAGCTTGGGCACCTGTTCCATTGAATTCGTCGAGTGGGCTAACAAAGGGAGTACAAAGGGTAGAGAAAAGGAGGAGAAGAAGAAGAAGAAAGCTTGATGATGACTACCAAATTCCGATTACTCCTCCTCCTCCTCCTCCTCGAGCTCCACCAACACGCTTGCAGGTGTCTTTGGCTTTCTAATGTCTCCCTGAAGTTACAGTACTAAAAGAATATATTTGAACATAACTTGACTTGACACTTTTTTCCTTTGGTAGAGATATATCTGGTCATTACCCCCTAAGGAGGCACTTTTGTATGCTAAAAGGGAGTTGAAGAATGCCCCAATAATTTCCAATGATTCTGAGTTATATGCTCCTATCTTCAAGAATGTCTCTGTCTTCAAAAGGTACGATCTTGTTTGCATATTGTAATGATGAGGCACAGGCACTTATGACTTTCCAGCTTAGCGTCCCTTACAACTGTAAAACCATTAAACTATTGAGGTGATGGAAGATATAAATGGAGGATGCTCGTGGCATTATTGATCGTCTCTCGGTTTGCATCACGAAGAAGAAAATGTCTAGTCCTTAGAAGAGAATTGTGACTTGCAGTGTATGAATCTCCGAGAATTTTAGGAATAACAGTAGATTCAGCTTTCTTTTATTGCTTTGCTAAATTGATATGATGCGTATGATGCCTCAGATTTCTTGTAACTTAGATTAGTTATCTACTTGTCCTGCTTTTCTCTTGCTTGAAGGTGATGGAAACTGTGGTTTTAGTATCAAGGATTCTGATGAAAGAACTGCAACCATCTAGCAAGCTGGGCAATCTTATGTCATGTTTGGGTTTAAGGAATTAGAGAAAATTTATGATACCTAGCATAACATCCTTTATCGTTACTTGTCTATGGTCTTATATTCTAAAATTTCTAATGTTTCTCATATCCAACCGCAGGAGTTATGAACTAATGGAGCTCATACTCAAAGTATATGTTTATCCGGATGGAAGTCAGCCCATATTTCATCAACCACATCTTAGTGGAATTTATGCGTCTGAGGGCTGGTTTATGAAGTTGTTAGAAGGGAACAGGCAGTTTGTTGCCAGAGACCCTGAAAAGGCTCATTTATTCTATCTGCCATACAGTGCTCGTCAGCTCCAGCAGGCGCTTTATGTGCAAGGATCACATAATCTGGCCCCCCTCTCTCATTTCATAAGAGATTATGTGAATATGCTGGCTGTTAAGTATCCTTTCTGGAACCGGACTCATGGAGCAGATCATTTTCTAGTGGCTTGTCATGACTGGGTAATGAATCAATCTCCTTTTACTACCTTGAGTTTTTATACTTCATGATTCATATTCACATCTTTTGCCCATAAGGCCACATATGATCTGGATCGTTTGATGGAACTTTTAATAAAATCACATAACTAGTCACTCTCTTTCAATTCTCCAATGTACTGAAAATCTGTGATAATGAAACTTTGTTTTAATTGGCCGATGAATAGGATATACGCTGACAAGCTGATATAGCTTCTTTCTTTATTTCTTTCCTCTTACATTATTTTTCCAAGTAGCTTTCAAGATTAAAACTTCGAATTAACTCCAAAAAGTCAGTTTACCTTAGTTATATCCGATAAATTGGTATGCCTTTGTAAAATTCAGCCCCTAGAAGATACTAATGAGGATAGCTACAATATCAGCCGATCTTTAAATAAACAACTGTAATAACTAATAGTCACACTTATTTTTTTATACGTAGCTGCCTGTCTGCCTCAGGTTTGTTTTGTCAACTATTTATATTGGGTTCCTGGATTACACTTCACCCTGTACTGCCTTATTGTGTTTCTTTTCTACACAGTTCCAATTGCCTAAAATTGATGTTTTTATTTATAGGGTCCTTACACGTTAAAGGCTCACGAGGAGTTAGTGAAGAACTCCATAAAAGCTGTTTGTAATGCTGATTTATCTGAAGGGATATTTAAGGCTGCAAAAGATGTATCCCTCCCAGAAACCATCATAAGAATACCCAGGAGACCTCTTCGGAACGTTGGTGGTGGGATGAGAGTATCGCAACGCCCAATCCTGGCTTTTTTTGCTGGAAACATGCATGGAAGAGTTCGTCCCTTGCTGCTCGAGCATTGGCATAACAAAGATGAGGGTATGCGGATTTATGGACCCTTGCCTCGTGGAGTGTCTAAGCAGATGTCATACATTCAACACATGAAATCTAGCAAGTTCTGCATCTGTCCAATGGGGTATGAAGTCAACAGCCCTAGGATAGTCGAGGCCATATACTATGAATGTATTCCCGTGATTATTGCAGACAACTTTGTTCCTCCATTAGATGATGTGCTTGATTGGAGTGTGTTTTCTGTAACAGTGGCCGAGAAGGATATTCCCAAGTTAAAGCAAATTCTTGAGGCGATTCCCCTTAGACGATATTTAACAATGCTTGAGAACCTGAAAATGCTTCAGAGACACTTCCTTTGGAATTTCAGGCCAATCAAGTATGATTTGTTTCACATGATCTTGCATTCTATATGGCTTAGCAGACTAAACCAGATTCAAATTCCAGATTAGCAGAAGAATTTGTGTTCTGCTGATTCAATTCGGCTATGAAACATTTTGCTATTATTGAACAAAGAATTTATTCCTAGTGATGGCAAATGGATCCTTTTCAGAGGAAGTGAGTGGAAAGATTTCAAATTCTACAAATTTACTGGTAACCTTGATGCTGTAATGGCAACTTACTTCAAGCATAACTGAAACTGCACATTCAGTGAAAGAGCGGACAACTTCTAGGTAGTAGATTTGTGCGGGTATCAGACTGAAACTTCTTTCTGAAATCGTCATTAACATATATTGGTTGTGTACTATGTACTTCTATAGTACTATTGTTATCTGAGATTTGGAATAGCTTGAAGACATGATGATTCTAGCAGGAAGTTTTAACTGATACAATCACGATTTATCAGTTGAGATTCGAGAATAATGAATCAAGGATTGGTGCGGCGAACAAGTCTTTCGATCAGGGTTATGCTGTATCATATTATTATTAAAAAGGACACAGGAAAAAAGGTTTTTTTATGAGCTTTAACTGCATACATTGAAGGATAGCGATGTATGTTCATTCATTTCTTCACACTGAGCTGAGTTAACCTTGCAGAGTTTCAGTTAGCAACAGTTAGACCCTTCTGGACGTAATATATGGACCGACACAGTTTCCTTCCTTCCACGCTTTACATATAGGTTATAGGTGGGTTTCTTAGGAGATGTACAAAAAAAAGAACTACTTTGTTTTCCTCAAAATTAGTGTTGTACCTAGTAATGTACAGTAAACAATGTACCATATGATGTAAACTTATTTCGTGGAATGAAATCATAGAAAAACTTGACATTGTTTGGCGTGAAGCTCTACATCTTCTAGCAACTTTTTTTTTCCGTTCACAGTAAAACTGGAAGGGAACAGTCCATGCAGACGACATTTGATTCCAAGATTTAAGTACTTTACCTCATGCCACTTCTGAGTTTATGAGTTCATACCTACAGCATCAATAATATCACTACCCTGTTATTCAGTAAACTGAATAATTTTTTCCACTTCAACACATAACTTATGGAACTTGTTCGTCTGTCGTAAGAAATTCATTAACCCAATCCAAGCCATAGGTCCCTTCAGTAGAGAAATCAAACAAATCCTTCATATCAATGTTAAGTTCACAGTCTTGATTTTCAACAGTCTCTTCTCTCATCTCCTCACTTGATGATGAGGTATAAATGGTTGGAGGAGGAGGTGCTGAAAATTCTGTCTTTCTTTCCTCCTGATTTACTCTTTTGCTCAAATGAGAATTCCAGTAATTTTTTATCTCATTATCTGTTCTTCCTGGAAGTCTTCCTGCAAGCAAAGACCACCTTACAGCAACATGGAAGCTTGATTTAGTCATTTTACGAATTGATTAGAACTCAAGAAGAATATAGACATGATAGTTCAAACTATGAACATAATGAATACCTCTTGCCAAGAAGCTTGTGAAGCCTTAGTATTAGCTCCTCCTCTTCATCAGAAATATTTCCCCTTTTTATATTTGGTCTTAGGTAGTTCAACCATCTGAGTCTACAACTCTTTCCACATCGATTCACTCCTGTAGAATCAATCAGATTAGCAGAAAGATATCAAAAACAGTATGTAATCAAATTTTAATACACATATGACTGACGAGCTGAGGTTTGAACACTATATAATGTAAAATCATCATTAATATCACTCATGCGAATTTTGTAACGCATAAGGGCACAAGCTCATTCATTATCGCTCATCCATTAGTCTTGTAAATTACTCCCCATGAAGCTTTCAAAGTCTCCAAAACATTCCGTGTATGATGCAATTCATAGTTACCATTATAAATTTTGCAGCCCTCATATATCTGATCTATTCTTGACTTATATTGTCTATTAAGAAGTAGTAGTACTTGAGATAAAAAATAGTAAAGCTATAGAAGGGTACTATACCAGCTTTGAGAGCCACAGTTTTCCAATGCTTAGCACCATGTTGTAAAATATATCCAGATAACTTTCCATCTTCCTCAGCTGTCCATGCTCCTCTGTTCACTACTGTCCTCTTTTCTACAACTTCACCCTTCTTTGGTGCCATTTTTTTTTGTGATCTTCTTTTGCTTCCAAAGACTACTTAGCTTGAATGTTGTGTGTTGATTTGGGAAAGGACTTGTTAGGTTAGTTAAGTATGAGAGCTTAGCTTAAAAGGAGTATTATGTAGGTGAGCACGTGCAGTGTAGGGTAGAATTGAGGAAGTATATGGTGGGTTTAGGAAGGAGAACGATCTCATGTACCTTTCTGATTTTAGGCTCCATTATTTACCAACTTTTTTACTACTTCCTTCGTCCCACTAAGTTTGCCCACTAAGTTTGCTACATTTTGTCATGTGTAATGAGAGTAGATTTTGGCATATGTCGCAAACTTGGTGGGATGGAGGAACACTCACTTTGTCAAATGACCATAGAGGAAAGAACTTAAGTTGGTGTATCTTTGATTGATTAGTTACCATAAAGGAAAAAAAAAAAAAGGCAGGAGTTATCAGCTATGTGATCGATTTAACATCTATCAACTGAGAAAATCGTAGCATATAGTATCAACTGAGTCTATGACCTAACTGCTACATAACTATTTCATAATAGAAGGGGTGGTCCTTTTGACATTTCTTGGGTAAAGTTAGAACACCAAAGTTGGAAATAAGCACTCAAACACAAAAATGAATGCTACCCCAAGCCTTTGTGCTCATTCCCTGCCCATTCTAACTTCAGATCCTCAACACCCTATTTGATCAACGACATTATGGAAAGGGGGGGATTAAAAAAGAAAAAAGAACAATGCCTTTGGTACGTAAGTACGTAACAGCGCCTTTTAGTAATTTTCTGCGGTACTTGTCAATAACTCAAAAAAGTACACAATTGGTTTTATTTCTCCTCTGTACTAATGCTTTATATAGGGTAATGAGCAAAACTAGTCACATATCACTACCATAATTTTATACTCATATTGTTTTTTCACCTCATCGAATTGGTTGCTATCAACGACACAGATGATAGTAAATTATCATTTTAGGTCTATTCCAGGTATTTAGGTAGATGCTGAGTACAGAGTGCGTAGAATTTGAGCGCAGCTATTTCCTCCCCCGAAGATTTTATAGCTGCGGCAAGTAGCTCGAGAGTATTCATGCACTCGTAAATTGACATTACCAATTTACCACCGGGGCCTCGAGAACAGCTGTGCAGTGGCCTGATATCACTGCCAAGGTAAGCTCAGAAGGACGGTAAGCGTGGTGGGGGTTACAAGACGTTCTCCTACAATATTCATCATAATGAAGAACTTTGTTTTAAAGCTCATACTTTCCTCGAGTGATTTCAGGTGCATTACCGAATAAACCAACAAAAAAACTTAAATCAGAATACCAAGAAGAACGAGGGTTTGGTAAGTCAAAAAGCACGGGGTCATTCCCGGGAAACTGGTGAGCTTGTAAGCAGTAAGATCTATTAAAATCATTAGCTGCAATTCATCATTAATCTATGGGAAGTGCAGGGGAAAAAGCCTTGAGGGGTTCTCTTACAAAACAAACTTTGCGCAATTCCACACCTTTGCATAAAGCTCTTTTATCGTCATAGAAAAAAAGGAAATCGGGTCTTCCAAAATCCAGCTGATGTCCTAGGTCGCTAAAATCAGGGGTCCTGGACCACATTTCAAGATCCATTATGCCCTCCTTACATATCCATGCAGTAACAATAGCATTTAGGGTGACAAAGACCAACACTTCAAAACCTTGCAGTCTGCAATCCAAAATAATACCTTTTGACCTCAATTTACTAACTGGAATTAGTTGACAGATAGAAAACCTATTTCATTCACCAGATATACCTGTATGCATGTCATATTTACAGTCACAGTGCAAGTTTCAAATCCACAAAATCTTGCCTTAGACAATTCTTCCTGATAGTCTACTCTTTCATCTACTAACTCACGCTCTACCAAATTGACCTAAAAGCTCTCTTCAGTATGCTGAACAGGGCAAACACAAAAACCACTGAAACAAACTTCTTAGAGGCAAAGACCCTCAAGTTTACTTTAAGTCCGTTTCTAATCATTAACCTTGAAATTCCCAATCGCACAGAGAAAAACCAAGAGGCTATAGACCACATCACAACTTTCAAGAAATCAGACATACCATACTCATTCACTGTGTCACTCGGTACTTCCACAAAAGAACAACTACGATCAACTCCTCCTTGATATAGCCCTAAATTTTGATTAAGCCAACTGGATAATTTGATGAGAAGCTTTGCAAGCCAAGCAACCTCATCATCTGATATAGGTCGCCTTAACCAATCACCCTTGTAGTTATCATAGGCAATTGAACCATTACTCACCCTTCTCGGCTTGAATAGCTCCTCACGGGAAATTTGTCGCTGTTCTGTTCTCGGAGACAGTGGAGACTGCTTTACAATATGGTCACCAAATAAACAGCGTAACTTTGACTTTAAAGAGTGCAAACACTTGCTTGCAAGACTATCACCAGAGATGGCCTGAAGCTCTGTCTCTGCCCGCAATATGAACAGCTGAAACAAAAAAATCAGAAGACATGGCTTTAACAGATGCTAGAATCAGTAAAAACTAAGATCAAACCCTAATCACAACCATAACCAAGACTTGTTTGGGAAGAGCACACAGAGCAAGACAGTAAGAGATTGAGATACCAGAAGCAGCTGAGAGCCACCATTCTCACTATCATCAAAGAGTCTAAGGTCTTTGTTCCAGTTCTCATGTAAGAAGGATCCATCAGCATCAGTCTCACTTAAGCCATCCTCCCAGTCCTGCATTTTTTAAAAAAAAAAGAACTCCAATGATAAAATGATAATAAATCAGTGCAGCACATCTAATATAAAGGGGCCAGAACAATCCTGGACACTAGGAAGGATGAAAAAAAAAATGAATTCAAAGGTATACATTTTCAATTCAAGTTTCAAATGAAACAGAAAATGGATCTAAATGATAGTAAAGAAGTCAAGGTGAGGAGATAGAAAGGAAGAAAACGAATAAGAAATAAGAAATTCAAACATTCACCCCATCAAATGAACTAAGGTGAGTTCACCTGAAGCTGCTCACGGATCTGTGGAACAAATTTATTCAGGTTACTAAGAGCTGCTTTGCCAGACCCAGCATTTTTCGAGTGGAAAATTGCATCAACATTCTTAATAAGATCCAGTAGCTCTCTTGACGATAATAAAATATCTATCACCTGTTGAAAAAATACAGGAATACATAATCATCAGAAAGCTTCCTATAGAATTCACACGATGAGTGTGAACCATGGGCAATAGAAAAATAAATGGCATTGCAGGACAAGACAGTTAGTGTGGATGACAGGCTTAAAGTAGCTGACATCATCTGCATTTTTAAAAGAGATTAGAAGTTCACAACACAAAAACATATTTTGATCCACTTTGTGAGAGGGAGGTGTGAACCATTGGCCAGGAATTGCTAGAGTACCCTCTACAGCATGAAGTCATAACTCGTAAGACATTTACTCAGCAAGTCACCTCCATCCGTCCCCACAGGCACTCACCCTCCCTTTTCCCCTTTCAAACTGTCTTTGAAGTCCAGAAGGGGGGCAATAGAGAAAAAGCAGAGACAACAAAATCAGAGATAAAATCAAAAACTGCTAGTAGCTACAATATTCAACAAACTCAAAGAAACTACCACAGACATATTTCTCAAGCAGCTTTTAAACACACCTCCAAAGCCCAGACTACAGATTAGAAGCCAGTGCAAACTTGCAGCAAATGAGTCAACATCAGTCCTATCCCCATATATGAAGACTAGCAACATTAAAAGATGTAAAGGGATAGTCAAGCAGGGGAAAATAAAGAGCTACCAAATACCTCTTAGTACATAATGTGGGGGAGATGCAGAAAATTTTACAGATCTTATACAAGACCTATGAGGATGAAATCAATGGATCATAATCTAATAATTTACAATAAACATAGCATATTCAAGTTCCACTTTATTTACATTAGGACTTAGGATTTCCCTAATGAGCTATGTCTCCTAATGATCCTTTTTCATCACCTAAGCATTTTATTAGCCTAAGCAATAAGAGATTAGTTGACACTGATACCAAGCATTTCGAAAAAATTCTTCAAAGGCATAAAACCTAAACTCCACACCTATCACCAATTATTACTTAAGAATCCACATTAAATCCAAATGGCAGTACAACTTAATCATACTCATGAACTATCAAAAGGGAAATGTTTACACAGAATATTTCAGCTCGTCACAGGTACTCCACTACATGATTGTCATCACATCCTAAGTCTGAAATTACCAAGCCCTTTCCCCAGTCTTTTGCTATTTTGTTTAAAAATGTCAAATAGATGATGAAGGGTAGGAAAACGCCATGCTTCACCCTCACAAACACCATTAAAAAAAAAGCCACTCTTGTCCTTCTCTGCAGAAAAAAGGCTGGATTCATTTTGTTCTTGTAGTCATACGTCTAATCAACCTCACAATTTTACATAAGCATTAAATGCTGCACAACAAGATACAAGCCATCTACACATGCAGTTCTAGTCCACCATATTCGTCAGGTTCAGTTTTAACAGCATTTTGGTTCAAATTGCAATTTCAAAAATTCCAAAGGCTGTTTTCCATGACCCCTATTTCCACATAATTTATATTTATAGATGAAAAGTAGCTAAGAATTAGGTTATAGAAAAACATGAGGCAACCAAACCACAGTGGGTCTTCAATGCCAAGGAAAATGTAATGCTACGGTAAATGTAAGTTCATCGCCATACAAAAGAAACTTTTCGTAAAAAGCTGTTATGAATTAACACAGCTTAAGCACAATTAATAGCAGGTTACAAGGGAAGTAGAAGAAGAAGCTTAGATTATAGTTTGAAATTTACAGCAACTAATAGGATATTCAAGCTAAGACATTAGACTCTCTCTCAATGAACTATCTAAATTAGAGTCGGCAAAATATGACCCAACCCACCAACCCTAGGGTTGAGTTGCAATTTTCAACCCGATCATTCTAATGGGTCAACCCAACCCAACTCGATGAAAAAATAAGTTGGGTCAGGTTAAACCTCCTTCACTTCTCATTTTCCACCCTAGCTACTTCATTCTCACTCTGAACCTAATTTCATTCTCTTTGTTCTCACTCTTTGCGTGACTACACTCTCTTGGTTCTCATTCTCAGTATCTGATTCTATAAGTATGCTCTGGATTTGAATATGTGCGTTCATTCTCAGTATCTTATTCGTTGTTTAGCATTTATAGAGATGGAAAAATGCAACTTTTGGTGGATGTTTCTGAAGACGATTATGGGATTTGTGGAAATATAAGAAAAGAGCCAAAGGTTGGGTTTGGGTTGGCTCAACCCATGACAAGTTGGGTTGGGATGAAAATTTCAACCTATTAGAGGAATCAAGTTGGGTTGGGATGAAAATTTCAACCTATTAGAGGAATCAGGTGGTTTGAGTTGACAAATCTCAACCCAAAACCTATCCCATCTCCAACTCTAATCTAAATGCTAAACTAACCACAGTAATTTTCAATGTGATTCTCTACCTGAATGATGTGCCCTTCGCATAACATTTCCAAGTCTTGCTAACTGACTCTCTTCCTCTCCAAGCTAATTCAAACAGCTAGTAATGCATTGCCTACACTCCCCTATAGGCCACTCATTGCAAAAGCCACACAGATTATTTTTTAACTTGCAGAATCTGCATCCTTATTTATGTATTTTTCAAGTGGGATGGTTTGAAAGGAGAAGCAAGAAAATGAAGTAAAATAAACACATTTTGTCAGCTGCTTCAGCTGCAAAATAAACAATGGTTTGATGTAAAAGCACATAAGTATGATAAACTTACATAGCTGGGCATGGACAGCATACAAGAAATAAAGCATAAACTTTTGATATTTCAATTATAGCAGTTCGACATGTAGTTAATTAGGCAAGATAATCTGTTAATGTAGCGATGACTTTTTCCATGAACTAAAACCTAAAAGGCAATGTCACATGATTCCTAAAACCCCTCCCCTCTCTGGATATAAGCAACTCTTCTCGAAACACTTCTCAGAAATCCATTTTCTCCAATTTTACATTTACGAATGAAGTAAAAGCAACATATATTAGAGGTCTCAATGTGAAAAATCTCCTATATTTACAACCTTGTAACATAAATGCAAGAGATAAAAAATAAAGGACCTAGTTAGAAGAGTAAGTAATCAAATATGTCACTCACAGTTTTAACTGCATTCGCAGATAGACAGATTCAATTACAAAGTGATAATGCAAAGGTTCCATGTGAAACCATATAAGTATGTAAAATTTGGTGATTCTAAGTGGTGCTACCTTGAAGAAATCCTCGAAAGAAGTAGGATGCATAAACCTAGAATTCCCCATTATAACTTAACTATTAAGTTTCAAATGAGTTCTATTCAGCACTATCATTAAGTGCAATTTGTTCTCATACATGAAAGCAAAGATATAACACCAAATATTGACACATCAACCAAGCAAACAAGATTTTCTATACGAGGAAGTGTTTTTACCTTTCATAATACCACAGTTGATGGATTATGATTTTAACAACATAGAAATATAGCAACAAGCAAACTTGATTTCATTACGCAACTAATTTAGATGGTTGACATTTTCATTAGTATTGCTCATCAGTGTACTTATGGCAAAAAAATGCAACAACGGAAGATAGCAAACAATTAAACATAACTCACTCAAGAAAATACAGCATACTTTCTCCGTCGTATTCTAGACAGAACTGAGAGAACCCTAGATGTTTTCCCTATCCATATATCAAACTCTGCTTATGAATAAGTACCAATAAATCCCTCCAAATTCAGAGAATCTTATAACAGATGAAAAATGGAGCATATGACTAAGTTCTTTGTGATACAAGGAGTTCTAATATTCAATGCATTTATATTCCAACACACTTACACACCCACATTATTTCCAATATTAGTTCAAAAAACGTCAATAACTTAATGATAATGATATAGTAGACAATAACAATAGCAGTCTTCAAGCTTAGCCTGTAAGTATATATACAGGAAAGCAATAAAAGAAGCAGATATGTATAAATCATACCATTGACATCATTTGGACAATTGCTTCAGCATCAGTATGAAGAAACTTATGAGCAAATCCAATAAAATGCATGACCAATGACGTGTAGAACAGATAATTGGAGAGCACATAGCCTTGCCAAATAATAGAATACTGCCTGTGGTTGGAGTCACTACTGTCATTGTCTGGCCTTTTCTTAGGAGCACCATTGATCACATCAAGCTCTGCGAATTCTTCCTTGCTAAGCTTCCATGGTTCAATATAATCAGTCCAAACAGAAAAAACCTCAGAAATGTTCTTCATTGAGGACCCCATTGGACAATACAGAAATGTCCTTAACACGAATCTATACAGCGGCCTTTGGATATAAGAATTAAAAGAACCACCAGATGGCAACCTAGACAAAACGTAAGGAACCTCCCTATTATTCACAACATCAATGGAACTCATCTTATTGTTCATCGGACTTCCGCTATACTCAACTTGCTTCAATCCATCAGTTACCACAACCGAGTTCAAATTCAAATACTTCACCAGCAATTTCACAACCTCTCCCAACCGTGAAGCAGGGGGAGTCTCACCCAACACTGAGCGAAGCGGAAACGACAAGCCAAAAGATTTGCACACATTCACAGCCAACGGCGAGAAGTCACTATCCACCAACCAATAATGCACAAAGGTCTCAACCAAGAACTCAGCAAGCAAAACAACAGCATCATCATAGCCAGGCGAGTAATGAAGAAGCGAACTACGGAAAGGCTGATGAGCATTCAAATCATCCATGGGCACGAAAGCACGCAAATAGGCATATAAAAGCTTCACGTACAAATTACAATCGATTTTTTGTCCCGACGAGCGTTTAGTACCACTCGAAATCACAGGAATCGACGAAGCCCAATTCTCGAGCTTGGATTTCCTACTACTACTAACCGAAACAGTTCCGGAATTCTCACATTTACCTCTACAAACAGGATAATAAGCAAACCAAAACATGAAATACTCAAAAATATTCAAATGAACTTGAAAATTTCCTTTGATTTCATCCTCAACTATCCTATTTTTTAACAAAGGACAAATATCGGATAGAATTCGACAATCGCGCTCACTCGAGAGCAAAAACCTGATCCACTCAGGCAACCGTTCAACCGGAAACACAAATTTCACAAGCGATAATCGATCAACGGCCATAATTGAATTCATTAGGGTTCCGTTAGGAGAGAGAAGATTGAAGAGTTTACCAGCGAGGTCGGCATCATTGGAGAATGACACCGTATCGATCCAACCAGCAGCAGCGGACGGCAATTTCTGAGGAGAAGACGGGGAGACATCGAAGCCAAAGAACTTGCAGAGGAAGGCAGGGAAAGCGAGGGAGAAGAAGTGACGGTTTTGGTCGGGAGAGTGAGCGTTGAGGTGAGATTCGACGGTTGCGGCTGCGGCGGCGATTTGTGACGGAGAATTGGCGCCGAAGAATTTACCGGCGAGGTCGGAGGATTTTGTTTGGGAATCGAGGGAGTAGGAATGTGGCGTCATAGAATTAGGAAGAGATGGAAACGGTGGATTCTAGAGAATTGGAGAAACTGCGAGCGAGCGAGCGGAGGATTTTAGGGCATAATAGGATTTGGTATTTTGGTGTGTGTGTGTTTTATTTTGGTGGGAAAGAAATTTAAATGGGGGAGTGAACCAAATGAAGCATAAAGAAGGAAGTGTAAGCGACGGTCCGATCTGAATACTACCTCTGCTCGTCAGCAATTCACTTGATCTGTACACGACTCAGAATCCGATTTACACTCAAATCCAAAAAAATATGAACATGGGATGACACCATTTGAAAATCCAACCAATAACATATATGACATGATATGTTGTTGACCTAATTTATTTTGCACATGGATCATCTTTGACCCAATGCTTATCTGACTAGTGTTATACCTGATCTAATATCGAAGCTCTACAACATAAATTCTCAAGTCTTAAGGATTCTTTGTATCAAAATAACTTGTTATAATTGTTGAAATTTCAAATTAATTACTAAAGATCATTACAAAAATACTCTATATTCGCATTAGATTCTTTGGGATTTTCTAATATAATTGTTGGAATTTCGAAATATTTTTTGTGTATAATTTAAGGTTTTAGGTGTTGGGGTTGTAGGTATCTAATCAAAGTATTTTGTAATTAATTTATTTAAATTTTATTTTTTAATCAAAATTTTGTTCTCTTAACTTATTTTAATAAGTTTCAATAAAATAAAATTCATTAAGAAATACCTCATACTCTAGGTTGAAACTAGTTAAACTTCTTACAAATTCCCACTACAAAAGAAAAACTTAAATTTCTATTGCATATTGTTCATTATACACAGTAACTTAGGCATGTTCTATTCATCAATAAAATTATAATTGATTAGTAAAAATTAATTTTAATAAGTAAAAACAAGTTCTATCAAGTAAAAATTAGTTTATTTTATGTATAGAAATAAAAGTAAATCAGTAAAATTAAGATTGAATCAGTAAAAAATGATTTCAAGTTGTTAAAGTAGTTTTAATTAGAAAAAATAATAATTTTAATTTAATAAAAATCAGATGAACTGAAAAACGTTTTAATGGAAGATATAAATAATCATATTATTGATAAATGATGCGCAAATATCAATGCTTATGATGATCAAGCATTTGAATGAGTATCAACGTAGTAATTTAATAACATATCACATTCAGCATTGATAAATTTCATAAGAATAATTAAACAAGTTAGGTAATGTATAATTATCAAGTTTATTATGGTAAAATGGATTAGAGGTGCTTATGAACCGAGTCGAATTCAAGTTTGGTTAAGCTCGACTCAAGTTTAATAACTCAAACTCAAGTTCAAATCGAGCTCGAAAGCTCATGAGCAAAAAATCAAAATTCGAACTCGACACAAAATTCAATTATTAAGCTTAACTCGAACTCGAGTTCGACTAAAGCTCGTTTACTCGACCTCAAGCTCATTTTTAACTCGTTTATGAGCTCAATAAGCCTAAGTATTTATGTCAAAATTGGGCCTATAAGAAGCCTAAGTGTTAGTTTTAATATGATTTGGTTTTAGGTAGAAATCACTATAAGGTTTATATATACCAATTGCTCCAAACCATCTGTCATTTTTTTCTAATATGGGACTACGGGTTTACATATACACCTCTCTCCAATTATCTTTAATTTTTATTCCAATGTGCAACCTTGGGTTTATATATCAAACCATCTTTTATTTTGTTTCAATCTTATATCATAAATTCAAACTTTTCGAGTCGAGTTTTGATTTGCACAACTTGGCTCGTTAACTTACTGAGTTGAGTTCGATCTCAAGTCGAGTCTAGTCGAGTTGAACTTAGACCGAGTTTTGACTGAGTCGAGTTTGAGTAGCTTACGAGTAGATAAACTCAATAAGCACTCCTAGTTATGCTTTTAGAATAGATCCAAATGCATTAACAAGAATGTAGAACTCAATGCCTCAAAAATTGGAGTTAGCTACATATTTATCAAAAAGTATTATATACATACAAGACACAATAACGTCATTGTGTTCGAGGGGTAACACAACATATGTAATTACTGATGTAAATCATGTAATTTCTTTGGGTTTAATAGGGATTGTGTTAGGCTGATTGGTTTTTTTTATTTAGGTTGTTGTCTTCTCGTCTACCGCTTGACTGGTATGGTGTAAAACTTAGTCATCAAAATCCATTCTTAAGGGAGAGAGTATATTTTGTGACAATTGATTGTGAAGAATATCTAGAATGAGAGTAGAATGAGAATAGTAGGATGATTGGACTCAACTCCAATGCTCATCTAGCTTTCAATTAGCTAGTTGCCATAATGGGATAACTCAACTTCCCATAATCTTACGACTGCTCATAACTGCCTCCTTATTCCACACTTGATCCATCAAAGTTGCTTCAACGGCTTTATCTCATCCACATTTCATGATATAACCTAATTGAACCAATCAACCAATTAACAAGGCCCATTATATTATAAGGAAATATTCTTATACCTGTCAGATGTTGGCAACGTGATCTAAGTAACGATAGGTCGATATTCAACAAGACCTAAACAACACTTGTTCGCATTAAAGACCACTTGCTTGCGGGCCCAATTAATGACCTTTAATTTAAGAGATGCAAGTGATGTGGATAGGTGTGTCGCACATCTAACAAAAATAAAAATCTAAATATTCCTCCTAACTATGTAGTAGGGTAAGTCAGAGTCGATCCCACATAGAAAAACGATGGTCTAATTTAATCAACTTTCGTACTGGTAAAACTAGAAGAGTAAAAAGAAAGATAAATGATTATACTTCTAATAACTAATATAGTACGAACTAAAGACATCTAGGACTAGGTATTCCCGCTAGCAATAACTAATGCAACAACAATTCTTTCTTCTCTTATTCAATTACTAAATAATTCATAGGATAGATACGCCCTAATCAATACCAATGATTTATTTCAATCAATCAATGGCTTTTTCAACAATGCAATCATACCTATTTACATAGATTCATGTAATTCAAAGACTTTAAGCATAGCATCTTAACATCCTAACAAATTCCATCAATACTTTCGTAGTGATGTCCTTCATCTTAAATTAGGGTTCTAAATTCGATTAAGGATTAACTTTTGTTGCAACCTAATTACATTCAACAAATACTATTTCTAGTCATTCATTGATAATAAAGCTAACCAACAAATACGGGATTTGGGAATCAATAGCACATCAATCCATGCTAGGGTTTAACTTAACCCTAGATTACGAAATGACTTAAACATGATAATTATATAAACAAAATAATGAATAAGAGAAGAGATAATAACAATAATAGTAAGAGATTAGAGAAGAGAAAACAATAATTGAATTATAACAAAATATTGTTGAACACCAAAGTCTTCTCCATGAATTGCAAAGGAGAAAGAACCAGAACAAAAGTGAAAACGATTGAAAACCCCTAAGCTAATGAATAATGAAAACTCATAAAATAAAGCTCTCTAAAAGTGGTGTGCAAAATTTTCCTCCAAAAGAGTCCTCCACAAACTAAACACTCTACCTAAATATTAGCTTTGATGACTAGGATTTTGGGGCTTCCAAAATAATTCTTCCAAAGTAGCCGCCAAGGTGTTTGCGACGCGAAGTGAAGGACCACCATCGAGGTGCGGTGTATACTGTGAAATTCATCATTTTGCTTGCCAAACTTCATTTGTCGCACCTTACATGGGAAGATCAACGTCTAGCTAAAGCTATGTTGCAACGGGTCTTCAAAAATCTCGAAGCAAGACTACTAAACGACGCATATACTTCCAACATGAGTCAAGCTTGATATCATGAGAGCTTTTATTACATTAAAATCCTACAAAACAAAGCAAAAAATACCCGAGAAAAGCAATATCGAAACATACGAAGTAAAAGTTCATAAAGGAAAAAAATATGAAGGTAAGATGATAAAAAAAAAGAGATAATCTAAGGCATTAAACCAAGAATAAAATCATGTGATCATATCCAAATGCTCATAATGATAGTAGTCCTTGTTAATGTTGTTATGGTCCTCAATCTTATTCTCATGGACCACATATTTATTGGCCTGAACCAACCAAGTACAATCAAATTATTTTAAGACATAACAAAAGATACGCATTGATTTATACGGAGTATTTTACTAAATCTTCGCTAATTTGGAAAAGAGAAACAATGTCCTCTTATCTATCTGGTTAAAAACCTAAGGTGGTCCCCACATAGCGTTATGTAAGTTAGTGGAAGTATATAGTTTGTTCATATTTTAGCTAAAGAAAAATTTATGAGTATTTTTTTTCTTTTATGACATGTGAATAAAAAGGATTACAAATTGTTATGAAATTTTTTATAGCAACTATGTCTTATAGATAAGTTTAAATAAAGTAATTACTGATGATTAAATGATGTGCATGTTCAAACATAAAACAAGAAGTACAATACATGGTCTGATTTATTGGATTGATTTCAATTCGAATTACTTTTGATCACCTAAATTTGGTTTTGTTGGTTCTAATAATATGAGTAGGTTAGATTACAAGCTACCTAATTAGGGTCAAAATTGGACCATGTTAAAACTGTATCTATTGACATTTCATGATTTTAGTGGTTGGTTACTCTCTATTAACATAGTACCATTGTAGATACCAATTAATTTAGTTGGATAAAATTTTGAAAGGTGGTATCCAATACCTGTGATCAGTTGTTGTCTTGGCGCCTGCGGCTCTTTTCACGTTAAAAAAAAATAGTACCACAAATCCATCCTTAGTTTTCTACTTGGTTAGGGTCATAATGTTAAGCATCCGTATTAACCATAGTATCATTATTTCATCCTTAGTTTTCTACTTGGTTGGGGTCATAAACTCATAATGTTATCTAATTAGCACTAACGTAGGTCTGTTCGCATTTAAGTCAAGTAATTAAATTTTTTGTAATCGATTGAGTAGTGTGCGCGTACATACAATATGTATGATGCATCTATAATTCAGAGAAAAATATTTTTACATATATATATTACGGAGTGAATATGTTTTTTGTTGCTTAATGCAAACCATATTTGTCATTACTAAAATCAGATTCCCATTGGTGGCTTTATGATATTTATGGCCGCAGTTGTATATTATTGTGCTTTTCAGTTTAGTTTCCTTTATATATTTTTCCCTTGATATATTCCATAATTTTATAAAGAAAAATTTATTAGAAACTCTTATAAAATTAAAATGTTATAATATATTATTTTTTGCTAGAATCTTGAGTTAAACCAATATTTTTAGCATCGACTAGCATTTGTCATACACGTGTCTTTTAATTAACGTAGTTTTTTAATATTTTCCACTAAAAATTTCTCTTTTAATTTCTTATTTTTTGGTAACATGAGACATTAACAAGGTTGGATAGCAAAGGGGAAATTTTGGTGGAAAACCAAAAAAATAATACTTTTATTAAAATCACATGTATGACACATGGTAATTAATATCGAAATTTAAAGGTCAAACTCAAGATTATAGTGTCTCTCAACATTTTGATCTTATAAAGTAGTTTTATACAATAAATTTTTACAAGGTAATTTCTTTAAAAAAAAATTATAAAGCTAAGTTATTATTTACAAAATTTCTTTTTTTTTTCCCCTTTCCAAATATATTCTTACCTCGTGAGTACTCTTCCTCTGCACATATCTCTCGCGTTTCTTGTGCACCTTTTGTGATAAATTCTCACTTTGAATCAAAAAAAATTGTTTTACTTTGCCTTTTTCATTATGAAAATATATAACAACAGTAAGTAACGTAGATGCCAAGCTTGTCTTCCAAGTTCTGCACTACTGTCAACAAAATATACTTCCTTTTTCGTATAATTAATTTCTGTTGCATTGGTCTAATAATTTCTGTTGCTTTAGTTCGAGCATATATCTTTATGCTTTGTGCCTCCACATATACATAGTTAATAATTGGTGGACTCTCAAAAAGAACAAAAGTTCAAAGCAAAATCATCTAGCTAGCTATTTCTACTTCTCTATGATTCACAACTATATAGTCTATTTTATGCAATGCCTATCCTGAAAAATCTTAGTTCGGGCTCCTTCCCTAAAACAGAAAACTTACCTCGTATACTCCAGGCTAGCTACATTTACGAAAAATAATTTGGACAAAAGATTAAATTTTGCTAGATAGAAAAAAATTATATTTATGATTAAGGAGTTAAATCGAATTCATGGGCCGGATCCAGATTTTAAATTGATTGGCTTTGAAAAGTCAAAGTCAACAAAAGTTGAAATGACAATAAGTAAAAGTTAGTGGGGGTTGGGTTTAATATCGTGGAATGAGTTTTGAATCTATATCTTAGTTGATTAGTTTGGTTAAACATTTTTGAAATGGAATTACATATCTTCTCTTCAACCCTTTGTAACTCCATACCCACCCTAACCCCAAAGATTCACACTTCATTTCTCTATACTATCAAATCCTTTATTCTATCAAATGATTTGAAAATGGTATGACCATATGAATTCATACACTCAAGGAATAAACTTTCATACCATTTCATTCTTACATGGGGAACCAAACGACTCCTTAAATTACAAAACATAATTTATTTAATGTACAAAATTTTAATAGACAAGTAACAGAATATCAAATTTCTACTGGGCCAAAGTAGATCCGGCCATGTTGAAATTCAAAGGACATTTACAACATATTCCGAATAAAGAATCATAATCCAGCAGCCACGTACATATGTGAAATAGTTGAAACTCCAAAACAAACAAACAATAACTCCATAATTGACACAAATGGGATTGAAAATCCAAACAGCAGCAGCAACAACAACAACCACTAACACAATAAAAAGAAATGGTTGGAATGATGGAATTTTCAACAAGCAAGCTAGCTTGTCTGAAACATCAGCAACAAAGCATTGGATGAAGTACGAAGTATATTCTTATTGTTTGTTGCACTGCGTTGCATAGCATTGCAGTGCATGATGTGGAGTAGGCGAAGTAGCTACCTAGGTAAGTTCCAGACGAGGAAAACATTTCAAGTTTATTGGCTTTCATGTCAGTACGTAAGATATCTTTGTCGTCCTCAGTTGTAACCAACTAACAATAAGTTCTCTTTTTATGTCTTACTACAGGGTACGTACTTGAGTAATTTTAGTACAGCTGCTCCTAATTTTATTGAAATTAAAAGTTAACATTATTATTATTATTATTATATAATAATATCTTATAAATCTAAAAGATGCCGCCTTTAGCCTCAGTATAATCAAAATCAAGATGATATGTATGGCCTGAAACAATACATATAATTACCCTTTAAAGAATCAAAATTTTATGTAATTATGATGTCCCTTTGTAATTCCGTTGTCTTTAAGATCACTATTAAATTATTGCAAATTTAATTTTGGGCACAGCATACATGGACAAATAATATAAAGATCGAGAGTAGGGAGTGGGAAAAGATATTACGCGCAATTATGAAGTCACAACCATATTAACAAAGATAAACGAAGTACACAAATTTAGGATAAAGGTTTTAATAAGATGACTTGATTATTATTAATCGATAGATAGAGTATTTATACAAAACTTATACTCATAAGATAGAAAACAATATTTTTAAAAGATTTACTATCATAATAAAATATCCTAAAGATAATAACTTAACATAAATAATCCTAAAAATATTAATCTCTTACTAATATCAATATGAAAAATATATCACATATATTTTCCGATAATATTGATTATCTCATATCTCTATCATTCTTGGACTCAAAAGAAGCCAAAGTGTCTCATATAATTTATCCCCTTAATTATTCCATATGTTTGCTCTTTTAAACACTTCAATAGGGAAATTTGTCCGTTTAGAGCAAAAGGATCGGATGAGATATGTGAAAGGGTTCCAATTTTCCAAACAACAAACATATTTAAACATTACATCCATTATTACAAGTTTACAACTAACAAGCATAATTCTTTTGAATGAATGTAGGACGTAACAATAATAAAAATTATTACTCAATGTAGAAACTCGATCACAGATCATCAAACAATGATATCATTGTTTACACGTAGAATAGTGTATATATGACAATATACATAAAATATAATATTTATTATTGTTCATCATTCGGCTTAATAGTTAATTAATACGTATGTTTGTAGTCTATTAGTAGTTGCAACTCGTTGTAGAAGCCTAATGTTCGTCGCATGTTAATGTTCTTGTTAACCAGTTTGGGTGAAAAAAATAGGGGAATGAGGCAACTTTAATACCAATAAGTAAAAAGTTTCTAAGTAACAATAAGGTAAAATCCTTACGTAATAACGAATGTGTGGTAAAAGTAGGAATAATACGACATTTAGTTACTATATAAAGAAAAGTGACATATATAAAGTTCCGTACAAACACTTTGTTTGGTTGATATTAGGGCATTGAAAAGACAATTTTGGCTCAACTATTGCATGATATAACAAGCATAATCTTAGTGTCTTCCATCATATCATGGGACATATTGGTGTTCTTTTTTTTTTATCTTCTTTAGGGCTCTCTGTCAAGCACCATACATGGCTGTGAAATAAGTTTCGTATGTATTAGGTGACTTCCATCTAGTCGGCTGATGGATCGAAGATAGACAAAATGATTCAAGGTTATATAAAGACATGCCTTATTTAACTGATTAATGATAGATATTTGAGGAGAAAGCTAAATTTACCAAAGAAACAAGTCAAATAACACGTCTCTTTTCAAACATTCTTTCATTGGAAAGCCTCGGGGGGTAATACTAATTATTAAATCAAATCCGATGACATTAACGACACAAGACAAAATTGGAAATCATTATGTTCTGCCTACCTACAAAACGTCTAACAACTGATGATGAGCCAACGTACTCTTGCTAATGTTCTTAAATCTGACAAAAATGTGAGGACAACTAGTCAGTTCCGGTGGCTAATTAATGAACTTGTCAAAAACCATTTTAATATTTGTATGGGCTGTCTATCCAACTGATGTGCAGTGGTCACTTTACATTTTTCAACTTTAATACAAAAAACAAAAAAAAATGATTTTGCAAGATGGATGATGTCTTCAACAAGGCTCTGGATTTCCTTCGAAGCACTTGACGGGTTCTTAAAGTGTTAATTGCAATAATACAATCCGTCCTCACGATCCATGAAGGAGCAATTCTGATTGCTTTTTGCATATCGATGAAGCCAAGACTTTTTTCCCCTAACTTGTCATTGTCATTGTGAGAAAAGAGCAACTCCAATTCAAGCCATAGCGATCTTCTTTCGTGAAGGCTTTTATAGAGTTCATGGTCAACAATTTATTTACTAAGTTATTATGCCATTCCAATAGACTTAAGTCATATCCAATTCAATTCATGCGAATGCATCCCAAACTATTCCTATCACCATTTTTTTGCTTATAAATAGCACATTTATGACCTTGAGCCAAGGTACATAAATGTTTGCCTCTACCTTCATTAACAAGATTCCAAACATATATGCGCAGTTGTCCAAAAGAATTATCTTTTTTTCTAAATTACATTAACCGATTCAGGCATTTGAGTGGATTTTGAATTTACATGTTAAAAAAAAATTTGTATTTACTTAATGTCATGTCATAATATTTATTTCATATTTACTTAATTATAAAAAAATTCATATTTATTTAATGTCTCAAGACCGATCAGGCTCAATGTCGATCGGTCTTTATTAATTATTAAATCCGACCTATTTATAAGCCTATGTACTCCCTCTGCTCCTCAATTTTTGCCCCATTTGATTTTTCATGGTCTCCAAAATACGACTTAAAGCGCTTTTATATTTAAATTCGTTATACAAAAAATTATAAAAATTTAATATATAAAATTTGTTGAAATGAATCAAATAAAATTTCAATCCGAAGAGATAGACATATAAAGTATAAACGCTTGTATGTAAGAGTTTGGAAGAAGATAAGGTACAGGCCATAGAGCCATATTCACGAAGTTCTCACCGAGCAAAAAAATGAAGCCCACGGCTAGCACACACACAATGATGTCGTGCTATCACTGCCATGCACGTGGGCACGTGGCCTAGTTGGCCTCGAGATGGCTCAACAAGTCTACACATACTGTTGGGACTCGCAGCTCATTCATAGAGTTGGCGAAGGGGTAATTAAGATTAACTATATCAAGTTAAATATTTAATTGAGGTCGTTCTTGAGTAAAAAGTCGTTCAATTTGGATTTGGGCACGTCAATTCAGTTTTATGGGAAATTCACTTACACATGAAAACATGTTACATTTAACTTAAGTAATTATGATTCTCGATCATCATAAAAAAAAAAAAAAAAAAAAATTGGTTTGATCTAATTGGGTCAATACATACGCGCGTTCATCATGTGGATCTTAATTGGTTGGTTGATGTAATTTTTTAATTGAGCAATTCTGGTTAGGTGATTGAAAGTGGTTAGTGGTGAGATCTTTCCTCTTGATTCTTGTAATATATATCAACAATATTGCTGATGTTAATTATTATTATTATTTTTATTTTTAAAATAACATTTGATTATGGTGTGTGAAAGAATTTGATTCTCTACTCTAATAGTGTTCTTTTTGGAGTTTATAACTACTTTTTTGACAACTTGACTTATTATAATTACTAAATTAATCTCTTTTTTCATAATATGTGCCAAGATCTTTCTATCGGGTACTCCATTATTTCTAGAAAGTTAATGAGGGTTTTCAATAATAAACATTTATTATACTACAATAATTGTTCATTTTGATTGTACATAAAGTATCTAATTCTTACCATTCTCACTTTTTTGAACCAAAAACCAAAAGTGACGCAAAACATTCTTGCCCCACTAGATTTTACTATGGCATTAGCATTATAAGATAGTAACGTGGTATAGTACCATTTTTATTAAAGTTCCATTCAAGGAACTTAGGTACATAACACTAATTTTGCAATATTTTTATTTATAGAGTTTATATTTAAAAAGTTTGGTCATAAATTCTCATTATGTTATATAAAATAATTTATTCAATTGGAATTTTATTGAATGCATTTCAATAAAAAAATTTAGAATATAAAATTTTCATTAATTTTTAACTTATGAATTTGAAGATAAAAATGTTTAAAGTCATGTATTAGAGACATAAGTCAAATGTACCAAATTTAGTGGGATGGAGGGAGTACGTATTTTGTTTGATTAAGTGTATGGATACAATGGAGTAATTCCACACAAATTTCATTTCGTAGGCAATGTTTGTTGCCTTCAATTCTAGAAGATAAAATACCTACCAAAAGTGAATCTATTGATTTTCTCTGAATGGGTTGGATGGGTAGTTTATAAGGGTAAATAGTAAAATCAACAAATCAAAACTCTAGAAAAAAGAAAATGAAATGAGTGACTGAGTGAGTTAGTTTTACAAAATTACAATAGTTTATTTGAATTTTTTCGGTTTTCCCATATAAAAAAGGAAAATGAATCTAAAAAAAATCTCTAACATAAAAAAATCTCGCGTACAATTTCTAAAATGTCACTCAACAAAGGAGAAAATGAAAGTTAGTTAAAATCAGGGCTCCCCAACACCGCTTATAGCATACAGCACACTTTGGCAGAGTATAATTGAGAAGCACGAAATGAGCCATCATAGCTAAATCCCTTCGCAAACACGCTAGAGCTGATAGCTTAGCTTCTAGCTTTCCCAAATTTGACCACTTTGATGATGGCAGAAAGTCAGTCTATATTTGGATCAAAAGCGGCGCACTGCATAACTTAATATTAATGCCAAAACGAACATGCCCATTTTCTACCATAGGATATGCGGGGGATCAAGGAAAGTTAGTAGTACCCCATATAAATGGATCGGCTGGCTGATAATCTTCAGCATGAACCGGCTCATCGGCTTCAGA
Organism: Dysphania ambrosioides; assembly: GCA_026401315.1. Lineage (NCBI taxonomy): Eukaryota > Viridiplantae > Streptophyta > Magnoliopsida > Caryophyllales > Amaranthaceae > Dysphania > Dysphania ambrosioides. The sequence goes on along the minus strand of CM048659.1, from coordinate 2,743,588 downwards.
CAGCCGCCAATGTAAGGAGTGCCTGAATTCAATGCCATTTTCAAGGTCCAAGAAGAGATCAGGCAAGTTGAAGAATATTGTGTCATCAAAAGTATGATCAAAATTAGATGATGAAGCTGATGACAACGTATCACAATTGGATGAAGATGATGTGACCGTTGTGGCAGGGGAGTCGTCTCGGTGTGATGGCTCGACTCGCGAGCCGGGAAAGTCCAAGGCGGCTTTAATAGCCGCGGCTTGGACATCCTTGGGAGCTGTGCTCGTTGGCTTAGGCAGTTTATGAGCCAACTCAGGGAAGTTTAAGTATGCATTAGGACCCTTGATGGCCAGGGCAGCAACATCATGGGCTCGAGCTGCCATTTCGGATGTGGCAAATGTCCCTAACCATATCCTTGATTTTTTCCTAGGCTCGCGGATTTCTGATACCCACTTACCCCAATTTCTCATTCTTACACCCCTATATGTAGGGTGCTTCGGCTGCCCCTCAAACTTTTGCGTACAATTCTTCTTTCTACCCTCATTGCAGCTTTTCTCTTCATTCGGTCTTTTCGTGTAGGTTTTGGTGGGGGTGGTGGAAGAGGAGGATGATGATGGTGTGGTGGTTTGGTGATCACAATAGGAAGATGCTCCTTCCATATGGATTGTGGAGGAGCTTCTCAAGTACTCCGTAATAAACAACATAAGAGGCTATATTTATAGGAAGACGAGCCAATAGATCGACTATAAATGGTAGCAGTAGTAGTATTGACACTATGTCACTATTACGGCTCCCAAACCTAGCTTGCCCCCATCTCCCCTTTCTCATTTTTGCCCTTTTTTTTGTGTGTTTCTCAAGGGACCCATCTTGATTTGTTGAACATTTATTAATGTCAAAAAAAATTATGTGGCATTGACATTGTTTTTGTTGTTTATGTACATTTAATTAGTGTAGATCTCATGCACTAAGAACATACAATTTCATATTATTATATGGTTTTGGTGAACCCCACGTGTTTATAGGATAATTTTTCATAAATAAGAGATTCACTTGGTTGTTGACGCCTTAAAAATCGATTAATAATCTAACTCTCCGTCCGTCTCATTTTAATTGTTATATTTCTATTTTTGAGGGTTAGATTTTAAGATTTTAATCATAATTTTTAATTATATTATAATAAATAATATATTTAATTGAGATTTTATTAGATGCATGTCAATATAAATTTTTAGAATATCTGATTTTTATTATTTTTGTCTTATGAATTTAGAGAAAAAAAACATTTTAACACGGATTTTGGTGACCGTTAAAATGCAAATATAGCAAAAAAAATGAGACATAGGAATTGATTTTGAAAAGTGAAAACAGGGCTAAAGTGAGTTCATATATAAAATGAGAAAAAAAAAATTTATTTATGATGACTTGCTCTATACAGTAGACACATATTGTTCGTTGATCATAATCATTCACTAATCTTCGTTGTAGTTACTACGGAGCACCTTGTCCTACAAGGCTATGTGTTGTCAAAAGCAAAAAAAAAAATCAATAAAGCGTAAACTCGTATGTGAAAAAAAGATAATTTACTATAGCTATATGATTAATTTGCTTTCTCTATTGAGTAGCTTTATGTTTTGGCTTTCTTCAAAGTTAAAGTATTAATGAACATAATCATTTCTATGACAAACAGCCAGATAAATTGAGACTTCAGACATGCCCATAGGAGTATAGGGCTCATTGGGGCTTACTCTCAAATAACGTGTATATAATCTTGTAAGTGCAAATGGATGAATCCCTAATTTTTACATCCATTTTTCTTGAAAAGAATATAACACCTCTTCTTGGATCCAATCCTTATGATTTTATGATTATAGCTCATGCCTCGTAAGTAGACCTATTCAAATGGGAGGGGTTCATTAAGAATTCTTGATCGATCAGTTTGTAAAAGAGTCTAATTAATTATAAGGTTTACATTGATGGATTTATGGTACCGTGCTCAAAATCTAAACCCGAGCAGGGTATCATGGTTGAAATTAGCCAAATGGGTCATCAATTGAATATGATAAAGTAAGATAGTGATGACTTATTATGTCTTTTAATCTACAGATTTAGGGTTTTGCCTAGAATCCCAAGTCCCAACCCTTGGAATGAAAAATCCTTGATTAATTCTTTATTCGTGATTGAATCACGTATATAAGCTGGGGGAGTTTATCCAACAAAAAAATGAATGAAATGTGCTAATCCTCAGCCCTGACGCTACTCTTCTATTTCTTCTTCCTAAACTTATAACTAATGTTCTAGCCTTCAGCATAAGCCCTCAAACACATGTTTAATTTAAAGACAAGGTCTTTACACACCAAGATTAGTGAGTACATTGCTTTAGGTTGGTTCCCTCTTGTATTGGGATCTCGGCCTTTAATTCATCAATTGTGGTACTTTGAAGTTTGACCCATAAGACATGGAAATTCTAAACATCACGTTGCTTACAAATACACCACTTCACGGAGAAAATTTTTTTTAACCTTTTTTTTTAATTCGAAATATAACCTTGCACCAAAGTATTTCGAAATATGACCATGAGTTAGGTTCGATATAAAGTCGCTCTCAAGAACAACTTTGTACTTAAAAGTCGTTGTCCAAGACAAAAACTTTGAGTTTTTTTTAAAAAAAATAATTACTAGACAACGACTTTCAAAAAAAATATTTACAATTTTTTATTTTTTTCATTTAACAAAATGGACATCAACTTACACAAAAGTCGTTGCACATGACATCGACTTTATACCAAATCTAGACCCAAGATTATTTTTCACAATAGTTTGGTACGAGTGTTATATTTCGAATTTTTTTAAAAAATGGTTAAAAAATAAAAAAGTTCCCACTTCACTACAAGCGCACACACAAAAATGTCGTACCTGATAAGTAAAGTACGATGGCAATTAATGAGCCTTGCTTCTATTAACAAAATTATCATAATTACTTATGACTAATAGCCTAATATGACATATAATATGACAATATTCTTATATACTATGTGTATATAACAAATTGTTATATAACATGAATTTAAACGTTTTTATATCTAAATCCGTAAGGTAAAAATTATGAAAACTTGATATTTTAAAAATTTATGTTGAGATATATCCAACAAGATTCCACTTAAATATATTATTTTTTATAACATGATGAGTATTTGTGGTCAAAACTTTTAAACTTTGACTCTAAAAATAGAAATGGGCCAATTTTTGAGGGACGAATAAATTATTAATAATTAGTAAGCAATTGTATCACGTATCTTTAAGTACACGAAATAAATTACTAGATTCCCATATCTTTAATATATTTTTATTTCAACCGTCATAATATCTTTTACTTATTCACATTCCAAAAGTAATTAATGTAATAGTAAAAATTGAATTAATACGTCAAATCTTACGTGACACTGATAAATAAATACTCCGTAAGTCCGTAACACGATAGATTAAGATAAAAAAAAAAAAAAAAAACTACATAAAGAAGGCTTGATCGGATAGTGAATAAGATCGAGCAACGTCCAACAACATATTGAAAGACCAACCATATTCATTAATTCATATAGTGAGTTGTATAGTGATAATGAGCACGGGTACGATCGTCAACGTAATTTCATGGTACAGTATTGGCTATGCGTGAAGCTGCAACTCCTATTAAAATAAGACCGGACCCCATCCTGGGAGAATAAGACATATTTTTGGGTCTAATGAATTAGAAATATGTACGTGGAGGCGTGGAGCCTGTCATGGGAAACACACTTTCTTGTCCTTATTAGTACTTTGTCCTAAAATACCACATACAACGTGTCAATTTTTATTCCTCAAACTAATTAGTACATGTTTATAATAATTTACCAGTTGACTGTGCTCCTAACATGTGTTAATTTTCACTGTTTCATGCACTTTCTACCCCTAAAAACGACATCACTGCCTTGGATGCTTTGGTTCGTCCAAATTTAGCTTTACCAGATTTCTGTTCAACTAAAAAGAACAAGGGTACTGGATTAACGAGTGGGTGATATTTAAGCTCGTTCTGACTTTGTAACGTAATCATAATCTTTAGGAAATCCTAATGATTGCTTTTATAAAAACGAAGGTCAATAGAGCTTAGCAACGTTTTTCTGCATTCAATTTCAAACTTGATGTTGCATGATGTGTTCCTGTGCTAAAGGTGACATTAACGCTAAACTTTTTTGATATGGTAATGAGTAATGAGGAGTCCTTAATTAAACAAGTGATGTACATTGTTTTTATATACATACATTATAATACCTACTGCCTATGTATTGCAGATGGTTTAATCATAGACTTGGTTGTATCAAACCTAATTAACATCCAATCATTCATAGGATCATTCGAATTGTATTACAACCCTTTTTTTTTTTATGAATAATACAACATTTATCCGGCTTTCCTCTTCTACCTTTTCTTTCTTGATTGACAATTACTAGTTGCTTATTAAATAATATCGCTTGTTCAAATCAAATGTTAAGTACAAACAACTTAATAAACTATTTACAATTAGAACAAGATATCAATTTTTAGGGTTCTTTTAGTTAAAAAGTTTATTTACACCTTACACTAACTCGGATGAATATGCAACAAGCTAAGGAAAGTTCATACATGAAAAAGTTTAGTATAGTTGAAATAAATTAGTCCTGTTAAAATCAAATTAAGTAGTCATTAAAAGATATTAAATTACGATACCTCATTATGATTTATCATTAGAGATTTAGAACTTTCAATAATGACAATTACGATGATATTGGGTTTCGTGTTAGGTAATGATACAATGTGTATTTGAAAACTTTTAGTAATAAAGTTTGATGTTGATTATTAGATTTAGTTTTAGAACGTCTTTAGACTTATTACGCACAATTAATAAAATTAGTATTCAATCCGTGTTATGCACATGTTTATTATCCTCCTAACATAAGCTTATTAAATTCTAAATCATGGATTGGATTGGACACCTATCAGCACAGAAAGTAAGAGTGGGGAAATTAAAAGATGCAACTTCGATTCTGGCCTGTAGAAAAGCTCACTGTTTTCTGTGCTGGACAACAGAGAGCCATAGCTTCCAAGTGATGAGTATTCAGTAGACATCCTCCCTCTCTTACAGGTTCCTGAACAAGTGGAAGTTTGAAATTTTCTCACCAGGCTAGAATCGAAGTTCCTTTAAACTGCTTCATTCTAACCTTATTGTGTTACATAGAATAACTTGGCTTTAATTGGATCCTGACTTATATAAATGTTCTTCAAGACTCAGACACTCAGGAGTGACTGATTTCATTTAATACAAATCCTGAAAAACAAACAGTAAAATGATCGAGTAGACTTGGTCAGTAGCTGAATGTCGCCTTAAGAGTTAAGAGGTGGGAAATTAAATTTCCATAGTTTGTACGAGTTATTCACTTATTCATGCAATTGGGTGAAACAATACTACACGTTACTTGATGACAATAGTGTGATGTGCATGGTATATTAGACGAAAACCTCTAGGAAACTCATAATTGTCATAAGCCTTTCTAAGTTTATTTTCATCTAAATATGTAATATCATGCTATACTACAGTCACATAAGGCACATTCAGCCTTTGTAAGTAATAGACTATGCTGTTAAATTAAATTAAAGGAAAAACTACAACTTTCTCCCAAGGCTACAAGCTTATTGAATTATGATACACTTTAAATCACACAAGTAATTTCTATTCCTTTGATGTAACACCATAATACCGAGCATAGGCGCATAACCACAACCAATAGACTACTTTTATCTGACACCACTAATTTTCTCAGCTCTGTAACTAAACCAAAAAGAAAAGCAATAACTTTTCCGTAATCAAAATATTGAAATCTAGAAACAAAATAGAGCGTAATCACCACTTTAACACTTCTACAACAAAACCCAGAGACGCAAGTCATCAAAACTGCATTCCCTAAACAACCCATTAACCATCTAAACATTCAAAAAAGTCCCAAGAACAAAATCATCCTACTGATAAAATTGTGCAGTAAATTCAATATTTTTTGTAAAGAATAGGATACATAACATTAATTAAAAGAAGATCAGAGATAAAGATTGTACATGGGTTTGACAGTCTTTAGGGTGTTTTGTGGTCTGTTTAAAAGTCTTGCATGACATTGTGTGTTCTGGTCTACAGTTTGCAGGTAGACCTGTCGTAAAATGTTTGGGTGTGAATTAATAAATAACTAACTAGACCAAAAAAACAAAAGGTCCCAAGAACCAATCATCCATCCTAATGATTTGATTAAACCCATTTTTCCCATCTGATAACCAAATTCTCCGGTATCACACTAAACTATGGCATTGACAAAAATGTGTGAGGGCATTTTTTCAATTTTATTTTCACGTAATACGCTTTCCTACTAATTTTTTTTTTTTTTTTGCAACCTTTATTTTAAATAAACTTGAATTTATGCAATATGTATGTATACGTAGTCATTTTTAAAATTTTAAATTCTAATGAAAACAAGTACAATAATAACTTGTCATTATTTTAAATAAACTTGTGATTTTTGAAATTTACTTGTTTTCATTAGAATTTAAAATTAAAAAAATGACTGCATATACCTACATGTTGCATAAATACAATTTTATTTGAAATAAATGTTGCAAAAAAAATAGTAGGATTAGGTGGATTTAAGATTGAAAAAATACCTTCACACTTTTTAGTCAAATGCTAAAAAGATATAAGAAAAATTACTATTATTAAATTAATTTTATATAACAAACTTAAAATATGATAAATTTTTAAGAATACACTTAAAGTTTAAGAAATTAATTACTATCATAGTAATAATCATAAATAATATGGTGAAATCAACTACCAGGTTGCTAATACGTTGGTTTTAAAGCATGTTAGCTAAAATCGGGTTAGTGGCCGTTATCAATTAGCCATCAGCTAGTTGTTGGATTGAATCGGTAGGTTGTTTATGGGTCAAGTTAATTTCAGATAGGATTGAAGTGCAGGTTGGGATTAAGAATTATAGATTGAAATGATTTTTGAATTGACTTTAAGTAAGGTTGACTAGAGTTATAAATTTCACCCTTTCGAATTATAAAACAAGTGGATTTACCCGATATATATTTTGTCACCTTAGAAATTAGGATTAAAAAGTGGCATATCTACATAATTAGTTTTGTCCCTATCAGTATTTATTGCCCTCAAAAACAATTTTGTATTGCGGATGGCTAGTTTTGGCGCATTGGAAACTTTTCTAAGTAAACAAATAAGCAAAAAGTGGACTTTCCAGTGGGTACAACTGGTATTATCGTATGCGTGACCCTAAATTATAAAGAATGGCAATATTGGGATGAATTGAATATTGAGAAAACTTATGTAAAAATATAATTTATTGCTTTTATCATCATTTACATCAACCGACCAAAATGAAAGGAACTCTTAAAATGGGTGTTAGTTGTTGCACCATGAAAACCTAAGCATTGACGTTAAACTTTTGCTAATTGACAAAATGTTAGGTAAGAATGTCTTTGTACCTTACTGTCCTATGAAGAATATGCTTCATATAATAGGACAATTATTCAACGTAGTTTAGATTGAAAAGGCATTGCCTGTGCCCGATAAGAACCTAACAAGAGCAATTGCATTTGGACGCACCAAAGGAGCAAGAACTCAGGATCTAGACTAAACTATGTTGTGACCAATACCTTGGAGAATAATATAAGGATCTAAGACGGGAAGCTTGCTTAGGTTTGATGCAGCCAGTGGACAGGAAATCACCAAGATACTTCCCCAGGATTGGAAGTGCACAAGAGTCCTTGCAACCGCGCTTTCACTACTTCTCCAGGTATGTCTTGTTGCAATTTCTCAATGAACCTTAACAGTGTAGCTAAGTGAAAGGATCAAGATGGGAGTCATGAGAATATATATACAAAGGAAGCATCTTCAAACATGTTTCAACATTCAAATAATTGAAATTTATTACCTTACATAACTATACCATATACGACGACATTTATAGTTAATGTTGGTCTATAATTAAAATAAACTTGGAACTTATGCAGTGTCTATCTTTAATATGACAGCAATGGTGAGGCCGGGACCAAGGAAGATTTATTAACTTGAGTTCAAATAGTATATTATTGTGAAAATTACATTTATATTATGTGGTAATGTCCAAACTATCGCTAGTTTACTACTACCCTGCAATAATAATGGCCTTCCCACACATGCAGGCACAACCGCAGAAGTACCTGCAAGTTCAGAGTATACTTCGTAGGAAGGCATTCAGTTTTAGATGTGGGTTACAGTTACAAAAAAAGAAAAGAATGAAGGTGGTCACTCACTTTGAAACCACTATAAGCTGCCACAGATTTCCCCATGGGATCGGCTAAGACTTCTAGAAGCCTGAAAGAAACAGATTAGGACAAATTAGACTGATGTATTCATCAACCAAAAACATACTATACGCACTATTAGGTGTCTAATATCTTCTTTTCCTCGTACCACCATTATAATATCTTCTTTTCCCCCTTATCACCACTTCTATTTACTTTCATTTTTCATTAGTTTGACTTTTATCATCCCTTTTAATCCATCTCCCTCAATCCAAGCATATGTACATTGCAATCAACAATAGAATCTCTCTTTTAACTATGTATGGTTGTCAGATATGTTTGATTGTCTTGTATCTCAATATCTGGTCCTCACGTCCATTCAGAGAAGCAAACTGTCGGCGAACAGCACTATACCTTGTGGCAATACAAATTGCTCTTGACAGAGCACTATATCCTGGCCAGCTAATCTATGGTACCAAAAAACTTGTGAATGATGCTTCACAACATTTCCTTCCCTTGTTACCCGTAACACACAGGGACCAATCATAGTAGAATCAGAATAGCTACTCCTGAATTAAAAGCCAACAGAAATTTATCAGCTCATGCTAATTTACAATCACATCATTTTAACTGAAGCATAGCCTGGAAATAACTCAAAACATGAAGCCTTTTCCTTATACCAAACACTGTTCAAAATCATTGACGTTCAACTAAAAGAGACAACCACACATGTCATCCAGAATGCCATAGCTTGAATGAGTATGGCATCCACATTATTTAACAGCCCCTTTTCCTTGGGAGCTGAACTTAATATAACAGCCTTGTTTTTCTATCTTAGTCTCCTATATAGCAGAAGTTAAATTCGCATTCAACCTCTCTTTCACCCATTACTAAAATCTCCTCATTTGCAGATTGTAGTGCCAAAAATAAGGTCCCAAACTCAATAATGAAATCTAGTACATTAGAATGTCCCACTCCATGTTCAAGCATATCAAACTAAACCAAACTCAAGGCATATAAATGATATAATAAAGGCGTGAAGGACACAACACTACAACAGCATAAGTCTAAGCAGAATACTCTCAAAATGTACAATACAAGCATTTTAAAGATGAAGTCCTAAAACACGTAAGCACAAAAGGCTTGCACAATGTTAACATCAAATATAGACCTTAAAACTGCAAATTAAAAGAAACCTAAGTAATTTAAAAAGGTAATCATAACAGAAAATAAAGTTATAGACTGTTATTATGACTGATACCGTGAACCCCATGTTCCTTTCCATCTAGTATTAAGCGTGCATGAGCAACTGCATCTCTGGAAACCTTTGCCAATCCACCAGGCCACCACTGCAATAATTTCCGTAACGCTAAGTCATAAATTGCCCAACCAAACCTGGTTCACATAAGTGCAATGGATAAGAAGAGCTTATACTGAGATGAGAGATTCTAAAAAGTCAAGTATAATCACTCGATGATAATTTGTAGTTTGTAAAAATTTCAAAAATGAAAGAAAGCATCGAAAAGTAAGGGTAATGGGCTAACTTTGCTGTAAGTCAGTGTTGGATTATGTATCACAAATTCATGAGTCTCATTATCAAATATGGCAGTAGCGTCAAGGCCTTGGACGTTAGGGTTTGAACAAACACCCCATAGATTGCATCCTATAAGCCAGCGGTAGCCACTTGCTCTACTGCTCCTCCTTGCCTTCCTTTAATAGCAGGACCAACCATTCCCTGGCCATAAAAACACGCAGACAATCATTTGTTTACAGAATCCACACAAACAAGCAATCTAAAACTTAAAGAGAAGGTTATGACCACAAAGCCACAGAAGTTTACCCAATGAAGATCTGCATAAGCAGGTTGATCAGCAAAGTAACTCCATTGACTCGCTTCCTCTTCTGCAGCATCAATACCAACATCTTAAACTGTAACTATTCCAACGTAGAGTAATACATATCCAAGGCTTCAACCAACAAAGATGTCATGTTTCAAGCTTATCATATCCAAAATTCAATTTGAGGGGAAAGAGAAAGACAGTTGTGTAGGTGGAGGGGGAATTTTCAACGAGTAGGTATAAGACTATAAGAGGAAGAGCCCAGGTTGGTGGTTGTTGCGGTGGACCACCTCACTTGTAGTACGGAATTCCACTTTATCCATTTACTGGATCATCATTTTCAGATGTCTTTCTATATTATTGGATTGCTTTTTTTTTTTTTACATTTTTAGTGGATACCGTTGATTTTATTTGGGATATACTCCTCTGTCTTAATTGTTTTTTTAAAGTTAAAGTTTAAAAATTTTGACAATAAGTTATAATTGTATTATATTAAATAATATATTCAAATAGAATATAGTTGGATTCATCTTAAAGTAAATTTTTAAAATATCAAATTTTTATAATTTTATGTCTTACATATATGGAAATAAAATCATTTTGAGCCGTGTTTTAAAAATCGTAAAAAGTCAAATGAGTCAAACAATTAGGAACAAAGAGAATATTTATTAATTAATACTTATGGAGTACTTCGTAATTTAATATCACTTATTTCATATTTGAACGCCAAAATTAAAATAATTAGTGCAAGTGAGATTAGCACGAGACAAATGATAAAACAGTTGTATAAGTGAGGTAAGTGAAAGAAAAATAGTAAACTTATATAAATCTATTTTCAATAAAGAAGTGTTTTAATTAATGACAAAAACAGATGATAAAATTTGTAAAGAGAAGTACGGAGTAATTTAATATTAGTAAAAATTGTGGAACTCTAAGAGAAAAATCCTAATTCTGATGAATGGAGATTGAAATGTGATTTAAGAAATTGGGTTAGCTTAACATGCAGTATGACTTTGGGTGAAAATGCTACCAGTCTACTACCCTACCACATAATGGGTATTCATTATGTGTTCATTAGTTTTGACGTATATACTTAAAGAGAAACGAAGAAATGAATGCTACACCACAAATGTAGTAAACCTCCATTTGCCATAATAACACATCATCATGATTAACAAAAAGCACCTCAAGCAATTGTGAGATAAGTGGTTAATAAGATGCTCTAAGAGAATGGAGATATATTCAAAATATTGCTTATGTATTTCTCTAAAACAACTTATTGTCACTTAATAATTATCAAAACCTATTTGAGGCTTCATATACTCCCTATGTCCCCCAAATATTTCCCTTTTGACTTTTTGCTGTCTCCAAGATACGACTTTAAATACTTTTATCTCCAAATTCATAAGATAAAAAATTATGAAATCTTTGAAAGACGGATGGAGTAATTACAACAAAAATATGTGAATAAGATTCTTTATTAATTATCCTTATTTAAGTGTCCAAGGGGCCTGGGGTACGTATATTTTAACATTTGGCCTTAAAAGATTAGGCTAATGCTCCTAATTGAAGCCAATTATGCATTAAAACCATGATTTTAATTTTTTCCTAACTATAGTAATAAAAAAATCATTTTAATTTATAGAACTTTCAAAAGCTAATTCAATCAACGGATTTACGAAAAAGAGTAGTCATATGTTTGATACTGATGGAGACAATGAAGCGTAGTTATCCGATAAGAGCGCAACAAAGTGTTGACTACTCTTAACTCTCGCGCATGAAGAGCCAATGGATTTAAAGAGAAGAGCTTCGTTCCAAACGAAGGCCCATTGTTGGCATGTCACCGACTGGCGACTGCAGCAGCTGAATGGGATCTGGGATCAAAGAAAACATCACTAGATATAAAGGTGAAATCTGATTTTGCTAGCTTTTTTGACATTTACATTCTATCAAGCACACAATAATTAGCAACCTAAACAATTAGAAGAATTGAATCACGAAATTATTAGGAAATTTCGTGAACTCAAAATCCTTTCAAAGTTTGAAGCACTTGGTATAAGTCAGATAATTTTCTAGACGTTAACTACTTAACTAAAGCTCCCTCCCCCTCTCTCTAAGAAACATTTCACATTAATACTAACACAGTAACACTTGTCAAGTGTCAACGAAACCTCACCAAATTATTAGCCTCAGTTTTTTTTCTCCCACTCTCTGCGAATCAAATTCGACTTACACTTTCATATATAGACTCGTATAAATCTCCAACTCAGCTTTCGATTTGTTTGTTTAGGTGTATGTGGCATCGATACGAATATGTATACTGATACGGAAAAAAACAAAATCAAATTTTCTAGATAAGGGTACGACAAAAAAAAAACAAAAAAGAGAAATTATACATATTAAAATCATATACAAATTTAAATATAACTTTAATAAATGTCTTAAACATTCAAAAACAACAAATTAATGCAAATAAAGCATATCATTCTTGACCAATCAACCCGCTCTCCAATTCTGGCTCATCAAGTAAAAGTTTCGCCATCTCCAAGCAGCATACATCCTCCATTGAATCAAATGCACATCCACCAACATCCTATATCTTAGTCTTCTCATGCTTATATAGTTCGGAGTATCTTGATAATTGACGGAGATTTATATGAATGTAAACCAAATCTTAGGCACGACTTGTATTCAACTAATGAAGAAAATTATTGTATGTAAACATCTAATAGCTTATTATTGGCTAAAAAGTGTAAACTTAGGCCCAAAACACTTCAATTTTTTGGGTTAAATATAGTTAGATACGCCGTACTCGATACGTAATCAAGCCGTATCTAACCGTACCCAAGGTCAATCATTCGTACCCGTGCTGTATCCCATACAAATACCTGTATCGGGTACGGCGTATGACACTGATTTCGCCTAATCGTACCCCCATAAATGACAATCTAAGTGGGCCCCACTTATGGAGTCAACAACCTCTGCCAAGAGGCTCCAGACTTATATGAATATTGACTTTTGCACCAAAAAAATATGAATATTGACTTGTTCCGGTCGTCGCCTACCTCAAAGCATCTCTCTCTCTTAACAGAAAAACTTACATCGTTCCACATTCCAAATGCAGGCAATAAATTTGAACATCTTCATAGGCTCCGGTTTACAACCACATTTTGCTGACGGACTTCACCCAATCCACTCATTTTTCAGCTTCATCATCACTCTCACAATTGATTTACTCCAGCTCAAGTTTCAAGGAAGAGACGCTGAACTTTTTTTTATTTTTAAGCCAAAAAAAATTATATATTCGAAAAATAAGTTACTGTTTAAAATAATTTCAGAAATAAGCCAATTTTAGGTTCGGATAAAAACGATGTCCAAGACAGCGTTATACTTGATGAAGAAACGTTACCCAGGACAGCGACTTGCATGGGCTTGATTTTAGGGTAAAATACTGGGCCAAAAGAAATCGCTGCCTAGGGCAGCGTTACAATTCTATGAAAAACGCTGCCAAAACTTTGGAATATTTTCAGAGTCAGTGCTGCAGAGGCCAGGGAATCAGTGCAGAGGAAATCGCTGTCCGAGGCAGTGATTTTACTCATTAATGAATCGCTGCCCGAGGCAGCGATTTTACTCATTAATAAAAAAATCGCTGACTCTCAGTAAAAACGCTGCCCAGGGCAGCGTTTTTCTTAATTAAAAAAAAAACTGGTCCTTAGAAAAAACGCTGCCCAGGGCAGCGTTTTTCTTTTACCTAAAATGCTGCCCAGGGCAGCGTTTTTCCCTGACCCAGAATTCACCCTAAAACCCAGCCCCATGCAAAACGCTGCCCTGGGTAGCGTTTTTTTTCAAGCTAAAACGCTGCCTTGGGTAGCGTTTTATTTCCGAACCTAAATTGGCTTATTTTTGAAATTATTTTAAACAGTAACTTATTTTTCGAATTTTTTAATTTTTTTGGCTCAAAAATAAAGTTTTTTCAGAGATCGCTACTTCCCCTTTTGAAAGTAACCCTTTTACCATCTCATTCTCTATTCTTTGCCTTTTCCTCTATTCATTTGCGTATCATTCATCTCAAGGTTGCTCTGTCGTATCCTTCTTCACTAATTCTAGTAATCATCTCAATGTTTGCCGTTAACTTATCATCTTTTTTGGAGCATCCACTACGGCATCATCCACTGCTTATTGTATTCCATCATTGGGATGACAACAGCGTCCCGTTGTGCATGCTTTTATTGGAGAGGCCTCCAAAGGCAACCGTACTCTTATCCTACTAATACTAGGAACATACTTCTTTTAGACCACTATCAGCAGTGGTCTAAATTGTCATCAAATTCTCTCTCTAACCACTTTTTCACTCATTTCACCCAATTATTTTCATGAGTTCTTGTGTGAGTAAAATGTCATCACAGCAGTGAATAAAAAAAACTCCTCACCAATCTCTCCCTTACTTTTTTCAATCCCCCACTACACTTTCTCTCTCTTCCATATTCACCAATTTTTTCTTAATTTTTTAATTAATAATTTATATCATTATTAATTAATTTATGTTATTATTATGTAGTTAGTATTTCAATTAATTTGTAATGTACTTAATATATTTAATTAGCGGTTATAGTTATCGTTCATAACTACAGTATTTAATTATCGTTTTTAATTATCGCATTTTTATATTGTTTTTCATAATCAGTTTTTAATTGCCTTTAAACTATCATTTACTTTATTATTGCATTTAATTAGCGTTTTTTTTAATAATTATAGTTTTTAATTAGCGGTTAACAGTAGCGTTTTTTTAATAATTATCACTTTTGATAATCGTTTTAAATTAACGTCTTAACTAACGTCTTTATTATCGTTTTTATGAAAATTACAGCAGAATAATTTACCTTAACGAAGATTTGCAAAAAAAATGTGTATATTAACAGTTGGGAAGTAGATAATGGTGAAAAACGAATTCAATTAGGAAAATGTATTTTTTAAGTTGTGAAAAAATATAGCAAAATGGGTGTCATTTTATAGAGAAATTTTTTTTATGACTGTTGGTAATTTTACTTTATTTTTTTAAAATTGCTTAAATGCCGAAAATAGCCGTTGAAGTATAAAACGAAATTTAAAAATGTGGGGCCCACCTGAAGTTTTTTCGTGAGTTTTTTCACGAGTGACCACTGCCGGGATGCGTTTTTTACTCGTGAGAAAAATTTTACTCACTGCCGGTATTACTCTTACATCCCAGGGAAATATGGACTACTCTGATTAGCCTATTAACACTAATTATATCTAATCCTTAAGTATGGCCTAGAAACTGATAGCATCTCACTACATCTTCATGAATAAAATCCACCCCCACCCAAAATACACCCTTAAGTTTCCAATTTGGATCATGTCAAAATCCGATTATCTAATTTTGGATGTATATTTTGGAGTTTTACTAGATGAATATACCTGTGATGTAAGGACCGTTGTAATTTTTTTATTGAGCTTTGTCTAATTCATAACCCATATAAATAACCATTTATATATCAAAGAGTTTTCTCCCTATTGTACGGCTACAATTAGGATTACTATTGGTATTTCATAATGAGTAAGCACGGGATTGTGCTGTGAGATGTTTTGTTTCTAATTGATGATCCAACTTTAATTTTGTAAAGTTGTTCAATGATTTAGTGGAAACAACAAAAACAAAATAACTTTATTTTCTAATAATGCAATTTTATATTTTATTAGAACAACTTTAAACAATAAATACAACAAAGTATCTCGGATATAGATCTTTAACACCCCTATAGTTAATGTATTAATCTCTAATCCTGATATAATAATTTCTATACCTAAGACTATTATATCTATTATTAAAATAACAATTTCTATTCCTAAAATCAAAACACCTACATCTATAATATTAATTTCTAATCCAAAGATGATAAATTTTATACATGATATAACAACTTCTTATATATCTTAATATATATATATATATATATATATATATATATATATATATATATATATATATATATATATATATATATATCTACAATCATTTTCTTATGAACAGTGTTCTTAATATGCTACAACGTGTTAAAGTCTAGTAATTTCCCTACCACCATCTGAAACTACTAGTCAGTATTTCTTACTCCCTTGAAAGATGCAACTTTTAAAAATTATCTAGCTCGCCCACACTATGTAGATATGGAGGACAGAGGAATAAGTTACAGAAAATCTGCCATTTCACAATATTAAACTTATTTCCCTGTTTGCAAACATACAGCTCTGATGTCAAAAAAAAAAAACATACAGCTACTGAGCCACTCCTCTTACTCCACCATTTCAACGGGCCATATACACAAACATAATCTCCAATGTTGAGTGGATCAGATTACTGAATTTCGTTGTATCAGATGTGTGAGTACTAATGATTTCAACCATATTTGAGGGATATTCATGAAAGTAGAACGGATATGCGTAGTGTTTCGTAATTTACAGTGACTACTTTTTCCAGACAAAGTCGGACAGACAGCACGTATGGAGACAAGACCGGAAAGAAAAACGGAGAAATTTGACTACTAAAAAAGGAGGCAATTCCCCCACACAATTTACAAATAAATCTATTGATTTTTATGGCACAGCTAAAACAAGGCATGGTTTCAAATTCAAGATATGATCCGGGTTAACATTTGTATACAGTAAACACAATTCCAGACTCCATAAAAGAATATATTTTAACAGGACATACCACCTACCTAATTATAATCCCAAGAACAAAAACATTTGCTAAAAAGAGCCAAACTGCACAGATATCCTACTATACTGACATTCAAACCGCAGAGCTCGAGCTTCAGCTTTAAGCTAAAACCTAACACTAACTTGCACTCTGAAAAATCATACTGCATGAATTGGACTGCCACCTGAATTCATCTCTGAGCTGCTAGGAGTAGGATTAGCCTGAAAAGCAGATTGTCTAGAGGAACCATCAAGCAATTTCAGTGACAAACTTGATGGCTCTCCACTACCAATGGTTTCTCCCAAGCTCAGTTTTGACATGCCAACAAGCTCATCAACGTTGATTGGGCTCTTTGAATGTACTGCTGTAGGTTTAAGCACCTCGTGCGTCTCCTTAGTTGGTTCGAGATTGTAGCTGGTCCAATATGGGACGGGATATGGATAGAAAGGAGACACATAAGTAGGATATACAGCAGGGTAAAAGTTATGGGAAGTATCGGTTGGGATAGAGCTACTTTGGGATGGTTCCATGCCGTCTGGCTTAGATAAAACGGGATCTACCTCATTGGAATTTGAGTTACTAGATGCCATTGACTCGCATTCTTCATCAAGGATAGGAGCAGGGGGCAATGGGTGGTTATTATTCTGTGTTTGATTATCAGGTGCATGCTCAGGTAGGAAATCATGTGCCGCCATTGGTGTATCACCCTCCTGCATAGCCTGCAGTTAAAATTTTAGCACAAGCAGGGGGAAGTATCCAGAGAGAGGACAATACAGCCAGTACCAAGGAGTAAAAACTGGAGGGATACAGACAAACAAATCTAAGGGGTTAGGGCTAGTGAAATAACAAGCACATGAGTAAAACTAATACACACAAATTGCAACTGAAAATGGTAATCAATCTTAAGATAGTAACAACTATGATGTCGTGCAGTAAGCCAGTAACAACTTTGATGTTGTGCAGCAGTAGCAAAACGGTAATCAACCACAAGATCATGCGCAAGCTCCCCCCCCCCCCCCCCCCCCTTCCCAAAAAGAAAAAAAGAAAAAAAAAACAAATTCAGCATTACATGAGAAAGGAGTTACATCTACCCAATCTCCAGAAACTGCTTAATCTGAAAGCATTTACTTGCAATATCACAAATGATCACCAGAATCCAAGTGAAATCATCATTATGTAAAAGAAAAGATTTATCACCTCATCAGCTACAATATCAAACAAGCTAGAGCGTCTTTTCCTTCTAGACATATTGCATTGCCTAATGAAATATTTTTGAGCATGGCTAGCCACTTGGGTTGGTGTCCTTGATATCACATAATTACGTGAAATTCCTCGCCAATCACCC
Source organism: Dysphania ambrosioides (assembly GCA_026401315.1). Lineage (NCBI taxonomy): Eukaryota > Viridiplantae > Streptophyta > Magnoliopsida > Caryophyllales > Amaranthaceae > Dysphania > Dysphania ambrosioides. Next base: position 2,725,362 of record CM048659.1, on the reverse strand, counting down.
TTCCCAAGTTTTTGCAGCCCCAGCAAAAACATCCTGTGCTCCTCCTCTGTCCATGGAACACCTGATGAAAGAAAGAGACTGCCATTGTAAATGAATACGCCATGAGATAGACTTGAATACCCTTAAGTATCCAACACAATCACATTCATACCAGAGGTAAAGAAAATGAAAGACACTCAGTACACCAATCAAGACTGAACCCAGTAACCACAATTGGGAGCAAACTCAACAAGAATGACAGCAAGGTTATGTTCTGTTCAAATTATAAAAAAAAAACATACATTCAGTAAAACCCGCTTTGATTAGTGAAATGATAGTATGACTCAAACATAAATTTAATCAGTAAAAAGCAAGCTTATTCAATAAATATCATAAACTGCACACGAAAAAATACTAGTGCATCTGTAAACAAAAATCAGTTTCGATAAGCAAAATCAGGTCTGGCCACAACCATCTCTATCAGCCAAATAGCCGAACCAACCCATATAATAAAAATACAGTAGAGTTAAAGTTAGTAGATATGAAAAAGGTACTAATGCACATTCCACTATGGGCAGGATCAGGGAAATAAAAATGACAACGTATAATTTATCATATCAGCAAAGCCTCAACATATGATGGATAATAACGTCCAAACGAAATGAAATAATTAAGCAATCAGTTCAAAATGACGCATAAGTACTTCCACAAGAAGCAATCACATACATTTTGCAATATATGACTTGATCATACAAAATGAAAAATTACGCAAAAACAAGAAAAAGAAGCAACAAGCAGTATCATCCTTAAAATTAATCAAGACATCCACAATAGTCAACACTCTCAGATTAATGTCAGATACGTAATAAAATAACACTTGATACCACAAAACTCAAGCCAAAAGAACTATGAAAGATACCAAATGACACAATAATCTCATATCAGGATGTCAGTACACAGTAGACACTACTATGAATGTTTAGTAATATTGTGCCGCTGAGTTCTCCATAACTAATCATCAACAAACCATTACCTCTATAGGTGATTTAAGCTGTTTTGATCATGCATATTGACAACATATGCCGACCCAGATGACACAAGAAAATATCATACTATACCCTGAACCCTCCTCCCTGTCCATGTCAACTAAAAAGTACAACTTCAAACTATAAAGAACCACACCCAACGCCATTTGTGAGCAAGCTTGAAAGTCACCCGAATAATGTCCCCCAACTAATGTTGTAAGTTGTAACGCACATAATAACATCCTCACCAATTCATCTCATGACAATTACCAATAACTGCATTAACAATCCCTCCAACTTCTCTCCAAATCAATTCTTTAAACACACGCCTATATCCAATCCAATCCAATCACGAAACCCCGAACACGTCAAGCGATTCAAACTCGCGATATAGTGATGATAATTAACAAACTCTCCATCCAACAAACAATTATATATAACAAACCATACTCAAGTCTCCAAAATTCCAAAAATAAAGTAAACTTCCACATATGTAATCCTAAATACCCAATTCATTCAATGACATAACATAAGCTTTATCAACCATTTTCAAGTACTAAAATTCGCATACTTACAACAACTAAACAATATACTAACAAAGTAACCCCCGTTTTTTAGGGATAGGGATAATTAGGGAAACAGAAAAACTTTAACAATCCCACCTATATAACAAAGAGCCAACTGAATCAACCCCTCAATTCCAGAAAAGACAACATCTTTCTTCTACAATCATCCAACCAAAATTACCCTTTTCTACTTTTTACCTCAACAATCACAACTCCCAATAAGCATGAAAAGTAAAAATGAAAATCCAACCTTTTTTACGTTCACGGCTGGAGGAGCTTCCGGCGACGAAATCCTCGGAAGCGTAGCCGTCAGCGGAGGGGGTGACGTGATCGGGAGTATGATCACCAGCGGCAGGAGAAACGGCACCGTTTTGATGAAGAGAGAGATTACCCATACTCGCACTCTTCCTGATTCCCCCATCGGTTAACCGGACTCCGAATAGCTTAACACCGCGGTTCGGACAGGTCCGGGAGTTGTGCCCATTGTGGCTGCAATGGGAACATCGTCTTGTCATGGCGGCTCTAAACCCCCGGGTTCGGGTCTTATGATCGGGTTCGGTGATGCGGATAATAAAGAGTACAAACCAAAGAAGGTGGGTTAGGTTCTAACGGAGTAACAATGAGGAAATGTTTGGGGGGTGAGACTTGAATGTGGTGTAAAAAGGAGGTTTTTATTGGGTTTGTTTCGGATAATTGGGACCCATTTTTAGAAGAGATTGATTATTGGCCGTTGATTGGGATTATGTAAGAATAACAGTTGTTTGGGAATTGTTCATTTGTTCATGTCAAAAATAGAAATGTTTTTTTTTTATTTTGGAAAGAAATTTTGGTGTATCATCGTGTACATGTCTTTGAAGTGCCTTGTTGTTCACTCAAATTAGGTGGTTCAATATTTTACTTGAAATATCTGGTTGATATTTTCAAAATGTTAAATTAATTTATTTTGTGTTTTTTTCCATAATTATTAGTTTATGTAATCTACAAAAATGTATTACTTCCTAAGTTACTTTGCTCCCTCTTCAAATTTATATGTTCATTACATGTTTTTTTTACTATGTGTTGCATTACCTACTAATGTAACATTACTTCAAGTTGTATAATGATGAGGGTATAGACAACACATATGTATACATTAGAAATCTATTTTCGATTGTATAACATATATGGGAAGGTTTGACCAATGGTTACAAATATGTCAATAAAGTAAGGATAAGTTTTATTCAGCTAATTTTCACCTTTTTGTCTTATTTAAATTTATCTGATCATATCTAATATTATTAAAACTTATTTTAATTATAAAGTGTTAATAGACAACCCTTATTTTCTTGATTTTGTATATTGATCTTATTTGATTTTCTTTTCCTTAAATAAGTGAAAAAGAAGTCGAGTAGAATACGGCCTAAAACTGATTATCAAAATAGGCAAGAGGACAATAAGTGTCAAGATTTAGTAATTTACACAAATTCAAAAAGGTGTGAAAGCAATACACGAATTTTGAAAATTATATAGTTGGATAAGAAGAATGAACGAGAATATTATCATACATATATAAATTAAATAATTTGTTCTAAAATGATTGTGAAATACACTCATATATGTATTGTGTATATATAAGTCAAAATAAGAAGAATACTTTAAATAAGAGGATGAAAAAACATTTTAATCATTCATTGCTTAAATCCAATGCATGATATTTTACATAAATATAGTAATTATTTTTAAATAATTTATAGTGAGCAAGTTATTTTTGTACCTGTAGTAACTATATTCATTGTCACATTGACCTTATTGTTTTATGTAAAATATCATGTATTATATATTCTCACTTGAAAAAACTAAGATATTTTCTCATTTTAAGCACTAAATTTTCTCATTTGATTCATTCCCTCTCTCAATATTTATAGATAGAAGTTAAAAATAAGAAGATAAAAAGATATATTATCCATTCATCTCTTAAATCCAATGAAATGATTTCATGTATATATAAGTGACTCATTTTTACCTATATAAATCAAGTTAATTTTCTTTTACTTATAATGATTATTTTTATTGCTATAATTACTTTATTTTTTAAAAGTAAAATCTCATCCGTTAAACTGATAATATCTGCTCGTTTTTCTCATGGATATGGAAATAAATCAAGAGATTTAAGGGAGTCATTTAGGATTGCCACGTCAACATAACCATAATACCCACAAAGTTAGCTAATGCCAAATGGGAACGTGGATGAGATAAGATGTTATGGCACGTGGGCGGTCCAAGAGCAAATGAGAAAGTGAGTGTCAAAATTGTAATTTTAAGTCGGGTAAGTAACGGGGAATCCACGTGAGGGAGAATATTCGCACATAACTTTGGCTTTATTACACTTTCCATGACTTGTAATTTACAACCACCAATTTCATTTGATATGTACTACATAAGTTATAAGTATATATATTAAAAAAAAAGCTTATCCACCTTATCCAAATTTAGATAACATATAAATAAGAATCATCTTATCCAAAAGTCATCAAGACTTTATCAATTCCCTAATCTCTTCAAATCCTAGCTTAGTTATATATATTATCATGCACTATGTAGTAGAGTATCTGTGCCTCATATTCAAGTTGCTCTTTTATGCTGTTATCTAACTTTATTTTATGTTAACATGTTACTACTCTCTTTACATATTCTTTAGTAATCGGGTATTTCCTTTATTGATATCACTTTAAGAAATGATAACTTAGGCATTAAATTAAAACGCTAGCTAAAATTAACAATATAAGTACTTTAAAAAGTAACAAAAGATTTGACCGATTCTTATACATGCAATTTTTGACCCCTCAATATAACTGATTATATTAGTGGAGTATGTACTTATCACAAAGTATTATAAACATATCAGTAAAATTGTCCTCTCAATAGAATAAAAGTTACTTTTTAAAGCTGATAAATATTGATATATGTTGAGTTAAGGGTAATTTTTGTATATTGGTGGATCACCTTTACTGGGGATACAATAAATTTATTGTAAGCTGTGTATATAATACTTTTTTGTATACTGATAGTAGTTGGCTAGTTGCATCACTTACAGTACAGTACACATTTCAATGGCCAATCATTTTTTTGGTTGCAAATTAATGAGGTCTATCTTTATCGGAGAAAGACTCGATCACATACAAGATCAATTATTGTCTAATCTTAAATAATTTGATAAATGGAGAGCAATAATAGAAAATAGTTAAAGATTTGAAGTAAACACGCTGAAGATCATAAATTTATGAATAGAATCAAACTAAATGGATTAACACAATGAATATCATAATAGTCATCTTTCATATTCCATGTAATAGTTGTAACTCCATTGCTATTAGATACTAGCTACTACAAGAACATTTTATCAACCAAAGCTTGGTTTAGTGGTATGAATTGGATTTTACAAGTTTGAAGTTAGAGATTGAACTCCCACTCCAAAGAATTAAGTCCGTCAACACAGACCGAGTTAATCCGTGGGAAATTCCGCTATAATATAGCAGTTATTCATAATAAATAAATAAAAATCCAGGTAAATTGTAGGCAAGCCTAAAATGTAGCCATGTAGGTGGTAATTGGTAAAGCCTGAAGTTGATTGGTCAAGGGAATCCAAACACGTGGCTTGTCATTGCTGTGAATTGAATGTCTTTTCTAGCGTTCTGTCCCTTTCCACATGCAGTAAAATGCTAATGAATGCATGATCCAAGTCATTACTCTTTGATTATAGATTTATAGTATAATGTACATATTACTTTCATGACTCCTATACTGTATCGAAGAAGACTTAATACATGCCAACTTAAAGTTTACTCCCTAAACTTGTGATACAATGAACCAACGCCATCAAAATTCTTAAGTTTATTCTCCAAGACGAGTCATAAGAGATGACCTGAGGAACTTGCTAAAGTTTCCTTTATCGATCACTTCACACCATAATATCTGCTTTATCCCTCCCCCATGCTAGCTACGCATGAAGAACTTGTCCTTCGCATATAAATGCTGCGAAAAGAGGGCAACACTCGGTCCACCTATTGGTTCACGAATGTACAGAAAAAGTCGCATGGTCATTTTCTCCGTGTAACGCATATGAACGAACCCCAAAACAACACCCAACGTTACAATAAGAGACACAGCCTCTTAATTAAGCTACATGCATATGTAAACTTTGAAACTTTCTTGGAGGTAGTCAATAGTCATTGTATTGGATCAAATATTGAAACTACCGTTAAGTAAAGGAAGATTGAAACTATTAGCCAGCTTGGTGACAATCAAAGATCATAGACATTTACATTGGAGGAGAAAAGTATCTATTTAAGCAACATACTGCGTATTTGACAGTGATGCCACAAAATAATGATCAGATACAATGGTTGTTTCTTATGTTGATGAGAGCTATTCTATACTAATGCATTGTGCTTATATTGACTCGAATAGTGCCATAGTGGAATGAGCAATTGAGGATGAGGTAACTTTGCTACCTAGGCAGTGGCGGATTCAGGATTTTTCCGCCTGGTGAATCACCATTTAGGGTGAAAAAAATTGACCCGATACAAAAACCCGACTTGAGCATGACCCGAAAATAGCGGGTTAGGTTTAAATTTTCGATACGAAAACTTAAATGGGTTGACACGAACCTGATCCAAAATTAAATGGGTTAGGTTAAGGTTGAAAATTCCAACCCGAAAATGAGCCACATAACTCAAAATTATTTTTGGGTCAAAATCAGGTCGGGTCAACTCAAACCCGACATTATAACCAAACTATATAAAGTAGATTAAAAAAAATTACTTGGTCAGGCACCCATTTAGCCCAAACCCAAGCCCAAATTAAAACCTTAAAAGACACCAATTAAACCACTACTGTCAACTTGTCAGTCGTTTTATCTCAACCCTAAAAGTTTTGTTTTTCTTCAATCATTCTATTGAATAGCAACATCTCATGGATGACAAAAACTGACTCAACTCGAAAACCCAACCTGAACTCAACCTGAAAATAGCGAGTTAGGGTTGAGATTTTCGACACAAAACTTAAATGGGTTGACACAAACCCGGCCCTAAATTAAATGAGTTAGGTTTAGGTTTTCAACTCGAAAACTTAAATGGATCAGGTTCGTGTTGGGGATAGCTGACCCAAAAGTATGTGATTCGAACACGAACCCGACCTGATTCGTTTAACACCCCTAGTCACAATCAATAATAAAATATATAATAATTTTTTTTACCAAATAGTCAAATAATAATACTAAAAATACATTCAAAATTTTTTTCTGGGCTGATTCATATGCTAGGTCCGCCAATGCCCCTAGGCCTCCGGAGGCCCGGACCCCTGAGATTAGAGGTATGAGGTTTGGACCTATTTAAAATATTAGAATGGTGGAGTAGGGTACGAAAATCTCAATGACAACTAATTTACGAAGCTTGTCTCAATAAATAACTGAAATATAAGAACTTTTAAAAGTACCAAAAAAAAAAAAAAAGCAAAAGTAAATGAACGGGCCTCATATGGAAGCGTACAACTTCATTTTCTTAAGTGCAACTTCATGTTCTAATATACTACTTCATTCGTAACTAATGTAATTTCAATTGTAAAAAGTAAAACTTTAAATATGAAAATGAAGGTAAAGATGGACCAATACCCACACAACAATGGTGAAAATTTATATAATTTTAATTTCTAATAGTGCGATTTAGTGTACTATTAGCGAAATTCATTTGTAAATAAGCAACCTTAATTCTGAATAAAACATGCAAATGCAACTTCAAAAAAAAGCCTAAAATATTCTCCATTATATGCAGGGAGTAATGCCGTCAATAGGAGGTCCAAAACGCATTTTTTTTTTAAAAAGAAAAGTGTGATATATGCTTGCCAAAACATACCCGATGTATATATTTAAATTGTCCCCTAATTTATTATATAATAGTCAAAATGACTATTGGACAAAGAATAAAGCTAGCAATGTTATTTCACCTGGGACGATTTGACTCACTACAGCAACGTACTTAGCACTCCACCAAAAAATCGTGCGGAGGATAAAGGAGCAAAGCTTCCTGCACAATATGATATTATTTGTACTTTCTTTACGTTCAGTATTGCAGATATTATGATTCCATAATAGACTGAACAACAGAAAACTGCAAATTGAAAAATTGATAAAGCTCTTGTTCTGATTATTCTCTATTTCTGGTGAGAAAGCATATAAAGATACTCATCTTGCCCATTATTCGATTTCATTTACAATACAACCTAACAAGAACGGCCGTGTGGATGTCACTGGACATTGTATGTACTTCCTACTTAATAAGCTGAAATACCTGAAACATATTACCAAGTAAAAGTTTAAAACCGAACATAAGTTGGGGCATAGAATGTGTGATCTTTGGTCGATCTGCAAGTCATCTGTGAGTAAGCTAACAAGGGGGGAATTGTCCATTTATTCCTCAAAATTGTTTTTTTCCAAGCACATAAGAAAAATTATATGCTAATTCTGTAACTAAGAAAGAAAATTATACATCCTCGTCTCATTTGCTTTCACAATCTACAAGACATAACTTTGACCATTAATGTCTGTAATCATATTCTACAAAAAATTATGAAAATTATGTATTTTAACAAAAGAATCTAGTTAAATCTCAAATGATATTTTTGTATTAAACATATATATTTTCAAATGTGGCCAAATTTCATTTGGGTTGTTGGCCGGATTTCACACTGCATTGCTCTGCACAGATACAACAATCTTGCTGCAGGCCTGCAGCTTCCCTCCATTGATCCTCTGAAGAATGGGTTCTTGAAAATACAAGTATTTGTGCACGGGAATGATTGACAGCAACTTGTTGGCCCAGAAAACACTTGTTCCAAATCCAAATATTTCATCAGATGATCAGGTAAGACCGTAAGAGTGGAAGAGTGTATGTACTCCATGATGGGTCACTTAAAGATGCAGGGTTAGGCTGTAGGGTGAACCATGATGGCTCTGACAATGTAGACTCTGCAGAAGGGTTTGTGCTTCTCATTGGATCACTTACTTTTTGCAAGGGTTCTGGTAATTATGAGCTTTATATCTCACTGTTTAAAGGTCGAGATGAGGATTAATCTAGAGGAGTTTGACTTGCGGATGGATGTGCGCAACCTTGAATCGCGGAGGTGCAGCTCTCAGGAACCTAAAATGGTATTGTGTAAGCACCATCTTCAAATATAAATCTATCACTTCATGGTTACTGCAAGCCATTGATTGGGATAGAAGACAGTGCATGCTAAAATCAAACATATATGTAAACATAACAAGGGTAGTACTTGAAAACAAAGTTGGTAAGAATCCGCGGATCATCAAACCCTTATTCTCGACTCACCACTCATCATACATTCACCGGCCTTTGATTTCTACTCAATATCATTAAAAATAATCCACTTATAGTTCAGATATTTTCTATTAAGGAAGTCATGTAATTGTACGGTTTACTTGTGAATTTTGAACGTAGCGATTAAAACAGTTGATGGATTTCCGTACATACACTCCACTAAGCGACCACGTTTTGGTCTCTATCCATAATTCACGAAATATCTTTACCTTAATTCCGGCAATATCTCATTTTCCTATCTTTCTCTTTTATAAATGCTGTTTGTGTATTTGACATAAAACAATATCCCCCTTATCTAGAGCTTTTCAGGTAATTCTCTGTGCTTTTGACAGAGTAGTCATACATTTCTATGTCAATTACTGTAGTTAATTAATTTCCCATTGAACCATTATACCACATATATCGTTTAATATTTTTATGCTCCTTTTAAGTGTCCTCCCTCGCTCCTTTGTATTTGTTCTATTTTTGTCCGTGGAGTCAAAGTTTAAATACAAATTATCTTCATATTATAAGAAATAAAGTATTCAAGTAAAAACTTACTTGATACATCTCTTAATAAGTTTCAAAAATATTAAATTTTTATAATTTTTCATCTTACAAATATAAAGATGAAAACATTTTAAATTGTGTATTGAAAACTATAAAAAGACAAATTGAACAAAAAATTAGAGACGAAAGTAATAATATTTTAGGCGCTTTCATCCATTCACAAATCACAAACTTCTGTAGCAATTACGAAAGCAGCGAAATGTATCAACTGTTGAGTTTCCTAGACTTAAACAGTTCATAGTGTTTCAATTTGTGGATAAAAAAGGCTAAATTTTAACTAATTTGCTCATTCCACTTCCTTTTTGTTCTTTATTCTAGCTACTGGCAAGGACAGAAAGTTGTCGCAAATTTGCAATGGAGTAATTACCCAAATTTGAGGCAAAGAGGACAATAATAAAAGGAGGACCATCAAAGTTCGAACTAAGTACCTGTCAAAAAAAATAGTTCACACTAAGCATGATGTAAAAGGTTGTAGACTTGTCGATAATCCAACGCATGGAACTTTGACCAAAAAATATGGCATTGCTTCCTTACTCGAGCTTGGACACCTCCCAAAACAAAATCCATCAATGTAGCTTAAGATGCATATGATATGGCCTGGTCGACCTCATATTTTCTCTATCCAAAAAATCTATAGCACATAGAATACATCAAATGAGAGACTGGAGAAACTGCAAAAAGATTGACACTTAATTTTCTACTCATTTGGTATTTGATTTTCTTGTTTGGTTAGTTTGCCTAGCATTGTCATAACAGAAAATTAGGTGACAGAAGTAGTATGAACTCTAATCTAGCATTCTACTGCAGCAGCATCTTTTAGATGATAGCCTTATTTTTTGCTGTTGGTTAATGTTCATTGATTTTATTTTTCTTGATGACTTTATACTGTTCTACTTTTGGGCTTTGTTTTTTTCATACCCTTCTAGTTTCTACCAAAAAAAACAGTTCCATTTCGCTATGCCTTGTGATTCTAGTAAACCTTAAATTAAGGAGTGACATCAGGAAAGTAATTGACTTGTTCCTCAATGTTTGAAGTCTATGATCCTTGTGTGGACTTGCTATATACAGCACATCTGTCAAGGGTGCCTCTTTGCTTCAGTTGTCTTAGCTGAATTGTCATTTTTTTTTCTTTTTCCCTGGATTCTAAATGTGTGGGCTCTTCTCCTCGAAGTCTGTGTGGTCAGTATTCTTAAGAATCTCTATCACTCTCAAGATTTAAATGGCATAAATAAGTTCACTCTTTTAGATTCAAAATGGCTTAATATGGTGGTCTATAGACATTGCTTGAAGATCCAACACATTTCCGTTTGGCTCCGGTTCTACTTGAATCTTTTTTGAGCTTTATAAACTCATCTGTTCTGACATTTCAGTGTGCTGTTTATTCAGATTATGTCTTACAGCTTAATTTGCATCTTACTTCCACTGTCCATTATCTTATTTTCTCTCCGTTGAATTATGAATTTGTGATTTTTGTTCCTAGTTCGATGTATCTGTTATTTGTTGCGTGCAATACATTGCGTCCTTTTCTTGTTAGTGATGCGAACAGGGCAACAATAGTTGTTTGGATTTATGCAGACTACACATGTTTGCTTAGTTGCTGCTGTATTATCTCTTATTAGAACTAGTACTTGTAATTAAGTTTCTGCCAGTTTTGGATGTAATCGATTTTTCTTTTTTCCCTGTTTAGTTATGAGCACTTTGTTATTGAATCAATACAAATGATGAAGCATGAGGTCAAATTGCTCGCTAAGACAAGTCACAAGTAATTAGACTGGTTATAAATTACAGAGAATGTAAGAGAATTTTTTGTTTAGAATTGAATCTTCTCATTTGCTGCTAAAACAAGAATGGTTGTCGTCATAAGGTGGGTTGGTTAAGTCTTATCAGTTGAAACAGGCTTGACAGAAGGCAGTGTAGTTATCCCAACTCTCAAAACGGTGTACATGGAACAGTGGCCGGAGAGATTCTTCCCTTATTCCTCTGTTGGATCAATGATTCTTCATATCTGAAGTACGGTTGACTAATTCCCCTCCTTGTGAAGGTTGAGAAAAGGTGTATATGGAAAAGGCCATTGGTGTTCGCTTCTTATGAATTATTGTATATTTTTTGTTGGGTCTAATGGAAATATGGCATTTTGTTTTATATCTACTCCGAGCATAAATCATATGATTGACATCTAGAACTTAGATAAACGACTAGACCTGTTCAAATGGGTGGGGGCCCGTTAAGGGCCCTTGATTAACCCGTTTGTAAAAGGGCCTAATCAATAATGGCTTTAATGGGTCGATTTCTTAAAGGGTCATGCTTTATTAGGTTTCTAATGGGTCAAGTCGGGTCAATAATGGGCCTATAATTTCCAAGACTTTTAAACATTATAAGGTAACGAATTATTTCCACTTACTTGCCGATGATCCACTACCAAAGATTGGAGGTGATACACGTAAATTATCCCCCTCTATAGATAAAAATTATACTATCGTTGGACGGGCCGTTCCGACTCGGCCCGTTACATATCTCCTTTGGCCCGACACGTTTTGAATCTTCTTTGACCCGCCCCGACCCAACCCGTTTTGCTTGTGACCCATCCCGGCCCTAACCCGCCCAAATGCACAGGTCTAGAAACGACAAAGGAGATGGTCTATCACGTGGTCCCTCCATGTAATTTTCGAGTAATTTTAGTTATCTGGATATTTTTCTTTTACTCCAAAGTGTAATTACTCTAATATACACTCGTGTATGAGGGGCTTCATGTATATCATGCACCTTCCTTTGAGTACTGTTTGGTGTATAATAAATTATACCCTGATATCATTTGATGTACTTTGCAGACTACGTCTTATATATATATATATATATATATATATATATATATATATATATATATATATATCCTCCTCTCCCCTCTTAAATAATACGGAGTAGTCTGTAATAAATAGGACATATTTATAGCTGTGTGTTTTAACCTTGATTTTGCTGTAAGTTATAGGTTGCATTTAGGAGTATCGCATGATATTAACTTGTTCTAGACGAGTTAGATGCTGCTTTCATGTGCTGTTGTTCATGGTTTAACGTTGAGTGGAATGAGTTTAAGTAGTATGTTGTGCTTCTGGTTTCTGGAATACAAGGTTTATGTTTTTTTACTTTTCATTCTTTGTCACCATTTCTTTATTTGAAATATCTTGACTTTTACTATCAGAGTGATAGACAAAACACATATTTGCAATATTTATGTATAATAAAGCATTGTCTGATAACAAATACGCTTATATTACTATAGGAATAATTTGATTTAGAGCCTCTCTCACGCTGGTTTATGTTAATATTTTGATGAAATGAGAACACAAAACCCTAGGGGATTATGACTTTTTTTGACTTTCTACTATTCTACAATGTTATCAGACAACAAACGTTTTTCCAGCTGCCACCTTTCCCGTGCCATATCTCCAACTCAACCCAATTCTCTCTTCTTTCTCCAGAAACTCAGTTATTCCTCATTTTCACCTCCTCCCTCTCCTGTTTCCGGTCCTCGTTTCATCCTGCCTTGCAAGTCACCAACATCCGTAACCATATTCTCGTCACTCTTAACCTTGAACAGGGGCAATAAACCACCTAGGCTGAGTTGTTCGCATTCCACGCCTGTACTTGACGTCATGGACCACTTGACGCCACCCACCCCACCTCACCCTACTGGCTTAGATTCTAACTATAAAAGCATCCCAAACTCCGCCGTGTAACAGTTGATCTACGGAAGCATCTCAGAAAATCGTGATCTCAAGACATGTTACTATGATGAAAAAAACTTCCCCTTCGCCGAAACTACAAATTTTAACCCCTCCGCCTATGATGTTCTCCACCAAAACTTATCCTTAACCCTCTTGCCCACCTGTCACTCAAATGCAGCCCATCAGAACTATACTCCAACACAACCCACACAGCCCAACTCATCGACCATCCCTGCTGCACCACAACCTAGTACTCAAATCAGTCTCACCCGTCTCATTCATCCTATCAACCCCACCACCCCAACGGCCCAGTCCACTCACACATGTCAACCCGTGCTCAACATGGTAATATACAAACCTAACCCTAAGTATTTCCTTCTCCCCTATACTCAACACTCAGTCACCAACCCCTTCTCAAATCCATAAAGATCGCCCTTCATGACCCCAACTGGAACGCTGGCACAACCAACGAATTTCGAGCTCTTGTTGGAACAGGTACACAGAATCTCAGGCCGATGCTTATGTAATACGTATGTGGAATCAGAGGAGGTTCTAAACATGTGGTCATGTGGAGGGTGCTCGACGGCTTCAAAATTAGATATATTTGTTTTAGTTTTATATAATAACATAAAAGTGTAATTGAAAGACTAATTTAAATACTTATCCTCTACCTAAGATGTTTCAAGTTCAAACTATTACTCTAATAATTTTCTAATATTTTAGAAAATAAAGGGGACAACTTGGAGTTAATAGACATAAAAATAAGAATGGAGCCTAGGAGAGGCAAAAGGCACGTCTAATCGCTAACGGGAAACTTTCAGTCCCATTTTATAGCCAGGCACCTTCAGATCTCTGCCCTGCTTTGCCGTTGCTACAAATTGGCTGATTCATCAACTAGACCTGAAAAAGACGTTTCTTCAAAGAGATCTCAACATAGTAGTCTACATGCACCAACCTCCTGGATTCGTAGACTCGTCTCCTACAGATGTGTGCCTCCTCAAAAAGGCCATTTATGGGCTCAATTGCTCAAACAGTCACAATGAGTTATAACGATGTCTACAAAGTACTAACAAGGGACGGACATGGCCTTCCTCTACAGAACTTTTTTTTTCTTATTTTATAATATCTTGTCTAATCCCTAAAGAGGTCCATAATTCTCCTCGATCAGGAATCCTTGTTCAATTATAAGAAATTATATATCCAATGTTTTATCTTCCAATTAATAAATAAAAACGTTTTAAGTCTTCTATATAAAACTGGCTTTTAGAAAAACTGATGGTTTGCAATTATCCCTTCAATGTAAATCGATTTTATGCATACCCAAAAGAGCAAAAATTGATATGTGAAAAAAGAGCGCAAAAATTGGGTTACTTTTGGAATAGGATGCCAATATGCCATGCGCCCATGCATGATACATACGGAAATGACTACTATTAATGGTCTATCTAAGGATAGGCCCCGAGTGCGATGACATAGAACCCTAGGGCCAAAAATATCAATCAATGCTTATTTAAAAAAAGAAAATACTCTTGATTTTTAAGGTAGTTGGACCTAAATTACAATTAGCATTAACAACCTTACATCTTCTACCTTTCATATTCTTTTTTCCATCTTCTGACTTCACAACTTCAATTTCTTTGATTCTTCGAATCTTCATAACAGTTTCAACCCTTCATATTATCCAACCTTCTATCCCGAATTCCTCTATCTCACAATTTACAATTTAGTCAATTCACACAATGGCAATAAGAAGAAAAATCATTAAGATAAATAAGGGGCTTAAGAAAAGCAATAATGCTTCATCAATCATCATTACTATTAAGCACCACCATTTCTCCAGCGATCACCACCAATCTATTTTTCTTATTAAATTGCCACCATCTTCAATATCTCTTTCCAAGAACAAATGATTTAGGATTAAACAATTTAGAAATATTAACTATACTAATTTAGGGGATATTTAGATCATTAAGCTATCAGATCCCTTAAAATATAGATAAATAATTCTTTTTCAAACAATCAAATAGAATTATGATCTGGTTTCTCTAAGCTAATAAACATCTTGATAAATAATAAGTCTCTTGTTTGGCCTAATCTAAACGATTCTAATAATCAGATAACTTGTAAAAAATCGACATTTTGTTAATTTCAACTCTAAATCTCATATAAATTGTCTAAATTATTTGAATTTATTAATGCAACAATGCAAGATACATTTAAAAATAGCATCTAGCATTCCATAAAAAAAATCTCCTAATGAAAGCTTAAACTTCACTTAACAAAAAAGAAAGGTCTTGCAAATAAGATTAAATTTCAAGTATTTGCATAAAATAAAAGCATTTTCATGCAATTGCCGTACAAAGTTCAGCAAACAACTTCGGTCAAGTGTAAGTAATAATTCAAACAACTTTGTAAACCAACATTTATAATGCGCGTCGAATATAAGCTTTAGGGTTGTTTTTAATCATGAAATTTAAATATAAATTTATCGGTTACAGAAGGGCCTTTTTCTAACGCTTTGTCCAGGGCCCTAAAAATCTTAGGAACATGACTGCTACTATTTACATAATAAGATCTGGCAAAATTTCTATTAAACCTTGTAATTTCTAGCACTTGAATTTATGACGATATTCGATTCTTGGTTAGTTAATCACAATCTATGTTCCCCATTTATCAATGGCTAAGGGCTTGGGGCAAGATATTGGTCAAATGTTGAAAACGATACTCTTTTACTTTTACTCGATACGAAATGGATGGTCTACTAATAAATATTCAACTGCGGGGAATAAATTTTGGGCCGGCTGGGATGAAATCATTTGGAATGCAGAGGTAATGTCTCACGTAATCGATGTTGTTGGACCACATAGTAACACTATCATCACCTCAGCTTGTCTTTTTGGGCCATGCACATTCTCATATGAATGTGGTCCAATTGTCAAATTAGTATAAATGGAGCGTTGTACGTCTTCTTAATCAAGGAATAAGCTCACGAGTGTTTTTTGCCTATTGGGATCATCAATATTTGCTGGCATTTGCTTGCAATCGTCCCCACTGCTATACAAACTGTGGCGCAGTATTGTTTATCCCAGGAGCTACTTTAAGCACACCTCTGTGTCTTCGTCAAAGTCAGACTAAATTTACCTCTATTGTCCACTTTTAGAGTACTAATATTTTTTTTTTTTTTTTGTAAGAGTGCATCCACCTACGGCTTACTACAGTATTCGGCACTCTATAAGGTATTGATTCACTTATTTGGCCGAAATTTTAGGATTTTCAGATGAATGAATACGTGGGTCTATTTTCAACATTTATAAAAACGTATATCCTCACCGTGCAAAATCCTCAAGAAAGGGTCAAAGGAATAAGTAGGTGGAGAATGAATAATACAAAGCACATCGGCTGGAAAATCGATAATATCCTGCACGTTTAAATAATTAATGTTAGTGGGAAATCAATACTATAGAGCACATTCCATGAATTCATGTTAGTGGAAAGTAACAATTGTTAAGTTCTTACTCCATACTTAATAAGGTGTTTAAAATATAACAATGAAATCATATACAGATATGATAGCTGCTGGAAGAAGAAAGGCGTTTTAAAATGTGCTCAATTCTACAGCTTCAGCACGTTCGTGACTTAGCTAATACTAATAGTCGTCTCTTAATTTCTTTAAGTAACTATTTCTAGTTTATGCTTTTATGTTGTCAAATAAAAAAAAATGCTAGCTGCTTAAAGATGTGGTTAAACATTAATGAGCCCCTATAACCTACTAATCTAGTACATTGTTTGACTAATTCATTCATGTACCAACTAATAACATTGCAGTAGTTGTTTGGTTATGACAAGAATGATTGAGGATTTGGCGTATCATAGGTTCATAGATCCCTTACAAGTTATACGAGGTAGTTTGAACAAATTCCAAAAATTAGAGTGAGACTTTCCCCACATAGAAAAGAAGAGAAATGAGAGATCCATCATAATATCATATCGTGAACCTATCTAAGACCAATACTTGCATAAATATATTTCTTAGCTCATTAGCTGAGAACGTTTACATTTTTAGTTAATGATGACATGTTAGCAAAAAAATGCGGACACTTTGATACCCATAGCAAGTGAGGTCTGCTTTGGTTTACCCGTAGCGCTTGCCCAATTAGAAGCGCCTATGAATCATTCATGTATTTTTTTTTAACCCATTTAGATCATGCTCTAAATCAATAAGACATCGAGTAGAAACTATATTATCTAATTATAGTTTTTTTATTATAATGCCTACTTCATTTCTTCATTACTGAAAAAAGAATTAAAATTTTAACATACACTGATGTAACTACCTAAATACAATATTAAGTAAATATTCATGACACCAACAGACTAAATCATTTAATATTATACATATAACTCATGATTTGAGATAACAAAAAATTTGGCGGAACTTTAGGATGACATAGTAATATAATACTTACTCCATTCTTTTTGTTCTTTTCGTTTGTTTTTTGCGCAAATACCTGCGTAAACTCAAAATTTAAATATTTTCAATTGTACATTTGTAAAAATTATAAAAAAATACTTATATTTGAAAAATATACAATGAGACGAATCCATCAATATCTCAATTAAATATATATTTCCATTTAGATTTGAGAGAAATCATAGTCAAAATTTAACTCTAAAATCTACAGTATTCTAAAAGATAAGAACAAAGGAGGACAAACAAAAATTCCACATATCTAAGCAATAATGGAACAAATAAGGGGTACCCTAATAATGGGAATTCGCCTTATCGCCCAATTGGCCACTCTGTTGGTTGGGTGATGCTTAACTAATGCTCAGTGTGCAACAATTGATTAGTCTTAGAAGCAGAAGTGGCAGGTGAGAAAATATAGTGAGTGTTTTCTTTCTTTCAAGTAATCTCCTTCTGAACAAGGCTTTGATTGATACCAAAATTGAACATGCTTTTAAGCTATTTGTACATGTAACTATGTTAGTAGCTTTATTTCTTTTCATTCATATATAAACTATCCTTCTAAGGAAATTTCCATCACTATGCAGTAAAGTATCTTTCAAGGAAAATTAATTGAATGTTATTTGAAACTTTAATTGCGTATTTTTTTCATTGGGGATCGTTAATAGTTACTTGTGAAGTTTTTTCATTGTAGCCAATTCAATTTGGGTGGATATAGGCATATAGCCACAATCTAATTTGTCACACGTATGTTTGCATTAGGAGTACAATTCAAGTACATAATTAAATCACATCTATGTATAAATTAATAATGTATATTTTTTTAAAAGGAAATAATATATACTTATTCAGTCTTGATCAACTATGGCTCTAATTTTTTCAAATGTTTATGTACTTGAAAATAAGTTCCTACTCTCTCTATCCCCAAACATTGTCCCATTTAACTTTTTCTAATCTCTAAAATACGACTTTAAACGTTTTTATCTATAAATTAGTAAGACAAAAATATTAAAATAACTTAATATTATAAAAATTTACGATAAACTACACCCAATAACATATATCCTATAAATATATTATTTTTAATAACATGATAACTATTTATAATTAAACTATTCAAATTTTTACACTAGAAAAGGTAATCTTTGACAAGAAAAAATACAATTCACACTACACTAATGGGATAGGTCCCGCAATAATAATCACAAGGAGCAAACGATTAGAGAAAATGCATGGAAATTTAAGAAGAGTGAAAAACAAGATTCTCTCAGTTATTGGAGAAATACTAGCTAATGAACTAAGAGGTATTGAATAAATACAATTAATTAGATATTTGATATACATCATACGAGACTTCCTACACTTCATTACTTCCTCCTGAATCAAGGGAGCTTAATTAGCACTAATTTTTCAAAAAAAAAAAAAAAAAAAAAATCATGGAGCTAAATAGTAAAAGAGGAAATTGTTTTATTTTCCCTTTTTATCATTTTGTTGGTTTGATCTAAACTGACAGATGGGTCAATAAAAACCAAAACATATTTAAAGACCACATCATAATCATCATATTTAATCCTAACAAATCAAAATATTACATGTCTCTATATATCACATAATATTTTCTTTTTCTTTTTCTTGCTTCTCCAACATAATATTTTCAGATCTCATGACCAAAACTTGTCAAATGACTAAGGCACCCTTAAACTCAAAGATCACGATCGAGGCGCGAAGGATCTGATCGGGACCGGGGACGCAGCCCACGGGTTGACAGTCATGGGCCGATGGTGGACCGCAGGATTGGGCCTGCTAGGGTCGGGACATGGTGGTGGTTGTGGTTGAGCAGGAGTAGAAGAGGCGGCGGAAGGTGGGACAGCCACACGCTCACACGAAGGGCACATGGTGAGGGTAGTAGGTGGCGTCATCTGCATGTAAAATTGTGGGGACAACTTCAACGCCCGTAGCTCCTGCACTTCCTTTTGTAGCCTCCTATTCTCTTCCGTTAGCTGCTCACAACACCTCTTCAAAAACTCACAATCCACTTCTGTCTGCTTCAGCTTCGTCCTGAAGTTACGACCATCCAATGGCAAAAGCGTTATAACAACATCCTTTCGGGGGCAAAGCAGGACTTAAATAATTGTTGAGTCTATAAAGACAAAAATCACCCTACCTGGCCCTACGGTTCTGAAACCAAACCTCCACCTGGCGCGGTCTGAGGCCAAGACGTTTTGCCAAAGCCAGCTTTTGCTTCTGTGAACAAAGCTAGACTCGTGTAAGCGGAAAAGACGAAACTACCCAGAGGAGAGAGAAATTAATTTGACAAATGTTGAAAATACGTACGGGATTGAGGGTGTTGTGTTCTTTGAAACTTTCTTCAAGAATAGCGGATTGATCCTTGCTTAACCGGAGCTTCTTCCTGGAGTTCTCACCTCCGTCTTCGTCGTCGCTAAGGCCGCGAGACGAAGCTCTCTCTATCTCGATTTCATCGCCGGCGCCGGCTGTGGTCGTTGAGTCTCTCTCGCCGGAGCTTCTCTTTCCGCTTAGCGTTGAGACGGTGCTGTTAGGGGATGACACTCCGACGTCTTCTTCGTCACCGCCGGCAGGCCTGTTTACGTCTATTACCCGAAGAAAGGACCGGCTCGGGTCCAAGTTCCGATCTGCCAATTAGAAAAAAAAAGGTTAATTAAATAATAAAAATATGAGTTGAGGAGAGTAGATCTGAATGATGTGAGACTGACCAGAAGAGGGAGGGAAGGAGTCAGTGCTGCGGTTCCAAGGAAGTTTCTGGAGAAGAGAAGAAGGAGAAGGAGAAGAAGGCATCATCATGAGATTAAGGGGGAGAGGGGAGGGGGCGTTAGACGACGTCGTTTGAGGAAGATGTTGACGAGTTGAATTCATCACCATAAAGCCAGGAAGAAAACTAGTACTGTTGAGGAGATTTTTGTTGATATTATTCCCACTAGTGGCGTGGTGGTGGTTGTTGCTGGTGGTGGTGGTTGGATTAGAGGAGCCTAAGCATAAGCTTAATCCCAAGTCTTCTTTAGCAGCTAGCATCATGTTGACAGGAATGGCTTGAGTTGGGGATGGGAAATGAGAAAGAGAGGGCTGGGACGAGTGGAAATGGGGGAGAAGGGGATTATATAGAGAAATTAGGGTGTAAACAGTTCAATCATGACATGTTGTCAGTGTGAAGAGAGAGAAGAAATGAGGATGCACTAGTCCTAGTCATCCCCTTTAGCTCCTTTTATCAATCATTTCTTTTGCCTTTAATTATTTTTTACTGTTGTTAGTTGGGTAATAAAATCAGGGAGTTACTATGTTTCTTTGGTCTTCTGACTTGCCTCATTTTAGGTTATTTTGCTCAACTGTATAATATTTTTCTAGGATTTTGTAGGACCGACCTGCGATACGTTTTCATAACTGTCAGGTTGTTGATGCGCTGATATTTATCCCTCGAAAAATTGTATAATTTAAAAAAAGAAACTCTCGCTTGTAATTGTAATTTTAATGAATAGAAGGAGTATATAGTTTTCTCGAAATTAAAAGCAAATGATCCTAACTAACAATATAGAATATAGAATGGCCGTTGTATAGGAGTGCAGAAAAGTAAAAGGGGAGGGACAAGTAAAAGTAATAATGAGATGAAAGTGAGAAAAATGAAACTATACTAAATGAAGGGTGAAAGGAGGTGTAAAAAGAGGTTAGTAAAAATTGAACTTTTTTTTAGGAAACTTAATATATTTGGTAGAATGATATTAGGGTGAATCCTGGGTTTGCTTTGCAAATTGCATGCGTGTGGGTCCTCTGCTGACCGTTGACTGTGGAAGGGGCGAATGTGCGAGTGAAAGAAGATCAATTTTCGGCAATTTATTAAAGTTGTTTGGAGAGATTGGAGATTGTGTTTCAAAATGCATTTTATATTTTTTATGTGTGTATTCATATTTAGAGTTCCAATTCCAATCCCCTTTACTTTTTTAGGAAAATGCTACCTTTTTACCTTACCTTTCTAGCTTTTTTTATTGCATGTTTTCACCAATATTTTTCCCTATTAAAGTTGATGTTTCATTTAGTAACTTATTTTTATATTTAAGCTTAGTTTTAATATTAATCAATCTAATTCAGTACTACTTTATGTAGGATAATACACTTGTTAACCCTTGTATACAGTTAGATCTATTCAATTATCATTGGTTGTATTTTGATGACACGTTATATTTTATAAATAAATTTGACAAAAAAAAGTATCAACTTTGTTTAAAGTTAAAAAAAAAAGATAATATATGAGCCAATACTCTTTAAATTATGAATTATATCCAATGACAACTTTTAGTGTTTGATTGTATATGAATTAATATTCATTTTTAAAAGATTATCTGCACACTATTAGTTGCAATAAAATTAATTTTTTAAATGCAAATTTCTTGCAGTTTATTAATACACTAATTGTTTCCAAATTCGAGTAAAATTTATCCATATTCTAACCTGTGTAGAATTATATGATTGCTTATAAAAAAAAAGTTCCTTTATATATTTTTTTTACTTATATATTAATTTCATAATTGTGATCTTATCATAACAACAATGTCAAGAGGAATTTTAAACTAAAAAAAACCATTAAATTAAAGTAAATAAAATAAAATTATTAGATACGGAGTAATGCTCTAATTTGATTCACCGAAGAAGGGGGTTAAAGTGAGTAACTACGACGGCAGTAAATAGCAAGTCCATAGTAGCTTGAAGTTACTACGTCTCACCTATAGATGACAGTAACGTGAATGCATTTAGCGTTGAATTTAATTCCCAACCTTGGTTTTTTTCCAAATAGGAAGCACCTCACGGGGTTGCACATTATGGATTACATCACCTCAATTAAATGATTTCTTCGTAGTAGTTATACCCATTCAATTCCAGCACAAATCACATGAAGTTACAACTTACTACGTACTGCTTATTTTTTGTGAGCTTTTAATTTACTTATTTGTAACATTTTTCGTGACTTTTCCTGACGGGTCAAATTCAAAACTGCAACATTTATTTGTGAACAATCTACCTTCATTGGCTATCTATTAATTATTATTGTTGTTATAAATAAAGTTAAACTCCCACTCGCATCATTATCCCCAAAATTGCATATGTATCACTCTCTCACGTAATAGTTTTCGTCTAATTACAATAATAATGAGTTAATGACATTCCTATTCTAATTCTAATTATTATTATTATTATTATTTCTAGCTACCCATCTTTCTTAAAATTACTACTACAATGACTATACTTTTGTCAAAATTTGACTCGAGTTATTTTCTATCATTCCTCCGACTTAAGACCTGTGAATTTTTTACATTCATTTTCTCAAGTTTTTTCAAAAACCTCATCAACTTCTTCCAGTAAAAATATATAATTTCTAATTAATCCGAAATTAGACTAGTATATAGGTAGGTTTTCTTATAATCTATGTAGTTTTCTTGATTTTTTTAAGATTTATCAAAGGAAATGATGGTCTTTGGGGAATTATTACTTGTAAAGCCATCAATAGATTTTGATAAATATGTAAATTTTCTCCTCGTTGGTACAGCTCCTATATATAGAATATAATAATTGATTAGCGTTGTTTGTTAACTCTTACTCCATAAGATTTAATTGTGATAAATTAGTCATTTTAATGGGTATTTTTTATGTTCTTGCGACTTCGTACTATAAAACTTCTTAGATACGGAGTAATATCTTGTGGTGGTGGATAGAATTGATCAATATTATCTCCTTCAATATGTATATATGCTGCTTAGCTTGGAAGTTGGAGGCTCCTGCCTTAAACACAAAAAAATTGAGCTTATTTTTATAGAAGGCTGTTGCAAAAAATGAGAATTTATGCTTCCAACTCCTTGTTGGACTTTTTTTTTTAAAAAAAAAAAAAAAAAAAAAAACAGGATTCCTTTTTAGGTTAGTTTTTTTTTTTTTGTTTACATATCAAGAGCGAGAAAAATAAGTTGTATGTCTATTTAATGCACCTCGAGTATGATCCTTATCAACACAATTCCCACTTCCTCTATGAACAAAACAAAACTTAAAAGACCGTTTAAGGCTCCTAATCTTTGAAACGGTATTAGCTATTTCAAATATTGTCGAAGTGTCCTTGCAAAGAGAAGAGTTTTGTCCATTTCACTATCGCTGTAGCTTTTCATTTTTATAAGCTCTATATTTGAAGAGTCCATGGGTGAGAACTTGGTTTAGTTGAATCTTGTGGTAATTTTTATTTCCATTGTACTCTGTATCTTTTGATTGTTGTATTGGTTATACGGAGTACCTCTAAAACTTCTATAGCTATGTAGAAGGATGATGGATCATTTAAATGTTTAGGTTGAGCTATACAATGTTCTCAAATATAAGATTGTCAAGAATTTAATTTTGAGTCAGAATAAGATGGTCATCCATAGACCTGTTATTCTATTTTATGAGGATTTGTATGCAAGATTTGACAAGGATTAAGAATGGTGTATCATTAATTTGTTTTTGAATTCTGTCAAATATATTTATGACTTTTTCATGTAATGTGGGTTGACTTTTATAAATGGCGCTAAATTTATGTGTTTTGATGGGAAAGATAGCATCATAGCAACAACTTTTGGGATATTGAATATTTAGGTTGCTGCTGTAATCTTGGTTTGATCAAGGGTAAACATAAAATCCAGATTAAATGTACTATTTATCAAGTATTATAAATGTTTCATCAAAAGTAGAATAGTTTCAACCGTGGATTATACGGGCACTAATCTAGTTAACGTATTATTTTACAAGTAATCACCTATTAATTATGATAAGACTAAGTAAAATGGTAACTCAATAATCACAAAGAACCCACAATGATATGATTTGGAAAAGTAGCTAGATTATTGGACGACTTTTTAACCAATGACCTTACAATTGTCCTTAAATTCAGAATTTGTAATATGAAGACTGTCCCACCATCATTCACATCGATATAGTTATTAATGTTATCAGTATTCGAACACATTTACAAGCTTTTAAGAGTAATATTAACTGCCTAAAAAACGAATACAAAATCATTATAAATAATATATTAAATTGATATTATTTTAAATGTATCTAGATGAAAATTTTCAAAATACGGGTTTTAAATCTTAAAGAAAATAAAAAAAAAATGAGATGACAATCAAACATTGACAAAGATGAAGACAAAGAGACAGTAAAACAGTAAATCATAGCCCACCTTCCCCAATTACCGGTACAACCCTACCAAACAATAAAGTGGAGGAGGATGAATGCAGCACAAAGGTAAAGATAAATGACATGAATAAAGGGGGGGGGGATTTCAGTACGTAGAAAATGAAAAATGGGAAGAGATCGAGGACAACAAAGAGAGATACACATTAACCAAACACTAGAAAACACCATCATATCACACCCTCATCATTCTTTACATTAACTACATTCACTGCCCCACATCAGATGGACATGACCCATCAAAAAGTCCTAGCATTCATTCTCAACCCTCGATTTTCAAAGTCTCTCCTTTAAATCCACGGTCCTAATCTCCTACGAACTCAAACCTTATCATTGAGCAAGCTAAGCTAATCTAACCTAACCTAGTTAGTTTAATTTTATTCTGAATTATGATTAAAAAGAACCATCAAATCCTGAGCAGATTGGATGGCCATGATTGGGGAGAAACACAACAGATCAAAGCCTCATCATGTTGTTTGGATCACACTTGGGCCCACATTACTCTCTCCATCTTCCTGAAATTGATTGATTGATTACACTACCTCCATAATTTCAATGTATGGGTTTAGTAACTTTATCATGTACACTCCCCTATTTTTCAAAATCATACTCCTCCTCCTTTCTAGATAGTTTTGACTATCATTCTCATTCATCATGATGTTAGTCATGATATGCCGAGTACTTACTACACTACTAGTTTAAGAATTAAATGGAATACAAGATTAGTACGGATTTTCTTTACAAAAATCTTTAATGCTAAACTACTAGATTTTCATTGAGTATATGACTATCTTAAATTCACTAAATTTAATAATAATAATAATAATAATAATAATAATAATAAAAGGAGCAGGGGACTGCACGAGGGGTGTAGAGTGTAGATCTCCCGACAAAGGAGTCGCTTTCTTAACCCTTTCCCTCTTATAATGTCTTTCTTTGCTCAGATACATCTTTTTTGCTTTTTCTTATAAATCTGTTGACAGGCGCGTGGGATAAGGAAGAAAGAAGGAGCTTAGGATTCTGATTGGCGGATGGAATGGGAGCGTGAACAAAGCACTAGGAAGGTGGAAAGTAAGCAGTTGATTAAACAGAGGAAATGTCCAAAGAGAATCGCATAGGGTCATAAGAATGGTATGATTGCATATGGAGGGAGCTGCCTATCTCTGCACACTTACAGCCTTGCAATTATGAGCTTTGTATACCCAAACCCTTTTCCTTTTTTTTTTTTTTAATTTTCCAATCTTCTTTTCATTAGCTTGTTATGCTCTTTGAATACTTTTTTCTCTACAGTGTGTCTACTTTTATGACTATTGTGTTTTTGCCTTTTCTGATGATATTTAATCTAAAGTTACATCAAATCATCAATGCCTAAGTACTGCTACCCATGTCACCTTTCAGCTATACTCTCTCCCACTTAAACACAAAATTTTGCAACTTTGTTAATGATATTGATTTTTATCAACCATGACTATATTTTCATCTCCTTCTCATAGCTTTCAACATAATCCATTAACTCTAAACTAATTCACATGGATTCCTCATGTCCTTCGTGTTACTAGTGATGTACTCCATCTATCCCTAAAAAATTGTTCCAATTTGACTTTCACGGTCTCTAATACACGCTTTTAAAATTTTTTATCTCCGGATTCATTAGACAAAAAATTATGAAAACTTGATATTTTAAAAATTTACATTTAGATGCATCCAACAATATTTCATTTGAATATATTATTTCTTATAATATGATAAGAATTCGTGATCAAATTTTTTGAACTTTGACTCCAAATAGTCAATTAGAGCGATCTTTTAAGGATGGATAAAGTAGACTTTAAAGTTATCTACTATTGAGAATATTATCTTATCTTGTATTATCTTTTCTAAGTATTAGGGAAAGATATATTTACGTAGAGATAAAGTTTGGGTATAGTTCTATCTATCTTATCTTGCATTATCTTTCCTTAGTGTTAAGAAATATATCTTTACGTAGAGATAAAGTTTGGGTATAGTTCTATCATTTAGGTTCTTGTATATATACTCTTCAATCTTGATCAATAAATTAAAACCATGAGAAACACTTATCAATTTGGCATGGTATCACAGCTAGGTTCTAGAAACTAAATAATTTTTTTTCCTTTTTTTTCTGCCCTTCACCCAACTTTTTCATCTCTGATCTATCATGGCATTCCCAATGGCTCTTACTTACTACTTGGGCTCCAGTGATCATCCAGGAAATATTATAACACCCATTCAATTGCATGGGAATAATTATGACGAGTGGGCACATGCTGTTCGTCACTTGCTGATGGCCAAACGAAAGTTTGGTTTCGTGGACAGGTCTATTACCAAACCGGCAACCGACTCTCCAAAGATAGATGGCTGGATTGCAGTCCAGTCAATGCTAGTATCATGGATCACGAACACTCTTGACACACGTTTGGAAACTATGATGATGCATCCAGCTTGTGGTTAGGCTTGAAGGATAGGTTTTGTGTCGTCAATGGAACTCGTATTTGCCAACTAAAACTTTCTCTTGGTTTGTGTAGACAGGAGAAATTGAAGCATGTCTCATCCTATTTTGGACGGTTGTCTAAGATTTGGGAAGAACTCCATTCGTATATGAGAGTGCCTGTATGCTCTTGTGGCCGTTGTGACTGCAATATTGCATCACAAATTGAAATATTACGTGAGAATGATCACACTCATCATTTTCTTTTGGGCTTGGATGACAAGTTTGGTCTTATTCGTGGCCACCTATTGGCTCAAGAACCGCTACCCGGTGTAAACAAAGCCTATCAACAGATCGTTCAGGCGAAATGTACTGGTGGGGGCGAAGTACTCTCACATCCTCGCACCGAGACAACCATGGCCTTCAAGGTGAATACAGACCACAATATAGGTGCACAAAGAGTGGATAACTTGTATAAATTTTTTACTTATTGCAATCAACGTTAATATCTTGAATCTGGTTGTTTTCAACTAATGGATTCCCGGAGTGGTGGGGCGACAGACCCAAAGGCGGCCGGGGTTTGGGTCGTGGAGGAGTGTAGTCAAGTAGTGGTGGTGGTCGCACGGGGAGGCGTGGGAAAACGCAGACTCGTGACGCTCCCTCTGTCCGTGCAAACAAAACAGGAGGTTCTTTGCAATCCTCCAATACAAATCCTATCACATCATACAATGGGACTGCTATTGGGGGAGTAACGGCTGCCCAAGTACAACAACTCCTATACCACTTAAATTCACTGAAATCCAAACTTCATGGTAAGCAAGAATGGATCATTGATACGGATGCATCGAATCACGTTACATGTGATTTTATCCTGCTTGACATAAATAAAAAATGTGACTGATTACCCGGTGGGTCTACCGGATGGGAACTATACAAATGCATCAAAAATTGGCTCGGTGACATTGCAAGGAGGATTAGTTATCAAAAACGTTCTCTTTGTTCCAAAATTAAACTGCAATTTAATTTCTAGAACTCAACTATGTGATGAATCAAATTGCGTCTTGCAATTTACTAACAAAATTTGTGTTATACAGGACCAAGCGGCGAGGAAGGTGATAGGAGCGGGTGATCGAGTGGATGGACTTTATTATTTCCGGGGTGCTCCCGAAGTGAAGACCTTGAACATTATTGCAGAACAAACTTTGAGGTTATGGCATCATCGGATTGGGACATCCTTCAGGAAAGGTTCTCCAACATCTCCCGTTTGTGAGTAAGAAATTTTTTAAGAGTGGCAAAAATAAACCTTGCGACGTGTGTCCTCGGGCCATGCAATATAGGAGTAGTTTTCCTTTAAGTAATAATAAGGCTAGTCGAATGTTCAAACTAGTTCACTTAGATTTGTGGGGGCCCTACAAGACTCCATCGTCTTGTGGTGCCCGTTATTTCCTCACTATAGTTGATGATTTCTTTAGGAGTGTCTGGACTTATTTGTTGAACACAAGACTGGGATGAATTTATATTTTGATAGTCAGTCTGTCTTATATATTGCTCAAAACCCTGTTTTTCATGAAAGGACGAAACATATTGAAGCAGACTGTCATTTTGTTAGAGATGCAATTACAGATGGTATAATCCATCCTATCTACGAAGGCTGAGTTGGCGGATATTTTTACTAAAGCCCTGAGAAAAGCACATTTTCAATTTTTACTCGACAAGTTAGGCATTGGAAATGCTCCAACTTGAGGGGTATTGAGATTATTATCTTATCTTGCATTATCTGTCCTAAGTGTTAGGGAAATATATCCTTTTATAGAGATAGAGTTTGGGTATAGTTCTATCTATCTTATCTTGCATTAGCTTTCCTAAGTGTTAGGAAAGATATCTTTACGTAGAGATAGATTTTGGTGATAGTTCTATCATTTAGGTTTTTGTATACATATACTCTTCAATCTTGATCAATAAAACCATGAGAAACACTTATTAATTTAGTATCTACCTAAACTCATTTCCTGAAATTATTGACATACCATATTTTTTCACTTGTAATATAGGCGTAAATTAATTGGATAGTCTTTATTGAATGTGAACTAGCTTAGTCCTCTATTAGACTTTTTAAAATCTGTTACATTTATTATATACTTTTCCTATTCTTAATTATTTTCCCATATAATAAAATAAATGTTTTGAAAACATTGTCTCATACTATCACATCAATTATATACACAATTTGTGATCGTACTAATTTTTCTACTACCAATTTTACTAAATCAAAAATTAATAAAGTAAAGATACGAGAATGGGCCAAATTATTAAAGAGGAGTAATAAACATAGATCAACCAATAAATAAATGGAAACGATTGTGAGCAAGCTTGCTAGTTAGGTAGCTAGGCACAACCCACCCAAAGTCTTGAAAACAATCAAGGGAGTGGACCCTAAGGGGACGATAGGGGAGGGACATGAGAGGGTGGGAGTTCACGTGGGGGAGGGGATGTCATTTACGAAAATGAAGACTAGTATGGAGGGCATTTTCAGAATAACACATCACAAATAAACATACTTTTAAAAAAAATTATACTTATTGAGGAACTCACGTGGCCCAAAGCATGTCGTGCTGGTCGACACGTGGGTTTCATACCATCCCTCAGCCTTCCCATGCAATCAAAAGATAACATTGAAGATGGAAAAAAAAGAAAAGAAAAGAGATCTACACAAATTGCAAACCCATTCGGTCGTGCGTGTAATGTTGTCCCTCCTTGAACCGACACCGTCTAAGCTTACTATCATTTCACCCTTTGTTTATTGTTGGTGTCCTCAAGAGGATTTTCGTTACTTCTTCCTATGCTAATTTATGGATCAATTTTATGTATACATCAATAGCATCCCTTACATAAATTGTTAAATAAACAACCAAGCTGATGTTCGTCTCTTTTATTTGAACTAATTTGATTAAAGTAAGTCAAAATAAGTTTGATAGAACATATTCTAATTGAGTATAGAGGTAATACGTATT
Organism: Dysphania ambrosioides; assembly: GCA_026401315.1. Lineage (NCBI taxonomy): Eukaryota > Viridiplantae > Streptophyta > Magnoliopsida > Caryophyllales > Amaranthaceae > Dysphania > Dysphania ambrosioides. The sequence continues at coordinate 2,694,993 of CM048659.1, read as the reverse complement.
TAGATTTACTAATGGCTCTGAAATCCAAATCAAACCTGATCCGGATCTAATGAATTTGATTTTGAAATCTAAACATTAGGATTCTGAGTAATAACGAGTTGAATTTTTTCCGCACTCAATGCAATGTTATCGGTCACTAAGATGTGTTTGACTATACCAATTATATCATGTATGTATGACGGCGTAGTATTGAAGTCGCATTTCAATTCTCCAATCTACTAAACGTACTACATCACAACAGTTTAATTTAAGATTTCAAGGCGAAGGAATGTCTTATTTATAAGTGTCAAACGTTAACCTATTCCATATGTGATTTGAGAAGAAAGGAGTTGATCGTTCATGCATGCATAAAATGCGTGAAGTGTAATAGGGTAAGTAAGTGGATTTATAAGGATTCGGTCCAGATTCGATCCGTTGTCCTATTTATAAGGGTCAATCGTAAACCTAATCCGTTGATAGTTCATGCATGCATAAAAAGCGTGAAGCGAGTGGTACTCCGTGAAAATAATCAACAAGAAATAAAATAAGGTCAGACATGAAATGATTGCACCCATCAGTAATCCATGGTTCTCCAAAATGAATGACTTCAACTTTTTCATGTAATTGGTCCCCTCTTTTTTAGTTCTCTCTTGTATTTCATGGGATTCTTTTCAACCCAAAGACATCCATCTTTCATTTACTTCCATCACAAACAAAATATAAGATGATAAGGATCTGATAACTTTTATTTTTTTTTATTTTTTGGGCTTTGGTGAAACATAACGACATGATACTAATCTTTTATTACTCCTATCACGCATACCTTTAAATAATCAAGTGGATAATCTAATCATTACCCCCTCTCACTATGCCTACGTCTTTACTTGAATTAGTGGAGCCAACTTGGATTAGTAGTGGCTTCAATGCAAAATAGTTGAGTGACCAATATTTCAACTCACTTTGATGTTACCTATAATTCTAAATGCTCGTGGACTTGTGGTCATACATGGATCATAAATTATATTTTTGTTACATTTGTCACTTTAAACTGTTTCATTAAATTTGCTATATTTTTTCACTTTTTTTATCCAATTATTCCCACCTTTTCACCCAAACGTTTACCATTTTCCTTACTCTTAAAAAAGTAGAAATGTAAAAATGTAATAAAGATAGTAGGACGGAGGGAGTAAATATTATGTTATGTGTAGATTAAAAGTCTAGACTCTTCTACATTCAAAAAAAAATTATTTTAGATTTATAAGGTTTTCCTATGTATTATCTGATTTTATTTGAGAATTAACTAGAGTAATTTTCTTTTTACAGAGTATATTTGTTCTTAGTACAAAATACTAAGGGACAGCATTAATTTGGTCTCAAGTGTATCCACCCTAATAGGCCATGTTATGTTATTGCGGTATCACGTTGGCACTTGAAGACTTTAGCTTATCATAATTATAATTATGATGCTCCAAATATATACTTGATGAATAACAACTTTCAAGATTCAGCAATAATTTAGGCAAGGAAATCCTCAATGTAGTCAAATTAATCAAATAATTAAACGAGTATTATGAGACCACCTTTTAAGGACATATAGAGAGCTTGTTTCGTGGAGATCATTAATCAATAAAGCTGTATGTCTAAAGCAAAGCTATGGGGTATTATTAATCGTCCAAGTTGTCTAAATAATCAAACTATCACATGGTGATTATGTGGCAATCAATCATGCATAATTGTTGTGTACGAGAACAGACTGAACAGCTATCTGATCGCATTTGTTGTTGGTCAATTGATACTTGTTCGAATTTGAAAAATTAAATGACCCAAAAAATATTCCTCATTGGCGAGGGTCATAGGTGCTTCTTGGTGTAAGTTATGACGTAAGCGGCCTCAAAATTCTTTTATATAATAATATAAAAGTATAGTTAAAGTAGCTGTTTGAATACATCAGAGATCTCAAGTCCAAACATTTACTCTAACAATTTTAAATATTATAGGAAATAAAATAGATAGTCTAACATGAAGTTTTATATCGAATAAACATTGGATATTTAGTTTATTGAATAAATGACCCAATTTTAATAAGTTAAAAAGGTCGAATAAATAATACGCAATTCTTACTCTAGTTCTGTGGGGATGACCACCCTATGCTTCTTCCATGCTTCACTTAGCTTATTATTAAGCTCACTATTCAGAAGTATAAAATACGATGACATATATGCATCATTGCATCACATACAAAAAATTGTTTGCGTATAGAGTAGGGGTGTCAAATCGGGTCAACGGGTTGGTTATGGGTTGACCCATCGCGGATCAATACTTATCGGGTCAATTTTGCCTATCGGGTCGGTTTCGGGTCGGGTCATTATTGGGTCGGGTTAAATCGGTTATTTGCTTGGTCGGGTTGTATTCGGTTCGGGTCAATGTCGGTTCGGGTCAAGGTGGTTCTAGTACAATCGGGTCGGTTCCTAAACGGGTTATATCGGGTTATTTCAGATTTGGGTCAAGGTTGGTTCTGGTAAAATCGGGTCGGTTCCTAAACGGGTTATAGCAAGGTTATTTTGGGTTCGGGTAAAGGTCGGTTATGGTAAAATCATATCGATTCCTAAACGGGTTATTTCGGGTCAAGGTCAGTTTTGATAAAATCGAACAATGATGATGGTTAATTCATAAATTGGACAATGATGATGTCGATCAGTCATTTAAAAATAAAATATTTATGAGAGAATGATTATTAAATGTGTATTATCCTATCAAACTAGTCTATAACATACGATGTTAAGTTTATATATACATAAGAACTTGTAATATGTTTAGTTTGAATCGACAATGACAAGTTTGGTTTCAAAGTTATTAGATATTAGGTAAAAATATAGGTCTGTCAAGATTAAGTCATATTCATATATATTTCAATTGATTTCGGGTTCTTTTCAGATCGGGTCCGTAACGGGTCAGACAAAGATCGGGTTTGGGTCTTTGAATATTGGGTCAAAGCGATTTCGGATTAACTTCAAGTCTGGTTGGGTAGGTTTTCGGGTCATAATCAGGTCGGGTCCGGATTAATTTCGAGTAATTTATTGGGCCGAATTTGATTCTGACAGCTCTACAGAGGAGACACCCCGAGGAAAGGAGTATAAGTCTCCAATAGGTAGGTATTGTACTGCAGTCGGTCTGCAATATGCGGCGTATATAATTATAGTAGAAGCCTTTGCGTTCATTTGTTGGAGTGGGATAACTTTTTCACCCCTGCATAGTATGCGTATTAAGTAATCCTTGCCTCTTTGGTTTAAGCATGATGAGTCTATGAAAAAACCTTCAAAATTATACACTAATTCGAATACACTTTTAATTAGCATAATTATGCACGAACCCAATCCTTGGAAGTGAGGAGAACACTGTAACTAATTAATGTGTGAACAGAGATTTTAAAGGTATGAAAAATTGTCAGAGTATTACTAGTAAAAAAAAATTTTAGCAGTTAAGAAAATTTTGGAGCTTATTTTTGAAAATTATTTAGAAGATAAATTCATATCAAACTATTTTCAAAAATTAACTTCTTTAAGGTCCGTTAAAAATTAATGTCCAAGAAAACTATTTCACTTAATGAAAATTGTTATAACGAATAACAATTTTTTGCTAGACTTGTTCAAATTGGTTTGATATCATACTTCATGAAAATCATTATCACAGACACTGATTTTAACTCAATGAAAATTGATGTCATGGATAATGATTTTCACTTCTTATAAACTTGGAAAAAATATCAATAGAAATTCACAAATATGTAAATCTCGAACAAATATCAAAAAGCGAAAAATCACCCCCATTCAGGGTCCCTGTGACGAAGTTATGGCTTCTCAAATAGTTTTCTCGAGATTTCTATATATGTGAAACAAGGGATTCATGAGGCAACATGGGCCACATCTATGTAATGCCCTTAAAAATAAGGGATTTTTTTTAAAAAAAAAACACACCAATTGGATTATCGGGTAACTTTTGAGATGATTTCGATCTTAAAGGAGAATTAATATTTTGTTTGTCTTAGTATATCATCTCGTAAATCGTGCTTGACAAAACAAGAGTTCATATGAACTTTGTGGATTCGTATCCCATCAGGTTGCCGGTTATGAGGGATTTCAAACCCAGTCCAAAGTCGCTATTTAGGACAACGATTTATACACGAATTATACTTAAAAATAGTTTGATGCAAAACATATTTCGAAATTAAGTTTGAAAAATAGGCTTTAAAAAAATTATTCCATTAAAAATTGTAAAAAGTCGTTGAATGACAATGGAGATAGAAAAAAGTTTTCTCACAAACCAACAATTAATTTCATCCTAATTGACACTAATATCTCAACCTCTTGAATTAATCTATTCTTGTAGGATAGCCTATAGACTTGATTTGACCTTATGTCCCAAGGTAACTAGACTAATGGATGATCATACACCTAAGCAATTCTAATTACTTTTAGTTAAGTTTCCTTTGTTTATTTTAGCTATGTGATGTGTATTCCAGCTTTTGAAGAAGTTGATAAGTACACGTGTGCACAAATATAAATTGTAAATAGGCCCCGTCTTTGATTCAAGGTAACCGAGGCCAAGAATAAGAAGTTGCTACCAATTTCATGCTCATGTATCAAAGCAAATCATGATGTTCCATGTACAGATGATCGAGCTATATATACATACTCAAGACTAAACATATTAGGATTAGGATACCTAAATATATCCCTTTAATATAGAGATAAATGTACCGTAACTATCCTAATGTTATGAGAAAAAATCTATCCAACTAATTATGATAAACTAACCACAAGAAATCATAAGATAATATTCCCAATAACCTTACCCTACCCCCCCCCCCCTCAAGTTGGAGCATGCGTGGCAGAAACGCCCAACTTGCGAAGGAGAAATTGAAACCGGACCTTGCCTAAGGCCTTTGTGAAAATTTCCGCCAATTGCACAGTGGTAGAAACATACAAAGGAGAGATATTACCGTCTGTAATAGCATCCCGAATAAAATGACAGTTGACCTCAATGTGTTTTGTACGCTCATAAAAATCGGATTCCAAGCAATGTATAATGTAGACCGACCGTCACAGTATAGTTTCATACCACTCTTATGCTCGACGCCCAAATCAGCAAGTAAGTACTTTAACCACTTTAATTCACACGTTCACGTAGCCATAGACCTGTATTCAGTTTCTGCAGAGGAACACGAGACAATTGGTTGTTTCTTGGTCTTCCATGATATCGGAGATAGACCCAAGAGGACAAACTAACCACTAAGAGAGCGTCTAGATAAGGGGGAACTTGCCGAATCAGAATCACACCAACCTTTCAGTTGTAGTGTACTATCAAACTAAAGCTGAATTCCTTAACCAAGGTCGGCCATTAAGTAGCGCACGAATCTTAAGGCAGTGTCCCAACGATCTAACAGTGGCTGTTGCATGAACTGGGACAAAATATGTACCGAGTAGGCTAAATCTGGCCTAGTGACACCTAAATAAATCAGACGATCAACAAGATGACGGTAATTATCTAGATATGTCATTAGCTCACCCGAAGCCATTGCCAAACGGTGATGTTGTTTCTCAGCGCGAACACCTGTTTTAGAGATAATATCCAATGCATACTTATGTTGATTGATAAATATGCCTTGTTTAATCTGGGCCACTTCCAGGCCTAAAAAAAATATTTGAGAACACCCAAGTCCTTCATCTTGAAATGCTCCCCTAAATAAGTTTTAAAATTATGCATATTAAGTTTGTCATTACCTGCCACGATTAAATTATCAACATAGACCAAGACATTAAGTTGTATATCACCTCTTGTCAGATTAAACAAAGAATAATTTGAATATGACTGCTTAAAGCCGAAGCTAATTTCGAAAATCAGCACCTAGGAGCCTGTTTAAGCCCATATATTGACTTCTGTAACCAACAGACTTTGTCAGAATTATTCTTGTCAAAACCTGGAGGATTTTCATATATATCTCCTCACCTAAATCACCATGCAGAAAGGCGTGATGAACGTCTATCTAATGAATATCCCAATGTTTCACAGCTGTCACTGTTAAGAAAGTCCAAAATGTTACCATGTTCGCCACAGGAGCAAAGGTTTTGGTGTAGTCAATGCCTTCAACCTGATGATGACCAAAGACCACTAAATGAGCTTTTAATCGTTGCAGATTACCCTGTTCATCATATATTTCTTTAAACACCCACTTGCTCCTTAGAGCTTTCTTTCCCACGGGCAGTGTTTTGATAACCCAAGTACCCCTTCTAGGCTTCTAAATTTTATAACACCATTTGAAATATTATTTTGGAAAATCCCGTCGTATGATAATATCAAAATTTTTGGGTGTCTATGCTACGTTCATAATCAACGTAGTAAATCTGACAAGTTCGCGAGTTGAAGTCGTAGATGTGTATTTCTTGGATATCCTTTTGAAAAGAAAGGGTGGCTAGTTCTTGACCTCAATACTCATGAGCTTTTAGTCTCTTGGGAAGTAAAATTCTGCAAAACACAATTTTCTCTTGGCAAACCCATCCATGACACCCCCAGTTCAAGTAACTGAACCCATCATGTGTGATGATGAGTTAGATTACGTGCCAGGTGTAGATGTGCTTCCTTCCCAAATATCGCAAACCATAGTAGATACCCAGCCGCTACCTGAGCCCATTATAGATTTGAACCCTGGCCAGCCTCCTGGAACAGGTGCAATCAATGGGGAAGGGGCACCAGTTTCCACCGAACCCGCAACAGATATGGGCAAGGGCATGAGCAATAAGAAGCCATCACCGAACCCGCAACAGATATCAGGTACATCCCTGTCTTTATTATATTATGTTAACTCTGATTTTTACTCATGCTAAATCAATCTCATGCTCATGTATCAAAGCAAATCATGATGTTCCATGTACAGATGATCAAGCTATACATACATACTCAAGACTAAACATATTAGGATTAGGATACCTAAATATGTCCCTTGAATGTAGAGATAAATGTACCGTAACTATCCTAATGATATGGAATAAAATCTATCCATCTAATTAAGATAAACTAACCACAAGATATCATAAGATAATATTCCTAATAGAAGTCCCGAGTAGCTTGATTCGTTAATCACTCGTAATCATACCTATATTTTGAAAATTATATAACTCATAAAGACTCCAATTTTGCCCTTCTAAAACGTTAACAACAACCCGTAAAATGGCTAAGTTAGGTCGCAAGTCGGAAACATATTATTGAAAGTGTGTCCGAAGGCACTGGCAATGATTCAACGTAAGGAAATGATAATTGGTAAGAGAAAAATGGGTGAAATACGCATCAATATATCATACACCAATTATTATTATCTAAAACTAAAAATACTAAAAAACGAAGAATAGTAGTGAGCAGCAGGAGTGGAAATAATAGTAGTCCATAGTAGTGAAGTAAAGGGCAGGGAGCCGACAAGATGTTGGGTGATGATTGAGTGTCCCCGCGGGTGCGTGGGTAGCTGTCCCACGTGTTCCCTCTTTCTTTCTTCTCAATTATTGCGCTCTTCCATTTCACGACAAATTTAATCTCCACCAATCATCCTCTGTGGGCCCCACCTTTATTGTGGCCGTACGAGACTCACTTCCCATGTGATGTGCACGTGAACCCGGCCCTCTTCCCACCCCTCCTTCTTTTCGATGTTGAAGTTTCACAACCCTACGGCATTTGTCAACTTGTGAGTCGGGATTACTCAATCAAACTATGAATTGACTATTTTACCCCTCTGTATTATCTACTTGGGTTGTAAATCGTAATGTCTTGTTCAATCAAATCATAATGGATGATAGTGTAATAATTATGGACCTCCCACCCTACGGCCTAAGATAGGATCTGTGGGGTCCATAGTCTTCATTTTTCTTGAGCGATTGGACAACTCAAACATGGAAGATGGGGGGGTGTCATGTCGTGATCAAAAGTACAGCCTCTCCCATTAAGGAAGATAGAAAGAATAGATTTTTTGCATCCTACCAACCTAATAATAATGTTGGCAGCGCAGGCATAACTGCGGAATATCAAAGGGGTTTTTATAGTCTGCCTAGGTTTTGAATTAGAGGATATAATAGCATCATCATCGGATTCTCAATTTATAGCCTTTGTCACTTGTCATTTTGAGTTACATGCATTGTCATTCTCATATCTCTCAACAAACGAGAAACTATAAAATAATTTAAAGTCATTCATGCATTTATACTTCACTATACTTATTACCGACTTTTAGTCTACTTTTTCATCCTTTTATATGCTGTATTGAGCAATTTAATTGCATCAACTAGAAAATGTGTTTATCCTTTGGGTTCTTTACTCCTTATTACTTCCTTTTTTCTTTTTTTTTTTAGTTTACATGCTTCATTGATTAATATATGTTTGTCATTGCATAATTTCTAAACATTTATCTTTGGTTCTCAACAATAATAAATTAAAACTATCAGAAATTTATATTTGAAAATTTTATGTTAAGATAAATCTAATAAAATATCATATTATTATATTATGTATAAACACTAAAGAAAGTAAAGTAAAATATTAACAAGAGGATGTGATTATAAATTATAAGCATAGGAATGAAGTCCCCAATTGTAAAACATGATAATTGCAAAATTAGTTATTGTTTGGCTTGCTTAATGTCTTAGTTTTATTTTTAGTGTGGCTGATCCCTATTAATTAGCTCCTTTATTGCAATTTATAAAGAATGATAAATCTAGTACTAGAAAATAGAGAAATTCGTGATTTAGTACTCCATTTGTCTTAAACCAATTTTGCTATTCTAGTGTTCACATAGGCTTGATGCATGACTACAAACCTATTTATATTTTCCTAATTATATTGTATCCTATAAGCTGATTTCTCAGTATCATTCACCTAATGATTAAATATTTTTTGACTAAATACAATGCTTTAATTTACCCCATCTAAGAGTTGCAAATTTCCATTTATAGATATTTCGAGCACCCCAACATGATCACTAAGACTACATATTTTTCACGTTAAAATAATAAGTTCCAAATCCAACAAATTCAGCTATGTTTCAACCAGGTCCAATAGACTTTAATCAAGTTTAATAATATTCAATAAAATCTAATAAATTTCAATTATGCCCAACACATTCCAGTCAGGTCTAATACAATTTCATATATTTATTGTTATAATTTTAATATCATATACTAAACATTATGATTATCGATACTATTATTGTTTTAGAAGCATAATTATTTTATTATTATTAATTATTATATAGTATTGTATTAAACATATTAATAATTTATACTAGTTAACAAACTAGTAGAGATGATTTATAAGTAGTTGCTAATTATTATTATAAACAAGGGCCTATTAAATGTATAAATAATTTTTTGATATTTTATCTATAAGTATTATGTAAAATTTGGTTAAATAAGCTAATATTTATTATAATTTAATTTAATTAATTTATAGATTACCTGTAGTTAAGTAGGTTTAGCAACTTTGAAATTAATAATCAATAAAATTCTAATGAATACCTGATAAGTTTCAATTAGGTCCAAAAGGATCCCAACATACCGATCTATTGGCTTTCCATAATCCATATGACTTCTAATACAGAGTACATCATGATCAAAACTCTTCTTTTTGTTACACCAGATTCCCAAGCACCGATTTGTTGAACTATATGAGTTGAAAACCCCCATCTTAAATTCATTATTACTCAAAAATAATGCTTTTGCTCTCCTCGAAGTTTATTGTGGGTCATATGATAAGTTGTGGTTAAACCAATGGAAAACCAGACCAACAGATTAACCAAAGAGAAATGAGAGCATACATTCAAAAACTGTCTCAGCATGAAACATTGACTTGTGTCCATGATTTTGAGATACTTATTTTTCTCACGTTGATTTTAAGTTATTTCAATTGTAGGGAAGAAACTTGAAGGACACGTACGAGATAATACAATGGTAGACTAGTCCACATAGATAATACACTAAATCATTCCACCAATACAAGCCACAACCACTAGTAGAGAAACATTAAAATGTTCTATGCTTAAATGTTGCGCTTACTGAGGGAAAGCACATATAGACGAAACACTTGGGATATATATGTAAATGTTGCGATTTTTTAACGCAACAATAAAACTCACAAATGATGCAGTTTTTCTAGAAAACCGCATCATTTTATAGTCCAAATGAGCGATTTTCTAGAAAAACTGCAGCACTTATGTAGTTTTTTTTGTGCAAAGAAATATTTTTTTAAATGTGGAACCATTAATTGCTGCAGTTTTCTAAAAAACCACGACATTTAAACCACCAAGTGCTACAGTTTTTCAAGTAACCACAACATTAAATGGTTTCAGATAAAAAAAACATATTTAATAGGTCATTTTATGTGCTAATTGCATATAAAAGTATATTATTAATAATTAATATATCACAAAATTGTTAAATTTACAAATCTAATCTAAGCTAAGCAAATCATGCAAATCTAATCTAATCTAAGCCTTAACCGTGAACCTAATCTAATCTAAGCTAAGAAGATCATGTATAATATGTTATCCTAAAAGATGAGAAAAGTTAAGAAATGATCAACCGTGAAGCATGTAAATCAAAATTCTACTATAATCACTCGTTTCGACACGCAAATCAAAATTTATGAGATTTTTCACTTAAAACAAACAAATCAATTCTTCAAAGACTTCAGGTGCATTCTGAGGTATCGGAAAACTCGGAGAGGCATATCTCTTAGCCCGGTAGTCCAAACGATATAATTTTTTTAAACCACTTATTTTTTAAGGTACTACACAACCACATCGCCCCTTAGTGGACTCGGTGGCGTCTTATTTGAGATATTGAAAAGAATCTTTGACAAGTTATGAAATTGGCTACGAGACTCCGAATGGAGCTTATAATATGTCTCAGTTGTGTATTTTTTCGAGATCTACGTACGGTAAATTCCTCAACAGGGGATTTGCCCACTTATTTTCTCCAAAAAAGCCTCTTACACCATTTAATCTATGAAATTTAACTTTTAAGGGTTAGTTCCTTCATAAACACAATATATATCATGCAAATCTAAACACACAAGAGTTTTTCATCTTTACATTAATATCTAACAAAATACAATTTTTTTAAAAAAAAACATATACATTTGGAATATGCAAACATTTATATTTCGAACTTTGGAATATGTATACTTCTTCAAATCAAAATGGGAGAGATGAGTAGGCTTCAAAATACTTTACTACGCCATATCCATGGAGGTTTGAGTGGAAGAGAGGGGTATGCTTCACAATGCGTGAGAGAGAATAAATTTGGGGACTTTAGAAAGAAGATAGGGTCATAAGTCAGAAATATGAAGGATTAGGAGTGAGAAGTTTAAGTATTATGGGTATTTAGGGTTATGAAAGTTGAGGGTAAGAGAAGAAGGAAAATGCATGTTTTTTCGTGATTGAAATGATATTAAAAGCACTTAAAAAAGAGTATATATAGTGAGACACAAGTGTTATAGTTTTTTAAATAACCGCAACACTTATAACTCATAAGTGTTGCATTTTTTCAAATAACCGCAGCACTCGCAGCACATGTAACTCGCAAGTGCTGCGATTATTTGAAAAACCGCAGCAGTTGGTACTAATGCAAATGCTGTGGTTTTTCAAATAACCACAGCGTTTGTGCTTTTAAGTGCTGCGTTTTTTAAAAAAACTGCACCACTTGGTACTAAGTATTAAGGTATATTTCAAACCATTATGTGCTTCGAATTACATATAATCGCAACATTTGTATCGAAACAATTAAATGGTTTTCTAAATAAAATGAAATTAAATACACTCCCCCCCCTATTATTCTTTCCATTTGTTTTTGCTTAGATTTTAAAAGAGAAATTTACAAGAAACTACCATGTAAAAATACCATTTTGTGAAAAATTACCACAAAAAAAATTCTTGTAAAAAACTAACATATTAAAAAATTCAATTGCACGATACCACCATATAGTGATTTTTCTCTGGGCGTTTGACCCGGTTTCGCGTTGTTGATTGGGAACGTGGAGCCAGTTAGATTTTTTTCTCTTTTTGCGTCGTTGGTCGAGCAGAATTAGGCACATATCCAGGTCTCTTCATCTCACTCTCAATCTCTTCTATCTCCTCTATTTCAAGAAAAGTCAATATTCTCAAAAACCTTACTACATCGAAATATGGAACTGTGAAGAAATACTGATAAAATTTATAAAGGGATAGCAATGTAGGGGATAACCATACCGCCCATTCCTCCGATTTCCCAAACTTTGTCCCATCACGATTCAAAAGAAGAGGAAATGTAAGCCCATATGCTCCCTTTACAGCCAAAATCTTCCTAATTAATTCAGTCCCAACGGTTATATTCCCCCATTGATCACTACCACCAATTTGAATAGAAATCCCCTCATTCTTGTTATAATGAAGGAAATCTCCTACAATAACTGGTAACTGAATTTGGTAAAGCTTATCCCTTGCTTAGATTCTAACCTCTTTTTAACAATCTCTTTGGACATCGTATCACCAACCCTAGTGTACTTCCCCACATTTTAAAGAAAGTTAAATGAGAAAAAAATTGATTAAATTGGCCGCACGTGCCTCCTACATGCCCAATTAACATCGCAAAACCTGATCATCGCCCAAAAAAACACCATATCGTACAATTGGATTTTTTAATATGGTAGTTTTTCACAAAATTATTTTTATGTGATAGTTTTCACTAGACGATGTTTTTACGTGGTAATTTCTTGCAAATTATCCATTTTAAAAAAAACTTAAATTTTAAATATCTTCAATAATGAAAAATTATAAAAGTTGATATTTGAAAAATATACATTAAAATAAATCTTTAAGACCCTATATAATCATGTTTTTTTTCTTATAAATCAGTAAGAATTTTTAGTCAAAGTTTGACTTTATAATTTATAGATTTTAATAGAAAAAAATAAAAAGAATTGAAGGGAGTATGAAATAGTAGTGCTTATTCATTGGTCAACATATCACATAAGGGATATGTACGAACTTGACCAAAATCAATAATGCACTTCCAAAACCCTCAAGTATATCATTAATATCACTCTATTGGCATTTGCACGTACCAAACTATGAAAATCTTGTTGAGTGACTACTCTATCAAGTGTATATGATGGAGATGATGATGGAATTCCATGTAATTTCGCCATTAAAAATTAAGATAGTGTCATGTGATTTTTTACAAGTAATAAATGCATGTGTATTAAATTCTCCAATAACATGTATTAATAACTAACTATCTTCACAAACATATTCTCCTACTACGAACTCTTTGCCTACATATACTGCATATTACCTTTCTCCAAACTGATTCATCCATTTCATTTTTCAATCATTGGGATTGAGGTTTCTCCTTGGTGAGCTTTCGGTCATAGGCGCCTACCTGCTCCACCTGCAGGTACCCTCCAAATCATCGGCGTGGAAACAACATACCTACTTCATATTTTTTTCAACTCTTCATATCAACTAATCGGTTATACAAGGTTTTGATCTTGTTCCATTAATCGGGTTAAGACGGGAGCGAATACCTCGAAGCAGAACGGAAACTGCCAGTGCAATTATATATACATACTGCTGGAATTCAAGGGTTCTGCTAAAACTTTTCAGAGTTTGGTATCGAAATTATTGGAGATGGAGATGGAGATTTGAGATCATGAGATGGTATTGGTAGATGAATGAAAAAGAGTGAGTGCTTGTGAATGATATGATCATATGATCACATAACATGGGAGAATAATTCACGTAAACATATAAAATTGGGCATATGCTTATTAGAAATTCTTAATTTAAGGGATATTTTTTAATTTTAGTTTTATATTTGATATTATAATATCTATATTTAATATGGATTTTTTTATATTTTTATATCTTTTGAATTTTTATATCTAATTATCTGATTATTATGATATATGAATGTTTATATATATTTAATATAATAATACATATATCTAGAATTTTAATATCCTGATATAATTTATATCATGTATAAATTAGGAAAGACTCATATGCTTACATTTTATGACGAAGATGCTCTTAATAGAGGAGCCTTATGCATGCATGTGAAAGAGCCAATGGAAAATATATAGGAATTCACTCTAAAGATAGCTCAATGGAGATTGGAAACCTATACACAGATACATGCCAAATTGGCATTAAATCAAGTATTATATAGTCTGCACATGAAATGTTGATCGAATAGCTATGGAGAGAGCAAAAGGTTCATGCTTTTTTTTTTGTATGTAAAGGAGAAGGTTATTATATTAGTTTATTTTTTTTAACCTTTTTTATGTCAATCTTATGATGTAAAATAAAATTGTTAATCCCTGGACTTTATAAATTGTAAATTGGTATGCGAAGTATAGTTCTAGCTTACTTACCCTAAAAAATAAGTGTCAAAAAAGAAATAGATAACAAAGATGTTTTATATTGTTTATCAGTTATCACTTTATCACAAAGCTCTTAAATTCCAACTTACTCTTTCTTACTTTTTTTTTTTTTTTTTTATTTTTTTTTTATAAGCAAAGCTGAAAATTTGTTAACCTAGGTTTTTTTTTTTATTTTGCTAAAATGTCGTACATGTTATTTTATTCATCACATTCTAGTTGTATTTCATGCATTTACGCAACATATTTTGGTTAGAGTTAAATGAAAATTAAGATTCTTGAAATATGATCTTACAATTTCATTAAAAAAATTTATAATCCTCTTAAAGTCTTAATTCATGAAAATCCCTTTTATCTAATAATTGGACGGGTCTCTGTAAATGATTGCATTTAAAAGATCTGTGATCTCCCTAACAATGGATCTCTCAAACACACTATTTAAAATAACAATATACGTACAGCTTGAATTAATTAGACAAGACGTCATGAGCCACGTCTAGTTTTTACTAAAATTGTGAAGGAGCTGGTGCTCGAGTAGGATGTGCAAATTGAGGAATTCAACTACCCAATTTGTTTTTTTTTTTTTTGGCAACAGTGAGATAAAACAAACAACAAAAGACGACTCCATAACTCTAGGTCATAGACCATTTTATGGGGAATAATGACAATATTTTTAGAAATTGAAAAACAATACTCAACATAACTAAAACAACTAGAATGGGGCGAACAATACGCTATGACATAGCTAGCACTAGAGATAGAAAAATGAGAAACATTTTTTCTTCAGATGATCACAAGATTCTGAAAAGGGTGACTTTATCTTCATTCCTAATGAAGAATTAATGACTAGAAAATCCGATGATGATGATATATACTTGCTTCTTCTTAAACTTGTATTAGACTTAGCATGGCTACCATGAATTTCTTCCTACTCCTACTCTCCATTCTTAAAAGGTAGTAGTTAGTACCGAATCTCCTTCTCCTGTCCCTATTCTCCAATTTATTTAGTATTATGGATGACATAGTTGCATAGTCACACCTATACAAGACTACAAGTTCATATCAATGGTCCGATTGATAGTTTTATTACAGTAAACAACCCATCGAATAGTTGGTTTAGCCCTGCTGATCGAAATGGGTGCTAAACTTACAATTCTCAATATCTTGCGAGAATGGTTGTTGATAACTTCACCATTAACTATTACTGTAAGATAGAGCATAGCAAACAAAGGGTTATTGAGTAAATGCATAGGATTCCCATTTTTGTAAGTTGGTGGAGTAGATATGTTGAAAGATGTACCGTTTGATCATAGTAAAAGTTGCGTTTTTAGTTTGTCCAAAAGCCAAATGAGTACAAGTAAACGTAGATCAAGGATGCAAATAAACATCGTGCAACCCCACATTGTTTACCTCTCTCAAGTCTCAACCAAGTTGCATCTAAAACATTATCAACCCTTGCCATTATTACAACTCATGTGTATCCCAACGTTTCTCCGATTTCCAGCACATTACCAGCAAAGCACACGTGTGTTCCCAGCTCCCCGCACGTGCACTCCCCGTCAATGTTTTCCTCTTTACAGATCTGGTCAACTCTCATGTTTTGGGCTTCTATATTTGCTATTAGTAGAATCCCGGGAATCAGCGGTTACTTGGTAAGACGTACGGATCTATCACATTCGTTGGATCTCTGTTATTTTACTCTAAGCCGTTGATCCCTAGATCAACCCACACGTGCACTGGAGTTGAGAGATACCAGAAGTGGGTGCGGACGTATCTGGATCCCCCATGTGACCGGCTTAGTTGGTCACCATGTGTTTTTTAATGTGATCGTTCATCAGAATATCTTGTTGGAATTATGAAATTACCGAGAGGTTAGAGATTACTACATGCACAACTATAATTCAGCTAATCATCAGATGTAGTCACGTTTAGTTTAATGATGTATGAAGTATGTTCGGGGGCGATGTCCATGCCTATGTCTATGTCCATGCAATTTGTATGTAACACTTGATAATCTAGTATGTCCGGGAGCTATGCGGTGTCTATGCAATTTATGTATATGAAACACTAGTTAATCAAGTATTATTTCGTGTCACACGTCATTTATTGTTGTAAACAATATTGCAAAATAACTAGAACAATCTTACCGGGAATATAGTGAGTCGCGAACTATGTCGCTTTCTTTTATAACATTCACGGTACTGCCTTAGTTGTGCAAGCAGTTCGGGAATCATCGGATGCTCCCCAGGATAAAACAATCTCTCTATTTATTTTAGCAGTGGGTTTGCACAGAACCACTGAGCTCAGTAAAGCACCCAAGAAAAGTATACTACTGCTCAAATTTTGTGAGAGGGGGAGAAAACAGAAAGAAGTGTTTTTGTATTTTCAAATAATGATGAACAGAGACTGTATATATAGCCAAGGCAGAAGGCCAAAAACGTTCAGCAATTAAGACAAAATTAAAACAGAGGTTACAAAGCTCATAAATTAAAACTGTAATAACGTTAAGCATAAATCCAGTCATTAAACCGTTGGCAATTAATTACATAACTGTTTAAAAATTGATTTATGAAATTTGTAATTAACCATGTTTAAAAACGGTCCAAAAAAGATAAAAGCTTCATGATCACTCATTAAAGACCCAACCCAGATTGCAAGCACGTGTGTTGGTTGGATTCCTAAGCCCTTCCTCCTTCAACAAAAGTGGGTAACCCTTAGGTCACACCCAAGTGATCATACCTCTATATGAAGAGGTTCAACTTTCTCTATCCCACCAATGTGGGACTCCTTATTTTCATAAGCTTTGTTTTTATAAAACTTCAACATATGTGTTATGTGTTCCAACATTTATTCATATGTTTTGTTTGATTTGATATTGTATGGCAATTTGTTTATAGAATGACCCATTAATTAGTGTATTCCATCAACCATTTAATGTGATACTATTCCTTAATGTTGAATTTTACTTAAGAGTGTAGTGCACTTTAAGAGATGTTAAGTCGATTGTTATATTAGGTGAAATCCCAATAACGGATAATATTCTGACCGCACACAAGTCAACCAGAGTTTCAATCAATTGACAATAAGAACATTAATCCACTAGTCTTATATGTTAGTTGTCATATTCTTAGTGTGTGGGACAACTTGTCTTATATCGCTTACACTATTCCTCACATGTAAGTCACCTTTTGAACATGAGATGCAAAAAAGTCATAGTACTCTCATTGTTGCCTTCATTGGTCTTTCAACACGAGGATTACTAGTCCCGAGCCCACCTTACTAGGGGTTATCACGATTCTATTGGGATTTTTGGTGCTTTAAACAAAATTTTAAAGCCTTCTCATCTAGCTTGAATCATATCACTAAGCTTTCTTGAATTTAGGATGTAGAGAATAGTCCAAGATCATTGGTGTTAATACCATGTTATATTAGGTAAAACTCCAATATAGAAAATAGTGTGACCACTCACAACTCCGGTAAGATTAACCATTTAATATATTCAATACTTCCATTTTAGCCAATTAAGCTACCACGATGAAAAATCCGCAGTTATCCCAAATACTCCGTATCACCAACGGAATTTACCCACATTTTCTAATAGCAAGTGGGCATAGGGTTGCACGTGTGATGGTATGTACGATAATACCCTTCAAATTATCCTAGAGGAGGCTTCAAGAGGAAAGGTAATTTGGTCATATCCACGCAATAATCTTAGAATGACTTTGGTGATAGGGAAGCATGTTTGGTTGGTGGGATTTCCCACATTTGGGAATGACAGAATATAGAATAGCACGTGATAGGTGTAATCATTAGACTAAATTTAATTACGATTGTGAGGTTGATGTTAGCCTAATCATGATCTGGATTTTAACAATCGTTTGATTATTGAACTTATAATAGTCCAATTATTTTATATTCGGTCAACTGACTTAAAACTTGAAAAGCATTTCAAGATGGGTCTATCATTGTTTCCATGCATGGGGGACCCACACTAATAATAGTTCCATTCCCAATCATATACTCCCATTATTTAAATTTGATCACGAAGTGTTAAGAATATTAATATGGCACTACAAAATAATCGTAAATCGGACCAAATTGAATCTTGGATCAGTTTATCTTGACTATGGTTACTCCATCCGTCCCTAAGAATTGATTCAAGTATATGAATTCCAACCTTTTTAAGATATAATGAGAAATCTTTGAAAATATAAACCAAAATGGAAATTTTTTTAAGAGAATGGAGAAATTTTTAGAAAACGGATCAAAATGAAAAATATGGTAATCTTTAAGAGATGGAGCGAGTATGATATTTGATATATTTTGTTAGGTGATAATTTTTGTCACTTCTAACATTTAACAGTTTTTTAGTTTATGAAGTTAATGTAATGTTTGTTATGGGGGTTTGATATATATACAAATACTTGGTAATTATCATGTATAGTTTGATGATTGATTTACTCCATTTATTTTTAATTTGCAAACAACATTTATAAAGTAATTGAAATTTTTTCACAATACCAGTAATTTTTTTTAAAGGTATTGAAAAAAGGCCTTTGGGTAGAACTCACTTGTTAGGATAATCTGACTTAGTTTAACAAATTAATGCAACTGTATTAAAAGGGTATATTTATACTGATTTGAAATTCTCAAGAAAAATATTCATCAAATGAACAAATTATACTCTTAGGTGTACCTACCAAATATTTTATGATATGGGAGTGTGTTTCCTACGTATTAATGCGGAGGAAAAAGAAATCTACAAAGTCACAATAGTGCTCTGCTAGGTTATTATTACTATGCACTTATGTACTGCACATGATTTGGATTTGGTAAGCTACGGACTGCGACTGTGTTGTAGTCAACAAATCTAATGGACTGCAGTGGGCGGTGACTGGTTACATACCCAATATAGGTATGGATGGTTTCTTTAGCAAAGTCCACAATTTAGGATTCGTCCTATAAGGTTGTTGGGCTACTCGCTTTTATCCATAAGGCTTTATAACTTTTGGGCCAGACTTTGCCTTACACTATTTATTGGGAAAATTACCCAAACTACTACCATTGTACGTTACCAAATCGTTCATCACAAAGTCACAATGTACTTGAATAAAATATTAAATTGAAAAATGTGCTCTGACCGTATGTTCCATTAAGGCTTTATTCGAGCATTCAATTTATTTTATTTGAATATACTTATGTTGCCTTAATTTATCTAACATTTTTGAAATTATTTGAAATTTAGCATAATTGAACCATATATCCTCATGTCACAAATATAGCAACAGGTAGAGCTTACACTTTTTAAATGTACAACTTTCAATATCACTATCCATAATTTTCAACAAGTACAAAATTATAAAATGTAAAATTCGAGACACACTATAACAACTTTCAATATCACTATCCTCAAACAATTCAGGCTCGAGGGCTCAACGAGCCTAAACGAGCCGAGCTCAATTAAGGGCGTAGTTGAAACCAATTTTTAAATAAAATCTAGCTGAATTACTCGAATAAGCATTCGACAAGTCTGAGTTAAGTGACGAGTTTATGCCGAGTTGAGCTACGAGCTTTTGTCGAGCCGAGCCCAAGCTTGAGCTTTATGAGTCTCAGGCGAGCCGAGCCACAAGCTTTTCGAGCTCGGCTCATTTCCAGCCCTAGCTAGAATATTCTCTAAGTTAATGTTAAAATAATTTAAAATGATACTCCCTTTATTTTTTTATATCAAACGTAAACCCCATTTCATATCAAACTTGAACACTATTCACATCCTCTCATCTAACTATCGTTAGTTATCTATCCACAAGGAAAAATATGCTCGTATGAGATCTTATGAGATTCTTCTCAATGTGTAGTATCATAATATCAACTTTTTAAATTTTTTACTTATTTTGGATTATTTTGCACCAATTTTCCATTAAGTAAAGGGAAATAAAGACTCAGATGACTATGTAAAAAGTAGAGAGAGAACTACAATAAAAAAAGAACAATAAAAGTCATTTCGAGGGTCAAAATTATCCTAAAATAAAAATATTGCAATTTATATGTGTTCTTGGCAAGAGACTAAGACTACATTGATTGTCGGATATTACACAAAGTTGCTAGTCGAGGGGTGATGTCTTAGAAAACCTTATATGATACTTAAGTCAATACAAAGTTCAAGATTTTAGGGAATTTCTCCAAGACCTACGGTTTATGAAAGCTAGCGAAAGTCATTATAAACAAAGAAAGCAAGATCATAGAATGCGTTGCCTTATAGGTGCTACAGTTACTAGTGGCGGACTTGACATGAACAGCAATCACAAGTGTTGTGATGATGTACGTTTATTCTACGGTATATATTTCATTTTATTAAATTTGATGAAATGGTGATTGAATTTGCAAACGTAAGTGTTAGGCAGAGACAGTGGACTTGTTGTTGTGAATGGAAAAGTGGTTGTGCAAGGCTCGCATCTTTGATTGAAGGATGTCGAGGTTGTTGCTCAAGTGGACTTTGATGTTGCAAATTGGCATGCTTGACTTAAAAAGACTGTTCTGATAGACCAATTTTTAACTCGTTGACTTTAACATTTGACAAAGTCAACTTTAAGACAAAATGAGTATGCGACAATGAAATGCTTGATTTTACATGGCATTGACCTTTTGTTTTCTCCTGTATTTTCCCTTCCCTTCCGCTCAATTTTCATCCAAATTCTTCATTTTCCCTCTTATCTTTTTTCTTTCCTCTCATTTAAGTTACTTTTGTCTTCCATAATATCTCCTAAAATATGAGCTAATAACTACTCATCAAATGAATTAATAATATTCTTATCAAATATTTGACTAGAAATCCAAAATTTATCACATTTTAATCATTATTGAATTTTCAATGAATAAGGAATGACGCAATACAATGATAGAGACTAATTTAGAATCACATGGATATAAAACTATAGATAAAAATGCAGAGAAAATGAAGGGCGAAGGGGCTAAAAACAAAGGTCAACACCGAAAAAATCAAATTCGTTGTAAACTAGTGAAAGACACTATTCTGCAACAAAATCTATTTTATGAGGTATTTTTGCACAACATCTTTTATAATATAAGGTAGTTTCTTATAAAATAAAGTTAAATTTTTTATAAGGTATTATTTGACAAATTTCCCTCTGTTGTTACATACCAGTAAAAAGATGAGCAAAGAATGAAATTGGAGAGAGATGTGAGTAGTAGACCTACTGGCTACTATTAACAACTTACAACTTACAATTTTACAATCCACAAGTCTCGAAGATTCTACCTTTAATCTTTATTCCTTTATACCAAGATCTAAATGAATACTTTTATAAGAGTCAGTGACTCATATTGACAGGCTTTTGTGTTAAGCAAAGAATATAGTCATTGCTATTGCTATTATCTTTCCGCCATAAGGGAAATTCCATTCACTTTGACATTCCAATCAACTATTCCCAACTTTTTAAGTTCTGATTTCTCATACTTAAACTAGGATTTTCACTAGTTTACACAAGCTACTCCATGTACTAAACTTCAATTATGGCTTATCAAGCATACTCAACATCTGATAGTCTCCTGTCTAGCCTACTTTTCAAACAAGGTATCCATTCCTCACGAACTTTCTCCCTCCTAACTAACATGGAAACATGAAAATGTTCCGACTGTATTGTAGATTTGTAGCTTGAAGCATTTTTTTTTTCGAGAGGACGTAGCTTGAAGCATCTTCTTAACAAACATTTTTATTTCCTGTATGAACTTAGCAGCAGACAAACTATCAGCATGACAAGCAGAATGTTTAACAAGCTTCCTCTCAGAGATTTATCACAAAGAGAACAATATAGTATACCAACTCCAAGAAAAGATAGGTTCTATTGAATATAGGTAGTGTATTGAAGCACTATCTTGAGTCTTGACAAACAGTTCACTAAAGGACACATAGTTGATGTTAAATTCACCAAAAAATTAACGAGATTTTCAGCAAGTTTTTAAACATCAGGATGTCCGTAGTAGACTAATTAGTTCTCTTCTATAGCTGTGTATGTATAGTGAATTATCTGAACGAGGCCATATTCACTCAGATTTCAGTAATCATGTGTATTATCTCAATTAACAATTTAACAGGATCAACCCAAGACTAGCAATCGGAAGATTTAATTGTTTTGCATACAATAACATTCAAAGCTCAGAAGTCTGTATGACAATGTTTGTTGTCTGTGTAGCACTACCAAAACTTATCAGACCTAAAACATTACCACTCTAAGGTGTCGTCGTTAGTGCGCAAGTATTTCATCAGTGAAAACTTACTAAGTAGCTGCATGTTACACTTCTAACATACAACTCAAACTCCATCACAAATGATCATCTCCAGAACAAAACAAAGTTCAAAGAAAAAGGCCAACTGGCATAACATGTATAGCATTTTGTAGATCAATATTTGTATGTCATAACTGATTACACTGTTAGTAAACCATTTTGACCATTGCATGCATATCTCTATACACTGTATCCCAAATTCGAAATGTAAATCTCTGATGATCACTAAAATTACAAATATATGGCCCCTGAGGAAGATATGTATAAATGATAATAAGAAAGCTAAAGAATCCTTGATTACCTCAAAGAACTTCTTTTAAGTTGTCCAGCTGTTCTCTTGATTGACTCAATTCTCTGAAGTCTGATTTGCTCCCGGAATTTAGCAATGAATTCATCAGCTTTCTTGTCAACATCAGGTCCCTCGTCAACACTTTCAGAAAGGGTATCCTCAACCTTTGTAGTTTCTACTCGTTCTTCACCATAGTTATCATCCTCACTTTCAGAATCATCATCACTTCTCACCAGAATCTGTTCAAGAAAATTTCTAGTTTCTTTCGGATAGTCTGAGAAAGATGCCTTTGAGATTGTATTGTACCCAGCAGTTTTTCGCTCTTTCTCTTCTTCCTCATCTGATCCACTGTCCTCTGATATTCTGCTTTCTTCCTCAATTTCTCGAGTTTTCCTGGTTGACATCATCTCACCAGCTCTACAAGTTCTAACAGACTTCCTCACAGATGAATTATCAATGCCATTTCTAGATTTTGTTTCCAACCCACTATTAACCCTGTTCAGTGGTTCCTCCTTGATTCCCTGGCCTCTGTCCTTTGGTTCACTCCATACACTTCGTTTTAAATCCTTGCGATAGCTGGAACTGTCTTCATTGTTCTTTTTAGAATTTGGTTTCAAAAACGGTGCTCTATGACTTGGTGGAGGTGGTGGAGGAGGTGGAGGAGGAGGAAGATGGGAACTGTAAATAAGCTTCCTTCTTCCAATATCTTCAACACTTTTAGCAAGGGACTCAGATGATGCCGATGGAGAAGGAGATAACCTTCCCGGCGAGGACAGTGATGGGGATGGAGAAAGCTCCTTAGGGGAAGGACACGATGAAATCGAGCGAGACGACAATGAGGACTGTGATCTCAACAATTGAGCAGCCCCACTCTCCTCAAGTGATGGAGGGAGTGAATGGAAGGAAGAATCAAACGATTCTTTGTTAATTTCCATCCTTCCCGACCTCGATCTCCAAGGTATAGGAGATGGAAGCACAACACTTTCTTTAACCTTCTCCTTGCACTCCTCTACATCTCCATCATCCACTTCCCCATAATCTCCACCTGATGATCTCCTTGAAATCCTTGAATAACCCCGAGACCTACCCAATGATCTAGAAACCTCACCATCCCCATTAGGAACTGCCCCTCGAAACTTCCCACTATCATTCCTACTCATTCTCTTAGACTCACTAATCAACCCCTTAGCACTTACACTAGAATTTGATCTATTTACACCCCTTGAATCCTCCTCATCAACCAATTTCACATCATTCCTACCAATTCTTCTAGAATGACTAGATAATTCCTTGACATCATGAATAGAATTCGATCTAGCATAAACCCTAGAATTAAATTCAACATCATTTGAATTCGAAACCCGAGATTTCAAGCTCCTAACAGGCAACAACAAGGGTTTATCTCCAACCCCACCAGACTTATTACTATCATTAGCAACAACAATAACAGGTTCATTCCTATAATACTGTGAACTCCATGTTTGGACCTTATTGTTAACGCTACTAATATTACCGTTACTATTATGATCATCAGACCCAGTTGGACTGTCAACATCATCATCAAAAACAGAAGGAACATGAAGCAACTTAGACACATATGATTGAGCAGTGTCAAACTTAGAGTTGTTGATGACTTGGGTGTTAGAATCATCACCATTTTTGCGGCTGAATAGGCCATATGAAACAGCAATACCAACAAAGATCAAGTGAAGAAGTTCCCACCATCTTGCAAAAATTGATGGATTGACAGAATCAGGAGCTTCTGATGTAGGGAAGAGTGGGATGATAACAAGGAAAAGCGTCAAGATTAAGGCTTTGAACAAGAAATGGGAGTACAACTTACTTGGGTTCTTGTCTTGGGCTACCTTTTTGGGTTTGGTGTATAGCCCAGTATGTGTATGCGTATCCGCCATTGATGACGAACTTGGAGAAAAACAGGGAAGGAAAGGAAGAAGGAGAAGATGAAGAGGAGGAAGCTTGAGGATGAGGGAAGATTTTAGGACAAGGGAGAGAGTTGTGGGACGGTATAAAGTTTCATGGGAAGACGTTTGATTTGTTTGAAGAGGTTGCTTTGTTCTTTTTTTTTGGTTCGTAACAGTGGTTGCTTAGTGCGCTTTGATTCCATGGAATTTTTGTGTTGTGTTTTTTCTAAGTTAACCATGCAAAATTTCCAATTTTTATTCTCTTCATTTAACTCTCACTCACGCTAGAAAAATAGCAATATATATCATCGTAAATGAGAGCTATGAGATCGCCCATAAATTACTTTGTAAACCACTGCATATATTTATGCTGTTTTTAAAAAAGTTTATAATATACATATTAATTCTCTGAAAAGCCACAGACAAGTGATTCATATATTAATTCTCTGAAAAACCACAGACAAGTGATTCATTACTCTAAATATAAAAGTTGAGGAATAGTTATTCATAGTTACTGGATTATCTCTATAAAAAAAACAAGAAACAAAAGTTCGTAACATTAATTATAATTATGATTGTGTGAAAATTTACTCTATAATAGGACTGCTTAAACCTTAGCAATCTTCTCATCCTAAACTTTAAATTATTAATCTTGAAAATTCAAAAAAATGGACAGGAAATATACAAAATGGGGATCAGTTGTCCAGCATAAATGGCTAGTTGTGGTAGACTTTCAGCTATTTTGAATACAAATGTTAGTAGGAATACTTTGAGGCTCTGATCTTTAGTTCTTTACATCAACATGTATGAATATGAAGAGAAACTAATTGTAAAACAATCTAGCTAGACCTATTATAAAAAAAAGTCAGTGAATAAACATAATAAGGGAATACACTTAGACATGGAATTAGAACTAGTCCAAGTAGGGGAGCATATAGGCAGCGTAGATATGACG
Source organism: Dysphania ambrosioides (assembly GCA_026401315.1). Taxonomy (NCBI): domain Eukaryota; kingdom Viridiplantae; phylum Streptophyta; class Magnoliopsida; order Caryophyllales; family Amaranthaceae; genus Dysphania; species Dysphania ambrosioides. Next base: position 2,669,093 of record CM048659.1, on the reverse strand, counting down.
CGCAGATGTGGTTGAGGAATCAAGATTCTTCTTTTTGATAGCCTACGCTAAACCTTTTTCTTGGAGATATAACTAAGATTAAGAATACTTAATTGAAACCAATTGAGGTGACACAGTGGTATGCCGGTGGCGCTAGTGGGGAAAACACATAACTACAGGGATGTATAGGTAGTGGTAATGGTGGTTGGGTTGGCAGAAGTGGTGCTGTCGCTACTGTTGTGGTGAACTGGTCATGCAGTTCATACGGTCATACCACTGTGTAACTAGGGAGTATGAATAGAGAGTGTATGTGTGAATGTGGGTTGAGGTCTTGGGTATTCCCACGCAACTATATTAAATAGGGAGTGTAAATATATCATTCCGAATATTTGGTGTCTTTAATTTTCTCATCATATATTAACAAATTATTTTGCTATGTATTGATTCCTATCCCTTGCAATTACAAAGTTAAATTTTTCTATTTACTCAATAATGTTCGCCAATAACAATGAAACAACGTAGTCGAAATATCGAACTCATCTGAGTGTTTGTCAAACCATCAAATGACCCAAATATGCCACAGATAAACGAAAACAAAGTTGTGTCCATCCTAACTTCATGCATTTAAATAAATAATATAATACGGTGAATGACAATTAATTTAGTTGGTTAAAGTGTTCGAAAGCTGTATCTTAGATTTGATATCAAATCACGTCTACATTGATTGTTACATGAAAAAATGACTAGCCCTTAAAAAGCAATATAAATATTAAATTATCAACAAATTTAATTGTTTAATACTAATGGGACTTATATTTTACTCATTTTTATCTCTCAATTCAAGCCTCTATTTGGTTATTTTTCCTATTGAAAATGATTTAGGAGCAAATAAAAAGTTGTGAAATGTGAACAATATATATTTTTTTAGCAACAATGAACAATATATTTTGGGAGGCCATATTTTTAAGACTGAATGATGTCAACGTTACTATTAAATATTGCTTGCGATGGACCTAATCATCGAATAAGTTTCTCAATTTCCAACCCGAATAGCCAATCGGCCCAAACCTCATAAAACTAGATTTTACTCATTTCACAACTTTTTGGCAGATCTGATCATCAGATATCAGTGCAACATTTTTGAACATATCACCAAAAAATTAATCTCAACAAACGCCGAGAGTGGCTATTAGGGCGGTCGAACCACAACAAGGTAAATCTCCGACTATTAACTTCCATTTTCCTTGAAATGAAATCATCACTGCATCATCTCCTTCCAAAAATGGTGATCCCATCACTCCCCCGCTTCATCTTCTCTACATTCAGCCTAAAGACCCCACCTTTTTCACGCATTTCAAGACACAATTTTTCAACAGCAGAACAATTTTGTGACCACCTCATGAACAGTCCCAAAAACCCTGAAAAAACCCTTGTTAACATCACTGCTCAATTGAATGTCCAATGTGTTAGTGAAGTGTTGCGTAGGTTCTCCTCAAGTCAACCCCAATTGGGTCTTCGTTTCTTTATCTGGGCTGGCCTCCAGCCCAAGTATAGGCATACTCAGTACATGTATGGATTAGCTTGCAATTTACTCGAAATTCGTCGAAACCCTGGTTGGATTAGGGAGATTCTTGAGTGTTATAGGGCTGAAGGGTGTCAAACTAATGTGAAATTGTTTAAAGTTGTGCTTAACTTGTGTAGGGAAGCTAGGGTTGCTGATGAGGGTTTGTGGGTATTGAGAAAGATGGGGGCTTTTGGTTGTCGGCCTGATTCGACTATGTATAATGTGGTAATTGGGTTGTTTTGTGATAGGGGGGATCTTGATGTGGCTATGGGTTTGATGAGGGAGATGGAAGGGTGTAGTTTGTGTCCTGATATGATTACCTGTATGACAATGCTTAAGGGGTTTTGTTGTGCTGGTAGATTGGAGGATGCTTGTCAATTGTTTAAGAGTATGAAGAGTCAAGGGTGTGCTCCGAATTTGGTGGCTTATTCTGCTCTCCTTGATGGGTTTTGTAGGATTGGTAGTTTCGAGAGGGCATTGGCGTTGTTGGGGGAGATGGAGAAGGAAGGTGGGGGGTGTACTCCAAATGTCATTACTTACACGTCGGTCATTCAGAACTTGTGTGAAAAAGGCAAGTCGGTTGAGGCACTGTCAATTTTGGAGCGTATGAAGGGTTTAAAGTGCCCTCCAAATAGGTTAACTTTGAGTGTTCTGATCCAAGGACTTTGTGATGGAGGGTATATTGACAAGGCTTTTAAATTCGTTAATGATGTGGTTGGTGGAGGTCCTGTATCAAGAGACGAGTGCTATAGTTCTCTTGTGATCTCTTTGTCAAGGGTCAAAAGATTTGAGGAGGCAGAGAAGTTGTTCAGGTGGATGTTGGGAAGTTCTGTGAGGCCTGATGGGTTGGCATGTACTGTCTTGATGAAGGATATGTGTTTGAAAGGAAGGTTTTTTGATGCTTTTGGTCTGTATGAGGATGTTGAGAAGAAGGGATTTGTACTCACAATTGATTCTGATATATACTCAACCCTACTTGTTGGTCTTTGTCAGGAAAATTATGGAGAAGAGGTAGCAAAACTGGCCAATTTCATGGCTGCGAAAGGGATTAAAATCGATGCTTCTTACATTGAAAATATTCACAAGCACCTAAAAGGATCGATCGGGATGGAGTCACTTGCACAAATGTATAAGATAAGAAGATAATACTGAGTTACATTATCCTTTGTTAATAATATCTTGATAACTAGCAACTTCAGAGGTTTTTTCGGGAGTTAAAAATTGAGTTACCCATTTGGCACCTGAAAAGCTTGTTGATTGCATGATCGCAAGTTTCGCAATGATCGCAAATGGTTCCACGGTCAACTTGAAAATATTAAGGAACCGTGTTGCTACTTGTCTAGGATACATGGTAAGCATCTCATGCAATTTTCGGTTGATCCCTCTTCACTCTTCCATGTATAGCTGTATTTCTTTTTTTATGTATGTGTAAACATTGTTTTTTTTTTTTTTTGTACATGTGGAAACATTGGTAGCAGCTACCCTACATTATGTCTGGTCCAAGCTATTGTGGGTTCGGGCAATGCATAAAACGAAGAATGGTTGCAAAGAAGTGGTTGGGGGTTATCTTGGACCAGAAAAAATGCACAGTAGCTGAGGATGCTGTTTAATTCGATTTTGAAGGAAAATTCTGTTATAAGTTCAATAGGTTATTAAAATGAGTGTGAAAACAAAGTTATAGATCAAAATGAGTGAAAGTAAAGTTATTAAAACTTGGGCAACTTCTGTATCAGTTTAGTTTACTACTCATCAATCTTCTTGATTTCCCTCTGATGTCTAAAGTATATCATGAAGCTACAAATTGCAAAGTCTTTGGGTGTTATTATGGTAGCTTCACTAATGTGAGAAGAATGTGGTAGTTCTCTGGGATCCCTTAAGCATGTCATGTATTCATGACAGATTAATGTAGAGGAATGTGAAGTGTCTAATGAAGAAACTTTTAGGTGCTGCCTATAGATAATCTGAAAATTCAATCACTACAGGTGCGTTGTTGCAGTTGCTTCTATATCTAATCATGCCTAATTCTTACTGTATCCATACAAACTTTAGATTAGTATATTTTATTTTAAATTCTACGGTGTATGTCCAATCTAATTCCTTTACAAGTATCCTTTAATAGTTGTCTTTAGGCTGTTTTTACTTTAATTTTTTTTTATTGCCCATTCTTTTTGAGTTGTTAACAAAAAATCCTTTTTGTAAATAGTTTCTTTGACAGACCTATGTTAGAACTAATACATAGGTTAAGTGCTTAAATTAGAATTGTTGTACCAAACTCAAAGGAATTATGAGAGGGTGCACTTAAATAGCTGAGCTCTGTTTTAGACATTGCTAAATCATATATAAATTGTCATTTTGCAATCAACAACAATTAACTGTGGACCTCTGAGCAGTGGTCTGATTGTCGTAGGTTGTGTTGGAAAGAAAAGCAGGTTTGATCTGACTGTATGATAAGTGGTCTGTTATGTCCGTGTAGTGGTCTGGTCTGACTGTCCGAGTGGTGTTCTGTTCCGTTGCTGTTTATTCGTAAAAAGAATTTTGTTGCTTTGGTCTCCCTTTGGTGGGGATTTGTGTATGATGTATGGTTGTCATGCCTAACTCTAGCCTTTTTGTCATAATGATTCATAGTCAACGCAATGCAGTTTACTTGCTAAAGGCAAGATTGAGTGGTTTATTGAGTGTCTACCTAGAAAGAAGTGCTTGGGGATATGTGAGTGTTAGTCTAGAAGGAGGAAGTGCATGGAGATACATGAGTGTTTAAAAGGCATGGGGTTACTCGAGCGTCTGCATAGATAGAAGGGTATCGAGATTGATAACATGATAGGAAGATATTTGTTTGAATAGATTAAAACTTGCATATGTGAAGTACAGAGTAATATTCAGAATTATCTTTATTTCTTCTAAAGTTGTAAATGCAGTGATTAAGCGCTGCAGATAGTATTATCGGCTAATATAAGCAAATGCAGGATTATACTGACTTAAAATGCAAGATTTGTGAATTTCCTTTGTTTTAATTAGTTTTTTTTATTAGGTCTGAATTTAATAGTTTTCCCTTCTGAAACGATTACAGTAATAAACAAGAAAGCTTAGATTGAGTATTGGTCCTCCGCTGCATATGGGTCTGGGTTTACTGTTCATTGGCTTCCCATCTTCAACCTCCAACCATGGTAGACAGCTTCTCTCTTGTCTTCTCCTTCATCAATTTCTGTTTTTTTTTCATTTTTTCCCAAATTTGTTGATGGAACTATGCAAAAGGTAGGCTTTGGCGTCATGCCTCTTGGTTGCTCCTGAAGTACAGCAACAAGCAGATTCCCATGTCATTGAAATAATCAGTGGTCATGATTGGGGCAGGTTTAGGGTTTCGGATTCGGAGTGCATTTAAGTTGGGCTGCTTCTTATACTTATTCAGGTTTGAATCTTCTCTTTTTTCTCAAATATCACTAACCTATGATTTTTTTTCTGTCTTTTAAATTCTTATAAGATTGGTACTTTTTTGCTTACTTGATTATTTTGTTTATGCAAAGATTCAAACTTTGTTTTTGTAATGGTTTGATTTGTAATCTCCACTTTACTTTGTTGGTCTTTATAGTTGAACATGTTTTAGAAGGTGGGAAAAAATTGGGTTTTCATTGCTGATCTTATATCATAATAAATTTACTTACAGATATGACAACAATTACCAAATTTATCTTTGATTAATATCTCGGGTGTGCTTGTCATCCCATCCAGACCCGAAATGTGTTGGTCCCAACATGCTTTCAGTAGATTTTATTCAGCATTGAGATGTAGAGGTCTTATCTATTTGTTTCCTGGAAATATTTAACAAATATAATTGGTTGTTTTAGTACTTGTGGCGCTGGGGGCAGGTGTGGTAATGATTAAAAGATTATACATATAGATAGGCGCTATCATGATTGAGTTAGTCTCTGTGGAATTGGCATTTGGGGGTTTGGGGTTGACTTCAGAACTGATATTGATCTTGTAGGATGAAATGTTTTTGTCTACAAATGCCTGTCTTCTTTTGAAGATAGGACTAACTGGTTGTTGTCTCAGCCTATGTATCACCCATGTGTATCCCTTTGGTAAGACCGGTCGGAACTCCGAAGAGAGTAACTTTTTGATAATAAATATGAAGACTTTATTCCCATGCAAGCAATCACAATTGCATTCGAAATTTTAAGAGATCTCATGTTCATGTTAGTTGGATTGTGCTAAGAGATTCTTTTGAGGTAGGGTACTTTTTGTTTTCATAATCGAACTAAACCTCTAGAAGTTGTGGGCTCTTGAGTAAACAGCTTCCTTCTTTCTCAATTCTTGTCAACCGTAAAGATTTTGTGGTCAGTTCTGTTCTGCTTTGACATGACCTTGGTTCTCCTGTTTTGATAAATGAGTTATGGTTTCAGGAATAGTTCCTACTAAATATATTATCTTTAGGTCGAATTTTATTGAGATGACTTCACTAAATTGGACAGCTGGTATCAGAACCAAACTATACAATATCTGTCTAAGTTCTAAATGTAATATTAGTGGAACTAAGATAAGTCAAAAATATACAATATTAGTTTTAAATGTTCTAAAGGCATACTAAAATTCATCCTAATATGAGTCTAAAATATGTTAGAAATACGACTTATCAATATACATTAATTGTCAAATGAAATACAATATATTTTCATTTTTTTGAATGAAAAAGGTAACATTTTTTCTTGGAATACAATTAAATTGTCAATTTATACAGTATACACAAGATTCTAATTAATAAATATGGAGTAAGTAATATCTTAATTCTTATTTTTAAAAACATATTGCTAAGAACATTACAAAGCATGGAAGAGAAAGAAAAAACACTACTTGAATTAATGGTCAAAGATGGAACAATGAAATGTTTCAATATACTCTCCCAAACTTAAACCTAAGAGTTTTATTAAGAATGAGTTTTATTAAGAATAATTCAAGTCTCTCCATCAAAACGAGCTAAGGAAATTATTTATAGGTCTTAAAATAAACATCTATAGGACATACCATGGGAAATTGAGCTCTACTCTCGTCAATACTCACAGTGGGCACCAACTTGTTATGTAGTCCAGAAGCAATTAGTAGCAAATTGGAAATTGACATGGACGTGCTGCCTCTGTAACACGCTTGTCAGCTTAAAATGGCTATAATTTGTGATCCGGACCTTTGTTCTAGGTGTATAATATATCGTTGAAAAACTCTTAAAAATCTACTTTCCAACCCAATTGAAATCACATTAATATCATTTATAGATCATGAGATATGGTCAAAATAGTGAAGTATTGTTAACTTTCTTTACCACTTTGCATTTTTCTTGACTCCTAAGCTTACTTCCTTTGAAACCTCATCTTTGTGCCACGATTCTCTTACCCTTTTGTAGGTGTGTAAAACATTTTAAAAAGCATACATAAACAAAAAACAACCTTTGAAAATGATAGTGAAACTAAGATAAGTCAAAATCATGCAATATTAGTTCTAAATGCTCTAATGGTATACTAAAATTCGTCCTAATATAAGTCTTAAACATGTGTAAAATATGACTTATCAATATGCATTAATTGTCTAATGAAATACATTATATTTTCTTTTTTTTTAATGAACAAAAATGGTAACATTTTCTTGAAATACAATTGATTAAATCGTCAAATTATACAACATACACAAGGTTCTAATTAATAAATATGGAGTAAGTAATATCTTAATTACTTGAATATAATTAAATTTTCTTGTGTAGAAAAAAATATAGCCAAGAACATTGCTCAAATAACTGCAAAGGAATAAAAAAAAACTCTGAAAATTTGGTAATCTGTACAATCGTACAATTAAAAATTCCATCAATTTTATACAAAGTATGACATATGGGTTTTGCAAGTTAAAAACTTGTTTGGAAACTTTTTATTAGTTGTGTTTAACACTGATTTTCATAATAATACAGGAGTGCACTATGACAAGCCACCTTGGGCAAAATGGATGTAATTCTTAGCAATCGTGAGATGACAAAACCCCAGAGATTGATGAAAAGCCACCTTGATCCCATGATGCTAACGGAGATGACAAAAACCATGAGATGTCAACCTGATTGCTTACAAGCAATTGAATCATAAGCAATCTACATATTGTGCCTCTGCACGATTTTCAATAGCTGAGATATTCAGGTAATGCTAAAAAAAAAGCTATTCCCAACACCCATTATGTGCAACCATTGATGAAGCTACAACCTGATGTGGATGGTAAGTCAGCTAAAGTTATGGACAATTCAGACCTTTGTGATCACTGACCTGGCAATATAGTGAAGAGATCCATTATCCTCAATTACTGAGGTGTGACAACAAATGGAATGTGGGTAATACCAAGTCAGCCACCATATTCCTTGGTTTGCAAGAGTTGAAAACAAGATACGAGAAGATCACATAAAAATAGGAGAATTATCTAGCAATTTCGAATATTCTTCAACAACCTCCAACGGCTAGACAGAAAAGTCTTTATAAAGAAGATGTAAACCGCATATCACCATTTGAGCACTCGTTTTAAGTCTTTTCCACTCTTCAGCTTTCGCCAAAAGTCACAACTGAGACTTGTTGTAATTGTACATCAAAACACGAAACGTTGTTGAAGGTCCTCTGTTCATCATGGGGGACATTCAAAGGCGTTTTATATTTATGAGATTGGAAATTCGAATTCTTGAGGATGAGAATTATGCCTTCAGATGATCCCAGAGCATGTCTGACCTGCAATGATCCCCTTTTGCAATGCCCTGAAGAATTCGATGGCACTCCTTTTATTGACTGTATCATGGATGCCAATCTCCAGATTAGTTTGAGGTACCGACGATGCGACAGTTTGACATTGTTGGATCCTACTTATCATGTGGCTGTGTACAAGGTTCGCATGATGGCTGTTCACATTTTAAAACGTAAGTTGGAAGCTTGCATTGGTAGTTGCTTTGGTGGAAAACTTTTAGGACTGGCCCTTTGATGGTTCTCTAACTTATCATGTGGCTGTGAACAAGGTATGCACGATGCCTGGTCTCATTTTTTTGCTTTTGTAGTCCGCTTAATAATGATGATGTTGTTTTGCTAAATGGTACCCAAGAATAAGCTATTCTAGAGATATTGCTACTTGGTAACAACATTTGATACTTAAGACTTGTTGATTTACCACTAAATTGATGTCGGCATCAGAGAACATTATAATTTTACGATTGCTTATCATGCATGTTTAACTAGCAGGACCCTGGTTTGGGACCCTTCCGAAGTTGATATGTATGTCTGTTCCGATTAGCTATGTGTTAACATAATTCGTATTATATGTTCTGCCCTTGATGAACACTGATCAGTTCACGGTGTTATGCCTGTTTCTAGCTTGGTTGTGTCACTTGTGAGTGCTTTGTTTTCTTATCTTGTAAATTCTTTGGTTTAGTCTGTCTTCCAGTGATGGTATTTAATTTTAGGGACCATGCTACATCATAGAGTATGGAGGAGCGAACAAACCATGTTTAAAATTTATATCACGACTCGTAGCTTTGAATTCAATGAAACTTATGCTGGCTGAAGTGGTAAGCTTAACTAACACCACCTAAAAAGATTGCACAAGGAAACAGTAATTAATAAAAATTAAATAGGATAGGATAGAATGAGGATCAGATGACGAAAGGTGGGAGTATGCCGGATCTTAAATGTTAGTTCGCCTTATACTGATCAGATTCTGATTGTTGGCTTGCTTATGGTTTTTTCTTCACAGCGAGTTCCATCCACGATAAGTTCAGCATTTCTGCCTCACAGTCAGTTAAAAATCAACAATGGATCATAACTTAAGTCGTGAATTATGAAAACGTGCGAATTCTTACAAGCGAAGGTCAGCAGTTAATTCCAGATGAAGAGAGTAATGTATGTTTCCCAAACAGAAGTATGATGTTTTGCTAAAACTTCTGGCTACTCTCTTGCCTTTTTCTTGGCTCCTTAGCTTTGTAGCGGAGTCTATTTAAGTGCCCATAGCTCGTGGTCCACAATAATTGCACCATCCTAGTTCTTCAAAGAATGAGACTTGTATTTTTTTATTTTATTTTAAAATGTGTAGAGTGCAGAAATCCAAATCCATAATAACAGTGTGCCAAAGAAGAAATGTTTTGGATAAGTTGGTATTGGTAGTGATGATGTGCCTAAGATATAATATCTTATGTATCAAGTTTTATGCTATTATTGCATATAACATATGGGTTCCCAGTGTTATTGAGTGGTCTGTATTGACCCTTTTTACGAGTAGAAATTATCGTTGATGCTTACGTTCCTCATGCAACTGTGCATGGTGGAAATTTCCTGCTATTAGGTAGCTGACGACAAATAATAATGCCTCACTTTTATATCTGAGTACCTCATGTGGACCATCCTAACATCTGTCTGAATTTTATGAAAAAGTTCCATAATTTTGCAAATTAATACGTCCCTATTGAAATTTACTATAAACGGAAAGCATGGGTTCTCCATTCACTGGGTTAGTTCCTATATTTGTCCAACACTTGCTTAGAGTAGTGGTATTGAAATTATGTAATCATATATCATGATTTTCTCCATTTTTAAATAAAGCATCATACTTTGGCTTTTTAAATATTTATATATTGAGTATTAATTATTGACTTTTTAATTACTATATAAAAATATTTATTTATTTATTAAAATATTGTTCGATTATTCTCAATGTATTTTTATAGTATTGGTTTTCAATTTTAAATTATTTAATAAATAAAGAGAAGAATGGTCGAATTTGTGCATCTACAAATACGAGAGGGGATATGCACTGTATTTAGAAAAATAACAAGTTTTTAGACATTATAGCGTATGCGCTTTCACAAATAGCACGAGTAAGATGCATCATAGTTGGTGCATTCAATAGTTCTGACCTATTTTTTCTTCTTCAAGCTCCTTTGGTTGTCCTGTGTTTCTCTAAGCATATATTTAGAGTTGACAATTTGTAATTTTAACTTAAATATTTAGTATAACTTTTAATATATAACAACTAAGAAATTTTTTACTTCCGTTTTATAATGCCAAATCCTTTATGACTTGGTATATTTGTCAATGTATAATTTTGATCATAAATATCTCAAATAATCTGTTTGCAAAAAATATGAAAATTTAATTTTTGAATACATAGATTGATTGATACTAACCTAATGGCTTTTCTATTTATATATAAATATAAAGATTACGTTCAAACAAGCTCGTAAATAGTGCAAAAAGTCAAATTTAGTAAAATATTATGAGATAGGGGGAATATATATCATCATTATCAATAATTGAAATAATTCGTAGATAAGGTCTAAAGCACCTGAAATTCTTAGTAATGAAGCTTAAGAAAAGGTTGAATATTGGACTTGAAGAAATATTCTAGTGTTGCCCAATAATTATTTTGTGATAAAACTTGAAAGAAGAAAAATGAGAGGACTATAATTTTTAATGAAATTCCAACATTAATGAAAATGATTAAATATCTTAGAAAATAATTTAAGCTGAAATATTATTGGTTGATAAGGTGTGGATGGAGTCATTTTATATAATGCATATGAGGTGATGAGCAATCCTGGCAACTTTATTTTCGAGAAAGAAATATAATTTGCGACAACGAAGCAATCCTCAAATGCGAAGTCTTGGATTAGATTCACGTGGAGTTCTGATGCGACCAAGAGGTATTCGTTGTTTTTATTAATTGATAAAAACTTCACTTGGTAACAAATTCATGAATTTAGTTTACAACTTTTTAAAAGTCAAAACTCTCAAAATAATTGTTCTAAATCCCGGCCCCTTTTCGGTGTTTTATTTGTTTCTTTGATTGTTGTTTTATTAATCGAACACTATGTTCCTTTTCTTTGAGTATAAATATTGTTCCTTAGTCTAATAAACAATATGTTCGTTTTAGTGTACATTGTATATAGATGTTTCTTTAACAAAATAAAGAACTTGTATAGTAAACAAATGAACTACACATCACGCGCAAGTAAAAGAGCAACACTTAAACTTAAACTAAATGTAGCATGAATGCTACACATCTTATATCCATAATATCGAACAACATCCAAAATATGCAATCAATCTTATTCTCTACGAAATCCTACCACCATTGATTGTTTCATAATTGCAATATTTACAAATTATACATCTTAAATACCTTTAACGTTCTAACTAACTAGCTAATTCACACATGCTAGCTACATCAATTTTCTTACTGAAGACAACATTTTCAATCAGTGTTGCCCTTGAATATGAACTTTTGACATCAAGAAAAGGTGGATGGATAGGACATAGGAGGAGTTGAACTTGATCTTAGAAAAAGAAATAAATAATTTATTTTGGGAATGTGGGGTCAAATATTGTATTATAATGTTTCTTTCCTTAATACTTACATTTATTTCTTTAATTGTTCATATATTTGTTTAATTATTCCATTAGTGGTTTTTTGTTAAAATATATGGTATATTGTTTGGGACATACAGAGGCACCCCAAGCCCAAGGTAAGGACTCAGGACGCCCGTAGCTTCGACGCACTTGGCAGGCTTTAGAAAATCCCGAAAATACCCCCTATCCAACTGATAAGAAAATAATACTAAAGTAAAACGCCCCCTTTGTCTTCTTCATACACACTCTCCCTCTTTCTGCGCGTCTTCCCCTCCGTTTTCTCTCTCCTCCAAATCTACCTTTCGGTTTCAGGATTCTTGGTGAACTCTTTCCGATCATACGATCTTCTTGAATATTTGATTCGATTCGATTTCTATTTTATGATTTCAACGATGTTGATTTCGAACGATTAGGGTTTTGATCGGTGTTCTGTACATACTTTGTTGCCGTTGTGGTTGTTCCGTACGCTTGGTTTAGATCCTGGAATTAGAGTTTTTAAATTTGTTGTAATTTTCTGGATATGTATATTGAGGATTACGAGGCGGTAGAGGTGATCCGATGTGAATCGGTGGAGAACGGCGTTGCTGTTGATGATGTTTGGGATTGGGAAGATGATCGAAACGACGACGTTGGGGGTTGGGATGCGAAGAGGGTGTTGATTGGAGCTGGAGCTCGTGCTTTGTTTTACCCGACTTTGGTTTATAACGTTGTTCGGAACAAAGTTCAGTCCGAGTTCCGTTGGTGGGACCGGATTGATAAGGTATATTTTAGATTTCCCCCTTTTTTTTTAGTCTTATCAAAGATTTTTTTTTTTTGTGGTGTTAATGTTGGATGTGTTAATTTGATTGGTTTGAGCTCTATTTGACTTTGTCAACTTTGGGATTAGGTTGATGATTTGGATTTTATTGTGGCGTTTGTTGTTTTCCGGGTTTTGTAATGTTTCGTGTTGTAATCTATTAACGAATGCCGTTTACATTGCGTCTTGTTGGCTTAATTGTCCTAAGATCACCCGAATGTTTGAAGGCAATTTTTTTTTTTTTTTTTTATGTTGAGATACAGGAATGATAATGCAGTGCTGCGTATCATTTTCGAGTGATTAACTATTGTTTTAGTAGTAGCATGGTGTTAAGTTGTTTCCTCTAACGTCAAAACTATGCGACTGAAAATTTGCCTAGAACTGTTTGATACCGATGCCGAAAATGCGTACTAGTTGGGCTGTTTAAAGTATTGCTTTGAGCAAGTGAAGATAGTAGTCTTCCCTGTATCCCCAGTACTGGATGATGTTTGTCTACCAATTGAAGTTTGGAGTATTTAATTATGGGTATAATGCAGTTAAGTTCTTGTAAGTTCTGATTGTGGGTTTTTCTTTTGCCTTTTGGTGTTTCCGGAAACTCTTGAGGTTGTGTGATGTGCTGAGCACCAAAGCTACGTGCATTGGTCAACCTTAATATGGGGAAAAAAATGAAATATGCTTATTAAATGGTTCATTTTTCATTTCCGCTTTCGTTTTTCTAACATGGGTGCTTCCAGTTTCTGTTGCTAGGTGCTGTTCCATTTCCCAGTGATGTTTTACGGTTGAAAGAGCTTGGTGTTCATGGAGTGATTACTTTAAATGAGCCTTATGAGACATTGGTTCCGACATCTCTCTATCATGTGAGTGTGTGCCATCTCTCTATCATGGTTGTCGTGTATAAAATATTTATGAACTTGACGTCTTGATTATCAGGTTTTCTTAGGAAATGTGATTCGTATTGGTGTATTGTCTCCCAGAAAGTATACACTTTTAAAGCAATTTTGGTATCTGCTTGACTTTCCTTATATTTTTCATCTCATCTCATCTAGTTAATTTTCTGCATTTATATGCACTTCGATATTCTTTTTTTCCTTCATCTTACCAGCTGTAAGAAAATGTTCCATCCTCTGCCTCCTTGCGTGCAAGTAAAGTTGCCCTCTACCTTGATTTTTTTGTTTTTAATATCAACAGAAAGTATATCCACATGAAAGATTTTCTAGACATTCTACTCTTAGTAATTTACCTCCTCATTTGCGTTATTAATGAGAAAGATCTTGAAAGTGTATATTGATTTGGCAGGAACTTTCTTAGTAATTGTTTTTCCTTTTTTCAGTCGATGAATTTGGTCAGACAACTACTGTCGGTATAACATTGAGTTGAATGCTTCAGATATTTTTAATTCTTTCTTGATTATACATTGTGTTTTTCATGGCCATATTTCTTTTGCTATTACGCATGACGTCAAAAATTGCTCATTTTATTAAGCTTGTCAAATTCTTGGGATTCTATCTTTTCTTACTGCTAACAAGGTTGTATACTTGTTTTTTTTTTTTTTTTTTTATCTTGATAGGCTCATGACATTTATCACCTTGTGCTTCCTACTAGAGACTATCTCTTTGCTCCTTCGATGAATGATATATGCCAAGCTGTGGACTTCATTCATAGTGAGTATATTTATTCACTTGGTTTTCACATAATTCTCTAATAGCTGAAACGTTCTGAATTGGATGTTTCTTTTGGCATCCTTTTTGTGTTATTGCTTAATATTTGAGAGGCTGTCTTTTGTAACCTAAAGTGTTGGACTTACCAAAAAAAAGCAAAGTGTTGTGTTGAACTAGTGAACTTTATGTTTTGCAAAAAAGACAACAACCTATGTAGGCAGTCTGGGTGCTCAATTATATGCAGGCATGCAGCCTCATCCCTGTCCAGCCTTAGCTGGCAGAGAGGCCAATGTCAAGAATTTACCTCTCCTCTTACTTCAATTTCAATTGATCTTTTTCACAGAGATGCTTTGGTTTGTTTGGGCATGGTTTTTAAAATATTTTGTTATTGTTGGGAGAAATGTTTTTTAGTTGTAGCCGGCCTAACTGCTGTTTCAGACTCACTGTGTAAGGAGAAATTTGTTTATTTGTTGCAGGTGCTTCTCACTTTGTGAGATTTGGTTATTATGATTTCTTTTTGGTCTAGTGATTTATACCGTCCTTACACCTTTGTGCTTCATTTTCAAGGAAATGCATCTCGCGGGTGGATGACTTATGTACACTGTAAAGCTGGTCGGGGTCGAAGTACAACAATTGTCTTATGTTACCTGGTTTGGACTATACACAACTTAATACTTTAGTTGATGAAATGACTGCTAGATGTGCCTTTATTTCTTAAACTTTCTTGTGCAGGTGCAACACAAGCAAATGACTCCTGAGGATGCCTATAGCTATGTGAGATCCATCAGACCTAGGGTTCATCTTGCTTCATCCCAGTGGCAGGTACTATATTTTTGACTTGCCTTAGTTTAAACCAGCTAGTATAATGACATATTGTCCAATCACCTTTTAATGTTAACTTATTTTAAATTAACAGGCTGTTAAGGATTATTACAATTATGTGGTGAAGAGCTGTGGTTCATGCGCACGTGACAATTCAATAATTAAAAGCTCAGGGCTTTCATCGGTGGGCAACTTGTTTGAATTTGATGATTGCTCAGTAGTGGTGGTGACTAAATCCGATATTGATGGGTATGATACAAGTCAGCCTACCGTTGAAGGTAGTCATATATTGGCAGATCTGAGTGTGATATACAAGGTACGTGTTGCTAGTCAGGCAGCTCTAGCTAGGCTTTCCTGTTTGTGGCTTCGTTGCCATACCCAGCAGAAGATTGCAGAGGAGCAGCTTCTTAGGCAGGGTAGCTGCACCATCACAGCGGACCAGATAAGTGGCAGTCTTACTGTAGACATCCATGTGTATTAATGTGATGGTGTATTTGCATCAAAATCAAAGATGTTTGATACCCTGTGTTCAGTACTGTGCCCTGGTAAATATGAGAAGGCTAATAAAATTTCTGGGTTTAGCTCAGCCTTGGCTAGCCCTCCCTTGTAAATTGAGTAATTGACATGTTCCAAATGAGTATGAGATGTTTGGTTAGGAGGAGCTTGCATCTTGCTCCATCATTCAAAATTAAAGGCCGCCAAATTTCCCTGGCTTCAAAGAAAGTGAATTTAGCACTACTTAATTTCCCTGAATACAAATTAATAAAAATGAAGAGTGCTTGAATGTGCAAAAACTGCAATAGATATCAGTATGAAATAAACACGGACTATTTAGGCTAGCCAGTTACTGCAAGAAATGACAACACTAAAGCAAATGCATTTAGCCACGATCCCTAAATAGCAAAGGCGCAAAGCGCGAGTACGTTATTACATCTTTAGAGGGGAGAACTAAGAAGCCAAGAACAGAAGATGCATAAACTCTGCATACGAAAATGAGCGCAAGAGTTGGTAGGAATAATCATACAAGCAAAATCCTCCAGTAGCTGACCATTTGCTCAAGTGCCGAATTAAATACGAAACTTGGTATCAGTCTGTGCCTATACCCTCTTCAGTCAGATGTACCAATTCATGATAACATTATAGTCACAAGGAATTAAGGCGTCGTCTACTCATCAAACACAATGAGCATGGCAGTGTATTAAACTGTAGAAACTGTTGAACCAAATAATTGTTCATATATTTGTCTACCCATTTAGATGAGTCGTAATTACCCACATGCACAATAGTTGATAGTTGAGAATTTGAGATTCATCCTCTTCATTTATCCTTCTTTTTGGTTTACACACATTTCTGATATCATTGAAAATTACGAATACTAACAAATAATCTATCAACATATAAATTACTCTACAGCACTTTAGCTCTATATATTCGGGATATTATTTTCAGAACTGCCTGAAAAGGTGAATTTGTTTTGAGTTCAAAAATTAGAATTATTTTAAAAATCGATCATTGTAAAATACTTTAACTCAATTATTGCCAGAAAATTGATAACGCGACAAGTCAAAATATTTAACAAGAGGACTTCTTCATAATTGAACTGGAGTCTTAAATGTAATTAGACATGACAAATGACAACGCCCCATTTGTGTAAACTCTAGGCAGATAGAGTTCAGGGCAATCTGTCTAGATTTGACATAATTTCTTCAAATTTTTCCTACAACAAAAGTTCATCACATACCACAAAATAGGAACAAATTTTTTTTTTCCTGGTATATAAATGCTTCAAATAGCATATGCTAAAGTACAAGGATAATTTACAACGGGAGTCTTGCCAGTAACCTGTTTCAGTGCAGAAGGCACGAAGATATACCAACTATCATCCTCGTAGCATGCAGCAAATTATCATAGGAGGTCACACAAACAATTAATGTGTGTGTATATGGTACATTTACGTAATTAATTTGATTCTACAACAGAAAACACCCAAGACAAATTTATGAATGGAGGATGAATAAAGGGGAGAGGGACAGAAAGAAAGAAATAAAAGCAAGAAATCTACACAATCTCTTCGGTCAATCTAACTGGCTTTTCCTGCAAAAATGCCACATCTGATGTGGGAGTGGTTAGCAAATGATGATCAGGATCATTCACCTCCTCTTCACTGTCAACTGATGCAGATGATGTCGGAGAATCTGATCCATCCTCTGATCCAAAACCCAAATCAGTTTACATAAATGATCAAAAGTAGTGAATAAGACAGGACATAGAAGAGAACACATCAACTTCAGCTAGAGCAACACCATGTAATATAACTTAAAATCTAGAGATACCTTAAGCAATCTTAAAACCGACCACAAGATGAATATGAATGTGATGTTTTAACTCAGTGGTTATTGCTTTTTGTAACATCAATATATTTGCATAAAAAATAGATAAAAACTGAAGCTAGAGACTACCTTCGTTAGAGTTAATTTTTTTTATAACTGCTTAGGGATTAACTGTTGATCAATTTACTCTGCATCACATTCTGGTTACATTTTTTTTAATGACCCCAAATTCAACAGAAAAGAAGGGTCGTCATGGGCCTAAGTCATAAAAACCAAAGCCCTTTACCTGAGCATGCAATGTGATCAGGGCACTGTAGAACAGCTGCTATTTGTACATTTTCTGGCAGTAGGCAATTGAAGAATGAACCTGCAGCTTAAGGAGCAATGTTTTAGACAAAGGAAAAGTTTCACGTTTTTTAGACAGATAGTGAGAGCTACAATTGACCAAAGTTCCTGAGTTTCAAAACTGTTATATGGCTTTGGATTATAAAAAAAAAAATCATTCATACTACTTGTTTAGGCTGAAGCAGCACATGGTTATTACTTTTTGAAATCAACGGTCCAATGAAAATCACATCACTAATGTTGTAAGGGTAAATCCTCATGCATTCAACCCACCTTAGCCACTTTTAGATGCAATACACACTGTTCATGTTAAATCAAGAAGACTAACATCTATTGTTCAAAACATATGTACTTTGACTGCAATTCATATAATCCGGCTCAGACTGTATACTGCCTTTTCAGTTATGCGTAGAGCAGGCAAAAGGTTATGTACCTAAACGTGCAAGTCGATTAATCCATCCAGGAATGGGTCTCCCAGTGAGATGCAAACAAACTTCATCAGTAAAATGGTTACAATTCTTGGTAATCAAGTGATATGTGTCCCCATGATACTTTGAAGCAAGACCCTGCATGAATGCTCGAAATTCAGCATGTGACATGTTCGTGCTGCCAAGAGGTATTGCCTTTTTAAATATGAATCCAGGGCAGCTCCTAGGCTCCACCTCAAACACACCGCTAGTTGGATATTCATGAGCTCCAAAACCGTATTCCATGCCGTGTACTGCATTCCAGGAATCCAGGTTTACATTAGCATCCACACATGGAAAAAGATACACCATATAATACATATCATACCTTCAAAATAATCCAGCACAAGTCCACAAAATCATGCAGTTGCCAAAAAACATCAAGTTCTACCAGAACCAGGCAACAGATCAGACCCTAAAGATGTATATACCAGGCCAAAGGATCACACTTCTAGATCAAAGCAATATATTTGCAACAACTTCTAGGCTAGTCATTAAATGCTGGGATCCATACTGGTAGTTTGAAGAAATCAGATAAAAACCAGATCCTCTTTGTTGCTCAATTTTGCAAAGAAATTTGGAAAATCCAGTTTTAAAGCAGAACATCTGTCCTCTAAACATCCAATTAATTCTCTCTAGGTAACCGTCAAGGCATCAACTCATGCAGTACCTGTTTGAGCATCTTTCCTGCTAGTGGTACAAGTAGCACTACTAGTTTATTATTATCCTCATTTTTAATTCAAGAGGTTTTTCACCTTGGCTTCTCCAACCACCTATTTGGAAAAATATAGATGTGAAAGTCTCAACACATAATATGTTTGGATAAAAGTCTAAAAAAACAAAAGAAAGAGCAACAATGGTTCAGGAAAGAATATAAACACCTAAAAAGGAAACCCTAAAAGCTGAAAGTTTATATAGAGGAGCTGCTAAGCCAGCTTCCAGGTCTTATTTAAATTTGCAGGTCACTAATTCTCTTTAAACAGTCTCATTTATCCTGTTTCTCAATAGAGTGTCCCAGTCCAAGCCAATTGGATCATACTACGGATAACATTGGGTATCAGATGTCATGGTAAAATAGATAGTAATGCAAGCCTTTCATACATATAATACGATTTAATATTATGAAAGGCACAATGCTCTTGCAGGAAAAAAAAAAAGAGTAAAGATATGTTTAAATTCAAAAAACCACTGACGATTACAGTACAGCGTGACAGATAAATCAGAGATCAAGCAAAATAAAATTTAAGAAAAGCTTCGTACGCCACTTCCTAATCTCAGAGGTTAATAATTTTTCAAAAACGGACAAGGTAAACATAACGCCAGACCTGCATAGTTATGAGCTGTTTTCATATGCCAATTACTACATCCTAAAATCTAGGGGGAATAAATAGAAGTAACTTGACAACCACAACTTTCTACTCTTCCCTCCAAACGTTTTGCGAATAAGCAGTAAAAAGGCAAGAAGACGAGATAAGAGTTGAAATTATCACAGTAAATACTTCATTGACTTCCTATGATGGATTTAACCCCCTCAAAAAAATCTTAAAGATTTAATTAGGCCATTGCTTCAGAGAGCCATAAATTTGCTAATTATAGTCATAGGAGCGTGGATATGAGAATAGGCTGAACAGTGAACACAACTGTGAACTTCAGTCATCACAGAGGGCACCGTCAGAATATAGTAACACTAGTCTAAATTCCTTCAATAAAAATTATCTTCACCCATGTACACAGACAACTCTTGCCTTGACCGAAAAAGATGTCACATTATCATATTTTAAAATTATCAGGCCAAACTAAAGTATTGTACAGTATCCCATGTAGTTTGAGAAATATTTCAGGCTTCAAAGCCATCAAGGCTTCAGGCCAAGGCCAAGGTCACATCAGGTGAATAAAAGTCAGCATCTTCTAATCACTTGGTCATAATGTGTTGCTCTCTAATCTAGTAATTCACATCTTCCATAATTTTACACAAGCAAAATATAGAAATTCCACCAATCTCACCTAAAACAAGTGCCAGGCTTTATTAATTTCAACAATGGATCTGACTAAAAAGGACTTGTTAATAGCAAAGCTGATCAACAAAAGAAAAACAAGTTGGTCAGTCAAACTTAAGATATCAAATCAAATTTAACAAGAAAAAATGAGCAATACAAACATTCAGATAGGTAGTTAGAGCAGATGCAAGTTAGCGCAGTTATATCACAAAGGATAAGCAACCATGAAAGACAAATGAAAAAATAATGATATCATCCAATTTCAGCGTGAATATTCTTATTAAAAAAAAGTGCCACCAAAGCTTCAACGCAGGAGCTCATTGGAACATCAAATGGCCACAAAGAAAAATCTAAAACAACTGATGTGAACAATACTGTGGTTATGAGATGGACAACCATCAGTAGAATGACAAAAAAAATATATAAATCATCTAAACACGCTGATTTACACATTCAACAGAACAGAACACATAGATTCAAGAGAATTGCAGATCCAAATACGAACACTCAGACTCCTCTTTTCCTAAAAAGTTTACATCTGGTCTAAGTCTCTATTGGTCGTAATGAAAATTCCAAGCAATAAAATATTCTACTATACACCCCCACGAACTTCTTGCAACCAACCATAATACAAACATGTCTAACATCTTTCCTTATTTGTTACAGTACAGCTAAAGCATCATGTAGTTTAAAATTATAATGATCAAGTCAAGTCCTTTTAGTAAATTTAAAAATATGCTCATAATCTTGTACAACTCAATTAACACTTCAAAAGACTTCAGGCAAGAATTCCTCATATAAACATTCAAATTACCACCACGATAGTGAATTAAGGAAAAAAAAAACTAAAAGGGAAGTTGTCTACACTTCTTGTTAGGTTAATACCCAAGCTAATGTTCAAATCAATAAACTAAGATTTCTTTAACAGTAAATTTGTTTCTAAACTATGGTAGATTTCTTCGACAGAATAATTTTTTTTTTAAAGTTATGGTATATTAAAAAATACAATCTGCAAACTCAGATTTTAAGTTCATGAAAATCCAATGATCTTCAGCAATCTAAGCTTCAAGATAAAGAAGGCATTACACATTTATAACCCAAGCAAGCACAAATACGAACTAACAGAAACCGTTAAACAGCAATAGCTAGACACAAAAAGCACATAAGTCAGCGATGACAAGTCAAAGCAACACTATAAACGGGAAGAATAAAGCTATCACCAAGGCGATCACTACCACAAGGCATCGAGAACCCACCTTTTTAAACTACCAAAGAAACCATCCAAGCCATTAGTCAATCCCAAAGCTTCTTCTAGAATATACAAATTCATCTAAACAACATTGCTACTCCCTCTACTCAGAAAAAATAGTCACATACACGAAGTACAATTTAAGGACCCCTAGAAAAAGTTCCCACACCTTCTTAAAACCTTAAAAGATTACGGTTCAAAATTGAATTTCTTATGATATCCTTACACATATTGACCAGCGAAGAGATCGTGCAAATGGCTCAACAATTATCACAGTCTTAATTATAAGGGATAACGATTATCAGTCTTATTCGAACAATGTGAGTATGATTATACTCCGCAAAGTAACCAAACCACGAACACACAAGAAATGAATCATTATTATCCATTTGACACACACACACACACTCACAAAGATATGTTACCTAATCCCAATCATCACAAATGCAAAATAAACCAAAGGGCACAGCAAGAATGATAACAGTCCAAAAAGTTACATAATCTCAATTTTACTAAGACTACATAGTATATATAACTAGAAGTATGGAGTAAGATAGTTATACCTTCAATACCAGAGTGGAAGACGCCAAAACCAACCCAATACAAATAATCATTTACAGGGGTAAGATCATAGACATTCAAATACAAAGCAGTGCGCTCTCTCTCTCCTTCATTCTGCTCCATCCTGCCACTCCAGTTCCTCAGACAAAACCCCATCTCTTCCCACCCGAATCCTCTTCAATTTCATTGATTTTCAACCAAACATCTGTTTCAAAACAAAATTGATCAACAACCCAGAAAAAATTGAGAATTAGGAGGTGGGAAAGCGGGGAATTCAAGAGAATTACGTTGAATTCAGAGGTTGGAGCAAGAGGAGATCGGATGTTGAATCGGAAGAGACTGGAGAAGGGGGAGCGCATGGAAAGGAAGAGTGTCGTAGAAGCTGAGAAATTGATGGGCTGTGGCGGGAGGAATGGCTGAAGATCGGGGAGAGAGAGAGAGAGAAAGAGGTGGATTTGTTGTCTTTTTGGGTGTAATTCAAGGATGATGATGACTTTAATGTCGGTAATGGCTGATGCAAATAATGCAAACCTAAGATAATTGTACGAGACATTTTTGAAAATTCTTAAAATTAAAATAAATTAATCAATTCATAATTAAATTAAGTTATACAAATCGATGAAGTAATTAAATGTAATCGTTTTTTGATGAAAAATAGATGGCGTTTGTATTAATTAGAATCATATTGTTATCACAACAATATTAAATATGTTATAAAATAAGGGGAAAGGAGAAAATTAGAGAGAGATGTAGATGGTAATTCTTTGTTCATATATCTAACCAATTTCAATCTAACCCTCTATACATATATATATATATATGGTATAAACAATGTAACCTATGTGGACAATCAAGAGTCCATTCATGAAGGGTTACAATATAAACTAATGACATATAGGGGTTACAAGAAAGTTAAAAAGATAGTCATATTATTGAGGATGTTACAAGCAATAATGAGCATACACAATTATAATTTTGTAACACTCCCCCTTGGATGCCCATTATCTAAAAGAGATTTAATGCGCTTATATGCTACCTCATTAAAAACCTTTCCAGGAAAAACCCCGTGGGAAAAAACATGGATAAGGGAAAAAAAGTGCAACGCGCAATTACCCCCCTCATTATTATATCACTGGAGATCTTTGAGACGACGCAATCCAATACGATAAACTAACTTTTTAAATGTTGTGATTGGGAGAGCCTTAGTGAATAAGTCTGCTAAATTCTCACTTGAACGAATCTACAAAATATTTATATCCCCATTCTTCTGAAGATCATGAGTGAAGAAAAATTTGGGTGAGATGTGTTTTGTTCTATCACCTTTGATATATCCTTCCTTAAGTTGAACAATACAAGCTGCATTATCCTCATATAGAATTGTTGGTGCCTCTTTCCCATATGATAAACCACAAATGCTTTTAATATGTTGAATTACCGACCTTAGCCATACACATTCATGACTAGCCTCATGAATTGCCAAAATCTCAGAATAATTAGAAGAAGTAGCTGCAATGGTTTGTTTCATGGAACGCCAAGAAATGGCAGTACCACCATATGTGAACACATATCCAGTTTGTGATCGAGCATTATGTGGATTAGATAAATAACATGCAACTGCAAAACCAATCAAATTTTCTTTGGACATCTTAGGGAAAAATAAGCTCATATCCTTTGTACCCTGAAGGTAACGAAGTATATGTTTAATCCCATTCCAATGCCTTCGAGTTGGATCTAAACTAAATCTTGCTAATAAATTAACTGAAAATGATATGTCGGGTCGTGTATGACTTGCAAGGTACATTAGTGCTCCAATTGCAATAAGGTATGGTACTTCAGGACCAAGAATCTCTTCATCATTTTCTCGAGGTCGGAAAGGATCCTTCGCTACATCAAGAGATCTTACAACCATAGGGCTACTCAATGGATGTGCTGTATCCATAGAAAATCTTTTAAGAACTTTTTCTATGTATGTTGATTGATGCACAAGGATTCCATTCTCTAGGTGCTCTATTTGTAACCCTAAGCAAAACTTTGTCTTTCCAAGATCTTTCATTTCAAACTCTTTTTTTAAACAATCAACAGTCACCGAAATCTCTTCAGGAGTTCCAATGATATTCAAATCATCAACATACACTGCAATTATAACAAATCCTGATCTAAATTTCTTTATAAAAATACATGGGCCGATAGGATCATTCTTATAACCTTCTTTTAACAAATACTCACTTAGACGGTTATACCATATACGCCCAGATTGTTTCAATCCATAAAGAGATTTGTTCAATTTAATACAGAAATGTTCTCGAGAACTAGACTTTGCTACTTTTGGTAGCTTAAAACCTTCTGGGAGCTTCATATAAATGTCATTATCCAGTGGGCCATATAAATAAGCTGTGACTACATCCATTAAACGTAAGTCAAGTCCTTCTCTTATTGCTAGACTAATCAGAAATCTGAAAGTAGTAGCATCCACCACAAGAGAGTATGTCTCCTCATAATCAATACCAGGTCTTTGTGAGAATCCTTGAGCAACTAATCGTGCCTTATGTCTTACCACTTCACCGTTTTCATTTCTCTTTCTCACAAAGACCCATTTATATCCCACTGGCTTTACACCTTCAGGTATACGGACTACAGGTCCGAATACTTCTCTTTTTCCAAGAGATTTTAACTCTGCTTCAATTTCTTCTTTCCATTTTGGCCAATCATTTCTTTGTCTACATTCTTTAATGGATTTTGGTTCATGATCCTCATTATTAACCATAACATCTAATGCTACATTGCATGCAAAAATATCATCAATGTCGATTTGATTTCGGTTCCATATAATTCCAGACATGATATAAATTGTTGAAATTTCTTCATTATTAGGTACCTGAATTTCTTCTTATATCATGTCTAAAGTCTCTTCTAGAGGTCCTTTAGAAAAAATTTCTTCAATTTAACCATCATCAATCATTGCTCCTTTTCTTTTCTGAGGATTCTTATTTTTGGAACCTATTGGTTTTCCACGTTTCTGATGTGGTTTAGACTCATTAGCAAATTTATTTTCCTAGACATCTATTTTAAATGGAGCATTTACAGTTGGAATATGTGGTTTAGTCACTCTTTTGGGGTCAGCAAATGAGTCTAGCAATTGATTTGCTAAACTTTGTAAATGAATTATCTTTTGAACTTCCAGTTCACATTGTTTGGTTCGAGGATCAAGAAAGGATAATGATAATTCATTCCATTTAATTTCCTTTTCCAGCTCTCTTTTTTCTCCCCCTAATGTTGGAAAAAGCGTCTCGTTAAAATGACAATCTACAATACGAGCCGTAAATAGATCCCCTGTAGTAGGCTCTAGGTATTTAATTATTGATGAGGATTCAAATCCAACATATATCCCTAACCTCCTTTGAGGACCCATTTTAGAGCGTTGTGGTGAAGCTATTGGGACATAAACCGCATATCCAAAAATTCTTAAATGGGAGATATTTGGTTCCTGACCATAAACCAAATGTAATGGGGAGAACTTGTGATAACTTGTTGGCCTGATGCGAATTAGTGCTGCTGCATGTAATATGGCATGTCCCCATGCAGAAATTGGGAGGTTGGATTTCATAAGCAATGGTCTAGCAATTAACTGAAGACGTTTAATTAATGACTCTGCCAAACCGTTTTGTTTATGAACATGTGCTACAGGATGTTCAACACTTATCCCAATGGGCATGCAGTAATCATTGAAAGCTTGAGAAGTAAATTCACCAGCATTATCAAGATGAATAGTCTTAATAGGAGTATCTGGAAAATGTCCCCGTAACTTAATCAATTGAGCAAGTAATCTCGCAAACGCCAGGTTACGAGTTGATAACAAGGACACATGTGACCATCTAGTCGATGCATTGATACCATAAAATATCTAAATGGTCCACATGGGGGATGTATGGGCCCACAAATATCTCCTTGTATACGTTCCATAAAAGTAATTGATTCAAAATTTATCTTAGCTGGTGATGGACGAATTATCAACTTGCCTTTCGAGCAAGCAGTACATAGAAAATTATTATGAAGAATTTGCTGGCTTTTCAAAGAATGTCCACATGAATTCTCAATTATTTTTCTCATCATTATTGAACCGGGATGGCCCAACCTGTCATGCCAAACAACAAAGTTATCAGTAAACATCAGGTTTAATATAGCATGAGTTTCAATAACATTGATTTTTGTGTAGTACAATCCAGTGGAGAATGTAGGGAGTTTCTCCAAAACATGTTTTGTGCCTTGTTATATTCGTGATTTGAAGAAATTCATTATCTTCTTCATTGATTGTCTCAATATGATAACCATTATTACGAATATCCTTAAAATTCAATAAATTTCTTTGAGACATTGGGGAGTATAAGGCATCAATTATTTTAATTTTAGTTCCCCAAGGCAATTTTATGTTGGCTCTTCCGGAGCCTTCAATGATATTTGTACTACCTGATATAGTACTCACATTAATTCTTTTCATCATCAAATGAGAGAAATATTTTTTATTTTTAAGTATTGTATAAGTAGTTGCACTGTCAGTAAGACATAATTCTTCACCATTCATAACAAATTGAACTTGAGTAGTATCCATGTTCTTCATGAAATAAAATACATGTAAAAAATTAAGCATAAAATTAATGATGATAAAATAATAAATCAATATAAAAAAAACACCCAAATAGTTCATAAATTCATAAAGCATAAAATGTCCTTATTACAACCATAGAAATTAACATAAGTAAATCACTAGGTTAAGTCTAATACTTAAGGCTGACACAAATTGATATAAATTTAATTATTTCCTTCAGGGCTAGTGAAGAAGTCAGCAACTTCTAAATGGGTTGTATTGCCAAAATCAAAGTTATTACTTTTCAGGAAAATAAGGAAATCGGAAACTTCTAAATGATTTGCATTGCCAAAATCAAAATCACCTTTATCATCTTCAAGAACAAGGTTTGCCTCAACTTTCTTTCCTTTCTTCAATGATTCTTGGTAAAGTTCAACGAGATGCTTAGGAGTTCTACAAACCCGAGACCAATGGCCTTTTACTCTACAACGGTAACATATATTGGTCTCACTTCTCTCTCTATCAACTTTATCATCCCTACGTTCCCACTTCTGGTGAGAATGTGAGTTTTTGAAATGACCTCCACGACCTCTACCATATCCATGCCCACGACCACGACCGCGCCATTGGCCACGACCGCGACCTCTACCTCGACCAACACTACTGGAATAATGTCTGTTTTTAGTTTCTTTCCCATAATGGGTTGTCACATTCGCTTCAGGGAATGGAGTAGAGCCAGTCGAACGTGATTCATGATTTTTCATTAATAGCTCGTTATTTTGCTCAGCCATAAGAAGACAAGATATTAATTCAGAATATTTTTGAAATCCTTTTTCTCTATATTGTGTCTGCAGGACAATATTATTTGCATGGAAAGTGGAGTATGTCTTTTCAAGCATTTCTGCATCAGTAATATTTTCTCCACATAATTCCAATTGAGAAGTTATTTTGAACATAGCTGAGTTATATTCACTAATAGATTTAAAATCTTGCAATCTTAAATTCAACCAATCATAACGAGCTCTAGGGAGTATCACTGTTTTTTGGTGGTCATACCTTTCCTTTAGATTACTCCAAAGGATTTGTGGATCTTTCACAGTTAAATATTGATTTTTGAGCCCTTCATGTAGATGATGGCGAAGGAATATCATGGCTTTAGCCTTATCTTGAGGTGTTGCCTCATTCGCCTCTTTGATTGTTTCACCAAGCGCTTTAGCATCTAGGTGTATTTCAGCATCTAACACCCATGATAAATAATTCTTTTCAGTAATATCAAGGGCCACGAATTCAAGTTTGGCAAGGTTCGACATATTTCACTATAAAATAATATTACAAGATAAGTATGTATAAATAGTATCCAAAAATATATACTAAACATTATTAGCCAAATTAACAACATGATAGTGATTAATAAAGCCAAATATCATATAATCACAATATGTACAAAAATTCAAGAAATTAATGAACAATAAATCACAATACTTATGCAAACTAATGAACAATGGGGATATTTATGCACAGTGCATAATACTTATGCACACTACCCGTTCATACAAACTTTAACATAATATAAGGATGATCAGGCAATAGAATACAAAAATATCTAGTTAAAACTTTGCAAATAACAATGCATCATGTTGTTACATAGAGAGTAATATGCTCATCCATTATGGCCTACACAGATAGTATGATCATACTTACATGATATGTAATTTTCGGTAAATGTTTAGTAATCTTACTCAGTTGGCTAGCAATGGTGTTGATAACGTGTTATAAAATAAAGGGAAAGGAGAATATTAGAGAGAGATGTAGATGGTAATTCTTTGTTCATATATCTAATCAATTTCAATCTAACCCTCTATACATATATATACATGGTATAAATAATGTAACCTATGTGGACAATCAAGAGTCCATTCATGAAGGGTTACAATATAAACTAATGACATATAAGGATTACAAGGAAGTTAAAAAGATAGTCATATTATTGAGGATGTTACAAGCAATAATGGGCATACACAATTATAATTTTGTAACAAAATAATATTTTAATTTTAGACTTATAGTGAATCACTTAAATAGATAGTTAGGTTTTTATTTAAGTTGAAAAGAAAACTTGCATTAAATTTAGAAATTTACTACATTAAAAAATCTATAATAATATTTGATCATATTATATTCCGTTTATGTTCGTGAGACCGAAACGATTACTTGTAGGTCAAATAATTAGAAAGAGCGTCGATGAGGGTCCTCTTAAGTTGAACTTCAAAGATCTCCAAGATAAACAGTATGCACCAAGAACAAAGTTACTGGTCTTGGGTTGATGCTTTGAGGAAACTCACTCTGGTATCTAAGTAAGGGAATGAACAAAGAAATTCCAGTGAATGTCTCCTAAGTGCTTGTTGTTCAGATATTCCTTAGTGAGTATTCTTACTTGCTTTTTGGGATAAGGGAGAGTGTATTGAACTTTTTGGAGACTATTATTCTTATTTGTCTTTGGTGTATAAATGAGTATTTATAGAACGAATAAAGAATGAAGTTGACTCACATACTTCATATTGAGCTTTACTGAAGAAAAGACCTCAGCTCATATATCTTTTGAGTATGGAACAACCAAAAGTTGGTTTAAGTATTGGGCCAATAGTTCATGTTCATATGTGATTGAACCTTTACATATTGTACATCATTTTTTTCTCCCCTAAAGACCTTATAATATACTTTTTCTCAATCTATTCATAGAAATTCCCTAAGCAAGGGAAACAACCACCATTGATGATCATCATCTTATATTTCATCATCTCTTCATCACCAACAACGCGTTACCTATACCATCCTCAATAATATAATTTAAAATATGCAATATGAATGTTGGATAGTTAGGTTAGGGTTTTTGAGGTTTAAATTAGGAATGGAGTTAAGTGAATATAAATTTGGAGAAATTTTAGTATATCTTTGAGTGAATAATGCATTATGTACTTATCTCCCTAAAAATAAGAATCTACCTATCTAATAAGTTAAAGGTTCACAAAAATCAAATACTTCATTAAAAGGTAGGTGTGCATTAGAAAAACCTGTTTATAATTAGGTGATTTAAGATATGTGTAATATTTTCTCTAGTCTATTGTTTGACTTAATGTTATTGATTAACGATGATTTTATTTCGAACAGAATTATTTTTTTTTGTTGTTTTCTTATGTTTTTCGCTTGTCGATCCTCATTTTTTTTTAATGGATGATGGGTCTTGTTATTTTGTTATTTTGTTAATTGGAATTGATTTTTAACCGATATTACTTATGTAGATGTAGAGAACGTGAGCATTACAAGTTAAGAGTAATTTCGGTTTTGAATTAGAGTGATTCATCACATTTTTGAGATAGATCATGGATTATATGTTTGACATTTTGCTTGTCAAAAACAATACATATTTTCATAGACTAACTGTATGACTTTTCTATCTGGAAGACATTGTTTTGAATATTACATTCATAACCATGTAAAACATACGTACATAGTGTTTAGTTTTAGACCTCACCCAATGGTGTAGTATTTCCATCATACGAGGACATTTTTAATAAGATAACACTATGAAGAACTTTTTTTGTTTCCTCAACAAAACTTGTCAATTAAAACATGAAATT
This sequence comes from Dysphania ambrosioides, assembly GCA_026401315.1. Classification (NCBI taxonomy): domain Eukaryota; kingdom Viridiplantae; phylum Streptophyta; class Magnoliopsida; order Caryophyllales; family Amaranthaceae; genus Dysphania; species Dysphania ambrosioides. The sequence goes on along the minus strand of CM048659.1, from coordinate 2,638,705 downwards.
TGGTAGGGGAGAGAAAAAATTATTTTATTATAAGTAATTCTTATTTCTCAAAATATAGAAATTAAAAAGTTATAAAAAAATTATTTACCATAATTTTTTATTCCCTATAAAAAGATATTTATATTATTATATTTTTAAAATATTTAAATTTTACTCTAATCATAGAAGAAAGTTTTAATAGTGAGAGTTGTAATATTAGGATAGGTTCTAATATTACAAGGAGGGTATTAATAAGAAAGGTTTTGTAAAAGGTGGGTTAGTATGGTATTTATGGCTTCAAGTGGTGTTGTACACTCCAAAATCACAGAGATGCTTCTGCTTTGATCATGCTCCAAAATAATAACGTGATTTACAGAGAAATCATTATTGATATTTGCTTGCGACAATCATTACCAACAAAATAACAATGGCATATATCATATCCTTTACTTACATGTGACATGACTCATCTTAGTCATAGTTGATAATTTAGCGTAAAAACCTAACCTATGCGTCCACCTTAGTGCATACCTTGATACCTTAGTAGTACCTTACTGTTGCTGAGAATGTAAGACACTGAGACTTTACATTGTGATAACTGAGATTAGTGTAATTCAGGATGGACCTTAAACTTATGTTCCAATGCAGTTGGTATCCTGGTTGTTGACAACATTGTAGTATAAGGTGGATGATCGATCATCGAATTTGGAGATCAAGTGATGCGCCAAAAGTCCACAGTATTTCTTCCCCAACCTCGCGATGAAAATGTCAGTCACTTTCTTAAGCATGCTATCTTCTTGTATCCATGGTTGCTTCGCAAACTCCACCAGGGGAATCCACTGCATATATTTTAGTACTCATTTGATTGTCCAGATAGCCATAGTGTTATGCTAATTTCACATGCAATAAGTATAATGTGCATACCTTTGCAGCTTCGATTTCTTGACCATCGACCTTGATTTCAGTTGAAAGAGGCTTAAGCATACAGATGAAGAACAAATCTGATTTTTCAAATGCCATGTTCTGTGCATGCCTGAAAATTGAGAGACGCGGTTTAAGTTTCATGCATATAAACTGCTTCTACCTGCAGAATTTGTTTTATAGATAATGCATATAGGTTCTGCCACTTTAATTGAAGTTCACTTTCAGTAGGAGACGTGGTATCTCTACTTAAAACATAAATGATGTTGATCTGCCTTCACCAAAAAAGGGCTAAAAGTCTAAGAGACGATTTAGCGAGGACATAAACAGAGTTTACTTACCTGAAAGCAATTACTTCTACAAACTCAGTATCAATCTGCAAACAGTCAATACAAAGAAATCAGCATTTGTCCATTGCAGAAAGTGGAAACATGCCAACATTCATTGTATAACAATTGGTTTAGTATCACTGCCAACAAATGGGTTTGATCTGATACTAAACCGATTGGCCGGTAGCAATAATCAATGTTACTGAAATCTTGTTTTGATTTTCAAAAAACTGGACTGCAAAACTTGCAACAATAGCGAATAGGTTAAACAAAGTGTTCATCTCACCCCAGTTTCCTCCTTGACCTCTCGAACAGCTCCAGTGTATATCTCTTCTGACTAATAAGCAAAAATCAGGAGCAACATGAGCTAAGTACCCAGTCTACATAGTCTTGGATTGAATGTTTGGAACTTCTACGGCATAGCCATAGAAAAAGCTTGAAAATTTGAGCCAGGGAATATATTAATTACCTCTTGAATGAAACCAGTAGGAATTTTCCAAAACCCGACAAAGGGTGCAGCACAATACTTCTCTTGCACTACAAGAACCTATATATAACTCATTGCCAATAAACAACAATTCTCAGATGATCTTCACTTATACTAAAGTGTAAATATACAACAGAGTAGCAAGCAAATCGCACCTCATTTTTGTCATTAATGACAAATCCTCCAACCCCGACTTGGTGCGAGGCATTGGCCGGTAGGAAACAAGGCCCTTCAGGTATCCAGTAGGTTAACATTACATACCTACGTTCTGCGTGATGATACTGGAACCCTTCCTGAATAATTGTTTCAACATAATTGTTACACATGATGCTTGTAAAAGCTTTGTTCTATTAGATCATTTGATTATCGTAGTGTGTATTGAGATATACTATGAATATACTATCACTACAAATACCTTAACCAGAGCACAGGACATATGTGGCCAATCATTTTGAAATGAACAGAGTGGGGAGTATCTAAAATATCAGTGAAAATGCTCAAAACAGCAAAAAAAATGCTGAAACTGCACTATAACTCTCTCCGGGCGTAATAATAGTCACGATGATACCGTAATTTGAACTAGTAAAGTGACAACTAAATATAGACTTATAAAGTTTTCCTAGGATTAAGTGGTAAAACTCACCTTTACAGCAACTGGTACAAGTTCTGAATATTTGGATGGTAATTTAAGCCAAACTCCTTTCTTTCCCTGCAGTGATTGATGACCAAACAAAGACAAAAGCGTGAAGAGACTAATACCTGTTTACAATCAATTTGATTAAATTTCAAGTAATCCACCATTGATCATCAGAAAAATGGGATTACTTTACCTTCACTATCCACTGCCATAGTGATGATTGAAGCAGTGAAGCAAAAACATTTGGATTAGAGGGTAGTTTATCTGGATCAACAATGACTCCTCCATACTCATCATCGAAATAATCCAATGTTCTTGAAATTGCTTCATTTATCCCATCAATCTTACTTTGGAACAACAAAGTTGAAGTGGCTACTTTACCACTAGTGGTTAAATTTGAAGCCACTGAGCACATTACTGCACAAAACACAAGAAACAACCTTTGATCAAAATCTTAATCGAAAAACACAACATCATTAACCTACCACTTTACACTAAACACCTATATAAAAACTAAAAAACATATTTTCATGAAGTGGACTTTAATATGATTCGGGGGACTAGATTTATTCTACAGTCAGTATCCTATACAATACACCCGAGACTGATTGAATTGGTTACTGGGATAAACTTAGGACAGGGATACCCTGTTTTTGCTCGGTTTTTAAAGTTATGAAATTAAAAAATCAAATTAAGAGAAACTTACAATTGAAGCTCAAAATCAAAAGAAAATGCAGCTTAAATATTAATCAAACTATAAGAAAAAGAGGGTGCAAATATTTATATAAAAAAAGTACCTTTAGAAGAGGACTTTGGATATGAATGCACCCCAAGAAGGGAAGTGGGGTATGAAGTTCTGAAACCAACCTCTTTAGGAAGAGCAAGAAATGTAGATTCAAGCATTTTGAGCTCCATTAATTAAGCTTCTTAATAAAGAGCTTATGTCCCAGATTAAAATAATAAAGTTTGGAGATTGATGTGTCAGCTTTGACGTGACTAACTTCAGTTGAAAATAGATAGGATCACAGATATTACATGCGCAGAAGAAAAAAGACAAAGTACAGACGGTTTGAGTTCTCTTTGCTGAATGTTGTATCAGTTGTACTCCCAAGATATCTGGATTCTTCAGTAAAGTTGGTCTTATAATGAATTGAAATAAGTACTCCTACAGCAACAAACTGGACTCTGTCACGCAAGATAGCATTCATGTTCAGTTTCATTCCGTCCTAGAATCATTTTTAACCAGCGCACTTACTTTAAATTATACAAATTTGACTCTCAAAATAAAAATGTGGTAAATAAAGAAATACAGAGGGAATATGTGATATTTTTAATATTTTTAATGTTGTATTACTAATAATATTTTATATAATCAAATCGATGTATTGGAATTATGTTACTCAGAGTACAAATTGTATTACTTATAATTTATGTAATCAAATCGATGAATTGGAATTATGTTGCTTAAAGTGCAAATTTTACTCCACCCTACACATTTATGCTGAATTGCTGATGTTACATACTTACACCAGCCATTAAGCTTGAGTCGGATTATGTTAACGGTTTAACCCCTTTTTTTTTATCAAATTTCTATTCGTGTGTAAAAGCCTTTATTTTTCAGAGTTCATGCCTTTACTGTACATTGCTCATGCCTTCATGGCCGGTGATCACAGTGGATCCCTTGACTTCAAGAATGGCATAGATTAATATCAAATGGATATGCCTATGCGAAAAATTACTTCTGTGTTTAAACAACATAATGTTTGATAATTCATAAAATGATGCAATTGAATGGAATTATGAAATTAAAAATTAAAAATAGCCCTATTCTGTGAAAGTCAATTTCAGTCTCTTAATTAGTATAACAAAAAAAAATCAATGATCTAACACATTCGAAACACTAATAAGTTAGTAAAAGATCAATTTTAATCAATAAATGTAATTTCAATCTTAGTAAAAAAATACTTAGACCGATTATTATAAACTCTTTAAGATTCTAAATGATAATTTTTAGTTTTCTTTGCACATAGTACTTCAAAACAAAAGAAACCTGCAGTATAAGTTATGTCAATACATATATAATTGGATTATTAAGTGTGATTAATGAAATTTTAAGAACATTTATTAACATCTAAATAAGATTTCATGCATACAATTTACACAAATGTATTTCAATAAGTTAGATATACCTTTGATATATGCATGAGATTAAGAATAGGGTTTTCATACTCTTTTGATGTATTATACAAGTGCATGTGTTTAACCTAATTGATCTCCTTTATATATAATCAACCAAGCACATAAAATCCTAATCCAGTCCCTATTAGGTTGCCATACCTATTAGATAAAAAAGTGTACAAAATTTTATCCGATTATCTTTTATTTTTTTTTGACCTCATAGGACCCTAATAAGGTATAAGCCCAGTTACATTAAACTTATATATCGTAATTGTTTGTAATAAAACGTTACAATACTAAAATAACAGAATAAATTATTTTCATAATAATCTTAGTATATAATAAGTAATTGTGGAACAATCAAAGACACTTTCTTCATAATAAACTTTGCATGATATATCTTCAACATAATCATTATAAGTATGACATAAAACTATGTAGTCATCACTGATCAGCGTCACAGCGTGAGTCACGATTTCTTGAAAAATAATTAACAAGTTGTTCGAAACATGAAAAGTTAAATTAAGATCGGAGATACTGGTCATAATTTAGTTTCAAGATTGATGTTGTCATAGCCCACTAGAAATTGTAAGATACGGAGTACATAACTAACAGTAACAGCAGATGCATAAAGAAAGGGTTGGGTGCTTTGGGATTTGGAAGCTGGCTCATGATTTGGGGACAGGCGGCCTAATCATGAAAGACGATATTTCTCTTTAGGGAATTTTTTTATATATATATACCAATCTGTTTTCATACTTTGCCTTTCATTCACACCGTCATTTTTTTTATGCAATTTTTTGGGTAGAAATTTCATTCCATCAATTAGTAAATAAAAAAAAAAAAATTCCGTTATCAACTCTCTATTTTTGAAGTAAAATTTTAATATTTTCGTACATAACACAATAAATGTCATTTTATAGAGAATATAAAATTATGACCTTAATTTTTTTTTCATCTATATATTTGAGAAAATAGCCATTACGAATGATAAAATTAACATTATTTCTCTATTCTACCAAGTGTCATAATTTCATTAATGAGTTTTTGCTAAGGAAATAATCATTTTTTCTCATGATTTTTTTCCTTTTCTCCATATGAGTATTTCACCCTGAAAATTTTTCACTCAAAATTTTCACCAATAAAATTTTAGATGAATCCTATTCAAATTTACATTTAGATAAATCAATAAAATTCAACTTAAATATATTAATTTTTATAAAATAATAAAAATTTATAATAAATATTTTAAACTTTAACTCTATAAAAAAAATAGGATAAATATTAAAAGACATAACGAGTAACAAATAGGGAAAAGATGGTCAAATGGATAGGTCACAATGTTCATAAACGGTTACAGTACGGTTAACCATTATAACGATTATTGGAAAAGGTTAACCGTAACTGTATCGTTAAGTAACGGTAACCAGTTATCGGTTATCGTTACGGTTAACCGTACATTGCATTTTTCTACTGTTTGGCTCTTGCTAACTTAGTAACTTGTTAAGCGTCAATATGCTAGATTTTTTTTAACATACAAGAATTGAAAGGCTACAACCAACAGTCCCACACTCTACAAGCAAATTCGAAGAAGTTTAAACATTAATCATTGCAAGCATTTACTGTCTGATTAATCACAAACTTAGCCAACCCTGTGATCACTACTAGATGTGGTTAATAAAATATCACAACATACCAATGCAAAGATTCATTAATGTATAAATACTACCTTCAAAAGTTCATTCAGGTATATGTACATCATACCTCTACAATAGCATTAGCTAACTTAAATATCGAACAGATTAACATTTTTTTTCCTTATTGCAGCTACTCCTAATGAATTAAGACAAAGCAAATCAATCCTGAGTACTTGACCCAACTCCTCCTTTTCTAGATGTTAGTAAATCTAGCTGCCTTGAACAAACAAAAGTGATGAAATTCAGTGATATTCCAACTGAAAGAACCTGAAATTTGACGTTCAAGGTGAAAATACCAACATACAACCTAGAGTACTAAGGAAGAAAAGTATGTATCCTGCGATAAGAAAGATAAAGCTAATGTGGACAATATTAATATCCCACCCTTCTTCCCATACCGGAAGTCCTGAACAACAGAACAAGTAGTCTTTGAATTGGGAGAAAAAGGGAGACTGGGTGGGAGTTGTGATGTTGATACTCAATCCGTCGGCTGCTTGAGAGTTGAGGTTAACATTAGGTTTTAACTTTATCTTTTAGGATTAAGTTTTTTATAAAGAATAATATCGGTTAACCGTTTACAAAAATTCCATAACTGTAACCGTTAATCGTTAATGTTAACGGTTCGGTAACCATAATCGTAACCATAACTGTTAATTTTTAACAGTTCGATCAAATAACTGTTAACATAAACCGATTATACACGGTTAACGCTTATGGTTTTTTTTGCACACCCCTAGGTCACACGACAGGATTGTTTGGATAAATGTATAATTAAGTGCCCCGCATATGCAAGAGGCCCATAATAGTGTTTTTGAGCCCAAGCCAGTAATTGACCCAAACTTTGACAGAACAATAATCTTTGAAGAAGCCATGCGGCCCATTCCCGGTTTTCGTGCACTTTATAAAGCTGCCCAAAGTCTCAATTGTCAAGTATTCTTTTCAATTGACGGATCAATTACATATTTGCGTACAAATTACTAGTGATTTGTACGACACTCTTTTTTTCATAAAGTTGTGTACATTTCTTTGGCAATGAACATCTATCCGAAGGTTATTTGTCCCAAATAAATATCATCAGGTTAGCGGTAATTCATCTTCTATCAGCTCAGGTTCATCTTTAAGCTTCAATTTTATGGGTAATTGCTTTGTAGTTTGTACAACGATAAATATGAAATTTTCTCAATAAGACCATAAATATGAACTGAAGCTTTATTATAGTCCATCAAAATAATGAATTCACGTATATTTTATCGATGCAAATATATAGATTTTTTAATAAGAGTCCATTCATTTGAAAAAATTTATACAGCCACCTACTCAATATACACATGGTGAAGATGGTATGTCGACAGTGTGGCTAATATGGTTCATCCATCTAAGTACCAAAAAAAAAAAACTTTCATCGCATTTGAAATTTCTATGCGAGTCAAGCCCGCTGATACTATGCATGTAAAAGTGTAAAACCATTCATAAGACAAATAAAATGTGGAACTGCACACGAAATATCCATCATTTAAACATTTAATGAACTGTTATTCTAAAGTGATTAAGTGAATAGGTGATAGACTCCTAGCGAAATGTAGGGTTCTACTAAAATGGTCCACTGTCTTTTGTTGGTTATGAAGAAAACAAATTACGGGGAATATATCATTGCCTACATAATTTAGGACTATTCCATAATACCTATTCTTGTATTCAGATATATAAACTACTATTTATAATTTAGGAGTATATAATATAATATATGTTTATGTTTGAGGGATCACTAAATCTTATTTGAGGATTAAGTAATGAGTACGAGGAGATTGCTTGAGGTTCAGACCTCTTCAATTAACCGTCTGCATAAAGAACAAGAGTTACTAGCTTTAGGAGTGATGTTCTGATGACACCAACTCCGATGGCTAAGTCAGTTACTCGACTAAGGAGCTATTAAGAGGAGATCTCTTGTGGTCGGAGTGATAGAGGAGGTTGCAAAAAGTATCCTTACTAGAGAGAAGTTCTGCTCTCGAAGTAAATGTATCTGATTGTGTGTTTTATCAGAGAGTCGACTCTTTGTCTCTTGCCCATAAATGAGTATTTATAGCAGAAGAGCTGGTGGGCCAATGCTTGAGCCATGGTTGGCTTGTGACCGTTGAGGTGGGTTTCAGCTCATGGTCAACTAAGAGTTGGAAAGCCCAAGATGAAGATTTGGAGTTGAGCTTCAACTTAATAGGTTCAATCAGTATTGGACTCATACAATATATATATATATATAAAAGTATATAGTCATGCGGCCATGCCTCTATACATACGCAAGATAAAATGTACGTCAAATAGTTGATTAATAATTCTTCGTCGTCCAATCCATCTGCAATCTACAATCGACCACACATTTATGTTTATGATCAGCTTCATTCATGTCAACTTGTTAAACGGCTTTTTGCTACTTAATACTTGTAGTAGTTAGGCAGCTTTTGGTGGGCCCCTTTTATGTCTCGCCAGCCGGTATCATACCTCTCCTATAATTAATGCACTATGATCAAGAAAATTATACTTTGTATTTTGTATGAGATTGACAAACGACTTATGTGCTACTCTTTTATCCCTAAAAAATTGCCTTAATTTAACTTTACGGTCTCTAATATATGACTTTAAATTTTTTTATATCCAAATTCATAAGGTAAAAGATTATAAAATTTAATATTTTAAAAATTTACATTGAGATATATGCAATAAGATCCTATTTGAATATATTATTTATTATAACATGATGAGAATTTGTGATTAAACTTTTCGAACTTTGACTCTAAATATTGTATTGGGGTGATCTTTTAGGGACGAATGAAGTAATTTGTAATGTGTTTATAATTTAACACTAGTAAAATATTTAAAAGGTGGTTGTATTCAATTCGTCTCAGTTATAATTTTAGTTAAAATAATGTGAAAATTTAAAAAAAAAAATACGCCGTCTATTCTACTAAAAAAATTAAGTGACACTAAGTATCAAGAGTGCTTTTGGGGTGGGTCAATCAATAGTCATGGAGTTCGATATAATGCATGCGCAATATTATGAAAGTATATGATGTTCCAGCGGCTAAATCTAGCTCTCATAAGTAAGTATTGTGATAGGCTTGGTTCGAATCCTAATCCCTACAATTCCTTTTTTTTTTATTCTTTCAAGTTTTGACTTAATCTTTTTTTTAAAAAATATATACTTTCCTAAATCTTTCATGACATTGATTTAAAATTCTGTTAATAAAAGAATTAGTATTCTATAAATCTAAAAAGGGGAATATTTTTAATGGAAAATTATTATATTTTAAAATAATAATAATAACAATCACATCTTTAAAGTTATTTACGAGTTTATTTATACTCATTAAGGTATTGCATTTTATTTTATGGAATAAACTCAATTGATTCGATTTCTTTAATTTTTGTGCAAATATTTCTAGTTAGATACACCACTAAAGTTAAAATAATAAATTTTGTGGAACTTTATTTACTACCAATAATTTATTCAAACCGTCACCATAATTGACCATTTTACGCTTAAATATTATTATTATTATAATTTTTTCAAAAGAAACCTGATTATTATTAGTATGACTCATTTCGAATACAATATAGAATGCACAAATATTTCATATGGGTTAGAGTATTAATTCTAAAATTTTAAAACCAAAAACTAAAAATTGGTTATTTCTCTCCTCTGACTTAGTTCAAGACATTCCATATAATAATTTTATTCTATTCACTCACATTGTAAATTAATAGACCTATACTTGATACATACCCTGACCACATGGTTGATAAACTATAATTACCTATACAGCTAGACTTCATACCTCGTGCTATGATAATTCCATTGCTAAATGTTTATACATCGCAAGTTGTGCAAGTGATCTATCATCCACCTCCTTCCCCACCCCCACCATAAGAAGGTACAATTAGATGTTGATTACAAATCCAACAAATAAAACAAATGCAAGGTAGAGGACAATCCAAAGTCCCATACATTGTCACGCATAATGCCATTCACGGAAGGGGCCGGGAAAATTATAGAGTGTGATGTTGCCATTTCTTGACTTATTGCAAATGGGTACAACTTAGAAAAGCCCACCCACCCAACACATTTAGACCCACCAACCCATACATCAATACATATTCCTAATTGTGACGCATTCTGAACCAATGTAATGCCTATCATTAATTGGTACCATGGCTGTCTCAAATCTTGACAAATTGTAGTAAATGGCTGCAAAATTTCCAATCAATGAGTCTGCAAAGAATATTATTAAGTATAGAAGTACGTTCTTTTGAATATTTCATCACAAGCACAACTTGTGTTTTTAGACAATAATTAAGCGAGCCATTGTGCATACTTGTTATTTATTTTTGACGAGAAACATATGTTAGCTTTCAACATTTTTTACTATTTTGGTTGGTTTGTGTTTAGATGGTGAGTATGGGTTTCAAAATTAGAGTCTCGTGTCATCAGGCTCAAGCAAGATTTCTTAACTTCAAATGGCCATCGAAGCTTGAAGTAGTTCATGTGTAGGCCTTGCAAGATATCTTGATGATCATCTTCTACTTCAGATCTTTTCAATTTGGTCCATAGAGGTAGCTGCCTAGCTAGCTAGGCTATGATCTCCATGCATGTAATCAAACACCAGTACACAACGTCAACCAATCTTACCCATTCCTTGCCACTAGCCACTTACCATGCCCTATGTATTGATAACTAGAAAGAAGAATTATGAGAAAATATTTTTATGTGACTTCATTAAGGGAAAACTCTCAATATAACTCCAAGAGTTATATCAAATATAAGATATAACTCACAAAAGATAAACATCATACAAGATATATCATAAAGATAATTATATCCTATTACTCCCCCTCAAGTTGGAGCATATAAGTCACAAATGCCCAACTTGTGTATTAAGTAAGCAAATTGTTGACGACCAAGAGCCTTGGTCAAGATATCTGCCAATTGTTGACCAGTGGGTACATAAGAAGCCACAATATTCCCGCTTTGCAACTCATCACGAACAAAGTGACAGTCAACTTCAATGTGATTGGTACGTTCATGGAAAACAGGATTCTTTGCAATATGCAATGCAGACTAATTATCACAATGAAGTATCATAGACTTAGAGTGTAACACACCGAGAGAATATAACAGAGATTTTAACCACTTAAGCTCACATGTTGCAACCGCCATAGCTCGGTATTCCGCCTCCGTAGAAGAACGAGACATCGTCGGTTGCTTCTTAGTCTTCCAAGAAACTAGTGACCGACCAAGAAGCACAAAATAACTTGTCAAGGATCGCCAAGTCAAGGAACACGCCGCCCAATCACTATCACAAAATGTTGTCAATTCCAATGGACCAGGGTGAAGGAGTATACCTTGTCCTGGACAACCTTAATATAGCGTACGACATGAATGACCGCATCCCAATGTGTCGTCTGTGGTTTACTCAAAAATTGTGAAAGTATATCAAAAGAATAGTTAAGTTCTAGTCGAGTTACAGAAAGATAAACCAAACGTCACACCAAATGCCTATATTGATCCGGTTTATCGTACGGGTCATTATCCACATAAGCCAACCTGTGATTTTGCTCCATGGGTGTTTCAATTGGCTTACATCCCAACATGCCAGTTTCCGACAAAATATCCAAAGCATATTTCCTCTGAGACAGAAATAATCCGTTGTTGCCACGTGCAACCTTAATACCAAGGAATATTTCAAAACACCAAGATCTTTCATATGAAAACATAAACTCAAATAATTCTTAAACCGCAAAATCATAGTATGTGAAGAACCCGCAATGATTAAATCATCAACGTAGACAAGCACATGAACTACTGTATGACCTTTTTCATAGCTAAATAAAGAATAATCTGCATAAGATAGTTTAAAAAGAAACCTTCGCAAAGTGGCAGATAACTTCGCAAACCATTGGCGCAGAGCCTGTCTTAACCCATATAAAGACTTTCGCAACCACAAACCTTCCCGGGAATACGACTATTGTAGCCGGGCGGTGGTCTCATATAACTTATTCTTCCAAATCACCATGAAGAAAAGCATTGCACACATCCATCTGATATAACTCCCATTGTCTAGATATAGACATAACAAGAAAAACAAGTATGGTACCCATTTTGGCAATAGGAGCAAACGTTTCATTGTAATCAATACCTTCAATTTGCTGATTGCCATGAACCACCAATCGACTCTTAAGACGTTCAATTTCTCCATTTGCATGACGTTTAATCTTGTAAACCCATCTGCTGCCAATAGCTCTCTTTCCCGGAGGCAAATCCTCTAATGTCCACGTAGCATTACGTTCAAGAGCATCAATTTCTTCATTCATAGCTTTGCGCCAACCCGCATCTTGCACGACCTCCTTGAAGGAGGTCGACTCTTTCTGAGATGAAATAGTTGCAAGAAAATGTTTGTGTTGTATAGAGAAATTATCATAATTCACATAACAAGCTATATTAAAAGGTTTACCTGAGGAACGAGATGGAGCAAGAAAAGCAGTTGGTGTAGGGGGGTCTATCATAACCGTATTAGTGACAAAATCACAAAGACGAGAAGATGGAATTTTAATACGATGACCTCGACCAAGATCATCACTAGACTCTCCCTTAAGTCATCACTATGAGAAACCTCATTGTTTGAATGCAACGTACCATCGGCAGCAAGGTCCACGGCAACCTCGCGGTGGGGCGGGACAGATAGCGGCACAATTGCAGTGTCTTCTGCCTCACGGGATACAACAGTAGCAGGGAAGACCACAACTTTTCCATGGTGACAATGGGCAGACAACGGTACATCTGTGGATTGAGCTGGAGAACGTGGGTAAGCATTCGAAAAAATATCAAAATCATCGTCATCCACCCAACTAGGAGGATGTTAGGATAAAAACATGTCGAGGTTCACCGTAGGTGAATGTGTAGACACGACATAGCTAGAGAAGGGAAACACATTCTCAAAATACTTCACATCCCGACTCACAAAATATTGATGAGAATCCAAATCATATAACTGCCATCCTTTTTTACCAAAAGGATACCCAGCAAAGAGACAACGTCGTGACCAAGGCCGAAATTTATCTTTAATACAAGGCCATCGTGTTAAAGAGGAAGGATTAGGAGGACTACCGAACAACAATTCATAGGGAGTTTTATTTGCTAGCAAAGGTGTGGATGTTCTATTAATCAGATGACATGTAGTCAAAACACACTCCCCTCAAAAATCAATAGGCAAGTTTGCCTAAAACCGTAAAGTACGAGCCACATTGAGAATATGTTTGTGTTTGCGTTCCACCCTACCATTTTGTTGCGGAGTATCAACGCAAGAGGTTTGTAGCAAACAACCATTAGTATCAAAAAAAATTTCGATATAAGAACTCTTGTCCATTATCACTGCAAAGAACTTTCACACGTTTATTAAATTGTGTGTAGATCATAGAGAAAAAATCTCTACTCAACTCACCAACCTCATATTTTCCAACCATTAAATAATTCCATGATCAACAATGGTTAGAAAATAATGAGCACCACTACTAGAAGCAATACGATAAGGGCCCCAAATATCACAATGAATTAAACCAAATAAATCAGTTGCTTGTTAGTACTTAAAGGAAAAGAGTTACGTGGTTGTTTAGCCTTCAAACAAATATCACACCCAAAATCACAATCTTTATTTGTCCCACTATGACCTACACCTAGAAAGGAACGAATCACATTCATAGAAGGATGACCCAAACACATATGCCATAATCGAGCCGACTCCTCAACTGTGGTGTTTGCCTAAGTATGACGTACTGGCCGATAAAGATAGACCCCGTTAAACTGCTTCCCCGCACCAATAAGGTTCCTCAAACTCTGGTCTTGAATAGTACATAGCTTGTTAGTGAATAAGACAATTAAATTTTGTTTCTCAAGCAACTGAGAAACCAACAACAAATCGCAAGTGAGTGCGGGAACATATAACAAATTATCAAGAATTAGATTAGAACTCAATGTAATATGACCCTCCTTAGTGGCGGTAGTGCTTTTGCCATTAGGGAGTTCTACGGGTTCTGAACCGATATCTCGAATGTCATCAAATAAAGTAATATTACCAGACATATGATTGGAGGCACCAGTATCAATAATCCATTGGTCCAAGTAATTCTTACCATGCAATTTTGAAGTGGAAGTAGAAGGAGCCTTAATGGCAGCAATTAATTGTTAAACTTGCGCATCCGTAAGAGTAGGAAGCGTACTACGATCAACATAATTTGTAGTCGATGTGTTACCACCTGTGGAAGTCGAGCGCGAACGATCCATGGCCGCTGCAACAACACCACGCCTACCATGACCACCACCTCGACCGCTACTACGCCCACCACGGCTGCCTCCACGACCCGATGATTGAGCCCAATCAGGCACCCCATGGAGATCGAAGCACTTGTCCTTAATGTGACCTTTCTTAACACAATGTTAGCACATCCGAATCTGATTATCACGCACTTTACCATCAACAGCAAATCCGACTACCTCACCTCGAGACTCTTGTCCATCAACAACAGATTGATGTCTTTTAGCAGCAAGACATTTTCCCAACGCATAAGCTAGAGTAGGCAAGGGATCGAGCAACAACAAACCCGAGGCCACATCACGATACTTCTTCGAGTCTAAGCCCATAAGAAACTTATGCAATTTTTCATTTTCTAGCAACGTAGCATATTCTTTAGCAGCTGAACATGAACATACGGGCAACTTAATAGCACTCTCCGATTCTTCCCACAAGGTACGCAATTCACCATAATATTCCGAGACCGAACGACCATGTTGTTGACAAGAAGCAATCAAAATTTTCAGATCATGAATACGAGGACCTTACGAAGGGAGTATCTATCACATAAATCATCCCACAAGTTTTTCACATTATCTGGCAAAGTAATTGTCCTACGAATGGAAGTATCAATAGTATTGTAAATCCACGCAACAAGCATTGAATTCACAATCTCCCATTGAGGCAAATCTGGAGATTTCTCATTGGGCTTGGTGATAAAACCATCAATAAATCCTAATTTATTCTTAGCCCAGAGATTATTACGAATAGAGCGCACCCATTCATAATAATTATTACATGTTAATGAAATAGGACTAATAAGAGTATATGTACCCTCAGAAGGATGCAAGTAATACGGGGTGAAGGGAGCATAAATCGGGGCAACCATAAAACACACGAGCACGAGAGAAACCGACAACAAGAAATAATCTCCTACAACAAGAGAGTAAGTACACACACGAGAGCACTACAAGGGAACCCCAACAGCAAAAACTTACAGTACGTGGAGCACCAAAAATTGACAGCAGAAACTTGACAGCAATGCAATACAAAACTGCACAACACCTTTGATTTTGTGTGATTAGAAGCACCACAATCTTGTTTAAGTGGGGCAGCAGTAGCAATTGAAGAAGAATCACACACCGACAGTAAAGAGATACCGATACTCACAGCACCGAACACCAAAAAATAAAACACCGAACAGAAACGAAAGAGAGGAAAAAAATTTAGAAGGCTCTTGATACCATGATAAACTAGAAAGAAGAATTATGAGAGAATATTTTTATGTGACTTCATTAAGGGAAAACTCTCAATATATATACAAATAACTCCAAGAGTTATATGAAAGATAGGATATAACTCACAAAAGATAAACATCATATAAGATATATCATAAAGATAATTATATCATATTATATATATTGAGTACAATGAGCAGTGATCTTAATTCCTCCTCCTATAGTACAACAAGATAAAAAAGATCATAATTAATTGTATGTTGTTCACCATTACATACAGGTGTGGATTCAATTGTTATCTTGATGGGTCAATTGGCCCAAAAAAATATTTTGGAAGTATTTTTTAGTATTATTGTTTGGTTATTTGGTAAAAAAAAATTATTATATGTTTGATTATCGATTATTAATCACTAGGTGGAAAATCCTAGATTCGCCATTGCTTACAAGAGGGTACCTTGATAGACATTTTGGTAGTTATTATTATTATTACTACGCTTTTGTCGGCCCGATGTTGACGGTGTAATATTGCTTTGGAAAACGTAATTTATGCTCCCGTTATTATTCTTTCGGTTCTTCTTTTTTCCCATTTGAAAAAACCAAGATAATATTAAATTTAGCATTAAGATTATATGAAAATAATTTAAATTAATCTGAAAATAAGATAAGATTCTATTAAAAAATAATACAAATGGATTGAGCGTTAAAGAAGCAGTGAAATCTCTAAAAAAAAGGGAGTAATTCAGTTGATAATATTGTATTTTGTTCATTTAACCGATGTCAACAAAATTATTACGTGTTTAGCTAAAGAACATATGAAATTAATATTATATATAGTGGATTAAGATAAATAAGAATCGGAGTTACTCCATAATTACAATCGGAGTTAAAAAAAACGACCAGACCAATTCGAATACTTACCGGCCTTGACGTACCCACCATTGTCTCCCACTTGTGAAGTGAGCCATTAAGTCAAAATTTCGTGCTTGATTTGGTTGACTGACTTTGCGTTGACGAAATTGCTTGGCTGACTTTGGCCGCACTGTAATGAGACAAACCATCAGCTTATGTTAAAATATACCGACCGAAAACGATTTACTACAGTGAATTACGCCCATATCATAATTAGTGGCTGATGCAAATTTAATAGAATACAAGGGAAGTTTAAATCCATAAGGATTAATAGCAAGATTGCAGGAGTAATTTTCATAGAGTCATTGTTTCATTTTTTCATACAGTAAATACAATTCTTGATCGATTTTAATTGGAAAAGTCTCAAATTAATTTACTCCTTTACTGCGTAAGAGGAAACCATTAATTACAAAAGTTACTTTTTTTTCAATAATAGAATTTAGATTGATATAAGAAATTGTAACTATTACTGCTACGGAGTACTTCTAATCTTCTTTAGCTATACAGAGTAATATATCCATTTTATTATAACCTGTATTATACATGACGAAGGGGAAATCAAGCTATATTAACAAAAATACGGAGTATTATTTTATGCTAATTATGATTAGTTACTCTTTATTATAGAGTATTTTGTTATTTATGTTTAGAAGTACGAGATTAAGTGTTACATGTGGAGTATGATGGATAAAGATAGGGAAAAGTTGTTAGCATGTGAATAAATAAATAAACGTAAAGGAGGTAAAGATGAAAAGTGTATGCAGCAAATAAAGTGATTTAGTATTATACGTATTACTCTCTGTTTTTTTTTTCCTTTTTTCTATATTTTTCGTCAAAAAATTTTACAAGTTCTTTTTACTTTGAATCTTCTATTGTAGGTAAATATTTGCATCTTTTGCATAAATTATTATTTTATTCTTGTCTACCTAAATTACTCTTTCAAGTAAAATTATGTGAATAGGAAAGAATTTTAATATTTAATTCTTTATGTATGTATGCCTTAATTCCTTCCATGATTTTAAATTGGAAGAATAAAAGCAAGTATTAGCATTTGAAGTAGTAACATAATAGTTTTATTATCCACATAGTTCTGACATTTTGTGCAAACAGAATCAAATATTACTTTATAATTCCTACTCTTTTCATATGAAATTTCTTTAAACTTTACTATTTCATCCATTTCAAAAACACAATTTTGACTTTTATTTTAGGAATAATCTGCTAACTAAGTCCTTTCACATCTACTTTTTAAATAAGTTAATAATTAATTACCAAATAACTACGCCTATTCATGTACAAATATGAATGTTAATAGTAATAGAAGACAACGAGAATATTGTTTTAACATTTTTAATTTATAATATAATGAAAGAACTATATACACTACAATATGTGTCATTAAAGAATATTATATAAATTGAACAACATTTGACAATATTAGCATATATTATTTGTAAACCCCAAAAATTTTTGAACAAGAAAGAAAAATCATATGCTACTGTAGATTATAACATTACGGATGCGAGGATGATTTAGAATTTTTTTTTTCTTTATTTACGAATTACCAATAAAGATATTTCAAAGACCCTCTTCCACTTTTGTGCAAATCAATCATCGAATTATATATCATGGTATGTTTTTCAACCAAAGCCTTAAATTATCTTTTGTTTGAAATATAGTTATACTAAATGAATTTTCTTTTAAAGTTCTTTTCACTGTGAATCTTATGATGTAAAAAATAAATTTTAGAAATTATAATATATTTTATAAATAGGTGAGTAGGAGAAATCCATATAAAATAAAACCCTTATATATTCTGTAAAAAATTATAAGGTTAGAAATTTAAGAGAAATATAACTCTAATTTTGTTTATCTAGCATCAGTAATTTGCTCAGTTAAAATTCCAACGTAGCGTGACACTTTTGGCGGAAAGTTGTGCGGCCAAGTATCGTTGTTCCGTCACTGATCCTAATTTTAATATTAGTTACTCCGTATATGTATGATATACAGAAATCATGAATTGTTTTTGTCAACTTCAAAAGTGATGACTTTAATAGGACTTGATTTATCTATCTTTTATACTCCTTTTGTTTTTTTTTCGTTTGTTTTTGCGCAAATCCCAGTATAAACTTCAAATTCAAATTTCTTCAATTAACTCATATTTAGAAAATATATATTGAGACAAATATATTAAGATCCCAAATGAATATATTTTTCATCTAAATTGGAGATGTAGTCAAAATTTGACTATAAAATCTACAATATTTTAAATAGGAAGAACAAAAAAGAACGGAGGGAGTGATACTTTTGTAATAACCCATATTAGTTATCAAAGGAAATCGTAAAATTTGAGAATTCCAATATTTCATAATTCATAATGATACCAGGTCAATTAATGTGGGGGAAAAAGTCGAATACCTTAAGAAAAAAATTGGCGGGGCAGAGATGATTCGAAAGTTCCGAACATATTATCTGACGAGGTCTGATGGTATGAAAATATATGAGACTGCAAGACTTTGACTGTTTTCATATTCAACTATTGATTTCTTTAACTCCCATATGCCGATGTCTCGTAGTTTCGATTGTCAAATCTATGGATGTTTGGTAGTCTTTAAGACGTGAGGATTTTAATAGTTTATCAAAATTCTTACCTTCCATTCATTCCATTTATTTGCTCGAGCCGTAATGTATGTTACCTTAAGTAGTTGATTTTACCTATAGTAATCATTTTTTTGTTGCATAATCATAAGAGTTATTACCTTATTCTTCTTTTTTGTTAAAAACTTTCATTTATTATTCCCTTCATTGCTTTTTATTCTTTCTATTTGTTTTTTTTTACATAAAATTAAAGACAAACATCAAAATTTAAAAAAATTTAATTTTGTATTTGCAAAAATTATAGAAACATATTTGAAAAATATACATTGAGATGAACTATTAAGATCCTATGCAATTATGTTTTCTCCTATAAATTTAGAAGAATTCATAGTTAAAGTTTAATATTAAACTCTAAAACATTCTAAATAGAACTTTTTATTAGGAACGAATTTTAAAACTTTTTGATTTGTACCACTACTATAGATAATGTCTTATAATTCATTTAACTCTTTGATCATTCAATATTCGTATTGTTTACTGCTATGATATTGCATACTAAGCAGTAGTAAGCACGTGTTGTTGGTGGTGATTTTCTTTTCCTATCATGGAGTTCATAAAAGTCTCCCACATTAATAGTAGCTACTCTATTTACACATTTCGTCGCTATTTGTGTACGTATTTTTATTTTTAGAGTTAAAATTTTAAAACTTTGACCACAAATTATAATTATGTTATAACAAATGATATATTTAAGTGGGATTTTATTAGATATACCTCGATGTAAATTTTTAAAATATCAAATTTTCATAATATTTACAAATTTAGTAAAAATAAAAAGTTTTAAAATTCGTAAAATAACAAACAAATAGAGAACGAATAAAATAATACTTATATTTTAGCATGTGACTATTAAACATAGATTTAACGAACTAGCCTAATGCAGCATCCTACTAGCTGACTACTTAGCATACATGCATCTACATGTACCTAAAAATTTGACAAGTTTACATGATTAAGATGATAAAACTAATTGATAAGAGTGGTAATTGATAAAGCAAAGGGATAAAATTATTTTATAAACCATAGCTTAAAATAATAAAAGGAATAAAAAAGTGAGGCAAAAACCAAATTTGATTACCTATCTCTCACCCTCTAAATAATATAAATTATAATAATAATAATAATATATGATGGAGTAGGACATGATGATGTTGTTCTCATCGCACAACATATTATTATTTTTCTTAATGATTATCCTATCTTTTGTTTTTTTTTTGTTGTTCCAATCAATTTGTTTAATATGAATAGCACGCAACTTGATCGGCATTCACCAACTTATTCAGCAACTTGAATGACCAGAAAAGTGGCCCCCAGCATCCCCACTTTGACATTATGACAAGCTTCATATTACAATATTCAAGTAATCATTTAGGGATCACTTTGAGATCAAAGCAAACTTTTGATTGAATAAATCGATTAAGATTCATAACATAAAAGAACAAACAAATCATGTGAAATTAATATGGAATTACAAAACTACAAGACCGCGAGTTCGGTATTTACATACAACACTCTTTTAACTACCTAACTTTTACTAATACGTTCTTTGTGAGTGCCCTAACGCTGGATGTGGAGATATCACATAACCGCCATTTGTGAGTACCCTAACGCTGGATGGGGAGATAACGGAGACAGGGGAGGTATTGTAAACAATCCATTTCCTGTCTTCACATCCAAATCCCAAAACGCCGTCCAACTTGACGGCGTCAACGGGAATGATTCATCACCCCCAAACGACACCGTTGACGTCTCCTCGGTTTTAACTTTCTTCGTTTTAACCACCTCAGCTTGTTTCTCTTCCACCTCTTTTCTCTTCTTTTTGCCGTTTCCTCCGTCACTCGGAACAGTCACGGTAGTAGCGGCAGCTTCCTCAACAAGCTTCCCAACCTCAAGCGGGAAGTTAAGGATCGCCTTGGAGCCACGAAGCTTGAAGGCGGCCTTATCATACGCACGGGCCGCTTCAATAGCAGTATCGTAAGTCCCGAGCCAAACACGTGACCCGCGCTTGTTTGGGTCACGAATCTCAGCTGCGTACTTCCCCCATGGTCTTCTCCTCACTCCTCTGTAGTGCCTCTGAGCCTCCTCCTTGTTCTCCGCAACCTTCTGAGTCGACTCGCCATCCGCCAGCTGAGTCGTCGCAACCTCAACCACCTCAAACTTCTTCGTCAGAGTAGGAACCGCAATCTTCATCATCGCCGGCTTCCTCTCCCTGAACTTCGACTTCGATCCGCCGGAAAACGTCGGGGAAGGCGTCTCCTTAGGCTGTTCAAACTTGGAGAAATCGACATCGAAGTCAAAATCAAACCCAAAATCAGAACTCTGCTCTTCCTTAACCGGTCCGGAATTGAGCTGCTCTTCTCCAGAAAAATACTCAGCAGAAACAGAAGTAGAATTTTGTGAGGAGAGAGAATCCTGAGAGACGAGAGAATTAGAAAGAGAGACCGATGATTCAGGTTTAACATCCCCAAAACAAAAATTAAAGGTATTATTAGTAGCATCATTAGCAAAATTATTGAGATTAAAGGTGAAACCAGTAGCAATAGGTGAAAGTTCACTAAATAGATGGCTCTTGATGAAGTCAAGAGCGGATGATTCGTGGGATGAAGACATGATAAAAGCTTATAGATGAAGCCTTAAGGTTTGACGTTTGAAATGACTCAAACAAACTTTGCAGATTCACGTTACAGATCTACAAAAGACGATTCAAAAGAGGATGTAAGTTTGAGTGGAGTAAGCAGTGTGGAAAATTGTGGTATATATAGAGGCCAAAATGAGGCTCAGCTTCTAGGAGGGTCATACCCATACGTGTCTATGAGGAACCATCCTTTTGTCTTCGTGCAACGTCCTTCATTTTGGGTGTCATCTCAGCCCTTCATTTTGTTTGAAAATTCCCGTATTGCGGCAGAGGATGGAAATCTCACCGTTGGTTTATTTTGGCACATTGCTTATTTATTTATTTAAAAAAAAACAATTATTTAATACTGTTGTGCAGTCTTTTCTGTTTAAGCTTTTGCGGAAGGGCGGCTTCGAGGATGGTTCATAATACTATAATAGGGATAGAGAAGTGTGCGGCAAGAGGTTTTGGATAATGGGCATGGCAGTTGTAATCAACAGTGTTTAGGAATTTAGGTGAATTATGTTAAGAAATTCTATGCGACGAAAAATATAGGGGGTTAAATTCTACTTCTATTGATAATGTACTTTTCTCCCAGCCTTTTATTCACTGATTGACTCTTCCATGATAACATCATATTTTTTTAGAGTGGAGTTTGTGACATCAAAGTTCTTAAGGCAAATATTATATAATTAAAAAACAACACTTGTAAACTTGAGTTTATATGTTAGATAGAATAACCCTTTCTACGAAAGGAATAAGACAAGATTTGGGTTAACAATTAAGTGACCATTGAATAAAGTCGAACTTAGGTGATGATAGAAAATATACATGTCAAATATAACTCCAAATTAGCATTGTTACCTTTGACTATATATATATACAATAAAGAAAAACAAAAAAGATAATATAGCAACATTGATTACTTAATTAAGAGGATCTTTGGAAATTTTACACATAACTCTATTGATCACATGGTATTATATTCTTACTTAATTTGTGCTTCTATTAAGTGATCGAAATTAGTTACTTGGTTGTTAAGTTAGAGTTAGGACCGGACATGGTTGAATTAGGGATGTCAACGAATATTGAACCCAATCCGAATTCGTGGATCCATATCTCTTTTTGCGGATACGGGTCTTCAAAATTTAGACCAAATGGATCTGGGTCGGATCCGGGTCCTGTGGCTGAAAAACGGATCCGGGTACAGGTCTAACTATTATACCCAGACCTGGATCCGTTACCTATTTTTTCATTTACTCATTTGTACTTGTTTGTATTGTTATTCAAAAGGCATGTAAAAATTTGATATTTTTTTTTTCATTTATACTTTGTTGTTTTGTAATATTTGAGTAGTTATATGAATTATATTTAAGTATTGAACTTACATCCTTTGTTGAACTATTGTCGTAGATGTAAAATGCAGATTTATAAATTTGAAATTATTATTGTCGTAAAAAAAAATTAATTATAGATTGAGGGGTGTATGATGAATTAGTAGAACCGATTATTTAATAAAAAAAAATTAACATTCAGTTAGTTGACTTATATGGTATTTCAGTGTATTTTAAAAACTCTAAGGGTACATGGTAATATTTGGAAACTTAGAGGGTATATATGAAAAGAATGAAAAATGTTATATCATGAAATTCCCGTTTATAGAATGTTTATTTTATTATAGTTGTAAACTTTGTTATTTCATGCATGGATGATGTCCTAGACGTAATCTGTTATTAACTATGATATTTCAAAACAAACATTGTGTCAAAAATAGCCTAGCTTGGATACACTCCAAATAAACTAGAGTACATTGGAAAGTACCCAAAATTTTATATATTTAGCATGAATAATATTCATGGGTTGATGCAAATAATTTGACATATAGAAATTCTTCAATTGAGAGCATTTCATACTCTAAATAATTTATACTCCGTATAATACTTTTAATAAACAATAATACCGTATAACAAAACAATGCAAAACAGCCACGTACTTAGAATAAGATTTTCAAGGTCAACCTTTTGAATTTTGACCAACTACTAATCTTTCTGAAAAACAATTTGCAGTGTGTAAAAATACAAGCGCAACGAGATTCTATGTTAAGTACACTTTCATACAAGTCTTGTGCTACGTACACTCCTCCAAAAAAAAGTATTACACTAATACTTGCACAAAAGATTTTGAAATATTAGGTCAGTTTTGCTAAATCCTATGAATTACGACACCGTTTCATCCATATTTTTATCGGGTTTTTGTCATTAGTCATATATAATTAAGGGTATTAGGTAGGATTTGAATCAACCCTTAAGTTGGTCCAAGGCATCCATGTGCTAACTCTGTGAGTTGACCTCAACCATGTCCAACGTTACGTGATCGATCTTTATGTCGCGTCTTGCAACTTTGAACATTGAACTCGTTCCATCGTTACTCGTTAGCCACATAATGATGTCAACCAAGCTCACTATTCATACAGCTATCGCTCAAAGTCCGAGCAACTAACAAACATGACCAATTACATCAAAATTATAAATAAATTTGAAACATCAATCATATAGAAATTAATTGGGTACAGCTGATTATAATTAATAAACTTAAATATTTCGTATTTCTTTTCAAGCTATGACTAATTGATTATGATTTATGACCCTAATTTTGTAATATTCCTCTTAGCGGAGAACTAGCTAATAATAGAGGAAAAAAGGTTAGCAATCTAATAATTCTATCCCAATTGTCAAGCATTTCAACTAAAAGTTTGCTACATTTAAAGCTAGTCATGAGCTTAGTCTTTAGCGAACCATTTATGTTCAGATTAAAACAGTTTACTTGGCTTATGTGGCTGCTATGGTAGTTTTATGAACTAGTTTGAAATTAATTGCGGTATTGCTTTTTATCATTACGTCGTACGTATTATTACTCTTTATCTCTTTGGATTGTTACCCTTTATTAATGGACTTGTTGATCTTCTATTTTTTTTTTACCTAAATTCATTCATTAGTAAAAAGTCATAAGAAATTTTTAAAAGAAGTAAAAAATTTCATATGAAATTGAACTACATAATATTCTACTTTATCAAACCACGATCATTGTAGATGAGATATGACCACATTGCATATTCTATTTCTTATTAGTGTTTGAGAAATATATCTACGAGGGATTTAATATTCTGCTATAAAGCTGAAGTGGATTATGACCTAAGTAAAAGAATTGTAGACGAAAAAAACTGCATTATTAAGCTGAAATTCTACACGGATCAAATCAAAATGTATTAGTAGGTTAGACTCTTTGACATTGAGGGTAATGATAAGGGAATTTCATCCCAAAGATCCTCCCGTGAAAATTGAACCACCAATGTAATAATGTTAATATTATTAAACATTTATACTATTATCAAAGAGTATCAAAAAAGGTTTTATTCCATTCGGATATTGAGCAAAGTAGTGGTTTTACACTTAATTATTCGCTTTCATCCATTTTATTTTCAACTCTAAAAATATAAAAATCTAAAAGTCCTCCATCAAATCAAATTAAAGAAAGAAGGGAATTGTTATTCAACGTCATGTTTTTTCATTTTTATCCTAAAAGATGGACGAAATACGTATTTTATTAAAAAAATACACACTATACACATGAGAGGATGAGACCCTGAGAGTTGTAAATCCTTCCTCATAAACGTGAAACTCCGTACGTGTAAGCTATGGACTGGTAGTCATATCTCCAGTAATGATATTTAGCTGAGTTCATTCACGGTTCACCATGTTCGATGCTTTATTATATTGTAGCCTTCTAGAATATCTGAATATGGGATATGTTCAAAGATCACGAGAGCATACGTTGGTCAAGCGTCAACCAAATTGCCAAAATAAAAAAACGTCAGGAGTATTAATTTAATAAACTAAATGACGGAAGTAGTCAAGATCTTAGATTAATTATTATTTTACCAAGTCTGATAATATCTGGAGTCTGCAGCTGCCACTTGCCAGCCTCAGTTGTTCTCATTTATCAAATTCAACCACCCATACAAAAATTAACGATAAAGATATGAAGATACTACTTATATCCGTTTCTAGTTTTAATTAACGGGCATTTAAAAGGTACCAAATAATATTATAGTTTATATGTGCATTCAAAAGGTGTTGCTTGCATCGATCATTTTGCTTCCCTTTGATGGCAGGCTAACCTTTTTTCACATGGAATCAGTCCCACTAATAATCATTGAATGCGTTCAAGTAATAGTTCGTCGATGGCTGTAACACACGTGAGACGTTCTATCAAGCATTCTTAGTTCCAACATAGGAAAAGCTGGGCTTCTCTAAGCTTGTGCTCTGTGTACCGACATACATTATACATCCAAGTTTTTTTTAGAATGACATGATACGGAGTAGGTTTCTTACCGTCGTTACAAGGCTTGAGACAATGATTGCATATTATTTATGTGGCCTTATTTAACTTCTTAAAATTGAATCCTTTATTTTAATAAATTAAATATTCAAATTTTTTTTGATAAAAAAATTCATACAAGGTTGTCCACCATTTTATTTCCCAAAATATAAGAAATTCAAATCACCGCTCCAACTATACTTTTATGTTATTATACAAAATTAATATAAATATATTTGAATTTTGAGGCCACTCAAATTTGGGGCCTCTGTTCCGTCGAGCATCTTGCTCATGCCCAAAATCGCCTCTGATCATTACATTGTAAAATCTTCGTATTAAAATATTTCTTATTATACATAGTATATTAGTAGGTAAAATAATATATTGAGATATTTATGGTATCTCATTTTTTCAAATGATTAATTGATAGAAATAATCCCACCTCTTGTCGAATTGCTATTAATAATCCAACCTTTTGTTTATTCCTAAATAATCCTACCTTTGACCCAAATCCGCTTTTCTTGAATAATACGAAATAGTAACCTATAATAACCAGTCAACAACATGTTATTTACTTTTTTACTTTTTGTTTTTCCACTTTTAATTTAATCCCTTCTCCCTTTCTAATCCTCACTCCCTCTCTTTCTTCTTCCTTCATCTTTTTCCTTCTTGTTCCCAATACCGATGAATTCAAGCACCAATGGGTAGAATGAGAATGAAAGATATTATATAAATGGAAGAGAAAAGTAAGGTTGTTGAAGGTAATCAAAGGGATTGATGATAATACATGTAATTAGATAATTAACCCATTAAATGACTCAATAAGAGGATTGAAATTACATGATATTGTCTCAATAGTAGGTAACCCGTAAACTGGCTTAATGCAAGCGGATTGAGGTTAAAGGTTGGATTATTCATGAATAAACAAAAGGTTGGATTATTAATAGCGAAGCGGCCAGAGGTTGGATTAATTCCATCAATTTATCCTTTTTTAAATTCCAAAATTCTCAGATTTCTCACCACTCTCTCCATTTGGATTATGTATGTTGGTTTCATTGTTTAGGCCTGGATATTTCTCCTAACACATAACAATCGTTAGGGTAAGTGGGTCATTTTCGGGTTTAAAGGGACGATTGGGCATCTCATACTAACCTATTCTTTAAAGTATCTATGTCTCCATTAAAATTTTTTTATTTCTCTTATTTTGCTTGTGCGTGATAAAAAATTACTTAGACTTTAAATAGGTTCATTGAATATCAAATGAAAGTACCTTTGTCACCATATTGAAAAACAACAAATATTCTCATTTTTTTTATTTTGTTATTTAACAAAATCACACCCCTCTTAAAACATTTGTATCTAGATCAAATGAACTTTTTTGTAAAACAAAGGGAGTACATTACACAATTTTTTTGTATATTATTCATTTAGCTAATTGTTAGGTTGAATGGGACGTGATATTTAGATTCCGAGCCAACGAGCTAGAGAATTGAAAGATCAAATTTTGGAGTATGAAAAATTCTCATCAAAATATAGACGAAGTTTTGGTCCAATAATGCATGGACTAAGTTTCATTGGCTTGCATTTAAGAATTTCGTTTGTCATAGTTTGCCAACATGTTGCCAAAAAAAAAAAAAAGAAAAAAAAGAAAAGAAAAGATAATTCCACCTACAACTTTTTGAAAGTGGATTAAAAATTAGTCAAATTCAAGTTGGTGGGTCAATACTTGGATCTAATTAGGGCTCAACTTGCATTCGGTTCATTTCACCACGTGTATTTTTTGAAGAGGGAAATTGAATAATGGCGACAATTGTAGTCGATGAGATCAACTCAAAAATTGCAGCTCGAACCGGTCTACCACATTTAGAAAGTCGTGTATTCGTATTAAGAATGTTATAGTAAGGAAAATAGAGTGGCGGGCATGTGTGTGCCATACGCATTGTATTTTAGTGTCTTTGAAGGATTATGGCTTTCCATATTTAGAAAGTTTACCATGGTCAAAGCCAAAGAGATGACCTTTGTTGTCAAAGATCAATTATAAACTTTGTAAATTACGTTATGGATAAAGTATTCGGTTATAGTCATCATCCCATGAATAGATACTACCAAAACTATTTGTTTTCTTATTAATTTCAAAAGAATAATTAGGCACATGTTGTCCAACAACCTTTTACAAGGTTATATGGGAGGTTTTTCTAATTATATCTGATATAAATTATATTTGAATACTAAATTTCAGGTATAACTATTTTTATTTCAAATATATTTATTATCATATCAGATATAGAAATTACTATATCAGATATTAAAAAACAAAAAATATAAGAATGCATACAGACATATATTAGGTATAGATATTATGATTTCATGTATAAAAAATAAAATTATGAAAATACCCCTAATATATTTATATCAGGTATAAATTATGAATTTCTCGATTATATCGCTAGGTGATTGTGGTATACTAGTTTGTCACTTCATGAAGGAAAAGCTTATTATCAAGCATAAACACGGCTTTACCAAATGTGATCTACCAATTTGGGACAATGTGCGTAACCATTAATGAATGTAGGCAAGTTCCGGTGCCTCAAGTGCCCTCAGTCGAACTTCATCATAGAGTGACAATAATGGAAGCTTTACCACAAAATAAACTAACTTATAGTAAATACGAAACACTTGAGAAAATTGGGTTTTATCATTAGAAGATACGCATAATATAATGGCCTTATGGAATATGAAAAAGCTATAAGAAGCTTGATTAAAATTAATATTTCATGAGATGTATGTATGTGAGCATGCATGATACTCAACGCAGCTTGATACTCAAGTGTGAAGTCCCTTTAGCTTGCTACTTTGAGAAAGGAAATCAAGCTTCTCTTCAGGAAGACACTAAACTAAACATGTTAGATCTGAGCTCCAGTTTGAACACTTTTTGGTATATATATCAAGTTTATTCTGGCTCTTATATCTTTTGAAACGAAATGAATTTATATTAATCATGATGGAATAAAATTAATAAATCAATGAACCCAATGTGACGAGGACATCTAAGCGTAAAATCTAACACAATGTAATAAAAAATGGAGTTATATGTAATTTTAAGAATTCACATGTTTGAAATAGAGTTGCACTATCAATAGTATTGGTGTTACTTAGATGGACACTTTAATAGGGGTTGAATTACAGCGTTGGACTTTACTGCTAAATAATGTGGGATTAAAAATTGAAAGTAATAAGAATTTAAGTGTATGAAAGATTTTACGAGGATAATCTACAAGGCCCGGCCCGTTGGAAGTAAAAACTCGACCCGTTAGGAAATTTCACTAAAACTCTTTCACTAAAATATTGCATGCAACCTATATAAACTAGAATTGGGCCTCACCGAATCACTCTAGGAACTTAAGCTAGGGGTGACAAACGGATCATATCGGGTCGGGTCCGCTTTTGCCACCTCTAACTTAAGCTCTCAATAGTTATTCCCTCGAATTAATGCATTCACTACTTCCAGGAAGTAATCTCAATTGGAATAACTCTAGTGAAGAATTTCAAGAGTAGTAAGGAACTTAGAACAAATATGTGGGCATTGACTTTGTGAAAAACGTAGCCTCTTTACGTAATCATATATGCTCAAGTAAGTCGGGTAATTTTTTCAATGAGATGGGCGTCTCTTTAATTAGTGCTACAACTAACCCTTAATCGCTTTCTCCATAATCTCACATTCTTACTTCTAAAGCAAAGCAATGAAAAGCCCAACTGAGAGAAGAGCGTGATGGTCAAAAGTAAGGAATATTCTTTTAGAAAGTTTAATCTTCAAAAAAGATATTTCTGGAAAAATATCATTAACATACAAAAGGATTTATGATATTTTTACAAACTTGAACTAGGATACATGGATTTAAGGAAAACGTTAGTCGGTTTAATTCCATTACAATTACGTACTACTCAAGTTCCAAATAATTTAATAGTTTCTAATATGTACATAGATCCTAGAAATAAATACCTTCAGTGTGTACATTAGGTCGAATTAGGGCAGAAATGGGTCATATATAAAACAGATCATGCCATGTCAAATAAGATGTGAAACGGACCGAGTCAGGCCGTATAGGTTCAAAGAGAGTGTATTTATATTTATGGATGATAATGACTTTATCCTTTAAAAACCCACTAAAACATGACCTTTTAAAAGAATGATTCATTTAAGCAATTAAGCCCATAATTAATTAGACTATTTTATAAACGGACCGATAAAAAACCTTTAAAAGGACCCCTCCCGTTTGAATAGATCTAATCTTTGGTCTCCATGGATGTTCATGCATGTTCCTCCTCGTCTAGTTGCTCCTTCCTCTAGGAACTTCAAAGTAGTTGTATTCCAATTCAGAAACTTGCATATTTGTCTTCAATGACTTGAAGTTATTGATAAACCTTTGTTCATACTCCGGGTCAGATTTATCTTTTCACAAATACTCATTAAACTATTAGTATATATGTTTGCCAGTCATCATCATCAAATCCAAGGGGTGCAACAATTGGCATGAACTCATAGTCAAATATTGAAATTGAAACCACCCACGAAACAAGTAGTAGATGTTTTATTATAGTATTGATTATTGGGATGGAATAAGTTAAATCCTTGCGAAATCATCATATCCCTATATCACTTTTCACACTTTTGCCCAACCAAAGCTACATGCATTAAGAAATTTGGGTGTTTAAGCCACCATAGTTTAAAAAATACCACCCAAGCATAAATTTGTTTTGATGAGAAGGAAAACTCAGTAGACTTTAGTGTGCCTACAGCCTACCTTAGCTTGTCTTTAGTTCAAAATTAACAACACTTGTGGAGTTATGAGTTATGGTTGCCATTTGGTAGGGCCAAAAAATAAATTACGAATAATTATAATTCCATGAATGATTATCAACTATCCTCAACCAACCAGTTAGATGACAATTTACATCCAATTCATGGGTGTCCAACTTTAAGCCCACATCCAAACCCACCCTCAAGTGGGAAATCTGATTTCTTCTTTTGAGTTATCATTGAGTTATTCGCTAGCCTCTAATTACATGGCGGCTTTGAAAGGGATAGGTACCCCACATGGATTTTTTATTTTTTCAAAAAAAAGTAAAAGAATTTAGTCGAGAAAGGTTTGAAATAGCTTGTTCCATTTTCATTTTTCAAATATACTCCACTCAATAACTTGTTCCTTTTCTCTAGCATTGGCTCTCGCTCTGATCCATTCTTTTTAGTTCTTTTTCTTTTGCTTTTTATAATCAATTATGTTCATAATTAATGGGGCGAGTAATTTGAGATAAATGGATATTAACAAAATAATTTACTTTCTAGAAAAATTATCTTTTAACACTCCAAGTCCATCACGCATGCTATTCATCAATCACCGTATCAAATATCGACATGTCTATTTTTTTGTTTTATTTTGGCAAAAAGATATGTCTATTTAATAATGAGCTTAATTAATAGCACATCCTAAAGATTTGTTAGGGGCCAGTCACATTGATTATAGACTCAAAATTTATATACGTAATACAACATTGTTAGGGGCCGGTTACATTTTGGTACTGTATTATGGTTTTTTTATATTCTACATAGTATAACACGAAGGGAGACGTAAAAAAAAATGGGGGGTGGTTAGACTGTTAGAGGAGCTAAGGAGGCGTACTATAAACCCTAATTAAGGAGATTTTCTCCATAACGTACATTTGATAACAGGCTTTCAAAAAAATGAAACAAACGAAAACGCTAAAACAAGAAACAAAACCACAGCATGACAATGCACGTAATTACGTAAAGTGAAAAAATTTATAAAAAAAAAAAAAAAGAGCAAGTTGTGCAAAAAAAGGCCCTCACCTCGGATATATTTCTTATTGTCTTGGTGTTAAGACTTATCCAAAGGACGTCTAGAAACTATGAATCTCAAGAAATTTGAATGAAAGATGTCAAACATATCCTTTTCTTTTGTTCCTATGTCGCCTACTTGCATTTGCAATCAATTCATGGCCTACCTATTCGTCTTTCCTTTTCTTATTATTTTTCCTTCTATAGTCTTTGTAAATGTAGCTATGCACTCTTTTTTCCCTTTATATTTACTCCATTTCTATTTATAAAATTAAAATTTAAAATTTTAACTATAAATTTTTATTATATTATAAAAAATAAATATTTAAGTGTGATCTTTTTAATTTTAATGTTAATTTTTAGAATATCAGAGTTTCACATTTTTAGTTTTATTGATTTAGATATAGATTTTTTTTTGAAGTTGTATCTTATATATCTTATAGATCGTTAAAAGTCAAATGCAATAAAAAAGTTAGTGACGAAGGTAGTATATGAGATTATGAGTAATGTTTCTTTTATTTGCTTTCCTATATTGATCTATCGTGGTCCAATCTCGTTGTTGTTAATTTTGAAGGAGGAGACATCTTGTAATTAATTCACTCGTGACATTTGATGCCTATTGACTCTTGTATAGGTTTTGTTTTGTTCTAAAAATGTTTCTAACAGATATTTTTCGTATAGATATTCTGATAGAACATGATTACATCAAATCTCTTATTTTATTTTTACTTTAGTTTGTAAACGTCTAAAAGATTTTTAAAAAGAGATTAGTTATTGTGAAATGAAAAAAGAGTTTTCCCATCAAAGGAACTATTTTGTGCCTAAATTTCTTCGGTTATTTTTTGTTGATCATTAGATAAAATTCATACATACATCGATCTATACATGACTCCAATGTGTCATTGTGTGACAATCAATTCAATTATTCCACCAAAAAAGAAAAATAACCAATTAAATTACAATAGTTATTTTAATTCAAATAAAATTTCTAAAATACGGAGTACGTATTTAGTTTGCTAATACTCATTTGTGCTACAAATGGGTTAGTCTTTTTAAGGAAAAATAAACGACACCAAAATTATATATGGGATAAACCACGTTTATCACATCTTCCTATGAAATATTTTCACTTTGTGTATGTTATGAGCTTAGATTTTGTAAGAGGAGTATCAAACATGTATCCACCCTTGACACATATATTAGCTACTTGAATTCGGCCAATCTTCTGATGATCTATTCCTTTCCCGGTAGCAATTTTTTCAAAAAACAATACTTCGTATGATTTAACCAACCAAATAACTAATATGTTTCTTTGCATGGTGCTTATACTTTTTGTTCCTAAACTAAACAAACATTTAGAAACAGGAGCGATCGAGGGAGGGAGTCGTGGAGGTGTAGAGTCTCGAAATTGAAACTAGCTAAGTTTGGCCCGAAGTTAATAAAATGCATATGAAACTTTTAGCGGAAAACTTTAAAGAGACTTTCCTAATTCATATTTGATATAAATATTATATCATACTACTGAGATCATAATGTCAGATATAAGTATTGTTATATACTTATATTAGATATAAGTATTGTTTAATCAGATATAAGTATTGTTAAATCATATATAAGTATTGTTCTATTAGATCATATATAAAGAAGATATAAAAATACAAAAAATTCATATCATAAATAGACATTATAATTTCAGATATAAAAATAAAATTATAAAAATGTCTCATAATATATTTATATCTATTATAAATTAGAAATTTCTCGTCATATAAACGGTGCTCGCAACTAACATGCTGGAACAAAGAAAATAGCCGCACAAACCTTTGACAAATAAACTCACAACTATGTATGTAGAAATGAAGGAGTCTGGGAGGTGTAGAGTCTAGAACTGGAATATGGAAACTAGTTTGGCCGAATGTTCACAGGAGTAGTACGCATATACTCCGTATAAGTCTTGGCATAAAATATCTTGGTACCATTAAAAAAAATATGCACGCACAAAGAAGATAATATGTACCTATCACAAACTCACGACTCTGACTAATGACATAGGTTGGTTAACTTTACACATTGGTGAGTTTTACAGTTCAGACTTCAGAGGATACATTTCTCATCAACCATTCCACGAGATGACAAGGCCCTCTATTCATTAGTCAATATTCATTTACATGATGTGGATTTGTGCTTTAAGTGTCGCTATTCTATAAAATTAATTTATTAATGTCTTTTCGCTTGTAATTCTCTTCCCATAAAGATCGTATTAATTCATTAATGCTTGAAGATTTGCGGGGTATGCACTATTTTGAAAGTCGTCCATTTAACTCAAGAAAGCTAAGAAAGATATTATTACACAATAAGACAAATTTGATGATATTTACTTAGCTATTAGTCAAGATTTTGAAATAATTCGTACGTTGCTCTTCCAAATTTATGCTTTTCAAAAACCTTGTATATATGCAAAAAGTATTTTGCACTATGTAAATATTATGCGTTATTTGAGGTCTGCTAAGATAAATCGGTCAATAACTAAAACTCCCATAACTTTTTTTTACGTGTATTAATTAACTCATCAAAGATGCGAGATGCCCTTGAAGAATTGACTTGGCACTAGACTGTGCCAAGTTATGCTTGTGTTGCACGAATAAGCTTTGGATTTGGCTAAGCACAACCCAAGGCCAACAATAAATTTTATGTACTACGTGGGTGCGCGAGTACGTGACGTAATCAGCAGCCACTCCCTAATCCCTATAGCATAACTCTTTCCATACAGTACGAATTATGAAGCAAAGAGTAGCAGATATAACTCACCCTCCCTTGTGATGGTGCGTGCTTGATCTACTTAACCCCTGCCTTGTTGTATTGAAAATAAATATGTGATCCATAACAAACTTTTTCGTTTGAAGTCATGCTTTGGGCGGCTCGTGTTGGGTGGCCAATCGGACTGATGAGCCCTGTGCCAAGCTTATCAAGGAGAGCAACAAATTGCAAGGTTTTAATAGTTGAAATATATGTACGTATATTGGAAACATTGATGTAAAAGAAGAATATCGAATCCTAAAGAAAAATGTTTCCAAAAACTATGAGTTATAAGAGTGGAACTTGCAACTATAAAATCACTACCACTCATGATATACTTCTCAAATTGTACAAAAAGCGAAAAAACTTGCAACTTAAAGTTTCCTTAGTCCTATAAGAAATGGTATTAAGTAATGAAAGAACAATCCTAAAAACTCTCGTATAATATGATATATTTTATTCTCTTTATTCCAAATTTTATATCCCTATTTGACTTTTTATGTTATTTAAAACTCAACTTAAAACGCTTTTATCTTCAAATATATAAAATAAATATTATAAAAATTTATATTAAAATGTATCTAATAATATTTTATTTAAATATATTATTTTTTATAATATTATAAAAATATATAATGCGCTATGTAACTAGAAATACAACAAAAATAAAATTGCGGAGGACGTACTAAGGAAGGTGAGGTGGTCGGACGTAGGTGCTCAAAATGTGACAAATCAGTATTCAAGCAATTTCTTTCGTCAATAGCAAATTTCTCCTGACGTCATCCCATTCCTCATATTTTCCACCACGTGCTTACCTTTTATGTTATTTTTTAGAAAATTATTTCCACTTGCTCCAGTAAGAACTTTCAAAGAAGCTGACGTTCTTATTTAAAAATTCTTACAAATAAAAAACAAACAAAAATTAAAGCTGAAATTTTTGAAATCAGCCACTAATGATACTTATGTCACTAATCAATACGAATTATACTATATATTTTTTGAATAAACATAATTTGTGGACCTACAATTGTGGGGTTGATCCAGGTTCATGCACCCATTCTCTTGATCTCTTCTATATATACCCCTTTGATTCTCTTCCCTCCAAAACTAATATTTTCATTACTCTCTCAATATCACCTGAATTTATTAATTTCAAGCTCAAATCTTTCATACTCAGTTCCATTTTCGAAATTTTGAGCTGATTTCACAAATACCCACTTCTCAAATGAGTATTATCAGTCATTTAGACACAGATTTAGCTGTTCTTGATTCTATCAGGCGACACTTACTTGAAGATTGGGACCCGAGAATCATCGGAGCTTCGGTGATTGCTAACGGGTCGGGCGCATTTTATCGCCGGAATTCCAGCTTTAACAGGTTGTATCCTTGTTTGACTGAGAATTGGGGTGATTTGCCGTTGAAAGAGGATGATTCTGAGGATATGGTACTTTTTGGGGTGCTCCGGGATGCTGTCCATACCGGGTGGTCGCCGGAATCCGGGTCGGAAACTGATTTGGGATCGTCGGCACCGGTGATTGTCAAATCTGAACCCGTGGAGTCTCCGGTGAGTGTCGCTGGCGGTGACGTCTCGGTGGAGGCGGCGATGGCGGCTCCGACGAGGGGTAAACATTATAGAGGTGTCCGAAGACGGCCGTGGGGTAAGTACGCAGCAGAAATCCGAGACCCGGCTAAGAACGGGGCTCGGGTTTGGCTCGGGACATTCGAGACAGCAGAGGATGCAGCGTTAGCTTACGATCGGGCCGCCTTCAGGATGCGCGGCTCAAAGGCGTTGCTCAATTTCCCTCTCCGGGTAAACTCCGGCGAACCGGACCCAGTTCGGATAACTTCGAAGCGATCTTCCCCTGAAAGATCAACGTCATCATTATCAACGTCATCATGTTCGTCATCGGACAGTGGGTCCCCTAAGAGAAGGAAGAAAGAAATTGGGATTGGACAAGTGGGAAATGGAGTGGAAGGATTACGACAAGTGGGATGCCAAGTTGCAGAAAGCACATTGCCACGTGGCGAGCATCTATTAGTTAACTAATCTTAAGATTATGATTAAGGTTGCGAGATGGTGTCATAATGTGTTTAGTAATAGATTAGGATGGCCAGGCTGGCAAAGGTTATGGAGTTGTAGATCATGATGGTGTGGGTTTGGTGAAATGTAAATAGAGTTTATTTGTTTGTTCCTAGATATTTTAATAACTTTTATGGAATCATGAAATCGAATACAATGATACGACCTAATCATCAACTTTTAAATGTTACTCTAAAACCAAACTAGGTTTATAGGTTCCTTAAGTTAAAATTCAAGAATAGTTAATACATTTTGCCTTGTCTAAACCTTATTAGCTTAGAACTTAGATATTTCGTCCAAAACAGAGGAATCATAAAATTTAACCTTTATTTTCAAATAGTGCGAGTAACAAATACATTACTTTACGGTTTTAACCATATTTTTACTTATACGATCCTTTAAAGCACAACTATAAGCCTTACTCATGCGCATGCATATAAGAATCAACTATTTATTATTGACAAGTCCTTTTCCTGATTTCCACCATACATCCAATGGAATAAGTTGATGGATATATGCAAGTGACATAGGTGGTAATGCGTTCTTGTCAATTTTAAATATCTAATATACTTAGTAGTAACTTAAAATCACTTGTAATTTTGGATGAGACTAATCAAGACAGTAAATATACAATTATGATTTATGCAAATCTTAGGATGCATTAGTAGAAAACACTTCAGTTGCTCCGTCTCAATTGCTGCGATTAAATACATTTCGAAGCACATGAACCTAAATGCAGCACTTATAACCACAAGTGATACGTTTTTTTAAAAAAAAAACCGCATCATTTATTTCCGTCGTGAAATGCCATGGAAAAAAAGAATTCCGTAAAAATATCATGGTCATAAGTGATGCGATTATTTCTATTAACCGCAGCACTTGTGTTATAAGTGCCGCGGTTATTTAAATAACTGCAGCATTTATTAATGGCCTGGATAATGTAAATATATTAATGAATAAGTGCTGCAGTTTTTTAAATAACCGCAGCAAATATTCATGGCCTGGAAAATGTTAATATATTAATGAACAAGTGTTGCGATTTTTAAATAACCGCAGCACTTGTGTTATAATTACTACGGTTATTTAAATAACCGCAGCATTTGTTCATTAATATATAAACCCAGCCTTCTCTTCTCCAGGCCATTTCAAAACACAAAAAGGCTTCTCCAGACTCCCAACACTTTAGCGCATGAAAAAAAACCTAACTCTACTAACCTTAGTCTTCTCTAGCTAGCCCTAACCCCATAACTTAACATCCCCTTTTTCGTCTTTAGCCCTAACCCCATAACACCCACTACATAACTCTTTCTCATGGAAATTTGAAATCTACTCCTCTCTCCCACTCGTGCCTCTATGGATAAGGCGTAGTGAAGCGTTTTGAAACTTACTCATCTCTCCCATTTTGAAGAAGTCTACATACTCTAAAGTTCAAAATCTAAAGGTTTGTATATGTCTTGAACCCTAGTATATATTTTTTTTTAAAATTTTTTTCATAATTTGTTAATATATAAATGTGAATATGAAAAACTCTAATATGTTCAGATTTGCATGTTATATTTTGTGTTTATGAAGGAATAACCCTTAAAAATCGAATTTCATGGATTATAGGGTGTTAAAAACAAGTGGTCAAATCCCCCGTAGAATGATTTGAGGTGGGTAGATTTCGAAAAATACACAAGTTAGACATATTATAAGCCTCATTCGGAGACCCGTAGCCAATTTTATGGTTTATCAAAGATTTTATTTCAATATCTCAAATAAGACGTCACCGAGGTCACTAAAGGGTAACATAGTTGTGTAGTACCTCAAAAAATAGGGGGTTTCAAAAAAAAATTACGTCATTCGGACTATCGGGCATATGCCTCTCCGAACTTTCCGAAACCTCGGAATAACACCCGAAATCTATGAAAAATGAATTGGTTGTTTTTTTTTAGTGTAAAATATTATAAATCGCGATTTTGGGTGCCAAAAGGAGTGGTCATAATAGAATTTTGGATTTATATGCTTCAAGGTTGATCATTTCTTAATTTTTTTTATCTTTTATGACATATTATTTAACACATTATGCATTATATTCTTAGCTTATATCAGATTATGTTCTTAATTAAATGTGTTGTGTTGTAATAGTAAATAACAATTAGATTTGCAAATATAATAATTTTGAGAGATGTTAATTATTAATAATATACTTTAATATGTATGTAATTAACACATAAAATGACTTATTAAATTTTTTATATGTGCTGCGGTTATATAACCGCAGCACATATAAATTTCAGAATTAAAAAAAATAAAAAAAATCAATTAAATGCTGCGGTTATTAGAAAAACCGCAGCAAATATATCTATTAATTGCTGCAGTTTTTTTGGAAAAATCGCAGCAAATAATGATAAAAAAATTAATTTGTTTTTATTTTTAAAAAATATATGTTGCGGTTTTTTGAAGAAATCGCAGCAATCAATTGATATATTTGCTGCGGTTTTTCTAATAACTGCAGCATTTGTTGTTTTTATTGCTGCATATAAAAACCCGCAGCATTTGTTGTTTTTCCATGTGCTTCGCTTAGATGTGATTCGTATCAATAAACGCAGCATTTAAAGTTAGAAAATCGCAGCAAATAGTCATTTCTCTAATAGTGATTATTAATTTATGAATTATAAAATACAATAATGTTTGGTTACTTATAAACAGAAAATTTATCCTATAATGGAATGGAAGCCCCTTTAATTGTCCTAAATCTTATGATTTTTTAACTTTTTTAAAAAAAAAAATAGAAAACTAACCTCACCGGTAAATATAATTCGAAAAATGACATCGGGCTTAGCTCCGGGTAAAACCCGCTATCAAGGGAAAATGTTCCACTTGAACTTCTAGGCTGGACCTATGTTGAGAAGTTGGGACAAATTAAAACTGTTACCTTTAACAGTAGTTTTATCTTAATCAAGTTTTCAGCACTATATAGAGAAGCAGTGTGCGGTTTTCATAACTACGTTTTAACTTGGCCTCAAATTCTTAATATAAGTCTAATATATGAATTAAAGTGAAATGACGACTCTTAATAGCGATTTATATCAAAAACTCAGTCCGGTGTCATTTTTCGATTTATACACCCTTTAGAGTTGAGATAGGTCGGTCAGTTGGAATAACGGGGTTTCAAAAACTCTGTTATGTCTGTGTGCACAAAATCGGATGTGAACGTGGGTTGCACTCGTAACACCCAATGACAGATGATGTGATGCCTTACGCATAAAACTTTGGGGTTGATTAATTGATACGATTATCATCGAATCATTCTCCATTTACTAAATATAATTGTATTCATAATCGGGCAACTTAAGAACAAGGGTTTGGATGTATCCATGTCGGCACGACATATATATATATATATACCTACGAAGTATGTCTTTGTGTGCTTGTGCTATATCCTCCAGGCTCCAGTTTTGGTGGCTTGCTTTTTCTGCTAGGAGTGCTTATTACAATAATATGCTCCTCTTTCCCGTAATATAATATACTAGTGCTTTATCCATTTACGCTATTTACAGCGCACTTGCTCAATCTAACATACTGCAGTCTGCAGTTGGTGGTTGATAGTCTTGGCACATTTAATTTTTACTATCTCATGACTCATTTCATTTATTCAATGTTTTTAAGAGTATTGTCGTCTCTAATATTTTGGCCAACTCATATTTACAATACTAATCTTTAATTTTATGATAATGAAAACTTTAACTTTCAGTATACTAACTTTTCATAGCTTCGTCTTCGATCAAACTGTTATACCATGACACGCCCATGTTCATGATTTAATTTCGATGACAAAAGTCATATCATATTATGGTGAATATAGCTGATGTTCTGGTGAATCAATTGACTTAATAGTCGGTCCAAAAAAAAATTTGAATGTATTTTTTATAATTATTTTGTTGTTTGGTAAAAAAAAACTTATTACATGTGTAATTATCGATTATGACTCAACAGATGAAAAATACTAGATCCGCCACTGATTATCATATATTCTTAATTAACTTTCATTATTCTTCGTGAATTCGTTCACAATTTAAAATTCATAGTGTATGGATTACCCAATAATCAGATCATTGGTTTACACCATGAGACCAAATTTAAATGAGCAACAGGTCCTACAGTCTACAGGACTCGGAATCCACGTGCGGGTTTCAGCCCTTTACTATTAGATAATAAACGGGTCAAATGTTATCCACAACGTTTAGTCATGGGTTCATCCTTTAGACTTTCAAATATGAAGACTTGACCCATCTCATCACTTCAAATCTGAAGCAAACTTTGATTTGAAGAAAAAACGAACTTTGACATTTCTTACGACAGTTATGTTATGTGACGTAGTTCGTCCTTATTCTCAAAATGGGCAATCACATTAATAAATACAAGTACAAGTATTTTTTTTGGGGCAAGCCTTTTGAGCTGTGACTCCAACTGCCTTCCTTCATTGAGCCCGAATTATTTTTGTTTCCTTTACGTAAAGGACTCTCCAACCTCTTAAAATTTATGAAGAGTACTCTATATTTTCCCCCCTAGTGTCCCAGATGTATGCTTTATTTGATAATATGCCAAAGAAATGTAACTAAATACATAAAACGTAACTTCTTTAAAATATGAGGAGTGTTCTGAAAAAAATTATTATTTTTATTTATTATAGTTATTGAAAAGAAAAATTAAACTAATATGTTATATTTATTAGAAAAATTAACATGTTATATTTTAAAAATATACTTGCAAAGTATATGTTATACTTTTTCTTCTACTTCTCGTCTGAAATTCATAAATTTTAGAGTCAAATTGAATATGTAAATTATTAATTTATAAGAAAAAATATAATCATGTGAGATCTTGAAGATATATTCGTTTGAATATATATTTCTCAACAATCACCTTTTATAAATTTTATAAATACATAATTAAAGATATTTAACTTGTAAGTTTACCTTAAAATATGTTAAAAAAATAAATAGAAAGAATAAAGAGAAATGTAGGGAGTAGTAACTTTTATAAATAATAGTATAATATTATAATTTTTATACTATTAGATTCATGCTAAAAATACTTCAAAATATAATTCATCTAATTAATGTTTAATAAACTTTGAAAAATCTATAACTATTACTAAAGCAAAACCCTCATAACACATACTTAACACTTGTCGAGATATTATAAATTTTTTTTGTCTTTTTTAAAGATGATGTCAATTACTTTTTTTTCCCTCCTACTTTACATTAGTATTAGATTGGAAAATATTATACATAGAAAATAATATGACTATATAAATTTCTAAATCATTTGAACTATATTTATTTATTCCTTTCATTTCATGTTTTCTCTCAACCTTTTTCTATAATATTTTTTTATTTAATATCATAAAAAGTATTATCCCATTTAAATTTTCTATGGTAATTCTAAAAAAGCTATAAATTTTCACCCACAAATGAAAATATTCTATTAATTAAAATATTTAACAAAAATAATTTATCATCAAATCACGTGCATCGCACGAGACTTACCTAGTTCCCTATTATATTGCAAAATATTGTGTCTATGAGCTTAAGTAAGACTACTACTTAATTATTATATTGTACGTTTTGTTTATCCTGAAGTAAGTTGAGATCTGAGTTACGTTTCGTGTTATGAGAATATGAATCTTATTTTAAATCAATGAGAGTAACCATAGTAAAAACCAACCAGTAGAATCGAATTGTATGCTTATAAGATCATACAAATTTGAAAAAATTGTATAAAAAAAACATACGAAATACTTCATCCTAATCAAATATGGTCAATACTAAAAATTAAAATAGAGATAATTTTACAAGTATTCTATACTTATGTAGTCCATACAGTACAAAAAAAATTATATTATAGTATTGAACCTTTTTGTAAATAAATATTAGCACTAGATCTGAAAAGGTATGAAACTAAAATTATGGTATTGCACATGACTTATCCTAAGGCCTTGAAAATGAGTTTATAACCTAATTATTCGATCGAGTTTTAGAAATCTGTTGATTTATATGTTTAAAGTCACAGTAGATAATTACAATCACTCATAAGGCCTAATATGACCTTCTCTTATCCATGATAAGCGTTGTTACAAGGTGTTTTCTCATCAGGTTCGAATTGTCCAAAGTGATCGAATTTTGAAGGTTATTATACATTATTTTTGAAATATTTTTAAAAAATGTACGAAATTGAAATAAATGTGCTATATGGTTCATAAGATCATATGAGGAGGTTTGGAGCCATTGAATACTTTATATTCAATTTTCAAAAGCCCTAAAATTGAGCTTCGAACCTAATCGTAAACTACAATTGAAAACATTTCTTTGATTTTGTAGGTTTATAGTGATTTCTATTTGTAT
Source organism: Dysphania ambrosioides (assembly GCA_026401315.1). NCBI lineage: Eukaryota > Viridiplantae > Streptophyta > Magnoliopsida > Caryophyllales > Amaranthaceae > Dysphania > Dysphania ambrosioides. The sequence continues at coordinate 2,595,229 of CM048659.1, read as the reverse complement.
AATTTGATATAATTGATCATGATTTTGACTGCCTTAAAGGAGGTTACACTGAAGTTTTGGCATGGGGGATTGTACAAGATGTCTCCAATTGGATTACAATATACTAGGGTTGCATGTACGATATTCTCAGCAAACCTGATGAGCTGCATTGGTGGAAATTTGAAAATTTAGCTAAAAAATGTGAAAATCGTAGTAAGAAAAATGAAATCAGTTATTTGATTTTGATTAGGAAATAATTTAGATGAATGTTTACGAAGAGATTACGCAGGCAATGAGGTTTTCGAAATGATTGGAATAGCTCTTAAATATAAGTGCATTGACTTATATGTTACATCATCTGTAGACTCTAAAAATAAATTCCCAACCCCATCCAATAAAATCCAGCAAAAAAGTCCTTCAATTGACCCCACACTACCACTACACACTAGTGGAAAAAATCACATATACTACGCACTATATGCTCCGGTTCTTCATAAAACCGGAGTATAAGCTTATAGATGATTCGGTGTTTTTTTTGTACTTATAAATATGTTGATAGCTGCTGCGGTTTTCTTGCCCCGGAGCATAAAATGAATTTTAGGCTCCGGTTATCTAAGAAACGGAGCATATATTTTTCTGTTATTTAAAATAAGGACTTAAGGCTCCGGTTATAAACAACCGGAGCATATATCTTATATGCGTGCAACGCCATATAACCGCCCCTTCTTCAAGCCAAAATAATTCAAACCTACTGCGCAACACCATAACCGCACCTTCTTCACGCCCCCTTCTTCAATCTTGCGAATTCGAACCCCTTCAATTAACACCGCAACCGCATTCGTTAACAGCAACACCATAACCGCCCCTTCTTCAACATTGCGAATGCAAACCCCTACAACTAACACCACAACCGTATAGAGATTTTCAAATATAGTTTGGGTTTGTTGAGTTTAGGTAGGTAAGATTATTGTGGAAGTCGGAGTAGTCTGACATTGAAATTGCAAGTAGTATTGCAGCACAAAGTCGTGCATTATCATAAGCATGGCACCATTTGGTCCATGAAGCAGTTGTCTATCTTTTTGCATGTTGTTGCCGAAGAAAGCAGAAAAAGTTCTTTAGGTCAAATTTGATGACACTACATTATATCTGCTCTAATTTCTCAACATTGCGAATGAAGACAGCGTTCGTCTCACTGCTGGAAATTATCAAATCCCTTTCTATGAGAATGATGAGTGGATAAGACAATATGGACAGAAGCCGTAAGTTTATTGCTGTATACTTCCACTTTGTCTCTCTTCTCTAGAATTAATATTTACTCATTCTTTTATTTTCTCATTTTCCATGTTGATGGACTATGAACATTAGCTGTGTTTAGTATTTTTTCTTTTTCCTATCATATGATTTCTTGTTAAATTTCTGGTCCCTGATTAGGCTATGTAATTTGGTACCAATGCTTATGTTTCTTCCATCGTATCTGATAGTCGTTCTGCATTCATATTTAGCATTTAATATAGAGATTTAGGCATGGTCAGTTAGATTTAAATGTATTCAAATCAACATTTGATATTTACCTGTAGTCATTTCTACATGTATTTTGGGTAGAGTAGTGAATGATGGGCCTGAGATTGATCATATCTACTCTTGTTTGAATTAGATTGTATTGCATGCATAAGGGGCACAACAACAGTTATTGTGCACCATGTTAGAGTTGCTCTTTTTTGTATTTGATTGGCCATGTAAGACTTGCCCTTTTATGTACTTAGGCAACTATTTCAAAGCATACAGTGACTAAAGCAACCCAACGGGTAGTTTATGCTATTGTGGGTCTGATAGTTAATATTAGATTGTGTGCCAGTAATTGTTTGTGCTGTTATATCCCGTCTATTACTGATATCTGTCTAATTATCTCTAAAGATTTGGAATTGTGAATTTTGGAACTCTATTGATCGTGTTGTATTCTTCAGGTTTCAATATAGCCTTCTCTATGAATTTCAACTTTTAGAGTACGACTGTCTTAATCTTGACCCTTCTGGGCTTTCTGTTGGGGTTGATATGCCGTAGTTGTCAGTATACATCCAGAACTTTGACATATATCTGCCTTCTTTCATCCCCTCAGGTTCCCCGGCAGACCAATGATTATGATTGTGGTCTCTTTGTATTATGCTATGTGGAGCGATTTATACAAGAGGCCCTGCAAGGTTGACAAGACAACTCTCATCTATGGTATGTCTTGATCCAGATACAATCCAGACCATTTCTGGGTTTTCAGTTTCACTGTATTCTCTTGGCTATTTTTCTTTCATGTGCTCACTTGTCTTCAATATTCTTCTCAGTTTGGAAAGCACTGGTTTAAACCTCAAGAGGCCTCTAATTTGAGAGGGAGAATAAAAAGTACTTGGTTCAGATAAACTACTGCTGAATGGAGCTAAATTTGGAGATCTCTAATCCCTACATTGTATAGTGGTGATGAGGGCACTGATGTGTTTTGTATAGAATAGAATTAGAACTGGAATCATGTCATGATATTGTAGGAAGTTATTGGGCAGGATATCAAGCCTTTGTACCCATCTTCCTTTTGGAGTATCAGGAAGCAGCTTTTTAAAGTTTTGGAGTATCAGGATATCAAAATCTTACTCTCATTTCGTTTATACCAAAGGTTTGGTGGGTCCTCCTTACTGTTTCATTTTAAGTAATAACATAAGGACATTTCAGATGCATGCAGGCATAGCTGAAGTTGCTGCAGCCAAGGCTCGAATGTTCATAAACAAGCCTGATGGAAGTAAGTCTGTTCACATTCCAAGCAAACACGACCACAGGGGGGGATGGAGTGGTTACCTAGCAGAATAGCAGGCTATTTGTCTTGAGCTATTAAGACTGGCAAATTATTGGCTAGCTTTGTTTATTTACTTAGATGTATAATTTCCTCTGATCTATTGTGCAAACCTCAATGAGATGTTGACAAATTAATTATGATGGTTTGTATTGTGATTTAAATGCAGTGGTTAGAGAAGAGAGGGGTCCATATGGTGATCCTCAACATCCCTATTTTTATGAGGAAGAGGATGTGTGGCAGGCTCCAGGTTTCATCAACCAGTTTTATGAAGTATGAAGCTTACCTATTCTTGAGAATGAACTGAAGTTTAACTCTTTTGCATGCAATAGAGCATAAAGTCTATTGTTTCTATGATCCAGGTTCCTGATTACTGGAAAACTTATGTGAATGAAGTGGATCAAGAAAGGGAAATGTGGTTAAACTCTTTCTATAAAGCACCATTAAGACTCCCAATGCCTGCAGAGCTTGAATACTGGTGGGCATATTGTGAGACTGAAAATGTGGACATATTACTCCGTTAGCGATGTATATTTGTAGCAAATTTCGATCTCCATATATAGCCGTCGTACATTGTAGCAAATTTCTATATTTATATCTATATATATACATATTTAGTTGTTATGTATAATTTAGTTTATAACTCTAATCATGTACAATTATATTTAAATCTTAGTTTTATATAAAGAGTATTGAAATCCTTTGAACTTGCTTTGTTCTAATATTCGCATTGAATAATATTTCCAATAACAATAATTAGCATTTGCAAAAAAAAAAATAAAAAAAATTAGACTTTATGCTCGGGTTTTTGGAAAACCGGAGCATAAAATGCTATTATAAGCTCCGGTTTTCCAAGAACCGGAGCATAAAGTCTAATTTTTTTTTAAAAAAGGAGACTATATGCTCCGGTTTTTCAAGAACCGGAGCATAAAGTTTCCATTATGCTCCGGTTCAAACCGGAGCATAAAGATATTTGCAATATGCTCCGATTAAATCTACTTCGGGCCAAAACCGGAGCATATGTGGTTTTTTCCACTAGTGACAAGTAAGAAGTAAGAAGTAAGAAGTAACAAGCCATTGCCAAAAGAAAAAAAACAAGTAACAAGTCAAGAAAATTCAACACTAAATGAACCTTATCCATCCTCCAGGCTACCGTCGAACTATATAATTTCTAATGAGCTCCACGTATCTAAAGATTGTACGAACTAATTAATTTGGAGTACGTTACAATTTATATCGTTTCTTTGTTCATGTTGAGCAGTACGTAAATAACATTGTTCATAAATGCGGTTAGCACTTAGCAAGTTAGCAGGGTGTTGCCTGATGCAGCATACACTTTGTGGTAGGCGCATCTTTGCTAATTGGCATACAAACCATAAAGGGGATGAGATGAAATACATGATCTGGAAGGCAGCAAAATCAAACAAAGAAGCTGACTACAATGAGGCATTAAAAGAAACGGAAGAGGTTTGTCCCGCTGCTGTAATTGCTTTCAATTCAAAGCAGCAAATCCACAAGTCTTTCTTAGAGCCTTTATGAGAACAAAGGCTAAGTGTGATGTCATCGTTAGTAATATAGTTAGTGGATCCTGCACCGGGGGCATGGTTGAAACTCATTATGGGTATATTATACACTCTAGGAGAAAGCATATAATATACATGCTAGAAGATATTAGATGTGCCTTAATGAAAAGGCTGGTTATCAAAAGACAAGAAATGGAGAAACGAACTGCAATATATTGTATGTCATAGGATTCAGCTTAAGTTGGACAAAGAAAATGAGCTAGCTGCTTTCAGTGATGTACTACAGTGCCTTGGGGATGCTTTTTTCCTAGTGAACCGTAGTATGGATAGTGTGAATGTAAACAAACCTGGAAGCAAGATCACTTTATTGTTGGAAGTGGGACTTATGTGTGATTCTGTGTTGTCAGAAGCTTATTTGGATGAGTATTATCTGAAGTCTGCTTACCTTATTAGGGCATATGGAAACTCCATTGGTCGTTGTGCCGGGGAAAGGCACGGGCTATAATGGAAACACCAGTGCACCGCCCCTTATCGAGATCAGTTCAGGAAAACCAAGAAAAAATAGTAGGAAACCTGTTCGTGAAAACCCTAAAAATCCTGGTAGGTATACTAGACATGGACCATGGTAAAAAATTAAGAGCACACTAAACGGCAATGCGCTGTTAATTACATGGAAATTAGACTTAAGTATACTATTAGAGACCTACATCTGATGGCTAAAAATAGCCGTCTACTATTCAACAGCATGCTATTATGCTTATGCCTATCTTTCGAGGATGTGATGTTATTGCGCTAGCTCAGTCTGGTACTGTGAAGACTTCCATGATATTTCTTACTGATTGTCAGAAGGTCGACACTTGTATTTAAGAGGTCAAGCATTAATCTGATGCAAGCCGAATTTCTGAGCTGGAGATCAAGGGGTAGGGAAGCAAAGTTGAGGACACTGTTCCATTGGAGGAGGGTAAAAGAGGAAGAGCAGGGGATGGCAAGAAGGAATCCAAGCTAGCAGAAGAGGCAGCTGAGTTGGCAAAAGGGGGCATCTGTGCTCATAACCACCTAAAGGAAGGTAAATAGCAGAGGAATAGAAATAACGAATTATGTTCGAAAAGTAAAAAGGGTAATTAGTTACGTTATATATATATGTGTATGCAATCAGTTGTAAGGCAACTAATGAATGAAATATTCTCCCTCTCTTAACCCGCTCTCTATCTTTGCATTTTCCCTTAATCCAACTCGCGTATATTTCTTTTCTCACTTCAGATATTTACTGGGTTGATTGAGACTGATATTTGCCTTTGGGCACAAGTTAGGAATAACGATGCTTATTTCTGCGTTTGTACCAACTGGTATCAGAGCCGCAAGTTCATCGGAGATTGATGGCGCCCAAATCGTTGAAAAACAGTGATGCTAATGAAGAAGGTGAAGCAGTAACGGTTGGAGACCTCAACAAACTCGAGGTATCTCTTAAAAAATTACTAGATCATCAACTTAAAGAATTAAATGAAGCGTGTAGCAACAATAATCTGAACGTAGCACAGAATACTAAAGCCATTTCTGAGTTGAATGACATGTTAATAAAGGTATCGATGCAGATTACTAAACTTGTGTCATATAATCAGAAGAATGGGGGTGAAATGATAATAGCAGATAAGAATGGCTATGGAGAAAATTATAATACATTTTACTCAACAAGGTTGACTAAAATAGATTTTCCTAGATTTAATGGGGAGGACCTAAAGGCATGGTTATATAAATGCAACCAATTCTTTGAACTGGACTATGCGACTGAAGAACAAAAACTTAAATTAGCCGCTATTCATCTAGAGGGTAGGGCTTTACAGTGGCATCAAACGTATGTGAAAACCCATGCACCTCAAACGTGGGAATAATATGTGAATGATATAACAAGTCGATTTGTAGATTTATTTGATGATCCTATGGCCGAACTTAAAGCTCTCAAACAAACAGGGGCTATACAAGAATATCATGACGCTTTTGATGGGATAACTAGCAGAATAACTATGTCACTAGAACACTTATTGAGTCGTTACATAGGGGGAATGGATGAGGAGATAGATACAATTAGGGGTGAGGATGTTCCATCCTACTACAATTCAACAGGCACATTGTCTGGCAAAGTTGCAGGAGGCCGCTAAAAAGGCCAGGACAAGTCATAGAGCAACCACTAGACCCCTACCTCCCCTTTTACCTGCACCGAGAACAACCCCCAATAACCCTTAATTTTCCATAAAGACTCATCCATTTAACCAGCTCCAACAGAAAAACGTTAACAACTGCTGAGATGAATGAGAAGAGAGCTAAGGGGATGTGTTTTTGGTGTGATGAGAAGTATGAATCTGGCCATAAATGTGCTGGAAAGAAACCGAGACTTTATCACATGGAGATGCAGGAGGAAGAGTGGGAGCCAGAGGAGGAGTCAGAGGAAACTGATAAGCCTGAGGGAATGACTTGTGCCCAAATATCTTTGCATGCCTTGGATGGACATTGAAATTACAGCACCATGAGAACGATGGGGTACTTTGGGAAGAAGTCCTTGCACATTTTGTTAGACACAGGGAGTACACACAACTTCATTAACACTCCAATCGCACTGAAGCTGAGTTGTAGGGTGGAAGGTGTGGCTCCAATGTGGGCCAAAGTGGCAGATGAGAGACATTTAAGGTGTGATAAGGTGATTTGAGGCTTTGAGTGGAGAATGCAGGGGTTTAGATTTAAGGCCGACCTTGTATTACCGCCTTCGAGTGGAAGCGATATGGTACTTCAATGGTTCTCTACTCTGGGTCCAATTTTATGGGACTTCAAAAACCTCACTATGGAGTTTAAGTAGGATGGCAAGAAGATCAAGTTGAGAGGAGCTATTGGAGCTAAGATAAAGGAGGTGCAATCCCAGAGGATAGACAAATTGCTGCAACATAATGGAGAAGTTTCTATGATGCAAATCATGCCACAACAGGAAGCTACTACTCACGTACTAATTTTGAGCATAATTCTGCTATACAAATACTTCTCTAGGAATTCGAGGATGTTTTTGCAGAACCAACATGACTTCCTCCTCAAAGGGAGAGGTTTAACCACAAAATACCGTTGAAGGAGGGCACTGATGCTATGAATTTGAGACCCTATAGATACTCGGCAGCATAGAAGACAATCATTGAAGGGTTGGTTCTGGAGCTGATGGACCAGGGGATCATTAGGGACAATAATAGTCCCTATGCAGCACCGGATGTTTTGGTCAGGAAGAAAGATGGGAGTTGACGGTTTTGCGTGGACTACAGGGCACTCAATAAGGCAACGATTAAAGACAAGTTTCCTATCCTGGTGATTAAGGAATTGTTATAGAGTTAAAAGGAACAAGATACTTCTCCAAAGTTAACCTGAAGTCTGGTTATCACCAGATAAGAATGGATCCCCATGACATTCACAAAACAGCCTTTAAGACACACTTTGGCCATTTTGAGTATTTGGTCATGCCTCTCGGCTTGACAAATGTGCCTTCCACATTCCAAGCACTCATGAATCATGTTTTCAAGCCCTTTTTAGGAAGTTTGTGCTTGATTCTTCAATGATATCTCGGTGTATAGTCCCAGCTGGAGGGGAGCATATGAGTCATTTGCGGGAGGTTTTGGAGACGATGAGGGCACATTCGTTACAGGTAACCTCAAGAAGTGTATCTTTGTGGCTTAAGAGATCTCGTATTTAGTGCACATTACATCTGTAAAGGGAGTCCAAACTGAGCCAGGGAAGATACAAGCTATAATGAGTTGGCCACATCCTTAAACCTTAAGCAGCTAAGGGGATTCCTTGGACTCATGGGTTACTACCGCAGATTTATACAAGACTGTGGGAAAATCTATAAACCATTGACCAAGTTGCTGCAAAAGGAAGGTTTTTAGTGGTGTTAGGAAGCGACTGATGCATTTGAGAAATTAAAACAGGCTATGTGCAACCCACCTGTTATGGCTCTTCCTGATTTTCAACAACCATTTGTGGTTGAAATAGATTCTTCGGGCACAGGGATTGGTGATGTACTGATACAAGGTGGGCACCCCATATCATATATTAGCAAGGCACTATCAGAGGGGAATTTAACTTTGTCCACATATGAAAGGGAATTATTAGCTATCGTGTTTGTAGTGAAGAAGTGGCAGCAATATCTCATGATTATGCCGTTTACCATTAAAACCAACCAACAGAGCTTGAAATATTTGCTAGAGCACAAGGTAGTTACATCGTTTCAACAGAAATGGTTAGCTAAGCTAGCTGGGTTGGAGTATACAATTGAGTATAGAAGCGGTAAAGAGAACAAAGTGGCCGATGCACTTTTCAGGGTGACAGACTCTCAAATCATGCAAACCATTATTTCATTTATGCACTCTACATTATTTGAGGATATACAATCAACATGACATTATGATCCTAACCTATGCAAGATAATCTCTGAGTTACAAGCTAAGCCTGACTCTCGCACAAGTATTTTTCATGGCAAGGGGATCAATTAAGGAGGAAGGGCAAACTAGTTGTGGGGGGCAAAACCTAAGATTAGAGAGGGAATACTAACATGGCTACATAATTCATCTATGTAGGGGGGGGGGGGGGGGGGGGGGGCATTTAGGTATTGAAGCCACAATTCAAAGGGTTAAATCCCTGTTTTACTGGAAGGGGTTCAAGAAAGATGTGAAACAACACATAAAAACGTGTGTGGTTTGCCACAAGAGTAAGTATGATCATAGTGCTTATCGGGGTTTATTATAGCCACTTCCCATTCCTGAGAGAGTATGGGAGGAGGTTACCATGGACTTCATAGAGGGGTTGCATATGTCGCATGGAAAGCAAGTTATCCCGGTGGTAGTAGACAGACAAAGAAAATACGCCCATTCCATCTCGTTGGCTCATCCTTTCTCTGCTCTAAAAGTAACCCAAGTCTATCTAGATTCGGTGTACAAGTTACATGGTTTTCCTCGATCAATTGTCTCTGACAGGGACAGAGTATTTGTTAGCACCTATTGGATGGACCTAATGTGTATGGTGGGCATTCAGCATAAACTATCAACGACATACCATCCCAAACGGATGGACAGATATAGAGGTACTGAATCGTTGCTTAGAAACCTATTTGAGATGCATGTGTGGGGATTTTTCTCAAGAATGGGCAAAGTGGCTAGCTCTTGCGGAATTCTGGAACAACACCACTTTTCATTCTGCCATAAAATAGACTCCCTACGAGGTCATGTATGGACAACCCCCTCCAGTGCATATTCCCTATATAAACAATGCAAGTCAAGTGGATAGTGTCAACAGGAGTTTGCTGCAAAGAGAAGCCACCATTCAGACTCTCAAAGAACGCTTACAGAGAGCCCAAAATCGCATGAAACAATTGGTTGATAAGCACAGATGTGAGGGGTCATTCGAGGAAGGGGATTGGGTCTCAAATAACAGCCTCAGAGACAACAATCGGTGGAACATCGAAAGAATTAGAAGTTGGCTCACAGATACTTCGGTCTTTATCTGATAATCAAAAAAGTGGGACCAGTAGCTTATACTCTACAACTGCCTTCCATTTCAAAAATACACCCTACATTTCATGTATTCCAATTGAAAGCATACTAGGGTCCTATACCACCTTACCCCGATCCTATTTCATTTTTGCCTCCAGCTCTAAATGCAACTAGAGTTCCTGTGGTTGTGCTAGACAAACGAGTCAAGAGGCAAAATCATGATGTAGTTCAGTGGTTGGTGCAGTGGTCAGACACATCTCTTGAGGATGCATTTTGGGAGGATGCATGTTGCATTGAAGAGCAATTCCCAACCTTTAATCCTTAGGGACAAAGATCCACTCGAGGGGAAGGTATTGATGCAAGCATAATTTCTGAGTTGGAGATCAAGGGGCAGGGAAGCAAAGTTGAGGACACTGTTCCATTGGACGAGGGTAATAGAGGAAGAGCAGGGGATGACAAGAAGGAATCCGAGCTGGCAGAAAAGGCAGATGAGCTAGCAAAAGGGGAATTTGTGCTCGTAACCACCTAAGGGAATGTAAATAGCTGAGGAATATAAGTAATGAATTCTGTTAGAAAAGTAAAAAGGGTTATCAATTACCTTATATAAATGTGTATGCAATCAGTAGTAAGGCAGCAAATGAATGAAATATTCTCCCTCTCTCAACTCTCTCTCTATCTTTGCATTTTCCCTTTATCCAACTCTCGTAAATTCCTTTCCTTTTTTCGGATATTTACTGGGTTGATTGAGACTGATCCTAGCCTTTGGGCACAAGTTAGGAATAACGGTGCTCATTTTCGCATTTGTACCATAATCTCGAGTTGGCTACTTAAATAAAAAATGTAGGTGATGGCCCTTGGTCTCTACATGGACATTACTAGCTTATATATGAATAGAATAACCGCCAAAAAAATACTCTCGAATGGAATAGTTTGAGTGATGATATTACAAACTTGGACAACAAAGCTCATGAGCATAGGTTTCGATTTTCCTTTTTGTGTTCCAATTTCTCTCAAGTAGTAATCAGAAATAAAAACACAGCTAAAGGTAGCATAAGTGCCTCTGTAAGGAATTATGACTACTCATTGGGTAAGAAAATGCTTCTTTTGATTGGCCCATCTTGTATTGCATCTAAAACTTCATAGTAAAAGACCGCAAATCCCTAGAATAATTGACAAGGTTGAAGAACCTTGTAGAGTCTTGGACTCATCTATAGAAGTGCCCAGAAAAATTCACCCAATATGCAAAGAATTAAAACATAGTGGATGACAATTGTTTCTAAGGTAAAAAAGTGCTTAAATCACTAATGATGCTGAGCGCAACAGTGAAACTTGTATAAACAAACTTGACATGGTTATGCAGCTTTCTTTGATACAGCAATGACATTGAAATTCATTGAGTTGGGAGTTTTCTCAATCATTCTCTTTATGACCTTTGCTGCATCCTGACGTGAAAAAACAAAGAAAAGGAAATTCAGGAAAGCAAACAAGGCAACAATTTAGACAGGGACATTACAAATGCCCCAGAGGCTATAGTAACATGACAGAATGTGAAAAGACACGTTTATCCAAACACATGGCTTTTCCATTATTTGTTCGGAATAACAGTTTGGAGTGGGGAAAAACACGAGGTAGGACGAAGTACATCACTAACATACTAATTGAAGCTTAAAAGTCTAACCTCTCTGCCTCTCTGGAAAACAGCACTAGGGCAAGGGCTAATTTAGCCAATCACATTCAGCAGTGACATCAAAATGTGCTAAAAACTCTCAAGGGCCATTACTGAACCGGCTAAAAGCCTTGAAAACGGCCAGTCTCAAGCGTGCAAGATACTTCCAGAATGACCAATCTAGTAAAAACATAATTATTTGCCTAAACCAAGAAGAAAAGGCAGATAATTGTTTGCATCTCTCCACAATACTTCCCCACTCAGTGTCTCTGAAGCAAGAAAATAACCCTACTTTTGAAGTTGTTAACATTCTAAGACACCTCGCATTCTTCTAGAGTTGGGAACATACTGTTATATTCAAAATTAACAAGCAAATCAAAAGAAAAAACCACCTGAAGTAAAGTACTTGGTGAGGATGGTCCATGTGATACCGGTCTTTCCCTCCTTCCATCAAGTTCAAAAAGTTCACCTGAAAGTAGGATAGACATTAGGGGATAAATACTCCATATACCACAAGTAACCCTGAGTACATTTTCTCAGTACAATGTGTAAGAGAGAGAGAGACAAGTACCATCAACACATGAGAAGCAGATAAAATGAGTGTCCACATCATCTGAAGCCTGTGAGAAAATATATCGTAAGACTACAATAGGCAAAGAGGAAAATGATGTAAGACAACAGTTCAGATTACTAATTTTCCTATTATAAAGCTAGGCTTGTGGTAAACCAGATGAACTTCTTCTAACAGTTACAGCTTGTTCTGTATACAGCAATAGCTTGCTGTTATTCTCATAAAGTTTGTGCATGATTTGGCAAAGAAGTCCCTCATACAAGGCCAAAGTATATTCATCTCCAATATAAACAAATAGTTACTTTCATTGTGTTTATATGTCAGAGCAGATTATGCCCTTTTTTTTGTGCCTTACCCCAAACTGATTCTTAATGTTACAAGGAAGTAAGTCAATATAATTCTACGCCACAGGCAATGAGACAGAAAATGCACAAGCTCAAAATTCACAAGTAAAAAGAATATTTCACATCATAAAGCATTACAAGATTACATGGATAATATTCACCTCAGTATCACCAGCACTAGCTGCTATGCAATGAGCAACTTCCATTTCTGTATCTTTCTCGAGAAACACAGCACGCTGAAAGAGGTAATTGAAAAAGTAATTAAAATTAAGATATAAGACAAACATAAGATTGTACTCAGAAGATCGAGATATAACCTGTGATGGATCCATGTTTGCTGTGGATTTATAAAACCTATCCAAGAAGGAATCTTCTTCTGAATAAAGAAATAAAAAAGAAAGGTGCACAAGAAATCAGACTCATACAACACAATTTGGGGGTGACACATAATTTTAAAATTATTTTTCCAAAGATACACGCATCAATTCTTCTAAGGTGATATTTGATCAACTCGTAACAGATGTATCAAAGCAATATATAGAGAGAGGTCCATGCTAGCTAAACAAGTATGAATGTATCACAATTCTGAAAAGGTAGCAGATTGAACAAAATAAGCAGAAGATTTAAGTTGTTTGCTGATTTTGCATTGGCTGACAGTAAGATGACAGCATTGAAGGGAGCTTAACTGCACCAGAAGGAACTACTTATGACTCTCTAAGGAATACCTTTCTGCAAAAACGAGACTTACTACCTAACTTGTACTAGATATTTAGTTTTAAGAGGTAAGATGAGTGGCCTCCCTGGACTAAGAATGCACAAGCAAGGTAAACCTTAATGATATAAGTACAAAAAAGTTTAACAGATTGCCATTAAGTCATCAGCTTTGAGGATGTAGAGTGGTCAGAACTCAGAAGTAGGGCTAAAAATGATCTAAAAATCTAAGCTGAATAAGTAAAGAATCTCAACGACTAATTTCAAATCAAAAATTCCAAGAGAAATTTGAAGTATTAGGTTGGGAATAGACACTTAAACACAACCATGAAAATAAAAGTTAGGTAGTCAACCAAGGGGGTTTCCATTTGGTAGTCAAAACTCCATAGTTCAACCCACAACATTAATTAAAAAGCGACATTCAGTCTTAAAAACAGTCAATTTCTTTCTTGCTTTATTTTCAAAAATATGCTTGAGCAATAATTTCTATTTAAGAACTAACAGACTTCAAAAACAAAGAATGATTCTCATTACAAAATTCTAACCCTAAGCCAACACACTCATACTCAGTCCTCTTATCTCTTTCCACCATCTTCGTGGTTTGTATACCCATTGGTATGAATGGAGTGGGCAGACACTCAGACAGGCACCAATGACATCAGAAAACAAACCACCCTTTGGTTCTGTTTGCTATGATCTAGATTGTTTAACCTATACATGTGAATTCTCAAATGGGTTTCTTTATAGGTTAAACAATCTAGATCATAGGTTTTCAATGATTTATCTCCCAAATAGAGAAAAAATGCATCTTCCAGAGCTTCTTCCCGAAATGCATCTGCCACCTAGCTAATATCAAGAAAACATGACAACATTACACAATTATCTTATGCTGTTTCCGGAGGTCATTAATGGTATACAAAATGAAGCCCTCAAACCCTGTTTAGGAAATGGAATACCCTGATAGACAAGAGGGTCTTCTCTAAAGCAAAAAGCTGCCAAGGTTTTCACATAAAACAAAGGGAAACAAAGGGCCTTGCAGCAAAATTGACACACTCCAAAGTATACAGACAATAGGTATCATCAAGAATAATATAACATGGGCCATACAGCAAGAACCAAGCCAACAATGATCTTCAAGATAACCAAGACAGAACACCTAAAATAACTGCATAGGAAATAACTCTAGTATGTATTGGTGAGTATAAACAAAAGAATGCCACACTGCCACCAGGTGTATCCTATTTTCAAATAACTCATTTTAGATAATCCTGTTTGAGCTCCATACCATAAGTATCAGATGGACCTTTTAACTGCACCAATACCTCATCCAAGTAGCATAAGGAGCAAAATACTCCACTAGCACCTCATTTGGACCTACTCTCCTTAGAAATTATTCATTAGAAAGAAAAGGTAGGAGTATAAGAAAAGGTGAACCTAGCCCAGACACAGGAATATAGGACAGTACTTATAGAAAAACACAATTCAGAGACAAAATGAAATAAAAAAATGCATGGCAGCTCCAGTCTGTGGTAACCAATATAGTTTCTCTTCAAGGAAGATAGTTGCTGGCCAGAAATCCACCAAATCAATGACTGCATCTCTAAAATCGCATTTATGATGTCAGTTAACTCTTATCATTCCCATTCCTCCCTCTTACATTCAGTACAAATAAATAACCAAGCCTGCCAAGTGTCAGCCATTTATGCCCTAGAGAAGCAATATGACAAGCAGGAAAACCAACAACAACAAAGCCAAGCCTTTGTCCCAAAAAGATGCACTATGATAAGGTGCCATAAAAAATAATCAAGCTGAATGGACCTGAACTCTACAGGCTGATGAGTCGAGAAACAACTATAAATGAATAGGTTCAAGTCTTGATTGGACTGATCAAGAGTCTCAAGACCCAGTTTTATCAAATGGCAACACTTAATAAAGCATAAATGTGAGCTAGGACTCAAACTCAAGGATAGATCATGTTCACAAGTGAGTTTTCCTGGTGCCAGAAATTATGTCATGAACTTCATTTCCAACTTACAAAGTTTAATTTTAAAGATATTTTAGCGAGCCCAACAGAGCTGGATTTAGATTTTCCTCAAAAAGGTGGTTGAACAAGACAACTAACCAGTCTAATAGACAAGTAATCACAATTTGCTAGAAAAAGCCCCATCCTTCAATGCTAGGCTACTATACAAAGATCAACCATAACCATCCTAGTATCTACACTCAAATTTTACATGATAATTCCATGCAATGTTGTTTTAGTCTAGAAAGTATTAACAATCATCAATACATAACCTTCTAAATTCAATTTTCAGGGCTTGAACAGACCAATGACCATAAAATTATGGTACCCTAAATAAAAAATGCTTGAATTCTTTGCAGAAACACAACATTGGCACATTAATCATGAAACTTGACATTGTCTCACATCAACACTTCAGAAATCATCAACCATTAACTTATGTCCACTGCAAGCAGATATTCTACAGAAAAAGACATCATCATTCACTACAGTTTAATATTACCACTCTAAGAGCACTGCAAGTAGCTTCATGGCAGAAAAGTCATAAAAATCCAGAAAATAGTAATAACGAATGATTATGTGCCTGTGCTTAAGACTGCAAATATACCATAGTTATTCCAAGAATTGGGATGAAAAGCAAGATAATAATCCTTTTCAGAAAGAACCATCAGAAAAGAAACTCACGAAGTTTGATTTCTGATGTAACATTCCCAAAAGCATGAAGAAGCCCGACAGTCCCACAAGCATTTCCCACAGTCTGCTTCATGAAGTAAACATTTTTGTTGTAGTCCTGAAGCATAAACAGATCGCATATCTAATATCTTAGTAAGCACATAAAAATAATTTTTTGAGTCCACTACTTTTAACTTAAAGAAACAGTTAACCATGAATTGGCTTAATCATTTTTCATAAAAAAAAAAAAAAAAAAAATCAATTTGTGAGCCCTTCTTTTTTAGTCATGCCTCTTGGGATACTAGTTTACCAATCATAGCAGCATTTCCTAATCCTTCTCTACATAAACACGAACTTATGCTGCTGCTTTAGTTTTACTGATGAAACTGGAAAATTAATTTCTTAGAATAATGAGACTAATATCCAACTTCTGTTTTGATGTGAATAGATAGTTGTGGGAAGTTCTCATTTATCCAACATTTTCATTCCAGGAGTCACGTCCATGAATGAAATTGTTAGGCAAATGAAGAACAACTACAACAATCGTTACATACATGGTATCTAATTTTTTCCTCTTTTAGAGCACGTCATGGGATCCAAAGTATGGAAGTACATAGCAGTCACAAAACATTATCATGTATCAGAAAAGCTCTACAGAGTACTCATATGCTACAATAACAGGAAGTCAGAGCAAAGGCATTCAACTTTACTGAGACATCTATCAGAATCTTCCTATACATTTATGTTATCTGCTTTTACTCTCCATAGAGTAGCACACAGAAACCTATGCATTCTTGTCATTTATCTAGGGAGTCACATCTATTAGATTAATACCCCTGAAGAGATCATAGAATCTTATGCATTCTTGTAAGAAAAGCTCACAGAACCCATTAATGTGAATCACTTCAAGCAGCGACTAATTGTCAACTACTCTGTCTTAACAACCCATTAGATAATTTACACACTAAATCAACTCATAATCACTCTTGACATCATTCTTCACGAGAACTCGCTCAAATAGTAGATAAAAAAGTCCTGCAACTCACCTTCTCAACGCTATCCTCCTTCACTCTCTCTGCTTCGCTCTGTTGCAAGAAAAGACATCAATAGTCAGTACCGTGTCAATACCGACGAGCATGCACATGAAAACATTTCCTAAAACTAAAATTTTAACAACAAAAAAACAATGTCAAAGCCTAATCCAAAAAGGACGGGGTTGGTTGCATAAACTAAAGATTCATTAGCCGTCATCCAAGATCAACTTCCTCCACTGGTAACTATCAACTGTATCAAGTTCTCTAATGCCTAAAACTAAGTTTAAGAACAAGATGACACATCATATACCTCAGAAGTAAGAGGATACAGAAAAAGCACAGCGAGAACAGGTTTCGGAACAATTTCGAGCAATTCTTCATCCAAACCATAAACATCATTGCACTCAGCTTCATCCACTGGTAAACCCAGGCCCCAAAGAAACTGCATTCATAACAACAACAACAAGATTAACTAAACCGATAAAAAAAAACCTAAAATCAAATAATTTTCAGCAATTGTATCATTAACCTAAATTAATTCTTCACCAAATAAACAAAATTTCAACAAATTGAGGCCAACCCAGAATCAAAAGCATGTTGAAAAAAAATTCAGGAAAAATTTAACAAATTAAGGCGACCCAGATGAGAAAATGTCAAGTTTTAACATAAGTCTACGTCATATGAAAAAAAAAATTCAATCTTTTCAGGAGTTTAATTTGAAATACAAAAAACAATTATAGCATAATGATCAAATCATAGTGAGATGGAAGAAGAGAGACCTGATTCATGACATCGGGATTAGCTTCAAGAGGAAGCCATCTTTTTTTAGAAGGGGCATCGGCCATTAGAGTTGTTAGATGTTGATTCTTCTCTTGCAAGTCGCAACAATTAGAAGTAAATGCGAAGTTTTGATCTAAGAAAACTGAGGGGTCGATAGCGCACTGTTGAACATTAGTTATATATATTTACTTTTATCACCCAATATAAATTTATTTTACTTTGAGTTTTTCAGTTCACTGCTTTCTTTCAGTATTTTGTTAATCCCAGTCTACAGTCGTGTAATATTTCATTTTCCACCTCAAACATTTCATTTCACTTTGTTTCACCTCTCAGTACATTTTATTTCACGTCTTAGTACATTTCATTTCACTATCCTATCCTTCTTTCTTCAGTATTTCACCTCCACAACACTTGTATTTTATAGTTTTTCATTTACCATTCTTCTTTCTTTAGATTATTCAACTTAAACTATGATGGATGAGGCACACATATGTTCTTTGTTTATGCACATTTTCAGCGTTTGTAGTTCATTTCATTTTGTTATGTTAATATTAAACTACGTAATTAGGTTTAAGATACATGCACTTATTTACGTTAGTTATAGAATTACATGCGCTTTAGCTAACCTCAAATATTAGACGAATTTAATTGGTTTGTTAATTATATTAACCTACGTAATTAGGAGTAATATACATGTATTTATTCATGTAATTATATAATTAGATGCGTTTTAGCTAAGCATGGTAGAACCGTCCAAAAGAGACGGTTCAACCCTCCAAGCACCGTCCAAAACAGACGGTTTCCCCCCGGTCGAGATATTTAAAATGACTCTGACAATTCGAACTTCGTGATCGCTTATGCAATCATGAAGGGTGAGAAAGCAGAGAGTTACTGGTGGGTGTTAGATAAACTGAGGCATCTAATTAGTTTCGACGTACACACCAAAGTGATAGTTACTAATTGTGAGGGAGGTCTATTTCGTCCCATTGTAGAGTTGTTTTCTTAATCTTGTCATTTACTTTGCACATGCCACATCAACAACTGTGTTGAAAAGAAGACATATGACATTTTGAAAGATAAGGGGTGCGCTGCGAATGTAAAAATGGGTAAATAATTTAGCTATTATTTAGAAATCAAAATATACATACATTTGATGATATAGAACCAATTAATCCTCTTAAAAGCTTTACTAACAACTCTGCGTATTCTTCCACTCAAGTTTTGATTAGATTCTTTGCCCGCTCTTGATATGGTGAATTTTTGGAAGAAAACTTGATTTTTTGGAGGAGGTGAATTTTTTGGGAGAAAAACTGATTTTGGGGGAGAGTGAGTTTGAGAAGTGAAATGTTGAAAAGTATAGAAATTCAAGGTAGGTAGTAAATGGGTTTATAGGTGATAGGAAAAAAGGATTAAATTAGATTAGTAAATGGGTTAAATTAGGTTAGTAAATTAAAATATTAGATAATTAGTAAATTAGGTTAGTAAATGGGTTAAATTAGGTTAGTAAATTAAAATGTTAGATAATTAGTAATTTGGTTAGTAAATGGGTTAAATTAGGTTAGTAAAGTAAAATGTTAGATAATTAGTAAATTAGGTTAGTAAATGGGTTAAATTAGATTAGTAATTGGGTTAAATATTAGATAATTAATAAATTAGGTTAGTAAATGGGTTAAATTAGGTTGATTATATATAAGGGCAATATCGTAAAAAAATTGTGAAATACATAAAAAATACGTGCAATAGGTAAGATTATAACGGACGATATTTAGCAATTCACGTGTTTATACTGATGTTGATCTCGCGCTATGAATACGGAGTATATTTTCTATTCCGTAAGTCAGTACTCCGTAGTATACTACTATACTAGTATGGAGTAATGGACTTCTTTTTTTTTATTGTTTCGTTTTGCCCAAATTTGGGTAGGGACTAGGGAAAGCTACTCATAAAATTATATTGATATAATTGGATCCCAAATTTAACTAATTTTTTATACGAAGCAAATTATTGATACAAATAGTTGGATTTTTATAAAGATTTTCAGATTGGATATATTGTCGATCATTAGGTTCACCGATTATAAAAAAATTTCATGGAGAGCGATTTTATGTTTAATAAACTTTATATAAAATTTAATTTATCTCTGTAACAAATTTCCAATGAGTATGAAACAGATACTCCAATTGATAAGGAGGATTTCCCGAAACATGTTTGGTTGCCAAGATCAGGTTTCCTGTTAATCTCATTTAACAACAATGGAGGATAGCCTTTCAAGAAATTTCAATTCGAAGAACTGACGAGTATTTTACATGCGAACTTTGAAGACTGAGTAGTGTCAATCTACAGCACAATAGATGAACATGGGAGAAGGGCACGCAGTATGTGCAATAATCTGCTCCTGCTTCAACTCCATAAGATATCAGAACATCAAACTGAAATGAGACTTGATTGACAACCACGCAAGAGTCCTGTGGCCACCCGCCCAGGGTCCTGGTAGAAAAATGCCTAATTTTTTTAATATCAAAACAAAAAAGTAAAATGATATAAATGTAATATGTGTAAATTTTATCATATTAATTAAAATAATTTATTGGTAAATGGTCTCACTTGTACTAAGTTTTTAATGTCATTTGACATGAGTTTGATTCTCTTTTACCTCCATGATTATTGACAATTTTATCCACATACATTTTTCATGAGTGCTTGTTCAATTTCTTTTTTCTTAATCACATGCTATATATACTTCACATGAATAAAAAAAAAAAAGCAACAACATGTTAAAACTAATACGATATACAAAATATTATTGTCATTATAGTTATCCAATTATTAACCTTTAACTAAAATAGTTACTTATATCACCAATAAAAACTATAAGGAATTCAACCAATTATTTTGTATATTAATTGTGCATAGTTATCGTTGTTTCTCATTTTATTAATGTAATGACATCTTATTAATTCGCTGTATGTAGAATGTGGACTAATGTTTTGCATTTTCACTATACTTATTAAGTTGTGAAGTGAACTATGCATAATACTATGAAGAGAAATGATCATAATAATAAGATAACTTGATAAATAAAAACTTTTATGAAGTGGATTGCTAATAACATTGTTTAAATTAAAATTTTTATTAATGATTTTTGTTTTTTAACACTATTAATGATTTATGTGATTATAGTATTATTTTTAATTAAATTTTTCAATAGTTTATTTATTTTGTGAAACCACTACTTAATTTTTTTATTTATAGTATATTATTAAATTTTAGGGCCCAAATTTCTTATTTCACCCTACGCCTTAAAAATGTCAGGAACAGACCTAAGAAGCACCGCACTGAATTAAGATCCAACACTCTTTCGCTAGTATATCTACAACAGAGCTAAAGCTGCATGTTATTAGAGGTGCTAATGAGCCGAGTCAAGCCTGAGTTTGGCTAAGCTCGACAACTAAAATTCGAGCTCGAAAGCTCGTGAGCTAAAAAACCAAAGCTCGAGCTCGAGTCAAAAACTAAATTTTCGAGCTCAACTCAAGCTTGAGCTCGATTAAAACTCGTTTCAAGCTCGACTCGACCTTAATTAAAGCTCGTTTTAAGCTCGACTCATTTTCAGCTCAATTAAAAGCTCAATAAACCTAAGTACTTATACCCAAATTAGCCAACAAGAAGGCTAAGTTTTAAATTTAATAAGCTTAATTTGGTTTTAGGTGAAGAACACTATTGGGTTTATATATATATATATATATATATATATATATATATATATATATATTAATTGCTTCAAATCATCTATTATTTTTTTAATGTGGGACTTTGAGTTTATATATAAATCTCTCTACAACAATCTTTCATTTTAATCCAATGTGACTTTTGGTTCATGTATTAAATCATATTTTATTTTATTTTAATTATATATATATATATATTTCTTTAGATATATACTAGGTAAGTTCTGTGTGATGCACGGTTTGATAATTAATTATTTTTGTCAAATATTTAAGAATATTTTTATTTTTTGGTGAAAACTATAGGTTTTATAGAGTTACAGTAGAAAATTTAATTGGGATAATACTTTTTATCATATTAAATAAAAAAATATTATAGAAAACGGTAGAGATGAAATATGAAATAAAGGTAGTTTTATAGTCACACAATTTTCTATATATAACAATTTTCAATCAAATATTAATGTAAAGTAGAAAAAAAGAGATTACATCATCATTAAAAAAAGGGCGGGAAATTTTTTAATAATAGCTTGACTCGTGTTAAGTATGAGTCAGCATAAATTTTTCTTTAATAATAGTTATAGACTATAAATAAAAATTCGAATTTCTCACGAGCTTTTCGAGTCGAGTTTGATTTGCTTGACTTGACTCGTTAACTTATCGAGTCGAGTTCAAATGAGTCAAGATCTGACCAAGTTTTAACCGAGTCGAGTCCGATTAGCTCGTGAGTAGCTCAACTCAATAAGATTCCCTATGTGTTTACAAGGACGTGAGCAACACCTTGCATTTTTCGCTTTAAAGAATACACCAAAGGCAAAGGTTGAGAACCGTTCGATTCATCTCCCGTGGAATTTCAAGAGCCTTGGAATAAGAGAAAGCATACAGTGATTCACGAGACTGTGTCAAAGCCTTAAAATGTGTTAGGTTAAGTTCTCTTTACCTTGTTTTTAAAATTTATTACTTATTCTTATTAGAATTAAAATGATTGGATCCGATCAGATCAGACCAGATCATATCAGAATTTTTATTTTCTTATACCTGATTAAAAATATCTCTAAAAGTATACAAGTAAGGGAAGATTTTGTGTGCATATGCGATACAATAAGGTTATTGTATGGCGAATAGAAATTACCCTCAATACAACAAAAATTAATCTTAATATAACAAAAGATACCCTCGATAAAACAAAAGTCAATCTTTCATATAATAAAAGTTACCAATCAATTTAACAAAAACAACTTTATAAAGATTTGTCATTTAATATACGTGTTATGTGTCCCCACTTTACTAAGATTTGTATTATATTTTTGGATTGAATGTAGTACGACATTTCCAAAAAAAAAAAAAAAAAATCCCACTCAGTAAAGACCGGACCAAATTATACCTTAAAAATTCATACCCGATCAGATCAAATAAGATAAAACCTTTGAATATTGATTAATAAAACTGAGTTTTGTTTAGGCCGGTGATAAGAATATGGGGCTAGGACACTAAGAGTCTTGTAATCAAATTTTGTTTGACTCACCAATCACCATACCCAATATTCTTAGGGCGGCTAAAATCCTAATACTGCACGCTAATGAGCCTACGCTGTAACTGAGTTATCCTTAATGTCAATTTACATCGTGGAGTAATTAGTATGAGCAAGATTGTTGATTTCGGTTGGGATTACTACTTTAGTAAATGAAGAGATTAGAAAACCAAATAAAGCAAAGCAAAAGGCAAGCATGCATATGCATATCAATTGTAACAAAATCAAACATGTCATCTGTGAATATTATCATTTCAACAGTCAAAATTAAAGGCGATAAATCGGGTAAAATGCATTGCAAAGAAGCTACAGTGAAACAAATATGAACACTATTCAACGTACTTTCGGTTCTTAACAGAATAATCCCGAGTAATTTGCATGCCATGATTCCAAGTCACAACTTTATTCTAATTCATTGAGTAGATAGTTACTTTGGCAGAGATGCAGCAGACGCGGGGTGGCTCTGAGCTGGTCTTTCTTAATTCTTTTTCTCCCAAGTCAGTGAGAAATGAGGATTGGAACTAATGCACCAACGCATGCATATGTATTGTAGCTAGGCTTAGAATGAATTAGATCCTGTCATTGAAAAAAGTTGGATAAATATACAATCAATGATGTCACGCACCTGAGGCATGCATGCATGCATGATATAGTTAAAAAAAAGAAAAGAAAAGTGCAAAGGGTAAGTAGAAGAAATCCTTAATTAATAATTAAGAGCTTACATGTACTACGTAGAAGTCTATGATGCAATGGTTTACTTGTAAGACAAATTTAATGTTATCCAAGCATACCGTGTTGAAACTTCGTTTGGTAATTGGTTCCACGCATGTACATTTTTGAACTCTGAAGCACTTTGCTGCTGATTTTTTACGTATTTGTTTAATTTGGTCTTTTTCAAGCGGGCAGGCAAAATCAGGTCAACAACGGCATTCATGCACCAATCAACCAGGCAACTGGTAAGCTAGGAGATTTTGCCTTGTTGAAAGCTAATTTTGAGCTTTTGAGTTTTTATTATTTTATACTCCGTATTCAGGTAATGGTTTATTTTATCAAAAGAATAATGAGATTGTAAGAGGTCATTTGTTTGAAATTAGAGTCTATAGAATTCCCTCAATTTCTAATCTGAGCGATTACTTCGTAATAATTACAGTTTTATTGTATATTTTATAGAGAGTTCTTATTTTCTTAGTATACTTTGAAATGTATGAAAGATATTGTCACATTTCTTAAGTATTAATAGTTTGTGTACCACTTATTATTTTGTAACTGCTATAATTATTGAGTACTATATATAACCACCTCAAATGTCATTAAAATCAATTTAAATTAAGTAATTGTGTCATATGTAGACCAGTGCATTGGGTTGGGTTAAGGTCAGGATGGGTCACATGCAAAAATGGGTCGGTTTGGACCAAAGAATTGAAGATGCAAAATGAGTTGGTACGGATCAAAGGAGATACATAACGAGCCGAGTTGGACCAGGCCATCCAAAGAGATTATAGTTTTTATCTATAAAGGGTGATAATTTACATGTATCACCTCCAATCATTGGTAGTGGGTCATCGTCAAGTAAGTGGAATTAATTCATTACCTGATAATGTTTAAAAGTTTTGGAAAATATTGACCTGTTATTGACCCGATTTGACCTATTTAAAAACTCAATAAAACATAACCTTTTAAGAGACTGATCCATCAGGACAAATATTAATTAGACCTTTTTACAAATGGATCGATTAAGGGCCATTAAGGGGTTCTAGTAATATGTTAAATTTTTTGAAACTTGAATGAGTGAGGCTGTTCTCTCAAATCCTAGTGAGCCTATTACATTTGGACGGAACGTCGTTACTTTCAGCACATATCCAAACGAAATGGCGATAATCCTGAGGTAGACTCCAATAAGAGCACATAAGCAACAAAGTTATAGTGGTGAAGAAGTGCAGTGTGGGGCAGCTATAAATTCTTCCAATAAATACTCCGTATTGCGGATTTGTGAAATGTTCAAATGAGGGTTCTTCAAATTAACGAACCAGCAGCGACAATTAGCCCTCTATTTCTATAAAATCATT
Source organism: Dysphania ambrosioides (assembly GCA_026401315.1). NCBI lineage: Eukaryota > Viridiplantae > Streptophyta > Magnoliopsida > Caryophyllales > Amaranthaceae > Dysphania > Dysphania ambrosioides. The sequence continues at coordinate 2,570,261 of CM048659.1, read as the reverse complement.
ACATAAGCGAAAGTGCGGTTGTTCTCCACTGTCATTTGAAATGATTCTCCACTTTCATGTTGCACCGTGTTGTGTAATATATGCGAGAGTTTACTCGCCCATTCCACCATTATAGAAGTATAGACTTGAAACCAGCCCTTTTATGATTTTCTAATCATCAAGATCCCTCGATATATTTTATATCTAATTATAGTTTCAGTATAATTTTCATTGTACATTCCGCACACATACGCACACACAAAATATTTAATAATCTTGTGTAGAACAAATTATAAAATTACATGTTGGTGTATCTCTGTACAGTGAATTCCATTTTTTAGCCCTACATGTAGTCATCTGAGAGAAAATGTTGCATAGTTGTAATTCCTTCCTCACAGGAGTCACAACAGTTCGATCTCACACTTGTGAAAATTATAAGTTACGTATAATAACATAAATTAACTTCACCCTCTAAAAATAATTTTGGAGTAGGTGGTCAGAAAATATATGAACAAAGTTAGGTTGAGTTTTGATATTTTTGAAGCACTATTCTAATTTTCAAACAATAAAATAAGAGTAGGTAAATATAGGAGAAAGGTCAGACAAGCTTGAATGTACAAGAATTCTCTTCCACTCAATTTATGGTGGGAGAAAATAGTGGTTTTATTAATAATTTTCATGAGGAAGAAGGACTAGGCAAACACTTGGACATGGACACTACTCCATCATTCTCAATTTTCAAAGTCAAGGATTTGGCCTTGCTTGTGTACAATTTCTTCACATTAGATCCTTGTTCACTAAGCAATTTAAATAGGCTTCGTTTCGCGTTCGGTCTAAACGGGCCATTAGATGCCATGAAACCGTCGACTAAGTGCAGGTATGCTTCCAAGTCATGACAGCATGCAACATCCGCGTCCGGTCTCAAATAAGGTGACATTTTAGTGTCAACTCTGAGCTCCGCACCTACGTGAGAGTATGCCAATGGTATTATGTTGCTTAGGAATTCAATCACGCCTGCAACTTGAGCGTTGTTCATTAGCTTTTCCTCAAGCTCTTCACTCATGAATACTCCTGGCACCCTTGTGATCACGTCTTGGTTGTTTACAATTCTTAGGACTTTTACATTGTTGGCTCTAATTCGGTCAGCGAAGGCACGGTTTCCTACCCGCGGACCTCCGAATGAAAAGACCGCCACTGGAGGGACCTTCGGGGCGCACGTACTAATCTCGTCCGCCACTAGCACGGCTAGGGCCGCACCAAGACTATGTCCTGTTACGGAAATACTTAAGGTTTCACCTTTGTATATTTCTAGTAATCGTTTGACTTCATGTACCACAGAGTCTGCTAGGCTCGGAGTATGCTCTCCTTGGGTTTTGAACAGGCTAAGGAACCCGCTTTCCACCTTGGCTTCCTCATCAGATCCTGAGGTTCCTTCCATTGACACGAGTAAGGCCCGGAAGTTCTCTGCCCACTCAAGACACGTGGCGGTTCCTCGGAGGGAAATGACAATGTCCCTCCGTCCCATCCTGGAAATCTCACGTTCATCTTGGCAGACTGCCACGTAACCGACGCAGCTAGATCGCTGCGTCATCCACCCAAGATCGGGTGCAACATCATCCACCCACTTCGGTAGGCCAATGGATGATGTAGCATATAGACTTTTAGTTACCTGATAAGACTTATCAGGTAACCCCACCTCCCTCCGCGACTTGATCCCCGCTTCTGTAGTAGCGGGGTCCGAGTGAAAAGATTCGTAGGCAGCTTGGATAAACTCCCCATACCTGACCATCTCTCGACGGAGATTCTCGTCCAGAGGGTCCAATAGTCCCACCCAATCCTTACTCCCGTGGTACTCCCTCCACCGCGCACCCAAGGTGTTTCGCGGGGAATACTCGGGCTGCTTATTCAGCAGCATCTGCTGGATCCGAGTTAGCCGGCGAGGAGACATTTCAGCCGCCGCCTCTGCAGCCCGGCCCGGAATTCTTTCGGGCCAAATCCGAGCCAGGCTGAGCCCGTGTAGGAGCCCCCTACCGCGGCTGCTCTCAGACTCATGATCGCTCTCAAAGGGCTTCATTGTCGGCCTTGGTGGTAATGGTGCAGCTACTTCCTTCTGAAGCAACTTCTCAAGGTTGGACAGGCTAGTGAGTGTCTTATGATTAGCTCTTTCTTGGACTGCCACGGCCCGGACAGTAGCCCATCTCGAAAGCGGGGATTGTTGCGAACACCTAAAGCCGGCCCGCTTGAGGTTGTGAGATGGGAGGAAGGATGATCCAATTTGAGCAACCTGAGCCATAAATTGTTGGATGAAGGAGAGAATCTGGGAAGAGAGAATATTACAAAGTGGGTATGTTAGTTGAAGTCTGAAGTGTCATTTGATAAAATCAAAAAAGGGGTAAATATAGAGCGCCAACCACTCCTTGTTTCCGCTGAATACCCTTTGAAAGTACTAAAATTACAGTCTATGCCATTATTTTGGTATAAAAAAATAGAAGCCGTCTGTCCGATCTAAAAAGAAAATAAAAAAGGAAAGGGTATAGTTGGAGAAAGATAAGGATAAATAATTGGACCGTGTCATCTTGCTAATTTGAACGCTCTGCAGGAATTGACTTGAATATCCCAGCTTTGATTTTAATTGGATTGACGGCTTTGCTCTCTCCTCTCTGAGTCTCTGCTGCCATTATGACTTTATGTATTGACCAATGACATTTTAGAGGTTGGTCACATATTAAAATTCTTTCTTTCTTTTTTTTTAATAATGTTTTTGTCAAAATTTTCTTATCCATTAAATTTATTTTGCAAATTCCCATTAGATGTTGGACGAGGGAAATAAACTTAATAGAATATGTTCTATTTTTATTCTGATAAAATATTTAATATGCATTTAAATATATGAACCTAGCTAATTTTACGTATAGTTTCTCACATTTCTTAATAATATATTTTGTATATGATCGATCATGTTGACAATTTAGTACTAAACAGTGAATAATGGATACTACAATTTTTAAAAAGTATCTATTATAATTCCTACAATTAGTACATACTACAGAACTTTACTATGGAATACCTGAAACGTTTATTACAAGTAGTTTAATTCAAGCCCTAAAATGCAAGCAAGAGATATTTTCAAAAATATTTTGAAGGCAACGTTACTTGCATTTCTATGTGCGGACTATAAATGTTGTTTAGTTTATATTCAAAATTAAGTTACTGCGCATATAATATATAATTTTAAGTGTTATGTATTAATATTACATTTAAAAAAAAAATCATGTCACAAATCATTCCTCATTTCCAATAAAAAGGTAAAAAAATCATTTGTCAATGATATAATTAGATAATTACTACTCCATAAGTGCTTTAAGAAAATATAAATTATTGTAATTAAACTAAACTCAATATTGTATGAACTAACATTTCCTTTTTGAGGATAGAGGAGGATGTATGTTACAATAAAGTTCTACCATCATTTCTTGGAAACTACTTTGTTGGAGTATAATCTTTGAATTTTGAATGAGCGAATGCTTGTAACTTAGCTTGTATGAATGTAAGTACTCCCCTTATCAATTCAACCATATAGAAGTCAAATGTATTGAAAAAAAATTAAAGAAAGGTCAAATACATTAGATAGGTAGTTTGTCTGAAATTAGTAGACATTAATGGCTATCAAAGAGAATGCTAATAACGCCAGCTAATACGCTACATAATTCTGTGGGAAACAGCTGATACAGTACATAGCTAGTATAAGGATGATACAGTTTAGATTTGCTTATACAGAACAAAATTTTCATGGTGCTCAATGGACAACAAATTAAAATTTAATCACGAAAAGAAAAGTTATCTAACAAGATGTACATAATTTTTTTTTTTGACATAGCAAGATATACATATTACATAATATCGTACGGAGTAATTAACAAAATTTGGTCCAACTAAACACTTCGCCAAACTTTATTTTTCTCCTATATTTGAAGAGCTGTTAATAGAGGAATTACTTTCTACCAGCCTCAAAAGTAATGCAAGAATGCGCAGTAACGTTCATTTGACTTAACTTAATAGAATACGTAATCGTATGCTTGTATAAGAAAGTATAAGACTTTACCTTTGATGTTCAATTGTGATGAATAAGTCAAATATTTGGCATGAATGACTGGAATTAATGTGAACTTTTATTTATTTTTTTTACCTTTCGAAAGAAGGAAGTGTTTGATCAATTAAACGTCATACAACATAATATTTACAATCAAAATTAGAATCTAACAAATACTACGAACTATTAAATTAGATAAAATAAAACTCTTATTTAAAAAAAAACCAATATTATAGGAACTATCAATTTAGCATTACCATGTGAATTGCTTTGCTATATATATATATATATATATATATATATATATATATATATATATATATTAAATTAGAGGAATTTCACTTGTTTTGTTTAAAGTATTGTGCCCTTTGAGATATTAAATACGAAGCATCAAAATTTCTTCTAGGTGTTAAAAACTCCCTCTTTTAATTGTTTTTCTTGTTAAAGTAGCGAGGGAGAGAGTTAGTAGAAAATGAATTTTTGTACTATTTGGAAATGAAAGAAACAATCATTTAGAGATATTGATATAGATAAATTATATAAGTTGACTCGTGTGGTGAGGCTAAATAGGATAAAAGATATTATTTTTTTCATAAAAGAAGTAATGCATAGATAGAATGAATTGATAAAAACAATCCTTAAACTAACCAAAAGTTGGAAGAGCCACCCAAATTAAAGGGAGTACATACAACACAAACACATATAATAATTAATGATGTAACTTGAATTTAACATAGATAATGCAATTCATAAAAATAAGAAGAAAAAACGAATTATTCCAGATAATTTTCAACGTATTAAATAATAAACACTTATATAACATATTCAAACATTTACACTACCTACTGTTTCATATATCATATATCCATGCATACACTGCCAATATTTTTAATATGAAATCTCTTTCAAGAGCCAATAAACAACTCAAAATTTCATGCCCTATAATCCCAGTATCCTACCATAAGGTGACCTACAAACGAAATATGGCAGTGTATCCCATATATCCATACATACACTGCCATATGCTTTCCACGACATTAATTAATTAAGCGAGCCAGCCTTGTTATTGAATTTGGGAGGCAAGCCATTACTACCATATATCTTAATCATTATAAACTATAATACTATATAGTTACCAAGATATACAATCAATATATAATTTCTAATCTAAGAAATTTACTCTATATGAAATCGTGTAATTTTTTTTTTTTTAATATTGAATGAAGAAGTAAAACTTGGCTAAACCTCATTCAAAAAAGTATAAGATCATACGCAGCTGAGATCTACTCCCTCCATCCCACTATTTTTGCTATATTTGCACATTTTTAATTTTTTAAGAGCAAGTAAAAAGGGAGAAGAGTTGGGTGAAAAAGTAGAGAAATATAACAAACTTGGTGGGACGGTCTAAAGTAGCAAATATAGCAAACATAATAGGATGCGCGGGAGCGGATCTGAAGAAGCCACTAGCCCACTAGTACATTGAATTGCCTTAATTAAATAAAATAATAGGACGAGTCATAGTGATAGTATAAATCCCCCAACTCTTTCATGTTGGGATTTACCATACACTAGTTACCACCTTCTACACTACTAATGAGTCAAAACGAGGCGTCCGTCTTGAAGCACCTTCGTGCAAAGATAAATAGAGACAAAAAACCATGATATACACCACATCATCGTTTTTCTTACATTTCTAATTTATTTATCATCTCCATGTGTTCTTCTCAAGTCATGATCACTGGTCATACCAATCAGGAGCTGATCAAAAGAGACTAAAACAAAGCCTCAATGAAAAGGACAAATAATGTACGTATAGATCAGCGAAAAGTACGTCCTTCTAATCCAACTAAGTAAACAACTAAAACTACTAAATAAGTAATTTGGCATAGTGTGCACTCAGAGCACTCGTTTTTTGCTGCTCTCATTTTGTCCGCGTTTAGTAGAGAAATTTAGAGTCTTTCCTCATGTCTTCGGTACCAATAATTAGGCTTCAGTTCTCTCTCTCTCTCTCTCTCTCTCTCTCTCTATTCTAGCATTCCTCATCCCATCTTATTCCGTTTACATTGCTTTTTTAGTGTAACCATGTACTGTTAATATACTTAAAATATGTTACATATTTACAAGTGTCTCCACAGCCAACCAATTAGGGACACTAATCAGAATAGTGGACTTTCCTTGTGTCTAATTGTGAGAAATGTGACGTGAATCCGGGACATGTATAATTAACATATAGTATAAGGTTTTTATTCTTCCTAGTCAACTAGCAATGCTAGATCTTATTAAAGAACTTATCATTATATTGTGTAAGATTAATGACACATAATTATAGTTTTTCATACATCATTTTTACTTACTATACGCAGTAAATTCCTTGGCATTCAAGAGCTTAAAACATTTTGCATAATTATATATAGCTGGATATATTGCTAATTCTATCAAAGATAACCCAACTATTCTTACTATAATGTTATTAAAAAGTAAAGATCAAATGCCAAGAGCATATAATTAAATTGACTTAAATTGCTAATACGCAAGTAACAAATTCGAAGTAAGTGATATCTAACACTAAAACTAACTAATGGAACAAGATAAAGAGATAAATTAATAAGAAAAACACCTAAAACTAAGCATTACAACTAATCACAATCTACAACATGAAATATTCCAACCCTGAACCATACATCTAACCAATTAAGAAGAAAATTACATGCCTTAAAAAAGTAATATAGATCTCTTCTAAGCATTTACAACGTACCTAGCATACAATCGACCTACTTCATTAGATTCATGTAATTAAGAAATAATAAATACAACATCCTAATTAACTTTCTAATGGTCTGTTCTACCTACTTTCACGTAAAACTTCATATCATCAATTGGAATAAACAAAATTTGTCAAGTCCCAACTCCCATTGTGATAAAGACAATAAAATTAGTAATGTAAATTAGCATTCTAATTTAGCATTGGAGCAAAGGTACCAATTGAACACGAAATCATAAAACAATTACATGGGGAGATTAATGGAATAAATCATGCATCAATCATATTTAGCCCTACATTATAAGACTACTCACTCATAATCTCATGTAAATCATAGACATAATGCAAATATTTATGAAAGGCATAATTACAATAATAAAATTTAGAATTAAAAAGAAAGACCAATACTTAGAGTGATAAAAAGGTTCAAAAACGTGAAATCTTCAAGAATACAAAAGCAGTAAGCGTTTTAAGCATAAAAGTCTCGATAAAATGAAAACAACAATCCTTAGAGTACATATAATAACCAAAAAACCAAACAAAAACAGAAAACGGCCTAAAAGTAGTAGGCCTAGCTTATTTGAGGCACAAACATGCGGCACGTGCCTATTAATCTAGCTAGAAAATTTAAACTAGAGTTTGGCTAGACTAAGATTCCCATGTATTGGTTGAGCACGTAAGATTAAATTACATGTAATCTGGTTGGTATAATTGGCTCTAGCTAGGTATGTCTTGTGAGATCCTAATAGGTGGAGTACGATAAGAAAGTGTAATAGGTTTTACAAAGTTGGGGTTGCTAAAAATTATTTTTTAGCAAATTAATTAATTTCAGGGAAATGTTTAAACTCCGGCCATTACAGCATCACAAATTAGTGAATTACAGGGAAATGTTTATACTCCTAATTTTGTGGATCACCATGTGTCGCGTACAACTTGACATGTAGTTTAAGGGGTGGGACGTGGTTGACTTAACAATAACATTGATTATACTCCGTAACAGCTAAATTAAATGATACTATTAATCAAATTTATATAATACACCGTAGTTAATTACTCTGTATTACATTCTATGCACACCACAGCGTGTGAGAGCTGAGCTATCATTATTTTTTTGGGAAGAATCGACAAGAAAATGATGATGTAGTGCTGTTAGTGCTTACTGTTTGAATTCTTGTTTGCTCATGTAAGACACTAAGACATGGCTATGAATGTGAAGATCGACACGGTTGGAAAAGTAAAAACTTCACATTCACATAGTCATATGATGTATGGTCGAGAAGAATATTATTATTTAGTGGAGAAGTATTTCTATAGAAGTCCACATAAAATAATATATAGTTTTGTTTAGCAATTAGGGGACAACACTTGATTGGTTCACTGAATTTTCTACTAATAATTGTCGTATGAATATACATGGTTAGTGCAAAATTTACACCTCCTAATTTAAGGCAAACCAAGTAATCAACGAGTAAAATGCATTTTGAGAGACTTAAGCCAATAAAGAATGTGACATTAAAATCGATAAAAGTAGCTCTTATTGTTTCTTTAATATTTAGAAAAAAGGATGGAGAAGACAGGCCATTAATAAAAGTAGCTCTTATTGAATTGTTTCTTTAATCTTGCTAAATATTGATAAATACATTAGGAGTAGCAATTATTGAAATATTTTAAATAAAAGGACATCATGCCAAAATTAAACTTATTTTTATTACTTTATGTTCCTGATTCCGATAATTTGACATTAAAAAGATTAAAAATATCTCATCCATAGCTCATACTCAACTGTCAAAACTCTATTATTACTCCTAGTGATTGTCAACCCTATTTTTAAAGAGAAATATTCGCGAAAATAATCAAATACTCACATATGGCCATATGGGTAAAGGCGTAAAGCTCCTAATCTAGGCTTATAAAATGTGCATGAGAAGCTAATTAATTAGGGATTTATAAAAGGATGCTAGTTACAATGCACATATTTGATTTTGTCCTCTAAATTAGCATCTTATTATGAATCCCTAATTAATTAACTTCTCATGCAAATTCGCCTAACTATTTCCCTTATTTATATCTAACATTCCCCAAACTATTTCCACAATCCATTAGTTAGTCCTATCATCTACTTCAGTTAATTCGTCTTAATCTTCATGTACTTCTCAATGCTTTTTTCTCCTCACTAGCGGTATATATAAATTCATACTTATTTACTCCTTTCAAATTCTTATTTGTTTGCTACATAGATAAAATTCGCTTTTTTAAGACTTAATTTTGCGAGGTAAAACCTATCTATTTTAGAAAATATAGAAAATATTTAAAAATAATTATATTCAAAAAATATAGCAAACAAATAAGAACGGAAATAGTATTCCACTCGTCCACGTGTAATATCTAAGTTGACTTGGCTAATTGTCACGGTTTTAGATAAAGAAAATGGTATTGTTGGACCAATTTTTTTCATTTCAAACTTTAAATGCGCAGCACTTGATGACAGGAATAGCAGCTTCATATCTAGACTATAAGAAGTACTCCATAATACGGAGACACGGAGTAATGTCTGATGCTATGCAATGAACCTTCAACTATTTAGGCATCGAGACATGCATGCATAGCCAATATTGTTTACGAAAAAATGGAGTATTTAAGAGTTCATTTATAGAAATATATATAACGAAGTTTAACCTACAAGCTAAAAGTGCATCGAGTGAACTGTTATATGTAGACTTCATTACTTTGTATATACTACTTAATAATTATAAATCACGGAGTAAAAAGTTCTTTTTGATAAAGTTGTCATATATTTAAATATTATTTAATTATGTGGGATACATCAAGTTCATTCGTCCTCAAACCATTAGACTTAACTTCCTCAGTGTCTAATAATTTGCCTCCATCTAATATGTTAAATTTATTAAATAATAAATGAGTGAGAAAATTAGTAGGACCAATATATGTAAGACATTAAGAGCTGTGTGTTTCCTTATGATCATTTAAAGTATGGAGCAATGTTTTAGAGATATCCATTTTTAATGTATGGGGCAAATAATTGAAAATGTCCGAATGAAGGAAGTACACGGGGATTGTTATTTACCGCCCCCAAAATACTCGAATCGCCCCCCATAATTCCTATATTACCCTTCTCACCATCCACCCTTTCCTTACTCTCTATTCCTCTCCCTAACTCTTTCTATCTCTCTGTAATTCCTCCACCCGGACAACCTGCCGCCGCAGTCGAAAACTGTCGTCACCAACCGGAAGCCGCAACAGAGAATCGCCGAAAAATGAGTCGTCGTTCCGGAAAAGATATTGCATCCACCGTAGAGGGACCTATAAAAATATCATCGTCGCCAAAATCTTCTGTCGGAACCTATAAAAATAAAAGATTTTTTTTTAAAAAAAATTCTTCCCGGGGGCTAGCCGTCTAAAAAAACGGCACCCCCTTGGGCTAGCCGTTTTTTTAGACGGCTTGCCCTTTATTAGACGGCCAGCCCACCGACATGACTATTTTTCCTCTTTTCCGATCTCGAACCAAGATTTTTACTTGCGACGTTGTCGACAACGACCCATCCATAATTTCAGTGATTTTCGGCGTCTCGAAAAGCGGTTTCCATCAACTAAAGATCGATTTTCCGGCCACCACGGAGGTCGACGACTGGTGGTCGGGAAATTTATTAGAGTTTTGTTATTGTTACGGTTTTACGAGAAAGTAAAGTGAGAAATAAGAATTCAAGTGTACGATGTTCGATTTTATTAAAAATGAGTCAAAGGGCAAAATCGTCATTTAGGGGGCGGTTTGAGTAAGTTCGGGCCGGCGTTTAGCGATCCACAATAATAACTTATAACTATGGCTAGTTGTGTCAGTGCACTATTTAAATATGTGAATTGTGGGATCAATTTGTGTAGAGCAAATATAAGCAGCTAATTATTAGATGTTAGTTTTTATAAATAATGACATTATTTTAAAATATAATGCTTGACTATTAAAACTAAGAATAAGAATATACGGAGTAATAGGAAAGAAAATATGGTTAAAAATATGAACAAGGGTATAATAGAAAGAGAAATATAATGAAGTAATATATATTTTTAGATTAAAACATATAGATCTCATTTTAATTTTTAAATAATAAAAAAAATAACTACGGAATATTTGTTATTCCCACATATATATTTTTTATTTACCTATATTTCACATCCGTATGAGAGAGTGGAAGATTTAAAAGTTCCTGCGTCCATGTCTTCCCATAATCCCATGAATGGATCTTATGCCATCAACTTACGTATATGTGATCCGAAATTGGGTTACTTGCAAGTTCAAACTCTTAAAAGTTGAGACTGCTTGCATTCGTCAAACTAACCTCATAAAATTCTTGGTGAATTTGCTTGCATAAATACGACGAAGTCAAAATTTAAGGCTTTGGTATGTATGTAGTATAAATTTATCAATTTTTAGGTAATCGTTCAAGTATGCAAGTCATAACTTCTGCCTAAAGTGATAGGAACCTAACTAATGTTAGCTTATGTAATTTGCATAATTGTAGTCTCACATCATTCTTTGATATTGTGAAAAGTTACTGGAAGTATTGAACTTCAGAGTATGTAGTGCCATTGGTAAAGGGAGTATAAAAATATAATCAATTTCGTGGAGCATTAGTCAAATATTTGTCAAATATAATCAATTTGTCAAATATTTTGATATGAAAATATGATGATCAATTGTTTAAAGATTTTCACCAAAAAAAAAAAGAAGTTACTGTTTCATTCTTGGTAGTTCGAGTTTAGTATTTGTTTTGTATTTAACAAGATATCAACTAATTAATGTAAGAACTAGTATGTACCCGTGTATACAATTAATATAGTTTTATAAACTACTTTGAAAAAAGTTTGATAATTAGAATAGGACTTGGGTTGCCAATTGTATCCATCTTAGCCTACATAGGATTTATCGGGCTGTTAACTTTGTTCATTCGGGCCTGGATAAAGTGCGATAAAATTACAAAATACATATAAAAAATTATGAGAGGATTTTTAGTAAGATTTGATAAAATTACTTTGTCAAGAGACTAAGTACTACTTGCATTGCACGCGTTTATCCTCGTAAATTTCTAGGTAAAGTTGTGAAGAAGCCTAATGAAATATCACACTTGATAGTTGACATATGAAGAATTCAAAGATATTAACCCTCGCAAAAACAGAAGTCAAAGTTTAGGAATTATCTAATTAGATGGTAGTACAAGTCATAACTTCTGCCTAAAGTAATAAATATTGATGATAGCACTTAGAAAATTTGTGTAATCGTGCTTCCACATCTTTCTTTCATCTTGTGAAAAGATAAAGGTATTCAACATCAAATTAGAGCCAATCGTAAGAGAAATATGAATTGGAGCTTTAAAATCCGTTTTCCAACAAAATCAGTCAATAGACTTGTTTAAATGAGAGGGCCCTATTTAAGTCTATTTATCGGTCCATTGTAAAAGGACCTAATCAATTATTGGAATTAATTAGATCGATATTTTAAAAGGTATTGGGTCTTAAATGGGTAAAGTCAGGTTAATAATGAGCCAATAAAAGTTTATAAGACTTTTAAGGCTTTTAAATACTATTAGATAATGAATTATATTTATTTACTTGCCGATGGTTCACTGCCAAAGATTGAATGTGAACCGGCAAACTATCACTCTTTATAAATAAAAATTATACTCTCTTTGGACGGCCCGACCCGACTCAGACAGTTTTGTATCTTCTTGAGTCCGACCCAATTCGGTCCGTTTTGTATCTTTTATGACCCAATCCAACCCGACCCATTTTACATGTGACCCCGGGTCCTAACCCGACCCAATACACAGGTCTAATTATCAAAGGTATGGATCCTTGGTCTAATAGGTATAGTTTACGAGTCAGTCTGTACGTGTGGAATATCATGATGATCAATCTTGTAAATTTATGCATTTGATTAGACCTAGTAAAACCATTCCAGTTTGAAATCATGCAATCCAAACTTAAAGTACATTCAAAATTAGATTATTAATTTTAAGCAATGTCGGAATTAGCCAAGCAAGAAGACCCAAAAAGATTATCTAGTTTTGAATGCAACTAGAAATTGATATAGTGGATGGTTTGGTTAGTAATAAAATATAACCACTTTAGATAGCAAATATTGTAGAAAACAATTATTAGTGTGTACATTACTCGGTATCTATGTTCATTTAGTTGTTCTTCATTTTTCATTTGATAATGTAATTAATATGTTTGATTCTGTTTTCTAAGTTAGTAGGCTTGGAAGAAATGCTTGTTGAAATTGTAATTCACGTGGATCTTGACATTGTGGTGAAGTTGTTAAAACTATTTTGATTGAGATCTTGCTAAGTGTTTAAGAAAACCCTTAAATGTTTTCGGGATTCATGTTTATATTGAATTGATACCTCGATAATTTATCTTTGTCGAGATTGATACTGCTTATCCTTCTCCTTAAGCATTAGGCATGAGATAAGAATCATTAATTTTGCATAGGAATACACCTATTAATTACTTTGATTATTTTACATTAAAGTTCGGACTCATTGAAATAACAAGAATTCAAGTCAAATTTACCTACATATCACTTATGAACTTATCTAAACTATTTTTAACTCCTAAACTTAAGTAATTTGTATTTTCAATGGCTCGTTAATGTACGTATCAACTGAGCATGAATAACTCTTATATTTCTCGAGATGAAACTTGTTTATGATTAACTATTAATTTTTTTTTTCCGAAGCAAGTGATTAAGGTGAAAGCAAGGCGAGGTGAACTACGTCCAACAAAGATAGGCAAGAGTGTGGATTGTGAAAGTTGCCCCTATAATGGGCCTCACTTGAATGATAGTTGGGCTATTTTATTATTACATCATACAAAAAATGGAAATCAAAAGCGGGATGATTTTACGCGCGAAACCCTAGAAAGTGATCAGTTTACTCTTCGAACGAGCAACAATGATCACGTCTCACACTCCTCACTACTTAAATACGCCCTCATTTAATCGTGCTTTGCGATGCTTACTCAGTACGCTTCCCGAATTTTCTCGCAGGTGACGTTCCATTTCTTTCTCGTCTAGCTCAAGAATTTCAAGGTTTTATCGTAGCATTGTAACAATTAGGGTTTAATTCCGGAATTGAAATGTTGATTTTTTTTTTTACATAATTTACTTGACATTTTTTGAATTTAGGGTTTCAATCATCATTCCTGCGAAGTATAATTTTTTCGGAGTTTTCCCGTAATTTTTGTTTTGCCTGAAATTATTTTAGATGTTCTGAGTTTTGTGCTTTGTTGATAATATTATGCGAATTTCTTAATTGTGAATTCTCATTTCGTTATTTCATGAAAATTTCTATCAAAGAAAATTGTAGAGTGTAATTATCATTTGGCAATTGCATAGTGCGGTTACCGTTTCGTAATCGCGGACTGTGGTTATCGCTTCGTTCGTAATCGCGGATCCCTGATAAGTTTATTCACTTGTTTAGGTTGTTCCATATAAGTCTATTCACCTGTTTAGTTTTTTGTATCAACTTGTTTGCATTAGCTTTCCTTACTCTCCCTTATTGGGTTTCTCCAAAGTGGCACTGTGGCATTTCTTGATTACTGTGTGTCAATCCATTTTCAAGTTATGACTCCACAACATAATAACTTCAACATACCTCCTCTTTCTTTATGTTATGGCACCATAACCTGGCATCCAAGTTCCAACTTTTTTCCATTTCTATGACCTGTGTTATCTTCTAATACAAATTTCCTTTGTTTTTTAGTATGCTTGATGTTGAACTCCCCTCAATTAGGATTCTCTCACCAGCATCATTAGTCTACCTTGATCCCCTCTAGCTGCATTCCTTTACGCCTACAACAACCACCTTTTATTCTTCAAACAAACATGAAACTCTACTCACACGACCCATTTGTTGTCATGAGTCTCATGTCTCCACCAAAATACATAATTCACGCTCCATCTAATACCATGGATCTAGTGGTTATATATTAGGAAAAGCACTTGTGTCAATCAAGTGTTTAATCCAATAGAACAGGGGGAGTGAAAAGGGACAATGAAAATTAGACAAAAAGAAGGCAAGCATCTTCTTTTTTATTAATGGCATAGGTGTAACTTTTGGTGGTTGGATTCAGCCACTTACATTTCATCGTCAATGGTTAAATTCGATTCCCACTTGATTGAATTTAGCCTTTGATGAAACTTGTCTAATTTCTTTTTGAGGTGAAGGTAGATAGAAGGTACAATGTTGGTTGGTTGCACTTGTGGAGATTAGGCGTGGTGGTGTGATTAGGATGCTATGGCTATAGTTTTGGTAGAATAAGAAATAGAGGCAACAGAGATTAAAGTATAATGTTTTTTTTATGAGATGGTATTTTTATCTTTAAGGTAACCTAAGTAGTTTACTATGTTGTAAGGTTTATACACTTAAAGGTTGTTTCACTTCATTATAAGCCCACTATTCAAAACCATTAATGCCTAAAAGTCCAATGAAGGCTACAATGGAATAGGAAGATTGTCTCTTCTCCTTTCTTTCCTATATGTTAGAGGTTCTAGCCTTCTACAACACTATGAGAAGAATAAGGGTTTTATTTTTTTTCAATTGTTTTATTTTCATCAATGTTTTTTCCCATTTTAAGTATTTTCCTTCTCTCTTTTTTTTATAACAATTTTTTCCATTAATGTTAAAGAGTTGCATAATTTCTTTTTTTTTTCAAATTTAATTTACCTTAAATTTTGTCCTTGTGTCTACAATATATACGAAATTGGTTGTGGTAAGAGGGACACTTAAGGATTATGAAATGATTATTTTTAAAAAATATGGGAGGCTAGAAGGCTATAAAGTCACTTATTACTACCTTGAATTCTTACATTTGTAAAAAAATACTTTGAATTGTGGAGTTTCTTTTCATGTTGAGTTATGTTTGAATTACCTATTTGTAGGGAAAGCTTTTGCTATCTTCAAACCTCAGAAGGCTACAGAGAACATCGCTCAGAAGCTTGCTGAGGAGTGTGTAATGAACCTTCCTAAAGCCAAGATAATTCAATTCACTTACAAGAGGCATGGCTAGAAATATAACAAGTAAGTAGAGTGGAGAGGCGTTTGGTAAGTATAACAAGAATACGCATAACCAAATCTGTTATAAAGCAATATTGTAATAAGTATAATTATAAGACGGTTAGAAAAGATTATGTAAGCTTGAGAGGGGGGATTATATAAGATACAAGAATGAGAATGTACAGGTACAAGTAGAGAAAAGTTGTCTATAGTCTTAATGGGAGAAATCTGGCCTCTCGAATGCCAGTAGACATAGACACAATCAAATCTGCTTATCCATCTTATATAATATAATATCTTCCTATTCCTTGTGCTTGTTTGTTGTTTGTTGGTGTGTTGTAGCTTGTGTGGTGCATGTGAGCTTCAGAGGGGCGTTCCAATTGGTATCAGAGCAGCACGGTCATGACATCGCCAACCATGGGTCCACGGGTAGAGAACCTTGAGGAGAAGCTCTCTTAGTTACAAGTGTCGGTCACGAGCTTGAGTGGATTGTTTGTAACCTTGAGAGAGGAGTTATCTAGCCAGATAAGGAGGTCCAAGGAGCACTTGGATTCGTCAGTGGAGGAATTTAAACAGTGGTTTCAAGATCTTACTGCTTAGATCCAACAAACAAGGGTACAACTCGATTCAGCTTGTGGGGAGGATTGATAGGTCAAGGGAGAATCAAGATACCCAGCTAACGGTGGTACGGGAGGCGCAACAGAAAATGCGTTCAGAACTCCAAACCATGGTGGCGGAGCTCCGAGCGTCGGCTTCTCCAAAGGTGACTAGTCATATGATGATGAACGTGGAAAAGGGAAGTGAAGGGGAAAAAGGGATGAGTGGGTTAGGAGGTTATGGGGGAGGTGTAGGATAATAGAGGTACCAAAAATTGGACATGCCCATCTTCGATGGAACAAACTCTTATGGATGGTTGCTACGGGCAGAGATATTTTGAGTTTTATAGGTTGAGTGGGGAAGATCGGTCGGAGGTCGCGGTGGTGTCAATGGAGGGTGATGCGCTGAAATGGTACCAATGGAAGGCAAAGCGTAACCCCGTGAGGTGGTGGGGAGATCTCAGAGAGAGAATTCTTCTTCGCTTTCGGCCAAGCTATGCTCTCGAGTCAATTCCCGATTTTATTCTCATGAGTCAATTCATAAATGGGTTAAAAGAAGAGGTGAAGATGGAGTTAAGGTTATTGGGTCCGTAGGCGATAGAGCTATCGATTTGGGTTGAAGAGAGGGACTGGGTCTCGGGATAACGTAAAATGGGTTACCAACAGAGAGGCGGACACATACCCATAATATAATAATCCTATCATGGCTGGTTCATTTGGAAATCAACCCAATAAGAGTGGAAACATAACAAATGGACTCTTAGTGGCAACAAACATGGGAAATACACAAAATTCAATGCCAACAATACCTTGGGGAGAGGTGAGGATGTAGAATAGATAAAGTAGAATTCAAGTATAATACAATCAAGGGTTAGATAAGATAACATAAAGTAGAATTCAAGTATAATGTTTTGTAGAGTTGTAGGAGGAAGCAAACTGATCATCTTGATTAGTATATAAGCCCTATACATTCAACCAGAAAATCAATGAAACAGTTTCTCATATAATCAATCACAAAATAGCTATTCAAATACGAGAGTTTAGAATTTCTTGGTATCAAAGCCAGCCTTATCATGGTGGTTTCTGTGGTGGTTTTTCGGCATTTTTTGGATCATCACCTACCAAGAATCTTACCTGACAATGAGTGAACCACCAAAAAATCCAGACGAGGCACCCGTAAATATGGCTCAACTATTACAAATTCTAAACAAACTGAACAGTAATAGGAGCCAAGAAAATCACGGGTCAGCCTTACGTGTTTCAGAAAAACTGAGCCATCACAATTATGCAAAATAGTCAAGGCTCATGCTAATGGCGATCAAAGGGAGAGGGAGGCTCACACACACTGCCCTACCTCCCTCCACTGACACCGAAAAGCAGAACCATTGGAACCAAATTGATGTAGTGGTTCGAACGTGGATCGTGGATAACATTGATCCAGATCTAGTAAACCAATTTCTGGACTTTACCACCGCAAGGGATCGAGGCCGTGTATAGTGGTGGGAAAGATGGCGTCCAAATATTTGATTTGGCCACAAGAGCAAACACCATTAGGCAAGGTCAAGATCCGATCGAAACATATTATAGCAAGCTGATCACAATATGGAAGGAGATAGACAGAATCATGCCCAATCCCATGACATGTCCCTCAAACATCACAATTTACAACAAATTACAGCAACACACAAGATTGTATCAATTCGTGGCGGGGCTTGATGAGTCATTTGATAAAGATAGGTAAATTTCGTTAATCAAGATCCACTACGAACAGTGGAGACAACATACAACACCATTAAAAGAGAAGTAACCCGAAAAGAGGTGATGAAGACAAGACACTTACCTCCAAAACTTGGTAATCATGGTTTTTCTTACTATGTTTTGTTTATTGATGATTGCACTCGCTAGATCTATTTCATGAAGCAAAAATATGAAGTTTTTAACATATTTGTCACCTTTTATCAAATGATTCTTAACCAGTTTAAAATTAATATTAGTGTCCTTCGATCTGATAATGGGGGAGAATATGTTAATCATGACATGCGATTGTTTTATTCTAGTCATGATCTTTTACATCAGACTATGTGCCCAGACACCCCTAAACAGAATGGGATTGCTGAGCGAAAGAATAGAACACTTCTTGAAATGACTAGAGCTATGATGATTGAAGCCTATGTACCTAAATCAAATTGGCCTTAGGCTATTGCTACTGTAAACTACCTTAGCAATCGCCTACCAACAAAGAAACTTAAATATCATACTCCTCTTGATACCCTTCGAACCTTTGGTTTCAACCCCTTGGTTCATTCTTTACCACCTCGGATTTTTTGTTGTGTTGTTTATGTTCATTTGTAAAAAAGAAGTCATCATAAGTTAGAACCAAGGGCTATTAAATGTGTATTCTTAGGGATGGAACATTGCAGAAAGGATATAGGTGTCTTGACCCAGTCTCAAACCATTTGTACACTACAATGGATTGTGACTTTGTTGAAGAAACCTACTTTTTTCCCAACCTTCGATGTCAGGGGGAGACTTTAGGAGACAATCTCAGTTGGTTGACTAATGATAACAGTAACAGTAGTATTGTAGACACTCCATCATATCCTATAATACAGTCTGCTCCAGCTCCAGTACCATCTTCAGTAGTCGCTGGAAATGAGTATCCTGTGCCATTACAAGAATCTGAGGTAAGTATGGATCCTTCTCCTTTGACTATAACTGATGATATAGTACAGGAAGATGCAGGAGAACAGGGCAGATATGAGTTACCCCCAAGAAGTACCAAGGGCGTAGCTCCCAGAAGATATGATCCGTCATTTGAAAGCCGGAAGTCGAGATACCCCGTGCAGAGCACAACTGTGAGTAATCTATCTCGTAGAGCATTAGCATTTAATGCAGCTGTATATTTAGGGAAAATTCCGACAGCAGTTGAGGAAGCTCCTGGAAACATATCATGGAAATGGAAATTAAGGCCTTATCACATAACAAAACCCGGGAAAAATGCCTTATTCCCGAGGGAAAGAAACCAATAGGATGTAGGTGGGTCTTTACAATCAAGTACAATGCTGATGGAAGTATTGAAAGGTACAAAGCAAGACTGGTAGCCAAAGGGTATACACAGGTATACGGAATTGACTACTCAGAGACTTTTTTGCCTGTAGCAAAGATTGATATTATAAGGGTCTTATTCTCAATAGCGGCAAATAAAGAATGGCAATTACATCAATTTGATGTAAAAAATGCATTTCTTTATGGTGAGATTTCCGAAGAAGTATATATAGAGGCTCCTTCGGGCTTCTCACATAATTTTACAGGAGAGGGATGCAGGTTGAAAAAGGCTTTGTACGGATTAAAGCAATCTCCGAGAGCTTGGTTCGGAAGATTCACAATGGCGATGAAGAGCTTTGGTTATCACCAGAGTAATTCTGATCATACCCTCTTCTTAAAAAGGAGAGGAGATTTGATCACATGCCTCATTATATATGTGGATGATATGATCATTACTGGAGACAATGAAGAAGAAATCAGAATTCTGAAAAAGAAACTTTTTCAGGAATCTGAAATGAAAGATCTCGGGAGATTAAAATATTTTTTGGGAATTGAAGTTCTCAGATTTAAAAGGGGTATCTTCATTTCCCAAAGAAAGTATATTCTTGACTTATTGACTGAGACAGAAATGCTAAATTGTAAACCTGCAGAGACTCAAATGATGATGAATCATGGATTACAGATTAAAGAAGATGGAGAAGCGACAGATCAGACTCAATACCAAAAACTGGTGGGAAAACTAATCTATCTGTCACATACTCGTCCTGATATTGCTTATGTTGTCGGGGTGGTAAGCAGATTCATGCATAAACCGCAAGTCTCACATCTAGAAGTAGTCTTTAGGATACTGAGATATCTAAAGAAGGCACCCGGTCCAAGAGTAATGTTTAAGAATAATGGGCATTTGAGACTACATGCATATATATGCAGATTGGGCAGGAGATTGGGATAGCAGAAAGTCTACTTTCGGGTATTTTGATATTGTTGGAGGGAACTTGGTGACCTGGAAGAGTAAAAAATAAAAGGTTGTGGCTATGTCGAGTGCAGAAGCAAAGTTTCGAGGAATTGCAAAGGGCATTATAGAGTAACTATGGCTTCAGAAGCTTTTATCAAAACTTGGTTTATCTCCCGAAGAAAGTTGTGAGTTGTACTGTGACAACAAAGCCGCGATAAGTATCTCTGAGAATCCTATTCAACATGACAGAACGAAACATATGGAGATTGATTGACACTTTATAAAGGATAACTTGGATGCAAAAGTTATCAATCTTATGTTTTGTCTCTTAGATGGCTGACATTCTTACAAATGCAGTAGGAGCTAGAGTCTTTGAAGATGTTCTGCGCAAGTTAGGTGTTGGTCTGCCTACGACCTAGCTTGAGGGGGAGTGTAGAATAGATAAAGTAGAATTCAAGTATAATACAATCTAGGATTAGATAAGATAACATAAGTAGAATTCAAGTATAATACAAACTAGTAAAAGATAATGTTATGTAGAGTTCTAGGAGTAAGCAAACAGATCATCTTGATTAGTATATAAGCCTTGTACATTCAACCAGAAAATCAATGAAATAGTTTCGCAGATAATCAATCACAAAATAGCTATTCAAACACAAGAGTTTAGAATTTCTAAGATTGTCTAAGAAGGAGCTACAGGAGAAGCAAGGTAGAGGATTGTGTTTCTAGTGTGATGAAAAATGGAGCCTAGATCATGGGTGTCGTAAAAAGGAATTTAGTGTGCTATGTTTTAGTGGGGATGAAGGAGATGAAGACACGCACACCGAAGAAGGGGAGGAGTCATTAGGCAGCTGGAGCAAGAGGAAGCGGTGGTATCTCTTCACTTGATTGTGGGATTATTCAACCCTAGATCCAGGATGATAAACCTTCGGGGACAAATAGGAGATGGAGAAGTGGTGGTCATGATAGACCTAGGGCAACCCACAATTTCATTTCATCCTCTACATTGAGAGTTTTGCAAATGCGAAGGAGTTTGGAGCATTCTTGGCAATGGTGAATCAATAAGTGGAACAAGAGAGTGTCACAATGTGGATATAATATTGAATGGAGGATTCAAGATAGTGGAAGACTTTTTAGTCTTGGGGCTTGGCAACACTAACGTGATTTTGGGGGTCCAATGGCTAGAAAAATTGGGGCCAATGACAACTAATTGGAAAACACAATTGATAAAGTTTCAGCAGAATGGGGAAACGTGGATGATTTAATGAGATTCGACATTAATGCATTACAAGGTATCTCTAAAATCACTGCTGAGAACCTTTAGTAAAGGAGGGGGAAGTGTGAGACTATATCTGTACCCACAAGTGTAGAAAGTTAAGATAGAGAAGTTGATTAGGGAGAAAGGTTATTAAGTGGGTCAAGAGTATTTTCTAAGCTAGATCTCAAGTCAGGTACCACCAAATCAGAGTTAGAGAGGAGGACACGCACTAAACAGTTTTCAAAACCCATGAAGGCCATTATGAATTTTTAGTGATGCCTTTGGGCTAACTAATGCTTCACCAGCGTTCCAAATAACCAAAGCTCTTCATTAGGGGTGCTTAATCTCTGAGCCAAGCCCGAATAGTAAGCTCGGCCAGCTCGCTAAATTCCATAATTTGAGCTCGGCTCGAACTCATTACCACAATCTCAAGCTCAGCTCGTGTTCAAATTCACTTAGCCCAAAGCTTTAATTATATTTGGTTTTGATAATTCTTATACCAAATAGGCTACCGTTGTAAGTTGGATATCTAATGCCCAATTTCAAGGCCAACCAAGCTTTCAACTAATTAATACTGTAAAAAGTAGCTTGTTATTTATATAGCATATCCTTCATAAAAAACTTCTCATTATATCGATGTAGGACTCCCAAAGTAACAACTAACATTCTAGCTTTCCTACTTTCGCTGATGTTTTCGTGCTCCACGTCCTGATCTCCTGCAACCAGAAAGTCACTCATCAAAAACTGGTTGTAAACAACATTCCAAACAAGTGTAACAAGGAAGATCAAACACCTAGTGAGGGCGTTGGTGGAGCCACTGCTGAACACGGTTGGTCAGAGTGTAAAAGACCCTTTTGGTTGATGATGTTCTTGTAATAGTTGTTGTCAAAGGAAGTTGGGGTTTGGAGGTCTAAGGGAGCCAAGTTGTTGTTCCCTGAGTTAGCAGTTTGCTTGTCTTGTTTTCGCAAATGTAGCGTCGATGGTACTCTCATTGTATATGCGACTCCTGAAATTTGTACACCTTGCTTGTCCAATTGTGTGTCTACCTAATATATAACATCATCTTAGATATAATTTCATGATTATATGAGAAACATATATATAAACTAGAGATTAGAGCATATGCATACCAGATAAAGCCACCATCTCAGTGGTAGAAAGGCCTTGACTTCTGAAAAAAGGTGATGAGAGAACTAAGACTTGAGGTCGGTGGTGGGATATTGTTGTTTGCAGCGGTTTGGCTAGCAGTCTTAGCATCCCCTCTTCCTAGCTTCACATTCCATGTTGGTCCTCCAAGCTACGTACCACAACAATAAAAGTTACAAAAAGACGATCACGCAGCAAAAATACTCTCTTCTTAGTTAATTATTAGATGTTACATATTCATATAAATTTTTACTCACAATGACAACGAAATCTCTAGCAGTAAGCACACGAGACAATGCCAGGGCAAGCTTTCTCCACCGCGGACTTTATCTGGTCCGAATCCTCTTACAGAACCAACGTTGGGTGTTGCAGTCTTCTCACCCGTGAAACTAGAGGTATCGTCTAGTAGGAGTGATCCATCGCATCCCTGTTACATACCGAGTATATATGTCATATAATATTTTTTGACGAGTGCATGTTATAAATAGATAAGTACATGCTGTCAATAAAGTAAACACGCCCAACCAAGTGTCGAGGAGAACCACCCAGCCAAGTCCGAGAATCATATCAAGTAGTTGTGCTAATGGAGTCTGTGTACTCATACAGAACAAACACAAGTTTGAATGGGGAAGATTATAGATACATTTGAAATCCAACATTTGTACAAAGCCATGAAACACTCATGTATTTGAATCAAGACAAGCTAATTCTATTTATCACATGAAGAATTCTTATTATTTGGCAAAACTTCGATGTGGGACATCAAAACAATAGTCTTCAAGTGTTCTAATTGTTTCTATGTTGCACCTTTATCATTCTCTGTGGCTGTAACAAATTAGCAATAGTCTTAGGACAATTGGTTGGTGGGGGTGAGGGGGAAAAGAGTGTGTTTCATCTTTAGCTAGTTGGAGTGTCCTTAAAGCATTACTAATCTGCTAGTTATTACTAGCATACAATTCAATGCGATTTGTCAAATGCTCTAATGCATTTGGAGATGTTTAAAAGTTTTGATTGGATTTTAAGTTTTGTTTGGCATAGAGTTGGTCCTTATTCAGAAATTACGTAATAGTCAATTTTGAAGGCAGTTTTTTGCTAGCTTCTTTATGCCCTGGATGCTTGGCGTTCTTTGCCTGATTAGCTTTTGTTACCATTGGGTATGATATATCCAGTGATGCCAGTTGGTTTGCGTTCCTATGGTTGACAATAGTCTTTCTTTCTTAGGGTTTATCTCCCACTCATTACATTTCTCTTTTGCCCGGTGCCAACCCGGGGGGTGGGGATGGGGGGTTGAGAATTGGAGAAGGTGTTAACTGTTGAGCTTTATTGAAGGGCATGCTATAGGTTAATATGGAATGAGAAATATATCATGGATGGGTTTTTGGACATCTATTCTGTTTTTGATGCTGTCTGCTAGAGGATATTGTTATTCAGTTCCCAATGTATGGCTTTATTCTCTATTTTTGCTTCAGCATATCATGGGTAAAAGTTTCCAGATAGTAAGGTGGGCACTTTGTTGATAGATCTTGGGGAAGAAGCTCTTTCATCCATGTCATGGTCTGTTGACCTTTTGAGCCTCTTGTTCTTTGTCCTTTCTTCAGCAGTAGTCCTAATGGTGTATTAATGTAACCATTTCAAATTTTCAATTTTAAAGAAGCCTCTGGTTAAAGGTTTTTGATATTGTTTGGGGATTCACTTTTTTTCTGATTAGTTTTTGATGAATGCAGTCTTTCTCTAGCTCCAAGCCTATAGTCTGATGTCTGAATATAAGTTGCTTTTTGGCCAGTAGTTTGAGGCATGGCTTATGCTGTAATTGGCTATGATTCTTAATATTTACTGGAAAGGAGGAAACATTTGGTCATATGATAATATCATTCAGCGCATTTTAAACTTATCTCACACGCTCTTTCCTTGGAAGCAGAGCTGGTGTTTGTATATAGCATGTACTAATGTAGGCTATGAAGCAAATATCTGAATTCTCTCTAAGAAAATCTATTCTGCTTGGCTTGGAGGTGATGAAAAAGTTACATAGCACTTTGCCTAAAAATTGGAGATTGCTGTAAAGGAGGTATCATTTTAAACATCTCAAATCCAAAATCTCTTTTCTGGACAATCTATGAAAGAATTGCTCAAAAAAGAATTTGTAAGCTCACCAACTTTATAACGTGGGTTCCTTCTAAGATTGAAATTCCAGAAAGGCACCTAAAATGTTATTTGGGAAAGATAAATTAGAGGCATGGCGCATGTTCGTTGATAGCTGTTCAATAGTGAAAAACAAAGGTCTTTGAAGGTTAGGGAAAAAAGAGTTGTATTATGCTCCAGCCTTGACTAGTAATCAACCATTCTATTCAGGAAGTTCACACTCCCTGAAGCCCCACCCACCTTTTCTATATAGCCGCATAACCAAAAGAGTGGTTCATTTGTTTATTTTTTCCTTGTGCAATAACTAAAAAGTCTATTACCTGAGGTTGATTTTTACTTCTTTGAACTCAATAACAAATGAGACTTTTCTGGCTTCTCTTTTGTAGAGTTTCTATGTGTCTTAATTCTCTTAAAGCATATTACTCCATTGAGACTTGCTGATTTCTTTGCAAAAGAGCTAAATATTTTGGTAGTATGAAAACTTCTGAGTTATTGGAAAATTTCTATCAAATTTTGTCTTTGCTTTCTTTTTTTCATGAGGAATCTGGTTTAACTTTGCAATTTGTATCCCGTGTTATATGATTTCTTGTATGTCTCTACTACTTGTAACATTTATAGCCATAGCGTTACTACTATTCTTATGTATCCAGGCCTCTTTTAGGTATCAGTGGGGCTCTAAAATTTTCTGGAAAGCGATCTTCATATCCTGGTCATTGATAAATGTAAACATCAAATGGCACGAGAATCATTGATGCACATTTGATTGTTTATGGTTTTGGCTACATCTTCTAGTACTTCTTTAATGTACTTCATCTTGCTTTTGCATAACACTTTAAAGTTATCCTTGTATTTCCTAATTTTTAACATCCTAACTTTGAAATGGTCTTTTATAGATGGCAGCTTCTACTTCTCATTCATCTTAGTCAAACAACCTTAATCATGAGATGGTGCTAGATTGGCTCAATCTACAAGAGAGATCAAACTTGTGGTGGACTAAGTTGCATAAGGTTTGCAGAATTGTACGAATTGAGCTTTGTATCTTGTTTTGGCTGATAATTATGATATCCTCTTTGTAGCAACAAAGAGAAGGAATTGAAAAGTCCAAGGGCTTTTCTCATGTTTTACCCTTCCCTTGTGGAAACTGTTTCATCCTTTATTTTGTTTCTGTTATTTGTAGAACAGATGAATTTTTGGACAATATTTTCTTCCATTGAACTGAAACAGACATTAATACAATGCTTTATTTGGAGTTCATGTTACAGGCCTTTTTGAAAACTGTTTGCTGGAGTCGTACTTGATAATTACATAGGATGAGTCTTTTTTCTTTAATTGATGTGCTGCTGTGGTAAGTTTGGGGAATTTTCTGCTCAGCAAGCAGGGTATTGCTTTCCTTATTTTTGTAGGGTAGAATTTGGTGGTGGTTGCTGCTGCTATCATATCTCTCATGTTGTCGTATATAAAGTAAATTGATGGTCTTTCCATCTTCGGAATGTCAAACTTTTGATGGTCTTGTGCACTATTGTAGTTACCATTGTATGTTCGTTTTATTGCATCTTGCTTCAAGCTGTATTTATTCAACATATCCCCGCTCCTCGTATCAATTGCTAGAAGCTGTACAATCAAGGAGCATAGACGATTGTTTGGGTGGCCATTTTCGGATATAGTGGATTTGCTTTATTCAGCCCAGCTTGATATTGTAGGTTTTTTAGGAGTGTTCGCGAAATTGTAACTTGTGCTGTAACTCTTGTAAGGGACTCTTGTACCAAAACAAAAAAAAAAAAAAGTAGCTGTTTATGCCATAGTAGTCCAGTTCCACTGGTTGTGTAGGGGAAGAGAAAGTAAGTCAACAAAATTTGGCCTGGTCGGTGTGCGCTTCTCATCAATTAGTCATTGCCAAATCCTAGTACGCCTGACTGCCTGAGTAACATGGTTGGGTTTAATTTCAATTGATTTTGAATCGTTATTAGCAACATTTTCTCGTGTACTGGTAATACCAAAAACAGAATGAATGGAGAAAAGGTCTACAATTTTATGAGTTCGTACCTTAAACTTTGTTAACCGGTGGTGGATTACTGGATTCATTTGTATTATTGAAGGTATTTCTTATGTTTCTTAATGACCTTTTTATAGTGTGTCGAACGAAGTAGGTCAAGTCCAATCCTACGCTAACAACAAATGGTTAAACCTCCTTAGTGATTGTGCTAATAGTAAAATAAAAATAAATCTTTCCCATAAGCCAATTCTAGAGTAGGTGGCAAAAAGAATTTTTTTATCATAAATTCCTTTAATAAATAAAAAATCTACAAATTCCCTTACAAATAATAATAATAATAATAATAATCTGTCAGATAAGACAATAATTTCATAATAAAAAGTCGTGAATTAATTTGTAAATATTTCTTGATTAGATTTGAAATTCTAACTCTTCGAATTTAATTGTTGCTGCTTAGTTTGTTTGAGCTGCAAAATTAATAATAGGATTATTACTTACTGCTTATTGAATACAAATTTTGGCTCGATTTTCATGCATAATGGTATAAATTTCATACTTGAAATCAGGGGCGGACCTACCTAAGAGCATGGTGAGTCAAGTGACTCACCAAGGCCAAAATTTTTTTATGTATTTTTTAAGTATTTTTTTTAAAAAAATTAAGTATTTGGTTATATTTTGTACTCTTTGAACATATTTGATTATCGATTGTGACTCACCAGGTGAAAAATCCTGGGTCCGCCTCTGCTTGAAATTCAATTTATAATGATGAGATCTTTGCTAGTTGTTCGAATTTACTTTAGATTGACAATATGCCCAAATTTCACTTGAAATAAAAAATCCTAGTTTTTTTCTAATTTGATTACCTAGTATGAAAAATCAAGAATTTCATAATTAATAAAAATCCAAAGCTTGACTTTAATAAAATTCAAACCTAATGATTTTCATTATTGACACAAATTTGTGCAAAAGTTATTTGCTTTTCCCATTAAATTACACAATTGTTGAATAATGAGAGGGAAAAGAGTTAGTGATTGCAGTGTGGTGGCTGAGCGAGAACGGGATAGGGTTAGGTTGGAGTCGTGGTTGGCTATACCGGTGAGAAGGTTCGTTTGAGTGGGAAGCTTTTGCGATGGTTGTTAGAAAGCTTATCAGGTTAACGCCAAAAGTCTAACTTGTAATACATTTCATGTAAGATGGTATTTTCAAGTGATAACATTTTACATTTTTGTAAATAATAATTTTTACAAGATAATATTTTTAAATTTATTTTTTCTCAATTTTTCCCATTGGATAAACACAGGATTGAAAAACAGATCTACAGAGAGCAGTGTGGGTCACCCACAGAATAACACTCGTAAGTAGGGTTTTTAAGATTAGGTTCCATCTCTCATCCCTATCCCATTTACCCAGCCGCTTCACTTTAGGGTTTTTCCTCATTATCTCCTCAACGCGCTCACTTTACTCTCTTCATCACTCAGTCTCTCTCTCGCTCTCATTTCAATCCAGTTTCATGGATTCTGTTAACTAGGATTTCCATTTCCAATAATCTGGGTTAATTTCGGTCAAAGAGGTTAGGGTTTTTGCACAAAAAAATCAAAGGAGAGAGAATGGCAACCACCAACCCTTTCGGTTTGCTCGATGACGACGCCGAGGACCCCGCCCTCACCATTTCTGCTCAGGAGCTTAAGGTCTCTGCCGCTGTCGCCACCGTCGACAAGAAGGCTCCTCTGGCCGCCCAAGCTAAGCCTGCCAAGCTCCCTACCAAGCCCATTCCTCCTGCTCAAGCTGGTATATTTCGATGATAAAAACTATTGTTTTTTATTTTTTTTGTTTGTTTTAATTATTATTATTATTATTATTTGGGTATCCTCTGTTTTATTGCTGTCTTTCAATGCTGTGTTAGTCTGTGTATCGATATGATTCGATCTCTGAAATTGGTTTTGATTGTAATAATCAAATGATGAGTTTGGTTGTGCGGGATTGAATCTTTGTGCGATAATGTCTGACATTTTAGAGGCCTGGACGAATAATAAATTTGGGTCCTAAAATTCAATTGTATACTTCATATAATTTTATTTGCTTGTTTTGCAAATAAAAAAAAATAAGTAATGGGTTCACAAAATAAATAAATTGTTGAAAAATTTGATTAAAAATAATACTATAATTACATAAATCATCAATAGTGTTAAAAAACAAAAATTATTAATAAAATTTTTAATTTAAACTATTTTATGAGCAAATTAATTCATCAAAGTTTTTATTTACCAAGTTATCTTATTATTATAATAATAATTTCTTCATAATTCTCTTCACAATATTATGAATAATTCTCTTCACAAATTAATAAATATAGTCAAAATGCAAAACATTAGTCCATATTCTTAATACAATGAATTAATAAGATGTAATTGTATTTACAAAATGAGGAACAATGATAACTATGTGCAACTAATATACAAAATAATTGGTTGAATTTCTTACATTTCTTATTAGTGAAAAAAATAGCTATTTTAGCTAAAGGTTAATAATTGGATAAGTATAATGACAATAATATTTTGTTTGTCGTATTTAATTTTAATAGGTTGTAACTTATTTTTGCTTATTTCTTTTTATTCATGTGAAGTATATATATAGCATGGGATTAAGAAAAAATGAATTGAACGAACAATTATAAAATATGTGTTTAGATAAAGTTGTCATAAAGGGAATATAACCCATGTCAAATTACATTAAGAACTTAACAAGTGAGACCATTTACCAATTAATATGATAAAATTTGCACACATTATATTTATATCCCTTTTATTTTTATTTTAACATTAAAAAAAATTGGGCCTTTTTCTACCGGGCCCTTGGGCCCCACCCCAGGGATGACACTTGATAATTTCATGAAACTAGGTCACTTGTATAGTTGTATGCTTGTATTATTAAAAAAATAGGTTATGATTCTACGTAACATGGTATGTTGTAATGAATAGGGTTTTATTGATTGTGGGGTGAATAATGTTAACACTAGGTATTGTAATTGCATTTAGTTTCCTAAAAAAATGTGATGTTAGAATATGTGTTATAATATTTGTTTAGCTCCTTATTGTTCGCTATATTGAGTATCTTGAGGTAAGGATGTGTTCAGACTGTTTGTGCAATATAGGGTTCGTGTACTTAAGTTATTTGACCCATGTTTGTGGATTCCAAATCCTTTGACCTCTTTGAAATTTGTACTGCTAACATTGGTTGTTCGTTTGATTATGATGTGTAATGACGCAATTGTGTTCTGCAAATGAAATGAAGAGTTACTAGAAAGCAGACGGTAGAATTTAAGTTATTACTTATTAGCGGTGTTATGTTTTGCAAATTTTGAAAGGGATGATTCTTGATTGATAGAATGCATGATCTGACATGATTTAGAGGATGAGCAAGATGTGCTTTTATGATTGTTTACAACAAAAGTATAATTAGTGTAATCACCATATAAATAGACTAATGTAAATTGGAGAAGTGCTTACCTCAATTCAAAATAATTTCAGACCTTGTCAACTCTTACTATCAATTTCTATCACTATATAACAATTTTATGTTAACACTTGTCTTTAATTCAAATTTATTTTATTTCATCTGATTACGACATTTCCCCAAATTTGTGGTCAAGCTTTGAGAAATGTGCATTGTTTCTGTGATGCCTTTTATTGTTCTCTGTACTGTTTTGATGATTTACATTACCCTTTTGTTTGGCAAAGGACGTATTTGGAATATAAATCATTTTAATCGGTACATTTTACTTGATTGTACTGGGAAGCTTGTACTATGTTTACCTGTTGGGTGGCTTTTAAATTTAGATATTATCACTTTTCTTTGAGTTCTTTGGTTTTACTTCTTTGTTTGAAGTCCCACACTCCCCATTTTCTTTTTATGCATCCCATTAGGTTACAAGCATTGTACTCTTAACGCTGATGGTTATAAGTTGAATACTTACAGTTAGAGAGGCAAGGAATGAAGGTGGCCATGGGGGAGGTGGCCGAGGGGGCCGTGGATATGGGCGTGGACGTGGTCCAGGTGGAGCTAGTAGAGATTTTGCAGGTAATGATGACTCATTTGCCAGTGAAAATGGTGGACCTATTGGAATTAAGGAGGAAAGAGGGCAAATAGAAAGACGTGGAGGGTTTGGTGGTCCTCGTGTTGGTTATCGTGGAGGACGCCGTGGAGGTTTTGGCAATGGAGAAGTTGCTGAAGGAGAACGACCTAGGAGGACTTATGAACGACGTAGTGGCACTGGGCGTGGGTGAGGACTTTCACTGTTGCAACAATGGCTTTTTTCTTTCTAATTTTATGTTGTGTTGTCTGTATTGATTAATGAGTAAAGAGTAATGAGTATCACACCACTTGGTTCACTTCAGCAGCGGTGAGTTTAAACGTGAAGGTGCTGGTCGTGGAAACTGGGGATCTCCTACTGATGTGATTGCTACGTGAGTACCGACATATTCTTAGATATATTTACAAGTATTAGTGACTTTCAAGCACACACACTGATTAAGAACTTTCTACTTCAGGGAGACTGTGGAGCCTGCTGTGGACAGTGAGGCAACTACTGAAGCTGAGAAGCCAGAAGGAGAAGTAGAAGCTGTTGACACCGTAAAGGAGACTCCAGAAAAGGACGCTGAGGAGGTAGAGCCTGAAGAAAAGGTAGGTTTCGTTTTATTCTTTCTCTGGTTACTGCATATTTATGCAACCTTTTCAATGGTTGAACAATTTGGTTGTACAATTGATTTGTTTGCATTTAGCCATATTCAAACAATGGGGACCTCCCTTGTGTTTTTATATTATGTTCAAATTATTGTATACACGACAATTTAGCTGGCAAAGTTCTGACACTTATTCTGTAAGTTTAAATGAATTGATAGACGTATTGCATGCCATCTAGATGTATTGCCTAGCTGGATGATATAGAGTTGTTTTGTTATATGTTGTAGAAATAAGTATTCACTTAGAGGCCTCTGCCAAAGTAGTACGGAGGTTCCTGATTTTATGTCAGGGCCTGGTGATATTCAGAGTTTGATAGGAACTCAATGACTCTGAGACTGATATGTACTAGCCTAGCTGGCTATGTGAATGTCAAATGTGTCTGTTTATTGATGAGAAAATCTTCCAGAAAAGGTTTTGACCTGCCTTAATTACCAGCTTTGGGTTGCATTAACAAGCTCGTCTGCTTTTATTACACACTAGATTGTGCATGATTATGTAAATATCAAATAGTTATTGTAGTCTACGATAGATTTCATTGTTTTATTGTCGTATAATTGGTAACTGAGCCCTTGAGAAGTAATGTTAGCTTCATCTGAAGGCCATTTTTGAATAGTCTAAAATGTTAAACTTAAGTAAACTTTAATTCTCTACTTCCGTTATTGTGCCGGAGTTGGTGCTTATCTGGGTGTTTTAATAATTGCATTAGCAAATGACGCTTGAGGAGTATGAGAAGGTATTGGAGGAGAAGAGAAAGGCTTTGCAAGCATTGAAGACAGAGGAAAGAAAAGTTGATTTGGACAAAGATTTTGAATCCATGCAGTTGGTATCAAAGAAGAAGATTGATGACGAAGTCTTCATAAAGCTTGTAAGTCTGCTTTTGTTTTGGTTTTTATTAATTTTGTGGAGGGGAACTGGGGACAGCCTCCTGATAGTGTTGATCATTGTTCCCTAATCATAGAGGAGAATATGTTGTACCAAGTACCTTCAAAGCTTCTAACAATATCCAACCTCATATAAATCATTGTCATGTTGAAGTTTGTCCTTGTATGTGTTAACCAATACCAATGTTTTTCTTGACAGAGCTCTGACAAGGACAAGAGAAAAGAGGCTGCAGATAAAGAAGAGAAGGCCAAAAAGGTACCTCTTCTAGCTTGCATTTTTGGTTCTTTAGTTTATTTTTCTAGTGTGGCAATTGGGAATTTGCCAGTGTTTTCTTGATTAGTTTTCAATGTTTTTTATATTTTGATCTCTTTTTGGGTCCTAGATATTTCATGCACTAGTCTGTTTTATCACATTTTTTGGGTAGTTACCCTTGCATATATGATAGATTCAGGGTTGCAGTGAGTACTAGGTAGCTGATGTCTACTGTAATACTGTAATGGTCTCTCTCGAAAAAGTATAATTACTGTAATGGTTTAGTTATGGTTTGCAGATTTTTGCTTTGACTGAATTTTTTTTTTTTTAGTTCTTTCTAGTCCCACTCAAAATCAGTAGAATGCATAATATGTGAGCTGAGCTGGTTTACTAGAAAGAAGAATGTATCTCTAGTAATGTGAGGGAAGTAGAATGTATCTTGTATATAAGAAGCGAGAATGCATAAAATGCGAATTGAGTCTGTTTATAAGAAACTGATATAGATAAGCATTTGAAATGAACAACCAAAGATGAGGGATATATTTAATATGTTTTTAAGGTTTAAATCAATTTGTTTCTGTTATATAATATTTTCCCTCATGTTTTTGTTAATCCAGGCTGTTGTGAGCATTGATGAATTTCTGGGCAAGAATGGTTCTGGTTCAAACAATAGCCGTGGAGGAAGAGGTAGAGGCCGCGGCGGTAGGGGAGGCTATGGTGGTGGATATGGCATGAACAATGCATCAGCTCCTAAAATTGAAGATCCCAACCAGTTTCCATCCTTAGGTGCAAACTGAGATTTTCTGTTGTCTTAGTTATTTTTGGCGCTCTTAAATTTGAGACTTATTTATGTTCAGGAATTCATCCGTTACAAAAGCTTTGACAGGAATAATTGTGTTTTCCTGTATTAAGAATGTAAATCTTGGATGTTTCACCTTGCAACTTTTCTTTGTTGTCTGTTGTGTTGTTCCCGGATCATTAGGTGATAGCAAGTGTAAACTTGGTCTTAGTTTTGACTTCAATTTTGGCATCTAGATAATGAAAGACTGTAGGTAGTACTGCTGGAAATTTTGACCTTGATTGGAAGGGGAAATTTAAAAATTTAAGATGAGGTGGATTTAGTTTATGGAGCCAAATTAATGATCTTTGAAGGTTAATTGGTGCAACTATTCCTTGTTTGTCTAGTTTACCTAGAAGCTTGGATATCTTGTGAATAGTTTTTAAGTTTTGGATCTTGTATACTAAGAGTATAAGTTAATCCATATTAGCAGGAGTGGTACAAGAGCAACAAATTTACGCTAGTAAGAGTTTCTTTGCAACTATAATGAGTTTGATTTAGCTTAGTACTTCAGTTCGTGAGCTAATCTGATCCTTGTGGCTTTGATTCTTTTCAAGTTTTGCAACACTGTCAAGTTCACAAAACTGCTAACATGATTTATACAATAAATGCGCAATGCTAACCGAATTTATTCGGATGATTAACACTTTTTATTCGGATTCCAAGAGCATGCCCTTTGAGCTCTGATCAATCTACCCTTGCGACTCTTAACTAACCTTTGTTAATATGGAAAAAATTCAAGACCTATTTGCTATGATGTCTTATTTCTGCAAAAACATAGGTAAAAATATTGCGCAATGCCAACCAACTTTATTTGAGAATATTGCACACATCCTTGCTAATAAACAATTAATATAAGAATCAAAGATAAAATATCAGGGAACCAGCTGAAGGAAAATTTGTACTTTCTCAACAATATTACGTTCAAAGAGAGCAACGCTTACAACAGTATAAACTACTCAATAACCATGAGAAAGATGAGCTTATATTGATGCCGCATCACGATGAGCAGCAGCCAGTCTTCTGATTCAAAGGCTGTCCTTTTAGTTGAACAGTCGGCGCCCTTGCATTCAGAGCAGGCTGGCTAGCCATTCTGGACAAGCCAAAATTTCACATGAATAAAGGGGTAAACAAAACCACGTCTTTGCATAAAAAAAGGAACTATACTGTGCAATGAAGTAAACAAGACCGACATGATTTACCTATCCTTAATTGCACCAGTCATAGCCATAAAAGCTTGTTCCACATTGGTGGCACTTTTTGCGCTGGTTTCCATGAAGGGGATCCCTAATTTATCTGCAAACGCCTGTGTCTCAATCATAAGTATAAGAGCTAGAGTGCAGAGGACAAAATCAAGAAACAAAAAGAAAAGAAGCATAAATTATGTGCATGAAAGTCTAAGTATCACTCACCTTACCGGTCTCATAGGAGACAACTTTATTCGCTGTTAAGTCACACTTGTTTCCTACTAGAAGTTTGTTTACGTTATCACTTGCATAGCGATCAATCTCATTGAGCCATTGCTTCACATTTTCAAAGCTCTCTAGGTCAGTCACATCATAAACCACCTGCAGAGCATTTAGCCTTCAGACTAACAAGAAACAAAATGAAGATACATCCAATATAAAGAAGAGTATTTATTCAACTTACTATGATCCCATGAGCACCACGGTAGTAGCTGCTGGTGATAGTTCTGAAACGTTCTTGTCCTGCAGTATCCCACTGCAACACAGCAAACCCATGTAAAATAACATGTACTGCCAAAGGATGTGCATCAAATTAGAGCAAAGCCGCAGTTCAGATATCAAGTGTCTCGCTTTAAGTTCAAAATACATCTCCCGAGTACACAAAATTCTATGGATTCCACACAACAACCACCTCTTCTCCGAATCAGGCGAAAGTTATCCTACATCAGGGTTTCTTTGTTGACCTTGCATCATTCTAAGATAATGAAGATCGATTTTAACTTGTACAAACATGAAAATATGTCCTATATGTGGCTTTGGTATCAGCTCAAAGAATCTAAACTTGAGGAGATAATACACTTACAATCTGGAGCTTGACACTCTTCCCATCTTGTTCAACAGTGCGGATTTTCTGAAGGAAAATCATATCATATCATATCATATCATGGGCATTAAAATCAGATAGCATACACTATCTGTTTGGTTTTCAACTTTTCATGAAGGGCTTAAGAGTAAAGCTTGAGGCAAAAAACTTACAAAGTCAACCCCAATGGTGCTTATGTAACTCTCAAGATAGGCGTCATCCTGTTTTCATAAAGCGGTTTAAATAACAGGCAAAAGTAATTCAACATGTTTATAAAAGAATTGGAGCATTCAGAAACTGTAAGAATGAGTCAAATATTATAGAGATAAAGAATCAAAAGGCTCAGAAACTCACAGCAAACCTCAACAGAAGACATGACTTGCCAACACCTGAATCTCCAATCAGCAGAAGTTTGAACAAATAATCACTGCATTATTAGTTAAAATATAAATTAGGTAACTTTATTGACGTATATATGTACATAGAAACAGCCCCAGACCAAAGTAACAGGACATAATCAACTCACGTCAAACACACCGCTCCCCTAATTTATCACATTGCAACTCAACTAATTACATTACGTTGAAACGATTCAGCGATTCCATCATCCTTAACTATAATTGTATCACATCAGCCATACATAATTTCTCAAGAAAACTAGTCATCTAGCTAAATCAAGAATAATCCTTTTGCTATAAACAAGATATTATATCTGACAAATGCATAAAACAAACCAAAAATTATAAGCTAGATCTGTATGAAGTTATATCAAAAGGCAAGATTTTGCATTGATCGGAACAACATGATTGTGAATCAAAACCAAATTAATTGGAAAATCATATTATGATTATGATGCAAGGTAAAAAAAAAAATATACGTACTATTCAGAATTCATGACTGCAATAAAATTCGACAAGAAATGGAGATTGAAGAGTAAGATCGAAAGTGGGTTCAAAGTTTTGGAAAGAACCGAAAGTGTCGGCCATTTAAATGGCGAAGAGGGAGGGGCGTCAGTTAATGACGTTGGAAGTGTGGTGAGGCGTCGCCACGTGGCATTGAGTCGTGGTTAAAACTGTTTGTAATTCTGTAGACGTGTGTGATTTTTATATATTTTTGGGAGGGAAATTGGGATCTCCATCCGATCACGAGTTCTATGTAAGCCATTCTCCCTTTCTTATTGTTTGTTGCTCTTCTTGCAATTTTAGTCATGTTTACTTTTAGCCATCAACGGTTGAATCAAGTGATAATCTAATGTCAAATTACATATAAAATATAAATAGTTAATTCTCATTTTCCATAATTGTGGAGTTTCGAAATTAATTTTGTAGAAGAAACCAACTCTATTTAATGAAGGGTGATGGACCGGATGGTTCCCACTTCCCAGGTAAACAATTGGCATCCGAATAAAAGTGGATCCTCCCCATATAAAACGGGTATTTATAGGGCTAAAGGGCTGAGAGTGGACAAACAAACCCCCTATTTCCCTCGCAAAAAACCCCACATTTCTGGCATAACCCATTCCACAAAAGAAAGATGCAGAGATCATCAAGCCACACCAGAGTATCAGATGAATATTACAGGAATTCCTCATCCTTCTGCTCATCTCCTTGCCTAGTAGACAGCGATGGCAATAGCACCACCACCAATCCCAATTCAATTGACAGAAGTCTACCAATGTACAATCCCGGATCTCACCCTGCTATGAAGGAGAAATCCCGCCTCAGATCCGCTGAAAATGCCATCCATCTAATACCCCTTGTTCTCGTTCTTTGTGCCATCATCCTCTGGTTCTCCTCCAATCCTGGTCTCATTCTCTTTCTTTCACTTTTTTTTTTTATTCTCAAATGCTATCTTTACTGCTATTCTTCGTTTCCCACCCCTTTTTGTTTTCTCAAATGCCTTACTGTAAGCTATATGATCTCCAAGGAGGCAGGAATATGGGTTTAGGTTGCATTTTGTTATTGCCTGCAATTCATTTTGACATGATGGATGATTCATTTGGGAACATTAACACCCTTTAACTTTTAAGTGTCATTGTTATTTGTTTTTTCCCTTTAATTCATCCCTCGTTACAAACTATTCTTGGTTTCCTTGCTGGGTTCTGTCATCTTATTCTCTCAATACTCAATATCCATATAACATGTTGAATGCATCTTGGATTCTGCTGCATTATCCTTGGACTATGAGACTAATTGGTTTTGGTTTTCCTTTTCTTGCTCTTTGGTTGAGCATCGGGAATTGCGTTGTTCTTTAAGAAGTTAATTCTTGTAATTTGTTGCTTGAATTAGTGGGTATTAAATGTGATGTGTTTGTCTGAAATCGCAGTTGAAGATGTGGGTAACAAGCCTGGTTCAGTTGCTGCGAGAATAGAAGGCTTGAAGGCTGCTGGGGCTGTTGGGATTGATGGGACTCTGAACACTCTGCACTTGGAGCTCGAAGAACATGATCTGTTGCACCATCATCAGTACCAACACCAGACAATTGATAACTAGCGCTCAATGTGAATGCAGACAGGTAAAGCTGTTGCATCCTTTTACATGGAGATGAGTAGAACCACTTGAGGCTCTGGTTTGTTGAGGCAGCGAGGCAGGCCTCTGTCCTTTTGAATTTTTTGTTTGGATGGATAGTCTAAAGCTAGACTCTCTAGAGAGCTTCTGGTTGTAGGATCCACATCTGCTAGATGAGAGAGTTTCTGTGATCAGCTACACTTTCTGATAATTTAGCTGGGAATATAGGTTATATACATATGTAGGTGGAAGTTTGACTGTACAAATTTGTGACAAAAGGCTTATTACAGCTATTTATAAGATATTTATATGCATTGCTTTTGTACCTATGAGTTTTGCATCTGAATTTTACTATATCTATATCCTGGCCTTTTCCCCGAAAAAAAACATATGGAGGTTGTT
Organism: Dysphania ambrosioides; assembly: GCA_026401315.1. NCBI lineage: Eukaryota > Viridiplantae > Streptophyta > Magnoliopsida > Caryophyllales > Amaranthaceae > Dysphania > Dysphania ambrosioides. The sequence goes on along the minus strand of CM048659.1, from coordinate 2,531,561 downwards.
CAATATTGTCACAATTATAGAGGCTCACTAGCAAAATTCGTATGCTCTAGCAGAGGTCCTATCTGGACTATCTTGGGTATGACAAAGCCATTCCTCAGTGCGCAAACTGCAGGGTTATCCCACTGGAGGAGGCTGCCAACAAGGTTTGCCCGAATGGTTAAGGGAAAGACACGGGTCCACCTCTCATCTCCATATGATCTCATCGCATCCTCGATAGATAGTCCATATTTCATTGCTCTAGAGAGCTTCTTTGCCAAGACAATTGAATCTTCAAGCGCACAACATCCACCTTGTCCAAGGTTGGGTGTCATAGGGTGCCAGGCATCTCCGGCTAGCACAACCCCTCCTTTTGAGACTGGGGGAGTAAGACCTGGCCATAGCCACCGGTCCTCAAGGGCTGCTCGACTGACTGTGGCTTCAGGTGTAAGATCTATTGTGGTCAGCAGCTCAGAAGGCCAGTCTTTGACCAAGTCAAGTGCTTGCCTCTTAACCTCTAGTGGATTGGAAATCTTCGGACCTGGTAAGTATCACAAATATTGCATGTCAAATTGCCAATTGCAGACTTGCAGTAGGAAAAAACACCCTGTTTTCACTAAATCATGCATATGGTTTAGGATTGTTTGTCAACATCCTATCTCCCATCCCTTATTTATCAATTTCACAAGATAAAGTAACCTCAGTAAGAGGGTTAAGAACTTTCAGGAGGGACATCTTCGTCTTATTTAAGTGGAAAAATGTTACATGGGTGGGTGGTATACCGAGGAAAGACAGGTAACATTGTTGATGGTTTAATAAAAATGATGAGCTGAAGATTTCCGTATGAAAACCCAATTGTGTAAATGTAAAATAGATAATTCTATGTAAATTTACTAGACCTGGAGAGCTTCTGTTGTAGCAGATGAACCAATAAACTTTGGTAGGTGAAACAGGAACAAATCCAGCTCTTATTCCTCTTCCATAGATGTAACTCACTCGTGGTTGATGAGGCTGCCCTTCACTATAGACTGCTAACCCTCGGATAGCACAATGGCCTGCATACTTAGGCTCTGGAAATCCCATCCACTGTGCTATTTGAGACCGGATACCGTCACATCCTATAACAATCTGACGAACATGATAAAAAAGTTAGTAATACTGAAGTTAATGCTGATTTGCTGTTAACCATTGATCCTAGAAAACATATGTGTGTATTGATAGCTAATAACCTTGGCTGATAATTTAGCACCATTTGTTAGTTCTAGCTGAGTTTCCCCTGTTCCCTGTTTTGTTTCAATCTTAGCCAACTTCGACGAGAATTGCACTGAATTTGGGGGTAGTGCATCAGCAAGAGTCTGTAGAAGAACTCTCCTCTCCACTGCACGTACCTCTTGACTACAATATGCAATGTCAACACATTTAGTTTCAAACTGTACAAGATGAGTCCCAAGGAAACACACTCATAGTTCAAGGTATGAACTAATTAACCTTGGATCCACGTCTTTGAACACGAAAGATCGGAGCTCTTTTCCTTCATCTGTTTTTATTGACAACCTGTGCAGCTGATATCATGAACTAATTCAGTGGCAAAATGTTTTTCAGTTGTCATGCCTCAGTCTTTCAAACTGAAGGAAATATACATCAGTAACATCATTTCTTTAGCAGCTTAATTTAATCGATAATATCTAACTACAGAAATGCAAAATCTTGAAACAATTTGTAAGTCACAGTATATACTACTAATAACAACACATTAGTCTTCAGATATGCGCGGAAAAATAAGATGTTATTACATGAAAACTTTGATATTCAAGTAAAGTAGTAAATCAAAATCGAGAGATTGTTGTAGAATTGTAACGAAAAAGAAAGCATTACCCTTGAATTTGAAGAAATTGACTCCTAAGCTCATTTCCAACGCCAAGTACATCCAGTACCTTCCACCCATTTTTGAAGAGAGTGAGTGATGTCCCTCCTTTCCTCAAGGAATCTGATTGCTCAAGAACTAATGATGAGATTCCAACCCTTTATTTATCACAAAAGCAAAACTTTCAGTATCACATAACCTTAATAGCTTATGAAGTACGTTCAGTATTAAATGTTTAGTTAGTAACACGACAATTGAATCTGGACAGAGGAAATACACAGGGGTTTCTTATAAAACCTGTGAAGCGCGAGAGCAGTGGCAAGCCCAGCAATCCCAGCACCAACGATGACTATATCTTCGTTCCGGGTATCAGAATTTGATTTTGCTAGACAGGAGAATTTATGGCCACCTTGTAGTTTATGTGGTATGTATTTGCTAGGTGGGTATGTTACTCTTTGGTGATCGAATGATGGGAGAAATTTATTGGTAAGAAGTACAGATGATAGAGTCTTTGATGACATTTTTGAGGAAGTGCACAAATGAGGGAGAAGAGGGTGTTTGGGAGGTGTAGGAAGGGAATAAAGGTGGAAGATGGACATGGAATGATGGAAACAACTCAAACAAGTGGCTGATAAGTAAGGCGAACGGATAGTAATTAAAGAGAGAACATGGCCTTCAAATCTGATCGACTGTACACAATATTAGTGATAGAAAAAAAAAATGTGAATTTCTAGACATATCGTTCGTGTAAAATAGGTATTGTACATTATTTGACCACATTTGACATTTCCCTTGAATGAAATTGTACAAAACTATTGGTGGTACTGTTTCCATACATTTGTATTTTTTTATCTTAAAAAATAATTAGTAATTATTAGAATAATAATTTGTACTTTTTTTGTAATAATTAGTATTTGATTAATAATTAGTATTCTTGTAATTAGTAATTATTATTGATTATCATATTTAATTATAATTATAATAAATATTTGTTTGGGAATAAATAATCATAAAATAGTTAGTATAAATAAATAAAACATAATTAATATCTATTTAACAAAATAAAATATTTAATTCATATCAATGTTGTATTTAGTATTAATTAGTAAGCATGAACAAGTTCACTTAATTAGTTTGATCTACTTATATTTTAAAATTATTTATAGCAGGTAAAGTTGGAAAAGTTTCACAATTTTTCTTCTAGAGGTATTTTTTGGCAAAATTAATAAGCCAAATTCAATATTAGAAAATCGTTATCTTAGGCAACGATTTCATTTCACTAAAATAAAAAAAAAAAATCCCAGAGTTAGAAATAAATATATTATCAGGAAATCGTTATCATAGGTAGCAATTTCTCTCCTCAAAAAAATTTGAAAAAATTAAATGTTTGGGCGAAATCCAACCCAATTCAAAATTGAGGAATATCAATGTCCAAAGCAACAATTTTCAAAAGTCTAAATTGCTGCCCTAGATAGCGATTTTCCTTTGAACATACATAATCTTATTTTAGAAGTTATTTTGGATTCGTCCGAATCGAATTGAATTCGTACCGAATCACGAACCGAATTCACGAATCAAATTGAATTGAATTCACGAATCGAATCAAACCGAATCGAACTGAATTTCACATAATGACATTTATAAATTAGAAGAATTGAATTATTTCGAAAGTAATTAAATGTTTATATTCACGAATCACATCTCGTTGTAAACTTTTATATTCGCCTAATCACATTTATTTTTCATTTATCGATATTTTTCATTTTTCATTACATATTTAAATAAATTACATATAAATACAAAAATACATAATCATATTCAATTCATAGAAACTAAATTATATTCGACTAAACTAACCATTCATTGATTCATATAAACTAAACTATATTCAACTAAAAAAATATTCATGGATTCATTTAATGAATAAACTAAATTATGTTCCACTAAACTAACATTTATTGATTGATTTATAAACTAAACTGTGTTCAACTAAACTAACATTCATATAAACTAAACTAAGATTCATTGATTCATCTAAATTAAATAATATTTAACTAAACTAACATTCATATAAACTAAATTAAGATTCAACTAAACTAAGATTCATTGATTCGTCTAAATTAAACTATGTTGAACTAAAGAAAAATTCATATAACTAAACTAAGATTCATTGATTCATCAAAACTAAATTATGTTCAACTAAACTAACATTCATATAAACTAAACTAATATTCAACTAAACTAAGATTCATTGATTCATCTAAATTAAACTATGTTTAACTAAACTAACATTCATATAAATTAAACTAACATTCATATAACAAAACTAATATTCATTGAGTCATATAAACTAAACTAAATTTAACTATAACAACATTCATTGATTTATATAAACTAAATTATATTCAACTAAACTAACATTTATTGATTTATATGAATTAAACTAAAGTATACTCAACTAAATTAACATTCATATAAAAACTATAGGTAAATCAACTAACATTCGTATAAATTAATTTATGTTCAACTAAACTAACATTTATATAAACTAAAATACATTTAAATAAACTACATTTTACAAAACTAGAATATTTAGGCTGGCCAAATAGGGTCGGGCCTGTTCAACGGCCAACCGGGCCGATTCAGTGGGCCGAATTGAATGTTTTCTCGAACCGAATCGAATAGGGTCAGGGTTGGGGAAATGAGATTCGACCCACTTTTTAACGGGCCAAACAGGTCCCTTGTGGGCTATGTTGTGCGGGCCAGAACACGAGCTGGGTAGAGGAGCTCGGCCCACTGGCCACCTCTAAGTGTCATGCACGTTATGGAGGAAAGGAGTGGATTGGAGAATAACTTAGGTATGAGAAAAGTTCAAGAAATTAAATATGTGGGTTAGCATTCTCTATGTTTTCTTTTAAATATGTATGAGAAAAGTTCAAGAAATTAAATTAAAAGGTACGTACAAAAATTAAATTAAAATGAGAAACACGTCAAATAAAAGAGGGGTGGGGTGGGGGGGGGGGGGGGGGGAACAGTTTATAAGCAGTAAAAAGTATGATTGATTAAGAAATTGCAGCTGATGAATGCAGATGCCAGATAGTCCTACCATATCAAATCATTTTCTAATTTGCAGGTGTTAATAATGTCGACTTATTCACATTTCAAAGTGCCGTTGATTTTAAGATTGTTGTATTTATAGAGAAATCATGCATATACAAAAGGCAAAGTTGGTTGGCCAAGTTGCACTCCGCAGCACAATACAATCTGACACGGGTGCAGCTTGCATCACCGATTATGGAGAACTAGAGAATGGTGCAACGACAGAAATAACGCCCGAATGTAGGAGATTTAATGTTCTTTTATTTGGATAAAATATACCATTGTTTCTTCTGAACTTCAGAAGATGTTTTTCAGAAGATGTTCCATAAAGTAGGGCAATTTTAACCTCCTTTTGTTTTTAAGGTTATTCATGGTTTTGAAGTGAAGATAATTAGCCATTGCGTCATCCTCTTAACGTTGCACTTCACTACTTGAGGTTTGAGAAATCGAAACTTACGAGGTAAAATGAAATGGTTAATCATATACTTCTATGATAAGTCTTGTAGGCGATGTATTACTGTGTGAGTAGCAAAAATATCATCCATAACAAATAAATACTACAATCATCAGCGTGTTATAAATTATGAATTAGCCGATCGATAACCCTCAAAAATATATTTGCAAATTTTAACGATGTACAAATATGTATGAATGTGTGCCAATAAGTTGGACTGAAGACTCCACCTTGATGTATCTAGTCTTATTTATATATGTATGTATGATGGAAGTCAAAAACCCTATCAAACAAGCCTACGTGAACAAATGTATAAATATGTGTATGTATGTAGTTGATGTTGCAACTCTATACACGTTCCTATACTTATGTTTTCTAACGTTGTTATCTAATAAGTTTGTTGTTAGTGTATTATTATGGTCAAATAATTTTCAGGTATACAATTCAAATTTAAAATGGTTCCTTAAATAAAGGAGTTTGTTATGCCATGAACTTCAAAGCATTTGAATAAGATTCAAAACTCTATCAAGATAAGTTTGAATAAAGTGGTCTTCCTAAGTTTATGGAGTTGAATGGAAGACATGCTGAGTTGAACAAGTTGTTGGACGTGCCTATATAGAAGAACTTCAGTCAACAAGAACATCTCAACAACAATTCAAATCTGTAACGGCTAAAGTATCGGTCAAGACCTTTGAAGCTGACCTCAATAACTACCCGAGAATCATTGAACAAACATTGAAGCAGTCAGTCAAAGGCCTAATACCCGATTCAAGAGCAACGACATTTCTGAAGAAGTTGAAGACTATCCGTTGCAAGAATAACTCTATAAATAGAGTGAGCTGAAGCTTGAAGAGCAACAAGGCCTTCCAACGAGATACACAATTCAAAGCTACAGCAAATCTTTCTTTCTAGTACTTACTCTTTTAATATAATTTAGAATTGAGAGAAAAGAATACAAAATATCTCTTGAGTGTGAAAAAGAAAGATCATAAGAAAAGGAGAGATATACTTTGAGTAGAAACTATAATACTCAAAGGTTCAGAAAAAGAAAGGAGATTTTTATTTCTAGGAATTGATACGCTAGAGTGTAGCTAGGGAAAGCTATGGTATAGAAGATTGGGTGATAATCTTCGAAGGTGGCTTTAGGTCTCTAAAGGAGGAAATAAAGATCGGTTAAATCCTACGGGTAGGAAACCCTAGGCGGAGAAGTAGGCACGTTGCCGAACTTCGTAACAAATACTCGTCCCCTTTACTTATTGCATTTACATATCGTTTTGCTTTACTCAATTCATTCATCTCGTAATAGCCTATTCAGGTCAAAATCCTGAAACCCGCTTCAAAGCCCTTAAAACCAGGTCTATTATACTTCCGCATCTAAAAGCCGTTTCAAAGCCTTTGAAAGCCTAAATTGCGAAAATCGACCATACTCTATTCACCCCCTTTAGAGTATATTGATCTTATCCCATCTCCTATTGATTCTTCATGGACCATATCAAATTGAATTGAATTTGATTTAAGAACAAGTTTATAAGCTCAAAGTAAGAGCTTCAACGTTACGTAGTAGTAAAGAAAAAGAGATTATAAATGCATGTTAAAGTACCGTAAACAGATGGACTTCTCAAACTTGGGCAAACAAAAATTACAAACTGACAAACAACATATAAAAAAGGTACGTTGTCTCATAATAAAATTAATATTATTGAATCAACTCATGCATAAATTAATCAAGCAAAGACGGCAACTTTTCCAAGGACGGACAATAGAGCCAAGTTGGTTCCATAAAGGAAAAACAGAACCAGCTTGATCAGCAAGAACCTCTCATATGGATCCTCTTGGAAGTTGGGCAGTGCTGAGGTTAGGGTTGCTATTGGTTTGGGGTTGGGGCTTCCATTGGGGCACCAACAGGGGCTTCCACTGGAGTTGGAGAAAATGCGGATGGGCCAGCGGACGGTGCCTCAACTGGGGCGGGGACCGTAGACTCGGTTGGGGTGGGGGTCGAGCTTAGGTCCGAAGAGGGTTCTTGAGCAAGGGCAGACCCCACAAGGGCAACAATGAGGGCAAGGGCGAAAAGGGTACGTGAGAGAGCCATGGATGTTAGTCAATTCAAATAATATTTGCACGCTAATATATCAAGGAGTTGAGGATATGGGGTGTATTTTTTGGTCTTTGGTTTTTTATGGGATTGAATGTGGAATGTAGCTCCATTTATAGGGAGTTTGGAATATTCACTAGGGAATCCCATAAAGGAATGCATTAAGGAAGAGTGGAGAGCATGTTATGGCCATAGTCGGGGACCAATTTCAATTTTCTACTTTTGTTTAATTATGTTTGACAAAAGTTCAATTATTACAAAACAAAAATTAATATGACAAATTCAGTCTTGTATGAGAAATGATTAAGCCGAAGAGAAGTATAATTTCAACAAATTAATAACTCAAGAAGATTAAATTGGGTTGAGGTCATGAGGCATCAACGAAGGCTTGTGTGTTGTAGATTAAATTGTACAGCAATCGTATTACAGGGTTGAATTGCATGTGACTCGGGTATTATTGGCTGGATTCATTTCAGGATGTATTCATGCAAGTTTTATTTGGCATCATGGATATAGTGTCCAAATACTTCATTGAAGATGGTATGTGGGTATAAAATATTGGTAATAAAGGAATATGACTGGCCATCCTACATTATGTACTTGTATGACATAATATGAAGTACCATGCTATTGCTAAATGTAACATGTAAGTTCACATATTGTGGTGCTTCTGTGCCTCGTATTTATATGCGTGTAGACTTTCAATACTCTACGCAATTTCATGTCAATGCTAAACTTTTAAGAACAAGCCATTTTAATACAATTATCCACTTGATTCTTCATGTTGAGAGTATACCAATTGTTTTTACTATGTTATGCCAAACTTGCAAACAATTATCCACTTTCGTTCACAAATTTCCAATGATATTAACTTTTAATTGATTTGCTATAACTAATGGTCAAATACTCTATATTAATTGAGTAAGCAAAGGTATGTAATAGAAACGTTGGTGCAGTTTACATCAGCATAGCAAAACCCTGACAATTTAGTAGCTCACTTTCTCATTAACTACAAAATTACAATTGTTGTTATTCATGCTTTGTACCTCAATAAAATATTCATGCATTGTACTTAAAAATTATTTATAGAGCTACTTTATTTGTTCTTTTCAATTACCAAATATCAATCAAAACTACTAAATTCATCTCAAATCAACAATCAACAAAACAAAGGGAAAGTAGGGGAAATCTGGGCCAAAGCAAAGTCATTGTCCAAGACATCGACTTCCATATCCACGCAAAGTCGTTGTCCTGGATAGCGACTTATAGCGACTTTCATAACCCATAAAGTCACTGTCCAATACAACGACTTTGCTTGTGTGTGGAAGTCGTTGTTTTGAATAGAGACTTTTATATGGCCCATATTCATCCTTACCTCTAACTTTGGCCCTAGTCCAACCAAAGTCGCTATGTTGGACAACGACTTTCACCCGAAACTAACCCTAGAGTCGTATTTCAAAATACTTTTAGGCCAGAGTTAGTTTTCGAATATTTTTTAAAAAAAAAAAGTTAAAAAAATTCAAATAATTGACATCTCAAATGGAAGAAAGTAGTCCTATTTCAAAGCGAATAAAAACCTAGCTTTCCACTAGAAGAGAGTAAAATTCATTATAAATCCAAATGTACAGGACAAATCCGAATAAGTCAAAACTAGCCTTACTTTGAACAAGAAACACGTACACCTTGTACAATGGACTTATTAACAATAGGGTCCATGTACGAGCATTTTGTTTACAAAAATTTCTAATTTATACCTGATATGAATATATTATGGGATATTTTTGTAATTTTATTTCTAAATCTAATATCACAATATCTGTACCTAATATGACTTTTTCTGTATTTTTATATCATCTGTATTTCTATATTTGATATAATAATACATATATTTAATATAAAAATAATTAATATCAGATATGAATTAGAAAAACATTATTTAGCAAATCATCACGGGGCAAACAACCAAAGTATGTACTACGTAAAAGCGTATAAACTGCATCTAATTTTAGGGTACTGTAACTTTTGTCCCAAACCATTTTCATATTTACATGGCGTGAAGTGTTTTGCTGATTGATTTCAGTTATACACATTGTATTGAAAATTAAAACTGTTAATGCTCCATTATTCCTGACCATATATCTTTTAATTTAAGTTAGAGTAGAGTTATTTATTAATCTAAAAGTACGTCATTTGACATTACTATTATCTTACGCATGCCACCCAAGATGCATGATAATCAAGAAAAATTAAATATATTCAAATTCAAATTGGGTCGGGACACAATTCCTTATAATAGCATGCATATAATTCAACTTTGATTAGGAAACAAACAAATTAAACTCAAATTAGGAAATAATTTGGGTATTAATAAATTATAAATAATATATATTAATAAACTTAATCTTCACTTTTGCAACTAATTAATAGCATTAACATTTTAATTTTTATTTCATTAAATTCATCTTTAAAAGTAATTTAAAATAAGATTCATTTTTAGTATGTACTGTTAAAGCGAAAAATTATGACTATGTTATGAATTACTATATATTATAAAATTACTAAAGACCAAACCAGTTTAATATTAGTAACATAATAAGTTGACCTTGAACTACAAATTCTTAAAAATCCACATGTCCTATATTTTCACACATCCTTTTCACTATTTCAGAAAGGTCTTTATTTGGAAAGTTATTAATCTTGACAGCTTAATTGATCTGGTTAGTATAGGTATAAAAAAATGACGTTTATTGTAGTTATTAATGCTAAGCAGAATAGTATATTACCTGGTGAAAATAATTTTCTAGATTTTAAAGCATGTGAGTATCAAATGCAAGCAACACGTTGGCCTTTCTTGTTAGCATGTATTTCCTCCGTCCCTCAAAAATTGTCCCATTTTTTTTATGTTGGTCTGTCCTTCAAAAATTGGTCAATTTTCTTAAAGATTTTCCATTTTGGATTGTCCCTTCAAAGATTTTCCATTGTATCTTAAAAAAGTTAAAATTTGTATTTAAAACAATTTTTGTGGGACGGAGGGAATATACAGTTAGTCAGATAACAGGCTTCTGGCTCCCCCTTAGCATTTTGCATTAAAATAATATTGAGCATGACCCTCGAGTTATTAATTTCTCCATTAGCAATTAGACGTGCGTAGTGCTTTGTGATGGGGATAATCTATCACAATCTCTTTGAGGATTTTGAAATTTCCCTCTACCTTATTTCATTATTTGATTTGATTCGGGGATATATTATAAGGTTGTGACATGATCACATATTTTCGAACTTCTTATGTATAAATCAACCTTCATCTTCAAGTATGTATTTATAGTTTATTTATTGTGTTTAAATTCTAGTCTATATCAATTGCATTGAATTCAGATTGCTTCGGATCAAAGAAGACTTGGAATGAGGTTGTGTTGGATTGAAATAATTTTTAAACAAGTTATGTGTTAATTAGAGTTGTAAGGAAAAAATAAAAAAGTTCCTTAATTAAGTTTAGAAAATCGTTGTTCCTATTAGCGATTATTCCACTAAATTTAAAAAAATAATTATTCTCCTCACTCGGGAAAAAAAAATTAAGTACAAGGAAATCGTTGTCCCATACAACGATTACTTTTAACTAAAAAAATTATTCTCCTTAGTCAAAAAAAATATTATTAGAAAATTATTGTCCCATTGAGCAATTTCTCCCTTCAGAAGGAAAAAAAAAATGAATTAAGCATTAGGGCCAAATCCAACCCGAGTTTGAACACTGATTTTCCTCCTTACATTCATAATTTTATTTTAGGAATCATTTTAACTCGGAGCCTAAATTTGAAATTACTTTAAAAAAGGGCTTAAAATTTTTTTGCAAGTTATTAAGGATATGCAGAGGAGTGCACCTGTGTTTAATGTTGTTTTCTCTATGTGAACATGGAATTTAACCTTCATTTATAGTGACATGAATGAATTGATCAAGTTTCGTCTACATCAATTATTGCCTTGCGGCTGTCTTTATATAAAGAAAATGAATTGATTGCAAATTATTATGCTTGTCCAGATGTCCTAAATAATTATCTAAGATAATGTTAACTCTATTAATGGGATTAGTGTCATGCACGTTAGGGAAGGAGATGATCGGAGAATATCTTAGGAACTTAGTGGGTTAGCATTTTCTCTGTTTTATTTTAAATATGTATGAGAAAAGTTCAAGAAATTAAATGGAGGGGGGGAGGGAACAGCATATATGTAGTAAAAATATGATTGAGTAAGAAATTGCAGCTGATGCAGATAGTCCTACCATATCAAACCAGTTTCTAATTTGCAGGTGCTAGTACTGCCGAGTTATTCACATTTCAAATTGCCAGAACACACTTTATTTTAAGATACTTGTATTTGTAGAGAAATCATGCATATACGAGCAGAGAAATTTTTAATTTATCCATGATAAATATAATCTGACACGGGTGCAATTTGCATCACCAATTACGGAGAACTGGAAAACTGACATGATACAATCTGACACGGGTGCAGTTTGCATCACCGATTATGGAGAACTGGATAATGGTGCAACCGCCCGAATGTAGGAGATTAATGTTCTTTTACTTGGATAAAATATTTAAATATACCAATGTTTCTTCTGAACTTCAGAAATATACTTGGGCTCCATAACATTGTGAAATTTTAACCACCTTTTGTTTTTAAGGATTATTCATGATTTTGAAGTGAAGATAATTAACCATTGCGTCATCCTCTAACGTTGCACTTCACTACTTAAGGTTTGTGAAATTGAAAAGTATATACTTGGTATTTATCCTTCTCATTCAATAATTAATCTTACACTTTTATAAGTCTTGCAGGCGATGTATGAGTAGCAAAAATATAATATCATCTATTACAAATAACTATTACAATATATCATCAAATAATTTGCGTGTTATAAATTATGAAATTAGCCGATCGATAACCCTCCAAAATATATTTTCAAATTAAGCGATTGACAAAAAATATATATGAATGTGTGCCAATAAGTTGGATCATATCGAATTGAACTGAATTTGATTTAAGAACAAGTTTATAAGCTCAAAGTAAGATTTTCAACATTACGTAGTAGTAAAGAAAAATTGATTATAAATGGATGTTAAAGTACGGTAAACAGATGGACCTGTCAAACGTGGGCAAACAAAAATTACAAATTGACAAACAACATATCAAAAAAGGCACGTCGTCACATAATAAGGTAAATATTATTGAATCAACTCATGCATGAATTAATCAAGCGAAGACCACAACTGCTCCAAGGACGGACAAGATAGCCAAGTTGGTTCCATAAAGAAAAACTGAACCAGCTTGATCAGCAACAACCTCTCGTTTGGGTCCTTCTAGAAGTTGGGCAGTTTTGAGGTTAGGGTTGCTACTGGTCTGGGGTTGGGGCTTCCATTGGGGCACCAACAGGGGCTTCCACTGGAGTTGGAGAAAATGCAGATGGGCCAGCGGACGGTGCCTCAACTGGGGCGGGGACCGTAGACTCGGTTGGGGTGGGAGCCGGGCTTAGGTTCGAAGAGGGTTCTTGAGCAAGGGCAGACCCCACAAGGGCAACAATGAGGACAAGGGCGAAAAGGGTACGTGAGAGAGCCATGGATGTTAGTCGATTCAAATAATATTTGCACGCTAATATATCAAGGAGCTGAGGATCTGGTGTGTATTTTTTGGTCTTTGGTTTTTTTGTGGGATTGAATGTGGGATGTAGCTCCATTTATAGGGAGTTTGGAATATTCACCAGGATTCACATAGAAGGATGCATCAAGGAAGAGTGGAGAGCATGTTAGGGCCATAGTCGGGGACCCATTTCAATTCTCTACTTTTGTTTGATTATGTTTGACAAAAGTTCAATTATTACAAAACAAAAATTAATATGACAAATTCAGTCATGTATGAGAAATATATAAGCCGAAGGGAAGTATAATTTCAACAAATTAATAAAACTCAAGAAGAAAAGGAAGATCAAGGGACAACTTCCTCAACAAAAAAAAAAAAAAAAAACATAATCAAGCAGTGGTTGACATCTCAAATCAAAGAATGTAGTCCTATTTCAAAGCGAATAAAAACCTAGCTTTCCCCTTCCAACACTAGCAGAGAGTAAAATCCATTATAAATCCAAATGTGCATGACAAATCCAAGTAAGTCAAAACTAGCCTTAGTTTGAACATACAAGAAACACGACACCTTGTACAATGGACTTAGTAACAATAGGATCCATTTATGAGCATTTCGTTTGATTGTATTTGTCAAATCATCATCGGGCAGACAACCAAAGTATGTAAAAGCTTATAAAACTTCAGCTAATTTTTGGGGTACTGTAACTCTTGTCCCAGACCATTTTCATGGCGTGAAGTGTTTTGCTGATTGATTTCAGGTGTATATCATTCTTTTTTATGTCTTTTTTTTATATTAGGTAAAACAATAGTACAAACTATTACTCCTATACCCAAAAATTGTCTTATTTGACTTTTCACGGTCTCCAAAATACGAATTTAAGAGTTTTTATCTTCTAATCCGCAAGGCAAAAGTTACAAGAACTTAAAATTATAAAAATTTACATTGAAGTCATCAGTATTCGGGATAGCTTTGGGAAACAAATACCAATAAAAGCTTAAAGCAAATCCGAGAAAGGAGAAATTATCATTCAACCCTTATTCAAACACAAGAGATCAACCAAACCAAGAATACCAAACAACCCAAAGAGATATATTCCAAAGACAACACCCTATTGGCCTAAAGAGAAAGCAATATCGGATGTGACTCCTTATTGAAATTTAGAGCGGTTCACCTATAATTGTGAGTATTGGACACAAATTAAGGAACTTGGACTAAGATAAACTACACGGCAGAGCTTGCTGCCCTCGGACGCCTATGCGAACAGAATAGAAGGCAAGAATGACGATGTCAATTAGATATAGTACAGGTCGTCGTCGGAAAGATAGTCGTCAACAATTGGAAGAGAGAAACTGACCGAACGTCGCTAACAAGTAGTTGTGAGTACTAGCCAGTAGCCCCCAAGGGTTGCCGACAAGCTTCCTAATCGAAGCATATAAGGTTGTTGGGGTTTCCTCTCTCTTCGAGCGTGTTAATGTATTTTTGTTAATTTTTTATACCATTCTATTTAAAGTTAAAACTGTTAATGCTCCATTATTCCTGGCGTAGTTAGTGGACTGGGACTTATAAGGCGTCACATAATTCACAACATTACATTGGTTTTATTTTGAAAGTTCATCTAACCATCTATCTTCTAATTTAATTTAGAGTAGATTTATTTATTAATATAAAAGTACGTTATTTGACATTACTATTATCTTACACATGCCACCCAAATATTTTCAAATTTAAATTGGGTCGGGACACAATTTCTTTTAATAGCATGCAAATAATTCAACTTTGATTAGGAAACAAACAAATTAAACTCAAACTAGGAAATAATTTGGGTATTAATCAATTATAAATAATATATATAAATAAACCTAATCTTCACTTTTGCATTGCAACTAATTAATAGCATTAAAATATTAATTTTTATTTCATTAAATTCATCTTTGAAAGTAATTTAAAATAAGATTCATTTTTAATATGTACTGCTGAAGCGGAAAATTATGACTATATTAGGAATTACTATGTATTATGAGATTACTAAAGACCAGTCCAATTTAATATTAGTAGCATAATAAGTTGACCTTGAACTACAGATTCTTAAAAATCTACATGTCCTATATTTTCACACGTCCTTTTCACTATTTCAGAAGGGTCTTAATTTGGAAAATTATTAATCTCGACAGCTTAATTGATCTGGTTAGTATAGATATAAAAATTGACGTTTATTGTAGTTATTAATGTTAAGCAGACTAGTATATTACCTGGTGAAAACAATTTTCTAGATTTTAAAGCCTGTGAGTATCAAACGCAAGCAACACGTTGGCCTTTCTTGTTAACATGTATTCCCTCCATCCTTTAAAGATTGTCTCATTTTTTATTTTGATCTATTCTCCAAAAATTGGTCTATTCTCTAAAGATTTCCATTTTAGGTTATCCCTTCAAAGATTTCCCATTATAGCTTAAAAAAATTAAAATTTGTACTTGAAACAATTTTTGTGAGATGGAGGGAATATACAGTTAGTTAGATAACAAGCTTATGGCTCCCCCTTAGCATTTTGCATTAAAATAATATTGAGCATGACCCTCGAGTTATTAAGCAATTAGACGTGCGTAGTGCTTTGTGACGGGGATAATCTACACAATCTCTTTGAGGATTTTGAAATTTCCTTTAGCTCTACCTTATTTTATTATTTTATTTGATTTGATTTGGGGATATATTAGAAGGCTGTGACATGATAACATATATTCGAACTTCTTATGTATAATTCAACCTCCATCTTTAAGTTTTTATTTTATATTGCATTTAAATTGTTGTCTATAGATATCAATTGCATTGAATTCAGATTGCTGTGAATTGAAAAAGATATGGAATGAAGTTGTGTTGGATAAAAATAATGGAACGGATAGTTGAATGTTTTTAAACAAGTTATGTATTATTTGGCGTTGTAAGGAAAAAAAATTTCCTTAATTATGTGTAGAAATCGCTGTTTCTATTAAAAAATGATATTATTAGAAATCATTGTCCCATGCAGTGATTTCTCATTTATTCCATAAAAAGAAAAAAAAATAATTAAGTGTTTGGGCCAAATTCAGCTCTTCGATTTTCTCTATCATGAATAGCGATTTTTCTCCGAACATCCATAATCTTATTTTAGAATTTATTTTAACACAGAAACTAAATTTTAAATTATATAAAAAAAAGGGGTTAATTTTTTTTTTTGCAATTTGTTAAGGATACCGGAAAAGTGCACACGTGTGTTTAATGTTATTTTTGTGTTTTCTCGATGTGAACATGGAATTTGACCTTCATTTATAGTGATATGAATGAATTGATCGCAAATTATTAAGCTTGCCCAGATGTCTAAATAATTATCTAAGATGATGTTAACTCGATTAGTGTCATGCACGTTAGGGAAGAAGGAGTTGATCGGAGAATATCTTAGGAACTTAGTGAAGCATTTTCTATGTTTTATTTTAAATATGTATGAGAAAAATTCAAGAAATTAAATTAAAAGGTACGTCAAAACAAAAAAGAAATTAAATAAAAATGAGAAACACATCAAATAAAATGAAGTGGGGAAGGGAACAGCATATAACTATATAAGTAGTAAAAAGTAAGATTGATTAAGAAATTGCAGCTGATGAATGCAGATAGTCCTACCAAATAAACTGTTGTTAATACTGCCTGAGTTATTCACATTTCAAATTGCCATATACTGGTTGGCCAGGGTGCACTCCGCAGCCACAACAATACAATCTCACACGGCCGGGTGCAGTTTGCATCACCGATAATGGAGAACTGGAGAACGGTCGACAAAAATAACGCCCCAATGTTGGAGATTTAATGTTCATTTATTTGGATATAAAATAGTCCCCTGGTTTTTTTTTTTTTTCTCATTTGCATTTTGTGCAAATCTCAATTTAAATTTAAATTTAAATATCTTTAAATATACAGTTGTAAAAATTATAAAAGAAATTATATTTGAAAAATATACAATGAGACGAATCTATTAAAATCTCAAATAAATATATTTTTTCATTTAAATTGGGAAGAATTTATAGTCAAAATTTGACTCTAAAATATACAATGTTCCAAATGAAAAGAAGATAAAAGAATAAAAGGAGTAGCAATGTTTCTTCAACTCTAGAAAATACTTGGGTTCCATAAAAAGGTGCAATTTTAACCTCCTTTTGTGTTTAAGGATTATTCATGGTTTTGAAGTGAAGATAATTAACTATTGCGTCATCCTCTAACATTGCACTTCATTATTTGAGGTTTGAGAAATCGAGAAGCATATACTCAGTACTTAGTATTTATCCTTTTCATTCAATGGTTAATCATACACTTTTATAATAAGTCTTGCAGGAATGCAGGCGATGTATAAGTAGCAAAAAGATAATATCGAGACTTTCCTAATTTATATCTGATATAAATTATATCAAAATATTAAAATTTTAGGTATAGATATTATTATAGCAGATATAGAAATATGAAAGATCTAAAAATATAGAAAAACTCGTATCAGATTTAAATATTATGATTTCAAATATTTAATTGAAATTACGAAAATATTCCATGATATATTTATATCAGGTATAAATTAGGATATTAGCCAATAACCCTCAATAATATATTTGCAAATTTGAGCAGTTGACAAATATATGTACGAATGTATGCCAATAAGTTGGATCATATCAAATTGAACTGAATTTAAATTACAAACAAGTTTACAAGCTCAAAGAGCTTCAATAGTACGTAGTAGTAAAGAACATTTGATTATAAATGCATGTTAAAGTATGGTAAATAGATGGACCTGTCAAACCTGGTCCCACGAAAATTATAAAACGACAATTAAACAACATATCAAAAGGTACGTTGTCTCATAATAAAATTAATATTATTGAATCAACTCATGCATAAATTAATCAAGCAAAGACGACAACTATTCCAAGGACGGACAATAGAGCCAAGTTGGTTCCATAAAGAAAAACAGAACCAGCTTGATCAGCAACAACCTCTCATATAGGTCCTCTTGGAAGTTGGGCAGTGCTAAGGTTAGGGTTGCTATTGGTTTGGGATTGGGGCTTCCATTGGGACACCAACAGGGGCTTCCACTGGAGTTGGAGAAAATGCGGATGGGCCAGCGGACGGTGCCTCAACTGGGGCGGGGACCGTAGCCTCGGTTGGGGTGGGGGCCGGGCTTAGGTTTGAAGAGGGTTCTTGAGCAAGGGAAGATCCCACAAGGATAACAATGAGGGCAAGGGCGAAAAGGGTACGTGAGAGAGCCATGGATGTTAGTCGATTCAAATAATATTTGCACGCTAATATATGAAGGAGCTGAGGATATGGGGTGTATTTTTGGTCTTTGGTTTTTTTGTGGGATTGAACGTGGAATGTAGCTCCATTTATAGGGAGTTTGGAATATTCACTAGGGAATCACATAGAGGGATGCATGCATGGGATATATGGCCACATCTACTTTTGAGGAGTGGAGAGCATGTTATGGCCATAATTGGGCACTAATTATTAAAATTATATTGAGCACGTTTCAATTCTATACTTTTGATTAACTAGGTTTGACAAAAGTTACAATTAATAAAAAAAAAATAAAAATACTCTCTATCCTGAATTTTTTTGTCTCATTTCACGTTTCATGATTTTCAAAACATGATTTAAAACATTTTTATATCAAAATTCATAAGACAAAATTTTAAAAACTTGATATTATAAATATTTATATTGAAATACATCAAATAAGTTCTCACTTAATTACATTATTTCTTATAATTATATATTACAATCATCAAATAATTTGTGTGTTATAAAATCACGAAACTAGCCGACAACCCTCAACGATATATAAATTACGAATTCATTATAAATCCGAATGTACAGAACAACTCGAACAAGCCAAAACTAGCGTTAGTTTGAACAAGAAACACGTACACTTGTACAATGGATTTAGCAACTATTTGCGTTTACAATGGACTTTGCAATTTTTTGAATCATCAATTTTCAAAATGTTTTGCCACCTTCAGAAGATTATAATCGTAATCATTTCTCGGAGACAAACCTAGTTGACATTAAACTACAGATTCTTAAAAATCCACTTATCTAATATTTTCAAGCATCCTTTTCAATTTTTCAGAAGGGTTTTAATCTACTTAGTTTAAGCTTGATTGATCTAGGCGTATTAGGTACAAAAATTGACGCCTATTGTAGTTCACTAGTTCTAAATGCTAAGCAGAATTTATGGTTATTGCGTTTACCTGATGAAAAACAATTTTCCAGATTTTAGCCAGCCTGTGAATATCAAATGCAAGCAACACGTTGGCCTTTGTTGTTAGCATGTATACAGGTAACAGGCTTACAGTACCCCCCTTAGCATTTTGAATTAAAATTATATTGAGCATGATCCTCGAGTTATTAATATCATCATTTGAAGTTGGACTTGCGTAGTGCTTTGTGATGGGGATTATCTACACAACATCTTTGAGGATTTTGAGAATTCTTTTAGCTCTACCTTAGTTTCATGATTTGATTTAATTTGATTTGGGGCTATATTAGAAGTATTTAGAAGGTTATGACATGATTTCATTGTTGATTTTGGGTTAACCTGGAGATTTTACCAATAAGCTAACAAGTCATAATGATAGATGTAAGATTCTTTACTGTATCAAATATAAAGGTATAAATTCCAAAATTGTGTGTGAACTACAGAAAGGTCATATTTAACTTATATCATCAAATCATACAAATTTTTATTAATTATTTATATTGATCATGAATATATATAACATAAGATCACTTCCACTGACAATTCCATCATTGAAATTCAACAACGACTTGCATGTAATCCCAACACAATAACAAAAAAAAAAAAACCCTGATAGGACTAATGTTATCATTTTCCCAAGGACCAATCCAATCTTGCAGAAACTGAGGCAAAACCCTCGGCAAATTGAAGCACAAAATACTAATCTCCCTGGTTTCAAATGCTAATCCTTTTATGGCAACACAAAATGCATATTCATAGACCTACAAAACAAATCCAAATCAAAGCTCACAGCTTGATGGATTTACAAACATTGACATGTGGCGAATAACTTAACGGGACAAAGGAAACACCCTAAATACTGCTCGCCAGCTAGCCGCTAGCCATACAAAAGAAACGAGCCACATAATCGAGTACCATAGCTTGTAAATTGAAGTAGGTCTTTAACTCATTTATGAAGCACAGCTGTTGGAAAATTAGTGCAGTATCGCTTTCCTCATAAAGACTCAACTTCAGTTACGAATGAAGTTCCTGTGGATTGGAAGTGGGCATATCTCACACCCATTCATCACCTTTGATCACTCAAGAAGAGGTTGTTGAGATTCAGAATCTGTCGAAGTCGATACATAACCCATAAGATAAACTATCAATTCGTAACAAGGAAAAGGTCAGCTTTCACAACAGCCATTAATGGAACATAAAAGATATATGGCGCAACTGCTCATTCCCTCTGGTGTGATTCAGAAACACGTAAAAATATGAGCCACAAGAGCCAGATTTACGATAGATCAAAACCTTGATTTTTCAATACAAGCAAAAAACTTCGTCAAGTTTGATGAGCTAGCAGGCAAAAATAATATGTGATAAATCTTCAAGAGTGCCTTCAACATCAAATATTTTACTCTAGAACAGGTCATTTGCTAAATTGAGTGTTTAGGCGGCCTACTTTAAGCTTAATGTAGAAGACCAGCAAGATCTCTTCACAAAATGGAAAAAATCATATTTTGTAATCTCTCCCTTAATTTATGCTCACATTTCTCTATCTTAGAATTTAACCTTGAATCACCCCTCCCCTGTACTGAACCCACACATAAACATAGAGACCTAGTTGTCTTAATGCCTTTTGTTCTTGATTATATACCCCCGGTCAAAACCTATCTTCTAAAAAAACTCTTCTAGAACTAAATTTATCTTGCTCGTTCTTGGGATGAATTTGGTGAGGAGGAAAATTTAAAGAACTCAACTTTAATTTTTACAACATTACATTTCAAAAGAAGCCGATGTTAATATTGGATTCCTTTGATTTTCATTGCCCCAAAAAAAAATGAAGAAGAGAAGAAGGGAGAAACAGAGGAATGTAAGGCATGTGATGGACAATATAGGTCATAACTTCCTCAAAAAAGAAAATGTTTACCATCCTTACGGAAGTCAATTTCAGCCTACGAAATCACTATATCTCATCTATGACACAAACAAAAGGGAAATTGGAGAAGTGATTATCCTGAAAAAAACCTTTCCCAATCAAAGACAGCTTTAAGCTAAATTTGAAATTTGTCAACAAAATCATAACATGAAACTCTGATGTGTCCCTGAGAGAAGCCAAAACAGGTCTGTTATACCCAAAGTTCTACCACACAGAGGCTTGTTAGGGTGGCTTAGTTCAGGACAAAATGACAATCCCAAATACAGAACTCAAAGAGTCCAGCAAAACTGAAGTAGTCGTGTGAATAGTTTAATAGGACCAAAAAGTTACTTTACACTATTTCTTTTCACTGCTTGATTCACTCACTCTACGCTAAGCATAATATCCCAAAATATTAATGAAGATGACAAGATCCCTAAAGAAAGAAAAGATCAAAGAAGCAAAAACACAAAAGAATCAGTCATTCTTCAAAATTCCAAATGCTAATAACAACTCACAAAGAGGGTAGCAATGACAAAACCTTACCCTAGACAACTAGCCATATCAATAATAATAATTACCAATAAGGAAACAGTCTTGGACATATATGCCAGCAATCTTATGTTGGGTTGTGGAGATAGGCAGCATAAAGTCAGAAGGCTTTGCTTGGAGGCATAAGGGTGTCATATGTGTGGCTAATACATAGTGTCAAGAGAACCAGCAACAAGTAGCAGCAGTGACAGTGTCAGAATGATATATATAGCCAACGACAAAGAGGTAAAAATAAAAATAAGCTGAGTGCCTGAGGTAGGATTCGAACTCGGGTTACTTGTGTGACAGTGGGATTGCCTTACTAGTAAGCTGAGAGTTGCATATATGTTAAAAAATGTAGCAAAGGATATATAATATTTTTTTTAGTATGGGTTCATGAACCCATACTAAAACCGCACTGAGTAGCAGCAAAGTTCAGGGTAAGCTCAAGCAAGCTTCAGACAAGGGTGCTTGTGATGAGGAGCTAGGGATGTAACTTGAGGAGAGTTTGGACAAGCTACGGTCTCACAAAGCTCAAGGGGAGCTTAACCAAGCTTTGGACCATGTACCTTTGACACAGGATTTCTTACTTCATTAGCTTTCCTTTGTTTTGCCTTAATTTTCAGATTAAAGAGGTGAGAGAAATTGTGTATTGAGAACTTATAGCTTAGACTGAAAGATCTTGAGTACCTAATCATTCAAAGTCCTAGTGCAGATTGGTGTTTTATTCCTCCTTATCACATAGGTGTTCCTTATTGTTGTTCTTTGTTACTTCTTGATTCATTTCTAAATAATTAGACTAGCTGCACAATTTGTGAGGCCTTTTCCGACCATCATATTCTGATGTAATCTACAAATAAAAGCAAGGTGCAGAATATTATTCTGATGTAGTTCGGCTTATTTGGTTGTAGCCAAAGAAGCCCAAGAAAAAAAAAACAAAAAAAAAGTTCCACTCAGAGCAGTACAGCAACATAAAAGAGAAAGAATGTTACCTATAAGAGATCGTGCATTATTGGATTGCTTCGTTTTAAGAATGTCACTGACTTCTGTTATTACTAGTCGTGACAATAGAAGCCCAGCAATCAGGGCTCCAATCATCAGCATCAGAAAGACTGAATCCCATCCCTTTGTTGAAAGAAATCCAGTAAGAAGAGGACCTAATGCTGCACCTGCGGACCCTGTACCATCAATAATAGCAGTCACAGTTGCCAGTGCTCTAGAATCCCCTTTCAGTGAGCTGTGAGTACCCAAATCCGCAGAAACTGCAGTAGTTATGAGTGCATACGGCCCATTGACAAACAACCCAACAATCATCATAAGTATGATGTTCAAAGTCATGGATTCACCACCATAAAAGCGATACAGGAGCATCAAAGGGATTGCTAGATACATAAAAGTGGCTGCAGTGATGGCTCTAGCATTAAGTTTATCAGAGAGGTGGCCAGCAACTATGCCCCCTACAATGCCCCCTACATCAAAGAGAGTGGAAAGATTTCCTGCAGACTTTACGGACACGTAAACTCCACCAATGGCTGCAGCGACAAATTTATAAAGAAAGGTTAAGGCCCCGGTGCCATTAATTTTTTTTGTTAGCAGAATGACATGCTCAAAACTTCCAGAAGAAAAAAATATGAAAAAATAATAAACAAACACATCATTGACTATGACTCCCAGAAGCTATGAAAAGTTGTGAAATAGGAACAGGAAGATCCAGAAATCAAGATGGAGAAAGATGATAACTCTCTCTCTCTCTACCCTAGTCACAGAGATAGCTTGCCATAAGAAGGATATGTCCACTAATCAATTTTATTCTCTGCAACGTCAAGACCCCAAGCTCATCCTTGCTTCTCAACAGTGCATGGTCTGCTTACAACATATACTTGTTTCCATCTAAAACTGATCCCAAATATTGTTAATTATATTCCCATAAATTGATGCTACACACTAAACTAAAAAAGGCAACTTAGGGAGCAAAACTTCTTAAAATGTTGGAGCCTTTATTCAAGTCATATGATATGCAACATCACTTCAAACAGGATTTTGGCCATTATTGCAATGTTCAAGCAGCATCTTTTCCTAGGCTATCAAGTGATGCCTTGAACTATCCCAAAACCTAGTCCAAAAAATTGAATTCACATGGCTTGATCAATCCTCTTCACTACTCCTAATCTAAAGCGAAAAAAGACTTTCCAAAGTTTATGGTTCTTTAGTGCAGGCATGCAGATATTGAGCATACATAGTATTCCTAATTAATTGGACATGTTCTGGCCCCTTATGGAAAGTCCCAAAAAAAACACTAGGCAGTTTACTGCTTTACTTTGGGCGCAGAAGTCCAGACTCCAAAACAGACATGTATAGGAATTTTCAGGTAATAAAGAATATTATCATTATCAAGGCACAGTTTCGTCCTCTCTTCTAACTGAGAAAAATTGAAAATATGACCAGGAGATAATTGAACATGTAGCATACAAGTCCATTAGGTAAGTCCCTCACACAATCCTGGGGAGACCCCAAACTGATGGCAAGTCCATTTCTTGATCTTTAAAAATATTTGCGCAGAAACAAAAGTACAGAATTAGATACAGGAGAATTTCAAAATGAGCAAAAAAGATAATATAATCTGCATCAAACAACACAAATTTTTCAAAAAAGAAAAAACCATAGAAACAGATGAAAGGTGTCTTTTTAAAAAAAGAAGAATAAACTTATGAGGTGAATTGGATATGGCACAACAAACCTGTCTGACTAAGGTAGAATGGTAGCCAATACAGAAAAGTATACGCCACAAGCTTTGAGAAGAAGAGACACAAGGCAAATGGTATCACCCCAGGTATTAAACATGCTTCAAAGAGCCCGACACTTTTCCTGGAAGTTGAAGACAATTGAGGGTTATCATATGGTGGACAATCATTTGATTCAACTTTTTGGCTCTGTGCATCTAGCTTACTCAGCCTAGTCTCTTCGTTATTTCCCAACGCATAAGGACAAGGGAAACCCACAGCCTCAGGATAGGCAGCCAAGAAAAAGTAGACCAAAATGCCTCCCAAAAAGATTAAAGCTCCTGGAACAATGAAAGACCAACCCCATCCATATTGTAAGACACTAGCAGCAAGCAGGGACCCAGCAATATTCCCCACAGATGTATGAGCATTCCAGATACCCATTATCAAACCCCTCTTTCTTTTGCCAAACCAATTCCCAATTACGGCAACCACACAGGGCCAACCTGTAGCTTGAAACAAACCAGCAATCATTTGCATAAGCAGAAAGAACCAAAAGGCATGAATATTCCAGAAATAGCCCAAGCCAAAAAGCGCAACAAATATGCCACTACCAATCATGCCAGTAGTCAAAAATACCCGTAGATCGAGACTATCCCCTAAGTGACCAGCAACATACATACCCAAGGAATAGCATGCAAGAAACGCAACATCAATTTCACCCAATTTTGATGTACCATCTTTTCCATCAAAAGGTGCCCAGCCCTGCTTTGTTAATCTGTTTACATCACTGTCAAAAAGTTCTTCCCTGACAAAAACATTCCCAATAGGCCATATATTTGATACTAAAGATTTATCTCTTTCAGGATGTAGAACACTCTTCACTATGCTACTTGGTTTTCTGGACGCATGATAACAACTATAAGCAATAAAGGTAATCAACAGAACAGCATATCTGTATGAAGAAAAACTCCAATCTTTGCCTCTCAAGCTTCTTATAAGAGAAATTCCAGGTGGAATTCCCCTGAACATATCAGAGCTTTGAGCCATCTTGATGATTCAAAAAATCCTACACATTGTATAACAAACTTTCAGTACCCATGTTGACTAAAAATACAGATAACATTATCGCAAGCATTTTAATCATAATAAGAAGCTTATAATCTTCAATAACAAAAGCTAATTTTAATCATAAATACTGTTCAAAGATGCTAATATCAAAGATCTTCTGAAAAGATGGTGAACTGGAATACAAATCAAGTCTCCTGAACCTAAATGAGTAAACAAATGTTCAGCGATCAGTAGGCAGATGTTGAAAAACAAGATAAACCATCACCAAAAAAAGTATGATCTCGTTTAAGAACAAATATCTCGAATTGTAAGGAGATTAATAACCAAAAGGAAGAATTACATAGCACTTGAAAGTATAAAGAGCTCAATTAGGTTCAACTATATCCCTAAAAGCTTACTCATGCATAAAATGAATATTGTCATCTGTTAGTCCGGTGTTCAGGGATTATTTTTACATATTAACCAATAATGAGACTAATATCAAAAATTTACTTCTAAAGGGTGAAAGTTCGTAGCGTTCGATTTAAATTAAAGCCCGAACCGAATCCAATCCAATATCATTTGGATCGGGATTTTTCAATCAAATCCAAACGGTTTACAGTTTACGGTTTACGGTTTTCAATCAATCCAATACCAAGTCGAAATAATTTTAGCTAGCTTGGATCAAAACTGAAATCCAAAATATTTTAAGGCTTGTTATTGTGCCTACAATCTTTCATGCCACTATAATATTTCAATGACAAAATAGATTAAAATATTCCATGCCACTATAATATTTCAATAGTATTCCTTAAAAAAAACATTATTAGATGCCACTAGGGTTAGGTATTCAAAATATCAAAGTGGGTCAAGAGTATAGTACAAACCCAATATGTTAGTTCATTTTTTCTTTTAGTTTATTTGGGTCCGAACCTACTTAAACCAATCCAATCCAAAAATCTAAATTTTAAATAAAAATTTCAATTCAATCCAAATCAAATTACAAAGTAATTCAATCCAAATTGTTGATTCGACTCGATTTAGATTTGATTTTGTTTTTTATCCGAAAACTTTCACCCTTACTTGAAACAATCCAGTAAAAAAAAAAAAGGAGAATTTGGTGCCAATGTATGAATTTATTAATTAGCATCCTTCTCCGGACACAAGCTAATTAAAAGTGTTTGTTTGACAATAAGCCAATGCTGCACCAAACTCGGCCAGTATGCTGTATACTGCTGTTATGGTCTGGTATACTCTTAAAATGATAGGTGCCTTTAGATACTTATTATATACTCACATACAGCTTCAAGCCTTCAAGCATTACAACAAAATCTTCAGCTAACAGTTGATTCGGTCTTAATTTCTCCAACTACTCTGTAAACTGTAAAAGTGTTAACATCAGTTTCCTTAAGTATGAAGCCTGTCAAAGCATCATAGCAGAAATCAAGATTCATCATTGCATTTCATTTTGTTACTCCTTCACCATTCTTTTTATGTATGTTGAATTCCCATGTGATTATACTTTCTTCTTATCTGGCTTCCATTGCACTTTCTTGAATCAATTTTCATCAGCTGAATTGAGTTTCTTCAACCGATTTACTTTTGAGTTCTGAAAATAATTATACCACACCGGCAGATCCAACTCCATATACTGCTATTTCATTTCCAAACTAATACCAGCATAGATACTGTTCCAAAAGCCTCATTTATGGTACCAAACTTATGAAAAACAGACAAGGTGCTACCATAGTATGGTTATTGGCTAACGTACTCAGTCAGCTGAAAATGTTAGTAAGAGCACAATTTTCTGTAGTGTGGCTCAAAAGAATCGGGAGAGGATTTAAAAAGAACCTATAAGCCATATTACTCATACTCAAGTATGAGTGCCACATAAGTGAATGTGTCTATGAGTTTTGGATGAGTCTGTTACTCTAGTAAATATTCCAAAATCAAGTATGGTTATTGGCTAACGTACTCAGTCAGCTGAAAATGTTAGTAAGAGCACAATTTTCTGTAGTGTGGCTCAAAAGAATCGGGAGAGGATTTAAAAAGAACCTATAAGCCATATTACTCGTACTCAAGTATGAGTGCCACATAAGTGAATGTGTCTATGAGTTTTGGATGAGTCTGTTACTCTAGTAAATATTCCAAAATCAAGTAAGCTATGGCAGAGCCAGTGACCGCCAGTCTAGAATGCTAGGAATTAATTTGACAGGCTTGAACAAGACAGAGACATACTATCGAGAGACACTTATAGATGGTGCATCCAATGTCCTCTGTCAATCGAGCACAGCATCTGACTTTGCAAGAGGGATAACTTGCATTTACTCATTCAAACTCCTAATGATAGCTATTGAACTTTACCCTTTGCTTATCCCACTGAAGCTAGCTATAATACTGCAGCACCTCTGACATAAATTAAGTCTCAGCTTGTATCCCTCAAAACTCATAAGAAAGCATAATTAGTGAGTATGATTAAAGAAACAGGACCACAAGGAACAACCCAATGTCATTCTAGGAGATAATAACCCTATGTTTATCTATGAATTCTATAACACTTGATGTCTCTTTGATCGAATCAGTGATCTTGTTAATGTAGCTAATGCCCAAAATAATCCAAAATTCTGGATAAAAGAGGGTAAGAACCATCAAATTTCCTCCAGAAAAATTTTACTCCCTGATGCACAAGTTCCAGCTTACCAATTTCAACCTGTAAACATAACGTAGCACACAAATTCACATCCACTTCTTTCTAGTAATGTCCCTTTGATTAATAAGCATAAGTTACGGCAAAGGTCCTTGGACACGCTTACCCAACACGGGACACTTAGTCCTCCAAATCCAATCATCCGCCTACTTACATCAAGGGAGGTCTTGGCATTCAATAAAACCACAACCGCAATCCTTAGCTCGTAAGATACGATAGTGTATAAGCTATGCAAAAAGACGCCAAAGACGGTCAAAACTACACCATTCCTCATTAAATCACCCCACTTCCGTACAAAACCACCTTTCTACATATAGTTACTACAAAAAGAACCATATGTCCAGTAAAAGATTACTTTTTACTTAGCTCCTTAAACACGGGATTCGGGACCCACCGTTTTTAATTACCAAAAGCTAGCTATTGTATATGAAATAACAAGAATTACGGGAATACAATATTACCTAATTATGGAGTATAACTTTCAACGGCATCCACTATAAAAATTAAAAATAAATTAAAAAATTGCCATAGTTTTCTATATATACCGAAATTTACTGGAAATAACCCTGGAAAGCAGATGGTCAGCAACCACACATCAATAACTGGCGAAAGTGTAATTACGTAAGCGAAATGAATAAACTAATCGATGAAATGGATTAATTAAACTTTTTAAACAATTCGAACCTAGTACGAAACATGATTAGTTCCGTCATCAATCATCAAACCTCCAATGAACAAAAGAAATATAACAAAATTAACTCACCGATTTTCCAACAACAGACTGATGATTTAATTGATAATTGATAATTGATAATTGATAATTGATAATCAATACATCGTAGCTGTGACTTCTGACGTAAAAAAAAAAGAAAGAAAATTGATTGGGTGCCGAAAAATAGGAGAAAATAGAAGTGAGAATCAGAGGAGGAGAGAAGGGAATGTGGGTATGTAGGAAAGGGGGAAAATGAGGGTGAACGTGAACGGCGTTGGCGGGAGTGAGAGAGATGGAGAAAGAGGATACGTATTTGAGAAGGGTGAAGCTGTCAAGAGGACCCAGGAGATGGACACGTGGATTCTTTGTGAGGTCGTACTACTTTGGAAGTTTTAGCACTCCGGCGACACGCTGGCTAACGACGAGGCAATCCACCTTTTATATGAATCAATGGAAAACAAACAATTCTATTAACTCACGTCATTCGTGTCTATTGGTTTGCGTTAAGGGTGCTCCTTTGTTTCCATTCGGCCTATTAAAGGAACCAATGGGGAATCATTCTAGCCCGGAAATGATTTAGACTCTCCCTAAATTCGAAATTCTTCTATTTTATTTTAGTGCCCACATTATTTATATATTCTCTTTGCTTTGCTTTATTTTAATTACTCCATAATATAATTATATGATTTTTTATGATATAATTACTTTAATATTTTAATATATATGAGGTTTTCTTTTTTTTTAGATAAATTTTGAAATCCGGAGGAAATATGAATGGAGATACTAAGTTTATGATTGATATTGTTTTCTAAAATTGAAAATGGGACAATATTTGTTATTCCGTATCACATAAAATGTCCATGATTTAGTCTTAATGTGTACTTTTAACAGTGTTTTTTTATAATTTTTATTATTTTGAATAATTAGATATATTAATGATCAAATTAGTACGTTGGCAAGAGTGAAATCAAAGTGTTGTAATTTTTATGCAATAAATAGAGTATTTTTTTTTACCGAGAGATTTTTTTTAAAAAAAAAGTAAGGAAAAAGGAGAAAAACACTAGGAGCACTCTTCTTCGCATGGGAATTCCTAGTTAACCAGAATGCAAAATAAAAGAATACTATGAAATAATATGTCAACAATAGAATCATAAGTAACGAGATGTCTTATGTTAACAATACAATATGTAACTCGATTTTCTTTCCTAAAATTATGACAGATTTTCCAGTATAAAAAAGAACATAGAAGCTAAGAAATTGAACGTCGTAGATGACGCAGTACGTGGAGCTTCCAAGGAGTACTCTCTACACCTTTGGCACAATTGATGACAGTACAAGGAGGTTATCACCTTCAATAAGAAGGTTTTTGATCCCTAGATGAAGGGCAAGTTTGATCACATGAAATAATGTCATAGATTCTGTAACGAACGGAAGTATGTCATCTATTCAGAAAGCAACAACAGTGACTACTTATTAGGTTAAGTTCATGTTGATTGCTCCCCCAGCTACTAAATAGCTAGAACTGAACCATCAAAGTTGAGCTTGAAAAAATATTGTGGGGGACGCTCTTAGCTGACGAGCACAATGTCAGAGTGAAGACCCTAGCAGAGGAGAATGATGAAGATAGGAGGGTGGTGGTATGTGTATGGGGAGGGGGTCTCCGTTAAATGCGTTGAATCTATATTAGTAGTGCGTATGTTCCACTCCCTCTAGGCAAAGGATAAATACCTGAATTATTTTTTATCTTCCTGAAAATGTAATTTTCTTTTTGAAGTACTTAGGCTCAATTTTATACTACATTGATTTTTTTTTTTAAAAAAAACCTGATACATTAACATCTGTATTTAGTATGAGGTAATTAAGGATTCAAAGGGAAATCTAGTAACCTTTGTTAAATTAATTACATCCTTTGATTGTTCATACTTCGTTCTCCATATTAGGTTAATTTCAATTATGTCAAACAAAGTGGCCTACCTAAATTCGCACTTTTGAGTTTAAACCCTTTTATGTTAGTTGAAAACTCTGAAACTTAACTACATAGACTTATTGATTGAAGACCATTATTTTAACAACGTAATTAGAGTGGAATAATCAAGATGGTAGTTGCTAGCCTACCTAATTAATTTCCTTGTTTAGAGTGCTAATGATCTGCTCCTTGTTTTCTACACCATTTTTTGGCTAGAAAGTTATTGTTTCTTAGATCACTGTAGTTATTCTTCTTGCATTGCGTCTATTGGTTAGGCTAGGTTGTCATTTGTTTTGTCTTCCTTCTTTAATTTACGTTGTACGTATTCGGGATCTTCTTGTTTTTTAATTGCTTACTTTCCCCAATTTTTGGTTTCAACAAGTTGCATCTATTGGCTTTGACAAAGAGGTGGTGATTTGTATCTATCTCAAATTTTGATTCGCAAATCTGAAAAAACGCAATGTCTAGTAACTTACTTTGTTGTTTTCCAGATCTTATAAGTGGCCACCGTCCTTTAGAATTTATAAGTTGGAGTGACTAGAAAGAGAGGAGAATAGTTTACCTACTTTATAATTTCAAAAGAGAATCACTATAGAAGTTCATTTATAATAGTAAGAGTTACTGCTCAAATTTATAAAATGATACAAACATTATCTTCTCTACTGTGAAACAACTACAACTCACATGTAGGTTAATAATTTGTAGTAGTAAGAGTTATTATTATTATTTGACATAAAAGATCTAAAATTTGTAATTGTAAATTTAGTGGTGTATTCAATTAGAAATATGTACACACAAAATCAAAATCGAAAACCAATAAGAAATAGAGAAAAGATTTTAATAATAAAATAAAAGTTTAGATGAAATACTACGTGGAAATTAAAAGAATAAGAAATAAAAGGGATTTGTGAGGCCTACGATCTTACCGTTGAGCATAGCCCTATGCTAACAAATCTTACCTCGGCACCGCCTAGCACTTACAACATACTCTACACATGCTAACACACAATTGCACATCCACAAATCCACAATTATATACTTTCTCGGTCTCATATTATGTGTTATATAGTACATTTTACGGATATTAAGAAATGTAATTGAGTGGTGGTGGTCCACTTGTGATTAGTAGAAAATAGAAAAGTAATCATAAAGCAATTAGAATTTATTAATTTTTAGAGGGAAATTTTTACTCAAAATATTCAACACCCACTTTTTGAGTTTTTTAACCTTTAGGCTCAAAATTCAGAATTTTCACCATTTGGCTCCAAAAATTCAATAACTCCTTAATAAATGCCACTATAAATATAATGGACCAATTAAAACACTCTTCCAACATTTATTATACATTTCCAACAAAAAAGTGACAAATCTAGCTAAAGCCCTTCAAAATTCAATTATACACACCAACAGAAATCAACGGGCACAACCCAACAAATGGGACTAAACCAGTGCACACCAACAAAACCAGTGCACACAACATACCTAGAGTGGGAATCAGTGCACACACAGGATTAGCAGACAGAACAAGCAGAAGTCAATGAGCACACACCAGCAAGGGACATAACTAGTCCACACAACAGAGCCAGTACACACAACAGATACAGTGCACACACCAGTGCAAACCAGAGTCAGTAAAGGGACATAACAAGTGCACACAATAGAGCCAGTGCACACAACAGAGCCAGTAAAGGGACAGAGCCAACAAAGGGATAAAGCGACCAAGGGGACAAAACCAACAAAGGGACAGAGTTAGGAACACCCTCATCTTAGCTTAGTTTGCTTTATCATTAGGAGAGTTCTTACCTGGGGTTTGGGACTCCTCTGTGGGATTTGTTGGAGAACTCTAAGTCGCACAATGTTAACACACATTGTGAATGACAGAGCATCTAAGAGCAAGTCAACACTGTCCACATCAAGCCTACAACCCATTCAAGTCAATGTAGAGATTGAGACGGTATATTCAGGTTAATTATTGACTTGAATATATCAGCATAAAGTGAATAAGGTTTTGACCTATTCACTCACAACTCAAATGCACTAAAACTAAATGGGGAGATATCAGAAGGAGAGGATGTGGTAGAGGTAGAGGAGGTGGCAGATGAGGATGGTAATAGGAGAATATGTTGTGTGCTTACCAATGAATACAGAGCAAACGTGGCTAAGAAGTTACTAGAGCATTGTGCAAGTAATAAAATGCCATACATAAATGCAAATAAGCTACCAACAAGTTATATAAATAAGCTAGCACATCAGTATAATGTCTCTAAATGGACAATTAGTAAGATATAGCAAAAAGTCAATTCACAAATATCTTCAAATGAAGCAATCAATGTTTAGAATATAAAAACAGGGAGAGTAGGAAGAAAGAGAGTCTCATTCAACCCCAAATGACTTTGCTCTCATTTCATTAAGGAATAAAATAAGTATAAGAGCAGCTATTATTATAGGAATCAACAAATCAACAACACACAAGCTGGTGAAAAGAAGAGCCATAAAGAAGCATACCAATGCAATCAAACCAGAACTCATAAAGGCGCACATGATAGCAATAGTTATGTGGTGTTTGAATGCAATTGTCATATATTTGGATGAAAAAACCAGATGCCAAAGTTTGTAAACATGTACAATGTCATATATTTGGATGAAAAATTGTTTTACATGTCACAAACCTCAATAAGGTACTACTTAGCAACAAATGAGAAAGATCCATACAAAACATGCAAGAGCAAGAGGTTCATTATCAAGGTAATGTTTATAGCTGCAGTGGTAAAACCACATATTATCATAGAGGGTGTTGTATCTTATGATGGAAAGAAAGGAATATTTCCATTCACTAAGTAGTCCTAGCATAGAGAACAAGCAAAAACAGACCAACAGGCACACTTGAAATGAAAGCAATAACTAAGTGTAACTAAAGACGACATAAAAGCTAAGATCATACATAGTACATTACATGCCATTAGGGCTAAGTGGCCACCATGGGGTAGTAAGGAATTGTACATAGTCTAAGACAATACAAAGCCACACATAGCAGGAGATGATCTAGAGTACATGCAAGAAGAAACTAAAGATGGATTCAACATACACTTAGTCAACCATCCTACCCAAATCCCAGATCTAATGTAAATGATCTAGGGTTTTTCAGAGCAATTCAATCATTAAAGGAACAAACAACACCAAAAGTAGTTGATCAGCTAGGTAAGGTAATTGATGAAGCTTACAATGACTACAATCCAAAATCACATTTTATTAACTCTACAGCAATACATAACAGAGATACTAAAGGTCAAAGGCAACAACAACTACCAGATACCACATATGAAGAAACAATCACTAGAGATTAGAGATGAGCTATCTAATGCAATATATGTACCAAAGGAGCTTGTGTAAGAATGTCAACAGTGGGTGTAAGAGGGACACATGTATGAAATGGATGAACGACCAAGCACTCAGAATGATGGAGAACTAGAAAATGCTGAAGAGAATAATTGTGATCATAATAAGTAGTGAATTTCTCAAGCTAAGCATATTATGTGTAAGTGCACAACTTTTTGTAACTCTATATATAAGCATGATAAGTATGAGCATATTATGTGTAAGAGCACAAATTTTTGTAAGTTATTTTAATTCTATAAATCAGCTAAGCATATTATGTGTATTTTACCATAATTAAGTATGAGCATGAAAAACATTAGCATCATAAGAATTAGCATAAGCATGATAAGCATGACAAAACAAAGGAATGCAAATCAAGGCTAAGTAAAGGAATCCAAATCACCAAAATGAACTAAAACATGATAAACCCTAGAAATAAAGGAATTAAGGATAATTAAACAAACCCACATCACAATAATGAAATCAAACACTAAACACTAAATTAACCAAAAAAATAAACATAACTAAGCTAAATAAATGAATCTAAATCACCAAAATGAGCATGATCGGAACATCATCACCAAGAGCAAACATGACCATCACCAATATTGAGCATGAACAAGAACAAACATGACCATCACCATCACTAAACATGACCAGAACATCACCAAACTTGAGCATCAACAGACTAAAGAACACAAACAACTAACATGACTAGAACAACCCGAAAACAGAAAAAGGCAGAGCAACCTGAAAACTGGCAGAGTAACTCGACACATGGTATACCCTAAATCAAGCCAAAAAACATAAACATGATATACCATAACAAATCAAACATGATATATCATGACACAACCCGAAAACAAAAACAAATCAAGCCAAAAAATTGGATCCATAACACCCATAACAAATCAAACATGATATACCATGACATAACCCGAAAATAAAAACAAATCAAGGCAAAAATACCAGATCCATAACACCCATAAAAAATCAAACATGATATACCATGATACAACCTGAAAATAGAAACAAATCAAGGCAAAAATATCGAATCCACAACATAAAATTCAAATTCAAATATGGTATACCACAAACCCGAAAACAAATCAAAGAAGGGGTGAAGAGATTACTCTTTTCTGTTGGAGAACCAATATGAGTACGTCGACCAGGATTTGAAGCCCAACGATGGTGGTTTTAGGATGGGTTTCAGAGGCGATACAAAGTACATGGGTTAGTGAAAGGAGTGGAGGTAGAAGACCCATAGTACTTACACACAGATGGAGCAACAACAGGTGCCAGTTTTTTGGAGGATTTCGCGGCCAAACCACGAAGAATTTCTTGGAGACGATGCATCTCATGTGGTGGGAATGAGACCTCCTCAAAACCAAAATATATAGGCTTCTTTCCACCAGATCCACCCCCCTCATCCATGAAAATGCCCCAATTTAGGAAACCCTAGAATTTGGGTTGCAACGAATCACCGCGATTTGGGTATAGAAATGATCAGGAACACGCATAAGTTATTAATCTCTAAGAAAATTGAGAGGTTACAGACGAAAAAGAGTGGGAGATGGAGATTTTGAGTGTGAAAGTGAGGGAGATGGAGATTTCGAGTGTGAAAGTGAGGGGTTAGTTTAGGTAATTAGTGGGATGAAGACAAAAGTGAGGGTATTTTAGTAAATCGTAGTATGCTATAATAAGGATGTATCTGATAATTTGGAACGTCATAAAATGAAAATTATAGCAAGTAAAATGGGATGGAGGGAGTAAAAGGGATTTGTGAGGCCTAGGATTGGTCTGGACTATGGATCTTGAGAGTATTTTTTGGACAACCGACTTTGTAAGAGTCGTAACCCAAATTATGCACTCATCGTATTGTGCGCATCTTTCATTAGCATTGGGCTATAGGCCCATCTCTTATTAAGTACATGGCTAGAGGGCCCATCTCAAAGGGAAATCGACGCAATTCCAACGGATAAACGCAGGGAAGATCAGAAGACTAGATATATAAGGAGTTAATTCTCATTCTACGTCTACTTTCACCAATCAGCGTCATTAATCTTAATGGCGTCGAAGGTTCTTCCTCAGCTTCTCGAATCTCCTTTTCTCTCTCCCTCTCTTCTAGAAACTTCTCTTGAACTGCTTATTTAGTTCCGAACTCCTATTCAACAGGGACTTTTCGTGATTCCTTCGAATCACTCGCTTCAATGTCCGCCATTGAAGACGCCGCTAAGGTTCCCACTCGACTACAACCGCTGTTTCTCTCTCTCCAACTCCATAGGTATGGTGTCTAAGGCTTCGTCTAGCCTAGTCGGTTCCAATGTCAGCTCTATTTTCAGTTCTCCGGCTAGGAACTCGTTTATTGTGAGGGCGGAGGGTGAGAGTGTAGCTGCTGTTGCTGAGGAGGAACTGCCGGAACCCGAAGAAAGGCCTCCGTTCAAGCCAATGATTAAATTGGGGGACGTTATGGCGGTAAATTCTTGCTATCTTTGTTTTGATCATATACTTGACCCTATTTGAGCTTGCTTTATGCTTTCGTTCTTCATATTTATGCTATGTAATGTTGGTTATTCCTCGCTTTAGGCGTTAATTAGTTTATATGACTGTTGATAAACAATTATGAAATTTTGAATTGTTTTTGAATAAACATAGGGCAAAATAAATATGAAAAAAGAAAGAGTGTGTTGAGCATTAGGTTTCGATAGATAGAAATGAAGGACAATTTGCAAGTGAAGGGACTTGATTGTGAGCTTTAGCAAAGAAATGTGATGATTGGATTCAAGTCGTCGAACAATATGCTTTTCGTTCTGCTTAGAATTTGAACAAGAAAGCAGTACTAGCTTCGGAGGAGCAGCGTGCAGTGCCTGACATCAGGACTGGAGGCATTGTGCAAATCAAATTGGTTAGTAGTGGTTGTAAATTTTCTGTTTTCACTCCAAGATTTAGATTTTTCAAGGGCTTAATCGTGTTCTTTTCGATTCATTCTGGGATTCATCTTTATAGGAAGTTCCAGAAAACAGGCGTAGGCTATCAGTGTACAAAGGTATTGTGATATCCAGGCAGAATGCAGGTTTCCATACCACCATTCGGATTCGTAGGATTATCGCTGGTGTAGGTGTTGAGATTGTGTTCCCCTTGTAAGTATTACTGATTTACTGCTCTTCTAATGTTTGGTTTCCTAAGGAAACTTTCCTTCACAAAAAATTATGCCATGGTCTAGATTTTGTTACCAGTGTAGGCACTTCATCTTTCAAATGTCAAAATTAGGTTGCATGTTTTACGGACAGAGGACATGGTCAGTTGGGCTATGCGCCCATTAGTTTTGTCTGATGACTTCGTCTGATTTAAAACTTCTAGAGCTGCATCTCCTTTTGCTGGATATTGTAAGAGCAACACAACCACCCTAGAGTTTGTACCTGCTAAGCAATCTTCTGAACTTTTGCAATCCATACTAATATCATAAAATACCAGAATTTTCTTACCCCCGACGCTTTAAACAAGTAACAAGGCTCCTGCCTAGGGCAAGGTAAGGGAGTATGTGGCCTTGCCCATACTGATTAATGGAAGTATTTAACGTGTAGAATGTTGAATTTGTAATTTTGCTAGCTTCGCTAGCAGTATTTGGTATGATGAGATAGTGCAAATATTGAATGAATCAATTGATGCACCTTGGTTCTTGGCTGGTTTCCCAGAGTAGTTAGCCTAATGATCCATGTCTCTTCATGCTCATATAGCTAAGCTATGTTGATTATTGTTGTGAAATGCCGTAGTCAAGCTCAGAAGTTTTCAAGGGAATTGGTCAAGTCTTTGTGCTTTACAAATAGCTGTAGTATTTTGCTCAAGTATCTATATAATCTGTATTTGCATGTGCTTTGCATCTGAAATTTGATTATTTTATGTGAATATTTTGCTTCTATCGTTTATAAGCATATTTCTATGATGAAAATGTAAAGGTACTCACCAAATATCAAGGAAATAAAAGTTGTTGCTCACCAGAAGGTCAGAAAGGCAAGGTTATACTATCTAAGAGACAAACTTCCAAGGCTCTCGACTTTCAAGTGAGATTACTAAGCTTGCTGAAGCTCTCTCATCTCATGAGGTTTTCATGCTTTGTCATTGTTTATGGTTTACATATTGTAAGAAATTCTTTTTGAATATCTATCTTCATTTTGAGAAGTGTTGTAATTTTGATGCTGAAAAGGTGAAAAGCTGATTACCGAGAGATTTAGATCAATGTATGCAATGTTTATATTTCTTCAAGAATACTTATCACTTATCAAAATATGCCAAATGTTTGTTGATGCAATGTATGTACTATGCATGATATGGTTTGTTTGTTGAATGAATCACTCCTGTGAACATCGTCCTCCCACATTTTTGGCCTCGGTTTTAGCAGGATTAATTCATCGGGATTACTAATGCAGATTCAGGATGCAAAGCACATCCAAATACAGATCATAATGTAAGAGCACTAAAATAATTGAACTAAAAAAAGCGCCTTTTGGGATTTGTTTTAATAATGAGGGACGCTTTTATTACATACGGAGTAAAGATTAATCATTAGTTACAGTATACTTTTTTTGTCCCTAAAAGAAAGTCTCATATGACTTTCACAATCTCTAAAACACGACTTTATACACTTTTATCTCTAAATCCATAAGACAAAATTTATATTGAGATGCATTCAACAAGATTCTATTTAAATATATTATTTTTTATAATATAATAAGAATTTATCGTCAAACTTTTTAAACTTTGACTCCAAATAATGAATTAAGACATTTTAGTTTAGAGAAAAACCTTTTAAGATCGACTTCCTTAAACTCACTGGGCCCACTCAACAATAAACACTACAAACATCAAATGTTCTCAAAGATTAGAGGAATTAATGGTTCTCTTAGAGCACTCATATCAATGGGCAAAAATATCTTCATCCCTCTATCTTTCTATCCATTTTATCTCTCATCCATATTAGATTTTTCATGGTGAATAATTTTTTCCTTAACTCTTTCCGTTAATGGGCTAAAAAATCTTCCCATTACATTCTCTCTTATTTTTTACCATACCAATCACATTTTCTCTCTTCTATATATTTAACACAATTATATTCAAAATAAGCAAAAGAAAATAATAAAATAGACCACATGGCCCCACTTCATATGGTCCAATATAGGAAAATTGTCCAATTCTTGGGCTGAATTGGTTTCTCCCCATGAGTGAGAAATATTCCCCACTGATGTGAGGGATTGGGGGAAAAATCCCCGTAAGCAAGAGAAATTTCACCCGTTGTTGGCAATGCTCTCATCATTTTTCTATTTTATAACCTTTAAGATGATTGATTACTTTTCAAGGTTTAGTAAGTTGATGTAGCTTTTTAATATTACTTTTAAAGATGCTTTTTTGAGTGTTTTAATAAACAAACTACGAGTACCTTATAGCATGAAACATGTAGACATGTAATTGATGTAAAAGACTATTTGTTACGCAAACCACCATACGAGAAGAAATATAAATATTACTTCGTATGTTGTTTCGACTCAGTTCCTCAATTTCGTTATGGTAATGCAACATGGCCTATTTTTTAACGGATGACGAGTACTGAGTTTCAATCTTCTACTCAAGGCATAACACCCTTACCTTTACTCCCGCTTGCACTTCAAACATTGAAACAAGTTGTGCTAGATTTATTTCTTGTCATAATTTGCAACTTTAATTTGTCTCATGTATGCTAGAAATGCAAGGGCTTAAAGGGGTTTGTTACATACTACATATAGTGCTTAGGCTTATAGACATGTAAGTATTAATTTAATTATAAATCTTAGAATGGTTTAAGGTAAGTATTTTTAAGACAATGCACGCATCTCTCAATGTTTTTATTATTTATATTGTTATTTTACCATAATATATTACATGTACATTTGACATATGTTCAGTTTTTCACTATTATTATCATCAATTTTAGGCCATGGAAACTAAGATAGTTATGAATCTTATGTAGGATGATCACCTTCACGGCTTCGATCACCTTCTACCATAATTCATGGGGTTTTGATATTCGCTTAATTACTTGCTATGCAATCATTAGCGAACGTCAATGATGAACTCTAAGCTGTTACTCACCTACCAATCTACCATCATTATTTATATAGACGAAATTGGAGTTCCTTTAAATCTTTTGATCGAAAAAGTTTCTGTTCGGTTATAATAGAATTGAAATTGTTTCATAGCACCTAAAACTTTAAAGTTTTATTATGCTTGATGAAGTTTTTTGGTTGTGTGTATATTTTAGTTTAACTCAAAAAATTGTATACACATATGACAGAATAAAGTTAATGCATCTCCAGTAAAAGTGACCAGTATAATAAAAGTTATCCCTCAAAATTGATAAAGATTGACATATGTTATGTTTAGGGTAACTTTTACAATAATTAAATATCACTTTTACTAGAAATACAATAATTTTATTATGTATAAAATACTTTTTTTAGTTTAAAGGTCTTCAATTCTGGTGTTTCATATTATGAAAGCTT
Source organism: Dysphania ambrosioides (assembly GCA_026401315.1). Taxonomy (NCBI): domain Eukaryota; kingdom Viridiplantae; phylum Streptophyta; class Magnoliopsida; order Caryophyllales; family Amaranthaceae; genus Dysphania; species Dysphania ambrosioides. Next base: position 2,490,682 of record CM048659.1, on the reverse strand, counting down.
AATATTATGTTTAAGAAGCAATTTCTGGTGTTTCATATTATGGAAGCTTAAATTCATTACAATTAGGGAGTATATGATAACTGAAACTCCTGACCTTGAGACTAGTACCACATCTGATAAGGTATCGAGTAGACTCTTGATAAAAACCTTGAATAGTTGAATTAGCCAAGATAACCGACCAAGATTTGATGGGAGACAACTCTTTAATAGCAAGTGGAGTAAACTTAATGGTTAAGAAAAATTTATGGAATTACTATATAGCAAGTGGTGTGAACTTATCTTGAATTAGCTGAACATCATATATCGGCTTATTGACATAGATTTATCCCATTTAGGAATTAGGTGTGGTAGTTAAGCTTTGGGAAAACTTGTATTTTGAACGAAAATGATGTAAGGCTTCATTATTCAAGTAAAATATATAATTTTTTTGTCACCCAAATTTTTATTATCCTTTAACTTGAACATAAAAATAATCTCTCTTTTCTTTAAATATTGCTCCATTTGACTTTTTACAATTCATAATTCTTAAAATACTAACTTTTTTATTTCCAAATTTATAGTTAAACTTTTTGAATTTTGATCCAATTTATGAAATTAATTAAGTATGAATTATCAATTTTATCTTAAAACAAACTAAAAATTGGAGTCAAAATTTATTTTCCGAATTATTATCATTAAATCATTATGATAACCAACTAATTTCTACCAAATGCACTCGGAAAAGAAAGTACACATGTACGAGACAGTGAAACACCCTATTGTATTAACTTTATGTTTTGAAGAAAATAGTCCGTAATAATTTGTACTCGGAAAAAGAGGCGGGGAAACAACCACAACCAAGCCAAACCAAACCCAAAAACGTCAACTTCTCTGACATCATATAAAAGCCACGCGTCACTTCATCTTCCGTCCCAAAATTTCTGCAAACAAACCTGAAATCCCTCTCCTCCTCCTCTCTCCCTCTCTTCCTCAAGCGCACTACTTCAAACCTTGGGATGAATCTTTCAAATTTCAATATTATATAAATCAAACTATTGAATTCAATTCTGGGCAAGTTCATAGCTAAATTTTGTTCAACTCCTTTGTCTCATCGACGCGAGTTCGATCTGCCATTCTCGCTTCTTAATTTTCGCGCTTTTCTCTCGAATTTGATTTGAGATTTTCGTCGAATTTCTCAGTTATTATTATTTTTTGATGAATTTTTTCAGGCTGTACTCGAAGTGTGTTGTTGACTAATAGGGTTTGAACTTCGAAGGCATTGGCATTAAATCAATGGTGGTTTCAAACATGAATGTTACTTCTAAACATTTGATCTCTGTTCATCCTGACGACCTCAGATTCCTTTGTAATTTTCTCTCTTTTTTAATTAATTTTTTTGATTAATGCGTTAGCTTTTATTAATTTGCTCAATTAGTTGATATTAAGTTTACAATACAATGCTGCTTTGGTCGACTTATTTGATAATAATATTGTTTTTGAGGTGTTGATTGTTTGAATGGGCTCGAATTTTTGTTGTTACGATGCTCGATTGCGAATACATGTCATAATTTGGATTGAATAGGAAGACGCTGAGGGTTGTGTTATTGGACTGTTATGAATTGGACTTGTAGAGCCATTAAGAAATTTGTTGTGTGAAAGATGAAGGAGACTTGTAGAGCAACTAAGCGAGGCCGTTTGTGGAGAAAATTGGACTTTAGAAGTTGAATATAGAGTGTTTCGTGGATTTTGAATGCCGCAACTGAGATATATAGATTCATTTTATGATCTGTTTCTGCTTTACCGTTATTTGAGTATAAGGTGCTCCTTGGAATGGGATAGCGAGGTGTATGTGGTCATCTTTTGGACAAGCCTAGACACTTTAAGATCGTAAGGAACTGCTAGCAATAGTGTTGGCTTCCTAACCTGATTTATGATATTGCATATGATGAGGAGTATTCCAAAACTATGTTAAGGGCCATGTAATGAGGTATAAGAAAAGCCAGTTAAATTGCTGAGATAATGAGGAATGGAGGAAGTGATTTGCTAATTCATATCTGGTTTGTGACTTACAGACTTAGTGATTTGGGACTATCATGTCTCTAGTGTTCTTTGTGCTGTGAATTATGTGGACAGTTGTCATTTGATATACTTTTTGAGGAGATAATTAGGGTCTCAGATTTGATTGGGATCAGTTCAAGAACCAAGTTGCATTATAACTGTAGGCTAGTAGTTCGGAAGCATGAGGTGCTCTACTTTGATATCCTAGATGGTTACAACTTTACAAGATTACGACAGAAGTTGTCGTAGAAGAGATGAAGGAGCTTTGTTTATTTTTTGACGTTTCTTTATGGGACTCCTATGAAGAAGGTTTTTGAACCTTTAGATTCCAGAAATGTTTTTTAAGAGCTTTGAATGGGAATTCTTGTAGAAATCATAATTGGTATAGTTATAAAAATATCTCTCGAAACACAAGGTTTTGTGCTGCTGGATGCAAAATTTTAATAATATTCCTTGGGTTTTGATGTAGGATAATAGGATTAGAGCTTCTTGTTTAAGAGAAGTGTGCCTACAAGTAGTTAATCTGTTGGAAGACTTTAGTTTTTTACATTGAAATGTAGTATTGTATAAAACATACGATATTGCAGATTATGGAGTATACAGTTGGTATAATATAGCCTTAACTTCAATTATGCCCCATCTGTGTCAGTTGGTTAAGTTTAGGCTGTTTAGATTCCAACCTTGTGCAAAGGCCCAGTAGTTAGGTAGCCTCATCCAGTTCTTTTTAGCTAATAGAAAGGACTTTTTCAAAAATAAATTACAATATATGTCAATGGGATATGTAGAAATCTGTAAGTATTAGATCTCTTATATCTGATCTTTACCTGAACCTTGTTTTAATTAAGGAAAGACTAGTGGCTCCCTCAGATATTTATTTAAAAAACAAATGACCTAGGTCATGTAAGGAGGCTTTGCTAAGGTTTTCCAAGTGTTCTTTGGTTTCAAAGTAATGACATGATTGTCCATCTTTATATTGCTGATTGTTCCCTCAGAAATTCTTTGTTTTGGCAGAAGCGCGTTTTGGAGTTTTCTGCCATTTTTGTTGAATAAGTCAAGCGCAGTTGTGTCAGCAATAGGAAAGATAAGGAGAAGAGGAATTTGTAGCAGACACCAGTTTAGCACCTATCTATTTTTTCTGCTGAAGGGCAATGAAGGATAGTATCACCCTGAACCTGGTCTTTGAGAGAGTGATTTGCTACCCATTTGCTCATGCTGCATTTTTTCATCACCTATCGCATACTTTCTCTATTTGGGGGGTAGGAATAGTGCTGAAGTTTTCCTGTCATAAGTTTGAATTCATGGTGTTAAATGACTTGAGATTGAGTCAATTACTTTTCTTTCTACTGTGACTATAGCTATCTCAGGGCGACTGGGGTCGCCTCATGTCAAAATGCCCAGTGAAATCACGCTGGTTGAGAGAGTGGATCTGTAGCGCTCTTGAAACTACTGATTCATGTTTCTGAAGATTTTAAATTTTGAAATGTTAACCCATTACGTCATTTTTTATTTTATAATTTGGTTAGTTTTAACTATCATTCAAACTATACTGTATTTTCAGGCCTTGATTGTGAGTCCTGTCTAATTTGTGATCTTTAACAGTTGAGCTGGAAAAGCAAAGCTTTTGTGACCTGAAAGTTACCAACAATACAGATCAGAATGTTGCTTTTAAGGTAAACTATTTCTTATATATCCTACTTCACACTTCCTAATAGTTTTTTTGCTGATTCTCTTTTAAAGGTAAACTTTTTAATTAATGACCGATTTATATTTAGTAATATGTGTTCTGACCAAATTAGACAATAAAACTGCTAGACATATTCCTTTTAGATAGATATAGTTTCAAAATATTTTATCTTTTAAATTTTCTTTCTTGTGTAGAATACTAATCTGAGTGTTGATATTCTTTTGCCAGGTCAAGACCACTTCCCCCAAGCAGTATTATGTACGACCCAACACTGGTGTTTTACATCCTTGGGATTCATGTGTCATAAGAGGTAAAATTACGTCTTACCTTGCAAATTTTATTCTAAGATAGTCCAAACTTTCAGGTCAAAAGTCATATTACCTGTTGGATATAATGACATATATTGCTTGCAACGGTCAAAAAGCCTTTACTTAGTGCATTTTCATTGCCAGCAAATTATTTTATATTGACATTGATGGACTTGGTTAAAAAACCAGTAGATTGGTCGTCCCATACTCTGATACTTTTGAAAATTTCTTATATAGGTTGATCCTTGAAATTTATTTCATGAAGGGTGATAGCCTCTTTACCTTTAGAAGTTTAAAAGATTTGAAACTCTGTGAAGATGCCATATGTTCCCGTGCTCTCATACCAAACTGAATGCGAGGCCTTCTTAGGGAAGGTTCTATTTGAAGAACATTACTCAAAAGAAGTGCCAAAGTGGATGAAGAGTTTGTTTTAGATGATGTGATTTTAGTATCTTCCCCTTAGATGATACTTGTTGCTAGATGATCTTGTTCAGAGGTTCATGAACATAATGTTTTGTGGCTTTGATGGATAGCATGGCTAATGTCCTCATCATTTTGGCATTATTATTTTCTTTTGTTGTTACCTGGAATGTAGAACGCTATTGATCTTTGGAAGATAATGGAAATTGCAGTCACTCTCCAAGCTCAACAGGAATATCCTCCAGATATGCAATGCAAGGATAAATTCCTTCTTCAAAGCACAATATTGTCTCCAAATAGTGACGTGGATGACCTTCCACAAGATACTGTAAGAAAACTTCATTGGGCAGCATTTTCCATGCTCTTTAACAAGCAGGCTGAAACATGTCTATCCGGGGCTGACTTATCTTAATGTGAATATTTACTAGTTTAACAAGGATAGTGGAAGGATAATTGAGGAACACAAACTCAGAGTTGTGTATATCTCTCCGAACTCACCTCAGGGTAATGCAGATGAGGACTCAGTTAGTAAGCCGGGAAGAGGCTCACATGTGAGTACTTGTCAATTAACTATGTTATTTTTTCTATGTTCCTTTGTTTCCCTTTCAAAGCTGACCCTATGTGTGATGGAGTTGATGGTGCTCCACATTGTCTCAAGTTTTATTGCTTGTTTTTAAGGTTTTTTGTTAAAAAATTCTATCCTAGAATCATAGCTTTAATGTATCATCTTTCTTCTTTTTACAGGCTCAGGGCAATTCAGACGTTGAAGATGTGAGTTACTATCTCAAAGCTTGTTACTTTACACCTTTTTTCAGTCTTGCCCGAATGGACATACATGGTTTTACTTAAAAGTTCTTATAAAGTATTTACACTTTTCAATGAGGGTGATACCCTTGTAAGGATGGAGTAAAGGTGGTGGTTGTATTTTCTGTATGTGAAGCGTATTTTTGTGAGTGCATTATCTTGGATGCTACCCTGCCTGCATTTCTTTTTATAACACTGAGATGAATAGACAGTTAGGATTTTAGTGATGTATTAGAATAAACTAAACTCATTTTCAGCCTCACTTCTGTCCCCTTTTGCCTACTTTCTATCTCTTGGGTAGAAACAGAATTTGCAGCGCGTACAAGAAGAAAGAGATGCAGTTGTTCGACAAATGAAGCAACTCCAAATTGAATTGGTAAGCTTCTAATTGGCTTTGATAATACTGGATCTATTTGTTTTGTCTCTTCTTAGTTATATCTTGTACATAGTATAATTATCATCTGAAGCGATAAAATGAGAGGAAAAAAAGGCTGTGTCGAGGCTATGTTAAGATTTTATTTGTGGGAGGATAACCTATACAACACTTCAATACTAGGGAACTGCTTCCATCTTGCCTCCCCTTTGGGGAAGGGGCGTAGCACCGTCTTATTTTAGCCATAAGCAAGACTACAAGAGAGAATTCGAAACAATGGTATTTTTTTCCACTACGGTGGGATACCCTGATGTGTCATTTTTCCTTTTTTTTTAAATGAACTTTCGAGTTATAAATTCAAATTGGCTCTAAACTGAAGACTGATATATTACTTTAGATGTTGTCAATCCTGTAATCATTCCAGTTGTTTTTTTCATAGTATCCTTTGATTGAGGCTGGTAAAATCCATGTTTAAAAGTTATAAATTACGAAGTACTCCCTCCATTTGTTTTTGTTCTTCTCGTTTGGAATTTATAGATTTTAGAGTCAAACTTTGACCATGAATTATCCTTAATCTATAAGAAAAAATATAGTCATAAGGAGTCTTAAAAGATTCGTCTCAATGCATATTTTTCAAATGTCAACTTTTTATAATTTTTGCAAATACACAATTGAAGATATTTAAAATTTAAGTTTGCTTTGGGATCTGTGCAAAAAATAATGGGAAGAACAAAAAGGAATGGAAGGAGTAGTAGGGAACAAATTTATCTATGTCCTAGGATGTGTGCAACTGATTTGATTACACTGTGTTAATGTTGATCTCTTTTGATGCATGAACCAGTTATAAAGTATCTGAATATTGAACTTCTCTTGCCATGGATAGATTGTTTGGTGCATGAACTAGTTAGAAATTGTTTGATCTAACTCAACATTGCAAATGTCAAACAAGTTAGTTTGACCCTTTTTCTTATGTAGGAGCCTGATAGTTTATCTGCACGCAAGTGTATCTCATCTGTAATGAGTATCAAAGCACCTCGCCGGTTAAAATTGTCAGTTGCTGATATTTCTCTTTTTTTGAGCTGTTCAGGAAATATGGAAGAGACGCAGACAGCGCAGAAGTAACTCTGGCTTCTCGTGCAAATTTTCTCTTTTAGTGGCACTGATAGGGATTATGCTCGGCATCCTCTTGAAAAAAATTTCTTCTCCAACTACAACATAGTTGTCTTTTTCATTGCAGGAGACAGATTATTCTTTGTATCATTAGCTATATTTTACCTTCATCTTATTTTTCAGGGTGGTACTTGCTTTCTGTATATTGATCGCTGGAAATTATCATCACCATGTCCTTAGTCTTGTCTCTTTCATTCTCTCTGTTTTACCTAATCATCTTGTCTCTTTTATTCTCTTTCAATATATCAAACAGGAGTTGCTTCGGATTGTTAAAGAACTGGATGATTGCATTGAAAAATATGGTAAGCTTAGGTTTCTTGCTTCTTTTGCTGTCTGTTCATTCATTATAGTCCTTTTTGCTTCTCAATCACCATGAGAACCCAAAGTTCATTTGAGATAGTGTTTCTGTATTTGGTTGAGGTAATCATTTTGCCACTGGCATATTATTTGTAATAGATGTGTAGTATCGCATTCGAGAGTTGCATTTTGTCATAAATAACTTGTGCTCTCGTGACAATAAATGGAAACCACACGGGCAGGATCGGTGTGACACGATTGCAACATTATAATCATTTTACCTTCATGGTTTGAGTAATTTTAGATGAGAATGAAGAATTGATTAATTGACATAATGTTAACATTGAAATCATCCACAATCCAGTCTAAAATATAAAGCTAGTCTCTTAGCCAAGCTGCTACTGTCATCTCAAATGTACTTCCATCAGGCATCCCTTTTTATGTGGCTGTATATTTCAAAGGTAGATTAAGCTGGACTAATAATTATTTTATTTTCAAAAAGTATTGTATGTAATATGATCACTTAATATAATAAAAGTTACTTCTTAATATTACATATGTCAATCTTTATTAACTTTAATAGAATAATTTTTGTTATATTAAGAAGTCACTTTAATTTGAAACAATAATTTTATTGTTTATAGTGTGAATATAATACTTTGTGTTTTATTTTAAGGTAAAAATACAGATTTTCTTTCCTTACACCCGATATGTGATGTGAAGGTCAACAGACCTATCTCACGACTCGCCCCGCTTCGTAAAGGTCAGCTCACACCTTCATTACGGTACGACTTCTACCAATGCCCAACATAAAGAGGTATAGGCACACAGGCTCAAAATTATAAACGTGCACACAAGAGGAATAGCGGCAATTCCCAATTAGTAAAAAGGTCAAAACACATTCATTCAAAGAAGGTAAGAAATGGTCGATTCAGTAGTTTGTTCAAATATCTACAGGTTATGGGATGCACGTCAGACCTTAGGGTCAGTAGAATAACAAGATTCAAACAATTACAACTGTAATGCCGAGTTCAGAGACTCAAAACTAAGAAAACACGCCTAATCCACGCGATAGATGGTGATGAAGCACATGAACTTAATCTCTTCTCTTCTTCTTCTTCTCATTCTTTTCCATTGAGTTCTTCAGCTGCAAGAGGACAATATCTATCAGGAGAATATCAACCACAACAAGCTAATCAAAGCAACTTTTCAATAAAATAAAAACAGAGCATATTATTTTCCACGGAATAGGTAAATTAGAAAGCTTTTACTCCCTTCTCTCTATTTTCATTTTTCATCCTTTGGGGAGTGGCTGCCGCCTTGGGAGATGGTAGATTATAAGTCATATACATTTATGCATTAACGCAGAATACTAATTCATACCATGATGATTAAGATCCTGACAAATACAGCAACGAAGTCAGTGAAGAGTGTCAAAGCATGCTTCACATAATCCAGGTCACCGAACTGAGCCTTCTCAATGATCGTCTGAGTATCAAAAACAATGTATCCCACGAAGACCAACAGACCAAAATACAGCTACAGAATGAAAACATAGAAGACCTATCAATACAAGCTTTTAACAATGCTATGGCAAAATCATGAATAAAACCATTGCTTATCATTCTTTAAAAAACAACAGTTACAACAGCTACTACCCACAATATAGCGTACCTCAAACTTGAAAATAGATGCAGATCCCCCAAAGAGAGAGGAAGCAAAGTGCAGCCAGAAGAGGATGGAGACACCAGATGAAAGCAGAGCCCCCAAATAAAGATACTCCCTACGCCTTGCCAACAAGGCAGCTGCTGAAAAGCAGCCAAACGCTATTCCACAACCAACAAATGCAGAAACCAGGATGCTGCAGAGTAAACCATACTCACATCAGTAAGTGTACAAAATAGTTCCACAAGACTTGTGATTAACAAGAAGCCGGAGCTTCAGGTAGAAAACATTAAAAAGTTGACAATCTATATAAAATGTATGGCAATATAACAAATAGAAAAAGAAGCACGAGCCCCACCCTAGTAAGTAAACCATACTCACGTAAGACGGGGTAAGATCATCTTCAAAACACCTTGGGTTTGAATGTGAAAGAAAAGAAGCACCTAATTTTGATTTTCCCTCATACAGTATACTAGAATTTCAACCTCAATCATGATAGTAATCATGATAGGACTATAAAAATTCTTACATTACAGAAGATCCAAACCAAATAATGCCAGCCTAATGAAGCGTGGTTCATAATTTATTCCTTATTCTTTAACAACTGAAACACAAACCAAATAGACATTGCTTTATTCCTTATTCTTTAACAACTGAAACACAAACCAAATAGACATTGCTAACAAGAACGCATATTGATTAAGAAATATTCACCGTAATTATGTATATAAAACTAAGTTTATAAGGAATATAACCCTCCTACAGAGAGAAAACTAGTTCAACCAACTCTTATATTGAGTCACAAAAGATAAAGTCTAAAAAATCAAACCACAGTACCTTGCATCAATGATAATAGCCAAGTCAATCAGAGGACCAATCGATGCTCCTTGAAGTGCAGCCGAGGCCATCAATAGCACGACCCTTTTACGCTGTTAAACAATTGAAAACGATCCTAAAATTAGTAATCACACCCCAGCAAACAACATTAAATAGAACACAAGAAAGATAGTTTACCTCCTCATATGGGGGCGTCGATAGTAGCCAAGCCGTACAGCCCATACAAACAAGAGTAGTCAAGAGACCACCAATATTCCATATGATATGCAGATACGATCCAACTGCCGCCACAACCAATGCACAGCAAAGCGTCAAGTACACCTGAAATTAAAAGCTGAGCCCATTCCATCAAATTGATCAAAAGTACTAAAAAGAAAAATACATCACCAAGCTGTAAAAAGATTCTTCCCTCACAAGTTATGGAGTACAAAACTGTTAACCACTATCCACCATATCAACATACATAATTCCTTTCATACTCACTCGAACCTAATTATCTTACAAAACCCTACGTTTATCGAAAACCGAATAAATGATACCTTTCATTCACATTCGAATACCTAATTATCTTGACAAAACCCTATCGTTTATCGAAAATCATACTCAGTTCCTTCATTTATGCATAGTGTTCTATAATAAAGGAAATCACATACTCAACTTATGCAATTAAGTAAGCAAGCTTCATCACGAAGATACAATCATATCCTCCTCTATTGCCGCTTCAACTAACAAAATCATACCTTAGTTCTGCACATTCACAATTCCTAGCCCTAAATTTTCAGCACGAAGATCGAAGAAAATTAATTACTGTCAATTATACTGCAAAATCCGAAAACCCTAAAATAATCAAAATCGAAAACCAGAAACCCTAATTTTAAAAGAAAAAAACCTGTTTGAGATGAGATCGGACGGTGGATGAAATCTCGTGAAGATTCTTAAAAGCGTCGAAATTCGAAGAAGCTCCGTAGTTAGCAGATTGCGATTGGAAGAACGACTCCATATTTTGGGTTTATGTTTGTTTCGCAGAGTATTTAATTTTCCGTTTTTTTTTTAATTTCTGAAAACCGAGAAATAATTTGTGGAATGCGGATGTGGGTATTTATAAGATGGTTTGTTTGTGCGGGTGAATGGGTGGGTATTTGTTTTGCCCGGGAATATTTGTGTTTTTCTATTTTGACGGTTTGCCCTTCTTGGTTAATGCGTGTTTTGTTGGGGAATTTACAATAATAGGATGATAAAGATAATCGGGAATAAATTTTTTCGAGTCGTGAACGAAATTACTTTTTCAAAAATATAATTTCGACTCTTTAGACTACAATCCGGGTTATACGAAATTTACTTAAGAGGATAAACGAAGAACAATTGTAATTTCGTGTAGTAAAATTACAATACTATGAAAACAAGTTTAGATATTTGAGATGGTGATAAATAAATGTATCAATGCATAATTGTATTTCCTTTATGCATTGATACATTTATTTATCACCATCTCAAATATCTAAACTTGTTTTCATAGTATTGTAATTTTACTACACGAAATTACAATTGTTCTTCGTTTTATCTTCTAAGTAAATTTCGTGTAAGCCGGGTTGTAGTCTAAAGGGTCGAAATTATACTTTTGGGAAAGTGATTTCGTTCACGACTCGAAAAAATTTATTCCCGATTATCTTTGTAACCCTATTATTGTAAATTCCCCGACATGTTTCGCACAAAGTGGTTTGAGTTATGGAGGGTATTCTAGGATGTTATTAGTCAATAATATATTAGTCTGAAATTCTAGAATGACCTCAAAAGTAAAAGTCATTTTTTTTTGGTTTATTACTCGGTAATTGCACTTGGATTTTCGTTTATATTTCAGGCATGACTCTGCTACGAAGGGTTTGTCAAACTACATAAGGAGTATATAAAACATCGATGAGATCTTTGAATTAACGTGATATGACCTATGAGAGCTAGCCAACTAAGCACACTGATTGTTAAGGAGTAAATTTCTTTTGAATGAGAATAAATTGGATATTGTTTTCCAGTTTTTTTTTTTTTTTTGGCAACGTGTTTTCCAGTTTATGGACATGCTTTTAGTCCGCGTTCCAGTTTCTATCTTAACCATCACTCATTAGATTTTCATTCTAGGAGACAGACACTTCTTTGCATCATTAGAAGTATGTTTACCTCATTTTCCCCAATTTACATACTGGGTAATGACTATGGAAATGATCCGCACTCTTTCTTTGTGCTTTTCCCTCTGTTTCCCTGTCATCTTTTCTCACTTTATGTGTCAGTCTCCCTTGATATGTTTATAGCATTTGTTTCTGGTGATTCAAGAGATTGAAATGGAAAAAAGAACATGGTGCTTTAAATATACTTGTTTATATTGTTGCCTATTTAATCATTATACTATGCTTTGCAAAAATCAAAAAGCAGCTGACCTGAAGTTCAGTTGAAATGTCCACTTAATTCACTGTGTTTCTGAACCTCCCAACTATATAGCCATCTAGAGTCTGAACACTGATGTCACTTTGATAATTGTAATTTGCCATTAGAACTTACTAAGTTACTGTCACTTGACAGAAATATCGTCAAAGCTGACTGATATTTTACCTGAAAATGAAATCTGTACACATGCAGAAAAATTACAAGGGGAGTCTTGACCTTGGTAGGTTAGGAGTTGGGACCCCTTCATATGCCTTGCAGGTCAAGGTTTCTCCATACCAAAAGAAACGGTCCTGCACATCCAAAAGTAATTATACTAATCTTTTGCCTTGAAAGGCTTTAGATATCTTCATATGCCTTGCAGGTCAAGGTTTCTCCATACCAAAAGAAACGGTCCTGCACATCAGAAAGTAATCTTTTGCCTTGAAAGCCTTTAGATATCTTCAATAGGTACCCTTTCTATAATGAATCTGTTAGCCCTATGATAAGTTTTGGTGACATGGATTGCTATACAACAGAACCTTGCTTTGAGAATCTTCAGAAATTTACAGGAGCTACAAAATTCTCTTTGGTAGGCTTTACAGAGTCACAGAACAAAGGCAGTGGGTTGCTTTTAGAATCCTCACTTTGACCCCGTCTCAATGATCTATATTTAAGCATGTTGTCATGAACTGGAGCAAAGAAGTCGTGATTAAGAGCTTCATCAGCGGTGATCCTCAACCTTGGACTCACAGTTAAGCACTTCTCAAGTAGATCAAAAAGTGAATCAGGGATAACCTCAAGGAGGTCTTTTCTCTTCGTGTATTTCCTATACCAGTCTTTTATTGTCATTGAATGCAAGTATCTTATATCCAAAAGTTCCTGCAAATTTTGTCCAATTGGAGTATAAACCTATCTATGTTTAGAGCTGTGGCCAAATTCTCTCATTTTAAAGACTAAACAAAACATATTTTCAAGAAAACACTTCAAAGTAGATGAAACTAATTACCACGGGTAAGGAAGACTCGCGGTTATGTAACTTCGCTACTTCCCACAGTTCTTCATTGCCCTTCATATTTACTATGTCTTTCAAGTTTCTACAATGATTAAAAAAAACAGTTTAGGCATTGCTGTGACAAACGAAAACAGCTGAGGTACGTGCTTAAACATTTTGGGGAAAAAAAATGCTTACTGTTCTGGGTCACCATTAAAGGGCATTCTTCCACTAATTAAGTAGAGTAAGGTTACACCAGAAGACCAAACATCAATCTTAGGACCTTGGTGCATTGACCGAAGCAAGACCTGCAAAGGAATGGGGGATTAAGTACAAGATCAAGTAAATGATTCTTTGCAATAGTGCCGGAAATGTACTGATCATACTCGCAGCATAGAGCTTATATGTGAATCCGCTATAGGCGTTGCAGATTTTTATCCTCCCTATTTCAGAAGTTTTTTATGAACAACAAGTCTACAAGCAAGTTTTTCAATGTTCCAAGTCTCATATCTGATTGATGATGCATATTCCAAAGGAAAAGAAAGGAAAATTCAGGAGGTCAATGTGATTCAAAGCAGCATCGAAACCACTGGGAGACAGTATGCCAATTAGAACTGACCTCTGGAGCACGAAATCCTTTGGTTCCAGCACTTGGGCCCTCTCTAACTGGCTTAACTTCTCCTGAAAATAAAACAGAAGATGTCACAAAAAAGATCATGCAAAAGAGGACCGCAAAATTTGCAGTTTATATGCAGCTAACCTTTAATCTTCAGAGACCCAGCACCTGAAATAGCAACGCCAGAAGAGTGAAGTGGAATTGGGGTAGGATAAATTAGTTTTTTATCTGTAATCCCAGGCGAAGCAGCAACCCTTTTACGATTAGAAACTGGAGCTTTTGCTGCTCCAAGATTTGGGCTTTGCATTGCTTTCTGGGCTAGGCTGAACAGCTCCTTACGACCTTTACAATAAAGGGGCTGGAGTTTCCTCAATTTTTCTCCTGAAGGAGCTCGAGTGCTAGTCATGTCCCTCATAGAAGTAACGCCAGATCCATCTGCACCTTGGCTTGTTAGTGAATTGCAACAACCTAAGTCTTTATAAGCCTTTACTTTGTCCAAATCCTTTTCCTTCAGTGCCTTCCTCTCCAGGGCACTATTTGTCCCTGCCTTGAATAGTTGAGAGGATATTGCACCCACAATTTTCTTTCGTCTGTTGGGGGAAGTAGAATTGGAATGCGCTGATGGAATTTGTTGATCACCTGTCACGTTGCTGGGCTGCGAATTCTCTGTCATGAAAAAAGATGTTGGGTCCATTTCATTTTCTCTCATGTGTTCAATGTCACACCAATTTACATTTCCCATATTGAACTCTAAAAGGAGATTTGAATAACTGCTAATAGCATTAGCCCTACTTCAAGGCAAAGCACTTGAAATGAACTTTAGTCAATGAAGACGTCAATTTAGAGATCAAGAGGATAGTGCGAACTTTTCATTTAGAGAGCTACTGTTCATCCTTTCCAGCAATATAAAAGGGCATGTTCTTCAGTTTTAATACGATGACTTTCAATTACATTAGAAGCACCTCAAATAGAGTAGTAAACATGAATGAACACATGCAATAAAAACAAAACGCAAAAAACCAAGTTGGTTTTAATCCAGAGCTTGTGAAGAAACACTCACCTATATTCCCATGCTTTTGATTCATATCCTGTAATAAATGAGGAAATGGTAAAGCAAATGCCGGTTCTACTAGACAAAAAGTAATAGGCTGGTAGATTGTTGAATTGCAGACACCATTAGGAAGCATTCATATGATGTAGTACTCACCTTAGCAAGATTGAAGTCAATCAGATACCCTCTCTGGGTTTTGCGTGAGAACAAGAAGTTCCCTGGCTTGATGTCTCTATGATACACTCCCTGCAAGGATTTAGCTATACTTCATTTCTGTAACAAACCACATCCTACTAATAGGAAAGCATAGAAATCTACAAACTTATATCGAGAACCTGCTTATGAAGACTAACAAGTGCTCTGAACATGCAGTAACCATACAACTGAAGCTGATATATATCTATCTCCTTTTTCAATACCTGCAGCAGAATTATGAACAAGCATGGATCAAAAAACAAGCCTAAGATGCATATCATACATATATTACAATACAGAGGCAGATAGAGTTCCAAAACGATTAACTTACTTCAGGCCTGTCGTGCTCAACATGCTCAAGAACAAAGCAATCAGAATTTTCACTCTTGAGGGAACCTTCAAATTTTATAACGTAATTCTTGCCCCTGAGAAACAAGAACTCTATTTTTGTATAACAATGAAGAATTAACTTAAAAGTCAACACACTCAAGACTGCACTTACCCAAAACGTTCAAGCATCTTAAGCTCATTTTTGACATGGTGTTTATGAGCGTTTTCATGAGGACCTACACTTCCACAAACAAGCTTCTTGCATCAGGTTGGATAATTTTTTGAGTAATATGTGCAATAGCAGAAACACACTTATTATGGTGGCCTTGCAAAATCAGAAGCAGAATGTTTGAAAACTAGTTATTACACTAACTATAAATATGTCAAATATCATAATTGTCTCCGAGTTTATTCATTTACTGCAAATCAAAACCTTTGCCTTTGCAAATTGTGCACAACTAGTTTAATAGTCACAAACAACCAAATTTTTATGTCATTCAACAAAGAAATCAGAATTCCCACTAGGTTGATTAGCAAAATTCTAGCAGCTAATATATTACCCAACCACCCTGCCAACAGCTGGAAACAGCAGATGTTCTAGATCAAAGAGAAATTCTGTTGCAAATGACCTATAGTGCTGACTAGTGAGCTAAGATTTCCTGCACTGTACGTATACCCAAATAAAAATAAAAAGTCCAGGCCTGCCCCTAAGCATACTTACACTACAAAAATATAACTGTATTTTGCAGTTTTCTACAAGGAATAGTAATTCTTAAGTTTATAATACTGTGAAATGCAAAAAAGTATGGAACGCAACATTCAGATTTCTTCCAGTGCCCCTAACAGTTATGGGACAGAAATTGAATCGCAATAGGCTTTCCTGGACTAAGTAATGGAAGAAACAAATTCCGTTAACCAAGCATCTTATGAATCACTGAGTGTGACCTTTAGAAACTGAGGCATTCCGAAAAGAGCAGGAAAGCACAATCACCAGAAAAGCAGGCCTGTTGCTGCCCTCGTATCTCCTTTTATTCCACTTTTCTTCTCTTTGTTTATAATGAAATTGATGTATAAAAATAGCAAAGAGGCAAGAACAATTGTTGATAACACAACTCCAATACTTTCCATCCAATGAACCCAAGCCCCAAAACAAAAACCAATAAAGATCACAAGAACTCTTATTCCTAAAGACTCCTAAGTTTAATTGATAATTCAAGCAATAACACACAAACTATAAATAAAAATTTGTGTAGAGAATGATGTTTCTAACTTCAATACCATTAAGTTAAAGCTCCCTCCAGCCTAATGCAAAATGCAAAGTAACAATTTGGCAGTTAAGGTGAAGACATTATCTACGAAAATCCGCAATACAAAACTGAATTCTACAATCACAGAAAAAAATGAAGTGGATAAAACATCAAATACTAGAACAATCAGATTTTCAATAACAATGCTATGGCATCAGAAGTATGTTTAGCAGTATGTTTCCGTACATTTTATGGCAAATGTCAATCCATCGCTCTTTCTCCTTGCTCTATAAACAGTGCCATAACCACCTGTAAAGTGATGAGAATGCGGATCAGTGGATTTATGATATATTATACCACATACGAACATAGAAGCTATCTACCTGAACCTTCTTCCTCTTCCACTGTGTAAGGCTCAAATTCTGGGAATTTTGACTTTTGTTGATCCTGCAATCATAATGCAGCAATTATTAAGATGAGTACTTGAAGCAAAGATAAACTTCACTATGAAGAACTTTGAAAGTGCAATTTAAGAAGCCTGGAAATTATGTAGAAAAGCATATACATTTAATCTATAACAAATGAAAGGTAATGTTCAATGCTAGAATGGAGTAAAAAAGGACATATATATACATGATGTGCAGATAGATGCCTACCTTGGAAGACTTGTGAACATTGTCATATCTTTCTTGGATGGATGCATTGTTCTTAGAAATGGGCTTGGACTTGTCCATCATGGCCATAACTATTCGATGATTTTGACCTCTCCGATCTTTATGGATAATATCAGCTTTATTATGCTGCACTAACTTAGATGGAGTAGATTGTTTTTGTTTCAGCTCACCCTGAGAAACAATCTGCACTAATGATTTAACATTTGACTTCTGAGCTTTAGACGGTGGACCAGCAGAAGCCAGAGGCAGATTGGTTGATTTGATATTTGTTAGCTCCACTTTCAAAGGTGTACTAACAACAATGTCCGTGTTTATCTGGCATAATTCATTCACAGAAGGAAAAGCATCAGTACAAGCACCAACTGTAGTATTCTCAACCCTTTCTTCTTCAGGACCATCAGTATCCATCAATGGCTGCACATTCAAGTCAAACATTTTTGTCTCGCATAATTGACTGTGCCTAACATTGTCAGCAGCATTTAAAACAGCTGTAGGATCCACCAATGTGTTTTTATCAGGTTCATTGAGATCTACACATAGAGGATCATCATTATCCATTCTACCCTTCATATTTGTCAAGTCATGACCAGTTCCTTGCATCACAGCAAAAAGTTCTGCTACTTTCTCTAAAAGAGAAGCTTTAGATATATTATTACAGTAAAGAGGCAAATCTGATGATGCCTCGTTGGCAAAACACTCATCCTGATGCTCTATCATTGCTAAATATTTATCCACATCATTAACTACTGATGTGTTTTGCCCTTTTCTACTTTCCTGGTTATCAACATTTAACTGATAATCCAACAGCCCAATATTGGAACTCGCCATATATGGAGTTGCTACCATGTCACTGATGACTACAGGATTTACAACTGAGAGCGCATTTAAGGATGTGCTGGGATTAGCACTTTGTAAATCAACTCCCTGCATAATACAATGAGTTAGAAACATTTAAAAAATTTTGAAATGAAAGGAATATATACACAGAACAAAAAGTGATAACAAATATAATAACTGCACACTTTCGCTGAAAGTATCAAATACCCTGGAAATTTGACTTAACATCAAATGAAGATATAAAGAACACTGGTTTGAGGCTCTGAGCTTCATGACAGATTGTCACCTCCTATAAAGAAGGTTCGTACACAATGCACAAGGCTTTTGCCACAGCTGTGTATGGAGAAGGTCCAATTAAAAGAATTTATTAACCCTTATTTGTCACTTCTTAAATGTGGTGTTAGTCTTTAAGGTTCAGAGTCATGTTCACCCTCAAACACAATTGGAAGGGGTATGCTTACCATATTCTCAGAACTGATTTCAATTGCTTCATCCTTTAGCTCTTTGACACTACGCATTAACTTAGCACGCAAAATTCTTGAACTACACTCAAACTTACCAAGCATGATCCCTAGACTAACTTACACATTGGAAAAAAGTCTTCTAATCAATTTATCATATCCTTGGAAAAAATTTGTATTGGTTCATCCTTTCAAACTAAGCAACCATGATTCTTTCACTAACTTACTGATCGGAAGAGGTACACTAAACATATCCTCAGACCAGATTCGGATTGGTTCGTCGTTTTATACTAGGCCTTAACTAAACAACCATAACTCTAGCCAAGTGTACTAATATTAGTAATACAAATCTAATTAATGCTTCATCTTTAGTCTGCTCATTCAACTTGCAAAACAAAATTTCCGAACTTTTCGTTTAATTCTCGCAAATAACAAAACTTCAATAATCTCGGATATCAGTCTCTAAACTCAGCATAACAATCAGAAACCCTAGAAATTGGCAAAATTAACAAAATTCTGAACATATCAACACAAAATGTACCTCACACCAACTGTTTATAAATATCGGAGCTGCACTTGAACTCGCTATTTCCGGCATATTTTCTGCAATTCATCAGTTTTTCAGTTCAATAAACTCTAGAAACAGAAATTGGTTAACATAGAAAGAGGAAGAAGAAAAAAACGTCGAATTCAAACCATGAACAGATCTCAAAACCGCTCGTTTCTTCAAAACCGGAAAGATTTCATTATCTGACCTCTTCCTCTTCCTAAAATACGTTATCGCCAAATCTCCGCAACCACGCAACACTCTCTCGCCTCCAAACACTCCAAGTTCAACCTTCGGCCGCATCGAACGAGCGAAGAACTCACCGAAAGAAACAAAAACAGACATTGAGAGCCCTACCAAGTTGTTCCCAATCAAACAAAGCGGCGAATTAGGGATTGAACATAGAAGTCGGACAAACTCCGGCGTTGCTCGGAACATGAAGCACCTTCCAGAAAGTTCCTCCGGAGAAGCCGGCCTTCTGAGTGATAGTAAAGTGGAGACCAGACACCATGCCTTCTCGTTGTAGTTGCAGTTGCTGGAAATGGCGAGGTCTGAGGTTGAGGTTGAGCTCGAGCTCGAGATTTGAAATTTCATGGCAGTTAGGGGGATAGATCTGGAATCAGGAAGTCGGAGAAGTTAGGGTTATGGGAGGATGAATAGTAGGTCAAGGATTTGCAGGATCCATGGAGGAGATAGATTGGGGAAAATGAAGAAGTGAGAGCGGGAAAAGTGGTGAAATGTGGAGAAGTTGAAGTTGGCTTGGGTTATTTTTTTTTAAATGTTAGACTATCAGGTTCCCGCCATTGTGTGCCAAAATTTCGAATTTTTCGGGCTCCGTTTTAGTTTTCCCCTCTTTATATGATGGTTCGAGTAAAAAAAGTTGGCCCGTTTTGGGTGACTTGGCCCGCAAATTTTTAGCTAGACTCAAGTCCAGCTACTGTTAGTCAGTCCTATCTCAAAACGATGTTGTTTTGAATGTTTTGAAATTCAACTATTACAACACTCTCTCTTTATTGTTTTCTTTTTTTTAACATATTACTTTTTTAATTGAACATATAGACTTCTGTATCTAAACATATTATTATTTTATTTTAATATAAATTTTGAAACATATCATCCTTTTATTTAGATATAGAAGCTTTTTTTTTAATATTGAGGAGTTTTGAATAGATACAAGTCAAAACTTAACCAAATTGAACATTAGCTAATTTGAATTGAAATTTTTTAAAAATTGAAATGAACATTAGGATAAAATAATAAAAATTATTCTAAAATAATGAATTTTTAATTTTAAATAACGAATAACTAATAAAATTGAATAAGTACTACAAGAAATGAACCGATAGACTATAAAATGAACGTTGACCAACTAAACAATGATAATTCAAGCTACAAGGACTTTTAGATTAAATTGCATCATTACTAGCCTCTTCCATAGTTGGTATTTATTGATTTTTTTTCCTATCTATTTAATTTGACCATCGTAAATTTAATAATTAGACGACTCCTTCATAAGTGGTGTCATAAACTCAACAACAATAAAGTTAATTCCTAATTCTAAGAAGATATAATTAACTATATAAATTAATAGTTTAACTCACCGTGATCACACACAAAATCCTCATCCTTAATTCCCTCCATCCCTCCATGATCAAAATTATCTATACTTTAACACCTATATAACTGTATGACTACATAGTGGAAATGTGGAATATGCAACCATTCCAAGTTCAACCCCATTAGTAAAAAAAGAACGGGATCACTTTTGTTTGTCTTCATTCATCCCCCCATGATCATATTGCTATTTGCATTTGAATCATGCTTATACAAGCAGACAATTCTCATGCATCACTATCTCATACCCACGCACACATCGGACACATACCGGAGTAGTTTATATACAACCTTTTTTTGGTAGAAACGTGCGTAACTTGTGCATGTGTATACAATGAGATTAGCCTTCTTAAATTTCCCCCAACATCACCCTAATTTACCCCATATAGCATTTATAAAAGTAATTTTGCTAAATTTTTTTAGTATTATTCAAGGTGACTTCATTTACATTTTTACTCGAAGTGACTAAACCCAATGTATAAACAAAATATATAAGACTCGATCTCATGTCGAAAATTATGACTCGTAATATAGTTGTATTATCAAAAATGCCTTCACTTTTCACTTAATACTACGAGTAGGAAACATAATATGGAGAAAATTGATCGTATACCATTACCATTATTTTACACTCTCATTATTATGTCGAACACCCGAAATTGAGAACGAAAAGCATTGTTTCTTTGTTCCTAAGAAAAACACGAAAAAAGGCCCCATATTTAGGTTTGTAGAGTGCTGTGCCGAGGAATTCCCGTTTTTCATATTCTTATCTCAAACCCAAAAGACAGTATTAGGGAGTAGTCGTAGTATACTATCTTTCTAAGAAAGTAGCTTTAGTGATCTCAATCAAGTTAATACTTTGCTTGGCCACATGCCAAGGTGAGTCCAATCAATATGTAATGTTTCTTGGTTAGTGCTCACCCCCACAACTTTCACACTCCATTTGTTCAAGGAATCTTTCCAGGTCCCGTCCATTTATCTAGCCTTATTTTATAAGGGTAAGGCTTCTGTCATACCGACTAATTCCACCTAACGTACTATTTTTATTTTCATCCATTGTATTAATTACCGTTAAAGAAATTTATCCAATTAAGATCAACGGTTGTCCACCTTGTCAAAAAAAATATATATAAGCTAAAATAAAAAGATACTTAAATTTAGAATGATAAGAAGACACCTTAACTCTTCAACTCCTAAATCAAACGGATGATATTTTACGTATATATAGTAACTCTTTTTTTTTAACTCTTAGTGACCAAATAATTTTTTTTCACTTACAAAGACTATTTTTATTGTTATAGTGACTCTCTTTATTATTATAGTGATCATTTCTTATTATTATATTAACCATTTTTTTTAAGGTGATATCTCTAGCGTTTGATCTTATCATTTGAAGGGTCACTATCTCTTCCTATTCTAAGCACTCTTCTTATTGGATATATATATATATATATATATATATATATATGATATTAGATCAGCAGTTTAACTTATTAGTACAATAATTTTCACTTTGTAGTAATCTTGTTTAGCTAAGGAAGATAAACCTTTGCCTAAAGAGGAGAATAATATCTAAATAAAAAGGATTTACCATAGTGTTTAGTAACAAATCTCCATCTTCATAGTTTTTTTACTTCATTCTTTCGCCTGTATAAGATATATAAATTATTCATTTGTTATAATACAATTCCGGTAATTTAAGCTAAATAATCATTTAAGGTTTGTTAATTCAAATTAATTGCTATAGTTTATCATATGTTTAGCAGATAGAGTTGTCAATAATGCCTGAAATTTCTCTATTCCTTTTTTTTTAAATTTTTTCATGCACAAATGTTTTATAAGTTAGACATTGTCCATTCTCACGATAATCAATTATTATTTCTTGTTAGAGGCTAGAAATTCAAATGTCTTTAACCTATAAAGAAAGAAGTAGTACTATGGACTTTGTGGCGTGCAACAATCTATGAGATATTTAGTGTATAACAAGAGTTTGCAACTCTCTAGAGTTTAACATCTTCATTGATAGGCATTGCCAACAAATCTTCGTACAAGGTAATGTGCCGCTTATGCTAATGAGAAATGGCATGGGACTAGTGACGAATTGACGATGCTACTAATCTTAATTGGTATGTAAAGTAAAGTGTGTGGTACTTGGTAGATTATGCCCAACAATCGAGGTTTACATGTTGATCATGTTAATTTAACTCGATCTATTGTGTGAATTATATGTTATTTTTTTCATAGTTTGTTATGTTAGAGGTTAGGAAGGTTTAGCCAATTTTTTTACCCTAATGTTAATGACTTTCTTTTATTTACTCTTAATAGGAGGTTTGATGTTTTTTTTAGATAGATGTAATAATGTCTTACTATTTATTTATGTAAGAGGTACCTAAAAATTTATAACCTTTTTTCTGTGCTGAAAACTAAACATGAAGATTGGAGAGTTTCTTTGGCATAGTAGAGAAGACTGGAAAGGAGGGACAAAGTACTAATTAATTCATTGCAATTAATAAAAAAGTAAAAGAAGTATTCTCCCCTTTTTTTTTGCAGAAATTCAAGAGAGAGAAAGAAATAATTCATTTACAAATTATTACAATTGGAGAAGGAGGATTTTATAATTTATAACATCTACAAACTTTATTTAATAGTTGAGATTATTCTAATAATTTATTATTTTATATGCACCTACTAATATTATTTCTTTTATAATACATGTATCATTTGTTAGCTTTTAAATATTATAATAAACTCGTATATTAATATGGATATATACTAATTTACGTTAATTAAAATAATGAGTATGAAGTGGTTAGAATATTTTTTAGAAGTATAACATTTTAAAATTATAGAGATAATTTTTTTTCTAAGTGAATTTTTTTATACGAAAACTCTAGTATGAATATTACTTTTAACTGTTTTGACTTTGAGAAATGAGATCAAACATGACGCCTGTCGCAATGCAGTGATGCCACTCAAAGCAGACAGCGGCAAAGTGGCCGATGTACTTGTATAATCAAGCAGTACCAATTATAGTTTCCCACATGTGCGCATTTTAGTGGACTGCGAAAAGCTTTCCTTAATTTTGCAGACCAATTTTCTAGTCTTGTTAGCAATTAAATCAGCTTTAGATAGTTGTTTGGTTAAGTATAAGAACAAATTTGAAACTCTTTTTATTTATTTGGTTTAATAGAAGAATAAGATTTAGTTTTTTACTTGTTATTTGGTTTAAATATGAATAATTGTAATATTTATATTAACAATAAAAATATTTTTTTTATATAGGGTAATTTGTAAAAAATTACCACATAAAAACACTATCTTGTGAAAAACAACAGTGTAAAAATTTTTATTATAAATTACCATATAAAAATTCCAATTGTACGAGACCAACACATAGTGGTTTTTTTTGCCGTTGACCTGGTTTTGCGGGATCGGTTGCTCACATGAGTGTCATGTGTTGGCTTAACTAAATTTATTCTCTATTTCGTTTCCCCTTTATTTCCCTCATTTCCTTCACCCTCTCTTCCATTAAACTCATTGTCTATGCCCTTACTTCCCTCCATTGTTATACCTCTTACCTACCATCTTCACTCATCGTTTTGATCAAGTCATGAACTTCAACAAGATTAACTACCAACTCAATTTTCAATTTAAATAATTGATTTGTTACCTATACTTTTGAAGAAATGTGAAATTGGTCCCCTTAAGTTCCTTCAAATGTGGCTTGTCTTTCTTCTTTCGCTTGCCTTTCACCATGACTGAGACGATAAAATTTGGTTAGGTGGGTAGTCCAGTTTTAATAAGTCAATAATGTAGAGGAATGCAGAGGAATAGAAGCAAAATTTACCTCTTGCGGTTCCCAATTAAATGAGATAATGACTTGCCTACCGTTGATGCAATTTGATGCAGCCTGCACTGAAAGAAATGTGGGTGGTTTAATGTTGTTTTTTCAGTAGAAGAGGGAAATAAAGGGAGGGGCGTAAAGGGGAAAAAAAGAAGAAATTTTTTTTAGCTTCACATGTGCTAGTCACGAGACTGGTTAACACTACAAAACCAGGTCAAAGGCCATAAAACACTAGATGGCGATCTCGTGCAATTGAATTTTTTTTATGTGGTATTTTTTCACAATATTCTTTTTACATGGTTGTTTTTTCACAAGTTGCTGATTTTACGTGGTAGTTTTTTGCAAATTACCCTTTTATATTATATTCACGATATTAAAATTAGGGATGCCAATTCATATCCACATGATAGTTTTGGGTTGACCCATCGCTGGTCGGTACTTATGGATTCGAGTTAAATCGGGTCAATTTGGCCTATCGAGTTGGGTCAAGTCAAATCATTTATTAGCTTGATTGGATTCGGTTCAGATCATATTTAGTTTGAGTTAATGTCGGTTTAGGTCATTCCGGATCGGTTCCAAGACGGGTTATAGTGGGTTTCGAGTTAAATCAACTATGAGTTATTTGTCGGGTTTAATAGATTTCAGATTGTCTTCGAGTCGGGTCTATAACGGGTTGGATACAAATCGGGTTTGGGTTTCGAATATCGGGTGAAACCAAATTTGAGTTGATTTCGTGTCGGGTTGGGTAGGTTTACGGGTCTCACTTTTTCGGGTCATAATCAGGTCAGGTCGGGTCCAAGTCAATTTTCGGTAATTTATTGGGTTTGGTCAGATTTTGACATCTCTAATTAAAATAACTATAATATTAAATATTATAAAAAAATACTAACGATAATAATAATAAAAGTTTATAAATATATTAATAATGATAATATAAAAGTTTATAAATATATTAATAATAATGATAATAGTAATCAATTTAATAAATAGAATAAAAAAGACAATACCATTAATAATAATAATAATAATAATAATAATAATAATTATTATTATTATTATTATAATAACGCGACATCCAAAAGACGCAGCAGAGCGACGGTTTTGAATAAATACGGGGTGAACACTAATTAAAACTAAATGAATCAGAAATTGGATTTTGAAAGGGTTTGAAATTCATTCATTTTTCCCAAAGCAAACATCTTTTATTCGGGAATGAATTTTAATCTTCATTTCATTACATTCTAGTTTCTCATACCAAACAGGCCATAAGTTATACCTCGACTCTGCACCTTCAGAGTTCGACTTGGAATTCAGCAACTTCCCATATTCAATATGGTCGCTTTTACATACAAGTTTATTTTTATTTATTTTTAATTTCCTAACTATCCAAGTTAATCATATGCAATACACGGAGTATTCACGTATTCTCCATTTTCACCAAAATAACATACTCCATCCATTCTTTTCTTTTTTTTCCTTATTTCTTTTTCATAATCCAATATCTCTTAAATCCTCATTGAAAGCTCCCAATATAGTCAACGTTCAACATATTTATTGTGAAGCTAATAAAGTCGTGAATTGACTGGTTTTATTTTGTCCACTAAAATCATATTCATTGATTTTTGTTTTGTTTAGTACAGTACTTTAAATCATATAGAGGGTAATTTACAAAAAAAACTATCATGTAAAAATATCATTTATACAAAAATCTAATTACACGAGACTACCACCTAGTAGTTTTATGAGAGTCGACTTGATTTTGCAGGTTTGACTTATAACGTGAATGACACGTATTGGTTGAATTAGTTTTTTTTTTTAATTTTTTTCCCTTTATTTTTCCCCTTTATTGATGAACACCTCCTTCATCATCACTACTATCAGAGCCCAAATATCTCCTTCACTTAGACAAACATTACTATCACTTCTATCAAAACCCTATCATCTAGTCATCTCATTCCCTTGCCTCTTCAATCTGTTCCAGAATAGCATCAAGATTTGACTCTACTAACCTCTTTTGCACAACAGATTTGGGCTTGAGGTGGATGGATGTTATGATTTTGTGGCTTGATCTGGTTATAGGATTCATGTTAAGATATTGTCTGGTTGGTAGTGTTTGGAGGTGTTCATCACTAAGGGAGTAAAGGGGGAAATAAAGTGAAAAAGAAAGAACGAATTAGTTCAGTCAATACGTGTCATTCACGTGAGAAGTTAACTCCGCAAAATTAGGTCAACGACCAAAAAGCCACTCTGTGGTAGTCTCGTACAATTAAAAAATTTTATATGTAAGTTTTTTATAAGATATTTTTACATGATAGTTTTTCTCAAGATGGTGTTTTTACGTGGTAATTTTTTTCATTTAGAACTATTTGACTTTTAAAATATACAATTTTAGACTAATCCTTTATTTTTTTTTATGTAATAAGAAGTATACAACTCACCTTTTGAATTTAAAGCAAAAAATTAATACAATTGTCCTCCGCTGTATTTACATGAAAGGAGAAGGGTTTGTATTTTGGTACTTAACTACTGATTATGTTTGGAGACTTGAGTCATCAATTGTACAGTTTGTACTTAACTTGTTCTAACGGTATATATAAGAGGTTAAATATACATAATGTTTATATATGCTTATTTAAACTATTTTTTTTCCACTTGTTTTGCATAGATTTTAAGATAAATTTAAAACTTAAATTTCTTCAATTGGTACTTGTAAAAATTATAAATTAATATATTAAAAATATACACTAAAACATATCTATCAAGATTCTACATCTATATTTTCTTATAGAACTAGGATAATTTACAGTCAAATTCTAAAATTTATAAATTCAAAATAAGGAGAAAAAATTGAGAAAGTATTTTTTATAAGATTACTTATTTGTACTGTACTTATAAAAAGTTGAATCTATATAATATTTATACAGGCTTATTTGAATTGACTTATATGGGTCAAATAACTTCTTTTTTTCACAAGATTTCTAACTTTTCTAACCAAAAATAATATTTAGTCATATTTTCTTAAAAAAAATTTGAAAATATAATCTTAAGACGAAGAAAGTGAGCTTTAAGTTAGAAACTACTCGTTGGCTACGCATTATATTCAACGTTGAAGCCTTATGTAATCATATCATAGCCACATCTCTACTCCTATGTATAGTCCATACTACATTTTTATTTGTTCAAGAAATATAAAAAGTTATGGTGCGTGATGGGACAAAAATGTCATAGTATGTAAAAATGGAATTACTGTGGCATCACACTAATGAAAACTCGTGTAAAAATGCAATCAATGACTATCCTAAATTCCTAAGTTAAGACGGTGTGGTGTGGCTAGTGGACGACTAATGAAACTTCATGGAGAAAGGTGCTCGATTGGTTGGGTGGTGGAACTCATTGTATTGCACGAAGTCTTTTTTTTTTTTTTTTTTTAAGGGGTTGCATATATCATACTTCTTATATGTTATGCATTGGTAGAATAATTCAACATGTTTAACTTCTTCGCAAATACTATTTCACGAGAAATAACAAGGAGTTCAATTATGTGCGGCTAGCACTTTATAAACTTCCATATTGAAGGGAATTATATAGGTGAAATTTATCTATTCCGTAAGTTTAAAGTCATCTTCATTTCATCTTAGAATTTATATTCAATAAATATGACTCCATTATTATTGTTGGTGCTTATATATCTAGCATGTATTCTCCTCGTTTTATCCATTTCAAATCGTTAATTTTTTTAAAAACAACTAATTTGCTTTCTTTATATTAAATTTTTTTATTTAAAATCGATAAAATTCATAAAAATGACTACAATTCAACGTAAATCACAAGAATTGCAAGCCTAACTTTTTTTTTTTTGAAAAACTAAACCTGACTTTTTCTTAAGAAAAAGTTGCCAAAGGGCGATAGAGGGAAATAGGGAATGGCGCTTAGATTGGTAGAGATGCGTCACGTATGATGGACAGTATTTTTTTTTAATGACATGGGACCCAACTTATTTTAGGCAGTTTATTTTCTAACAACAGTGGTGAATAATTGGGCATGTTACGAGTGATACATTTCAGTTTCATTGACTTTTTATTTATCATAAAATTCCAACATTTATCGGCATCGTGACATCATATGCTTCATAAACCAGAGTAATTAATTAATTATGCACTAGTTTATTAGGCCTCTAATAAAGCAGAAGCGGTACTAGTTTTTCTATTTTTTTTTTTTAAAAAAAAAGAGGTATGAAAGGGTCAACAAACTCTCTTTGTATCTTTACCCATGTCTCTTGTGCTAGTAATTATTTTTTTCATCCTCTGGTTTTGTTTGGAAATTTTCTAATCAAATGGATAACTTATCAATTTTTTGCATTTTAATGGGTTTGGTACGTGAGAGAGATTGACGATCATACATGATACATGTATATACATTTAGTTTGTATAAGACTATCCTTTGACTATACAATAATAATAGTACGGAATGGTTTTAAATGTGATTATGTAAAAAAGAGTGACATCCGATGCCAAATTTTTTTCTTAAAAAAAGAGACTTGCGGATGTCGATTTACTAAGCCTTAATGAAACAATATTAGACAATAAAAATCAGTGAGAGATTTTAAGTGGCACAATGGTGTGTATGATGGAACCAAGAATGAAATTAGAAGTGAGAGTTCATTCCCTCGATCATGAAAGCTAAAATGCCGGAATTCAATCAATGTTAGTGACTTCGCACGAAGGGTTTACATGCAACAAGTGAACATGGACTATGATTCTCATTTTCATTAGCGTCTTGAAATGAGTTTTTCTAAATGATATAAATTATATTAAAATATTAAATATATGTACTGTTTTATTAGATATAGTTATATTATAATCTTAAATATAGAAATAAAGTTACGAAAATGACTTTTAATAAATTTATATCAGGTATAAATTATGAATTTTTTCTTTTGAGAAATAAATCTAAGTTCGTGTGCAAAAATTTAACCATCAACCATATAACATAACTAATTTTTAAAACAACTACTAAGTCTTTGACGCGCCGTCTAGATCAAGTCTCTTGGGTAACATCAACGATATATTTATGACTGTTTTCCTTTAACACAGTGAACTTACCTTACCATTTAAGTGCACCAATTATAATGGTAAAATATGAAGAAGAAATAATATTAAGATATAGATCGATGATAATGACATGGCTTGCTACATGGCCTCCATGATTAAAAGTTTGATTAAATCAATGGATTGGTGGGTAAAATACTTGACAGATTAAGGGCCATCATGTTCACTACGTAGTTTTTGTTTTGCTTAATACCTATGGGTGAATCACAATGGGTGAGCATCTATTTCAACAAAATAACACTTAGTTGACATGCTTAGCAAAACAGACCAAGACTGTCTCTGAATCATATGTGATACAATATGAGATTAATTAATTTTAATATAATGTTTGATTATATGGTATGATCAAATTGATCCAACATTACTGATAGGTTTCCCAACTTAATATAACTACCTAATATCTAAGAAATTTTCAATGTTGTTTGATTGTGCGGTTTGTTTTCAAGAGTGCAAATCAATTTCAAGTAACTATAAATAAAACACCTTTTTCAAGGCTATAGAGGTCCATATCAAAACCAACCATCATATTTTCATAACCCAAACCCAAACACCTCCCCCATAAAAAAAGAATACAATAATTGTTGGTCCTTGAATCCTATTATAACCGATTAGAGTGTGAATCCAAAATATCTTCCCTAAATCGTTATAATTTCGATTCCTAATTTTAATTTTCTAAAGGAGTTGGCTTGATGACGGGTAATAGTTACTACTTGCATTTCTTGCAAAAAAAAAAAAAAAAAAAAAAAATCAGAATTATAGGTGAGGTGTATAGATTAGAAAAGTCATAGTCAACAAGGATATTCCTTAACCCATCTCATCAATTTTTTTTAAACAACCCGAATGAAAATTTTCCATCTCACCTAAAATAGGCAAAGCAAATAATTAAAAATAATAACATAGAAAGTTAGTAAGTAAAATAGTGGAAGAATAGTAAACTCCAAGATTTTAAAACTCAATAATGTAACAGAGCAACAAATCACAAAAAAAAAAAAAATAAAACAAATGGAAAGCGGAAACATTTACTTCATTTGTAATACTACTACAACAACAAAACAGCAAAGAATTAAGATTAAATTAATTATATGTGTGTATATATAAAATATATATATAAAGTCTTTTTATACAAAATACATGCTCTCCATTTTCAACCTGCCTTTCCCCTTCTCTTCTCCTTCCTCTTCCTCCCATTTTATCAGATTCCTTTCTTCTGTAATTTTTTCTCTTTAATTCAATTGAATTCCATGGATTTTCAGCTTCCAATTCAATCTTTTTAAAATATATTTTATTTAATTAGTTCATGATTTGCAAATTTTATGTTATTAAATTCAGTGTTTTAAGACCAGAATAAAATTCTGGGTTTTTCTGAATTGTGAATCTCTAATCTAAACTCCATCTGGGGTTTTTTCAAGAACACCCTAGGACCCACTTTCAGTGTATTTAAGGGTTCAAGAGAATAATTTCTATTTTTTTGGTATTATAAAAATATAAACTTTTAATCTTAATTTCTGGGTTGTTCATATAATTTAAGCTTTCATTTGGGTTTTTAATTTTGGATTTTATTAAAAACTATATAAAAGGAGGAAGATATGGGCAAGCAAGGACCTTGCTATCACTGTGGTGTTACAAGTGAGTTTTTGTTTATTGAATTGTATTCTTCAATTAATAATTTGTTAAATAACTAAAAAAAATTCTCACAAAAATTAAATTTGGAATTGCTGCCTTTTTCAGTTTCATTATTTATGCTCTCATTTTGATGTAAAAATCTTGTACTTTGGAAATTTGACTTTTCCAGATTCATAAGTTTGAGGGAGTTGGGACTGAAACTGGGTAATCCAATGAATGATGAATGTGTTGTGGTTGTGTTGATGTGTGCTGTATGTCTTTGTGAATTTGAAGATTGAATAGGTAACAGAATTGCAGGGTCCTTTAATCTGGGAAAATTTGTGGGGTACCTTAATTGAATTGGGTTGTTTTGCTAGTTTTTGGATTCTTGTAGCTTACCTGTACTGGTCTTTGACTCTCTTTTGAGCTATATATGGTTAATGTCTGCAAACTGGTATTTGAGCTGGGATTTCTTGAAGATTTTGGATAAATCCTGAAACCCATAAATACTCTTCAACACATTCATCCTCATTAGTAGTTTTTGTAATGCTTCAATGAGAAGCAGAATTTCTTCCTATTGGTGTCTTGCTTCAATCTACTTTTACTCGGTGTGTTGTCTTGCTTATTTGATTCGGTGTTTGAAGCTACAATGGCTGAATAATAACTTGAATCATGTGCTATGTGTGATTCTACTAATGCTATTATTTGTTTTAGTGTCATTCTAAATTGCATTATCCTTTGGTGTCACTTAGTTGCCTGCTTCTACTTGCTTTCTGATACGTTGGACTCTTTTGTTGAGTGTGTCTCA